>OY992503.1:18442323-19695592 GCA_963921215.1 Scoparia ambigualis
GTATATTCTGTAAAATAGCTTTCGACTTACTGGTACATCAAGCCAATAGACAATAAAGGATAGGACTATTGTTTCAAGCTGAGCAAAGTAGCAACTTGTAAGCTTGAGCAATTGACCTTCGATCTTGTACAGTATACTCAATTTATACATGTCATAGATAGATAGATAGGGATACATAGCCAAATGTGCAAGTCGCAAAATGTGCAGGCTGCGTAAAATGAGCAAATCGCAAAAGTGCAGATCTCACATTGAGCAGATCGCAAAATGTGTATATCTCACATTGAGCAGATCGCAAAATGTGCAGATCTCACAATGAGCAGATCGCAAAATGTGTATATCTCTCATTGAGCAGATCGCAAAATGTGTAGATCTCACAATGAGCAGATCGCATAATGTGCAGATCTCATATTGAGCAGATCGCAAAATGTGCAAGCAGATCTTATATTGAGCAGGTCGCAAAATGTGTAGATTTTGAGCTAATTCAGCCCACACTTCCGGTCTGTTAGGACCGATTCCTATATTGTACTGATCTCATAATAAACAAACATCAAAATCACCTTTTCCCAAAATGACTGATTTTCTAAATGTGTTTGTTTTAGAATGTCGGAAACCCATATTATCTGACAGAAAAGGTACATTCATGATATTAAGTCTAAATCAATGAAACCTATCGATAGGTACTAATATTATAAATTAATGTGAAAGTGTTTTTTTTTGTTTTTTTTTCCTCCTTTCACGCCACAACCACTGAACGGAATTGGCTGTTTGGAATGGAGGTAAATCTCATTAGGTTACTTTTTATCTTAAAAATGAAATGTTTCCGCAGGAATAGCGATAAAAACTTTGTGCGACTGACCGATTCCATGCGGGCGAGGCTGCGAACGAAATAAAATCTATTTATATAATAATAATAAATAATAATTTTTCAACTATAATACGATAATGTGAAAGTTTGGATAGACCGAAATAGTGGTTGTGTTGGTGGTGCTGTTTAACGGTTTTACTGTGAAAAGGTAACAAATGAACAAGACATTGAAGAATTTAGAAAACTACAATGTTATGATAATAATAAATAAATAAATAAATAATAAATAAAATTTTCAACTTTCACACCAATTATTTAGCCCAAGATGAAATTCTCATCATGAGATGGCGCTATACGAAGTCGGCCGAACGACAATAGTTTAGTTTCGGTAAAGTCGTTGGTGGTTACCAGGTGGCCCAGGGTCGCTGACCACTCGACCAACCAGCCGTCAAATGATTGCAACCTCTTTGGCGATGGCGGCATGTGTATATGGTTTCCGTTACAATACGTACTCCTTGGTGAAGTATGTTATACTACAGTTCCACATGCGTGCTCGCTACTCGCTTCGCCAATCGACGATATGTTCGACGAAACATTCGCCTTCCTTAAAGTGAGACGAGTGACTGTTTACACATTCGCGTGTGTTCTTTTCTACTTCAACTTGCAAGAATGGACGACGTCTACGTTTTAGCAGCATCCGCGTGTCAATGATTATTAATAAATAATTTTTTGCTTATTTTTGTGTCAATCATGTTTTGGAAACCAAACCAAATAACTGGTTGAGCTTGGTAAAGTTCCCAAAACGTAGAACTCAGCCGTTCCTTCAATCCATTTTTAATATACAGTATATGTTGCTTGATCAACAATAAAAATACAATGAGCGAGAGAGCGAATGTGGAAACACTAAGTTCGCCTCGTCACTCGTGCCCTTTGACTCGCGTCTAAAAAACCGCTCCGAACGCGAGCGTCACGAGCGGCGAGACGAGTCGCGAGGCGAGTGACGAGCGTGCGTTCACACAATCGCGCACGCACTTCGCCTCGCCATTCGACTCGCGACTCGCGCGAATGTGGAACTGCGGCATTATAATGGCCACTTATAATGGGCTCGTTCCCATGCACCCAAAGGCCCATTGTTTTCGAAAAATTAAAGTTCATACATCGGTTCCCATTGCACCCAAACGAAATTGAAGGTTCAATAAAACGTTCCCAGTGCATCCAAAAGCTATCAGTACTGTCAGAAGCTTCAGTTTGCGACCCATTTGAGGTCGATTTTTAAAAAGAATTTGCGGTAAGAGGGAATAAGCAAGATGTTGTGTAGGCGTGTCTTGTATAGTCACTGGACTGACGTTTAAAAAGGAAAACTTAATAAATAAAAGACAAATAACTAATTAAAAAACTGTTTATTAATCATCAGGCTATTATTATTAATTACAGACAATAATTATTACAGGTAATTAACTCTAAATCATCACAGTTTAGTGTTCATTTGGAACTAATCTAAAGACTAAATAGTAAAACAAATGCAGATCTTTTATTATCACAGATAATTAACTATAAATCATCACAGCTTGACGAAAATATTAATAATAAAGTTCCTCTTCATTGTGGTCATGTAACAGGAAATTTTCAAAACATGCAGGTATTTCCAATGATGTTACAATAAAAAGATGTAGGTGTGTTTTTTGTGACATCAAGACTTTCGTTTCTGGATCTATATAAAGCGCTCTTAACACTTTAAAACGGGGAATTTCTTCTACCAGGTTAGCCTTTGTCGACGTAATTTTTTTTGTATCTTTAAAAATCTTTTTTATTGCCGTTGAAGTGTTTCTTAATTTCTCTAGGCATTCTTTTTTAAATTCTTGTGTCAGCATAGAACGCCTTTGTGATAAACAATAAACAAGTGTGACGAGTTGAATAAAAACTCTCTTTATAGAAAAAGACATACAATTTTGAATCAAAGTAATACTGAATTTAAACGATTGGCGGATATAAAAATCCCACAGCTATTATCAGATCGTTTTCTTGTGATAGAAGATGGTGAGGATGACAAGATCCTAGTTTTTTTAACAATGGTTGCCAGAAAATTAATCAGTGAAGAAAACACAAACAGGTTTATGTCTGGAGACGAAACTTTCAAAAGAACCCCCAACCCGTTTATCAAATCTTCACCATCCACATTGATAAGCTAAGATGATAAGCAGAAATAACAAATCAACAAATGTAGTGCCCATAGTGTATGTGCTATTACCGAACAAGTCTCAAGAGACATACACCAGGATGTTCAGGTTGTTGAAGAACAGATTGGAATTGAGAATTCATATATTTAAATGTGACTTTGAAATTGCCATAATAAATGCCATTAAAGAGGTTTTTCCGTCTGCAGTGGTCAGGGGCTGTTATTACTATTTTACCAGTGCAGTGTGGAAGCAGGCAAAAAAATTAAAGGCAACAAACACAAAACAAGAAAGGGAATTAGTAAGAATGTGTGCTAATTTATCTTTGCTTCCACAAGAAAAAATTCACAGTGCATGGACTTCTTTGCATGCCTTTTTCCCGTAAACTGAAGGAATGATCAAATTTCAAGATTACTTTTCGAAACAGTGGATGTCTTTATGTGCGTCTTTTATAAGCTGCGCAAATGACAAGCATCGCACAAACAATGCCATAGAGGGTTGGCATAGAAGATTGAACACACGTATGCCGCATAAACCAACCCTGATTCGATTTTTGCATAAACTAAAAAAAGAGGCCAAATACCAGGACACTCGAATCAAAAATTCTTTGTTTAGTGGTGCAACTAGACGGCGGCGGGATATTCTTTTTGACAACAGTTACAAAAAACAATATTTAGAATTGCAAGCCGACGACATAACAGACATTCAATTTTTAAAAAATATCACAACTATTAAAAAGCGACTCCGCTAATTTATGGGTACCTATCCCCGACATCACCGAGACCACCCAGAAGTGGCCCCACAGATGTGTCAAATTTTGCAATATGGCCGCCACAGTGGAAGGGTTATCTGCTTTTTTGTAAAAGGCCCGTGAAATGCAAAATCGGGCCTTTTATTTCATTTTCCATTTTAAACCTTCTATGACGTTGTTTATGGTTTTTTGTTGCTAAAGAATGTAATTTTTGTTATTTGTTTTTGTTATTTAAAGAATTTTAAAATAAAGTGCGTACGACTGTACACGAATTTGACAGTTTTATTTCCGACATTGCAATACAAAGACATTTTGAAAATCAGTCATTATGGGAAAAGTTTGTTTTGAGATTTGTGCATTGTGTAGACGAGTACATAACGATATCCAGACCAACCCGACCGGAAGGCAGCCCACATGGTTCCTTTATTAATCGGCGGCAGTCGGAGGGGGTGAGGGAGTGGGGAGGGGGGAGGCAGGGGGAGGGGTGTGCCCCCCTTAAAGCGGGGACACGCGGAAACCCATATTTTTGTGATTTAGAAAACAACCGAATCACATCTTCAGAGTTCTTGAAGAAAGTCATATTTTTGAAAAGTGCCTGTTATAAATAAATATTAAAAACATAAATAAAGCACCGTTTGCATGTAGTCGGTAGTATACAAAATTGATATGAAACTTAAGTTGTTTTTTAATAATAGTTATTACTTTATTTTGTTTTAAAAGCGTAGAAGTTATGCGGCCATAGCCATGATGACAATCGCTTGTTGAAATCGAATAAACCCACCCACGGAAGAGTGATAGAGAAATCAATAGCGTTTCGTTTCGTTTTCTGTAAACGATTGTTATCTTGGCTTAGTCTCCAAGTAAGTATGTTCCGATGAATCCGATGGGTTGATCAACCTCTACTCGCCGTGGATCGGACCTGCGTGTACGAGTATAGTGAATAAGTGCACATTTTACGATTTTCTCGTATTGCGACCTGCACATTTAACGATTTGCACATATTGCGACCTGCACCTTTTGCGATTTGCACATATTGCGACCTGCACCTTCTGCGAACTGCATTAAAACATTTTGCGACTTGCACATTTGGCTATGGATCCATTAATTTTTAAACACTTCATTGCACATGTTGATACTGTGTATCAATATACTCCAATGCAACATTTAGATATCTTTAATTGTTTCACAACATTGTGATAATACGCCTTCCTCTGATTATAAAAGAATAAAATAATTTAACTTCTTAATTTTCAAAATTAACTTTTAAAATGTAAACAAACTGATATCATATTTTGGTTATTAAACTTAAATTTTTTTTGTAATACCTAGTTAAAGATCAATTTAACTATAATTATTTTCTGCAAATGTTTAACTTTGACTATTTATAAAACTCTACTTAGGTCAAACAGGATATTATATGGCAACCCTAATTAAAATGTACTGTAAGTGAACTGGAGCAGCCTTTAATAGAGTGTTCTACCAGATGAATGAGTCAACACTGATTGAGATAGATATAGATTACTTATTCTATTATGCCAGGTAGAACCTGGTATAATAGAATAAAATAGCCTTTATTCTAAGGGGAATAAAAATACATTTGTAATGGTATTCCTTAAGTCCGATGACTTCTGGCACTCCCATCCAGAATGGTCCTAGTATCTTATCACATCCTTCCATCTACTTGTCTGACCTTATTAACAAATGTTTCTTGTAATTTTTATTACCTATTGTAATTTATTATAAATTATTTAATTATTGATGCATACAAAATTTTATGTTTACACTGCTTAACTTTTGTTACTAAGAAAGAGAAAAAAAAGCCACCTGAGTTTTCCTTTTCAGTTGAAGGCTCCCCTTATTCGTCTTAGGACAGATTCTGGTTACGACAGATTCTTGTTACGGCAGATTCTTCATCCGAAACCGAACTGGCTAGATTCAGTAGTAAAGATTTAACTAAATGTTAATTAACTGGTATTTTATAAAATTTTTTGATGTCAATAAGTGCATGTGAAGGCAGGCATGTGATCAAACTATATGACTATAACAACCTTTGTTGTTTCGTGCTATTCTTTGTTGTTTAGTTATTCTTGATATGGAATAAAACTCTTAATGATGTTGATTATAAATAATGTGTAATTTAGCTGGTACATACAATGCATGAAAAACAAATCTCGTTTCGAAGACGAGATCAAAAGGAATTGCCGTTGCGGGAATTGGTTTCCCCCGACCCCCTCCTGACGCGCTGCTGAGTCGTCGCTCCTCACGGCGATGTTGTTATGCCACGTCACAATTACAACAGCTTTGAGTATCGAGAGTGTCAACCGTTTTCTCTGTTTGTCTTTGGTGTAGCAAAGTATGTGTGCGGTCCAGGGGGGCAATCACGCTAAATAATCTCAACTTAACCACAACAACAGTCGTTAGACGTACTTTTATACTTGCTAATGCGTTTGATACATGCGATAGCGCTATACGAAGTCGGCTGAACGGTCGAGGTTTGTTCTGATAATATCGTTGGTGCTTAGTGTGATTGAGGCCCTGATCCACTTCAGTTCAGTCACCAATACAGTGGATTCTATAAAATAGTTAAAAAAGTAATTGATGTAACTAGGGAACAATTTTTTTTAGATTAAACTCTTTGTTGTTTTAATGTTTAATGTTGTAATGTTTTATTAATTTTTTTTATGTAGATGGAGCCTATGAACTGGCAGTCTCATATTTATCGTCAACCAGCGAAAAGGCTCGAACAAACCAAGATGAAAGACTACTTTGTCAGAAAATCCAATCTAGGCTTTCAAACTTGTCTGCTCGAGATGCTGATAAATTCAATGAATGCTACACCAAACTAAAAGGCTCTGTAAGTGCTTATTATATTAAACTAGCGGTCCGCCCGCGACTTCGTCCGCGTCTACCCCGTGCCCCGTGACGAATTTCCAAAATGTTTCCTTCACACAGACCTTGTCCTAATAATAATAATTACGTACAATAGAATCAGATAAATTGTAGCCGTTCTGAAATGATGCGCTTACAAACATTTCGGAAATTGATTTTTATCATTATAGATACTTCTTTAAGGGGATCCTGCACGAAATTGTGAAAATTTACGTGTTTTTGAGGCACTTGTACTAAGCGCTGAATTAGTTAAATACATTAAAAGAACTTTTGTAAGTTAGCCTGATCATTGCACAAGGTCATGGCCTTGTTGAAATTTGAAACAAATTCTTTAAACACTAACAAACAATACTTTTATGTAATGACTCCTAAAAATTTTTTTTTTTTACATCTCTTAATTTTACGCATAAAATAATAATTCTTACATGAAAATATTTGTATTTATATTCCGAAATTTTAATTTTTAACACAAGCGCGTGATGGTTTTGCAGATTACGCAGAATAAAAACATTGTTCTAATTAAATTACTAGGTCTGATACTTCAAAGCAGAATTGTTCTAATTATAAATATCAATTTGAGTGATTTATGTCAGTTTTTGCGATCGCGCGGCACCCCCTTAGGAACTGTCGTAGTTGATAATAATAATTTCATGTTTACTCATTAAGCCAATATCATGTACTTAGATATTAATTTGTAATGGTATGGACGTATAAGTACTGTAGATTTAATTTAAAATGGAGTCTCAACAAGAATCGGGTTTATATTGTTTGAAGTAATACGTTCTGCTAATTCAATATCACATATTATTTCAGTTTATATTGAAGCAGCGTGTTTCGGTGTTGGCTCTTCTTTTGGCATTGTCAGAAACACCGCAACAATCTGAATCTACTCATCAGCTGTTTCCTATACCACAATTAGCTACAGTAAGTCTTTAAAACCATTTTGTAAGTTGAAAAAGCCTTTGTCTCTTGTGAAAATATGCATGATATTTGTTTTTTTTTTATGTTTTGAGTAAGTAACGTGATAACAAAATAACGGTGTCGCGTAGCGGTGTGAGAATTCTACTAAGATATTTTTTTCTTATACTTTATTATTCTATTTGTTGTGCTTTGATTTTAAACTCTTGCTTAGTGTTACAGTTTGACAATAAAGTTATTAAAAAATATATGTGTGGCGTTTGCACAACAACAAAAGCAACTGCCACTAAACTGGCTAAACCACAGTTAGCCGTTTAACTATACAATGCTACTTTGTAAAGCTGTTTACATATAATAAAACTTTGAGCCACGATTTGATAAATAATTATATTCGATTTCCGAAATGTTCCTTTTTAGTAAAATAAGAGCGAATTTTCTAATAAATAATTATAATCTTTTCAGAGATCCAATATTGGGTTATCTGGAGTGGCATCAAGTTCCAGCAAGAGTACAGTAGGCTCAGAGAGTTGGGGCAGCCAAGGAGCCCCTAAAAATATAGGATCCAATCAGAGTCTTCCTTCCAACAAAAGTAATATGGCCTTGGCTGTCAACGGTAAGGATGCGATGCCGACGGCTAGAATTAAAACCACTTGAAAAAAGACTATTTACTACCTTCAGGTGGACACGAACTCCCAATGAACGATCTAGACGACAGCTCTTACATATGAACTACTGAAGCATTTGTTCCCATGTCAAATTATCATTATCATCATAATTAGTCAGTCAGTAGACTTATTTCAAGTGCTATTTTAATCTAGCACTGAATGTAGAAAAATAATTTAAAAGAAGGTTCGTAATTGTTCCAACCAAGTAGTAAAGAAAGATCCTACGGCGTAGATCGAAACGTTTGCAGACAATTTAGCCCCTCCATATTAGAGTTGCAAAACTATCGATAGTTGACCTCGAAAACTAGTAACAATATCGATAGTGCTATCGATACTATCGACCTATCTACTACTATCAGTACTCGTACCAAAAAATTTGGCAAGTCGTTCCTAAGACCATTCGGCTTTGGAATTCTTTGCCGGCGCATGTGTTTCCCAGCTCCTACAGTCCCGGGTCTTTTAAGCGGGGCGTGAAACGGCATTTATGCAGGCCGTCATGAATGGGAGCGCTCGTTATCGTGCTTATTCCACGGTCGGGAGCGCTCTCATTATTTTGGACTGCATCGGCTGCTTACCATCAGGCAGGATGCAGAAACAATACTATCGGCTGTTATTAAACTATCGATAGTGTAATACTATCGAAAGTTTTTAAAACTATCGATAGTATTGATAGTATTAGCGTTTTAATACATCAATACTATCGATAGTATCGATAGTATTTCTTTAAAAAAATCGATACTATCGATAGTATTGTGATGCAATAGTATCGATACTATCGATATTATTGCTTTTTATCACTAGTATTAGTTAATTTGTGATATCGATAGTATCGATACTATTGTTATGACGTCAACTATCGATAGTCTATCAATAGTTTAGCGATAGTGGCCTATCGATAAACAACTCTACTCCATATGTTCCTACACAACGGTGTTTACCATCTTATCCTCCCGTTTTTTCTCCTACAGGAAGCCCTATAAATGGGCCATTTTCTCCCGTAGAACTTAAACTAGCACTAGGTGGCTTAGTTAATTCATTCCCAGGGATTGATGGTATAACGCACTCTTTCCTAACGAGAGCACCAGATAACTCAAAACTATACTATCTGAAGCTTAAGCCCGGTAAAAACTTGTTAGATCCCACCTCCTATCGACCGATAGCTCGTTCCTCGGTATTACTCAAAGTCACAGAGCATAATTATGATTAAAAATAGACTGGAATGGTTCGTTGAAAACCGCAACATACTTGCTGAATCCCAATTTGGATTCAGAAAAGGATCTAGCACTATGGACAGCTTGAGCATTATCACAACTGATATTCGGTTAGCATTTCATAACAAGGAATTCTTAGTGGGCGTGTTCATAGACATAGCAGCTGCATATGACGATGTACTAATTCCGGTACTCAGGCAAAAGATGCTTCAGCTGAGTATTCCAGTTCATTTCTAATATTATTTCACCCAGAAATATTATCAAAATGCAGAATCTATCATTAAAATATGATAGATTGGTATGGAAAGGCATCCCCCAGGGTTCAGTCCTAAGCCCTCTTTTATATAACATCTACACATACGACTTAGAACAAACCGTTAATAATTGTTGTGATGTCCTTCAATACGCGGATGATGTTACTATATACTCGCGAGCTGAGAGCATTTTAGAAGCTGAAAAAAACCTTAATTCGGCGTTATCGTACCTTGGCGATTGGCTTTTCAAGCACGGACTTTCATCTCTGTCCCAAAGCGTACTGTGGTTTTTACTAAGCAGCGTTTGTTCCCAGATCCTAGCATAAAATATAACGGCTCGCCGGTTCCAGTGAAAGAATCCGTCCGATTCTTGGGTCTAATTCTGGAATCGAGATTAACTGGGGTGGCACATTTTACCCATGTATTAAAAAAAAGCAGAAAAAGGTGCTAATGTTATGCGGGCTTTGTCAGGGGTGTTATGGGGCGCTCACCCATTTTCGCAAAAACTTTTGTATAATGCAATTGGTCGCAGTCATTTTGATTATGGGTCGTTTCTTTTAGACCCAGGCAACAAATAAGCTCCAGACAAATTAGTTAAGGTCCAATCAAAATGTTTAAGGATTATCCTTGGCGTTATGAAATCCTCACCTATTAATGCCCTCCAAGTAGAATGTGTAGAACCTTCTTTATACTTACGTCGACAGATTTTGTCCCAGTCTATTGATTCCTCAACGAATTTGTAACAAAATCTTCCTTGTGTTATATATAGTCACAACAAATTTTCCCTCCCACCAGTACCTCTAGAACAATTTCCAATAAATCCCCTTTTCTTGCAACCATTTGAATCACTAATATTGATCCTTCAATAATTCTTAATTTTTGCACCCAGAAAGACTCTTAACGCAAAACATGAATTAAATGAAAAAATGGCTACGAATTGGCAAGGATAGCACCCTATTTTCATTGATGCATCCAAGTTATCAACTTATGAACATGTTGGTGCTGCGGTTTCGATCTCTGATTATAAAATTATGCTCCAATTTAAGATATCTCGCTTTTCATCCGTTTTCATCGGGGAATCAATTGCGCTTATGGAAGCTATATTTATTTATTTAAGTAGAATCCATAACCTAAATAAATCAATAATATTCACTGATTCTTTTGAGTTGTTTACAAGCCATTCTTTCAAATCCTTTTCGGGCTAAATTGAAATAAAAGTTCAACAACTTTTACACAAATGCAAAATGTATATAGTAATAGCATGGATTCCGGGTCATGTTGGAATTCCTGGTAACGAAACTGCATATTCCTGCGCCAGGAATGCTATCTCAGTTGGTTTATCTTCTCACTCTACAGCTACTTGCCAAGATATTGTTCCCGTTGCAAATTCTCATTTATCATAGTCGTGGCATATGGACTGGTCTAGATCAAGAAATAAAGCTGGTAAACATTATTATGATATACAGTTGGAAATACCAAATAAACCGTGGTTTATTAAATAGAAAGATATTCCCAAAAAAATTGTGTCTGTTTTATGTCGTCTTCGTTTAGGCCATGCTTGCACACCCGTTCATCTTGAAAGATTCGTGTTAAATACAACTCTTTATGTGAGTGTGGACTAGATGAGGGATCTGCTGAGCATTTGTTTTTTAACTGCCTTTTATTGGTTTATTCTCTATATGACTCTCTACCACCGGAAATTCCCCGACCCATTAATGTTAAAAGTTTGTTGCTGTTAGTTCGAACCCCATTTATCAAAATTCTTTATAATTAACAAACTAAAATTATAACGTAAATAACCTTGTTCTGTGTTATTTGGCCAATTAATTAAAAAGTAGTACTAACATTTTTTATTGTGTGTGTATAATTTGTGTTTGTGATGTCCAAATGTGTGTTGTTTTGCTTCAGGTAATTGGCGAAGAAAGTTTTAAAGGAAAATTAATATCACAATATTTGTATACCGTGTAATTTCTACACACGTGAAATTGGCAGAATTGTGCTAGAGCACATTAGGGTCCAGTAACTAAAGAAAGAAGAAGAAAGATCTTAAGTTATTTTTTTTTTGTAGACAGACAGTACGACAGCTTATGCGTACGCGACGCAGTGTTGGCGGCGACGGGGGTGAAGGCGCGGGGGGTGGGGAGTGCCTCGCGGCCTATGCAGACTCTGTACTCGCGGATTGCGCACTTAGGCTTCCTGCACGATAGGCTTAAAGAGTTCATCGATCCTAACTCGGGACTTATGCCGCAAGGTAATTTGATTAATGTATTTTAAAAATAATATTGATCTTAAATTTTTGTGTTTTCTTATGTATTTGTTTGTGTTGTTTTCAAGGGCTTATGGGAGAGGGATTAGTTGCTTCCATAAGGGATGAACTCACGGAGTATTATAGGAGTGTGGCGTTACTGCAATCTCAGGTGCGTGATATATATTTTGTTTGTCTAGCATTGTCTTTACATATATTCTTGTCTATAATTTAATAGACCAATACTGTAGCTCGTGTTTATACATAATCACCAGAAATAGACTTATATTTATTGAAATAACTAAGAATGTCTGTACTTTGATACCGATAAGGCACACTTTTTGTTGAAACGCACGAGACACCAACTGAACGCAAATCGCTATTTTTTTATGATAGTGTGTCGTGTCGGCAACAAGAAGGATGAACGTATCTAAATTAGGTATATTTATATATTCAAGGTCTCAATCAAACCCTTATTGCATTAGTTCTAAGGTCCACTTTGTGTGCAGGCGTGCGAGGGCGACTGTAGCGGCGGCACCTTGCGCCGTGTGTGCGTGTGGGCCGATAGTATATACTCACGTCTTAATCAAGCCCTTATTGCAATAGTGCTAAGGTCCATTTTGCCTGCAGGCGTGTGAGGGTGACGGCAGCGGCGGCACCCTGCGCCGCGTATGCGTGTGGGCCGATAGTATATACTCACGTCTTAATCAAGCTTTTATTGCAATAGTGGGAAGGTCCATTTTGCCTACAGGCGTGCGAGGGTGACGGCAACGGCGGCACCCTGCGCCGCGTGTGCGTGTGGGCCGATAGTGTATACTCACGTCTTAATCAAGCTTTTATTGCAATAGTGGTAAGGTCCATTTTGCCTGCAGGCGTGCGAGGGCGACGGCAGCGGCGGCACCCTGCGCCGCGTGTGCGTGTGGGCCGATAGTGTATACTCACGTCTTAATCAAGCCCTTGTTGCAATAGTGCTAAGGTCCATATTGCCTACAGGCGTGTGAGGGCGACGGCAACTGCGGCATCCTACGCCGCGTGTGCGTGTGGGCCGATAGTGTATACTCACGTCTTAATCAAGCCCTTGTTGCAATAGTGCTAAGGTCCATATTGCCTGCAGGCGTGCGAGGGCGACGGCAGCGGCGGCACCCTGCGCCGCGTGTGCGTGTAGGCAAATAGTATATACTCACGTCTTAATCAAGCCCTTATTGCAATATTGCTAAGGTCCATTTTGCCTTCAGGCGAGCGAGGGCGACGGCAGCGGCGGCACCCTGCGCCGCGTGTGCGTGTGGGCCGATAGTGTATACTCACGTCTTAATTAAGCTTTTATTGCAATAGTGGTAAGGTCCATTTTGCTTGCAGGCGTGCGAGGGCGACGGCAGCGGCGGCACCCTGCGCCGCGTGTTCGTGTGGGCCGATAGTGTATACTCACGTCTTAATCAAGCCCTTGTTGCAATAGTGCTAAGGTCCATATTGCCTACAGGCGTGTGAGGGCGACGGCAACTGCGGCATCCTACGCCGCGTGTGCGTGTGGGCCGATAGTGTATACTCACGTCTTAATCAAGCCCTTGTTGCAATAGTGCTAAGGTCCATATTGCCTGCAGGCGTGCGAGGGCGACGGCAGCGGCGGCACCCTGCGCCGCGTGTGCGTGTAGGCAAATAGTATATACTCACGTCTTAATCAAGCCCTTATTGCAATATTGCTAAGGTCCATTTTGCCTTCAGGCGAGCGAGGGCGACGGCAGCGGCGGCACCCTACGCCGCGTGTGTGTGTGAGCCGATAGTATATACTCACGTCTTAATCAAGCCCTTGTTGCAATAGTGCTAAGGTCCATATTGCCTACAGGCGTGTGAGGGCGACGGCAACTGCGGCACCCTACTGCGCGTGTGCGAGTAGGCCGATAGTGTATACTCACGTCTTAATCAAGCTTTTATTGCAATAGTGGTAAGGTCTATTTTGCCTGCAGGCGTGCGAGGGCGACGGCAGCGGCGGCACCCTGCGCCGCGTGTGCGTGTGGGCGCAGGAGCCGCTGCACCGGCTTACGTGGCTCGCCAACATAGCGCACACGGCTCACCATAAAAAGGGTAAGTGTGCGAGAACATATTTATTTATTTATTAACTGTCATAACCGAATAGGTCCCAATACGATGTACAGGGTGTTTGATAATAGGTATACTCTGGTCTACTACACCATCCTAATGAGTGCAAGGAATAACTGTTTTCACTACTCTTGCTTAAAAAGACCGTCATTGTAGCGTTCCAGAGCGAGGATAAAATAGCTTTTCTTGCCCTAGGGAAAAAAGTATTTTTTTTAAATTTTTGTGTGTCACATGACAATGAGTCTACAAAAACGAAAAAGTCTTTAGTCAATAAGTAGAATAATCATGAATAAAGACTCGACTTATTACTGTTTACTTAAATCAACAACTTTTTTGAGAAAGTTATTATTAAAGTTACATATGTGGTAAAATTAGTAATCATTTGAATCTATGGACAACACAGACCACGCCCACACAGTCCACGCTTCAGCAAGAAACAACTGCACATTCTGCACATGTGATTAGGTGGTGAGCCTTTAGCCCGTTAGTCACTTTTACGACACCCAAGGGAAGAGAGGGGTTGGCAGTATTATTTTGATGAGCCCATCGCCGCTCTATGCTGTTGGATGTATGTGCAGTCTTTAGTCCGTTAGTCGCCTTTTACGACACCGAGGAAAAGTGAGGGGTTGGTAGTATTATTTTGATGAGCCCATCGCCGCTCTGTGCTGTTGGATGTATGTAAAATCTTTAGTCCGTTAGTCGCCTTTTACGACACCAAAGGGAAGAGAGGTTTTGGTAGTATTATTTTGTTGAGCCCATCGCCGCTCTATGCTGTTGTATGTATGTGCAGTCGTTAGTCCGTTAGTCGCCTTTTAAGACACCCAAGGGAAGAACCGTGTCGGTTGCGGTGAAAGAATACTACCGACCCCTATCTTCCCGTGGGAGTCGTAGAAGGCGACTGAGGGATCAACCCAGAGGATGGACTGCGAACGCCAACCCGCCTGCCAAGCGTGGCGATTATGGCAACATTCCCCCCAACATGAACGACAGCACTAAACTCCGGCCCCTAGTCCCCGGCGGCCCCGCTCGCCATAGCTACGGTAGCGGCCAAGGCAGCGACGGGGCAGGGGGTGCTAAGAATCTCCGGCAGAGACCTGGCTACCGCCAGCAACGAACTTTGGCCCTGGCAACCTACAACACGCGTACACTGCGAACCGACGAGAAGGTTTGCGAACTGGAGGAAGAATTGAGCAAGATACGGTGGGGCATTGTGGGATTATCTGAGGTCCGAAGAGAGGGGGAGGACTCGATAATCTTGAAGTCTGGTAACTTGCTCTATTTCCGGGAGGGCGAACGACTGTCCCAGGGTGGTGTCGGGTTTATCGTCCACAGCTCTCTCGTGAACAACGTTGTTAAGACCGGAAGTGTGTCGTCGAGGGTAGCGTACCTTATACTCAGAATAACCAAACGGTATTCGTTGAAGGTTATACAGGTATACGCTCCGACTACGGCACACCCCGACGATGAGGTGGAGGCTACGTATGAGGACATCTCTAGAGACATACAAGTCTCCAAAACTCATTACAACGTTGTCATGGGAGACTTTAACGCAAAACTGGGCAAACGAAGCGGCGATGAGCTGAAAGTGGGACGATTTGGAGTTGGAATTCGGAACCACCGGGGTCAACTGCTGGCGGAGTTTCTAGAAAAGGAGGGACTCTTCATGATGAACTCCTTTTTTAGGAAATCGGAACACCGCAAGTGGACCTGGCTAAGTCGCGATGGTGCAACAAAAAATGAGATTGACTTTATCATGTCGACGAGAAAGCAAATATTCAATGAGGTGATCACCGGTTGGTAAGAGGCACATTGAACATTAATATCAAGCTTGAAAGACGTTGATTGATGAAGTCTACGCTCCGCCTTGCACCCATCCAAATCCAAAACCCCGAAAGCTTCCAGCTCGAACTGAAAAATCGCTTCGAATGCCTGAAGGATTGCGTAGACGTGGATGATTACAACAACAGGTTTGTAAAAACTGTCCATGCGGTTGGGTCTAAGTTCTTCAAAACCAACCGTATAAGAGGACCTAAAAAGCTCTCGGACCATACTCTCAAACTGATGGAAGAGCGGCGCGTCATGGTTCTGCGTTCTTCGGACGATTCGTCTCAGCTTCGGCGACTCAATAGGCAGATCTCGAAGTCTTTGACTCGCGACACTCGCCGATTTAATACCGACCGTATTAAAGAGGCTATCGAGCGAAACAAAGGTTCGAAAGTGTTTGCAAGAGATTTGGGTATTGGGCAGAGCCAACTGACGACGCTGAAAACTGATGACGGCAGAACTGTCACGTCCCAGGTCCGAAGTTATGGGAGAGGTCGAGAAGTTCTATGGACAGCTATACACATCCACGCGGCCACCTGTACAAAACTTAGCTACAGACCCTAGAGCTAAGCTAACCCAACACTACACCGAAGATATTCCGGACATCAGCCTGTACGAGATTGGTATGGCTCTCAAGCAGCTTAAGAACAGCAAGGCATCGGGTGCTGACGGAATTACGGCTGAGCTTCTGAAAGCAGGCGGAAGACCGGTACTCGCAGCTCTTCAGAGACTATTTAATTCCGTCGTACTCGGAGGTAGAACGCCAGAAGCGTGGCATGAAAGTGTGGTTGTGTTGTTCTTTAAGAAGGGCAACAAGGCCCTACTGAGGAACTACAGACCCATATCACTTCTAAGTCACGTTTATAAGCTGTTCTCGAGAGTTATAACTAATCGTCTCGCACGCAGGTTTGATGACTTTCAACCTATCGAACAAGCCGGATTCCGAAAAGGCTTTAGCACCATAGACCACATACATACGCTGCGGCAGGTTATACAGAAGACCGAAGAGTATAACCGGCCTCTTTGCTTAGCGTTTGTGGACTATGAGAAAGCCTTTGATTCGATCGAAACATGGGCCGTGCTACAGTCTCTCCAGCGGTGCCAAATTGACTACCGGTACATCAAAGTGTTAAAGTGTTTGTACGAAAACGCCACTATGACAGTTCGTCTTTAGGACCAGGGGCCTGATTCTGTATCGCAATCTATAGATTCCACACCTAAACCTTACCGCGCACAAACGTCAAACGCATAGGTTTTTGGGAAGATATCGTAACTTTTTAAGGAATTAACGTGGTTTTGAAACAAGGAATCGTTACAGAATAAGGGCCCAGAGCTCGAAGCCAGTCCAGCTGCAGCGTGGAGTGAGACAAGGAGATGTCATTTCTCCGAAACTCTTCACTGCTGCACTGGAGGACGTGTTTAAGCTTCTGGACTGAAGAGGACTCGGTATCAATATTAACGGCGTGTACATCAGTCACCTTCGATTTGCCGACGATATAGTAGTCATGGCTGAGACCCTGGAGGAACTCGGCACAATGCTCGGTGATCTCAACAGAGTCTCTCAACAAGTGGGCCTTAAAATGAACATGGAGAAGACGAAAATCATGTCTAACTCACGTGTCGTACCCACTCCTCTGAAGGTTGGAGACTCTTTTCTTGAAGTTGTTGACGAATATGTATACCTGGGACAAACGGTCCAACTAGGTAGGTCCAACTTTAAGAAAGAGGTCAATCGTCGAATCCAACTCGGCTGGGCAGCGTTCGGTAAGCTACGAAATATCTTCTCGTCCAAAATACCGCAGTGTCTCAAGACGAAAGTCTTCGACCAGTGTGTGTTGCCAATGATGACATACGGTACCGAAACGTGGTCGCTCACTATGGGCCTTATTAGCAGACTCTAAGTCACGCAAAGAGCAATGGAGAGGGCTATGCTCGGGGTTTCTTTACGTGATCGAATCAGAAATGAGGAGATTCGTAGAAGAACTAAAGTAACCGACATAGCCCAAAGAGTCGCCAAGCTCAAGTGGCAATGGGCAGGGCACTTCGCCCGTAGAACCGCTGGCCGTTGGGGCAGAACGGTTCTCGAGTGGCGACCGCGCACCGGAAGATGCAGTGTGGGCAGGCCTTCAACAAGGTGGTCCGACGATCTGGTGAAGGTCGCGGGTAGCCGCTGGATGCAAGCAGCACAGGACCGGTCGTGGTGGAGATCCTTGGGGGAGGCCTTTGTCCAGCAGTGGACGCCTTCTGGCTGATGATGATGATGATGATGATGATAAAGGGAAGAAAGAGGTTGGTAGTATTATTTTGATGAGCCCATCGCCGCTTTATGCTGTAGGATGTATGTGCAATCTTTAGTCCGTTAGTCGCCTTTTACGACACCCAAGGGAAGATATGGAAAGACTGCACATACTATCCAACAGCATAGAGCGACGATGGGCTCATCAATATAATACTACCAACCCCTCTCTTGCCTTAGGTGTCGTAAAAGCAACTAGCGGGTTAATTTATAATAAAATAAACCAATTCATATTGTATTGGATTGTTTTATTTTCTCGCATTCGTAGTGAAAAGCAGAGTGTAACACACGGCGCTAAAAACCAATTGTAACTCGGTTTTTATTTACTCCCTCGCTAAAGCTCTGAAGTAAAACTACCTCGTTTATAATGGGTCATTTTAGCCCCTTGTATAACAATCTACTATTGTATGGGAGTAGATTAGCTGTTCCATACATTAATGTTCTACCTTAATGTATGAAACAGCTTATATATATTGTGACGACCTCGGTGGTCAAGTGGTTAGCACACCGCCTGTTCTGGCATCGTGCCATCTTCGAAGTCCCGGTTTCAATTCCCTGTCGGGTCAATTTAGATGGAACTGTTTTTATTACTTAATTGATTTCCTATCTGGGTGTTTTTCTATGTTTATGTATCTTTATCAGTTATACCATGTTAACGAGTTTCAGAAGAGGCTTATCTTAGAGTAGATAATTGGTGTGAGCGTAGAAAGTTCGTTACTTATTTATTATATAATTTCTTTTTTTTTTTCGCAATTTCAGAGTTGCAAATAGTTGTTCTTTGCACTTAGTAGGATGGCCCCGCTGCGGGCATTATATATCTGTTACCAATCAAAAGGCATAATACCGGTATAAAAATGAATTATTTTATTGTCACGGGACAATAAAACGCATACGGATGCGTATTCCTACTAGGTACATACGATATGACACGACGAAGACGTTCCAGCCGCTATGACTAGCGGTATAATAATGGTTGATGTGGTTTACAATAGGCGGCGAGCTAGCGTCATGCGTGCACCGCTTCGTGCGGCACGGCGACGAGCGCGTGGCCACGCTCGCACGCCGGCTGCTCACTGCGCTCACCTACCCGCTGCTGCTCATGCTCACGCGCTGGCTGCTGCACGGTGAGTGCCTATACACGCGACGGGCGCCGGCTGCTCACCGTGCTCACCTACCCGCTGCTGCTCATGCTCACGCGCTGGCTGCTGCACGGTGAGTGCCTATACACGCGACGGGCGCCGGCTGCTCACCGCGCTCACCTACCCGCTGCTGCTCATGCTCACGCGCTGGCTGCTGCACGGTGAGTGCCTATACACGCGACGGGCGCCGGCTGCTCACCGCGCTCACCTACCCGCTGCTGCTCATGCTCACGCCCTGGCTGCTGCACGGTGAGTGCCTATACACGCGACGGGCGCCGGCTGCTCACCGCGCTCACCTACCCGCTGGGGCTCATGCTCACGCGCTGGCTACAGCACGGTGAGTACCTATGCATATTTTATTGTGTTTTGGCTAAAACCGATGGATCCAGATCTTCACTAACTGTGTGCCTTGTGACTTTGACGGACACAGGAAGCGTGGCAGACCGAGGCGGAGATAGCGAGATAATTATTACCAGAGGTGGCATGAGGTGGCCCGGGCGGTGTAAGGACGCAGTGTCGGCGAATGTCAAATTCAGGAGATAATGTAAAATATTGTCTTCGCTTATTACTAGATCAAAATGAGTGTAAAAATGTTCAAATTCGATGATGTTTCCCCCAAACTTCTTAATCTTCAATTAAAAATATTTTTTATTTCTTGCAGGTGAAATCGATGATCCCTTCAATGAATTCTTTATTGAGAGCAGGTCTGGTGTGCCTATAGATAGGATGTGGCATGATAAATATAGAGTCAGGTAAGTTTTCAGTCGTACTATTATTTTATTGTGTGCGTGCGTGCGTGTTTTTGTGTGTGCGCCGGCGCGCCCGTGTGAGTGAAATATATCCGACAAGTGATCGACCGTAAAGTTCCTCGTTCGTACGTATGTTAGTAGAGATGACTTTAATTTCCGAATGCATGTTTTAGGGAGTGGATGGTGCCCTCGTTCATGTCGCGCGAGCAGGCGGGCCAGATCCTGGCGACGGGCAAGAGCGTGGTGTTCATGCGCGAGGCGTGCGCCGACGAGCCCGCGCCCAGCGACCACGCGCACCATCTGCAGCCGCTGCTCAAGCCGCACACGGGTACGCACACAATGAGCTTGGGAACGGTATTTTTATTTATTTATTATTGAAATATTTACATTTTAACTTAAAATATGACATTAATTTTTTTTCTGTAGCCCTTCTAAATACTTCACAATAATTTTTTAAAGATTCATAAAAATGACCACTTGCTATCGTTTTTGTGAAAATCAAAATACGCGCGAAACCCGCGGCGTGACGTCATCGTATATGTAATCGGACGCCCGGCGGGTGCGGGCGGCGAGAGCGACGGCGGGGACTATCGGATAAGATGACGTCACGTCACGTCAGTCGAGTGCTAGCGAACTAAGCGAGGTAGTAGTGTTTTAACGAATTATTTATGTACAGTCACGAGTAAAAATATGTATACAATTGTAGCTCTTAATACAATGGAATGAGAGTCAAAGTGTATACATATTGGTGCTCGTGACTGTACAATAACTTTGTAAATACTTCTCGTATCAAAGTGAAATAAAACCTATTGGTTTTAGAATAACGACTTCTATAATGGTATAAAGTAAAAATGAACTTTTTTCATTTTTCCCAAGTCCATTGGCTACTTGACGGTTTTCGGAAAAGTATTTTAAAAATTACAAACGCTTATTTTATATCACGTACAATACTTTTTTTATCGAAAAAGCTTTATTTAATAGAAAAAAAAACAAATTGTTCTTAATTCATTTCAAATTTCGTGCGAACACGGTTGGTCATGTTCACGTGACATTTAGCCCTGTGACGTCACACCACAATAAACAAAGAAATTGATCTTGAAACTTGACAGATAGTTTTTGTTTGTTTTGGGAAATGTGACGTCACACGAAGCTCAATCATGGCCGCCCGTGTTTCGGGTCTTGTAATCCACAGATAAAAAATCGCAAATTTATTTTGTAAAAATAAAATATTTACAAATTCGCCGCTCTATGCTGTTGGATGTATGTGCAGTCTTTGGTCCGTCAGTCGCCTTTTACGACCCTTAAGGGAAGAGAGAGGGTGGTAGTATTTTTTCACCGCTACGGGACACGGTTAAGTTCTAGCGTATACATAACTAGCTTCTGCCCGCGACTTCGTCCGCGTGGAATAGTTAGTTTGGGCTCCGCTTCTATTGGTCTTAGCGTGATGATATAATATATTCTTTAGCGTTCCTCGATAAATGGGCTATCTAACATTGAAAGAATTTTTCAAATCGGACCAGTAGTTCCTGAGATTATCGCGTTCAAGCAAACAAACAAACTCTTCAGCATTATAATATTAAGTATAGATAATATGTACTTAATTAAAATAAATAAAAAATAAATTTTCCTACACTCACAACAATTATCTAGCCCAAGAGAAGCTTCGTTATGAAACTTGTTAAATGGTTACTAGACAACGGATAAACATACTTAAAATACTTCTACATGGTAAAACACCCGGACCCGAGACAATTTAGAAAAACAATAATTTCAAAATTTTGAAAAAACCCCACCGGGGATCGAACCCGGGACCACAAAGATGGCGATACCATGAAAACCGTTGTACAAACCACTCGACCAAGGAGGTCTTAGTATTGACAGGGGGTGTCACTTCGCAATTTAGGTAAGTTCGGCCAGCGTGTCTCCCGCGTGTGCCATACGCCGCCGCCGTTATAGGTTGCCGATCGGCTCGCGCGTCGTCGATGAGTGGAAACCCTACGCTAGCGCGCGCTCCTGACGTCAAATCGATATCGAGTCAGCGTTGCTTGACGGAATATGAACGCTCGGGTCACACGATATGTTTCAATTTCGCGTGAAAGTCGTTACAGAGTGAACCTTCTGTACGGTAGTACTATTAGTTATTCAAAGTCAAAATATATTTATTCAATAAACTCAATTAATAAGTACTTTGAATCGTCCAAATCTTTTTGAACTACTACCCATTCAGGACATATTTTTTTAACTGTGGCAAAGAATGGGCGCAAGAAACCACAGCGCACAAAAGCAACGACATTTACAAACAAAAAAAAGAGTATGTCGTTACCAGGTCAATACAAAATATGAATTTAAAAAATAAAAAAAATGATGCAATACAAAATTACAATACAATGTAGTATCAATTAAATAAAGACAATTAGAAATAGCTGTTGGAGTGCTTGGAGCATTTCAGATCCAAGCTGTTTTGTCTTCTGTGTAATCTGACACTTTATAATAAGCTTTTTTGTAAAGCTTTTCTTTGATTTTGATTTTAAATTTATTAAGATCTAATTTAATTCTGTGGTATAGATAAGTAAAGTTATAATAAGGAACTCGCACAGGCGGTGGCGCGGAGGGTGGCACCGCCTGGTGGGAGGCGGAGGGCCTGCGCGCGGGCGTGGCGCTGGCGCACGCGGCGGCGTCGCGGCGGCTGCTGGCGGCGCTCACCACGCACCACCACCTGCTCGACCACCTCGCCGCGCACCGCCGCTACCTGCTGCTCGCGCAGGGCGACTTCGTGCACCACCTCATGACGCTGCTGCAGTATGTCGTACTTTTTTTTTTCTTATACTTACACCTTTAATTTTTGTTCAACAAAAAAAATATATGGGGGAGTTCCACCCATGAAACTGAACAACTTTCCCCAAGAAACCTATGTGCAAAAATGACATAAATATTTCTACCTCCCATACTATTGTTTGGGAGGTCGAAACTTTTTTTGTCATTTTTGCACATAGGTTTCTTGGGGAAAGGTGTTCAGTTTCATGGGTGGTACTCGCCCTTTTTTTGTTGAGTAAAAATTAAAGGTGTATAATTGGCTTTGTGCGTTCTGCACATTTAGCCAGTGTCAAGTAATAGAGATAATGGCAAATATTTTCTTTGTTTACAGTAGATGATAATGAGTGATATGTGAACGTTTAATGATAAATGAATTATTCCCTTCCACAACAAACCCCTTGAATTTTAGTAAAGGTGTGGGACTTTACTGAGATCTCACACGGACTTCTTGAGAGAATTTAAAAGTGATGTTGGTGTACGTACTTTGCGTGTCAAAATAGTGCCAAAAAGACGGTGAAATCCCATCTTTCGACCGCGTTTCATTTAGCCGTTGTCAGCACAGGAGATAAAAGAACTTTAAAAAAAATACTGCTTTGCGTCGTATCGAACTGTAAAAACTGTACAAGAAAGGTCAACAGAGATAATCAACAAGTTTCCGTTCGGTAATTTTGTTATTAAATTGGCACAATAACTGTCGCGTAGCGGTGAAAGAATACTACCATCCCCTCCTTTCCCTTGGGTTTCGTAAAAGGCGACTAACGGACTAAAGACTGCACAAACTTCCAACAGCATAGAGCGGCGATAAGCTCACCACCTATCACGCTGAGCACATGTGCAGTCGCTATTTGGGGAAAAGTGGACTTTGGTAGAGGACTGCTTTTGCTGTCCTCATTGCCTAGTCTCTGACTAACCCTTCGGGGATAATAGTCTTGATTAAATTTATGTACTTATGTAAATTGGCACAGAAAAAAGTGACACCCTTAGTTTTCATACTGTATTCGCGGGTCAGAAGACACCGCCAAATACAGCAGAGTAAAGAAGGTTAGGCGGGAGGTAGAAAGGAACTTACCGGGAGCAGGCTTGACGAGGTCGCTGGAACCGGGAGACGAGCTGACCACGGGCGGCGAGGTAGGTTGGTTTCCTGGCGCACAGTCACTACACTACACAATAGGCATTCAGGCGTTCTCTTCACTTAAGGTTCAGGAGTCACTATAAACCTTTTCGGTCAGGCTGTTGCGTGCGCGGTAGCTAGCTAGCCGAGTCGCGCGGTCTGCTCACGAAGCGAGCGGCCGCGGGTCGCGCAGCGGTGGCGCCGCGGCAGATAGGCGGACGCGGTCGTCAAAACCGCTGAGTCAACCACCTTACAGCTGGCGGTATGATTTGAATGGGCGTCCCGGCTTTGGCGGGAACATTCTCCGGGGCCCAGGGTGGGCTCATCCAATGGGAGCCTGGCGATCCGGAATACAGGCCTCCGAAGATGTCCATTCGCGGTGTCAAGGTCTACCACCCGCACGCCATCCTTCCCAGGCAGGGTGCGAGCAATGCGCCCCAGTCTCCATTGGAGGGCAGGCAGGTTGTCCTCCTTGATGAGGACGAGCTCGCCAACTCGGGGAGGGGAGGATGGGGACAACCATTTGGAGCGGGTTTGGAGGGTATGAAGGTGGACTGGGTCCACAGCGTCCAGAAGCGCTGGGAAAGGGCCTGTACCATCTAGAATCACCTACGTGTGGAGATCGGCCTATCTTCCACGGATAGTTCGGGAAGGGCCGTTAGTGGGCGGCCTATAAGGAAATGTCCGGCTGTAAGCGGCTCAAAGTCTGAAGGATCAGACGAAAGTGGGCAGAGAGGTCTAGAGTTAAGGACCGCTTCGATTCGAGCTAAAAGTGTGGAGAATTCCTCGAATGTGAGGTGTTGTTCGCCAATTACGCGATATAAAAGTTTCTTTGTTGATTTTACGTTGATCTCATGTAACGCACCGAACCATGGTCCCTTAGGGACGTTCAACAACCAAGTAATGTGCTGACCAGCGAGCTTGTGCGCAATCGTGTCATTATTCAAGGCAAGGAAGTTTTGTACTTCGATGAGCTGATTTCTAGCGCCTACATAATTTGTACCGCAGTCCGAGCGGATGAGAACCGGGGCACCGCGGCGTGCTATAAAACGCTGTAATGCCGCGAGCAACGCTTCCGTGCTGAGGTCCGAGACCGGTTCCAAATGAACCGCCTTAGTCGAGAGGCACACGAATATACAAAAGTACGCTTTTAAGAGTTTAACATTACGTAGGGTACTAGATTTAACGAGGAATGGTCCGGCAAAATCGGTCGTGACTTGACTAAATACTGGCTGAGGCGTAACTCTATCGGCTGGCAGGTCGGCCATGAAGGGCGCTTGCGGCTGGGCCCGGCATCGAAAGCATCTAATGCATTTAAAAACTCGGTGTCTAATAATACGGCGCGCGGACAATATCCAAAATTGTTGGCGTAGGATAGCGTGTAAAGTGTCAGCGCCAGGGTGGCAGTGTATTTTGTGGTAGTGGTCAATGATAAGGTCTACAAGTGGGCTAGAGCTGGGAAGTATGAGCGGATGCTGCGCGTCATATCGGATAGACGCATGGGACAGTCGTCCACCAACTCTAAGGAGCTCATCTTTAATGAGAGGTGACAGCCGCTGGAGTCTGACGGAGCAGATTTTGCCAGTTTGAAGGCGGTGGATGTCCTCTGCAAACTCATTGTGCTGAACACTGCGCACCCAGTAAAGTAGGGCCTCTCTTCGTTCACTGACGTACAAGGGGCCTGAGCGTCGCGAATCTGGGTGGTGTCTGCAGTTGTGCAGAAAGCGTTTTAGACAAGCTGTCACTCCGACAAGCTTGTCTAGTGAACTGAACCGAGTGAGCAGGTC
Source organism: Scoparia ambigualis (assembly GCA_963921215.1). Classification (NCBI taxonomy): domain Eukaryota; kingdom Metazoa; phylum Arthropoda; class Insecta; order Lepidoptera; family Crambidae; genus Scoparia; species Scoparia ambigualis. The sequence goes on from OY992503.1 coordinate 18,468,050, forward strand.
AAAGTCAAGACCGGGCACTGTGACCAGTGACGGGACGTGTTTGGGCTTAAGGCCGGGCAGGGCGTGATGGCCCAGAGCTAAGGGCATCGCAGGCCAAGACTCACAAGGCTGTCCAAGCCACGTGGGAGACCACCATAGGTCGTGGGCTGACAGGGATTGCGCAGACATCCCTCTGCTTGCGCAATCTGCCGGGTTGAGCTCGGAAGGTACGTGTCGCCAGGTACATTCTGGTGAGCCTGAGCTGATTTTGACTACCCTGTTGGCTTCAAAGGGTTGAAGACGGTGAGGCGGTGTATTGAGCCAGGCCAGGACTATCGTACTGTCTGACCAACATATGTGTTGTGTATACTGATATGGGCCGATAACTGAACTGACACACGGATCATGAGCTGGGAGAGTAGAGTGGCGGCCGACAACTCTAACTTGGGGATTGTGAGGCGATTCTTGATTGGTGCGACTCGCGACTTGGCGACAATCAAGTGTACCAAAGTATCTCCGGAGGCATCGAGCTCATGGAGGTAAACAACAGCGGCAAACCCGGCTTCAGAGGCATCTGCAAACCCGTGAAGCGAGTATGCAGCTGAGCCTTTGTTTGCACAAATGTGCCGAGGGAAGCGAATGCTAGACAACAGCGGCAGATCCTCTGAGATGTGGTGCCACTCCGTTTGTACTTCAGAGGGAGTGGGCTCATCCCATTCCAGCTTCAGTAGCCACAATTGCTGAAGCAGCAACTTTGCACGGAAGATAACGGGAGAAACCCAGCCGTTTGGGTCATAAAGTGAGGCTACGGTGCTTAAAATAGACCGCTTTGTGACATGTGTGATGGGGGGCAGAGAGATGCGGTAGGTGAACTCGTCTGACTGAGGGCTCCACTGTATACCCAAGACCTTAATGGACGTGGACTCTGGGTTCATGTCGAAGTCCTTGGGCATGTCGCATTGGTTGTCGGGAAATCTCTCGAGCAGCTTAGGCGAGTTAGATGTCCACTTACTGAGCTGAAAGCCGCCTAGGTCTAGCAGACTTATCAACTCGTCCTGAAGTGCTTGGGCGGATTCAACTGTGTCATGACCACACAAGATGTCATCAACGAAGATAGACTTGCGAAGAACCTGAGCGGCTCCAGGGTAGCGATGGCCTTCATCATCAGCCAGCTGAAGCAGAGTGCGGATTGCATGGTATGGGCTTGATCTTAAGCCGTAGGTGACTGTATTGAGGGCGTAGATGAGCAGAGGGTGATCTGGTGAGGACCGCCATAGTATCAGCTGATACCGTCTCTGGTCTGGGGCAACCAGCACATTTCTGAACATCCTCTGAATGTCAGTGCTGAAAACGACTGGATGCGTTCTGAAGGACATGATGATGTCCACAATGTCCTGTTGAAGGGCGGGGCCTGTGTGTAGGCATTCATTTATGCTGACACCATTGGAGCTTTTGCAGCTACCATCAAAAACAATGCGCAGCTTGTCCGACCCTGACTTAAATACGCCATGGTGAGGGATGTAGAAGTGAGGTTTATGGGCGAATGTATTTGGGTGACAGCGAGCCATGTGCCCTATGTCGATGTATTCGGCCATAAAGTCGACGTATTTTGAACGCAGAGACGGGTTCGCCATTAGCTTCTTCTCAATATTGAGGAATCTGCGTAATGCGATAGGGTGAGTTTTACCTAGTTGAGGGGCGTCCTTTAGAAAGGGCAGAGCGACCGTATATCTGCCTGAGGGATCGCGTGTAGTGGTAGAGCAGAAGATTTCCTCGCATTGTTCCTCCATGGGATCATTATGAGTGTGAGATTGAGGGAGGGGCTCCTCAGACTCCCAGAACCTTTCCAGACTCTGACGTATGTCCTGGGCTGATTCAGCTGAGTCTGGTTGTGAGCTGACGACGTGAGCTGAGTTAACCTGCTGCGCCGGCTGCGCATACAAGTCCTCAATGGGTCCTATCAACGCGAAGTCGAAAATCGTGCCGAAGGCTATGGGCTTGCCCGGGCCCAACGAGACCCTAGTCCCGTCCAACACCTGGCCAAGAACGTCCGACCCCAATAAGAGGTCGATCGGGGCTGGTGTGTGGTAAAGCTGGTCAGCCAATGGCATGGGTGGCTGGCCTAGTACGTGGGAAATGTTTGGTACCTTCTCTAAGGGAAGGTAGCCAGTGACGTTTTTTAAAATGTGAGCTGTGGCAGTGATTGTAGGAGTATCATTGTGAGTGCGTCGGCATACTATTGTTATTGCCGCCTTTGACTCATGTTTGTGCTGATTCCCAACTCCTGTAATTTTTAAAGAAGTGGGTTTTGATGGCAGGTTCAAAAGTCGTGCCATGCGTGACGATATTAATGTCAGCATACTGCCACAGTCCAATAAAGCTCTGGCTGTGTGAAGATGGCCATGTACTTCCGCGACTCTTAGTGAGACGGTTGGCAACAAAATGGGTGTGCCAGTGGGCACAGAAGGTGAGTGAGCTGATTGAGTATCACATGAAATTGTATGAGCTGAGTATGTATCAGCTGTGTGGGCATGGGTTGACTGGGCATGGGCTAAAGGGACATGGGCTAAATGGGCATGGTCTTGTTCTGCCTCTTCGCTAGGGTGCTCCGTGATAGTTGGCGGCGTTCGCGGGGCCTACCTGGCGAACCGGACCTGGGCGGGCTGGCTCTGTGAGCAGAGCTGGGTTGCACCTGTTTAGCATGTGCGGGTTCGTGCCGCCTGCTGTTTCTGGGACGCTCCCTCGAGTGCTCTCTTAGCTGTGGTGGGGGTATATGAACAGACGAATGAGCTGAGTGCGTTGGGTCGTCTGGTCGATGTAGGGACGTGTGGTGGTTGGAGCTCCCACAGTCCTTGCATGCCCCCCTTGACCTGCACTCGCTCTCGTAGTGAGGGCCGAGACAACGCTGGCAGCGCTCGCGTGCCTGTACAAAGTCCCAACGGCCCTGCGTTGGCTGGGCATTGTACCATCTGCACGTCATGAGCCTATGTCCCCTAGTGGCACAATAGGGACAGTAGGACGTCGAGCGTGAGGAAGAGGACGAGGACGATGATGAGGAGCAGCTTTGCTGGAAGGCCGAGTAGACGGGGAAGGGCTGACTGCGAGCCGGGGAGATGGATGGGCGGTGGCGCATTTGCTGCGCTGGGCGTGACGGTTGGTGAGTAGGCTGATCATAGGCGCGGTGAGGCGATGGAGCTGAGGAACGGCCACGGTAATGGTCGGGTTGTTGCTGAGCCATCTGAGCATAAGTGCGATGGTGCAACTGAGGAGGCGCGCGGCTACGAGAAGGGCCGGGCTGGGGCTGAATGGGTTGAGCCATGGCTATGTTGGAGAACTCTGTCTCCACACAGCGCGCGTGCTCCTCGAGGTAGGAGATAAGGTCCCGTAACGTGGGCAGGGTGTTACTAGACCCGTGCCTGCGCTCAAATAGCGTGCGGAGCTCGCCCTTGAGCTTCCGCACCACTATTGACACAAACACGTAATCGTCTCCTATGGGCAAATCTAAATTGTTGAGGGCACACTGAGCCGATATGAGCGGCGTGAGGAACAGTGTGCGGATGTTCGAGCGCGTATGGATGCTTGGCAACCCCAGGATGATGTCCACAAAACTATCAATGAGAACCCGGCGGTTCTCGTACCGCTTGGTGAGGATGTCCATGGCCACGGCAAAATTTTCATTGGTGACCTTTAGGTGGGACACCATGCATAATGCCTCACCGCTGAGGCTTGAGAAGAGATAGTGGAGCTTGACTGCTTCCGACAAAGTCGCCATGTCGTCAGTCAAACTCCTGAATAGTGCAATAAAGGAAGGCCAGTCCTCCACTTTTGAGCTGAACCTGGGCAGCGCTATTTTGGGGAGGACGGCTGTGGGCGTATTGACGCCGAAACTGGGCTGAGCGCTATGGGTTGGGGATGACGTGGAAGAGGTTGAGATTTCCTCTCTAGCCATAAGTATCCCCAGGTACGCTCCGGAGGCTTTTGTGTGGTTCTCAGAGTATGTCTTCTCGGTCTTCTCGTCCAGGTCCTCCTCGTCAAGAATGCTATAATACACTGCGTCCATCCTGTCTTTCACGCCTTGTATCTGTTCGAAACGCACGTTAAACTCCAATTTGGAATGTGTGGTGCCGCCAGCAATAATTTGTGACCCTAACTCAAGGAGCTGAAGTATGGCCTTAACTGCCTCCCTAAATATCGCGGCTTGTGACTTGGTCGGCATCGCGATGAACAAAAGGAGACAAGAAAAAATAAAAAAAAATAAAAAAAAATTAACAAATTTAAAGGCAGTAAAAAGAACAACACCCTGTATATATTCTATAGTTGGGCTGGACGTATTTACTAAGGTAAACGCAAATGGGCTAAAATTAACGCAACAATAAAGAAAGCAAAACTAAGTTGGGACGCCTTGTATATGGCCCACGGGTGGGCAAACGCATGTGTGTATGTCTGTGTTTATTGAACGCGCGTACGTAATATTAGCCGACCGCAAAACAAAAAACAAACAAAACAAAAAAAATAAAAAAAATTACGTTATCCGTAGCCCACTATTGGGCAAGGCGCTCACAGTCGGGCAGACCTGTAGCGGACACTAGCACGAGTATGAGTCGGTCGCAAAAAAAATAAAAATAAACGAATAATAAAAACTTAATTAAAAAAATTGGGACACTCTGTCTTTGTCCCACAAGTGGGCAAACGTGTGTAGAAGTACTATGCTCTTGTGGTGAGCACGCACAAGAATGAGCCGATTGCCAAGGCAAAAATACAAAAACAAAAAAATATATAAAATTAACACGAGCGAAAAAATAAAGCACGCTACTTGGCACGCGTGGTGAGCATGCACGAGATCTGAGCCGATTTAACACGACACGAACATAAAAAAATCATTAAAAAATAAAACGGGAAACCATCTCTCGTTATAATACCCTACGTAACGTAATAATTTAACTACTAAGTTACCGAACAATGTATCATTAGACAACGATCGTATAGGTCCCTACACATAGATCTGTGATCAGACAATCGGATGCATACACGAGATCAATATCAAAACAACATGCAGAAATAATTGCGTTAAAATAATCTTATATATAGCGTAGTCGCAATCCTCACAAATGATTCACGACTACCTGACGAAATTTTTATTGGGGCAGGGTAAAGTTATGTGAACAAATGAATTTAGAAATGATGGCACGAATTAGATATAAGATTTAGACAGAATAAGAATATGGGCGGAAATAATTATCTTTAGCGGACTGTATTAAAATTGAAAATTAAAAGAAAGTTAGGTTCTGGTTACGGGAAGGTCGCCGGTATTTAATATTACCGGTTCGAAGATGACCAAAATGTATTCGCGGGTCAGAAGACACCGCCAAATACAGCAGAGTAAAGAAGGTTAGGCGGGAGGTAGAAAGGAACTTACCGGGAGCAGGCTTGACGAGGTCGCTGGAACCGGGAGACGAGCTGACCACGGGCGGCGAGGTAGGTTGGTTTCCTGGCGCACAGTCACTACACTACACAATAGGCATTCAGGCGTTCTCTTCACTTAAGGTTCAGGAGTCACTATAAACCTTTTCGGTCAGGCTGTTGCGTGCGCGGTAGCTAGCTAGCCGAGTCGCGCGGTCTGCTCACGAAGCGAGCGGCCGCGGGTCGCGCAGCGGTGGCGCCGCGGCAGATAGGCGGACGCGGTCGTCAACAACCGCTGAGTCAACCACCTTACAGCTGGCGGTATGATTTGAATGGGTGTTCCGGCTTTGGCGGGAACACATACAATGGAGCTGACATGCGGCTTCTATTTATTTCTGTAGCTTTAATAGAACTCAACTCTTTGACTAATAAGTCATACTTATTGTCTTCTGGACAATTTTGTGTGAATCATTTGAAGGAAGGCTTTGTGCACCACATCAGGACGTTGCTGCAGTATGACCAATTTTATGACTTAAAGAATTTGTTTAATAACCTTAGGATGTGATATTATTACTATTAAAGGGTTGGTATCACAGGGTGTGATATTATTACTATTAAATAGATTAGCATTTTTTTTTCCCATAACGCGATAATATTGAAAGAGTGCCATCATTATAATTAGCCTATAAAAAGGTTTTACCACATCTACGTGCAATAGCACATGGGGAGATTGTACCATAAACCACCACACTGGCCACACTGGTTGGTTTGATACTTCACTGGACTTCTTGGCGGGAAAGTGAAGCGTCATGTCTGCAGTTTTGTTGTATTTTCTGTTTTGTCCAATATTAATGTGATATAATGGTGGATTATTTACTGTTGTGTTCGTGAACGTGCATAAGGGTTGTATAAAACAAAACAGTGCAACATCACTTTTCAAATTTTCTCAAGAAGTCCGTGTAAGATCTCAGTAAAGTCCTTTACTGGAACTCGAGGGGTTTCATTTAGCATTAAAATTTCATATTATCGTTACTTATTATCATCTAGGTACTTTAAGCATTACAATGATCTTTAATATTACGACTGAAGGACCAGTATCCATGGTTACGAATACAATTATAAAAAAAATACTTCACTTGGTCTCTATGTATGTATGTATTGATCAGGGACGAGCTGAACAAGCCCGCGTCGTCGCTGTACGTGCACAACCTGTCGTGCACGCTGGAGGCGGCCGTGCGCGCCACCAACGCGCAGTTCGAGCCGCCGCACGTGCTCGCGCGGCTGCACGTCAACCTGTACCCTAACTGTGAGTCACGCTAGTACACGAATCAGCAGGCACTACAAAGACAACTAAGCGCTTAAAGAATACCGTTTGGTCAACCTCTGATACTTCAACTGTGAGTCGCTGTTAAGCCTGGCGTCGACTACAGTAGAAACGCGTCGAATCGAAGCGAGTCGCATTTATTCCTAGTGCGTCCATCTCTGAAGAATGGAATCGAATTGTGCATTCATGGTAACTCTTCAACAAATTAGGTCGAGGTTTCGTCATGAACAGCTCGGATGAAGAAATGTTTTTATTTCGAATACTTTTTAATAAAGACGACAACCTCAGGCGGGAATCGAACCACGCACCTTCCGCATTCCGGGCGGCTGCCTTAACCACTTGGCTACCGAGGTCTGGCTTTCAACCGTCGAAATTTGTCAGTGCTTGATGCTTATGTTTTTAATCAACATTGCTTCATCAAATCTTAGAAGTTTTCACCTCTAAGATTTGATGAAGCAATGCAAAAAAAAAAAACCAGGTGCGTGGTTCGATTCCCGCCTGAGGTTGTCGTCTTTTTTCAGTGTTTAAAATTTTACTTAAGTATATTTAAGCGTTAATAAAACGCTAAAATATAAAACATTAAACTTTTTAATAAAGAGTTAAAAAAAAATCATTTTTATTTAAAGAAAGATTTTTATGAGTTTTTAAATGATATCTACATATAGAAATAATAAAAATACGTTGACGCGCGTTCGCTTCTCCGCATCGACTGAGGCGCGCCGAGTCGAATCGAATCGCATCGGCGAAGAAATTCGCCTGTAGAGCAATTCACGCGGTCGATTCGATTCGGCGCGCCGCGGCTCGTCGCTGGTGGACGCAGTTTCATAGAAATGTATAGGAGGCGACTTTCTGCGATTCGATTCGACTCTGTTCGGCGAGCCTAGTCGACGCGAGCCTTTATAAACCAAAGGCGCGCAGTCAGTGGCGCCCTCCCCAGTCTGGCGCGTTCAATCAACAAGCTAAACGGTCGCATGACGCTGCGCAAAAACTCGCAGTCCTGTTTGATATAACTAGACTTTAAGGTGTAATCTAGGTGGTTTTGGTGGTCTAAGTAGGGCCCCCTGGTCAGTTATTGTGTCGTGGTATCGTGTGCAAGTGTTTCCAAACGTGAAGAACAACAGCTCAGGGTTGAACTATCAGCGGCGCGGCGTGTTCGTTATAGGAGGAGCTCCTTCTTTCTCCGCTGTCATGAGGCTGCTGATGAGACACTTGCAGTAAGTTCTAGATTTAAGATTAGGCTAGGTATATCTAACGTGCCATCCTAGACGCCGTGAATCGCGGACATAAGTCGACAGTCCAGAAGAATAGCGTCATATCTGCAAGAGAGTTGTATCGCAGATATGACGTTATTCTTGTTAGCTAGTTAGGCTGAATAATTTTGTACACCCCTTTTGTAAACTTAAACTTATTAGAAGGTTCTTTATTCTCCATAAAACGACATGAACAATTTCTGCGGGACCGTCAAAGTACGCCCCGGCGTCTTGGCTGAGGTTAGGACAACGGGTATTCTGTTCTACTCTCGACCGGCTGCGTACTACACAGTCGCCTTATGATCATGATGTACTTTATGTGATTTATCAGCAGTATTTCTCAACGACCTGATCTGCTCTCAAAACAAAATCTGCTGACGTATCGGATACTTTGAAGAGCACGACGCCGTGGGCGGAAGCTATTAAAAGTTTTTTTGTTATTTGGGCGGCAAAAACAATTTGTAACTTTGTCTTCTTATTTTCGGAACGAATTTCACGAGACGGCATCAGTACAAAAAAGCTACTGAACACATGATCCTCAGGCGACGGGCGCGTCGACTGCGGCTGGGAAGTGTTCGCGCTGTAATACCGCTTGGACGGGCCGCTGGGCACTTTATTTTCTGCCACTCTGGTCTGCTATTCTGCTATTCATCGGTTTGCTATGAAACTTCAAGTTAGCTCAAGCGGGCCGTTTATTTGTGTTAGAAATGCTTAAATCGTTTGACGAAGGTAACTCCCTTCCTTACTCCTTCCTCTCTTCAGAACTCTCCGTTACCCATTTCAGTGGACCTCAGCATTCTTGGCATGGACATCGGCCAGGAACTTAATCCAAAATGTTACATCAAGAGTGTTATTTTAACTGCCTTCTCTGTAAGTTGGGTATTCTCAATAAGGTTAGGCGGCTTTTTACTCCCGAGCAGCGCTGTTTGCTGTACAAGACTCAGGTGCGATCGAGTATGGAGTATTGTTCCTATTTATGGGACAACTCCGCTAAATACCTCCTCGATGCACTTGATAGACTGCAAAGGCGAGCTGAGCTATTATTGGAGATGCTGAGGCTACAGCCCCTTTTGAGGACCTCCAGCTGCGTAGAGACATTTCTTCTCTCAGTGTCTTCTACCGAAATTACTACGGAGAGTGTTCTGAAGAACTTTCTGTCCCGCCCTTTCCTTTCCTCTCCCGGACTACACGTACTGCTCTTAGGAACCACCATCATACTGTGCAGACTATCAGCACTCGTACCAAAAAATTTGGCAAGTCGTTCCTCTGCAAGACCATTCGGCTTTAGAATTCCCTGCCGGCGCATGTGTTTCCCACCTCTTATAGCCCCGGGTCTTTTAAGCGGGGCGTGAAACGGCATTTATGCAGGCCGTCATGAATGGGTGTGCTTGTGACCGTGCTTATTCCACGGTGAAGAGCGCTCTTAAGATAAGATAAGATAAATATAATTGTACACCACAAGAAAAACATTTTTGACAACAAATAAAAATCTCTTGTTATTTTGAACTGCATCGGCTGCTCACCTTCAGGCAAGATGTAGTCACTAGTGTTAGCTTTCACAGCCGGTCGCAAGCAGGGCAGCAAAACCCCTTGTAGTGTTTAAACCAACCACGGCCGGGGTGTGGAAGCTTTTTACCGCGAAACACGGCGTCTAGGATGGCACGTTACAGATGCCTATATTAAAGGAATTGTCACTTACTGCTAGTGGTCGATGAGCAGCCGGAGAACAGCGGAGAGAAAGGGAGCGCTCCCTCTTTACGTAGACACGCTGCTCCGTTGATGGCCCGTCCAAGGGCTTTTAGTCTTCCCTATTCACTTAGAGGAACACTGGCACTTACACAATATCACTACAGGGGGCCTACTTTCAGACTGCCAAAAACCACCTGATTTAACGACGTTGCGTCTGACGGCTCGCGCGCCAGGAGTCTAATAACCGGGAATTCAACCCAAAACACGCGGAAGTGATTCACACACTACAAGACAACCGCGGCATCCAAGCGTCGAAAAAACCGACCGCTCTGCGCGACGTCTCGTTAGTCACTATATACTCACAAAACGCGGAGTGTCTCACACGACACTACAAACTACCGCAGCGTCCCAAGGCTCGAACGCGACTGCGTACGTAGGCGACGCTGTGCGCCTTTCAAGCCAGGGAACCAGGGTCACCGTCGGTTTCCGACAACGTGTCACAATAAAAAAAAAATAACGAAACGTAGTAAAAAATGTCTACCTTAGGTGAGATTTCCACATTTTTTTTCGACGTTTTGTAACATTTTTTTAGTAGCCTACTTTTTTCCCCACTTCTTAGCCTCTTCTAGGCCTCCCCTCTCCTTTTTCATTCGTCCTTTATTACGTGCTATCCGTCCTCAGGCGACGGGCGCGACGACTGCGGCTGGGACGTGTTCGCGCTGCAGTACCGCGTGGACGGGCCGCTGGGCACCCTGTTCCCGGCCACGTGCGCCGCGCGCTACCGGGCGCTGTTCGCGCAGCTGTGGCGCGTCAAACGCATCGAGTACGGGCTGCACGACGCGTGGCGCGAGCACACTATACTGCACAAGCGGCTCAAGTATATGCCCGGTGAGATTTTTTTTTCTCTTTATTTAGTTTGGGGCTTAGATTAAAACAAAAAGGGAAGATACGGCATTAGCGTCTCGTGAGTGAGCCGCCAAAATTAGGCCTAAAGGCACAATTTCACTTCAGTCACAATTTGCCGAGTGAACAGGCTACATCGCCCTATTGCAGATATTCTACTGTGTGAAAAAGAGAAAGACGCTACTCCGCAGTGGCGTCGGAATCGGTCGTACGTACTCGTTTGTTGCGAAGCGACCGAGACGTCAACGCGCTACTCGCTGACTCCCTCGCGCTGACGTTGAAACTTACCGCTTTGTCTCGCTCACTCGATTTACACTTTATAGGTGTGCGTGTGTGAGTGTTTGCTTAAGTAGTTGAGTAGGACTATATTTTGAATGACTACAAGTAGGAGCATGCCGTATCTTCCCTTTTTGTTTTAATCTAAGGTTTGGGGCTTTCGTGCACATGGATATGCCAGCCCCATTGTATCTTCCCAATTACAGTCTGAGACGAATAAAATATATTGATTAATTGTAACGGGAATCACTGTTCAGCTATTTTAACTAACATACAATTTTTTTAGCCAGCGTGTCTATCGGCTAAAAATATGGATATGGCTTCATTTGACATTTGAAGCCCATATTTTGTCCTTATCTATAGTAATATAAAGCTGAAGAGTTCGTTTGCTTGAATGCGCTAATCTCAGGAACTACTGGTCCGTTCTAAAAATGCTTGCAGTGTTAGATAGCCCATTTATCGAGGAAGGTTATAGGCAATAATTTGTTTAGGTACGGGTACAGGTAGTAACGCGTGCGAAGCCGGGGCGGGTCGCTAGTATGGGCATATTAGTGGCTTCAAATGTAAAATGAAGCCCATGTCCATATTCATATTTTTTAGCCGATAGGGTAGCTGATCACTTATAAATATTTTTATACGCTCGCACCAATTATTTTGAAACTTGTTTAGATGGTTAAGTAGATACAGGATAAACATACATATACATAGAAAATACCCAGACCAGAAATCAATTTAGAAAAACGTTTTTTTTTTATTGACCCGACCGGGAATTGAACCCGGGTCCCCAGAGCTTGCGCGACGTAAAAACTAGACCACTGAGGTCGTCTAACTTATGTTACTTTAGGTCTTTATTGCTAGGTGTCTTTATTTTCCATTCCATTACTTAAAATTATTTTACGACTAGAGGCCCGCCCGCGACTTCGTCCGCGTGGCCCCTTACCCCGTGACGAATATTATAAGCCTATGTCACCCAGGGATAGGATAGCTTCTCAACGGTGAAAGAATTTTTCAAATCAGTCTAGTAGTTTTGGAGCCTATTCAATGCAAACAAACAAACAATTATTTCCTTTATAATATTAGTATAGAAAAACAGTAGTTAAAAGTAACAGATAACTAGCCTCGCCGCCGACCCTTACCTCCAATTCTTACATAAAACGATAAATAATAGAAAAATTATATTATAATAGCGCGAGATTGATACTTCGACTTACAGAGACTTTCGATTTTGGTCAGTTAAGCCGGCGTATATCTCCTTGAAGGTTTCGTTTTCTGTGTGCCCCATACTTTAGGTGTAAGCTAACCGCTATAGCCCGGCAAATTTGTGCGCGACTGTCCTGCGGGGTACAGACGTTGGGGGGGGGGGGGGGGGGGGGGGGTCGAGGTAGCACGTCATTCTATAACACGACTACACACAGTTGCACTCGTTGCCATTCCCCGCTACACCACCCGCTGACATCATGGGTACCTCTTCCCCCCACCGTCTGTCACCCTCTGGGGAGGTCGCGCACGAAGTTGCCGGACTATAGTAAGTTATTATTATTGCGTATGGCAAAATTGATCCTGCGTGGATCGTAATGTCTACTTTTAGACTTCTCAGCCAAGTTTTTTCCGCATCCGTCATAGTGTGGAGCTCGGTTATACCACCGGAGAAACGATGAAGGGGGCAGTCATTGATTATATGTGATAGAGCTTGGTTCAATTGACCACATTCACAGTGTGGCTTCTCCCTCAAGCCCCATTTATGTAGGTGATGGTTGGATTTGCCGTGGTTGGTCCTACACCGGTTCAGTCGGGTCCAAATCTTTCTCACGGTGTCAAAACCAGGAAGCTTTTGCGTGGGGTCTTATATTAGCTCCGAGTTAATGCCGTCGAACATGCTCCACTCTGATCTCCACGCCTCTTCAAGGTTGAACTGTTACTATAGTAACATCCTACTAATATTAATGTTTTTTTATTTTAGCGTTTTATTAACGCTTAAATATACTTAAGTAAAATTTTAATTAAGGCAGCCGCCCGGAATGCGGAAGGTGCGTGGTTCTTTTATCCTACTAATATTATAAACGCGAAAGTTTGTAAGTATGGATGGATGTTTGTTACTTTTTCACGTAAAAACTACTAAATGGATTTGGATGAAATTTGGCGTACAGATAGTTTATAACCTGGATTAACACATAGGATACTTTCCCACGGGAAACATGCGGGTGAAACCGCGAGCGGCCGCTAGTGAATTATAAATAAGCCGTGTTCGCGCGCAGAGGTGTGGGGCCTGATGCGTCGCGTGTCGTGCCTGCGCGCGGAGGCGCTGCGGCTGTGCGGCGCGCTGCAGGAGGCCAGCTGCGTTGGCGCCGAGCCCGCCTGGGCCGAGCTGCTGGCCGCCGCCGCCGAGCGCCGTGACCTCGACGCGCTGCTGCGGCTGCACCACCGCGCGCTCGACCGCCACTCCATACACGCCATGATACACCACACCACGCAGGTACTGGCGCACTCGACCGCCGCTCCATACACGCCATGATACACCACACCACGCAGGTACTGGCGCACTCGACCGCCGCTCCATACACGCCATGATACACCACACCACGCAGGTACTGGCGCACTCGACCGCCGCTCCATACACGCCATGATACACCACACCACGCAGGTACTGGGCACACTCGACCGCCGCTCCATACACGCCATGATACACCACACCACGCAGGTACTGGCGCACTCGACCGCCGCTCCATAAACGCCATGATACACCACCACGCAGGTACTGGCGCACTCGACCGCCGCTCCATACACGCCATGATACACCACACCACGCAGGTACCAGGCGCACTCGACCGGTGCTCCATACACGCCATGATACACCACACCACGCAGGTACCGGGCGCACACGACCGCCGCTCCATACACGCCATGATACACCACGCCACGCAGGAACTGGAGCACTCGACCGCCACTCCATACACGCCATGATACACCACACCACGCAGGTACTGGCACACTCGACCGCCGCTCCATACACGCCATGATACACCACGCCACGCAGGAACTGGCGCACTCGATCGCCGCTCCATACACGCCATGATACACCACGCCACGCAGGAACTGGCGCACTCGACCGCCGCTCCATAAACGCCATGATACACCACCACGCAGGTACTGGCGCACTCGACCGCCGCTCCATACACGCCATGATACACCACACCACGCAGGTACCGGGCGCACGCGACCGCCGCTCCATACACGCCATGATACACCACGCCACGCAGGAACTGGCGCACTCGACCGCCACTCCATACACGCCATGATACACCACCACGCAGGTACTGGCGCACTCGACCGCCGCTCCATACACGCCATGATACACCACACCACGCAGGTACCGGGCGCACTCGACCGGTTATCCATACACGCCATGATACACTACACCACGGTACTAGGCGCATTCTACCGCCGCTCCATACATGCCATGATATCTTTCTTAATAAATAAATACACCACACCACGCAGGTACTGGCGCACTCGACCGCCGCTCCATATCTGATTATTGGTGGAAGGCACATATATGCCTATAATATGCCTTCCACCAATGATCAGATATTTTTGCAACATCACATCTTAATGCTGGAGACTGTACTATGCGCACTCGACCGCCGCTCCATACACTCCATGATACACCACACCACGTCATGATACACCACACCACGCAGGTACTGGTGCACTCGACCGCCGCTCCATACACGCCATGATACACCTCCACGCAGGTAGGTACAGGCGCACTCGACCGCCGCTCCATACACGCCACGATACACCACACCACGCAGGTACTAGGCGGAAGCTGCGGGAAATTTCGAAGCTACCAAGCTCAAATGGGGTCACAGTAACCTGTCACTACAAAATTCGTATTGGAATTTGGGAATTAAAGTAATACTGCTCTAAGAGTTGATAGTAAGCATTCGTCTTATCAATTTTCGAATCAGGTTGCATATCATAAAATAACTATAGTCTGTTCAATATAGCTTGATTCCTGTGACAGATGTCAAATGGTCATGCCTAGTGTTGAGACATTACAGACGTAATTGAATCAAATGATAATTGATTTTATCAATTGAATATCATATCTGTCGTTAATCGTTTTTTGCTTTAAATTATCATTTTGGATGCTATTTAGGTCACTTGATTTTTAGAAATACATAATTATACGTAAATAAAAATACATGAATAGATTTTGAATGTTTTAATAATGAACAAGTTCTTAATAATGTATTGGTACACAACCTAAATCATCACAGTAACTACTTGAGTCACTAGAACAGTCCTTGTCAAATTTTACTACACGCTCAAAATCACCTTTTAGTTCTTATATTTTATAAACCACTTTTTTCCAATCATCAGGGGTAACATGTTCACATGCATCATGTAGTAAAGTTAGCATTTATTTGCTATATAAGGCGGCTGGGTGTTATGTCGAGCCGCTTGACCTGAACAATATAATATGTAACTATCGTAATTTTTATTAGCAATACCTACATGTATTACATCGTTCATTACCTGCAACTGTTGGTCAACTCTACACAAAGAAAATTCTATGAAGTTATAAATAATAATAATAAATTTCACAACTGTCACACCAATCATTCAGTACCAAACAAGCATAGCCCGAACTATGGTGACTGAATAACGGATAAACATAAAAAAGTACTAATGAACATCCATGATTCGGTCACAAATGCTCGTTCTCACCACACAAACATACCCCTACCGGGATTCAAACCTGGGACCGTTTGTTGCGCAGTCAGGGCCGCTGACCACTCGACCACTCAGCCGTCCGAACGTTAGAAAGTGGAAGTAATTTATTACGAGTACCAATCTTTGACATGAGCCCAAATCAGATCTTGCACGACTAAGGCACTTGTATCAAAACAAGATGGCTCCAAATCACCCCCACCACCCAACCCGTCACAGATGCAGTAGAGCGAAATTCATTTCCAATTAAATAAAACCAAGTGAACATCGAAATGCGACCTAATTTATCGATTTAAATTGAGTCTAATGAAGTATTGTTCCTAACTAAAACGATTGGTAATTTAATATCAATTGAACTTAAATTTATTTTTTGTATTGGAATGACTACGTAAAGGGATACGTTTTTTTATTGTAAATGTTTAAAAATTGTGATAAATGTGTGATAAGTGAGTTTATTATATAAGTATTATCTTATACTTACGATCATTCGTCACAAACCACGTGCAAAGCAATGATTACTCCTGTCACTTAAAATGAAAAGACTATAATAACATTTAGTGTTGAAATCAACCGTAAGGGGCAACATATAAAGTAAATATACTTTTTCCTGTTATTGCCATGCGAGAATAAGAGCTCACTTATCAAGTGGACTGTTATTTACCGAGACATATTTTTAGCGTCGATCTGGGGGGTTACTCTAGAACGCAAACTCAATCTTAATACAATTCCAATGCGATTAATATGTATCGATATTGGGATAAGTAAAGATAATTCCGGAACGCCATCTCGATAATAATTTATTCAATCAATTTCCACGCAATTTAATTCCAATGTGGCGCTATATCCCCTCCCCCTTGGACCGCTGAGGAGATCAGTCGTGTGTAACAACCACTCTTAGTTCATTTTTATTTAAAATAAATTAATAAAAATATTCTACATTAATTACGTGAGTGCCACCAGGAGTGCATAAATGAAGTGTACTACCCCGAATGAGTGAGTGCGACAATACCTGTGGATGCGAGACGGGTGTACATTACCCAAGTCCGCCGCTGAACCATGTGAGTGAGAAACACCACTGCGAAAACGAGATAGATAATATTACTCGTGCGCCCGTCAACACTCCCCCGCCCCGTGTGAACTGTGTGAGCGAGAAATACCTCTTAGCAGCCGAGATAACTATACTCCACTAGTGCGCTTTTATACAGTCCCCGCCCATATACAAAAGGGACCCTGCGCATACGCGCGCTCCGCCTCCTCGCATTGTTCACTTTCCGACGGCTCATTTAGGCCTACGCAACGAAACAAATAAACTTTTATCCATGACACAACGTAGTATGTCTTTGACTCACCGCACCCCACCAAACTTGGCTCAAGAAAACACACCTGAAACCATAACTACGCCTTTGTTTGGATCTACGCCTAACCTTAGCTCTGATAACGCTACACAGAAAGAAGATCAACCTTTTATCACTAAACGATTAAAACGTAAATTTGAAAACCCCCACTCATCTAACTTCGTGGAACAAAAACTCGATGACCTGCGGGCCTCTCAAGACACAAGACTTGACTCTCTAGCCTCGGCATTATCTACACTTATTGAACAAAACACCGAGATTAAGAAATCAGTGGAATCTATGACCGCCAACTACGATATCTTAGTGAACAAAATCGGAACACTAGAAAATGAAAATAAAAACTTCAAAGCGCAAATACAAACGCTCGAATTTAAGGTAGAATCCTTAGAAAGACAAACCAAAACAACTTCACTGGTAATACGTAACGTCCCGAAGAGTGAACCTGAAACCAGAGAGCAGCTTACAAATAAGGTCAAAAATATTGTAACAACAATTGGATCAGAAAATCCCCTTCAGAACCTGGAGGTCCGTGATATTTACCGAAATCAAGCTAGCGCCATTGTGGTTGATTTCACAACCGTCTCCCGGAAACAGTCTACACTATCCAATTACAGGGAGTTTAATAAAACAAAAAGAGGTAGCAACGAACCGCAACTCAACACACAAAATCTGAAACTGCCAGGCCAACCCAGACCAATCTTTATATCGGACCACCTAACAACTAAAGTTGGCTACTTATATTTCTTGGCCAGAGAGCAGATAAAACTTAAGAAAATCAGTGCAGCCTGGACGTCATTTGGCAAACTATTTGTTAAGAAAGAGGAGAGCGGGACGGTGTTCCAAATAAAAACAGAAGAGGACTTTAGTAATCTAATCTGTGATAGTTCCTAATTAGCATTCTTAAATCACTTTGTTTATTGGCCTACACTGATATTTGTGAGATTAGCCCTAATATTATTGTCACAAGACTAACCTTTGAACATTATTGCACGTTAGATACATAAATTATTACTCTATATTAATTATTATTCTTATATTAATCATTATTCTTATCAATTCTATTTATCTAATAATAATAATAATACAATTACATACGGAATGGTGAGCTAATGTCGGAAAGGGATCTCTTATAGTTGGAAAGCAAATCTAAGTGACTAATTCTAATTATTATATGAATGCATGTTGAGTTGAGTTGAACTATACACAAGAATAAGAAGATTTTTGCTTCGGACCATATATCCATAGTAAATGTTATTAATAAAAACTTATAAATAATATTAGTATAAACACTTAGAAATAATTATTATATACAACATATTATTATAGTACTTTTGCCTACTTTATGTTTTTAAAATAATGGGTATAGTAAAATAATATCTACAATGGTTATTCTAGGCATCGACTCCCTACACTTGGGTTTGGATTCCCTATCGGTAGCTAAGTCGATAAATTGCGATATAGAAGATATTCACACACACATGCCTTCAAACACTTCTCGTCCCCTCAATATTATTTCCCAAAATATAAGAAGCATAAATTGTAATTTTAATAATTTTACCTCGCTTGTTCATAGATCGAAAATTGTGTGGGATGTCATAGTCTTGACTGAGTGTTGGCTCTCTCCATCTTGTTCCACACCTGACCTGGAAGGTTACACAAACTTTGCCACTGTCACCCACAAAACACAAAATGAAGGTGTTGTAATTTATGTCAATAATAACATCCGTTGTAGTGCGGAAGAACCCACAGACACTAGTTCCAACTGTCTAGTTTTAAAACTTGGCGATGAGATATGCATAATCGCTATATACCGTCCGCCTAGTGACCGAAACACAAACAATTTTGTTGACTCACTTGATTCAGTATTGAGAGGCTTGAATAATTTTCAAAATATCATCCTGTGCGGTGATATTAATATAGATATCGCACCAAATACCACTGACACACGCCACTACGAATACCTAAATGTGCTGGCTGGTCATGGTCTGTTCCCCGGACATACTTATACCACGCATGGGAAAACATGCTTAGATCACATGATACTTAAAACAAAACTTCAAGCACTATGTTTTGTTGTGGAATCCTCTGTCACTGACCATGAATGTGTGACTTTATCTATTTACATTACCCAAAAATTAGACACTTACAAAAAAATCCAAAACAAAATCGACCAAGGCAAACTTAAATCTGACATTTTATGTATAAATTTTCAATCGGTACTAGACAGCTCGGATACAAACCACGCTACTAATCTGTTTATAGATGAACTGGCGACGGTCATTAATAGGAATTCCAAACAGATAAGGACTCCCTGTAGACAAAGGACGAGTAAACCATGGCTAACGCAAGGCATCTTGCGGTGTCTAAAAAACAGAGACAACTTACACAAAAAATTAAAAAAAGACCCTAGCAATGATGCTTTAAAAATAATTTATAAACGATATAGAAATTTTTGTAAATCGATTCTTAATAGATCGCGTAGAGATTTCAATAGAAAACTCATAGAATCATCCTATAAACACAAAAGGAAACTATGGGAAACCATCAAAACAGTCACGAATTGCAAGAAAGCGCCGGATCACTCAGTTGCCCTAATTAAACCAGCAAGAGAGCATCAACAAGGTTAATCAGTTCTTTGCCAACGTTGGTAAAACTCTCGCTGAGAAAAACCCCATGTCCTCCACACTACCTACAACACCTCCGAATAACATAGCGAACTCCCCATGTAAGTCTTTTGCCTTACTTCCTACTGATGAGACAGAAATCATCCAAATTATACGTCGACTAAAAACCAACTGTGCAGTGGGTATCGACCGGATTTCTACTGAGATACTGAAAAATAACTTTCTTCCTTTGGCATCCCCGATAACCCACATTTGCAACTTGGCAATATCGTCAGGAGTATTTCCACAAGCCTTCAAAACAGCCCTGATAAAACCTATCCACAAGGGAGGGGAGAAAAACTGTGTCAATAACTTTAGGCCTATCGCTATCTTACCTGTCCTCTCTAAAATACTAGAACGCCTTATGAATACACAACTAATGAACTTCCTGGAAAACAACAATCTTTTGTCTGTATCACAATTTGGTTTTAGGCCAGGGAAATCCACGAATGACGCTGTTCATAACCTGACCAATCTTCTTATAAACAGTCTGGACCAGAAAAAGAAATCAATAACAATATTTCTCGACCTAGCGAAGGCATTCGACACAGTCTCGACCCCCCACCTCCTATACAAACTGGAAGCGATTGGAGTGAGAGGTACTCCATTAAAACTTTTCGAAGACTACTTGTCGAACCGTAAACAAAGAGTCAGAATCGATAATCTCCTTAGCGAGGAAGAGAGTGTGACCTACGGTATACCGCAGGGCAGCATAAATGGTCCAACGCTGTTCCTTATCTACGTCAACGACCTCTGTAATCTCCAGCTCAACAATGGCTCTATCATTACCTTCGCCGATGACACGGCGTTATTCTTCACAGGGAATAGCTGGGATGATGTCTTCAACACCGCTCAGCAGGGAATGGTAAGGGTTAGCAGATGGCTTCAGAATAACATCTTAACGCTGAACGTCTCTAAAACTAAATACGTAGCATTCGCACATCGATCCCACCTTCTTCCGCCTTCTGCACTTAGCATCACCGTACATTCCTGTCCCTCAAGTTCGTTGAGCTGCTCTTGCCCCTCACTGGAGAGAACAGACATGATCAGGTACCTTGGAGTGGCCTTGGATCAAACTCTTACCTTCAGACTTCACATTCAACTACTAACCTCAAGGATGCGAAAGCTTATACACATTTTTAGAACCCTCAAGCAAGTGGCCGATAAGAAAACCATAAAGATCGTCTACTACGCCTTTTGTCAATCGATCATAGATTATTGCATCACATCATGGGGTGGTTCAGCCAAAACCCATCTCATCCAGCTCGAAAGAGCCCAGAGATGCATCTTAAAAGTGAGTGCTGGTTACCCTTACCTGTTTCCCACCAAAACCTTATACAAGGAATGGGAGGTGCTGACAGTTAGGCAATCTTTTATCTTGCAAACGGTTCTCAAAAAACATTCACAACTTCACTACGACCCCGACATCAAAGTCGGCAAACGTCGCAAAGGGAACGTCTGCAAGGCTGAATCATTCCACTCACGCCACTCCCAACACTTCTTCTGTTTTTTGGGTGCTTACCTATACAACAAAATTAATAAGGCTCTAGATGTGTATCACCTCACGAAGGCCTCCTGTAAAAATAAAGTCACAGACTGGCTCAAAAATCAAGACTACACTGAAACGGAAAGCTTATTATTTCAACCTATATAAACTAAACCACTAAACAATTAGTACAATTTCTCATGAGCAAAAATAAAAAAAATAAAAATATATATATATTTAACAAGTGAATAATAAATAAATAAATGAATATAAATAATAATGAATACATACAAGCAACAAATCTAGTAATATTAATACATACACTACACTTTACCATACACACACTTTACCATTGTTATAATTTATTTAATGTTGAATCTATATATTATTGAATCATCTCCGCAACATTATAATGTTAAAATATTATTTTTGAATTATTTTTAAATTATTTATTTATAATAATTAGTCACAAATACTAAACTATAAAATAATAATAATAAATGAACAACAAACTAATTTCATTATTAGTAATATAGCTTATTTAATGTGGAGTATGGAACTACCGAAGCAACATTTTATACTATTATTATAAAACACTTGCTTGGGTACTTTCCCCATTGATTTCTTATTTTCCTTTTAGCATGGCGTTATGGTTTATTACCTACAAAAATAAATGCAAGCATGAATATTTTTAAATTACCTACTTAATAATACTAACACACGTTTATCTTCTCTAGCCTAAGTTGCAAACCTTTATGAATTTTAACGATTTTTTTTTTTTCTATACATTGCACTTTTCCAACACAATATACACAACTCACTATCTGTAAAGAACGTTGTACACCAAATATGCAATTTACTTGGGGGTGGGCTCTGGAGACCTGTACTTCGGGTTTCTCTTAGAAACCTATCCCAGGCTCCAGTCTCTCACACACGGGTCAATTCCAAAAAAAAAATTATGTATAACTACCATAGTATAAGTTATTTGCTATGTAACCTATTTGTGAGAGAGAATAAATAAAGATCATTCATTCATTCATTCATATTGTCGCTTACAAAAGTGCCATTTGACATTTTTTAGATTTGTGATTGGAAATTGATTTAATGCAATTCTGTTTCAAGAGTAGCCTACCTGACGACTAGTTGTATTGTTGATCGAAGCATGTATGTATAATTTTTCTTACACACTTTTATAGGAACTGCAATCTTACCTGGGCAACGTGCTGAACGAGACGCTGGCGTTGCGAAGCTTCGAAACGACCCTCCACAACGGCATCAACACGGAGCTCGAGCGGCGCGAGCGCATCGAACAAATGAAAGCGGAGAGAGTGGCGCGCGGTGAATACGCTTTTATTGTCATTGATATAAAACCTACATTCCTAGTATGTGGGGTTCTGTAATTAAGCAGTTCTGTTTTCTGAAGTTTACGCAAACACTTAACATTAAAATTATCATTACATATTATAAAGTAATGTCGCCGTTTCCCTGTGTCTGTGGCACCGCACTATTCTTCTAAACCACGCAATGGATTATTATGCGGTTTTCACTAAAAGATAGAGCGTTAACTGAGGATGGTTATTGTTAATAATTTATAGATATATTTTTTTGAAATAGCTGAAGTATGACGTTTTTCTAAGTTAGCGTGGATGAAGGCGCGGGCGGGCCGCTAGTACTCTATAAAAAGATATACGCGCATCTCATTATTGGACTCCCTTAACACTTTGCAAGCCGGGCATTTTATTACGCGCATCCCTCTGTGGACCGGTCTTTTTCGTAATTATTGTAAATTCTATCGAAAAAGAACTTTAATAGAAATGAGTTTAATTCTTTTTGTATAAGTTAGAATAACTTATGCTTAAAATTATAAAAGAAAATAATATGTATATTTTAAATGTTATTTATTTAAAAAATCAATACCAAAATACACTTTTTCGAAAAAAAAAAACTAACATAACTATCTGTATGTACTTATATAAGTTATATGTTAGAGTAACTTATGTTTTGAATTATAAAAAATTAAACAAACAATATTTGAAATGTTATTTATTTTAAAAATCAATACAAAAATACCCTTTTTCGGAAAAAAACTCTTAGATAACTATCTGTATATAACGTACTGTGGAGGCGATCGGCAGTGGCCGCGCCGGCTCGACGCGTTCCCCTTCCTTTCCCTTCTTTCATACGTAAATGAAGCGTCTATGTATGTGTAGCTAAGAAACGCAGCTACACATTGCATCAAACGCCGATCATGTCAGCGTTGTGATTTTAGTGAAAATTCTAGGAAATCGGATCACGACATGAGGTCGTGATCGGCGTACCGTAGAAAAACGAGCGTCACGACTCTCTGTGTCGTGATTCGCTTGCAAAGTGTTAATAAATAAAATCATGTTACATTTTCAGGAGAGTACGCTTTCACAACGGCTGACGAAACGCAAGATAAGGAGAACAGAAAAATCTTCCATCAGTTCTTGGCTAGTCGAAAGGCAGACTTGAATGTGTGGGCTCGCACTTACAGGTCAGTAATCTATATTTATAAAAATCAATTGCCGAATTGATTGTACGCGCATCACTTCAGAACGGCTGCACCTATTCGGCTAATTCTTTTTTTGCTGTGTTTGTAATTGTAAGGACAAGGTTTGTATGAAAGAAAGTTTTGGTAAGTCGCCACGGGGTACGGGGTCCACGCGGACAAAGTCGCGGGCGGGCCGCTAGTTGAATATAAATAAATTAATTTCATTTGAATGCTAGCGGCCGCTCGCGGTTTCACCCGCGTGGTTCCCGTTCCCGCGGGAATATCGGGATAAAAAGTATCCTATGTGTTAATCCAGGTTATAAACTATCTGTATGTTGAATTTCATCCAAATCCATTCAGTAGTTTTTACGTGAAAGAGTAACAAACATACACACTCACAAACTTTCGCCTTTATAACATTAGTGTGATAAATCATGGGGAGCGACAGACGGAACATGGCGTATTTTTTTTGAAGATTAAGGGGATGTAGTTAGTATTTTAGTTGTTTTGAATAGGTCTTCTTTTTTTATATTTTTTTAATTTGCATAGTTGACACTGATAAGTTGTAATTTTGAGATGTGTCACTTCACATGAGAAGACACTCAGAATAATATTGAGACAATCTCAGAACATTAACTAAAGCATAGAAGGAGTGCTATGACATTTGAGTGGGCACTCCGTTTGGTCACCATTCGAATTACATTTGTATAGGTCGCTTTTGAATTTTGTATCGTAAATGGTGACCGGTTTTTTATTTCGCTAAACATTTTACGTTTTCGGCAACTTATTTTGTCTCTTTTCTTTCAATGTTAATGGCCCATTTGAAATAATAGGACAACTATACGAGTCTCATTTGAACTCCTTCTATGCTTTAGTTATTATTCTATGGAGACAATACTTTGTGTTCTGCAGAGGCCACGTGACCACGTTGATCCTGAAGTTAGCGCTGCACGCGGAGCTGTCGCTGCAGACGCTGGCGTTCCGGCTGGACTACAGCGACTTCTACAAGCGCGGCGACGCCAAGCTGCACGAGCCGCTCACCTACCAGCACAAGCGGCTCAGCGAGATCGGACTCAACCTGGCCAAGGCGAGACACCTTTTAACAACTATTTAACCCGGCAACACTCGCCTCCTTGAAAGTTACACAAGCACTCGCGCATAGATTATTTCGCTCACGTTTTGTAAGCAGTCAAAATATACATAGGACATAATTAATTACATATTTTTTGAGGGTGTGTAATGTTTGATATAAATACTTATGGCCTAACGTTCAGATAATATAATTTCATTTCATATAATTTCATTTGATATAATAACTAACTTAATATAATAAACATTTAATATAATTTTAGATTCTATAATTTCATTTGATATAATGTACTTTTGATATAATGTACTTTTGATATAATGTACATTTGATATAATGTACATTTGATATAATAATCAAATGATATAAAACATTACTCATGTAATAAGCATGCAGCACGCAAGCAAGCAAGCAGCATGCAAGCAAGCATGCAGCATGCAAGCAGGCATGCAGCATGCAGCATGCAGGCAGGCATGCAGCATGCAGGCCAACATGGAGCATGCAGCATGCAAGCAGGCATGCATCATGCAGCAGGCATGTTTTCTGTCACGGCTCCGGCGCTGCGGGCCTCCGGTGGTCCCACACGAGCTTATAGTCGCAGATGGCTTTCGCTAACCACCGCAGCTTCGGCTTGCTGGCCGGTTTCGCCGGCCAGCCTCAGCCGCGGCGGCGAGCGTTAAACCCACCTGCTCCTCAGCTCGTGGGCCGCGTCGCCCCTCCGCGCCTACGCGGGATTAAATTACACTCTAGCGTAGGGCAGACAAGTCTACGTGGAGTCGGTTTTGCCGCGATTCGTTTCTGTCACTGACTTTTTAGCACAACCATAACGAAAACACAACGTATTAACTTTTTAAGACAATATTTGAAATCAATTTAGGATTAAAATGTTATTTTTATTTTTAAGCAAAAATTATATTAGATGAAGTTATAGAATATGATTATTCTACCAATATAAGCTTTATAGAATAAGTTGTTAGAGAATATGAGTATTATATCAAATGAATAATATACGTACTGTTGTTATAGGAAGTGTATTTAGAACAAGTAAAAATTATATCCAATGAACGTTATGTTCTTTGAAATTAGTTCATTTGTCATTATATAAAATGATACGCACCCATTTTATGAAAATTTTATAATACGAGTAAAACAATAATATTCAATAAAATCAAATATTTATTTAAAGTTACAACATTTAGTTATACTTTGAATTTTTAATAACAAACATAGGAACTGAATTGGCACTTTATTTACGTTCATACTTGCGCGATGAGCACAATCCCGCGTGACGCGAAATTTCATACACGTTGTAATCTTGTAACGACTGCTATCTTACGATAACAGTGTGCCCGATATCATGACAATGACATGTAGTATAGACTGGCAAATTCGTACGTGACCGAGCTATGGTGTGCGGGCGACGGGGGAGGGGTGACATCTGCACACAACTGACGGTCCTACTACGCGGCCCCGCCGCCCGCGGTCTTCTCCCCCTCCCCCCCCCCCAACCTTTTCGTTTCCCGTCCCGCAGACTATGGTATTGTCACGTATGAATTTGCCAGTCTATAGTGTCCCAACTTTTCTATTAAATCTAATTCTTAATTATTTCAACACATTGCCCGTCCAAGTCGATTTGTTTATGTAACACGCTATAGTAGAGGATCCGAGTAAACAATGACCTTCACCGAACCGGTTAATGGATGAAAAGTATTTTATATCAAATTTAATATGTTAAAAAATATATCGCGAGTGGGTTGGCTAAAAAATTTCAGTTCAGTAAGTATATGATTAAACTAATATATACAGTCGTGGTCAACTAATTAGGGACATTCAAGATAGTGAAGAGCAATAACCGGTTATGTACATATAAATATAAAACCCTATTGATTTTTCAGCACCTATTATTTGCATAATTTGGTCCGATTACTATACTATAAATGGCTGTAAATAAGAGAATAATTAAATAGAAAAAAGTATTTAATATCAAAGGTTGAACATGTATTAAATTTTAAGGTATAATTATGTAGCTGGACATTTAATTAAGGACAGTAAAGTATAATGATGAATAGAGTTAAACAAAACGAATAATCTCCAGTATTATAATATTTTTAAAAGCTCCATTTTATTACGTGTAAAATCAGTACCCAGTAGCAAAACCTTTGTTAGTAATTACCGCTTGACACCGATGTGGCATAGACATTATCAGTTTCTGACATGTTTCGATAGGAATGTTTGCCCATGCCTCACAAAAAGCTTGATTAAGTTGATCTAAAGTTGTGGTACGATAAGTTGAAACTTTTTTCTTGATTTCGTGCCAAAGGTGCTCAATTGGGTTTAGGTCCGGGCTATTTGCTGGCCAATCTAGCACCGATACTGACTGACTGGTAAGAAACGACTTGACTGAACGGGCGGTATGTTTCGGGTCGTTATCATGCTGAAACGTCCATATAATAGGGAGATGCTCCTCAGCATAGGGAAGCATAGTTTCCTCCAATATTGTTTTGTATTGATGTTGGTCTAAGTTACCCTGAACTTTTCTCACAGGTCCCACTCCACGTCCAGAAAATGAACCCCAAATTTTAATGTTTCCACCGCCATGTTTCACCTGCTTTTTTGTGAATCTTGGATTCATTTCCGCTTTTACAGGACGCCGTACGTATTGCCTTCCATCTGAAGAAATTAAATTAATCTTGGTCTCGTCAGAGAATAATACATGTTGCCATTGGGCGTAGGTCCAATGTCCATATTTACGTGCAAACGCCAAACGAGCATTTCTATGTTCTTTCTTCAACAACGGTACTTTGCGAGCCACTCTTCCGAACAACCCTGCTTCTACCAGACGTCGTCGAACGGTCCTCGCTGATACACCGGCTCTTTCGTCTGCCCCAAACACTTCGTGTTTAATTAAAATAGAGCCTAGAAACGGATCTTTCTTAGCTAACCTGGTTATCATTCTATCTTCTTGCGGAGTTGTTTTTCTCGATCTTTTTGTCCTGGGCACATTTAAAGCTGTGTTATTGCGCCTGAAATGTTGCACTGCATTGCATACCATAGTTTTTGAACAATTTAAATGTTCTGCTATCCCTCGGTATGACCAACCACGCTCGACAAACTTCATGATAATTGTTCGTAGTGTTGGATCGCAACTTTTATTTTTGCCCATATTTCTTCAAAATAATTCTCAAAACTTAAAATTAAAAATCTGGATTGCCGCCAAAACTACCACAAAACAATAAAAGAAGAAATAAAAAAGTATTGAGATTCAAATTTTGAAAATAGAACGCAATATCTCAGTGTCCCTAATTAAATGGCCAGCCAGCATTCTTTGAACAAATAGCACACTGATAATCTATCAGCTATACTGTAAAGAGGTTTAATGTTTAAGAAGTTGTTATTGTTTGTATAATCGGGCACATCGATGACTAATTATACTTACGTGTAAAAGATATGGAATATTGTTAAGACTCGTTGGAAAATAAAAAATAAATTCACAATTTGGCTTAACTAGAGATTGTCCCTAATTAGTTGACCACGACTGTATATATATTTTTTTAAATATTGCACTGGTTTGGATAATAGATAATTTACATAGGTACCAATCGAAAGTATGACGCCTGCACACATATTTAGACGGGATTTAACGCAAAACTACTTAGTAAAGGCATTCTACGCATACCTTTTTATACCCGACGTTTCAAGGAACATATCGCAGCTGTGAAAAACCGCCAGTCTAACAAATCAGCCATTGCGGAGCATTTACTTGAAAGAGGCGCAAATCATTGGATCGAATTTCATCGTACGCAAGTCCTCTCCACAGATCGCCACTTTTATTCAAGAGTAGTGCGTGAAGCGATTGAAATTAAGAAACATCCGAACAATTTCAATCGGGAAGATGGTCACAAACTATCATCAGCGTGGAATCCAGTGTTTGCAAAAACGCCACTTCGTTTTAGTCTGCAATCGGCTAACTACCAGAATAAGGCTTGTATACGGAATAGGGACACCGTTAGTGTTGTGTGTGACGGTAGTTGGATAAATAATGTGACGGTGGATGAAGACTCAGCGACGCAAACGGAGGCGATACACCGCGACAGCAGTCCACCCGTGACCACGGCCGGTGCAACTCGGTCGAAACGTCGGGTATAAAAAGGTATGCGTAGAATGCCTTTACTAAGTAGCTTTGCGTTAAATCCCGTCTAAATATGTTGTGCATAATGAAACGCGAAAGTTTAAAAGTGTATAGTATGACGCCTATAGAATATGCAAACGTTAGGTTGACTATTTTTTTCCCGTCATAACTATTGGGTAGGCAGGTAAACAGGTAAGTCAATATTAGTAATTTGCAACCGTCTGGTTAATAAATAAAATGTATGTATAAATAAAGATAATCTCATTACAAACACACACACACACACAAACACACCAAACCAGTACAATGTTAAAAAATATATATATTTTAATCATTATAGGTGCTGGACTGAAATTTTTCAGCCAACCCACTCGCGGTATATTTTTTTAACATATTAATTTTGATATAAAATACTTTTCATTAATTAACCGGCCCGGTGAAAGTCGTTCTATACTCGGATCTTAGACTACTAGTGCGGACAACTTACGTGTTAATTGTATTTCAGAGCAAAATAATCGATCGTTCCAAGAGGAAGTGACATGTTGCTCCCGCGGCGCCGGCGGACGCCCCGCGCTGCGCCGACTGGCTCGGCCTCGTCTGCGGCCGCGCTACCTAACTAACATGCTCTTAAATGCCCCAGAAATGTACAAAACTAATCTTCTACAGACTGTTTGAACCATTAAGTCTTTAAAGTGAATTGCCCCATGTTATTAGCTCTCTATTAGTGCCATTGTTTATGATGAGATATTGTTAATAGAATTGTAATTTCACCATTAATATATATTTTTCAAAATGTGTATTTCGTTTTTTATTTATATAACCTTGACTGTTGTCACACAATAACTAATAGTACTACGTACAGAAGGTTCACTCTAACGACTTTCACGCGAAATTGAAACTTATCGTGTGACCCGAGCGTTCATTTATTCCGTTAAGTATCTATCGATATCGATTTGACGTCATGACGTCACTGAGCGTAGGGTTTACGCGCGCGCGCAGGGATTACGAGTTAGTGCCTTCGCACACGGTGTCGTATCGTAATCGTATCCTCATCATCATCATCATCAGCCTATATACGGTCCACTGCTGGGCACAGGCAGTGGCGTATTTTAAGATTCTGCGCCCTGGGCCTGTAAGATTTGCCGCCCCATAAATTAACGGAAAAATGTAAATACTAGTAATTTAAAAAATAAATCCAGCAGTATTTAGACGTGGGCTATGAATGACGTTAATAAATGAAAAACTAAAAAGACCATACAAAGAAATAAACCCCATTTATTTATTTACTTATTTTTTTCGATGGACAGATTGGTTAACAAATCCTTCAATGACACTGTCATAATATAAATACACACATCAAAAGTGTCTAGGGATCAACATATATTTTTGCAATAACTTTTCTCCTGATTGATATTAATTAAAATTTTCTTTAAGGATTCATCAAATAAAGTGTTTTCGTTTGTCTACAGTAACGATAAACCAAGTCACCTTTGCATTAATAAAGAAATTTGCCATTTTTCTAATGAAGGGATTTTTGACATTTGAACCACTAACATTAAAGTTCGAAAAAAAGACTGAAATAACAGTTTTCTTTAAAATTTTATTGGGTAACTTAAACAATTAATAATCCGTGTTTCTACCGCGAACTCTAACAACACAAGAACATCGGTTTGGCGACTCTGGCCGCCACACATACTCAAAATGAGTTCATCCAAATCACGCTGTGGAATGGCCGCCCATGTTCGTTGCAACAACAAAAAAAGGTCTTCTTGCGACTGGATACCCTCCATATTCGGCAGAGCTCTTCTCTGTAGCATATCCCATGCATGCTCAATCGGGTTCAAGTCTGGCGACTGAGCAGGCCAGGGCATGACATTGATGTTAGCTGCGGCGAGAGTCTGTCTTACAACTCTTGCGGTGTGCGGTCGTGCATTATCATGCATTAACTGAAATAAGGGACCGATTTGCACTTGTAGAGGAACGATGACGTCTGATACAATCGTCTCAGCATAAATTTGAGCGTTGAGGTTGCCTCTGATCCAAATCAACTCAGTTCTTCCGCCGATCCAAATACCCGCCCATACCATGATGGTTCCACCACTATAAGGATGGACTTCCTGGCAGGATTTTAATCGCTGTTGGCGTCCAGGGGTTCTCCAGTGTCGTATACGTCTTGTATCCGATCTCATACCAAAACGAGACTCATCAGAAAAGCACACGAAACGCCATTGTTCTTCTGCCCAATTTCTGTGTTCAAGAGCCCATTGATATCGAATCCTACGATTGTGCATTGCTATAGGTGGTACCCTTAGCGGTCTTCGGGAAT
The DNA here is from genome assembly GCA_963921215.1 of Scoparia ambigualis. Taxonomy (NCBI): domain Eukaryota; kingdom Metazoa; phylum Arthropoda; class Insecta; order Lepidoptera; family Crambidae; genus Scoparia; species Scoparia ambigualis. The sequence continues at coordinate 18,499,163 of OY992503.1, forward strand.
GAAGGTTCTCTTCATGCAAGCGGTTTCTGACTGTTTGGTCGCTAATTAAGTTCCCTGAAGAGTGATGAAGCCTCACGGCTAACATCATGGCGGTTATTGTTGGAGCTCTTCGAGTTGTGATTTGAATGTATCGGTCTTGTCTCCGTGTGGTGCAGCGATACCGTCCTCCATGGCGCTCAGCCACGGTACCAGTGCTTCGGTAACGTGTCCAAAGTCGACTGATAACACTCTGACTTGTATTCAGAGCTAATGCCACAGTACGTTGCCGGGAACCAGCTTCTATCATTCCCACGGCTCTGAGCATTTCTTCCCTGCTTAAATGACGTCGCCGCTCCATAATAACGTTGGTTTTAATCAGTAGTAGGGAAACAGTAGCACTAATAATGTCTTCAATGCGTTGTATGTTTTTATAGGGAAAATATTGACAGCTGATTTTCATCTATTACTAGAAATTGATTGAAAGTTCCTGTTTTAAATTATGAAATGCACCAAAAAGGATCCATATAAATTTATAAAATCATAAATTTATTACAAAGCCACATCTCAATCTCAAGAAATCCGCATAAAAATGCTTGATCCCTAGACATTTTTGATGTGTGTAGTTAAACTGTTTAAACGTTCTTTGCTTAAACGGTAACGTAGATAATTTTTATTCTTTTAAGTACGGAAAGCGAACGTTCCGCACTGCAATTTGTCACACCGCAGTGCACAGAAGTATGCGTACTGCTATTTCAGTAAATAGAAATGCTTCCTTTAAATATTTTTTTCAAAAGGAGTCCCTTTAACCTGACACCTACTTTCCGCGTGCATCTGTGCCTGTTACCGACAGTCTCGTCCTTCTGAGTATGGAGTTGGCTTCAGATATCAACTTCGTCACCAGCATCGAGTCCAAGGCTCAAACTGCACCCAAAAAGCTGGGCGTCCTAAATAAGGTCAAGCGATATTTCAAACCGGGACAGTTTTCAACTCTCTAAAAAGTTTAAGTCTGATCTTGCATGGAATATTGCAGTCACCTATGGGACGGCTCAGCGAAATACCAACTAGCTGCACTGGACCCGATTCAACGCAGAGCTGAGAGGCTAATTGGCGACAAGGAACTGGTGAAGAGCAAGTTTCACACCCTAGCTCACCGCCGCAAAGTTGCTGTCTGTCTGTCGATCTTTTACAGACTGTACTTCGGAGAGTGTGCTCAGGAGCTGCATGTGCTCATACCGCCATCCCCTTCCTCCATCGGACATCCAGACGCACTGCGGGCTACTACCCTTGGTGGATATTCCTAAATGTCACACAAAGTGCTACTCAACATCTTTTATACTGCGCACAGCATAGGAGTGGAACTCCCCTCCCTGCATCGGTTTCCGAGTACTTATAACCCGTCTGTCTTCAAAGCAAGAGTGAATAGGCACCTTCTGGGTTAGCTCGCTCCATTGTGGATTCTGTCTTAGCCCCTGGGCTTGATTTCGATCAAGAGCAAACCCATTAATAGTAAAAAAAAAAAAATAAGCGAGCTAGCAGAGCTCGCCCATGGTTTAACGCCGTCTGTGCTCGTGCTAAGGCATGTAAACATTCACCATCTGAAGAAAGCCTATAATGAAGCTGCCAAGTCCTGCAAGAGGGTATTGCGCAGGGCGAGATTTCGTCGCATTGGCAAAATTGGGTCCAAGTTGGCATCTCACCCGGCTGAAAGCCAAACATTTTCGTCCCTTGCCAAAGTGGTTGAAAGTAGGTAATTCCTGCCAGCCCTCCACAACGCTGCTGTTAAAACCAGATGGCTCACATGCCGATACTAGGGCTAAGAAGGCGAACTTGTTTGTTTCTCTCTTTGCGCAAAGTTCGCGTCTAGATGTCGCAGCGAAATCACCGCCTAACATACCTCATGACGTTGGCAGCTGTCCACATACGCCAAAAAGAGGTATTAAAAATCCTGCGAACCTTGGACGTGAATAAGGCGATTGGCACGATGGTATTCCAGCAATCATCATCATCATCATCATTATCATCAGCCTTTAAACGTCCCACTGCTGGGCACAAGCCTCCCACTTGGACAATAGCACGTGGGGATATTGGGCCATAACCCACCACGCTGGCCCAATGCGGGTTGGTGGGTTGATTGATTAGTAGGTTGATTCCAGCAATAGTCCTCCGCAACTGCGCGCCTGCGTTGTCTCCAATCCTTAATCGCCTGTTTCATCTCTCACTGGAGACTGAGCTCGTTCACAAATCTTAGAAGCTTACGAACGTACAACCTGTTCCGAAAAAAGGTAGTAAAACCGATCCTGCCAACTAAAGACCAAAATCAGTCACCTGAATACTCTGTAAGACTATGGAGCGTGTATTCAACAACCGACTCCTGGCATACCTTGAAGAAAATAATGACCTCTTAAGTGACCGCCAATTTGGGTTTCGCCGAGGGCAGTATACGAGAGATCTTCTTGTGTATGCCACTCATCTATGGAGTGTGGCTATAGAGAAACACGGTGAGGCTTTTGCAGTGTCTCTTGACATCTCTAAGGCCATTGACAGGGTTTGGCACGCTAGCCTTATGAACAAGCTTCCGTCATGTACCTCCATGGACTTCGGACTATGGTTTTCGGACTTTCTGAAGGAGCGATCGATACGTGAAGTCTTAGATGGCTGCACGTCTGATCTACAGGCTATGGATACCGGAGTTCCTCAGGGGTCTGTTCTGTCTGCAACCCTATTCTTGCTACACATAATCGATCTGTTGGTACCCGGAATTCTGAGGTACGCAGACGATAGCACAGTTGTAGACAGATATTTCTCAATTGCAAAGGCCAAGGGTTTGTCGAGTGAACATGGTTGAGCGTTTGTCCACGGCCCTAGAAGCTATATCTCCGACGGGTGATGCTAACTTCAACGCCACCAAAACAGGCGTGTTTATTCACTGCCAAACGGAGTCCCTTTCTACTCGCTCCGACTTTCCGTGATGTATCTGGGCTGAATCTGACCATCTTAGCCTTCTAGGTATGACCAGCTCTGCAAACCTAAACTTCGGCCACTACATAGAGTCCATGCCAAAAACCGCAGCTTGAAAAGTTGGCATCCTTTCTAAAGTGAGGCGGTATTTTACACCGGGGCAGCTGCTTTAGATTTAACAAGCACAAGTCCGATCCTGTATGGAATACTGCTGCCACCTCTGTTATGGATCTGCCAAGTATCAGTTAGCCGCTTTAGACTATATTGAGAAGCGCGCTAAGAGGGTCATTGGCGACTCTAAACTCGACGAATCTAAGCTGCAGAGTCTTGAACCTCGACGCAAGGTTGCCAATCTTTCGGTTTTTTGATCGAATGCACTTTGGCGAGTGTGCGCTGGAACTACACGAGCTGATTCCACCTTCTCCTTTCTATATCCCGGGAACGAGATGCGGACAGAGATCTCACCTTTACTCTATCAATATACCACCTATACGCACAAAGCGCTTTGCGTCATCATTTTGGATACGGACAGCTATGGAGTTAAGTCCAATATAAGAGAGTAACCGTTAAAACCGGGAATGCCAATAGAACTAATTCTCAAACATGTTAGAGCTGACGTGTCCGATGAACGAAAGTAACAGTTGGAACTTGGAACTAAGACCGATTCATCGACCACCAACACCGCCAGCGCCAGAGGAACTAATTACCTAGTTCCGCGAACATGTTTACGGAGTTAGTTCCGTTAAGTAAATGAACGAATCTTGAAACTTACAACCGTTGAGTTTTAGTTATTGTTAATTAGGTAAGCTTTTTTAAATTTCTTCAAGCATATAAAAAGCGCACAAAGCTGAGTGCGAGGGGCGGCGCAAGCCGCACCTCGCACTCAGCTTTGTGCGCTGTGCCAGCCTGCCGCCCCGGGCCATGGCCCTTTTGGCCCTATGGTAAATACGCCACTGGGCACAGGCCTCTCACGTGAACCCAGCCCCGGATCTACGATTTCAAAAGGGGGGTGCAGAATGGAATTTGCCGCCATCTAGGAAACATTTTTCAAGACAAAATACTGCGATTTTTACAAAATTATTTATTATTACTTACTTATAAAATATAATACTAAAAATTTATTTTTCTTGACTTTGTTTCAGCGAAAATCAATGAAATTGTCATAATTGAGATTGTTGGCTGTTTCACTCTCAATCGATAATATTGCCAATCCTGACACCCGTTTTGAGACATTGTGGAACGTAAATAATTTTTGATGATTTTCATTTTACTGAAGCTTCTTTCACAAGAAGCAGAAGTTGTAGGTAGGGTTGCATAAATTCTAAGAGCATATAGGTAATATCTATATGCTTAAGTTAAGAAATGCATCCTGTAAATCGTTTTTACGTATTCATTCTAATAAAGAAACAGGTTGTAATTCTCACGCTCTCTAGTCTGTGCAGCGATATAAGTCTGTGATTAATTGTACGATCCAATATTGCGATTGTCGGTTGTATATTGTTTGCCTTGGAGGAGCCAAAAACGGAACCCTTATGGATTCGTCATGTCTGTCTGTCTGTCCGTCCGTATGACACAGCCACTTTTTTCCGAAACTATTAAGAACTATACTGATAAAACTTGGTAAGTAGATGTATTCTGTGATCCGCATTAGGATTTTCACACAAAAATAGGAAAAAAACAATTAATTTTAGGGGTTCTTCATACTTAGAACTGGAAAAAATTTTTTTAATCAAACCTATAGGTACGTAAAATTTTTGTGCGTGGTTCGATTCCCGCCTGAGGTTGTCGTCTTTTTTCAGTGTTTAAAATTTTACTTCAGTATATTTAAGCGTCAATAAAACGCTAAAATATAAAACATTAAACCTATACGTGTTGGGTATCTATGGATAGGTCTTCAAAAATGATATTGAGGTTTCTAATTTGATTATTTTCTAAACTAAATAGTTTGCGCGAGAGACACTACCAAAGTGTGTCCCCCCCCCCCCCTGTAACTTCTAAAATAAGAGAATTATAAAACTAAAAAATATATATGATGTACATTACCATGCAAACTTCCACCGAAAATTGGTTTGAACGAGATCTAGTAAACGTAGTTTTTTTATTTCTTTTTGGTACTCTACGTTATTTAATTGGTTGTATCTATTGACATCGACTCGGCAAGCTTCTTTCAACCATTCATCCAATTCAGTATTACGAAACCTTTTCAGTGTGTTTTGCAGGTCTTCCATCAAATAAATTGAGCGTGCTAAAACAATATATAAATTTTTTATATTTCTTTATTGACATGATTGATTTCTTATAAAATGTCATTCCACATCACTAAATATACCTACTCGTATTTTTCTTTGATTCTTTTCAGCTATTTTTAACCCTAGAGGTGTAGGCCTCCTTTAAATTATGCCACTTTTGCCGGTCTTGTGCTGACTCAATATCCATTTTAACCCAGCAGTTCTTTTGATATCATCGTACCAACGCATTTGTGTCCTTCCTGGTGGTTGCTTCTCTTCTCACCCTAATGGTCTCCACTCGGCCAACGCTTTACACCACGAGCCTTGTTTTCTGGCGGCGTGGCCAGCTCAGTGCCATTTAAGATTCGCAATGCGTTTAATGACGTCGGCGTCGGTAACTTTATTTTATTCCCTTAGCCATTCATTTCTTTTTCTGTCCCTCAGCGTGATGCCTATGATTTTTCTTTCAATTGCTCTTTGCGCAACTCTGAACTTGGTTATGATGTCTTTTGTGAAGACCCAGGTCTCAGCTCCGTATGTAAGTACTGGTAGAATACACTGGTCATGTATGCGAGCTGTCTGTTCGGGTCTTATATTCATTTTGAGGGCTAATTCAACCTTAACCTAGGCTGCCCACGCTAATCTGATGCGCCTATCGATTTCTTTTGTTTGGTTGTCTTTGCCCATCGCAACTTCTTGGCCAGGATACACGTATTTCTGTTCGCGCTCGATGGTAATCCGGTTTACTTGGACTGTCGAGCTGTCATTCGAGCTGTTAGTCATCACCTTTGTTTTGCCAGATTCATTTCCAAACCAAATTTTACGGATGCTTCACTTAGTTCCTGCATCATGACTTCCAGTTCGTTAGGGTTGTCCGAGAATAAGACGATGTCATCCGCGAATCTCAAGTTACTCAGTCTGTTTCCAGCTATGTTAAGGTTCCGCTTTTCCCAGTCTATAGTTTTGAAACAAAATGTTCTCTAACTCCGGTGTGAACAATTTTGGAGACAGTATATCTCCTTGTCTAACTCCTCTTTCTATTTTAACTGGGTTGGTTTCTGGTGGTATGTTCAATGTCAGACGTGCTCCTCGGTAGATATTTTCTATAAGGAATGTAGGTATAGCGGTGGTTTATTCTTTCATGGTGCTGTATCCACTTCTGAAACCGGCTTGCTCAACTTATTAAAAGTGAAGTAAAGGTAACAGTTTAGTTTTTTGGTAAGACGAATCGTGATGATTTTTGTCAGAAGCTCGTAAAGTTGCGACAGCCAACTGATGGGGCGATAGTTGCCAAGATCACTTTTGTTACCCTTCTTGAAAAGTAGTATTACTGGCATTTTCCCATATAGCAGGTATTCGGCTTTCCTCCAGACATTTGTTATGTATGACTTTCTAATAGGATATGACCAAGTCTCCACCTTCTTTAACCATTTCCACAATACGGGCTTGTAATATCTCGGCGTCTGATATATCTGGAATATCTTCCGATCTAATATTCAAAATTTTCTACTAGTAATAATTTTTGTTGGATGTGGTTTTGGTATATGTTCTTCCGACCGGACCGACCGGGAAGCGGGAGGGAACTAAACCCTGTGATTGCTTGTGTTGTAATAACTGCACCAGCGCCCGCGTCACCACGCGCCCCGCTCCTCGCCCCACGCCGCCCCGTTTTCCTTGCCTTGTTTCTTTGATGTCTTGTGTCGTCTTGTCTCTCTCGTCGCATATTATTCCATTACAGATGCTAACTACAACCAACCAAAGAGCACCCACGACGTACATATGAGGAGCGTGAGTGTTGTAATGATATTATTACACGCGATGCGATGTAAGTACCTACGATGAAAACGGTGTAGCACCGAGACAGACAGCGAGGGTCTCGCGGCCGACAGCGGCCGCCCCCTAGTCTTCGCCGCCCGGGGCAAATGCCCCCTCCCGCCCACCCCTAGATCCGGCACTGCGTGAACCATAGCACGTGGGGATATTGGGCCATAACCCACCACGCTGGCCCAATGCGGGTTGGTGGGTTTTAACGACTGCCATCTTACGACAACAACCGGGACCAACGGCTTAACGTGCCTTCCGAAACACGGAGGAGCTCGAGATGTTTTTAAATATTGTCACCCATCCAGCGACCCAGCATTGCGAAAGTTGCTTAGCGAGCAAGATCGCAAGCCGAACGCGCTAGCCGCTGCGCCATCGAGCTCCTCCTGCGCCATCGAGCTCCTCGAGAGAGAATCGTATCGTAAGGGTATCGTAATACGCGCGTAGGACGAGAGCAATACGATACGAAGCACGTACATTTTCAAACAAGTCTGCACACGAAGCCTTGCAGCAGCGAATCGTAGGAGACACCGCTTCGTGTGCGGACTTGTTTGAAAATGTACGCGCTCGTATTGCTCTCGTCCTACGCGCGTATTACGATTCGCTTACGATACGACGCCGTCTGCGAAGGCACTTAAGCGACTCGGCGCTCGGTGTTCGGAGCGTCGGCTCGCGGCAATCTTTACTGCCATACGCCTAGGCGGCCTGCCTGGGAGGCGCGCCGGCCGAACGAATTGTTAAATATTGTATAAATTAATAACTATTAAAAGTTAAATCTGTAATCAAATTTTGCCAAAGGGTATATGGTGGGCCCACCCAAACACGTTTATCTAATAATGTACGAGTATATTGTCACTAAACCTATCTCAATAAATTATCTACTATCGTGTGTATACCGAGGTTGCCTGAAGTTTGATGTGACTCCATGACTTTCCTATTTATTATTCTATTCATTCGCTGCAAGTTGAACAAAACCGGGTACGAAACTCAAAAAAGGATGGGCAAAATGGTCTAGGTAGCAGCCACTTCCAAATTCCAAAATTGGTGTCAATTGTTAGGTATGGTCATAACGATCAAATGTTTGTATGGGGCCAAATCGGCAATCCTTTTGGTTCTCGTTTTCTAATGTGTTTCTTTTCCGCGTCAGGTTAACAATAAAAAATAGCTTTTGTATAATATTTTTTTTGTCTATAGGCCTGTTAAAATAGTCTTGCTCGCTTCAACTACCCAACGGCAAATCATAACTAGTCTCGACTTATTTACTTGGATAGTTGAGAGCTGTGTTTTATATGGTGGTTTTGTTGTTTAGGCGCATATGCCTAAACAACAAAACAACCAGAAAGAGCTTCATTCCCACAACTCTCTATTATTGGAATAGAGTCTCAAAACCCTCGGTCTAAAGTAAAAACATCTTCATGTTTAAAAAACCAATGAAACACAGACTCTTCGGACATTAATTGTAACATAGTTGTGGAATCTAGTCGTCGATCCAATACACAATCACTGTCCAATTCACAAAACACTTTGCTAAATCCGGTGAGCAAGTCAAGTCGTAAACGATTAGAAATTAATAAATCAAACAGCGAGAACGTAAACGAGAAGCAGGTAGTTGCACTGAAAAAAAACGACAGTCAACTGACTGCGTGCGCGAGCGCATCGCAAGGATGCGGGGAGAGTGGGTGCGGCGTGCGAGGGGTCGGGTAGACAATATCATATTGACTACCTGCTCCCGTATCCCTAACCTAAAACAACAATAGGTTGATTGACACAAATAAAATAGCAAGTAAAAAAAGCAGATTTAGTGTTTACAAAGTGGTATAACTTTTTATTTAAAAACAATACGGGTCTGTGTTCATAATAAATATAATTTGATTAGTGGTGAAGAATAAAAAGAAAACGGTATCTGAAGTGGCCGCGACCTAGACCATACTTCAAACATTTTTGCCCATTCTCCTTTAATATCTTAAAATATTTTTGTAACTGAATACTAGATACTAACTTTAATATCTACCTACATTATATTTCATAATGAACCTTCCTCGTTATGATTTTTAAACAAGCTTTTTAACAAATAACAGTTACTGCATTAAACCAATCCACTGCGCTGCATATTTGTTAGATCCAAGACCGCAAGGTGTTGAGTTGGATGAAGAGCACGAGGTGAATGCCATTGAATTTATCCATGAGTGGGCCAATTGCTAATATTGACATTTCTGGCGATTTAGCCAAATAGAGAGCTAAACAAGGTTTATGGGGTAGATCACTTATTTGGAAGAATGTCACAGAAATTGATCCAGTCGTTTGGTGGACATGGTTGTGTAAATAAAAATTGCTGAGTAGAGTTGCAGAAAGCCTCTGACTGCTCCCTGCACTTCGGCAGCTACTGAACCATCATTCAGCACACTTGCTTCTTCTTCGTCGTATCGATAGTTCAATATACAGGGCGTCCCACGGATATGCCACATGGAGGGAAAGTACCTTGAATATTGTAGATGGAACATTTTACTGAAAGAAGACATTATTTGAATTTAAAAAACAATTTAAACTGCATTCATAGATATTCAAATAATTACGAGGGGTGAACCGGGAATCAAACCCGTTACATTAGAAAAATAATCATTCTTTAGCTTTATCACACCGATCGAAAGGCTTCATCTTAAGGATTATATTATTTTTTGTTAAATAACATAGTGTCACAAATAATAGGAAGACTATGAATTTCAACATTTTTAATACAAATTTAATCAATTTATGTATGTATTTATTTCAAATGTCAGTTGTATGTCCTTACGGCAATGTCAGCTTTTCATTTTTCTGAACAAAATTTCACATCAAATGTTTAAGTTCATGGTCTTACTTTTATTTGTGACACTATGTTACTTAGCAAAAAATATTCCTTATGATGAAGCCTTTCGGTCGGTATGATAAAGCTACAGGTGATTATTTTTCTCATGTAACGGGTTCGATTCCCGGTTCAACCATGTAATTATTTAAATATCTATGAATGCAGTTTAAATTGTTTTTAAATTCAAATAATGTCTTCTTTTAGTAAAATGTTCCATCTACAATATTCAAGGTACTTTCCCTCCATGTGGCATGTCCGTGGGACGCCCTGTATACGCGCTGTTAAACAGTTTTGGCCCAATTTTCCGCTGTTGCCACCCCAGGAGGAGAGGCCTCATCCAGGTCTTTCTTTCAACGTGCAGGTGTAAGGGCAACGCGGGCATGACAGCAGATGCCGCATGTCTTGTTCTGGAGCGCTACACTCGCACTGGGCAGAGTTCAGAGCAGTATAACGCCACCTGGCCATATTCGATCTGCAGCGGCCCACTTGGGTCCGGAGTCGGTTAAGCTACTTCCATATGGGCGACGCTAGGTTATTGCCAGGGGGAAGATTTTCAGAAGGTGCAATGGCGTTAGGTGAAGGTGCGCATATTTCCTGCCATAGTTTGCAGCGGGCTCTCTAGGGTGTTGGTGCACATATTTCCTACCATGTTTACAGCGGGCTCTCTAGGGTGTTGGTGCACATATTTCCTGCCATAATTTGCAGCGGGCCTCTCTAGGGTGTTCCATTAAAGCTTTTGTAAACTTCAGGAAGCTCCTACGGCTTTTGAGGCGACTTTCAGGCGGTTGGTGCCTTAGCTTTTCCAGAGAGCAAGCAACACCAGCCTCTGCGAACTTGCGGCGATGCTATACCAGATAATGGGTATAGCATAAGGGGAGTGGGTTTGAGACAACCTGTAATTTTCCTGCATGTTTCGTTCAGGGCGACGTCTACCTCTTTGGCATGAGTGGACCGATGCCACACTGGGCAGGCGTATTCGCCAGCTGAAAAGCAGAGTGCCAGCCCTGACGTCTGTAGTACATGAGGTTTGGCACCCCATGAAGTTGACGTTAAACGAGAGATTAAGTTGTTGCGGGAGTTAACTTTGAGCTTTGTTTGCTCATATACACAGTCAGTAAAGAAATTAATTAACTGACTACAGACAGGGCAGCAATAAATGACTGGAACCTTTTACATAAACATAAAGATGACGAGCCCATATCTACTCCTGGAGTAGTACTTAGCCCAAGAATTAGTCCAATTTACGACGAACAACCTTCTACATCGCGCACAAATACAAATAGGTACACAAGAAATCGAAGTCTGTGATATGAACGCAATAACAGCAAAATGTTATGATAATGACAGCAGCGACAGTAATTAAAATTGTACATAACACTTTAACAGCCGACTATTTTAAATTCATTACTAAAAGCACGTACCCAGTACGTGATCGGCTGTGAAAGGGTAAGCAATAGAAAAATATTCTAGCACAATACTTTTTAATACGTAATAAATAACTATGATATTACGTGTTTTGTTTTATTTCGGCATTGATGAATTAAACTACTTTCTAACTTCTAGCGCAGTAAGAAACTATTGGCGTATACCTAATGTTACTTTCATCCACACTTCCAGATAGTGTCAACTTGAATCAAGTTTACTTGGTAGGAGAATTGGAATTAATATTCTCAATACAATTGTGATAATTGCATGAAAAAACCCAGCATTTGGGTTTTTTCCCTGATAATAACCGGGTTTTTTCCGTTATGGGAAAAAAAAACGGTTTTCCCCCCTTGGGTTTTTTCCCACCGCCCATCTCCATTGGTCACCATTCGAATTACATTTGAATAGGTCGCTTCCGAATTTTGTATCTTAGATAATGGTGACCGGTTTTATTTTCGCTAGACATTTGACGTTTTTGGCAACTTATTTTGTCTCTTTTCTTTCAATGTTTATGGCCCATTTGAAAAAATAGGATCACTATACGAGTCTTATTTGGACTCCTTCTATGCTTTAGTTATTATTGTATGGTTTTTGATGTCACCTCTCTTTCGCACATATACCATGTCTCTCTTACACATCTATTGTTATCAGCGTTGCACGGCACGTCTCAACTTTGACAAGTTCCAGTGTCCAGTGTTCTTTTAACCTTGATAGAGTGCACTACGTACCTAACTACCTGTGTAAGTGCGAAGTTCTGTAGGGGTTCAGAAACAGTTTAATAGTGTGCGAAACAAAAACCAACCAAAAACAAAAAAATATATATTTTTTGTATCTTCACCCCTCTTATACAGCCAACTTTAAGATTTTTTTTCTAAAAATTGGCTGTTGAGGAATAGAAATATAGTCTAAGAAAGATACTACGAGGGCAGTTTGGCAACTCAATGACTTTAAGGTTAAATAAAAACTTTTTTTATAATTTTTTTGTTATTTGGAAACTCACTACGAAGCGCATGCCGTTCTTTTTACAAATTAGACGCGAAAACAAGCTTTTTAGAAACAAAAAAGCTATGCGACTTCTAAGTATTCTTTGAAAATGGAGAAAAGCGAATGAGAGACCTAAAGTTCGCTGCAGCCGCTGCAGCACTTAAACATTGGTGCAGACACTGCAGTACTTGCTTTATATAGACCCCCCTGTTTTCGGAACATAGACTGTTTTATTGCGTCATTAAATGAGCTATTAAAAGAACTATCATCTTTCAGAACCATAGCATTAATAGGTGACGTAAATATAAACATTATGCCCGAAAACTGTGAAACATCTGCTCACGAGTATCTTAACCTGTGCTCCTTCCATGGTCTTCTACCTGCACACTTGATCCCAACCCACCAAAGCGGCTCCTGCTTAGATCACATTATGCTTAAAACCCACATACCTACAGTTACCCTAATGACTAACTCAGCTTTAACCGACCATAAAGCGGCTATACTAACCATAAGTCTAAAACCACCCTGGGCATCAACGCACGCAGCTTTTGTCTAAATTAAATATGATTAGACTCGAAGACGATTTATGTAACATTGACCTCGAACCAGTTTATAGTTCTGCTGACGCTGACATACTTAATTAAGAATGTGCAACAAGCCATATCAAACAATACTAGCAAAGTAAAAATAAGCAGAAGAAATTACAATATCAAACCTTGGATAACTCCTGGCCTAATTCGCTGTATGAGACATAGAGATAAACTTCATTTTAAAGCCAAATCTAACTTAGAAAATTCATTCTTACAAATAACATATAAACGATATCGGAACTTCTGTAATAACATTTTGAAAAAAGTTAAAAACAATTACGACAAAAATAAACTAGAGCAGGCAAGAAAAAACAGCAAAATGGTCTGGAAATTCATTAAAAATGTTACCTACACGTCTAAGCGACATGAATCGACATCGAGTTTATTACAAACTCAACCTACACCGCTTTTATCTGCTAACAGTGCAAATAATTTCTTTGTCAATGTAGGTAAAACTTTAGCAGAGCGCTTTCAGACACAACCTATCTTCCCCAGGACTTCAAAAAGTTTTAATCAGTGTAGCTCTAATGTAAAATCTTTTGTTTTATTAGCCACAGACTCCTCAGAAGTAGAAAGGATTATCATGAGTCTGAAAGATGACTGTGCTGCTGGCTGGGATAACATCTCTAACAAAATGCTAAAACAGTTCAAACATATCCTGCTCCTGCCTCTAACGTATATTTTTCAACTTTGTCTCACCGAAGGAGTTTTTCCCAATTGTTTGAAAAAAGCTGTTGTTGTTCCCGTATATAAATCGGGTAGTAAAGAACAAATTTCAAACTATAGGCCTATATCAATACTTTCCTCCATATCAAAAAAATTTAGAAAAAATTATAAACAACAGATTAGTACATTTTTTGGAAAATAATTCGCTCTTGTCAAACAATCAATTTGGTTTTAGAGCTAATTTATCAACGGATGAGGCAGTTCATCAGTTAACTAACTATATTGCACAAGAGCTTGATAAAGGCAATAAAACAATAGGTATATTCCTGGATCTTGCAAAAGCTTTTGATACAGTTTCGATACCCATCCTATTGAATAAGCTTGAAACAATAGGTATAAGAGATAAACAACTGAAGTTGTTTACAAGTTATTTAAGTGATCGTAGCCAATGCGATGTGATCAGTGCTGACAGGTGCAACACTTCCTTTGGTGTCCCACAAGGAAGTATAATTGGGCCTACCTTATTTTTAATTTACATTAATGACCTCTGCAACCTTCAACTAAACGGCGGTAAAATATTATCGTACGCCGATGACACTGCTCTACATTTTTCTGCAGCGACGGAGCTCGAGGCTTACGAAATTGCACAAAATGGCTTCAATGTTGTAAATAACTGGCTTAATAAACATTTACTAACACTAAATGCAGATAAAACTAAATATATCACATTCTCGATGCGCAAATCAACTTCTACAACAAGAACACCTTTGTATGCTCATGATGGCTGTAATTTATACACAAAATGTCATGCAATTGCCCTACCATTTCTAGCACTCGCAATATAAAGTATCTTGGGGTAATTATTGACGAGAATCTGTCATTCCGTTATCATATTGAAGCTTTAAGTAACAGAATGCGTAAGCTTATGTTTGTATTTAAAAAACTTCGTTCGATTGCAGATACCAAATTAATAATGCAAGTTTACGTGGCCTTATGTCAGTCGATACTAACTTACTGCATCACTGCATGGGGTGGTACGTATAAGTCCCTGTTATTAACTGTCGAAAGAGCCCAAAGGGCAATCCTAAAGGTGTCCACTTTCCGTCCTTATCTATATCCTACTCATCTTTTATATAAATCCTGTAAAGTTTTAACAGTTCGGCAATTGTTTATAAAAAGCACGATACTAAAACAGCACACGGCTCTTCCTTACAGCACTGAAATTACTAATAAAAGGAGGAAGGACATGGTTTGCACTTATCTCAAAGGTACAAAATGCGCTTTCTCATCGAGGTTCTTTATTTTTTTAGGACCCTTTCTGTACAACAGGATTAATGCTAAGTGTTATATTTATCCGTTAAACACTATCAGCTGCAGAAAGGTTGTACAGGAAGAACTACAAAAATTGACCTACGACGATACGGAGGGGTTAATGACCGCTGTTAGGTAATTTTGTTTTATTTATTTCTGTGTAAAACTGAAAAGCTTATTTAAAAAAAAACTTATTATTATTTTATTTATGTCTTTATATTAGATTGTAATTTAGCGTATAAGGAACCTGTTATATTCATTTATGTTTCGATTTATATTTAACTTAGACTAAGCCCACATTCGCCTGAAAAACAGGGTTTACTTAGCTCAGGCAACAGAATTTAATCTACTTTTGATTATTAGTTAAGAGCTCTTTGTAAACTATAGATGTAAGCGTATTTAAATAAAGATATTATTATTATCCTCTTTATTTAACATAATTCTTAAGTTTAATTTTTTACAATATTTTATATAAAAACCTATTTACAATATAAAATATTATAAAAAACTTAACCTAGGTTGCCACCGGCAGGCGAGGCCAGAACATGGCTCCGCAAGAGGCCAGGGAGGCTATGCGGGAGGCTCGCGATTCCCTGATGCGGCGGTGGGCGACGAGCCTGGAGTCCCCGGTCTATGGGGCCCGGACCATAAACGCCATCAGGCCGGTGCTGAGGCAATGGACCGAGCGCAAGCACGGGGCCCTGACGTTCCGCCTGGTGCAGGTGCTGACCGGACATGGTTGTTTCGGTCGGTATCTGTACCGGGTGGCGCGAAGGGAGCCGACGGCGTCCTGTCACGAGTGTGGCGCTGCGGAGGACACGGTGGAGCACACCTTAGAAGTGTGCGGCGCTTTTTCTCCCCAGCGTCACACTCTGACAGGAGTGATAGGCAGGGACCTTTCTTTGACCGGCGTAGTCAAGGCTATGCTGGCTAATGAGAGGTCATGGACGGCTGTGGCCTCCTTCGCTGAGGAGGTGATGTCCCTCAAAGAGGCCGCAGAGAGAGTGCGCGAGACGGACGCCAATGCGGACCTACTCCGCAGAAAGAGGACGGGCGGTCGAAGGCGCAGGTTCTTGCGCCACTTGCCACCCTAGCATTGGCCAGCGGGTTAGAGGTGGGGACCTCGAGCCCGCATTGCACGGCCGTGCAAGCCGTTCAGGAAACGCCCAAACAGCCTCGGGCGCCTCCTCCTCCTGATGGAAAATCGCCGGGCGACACTCGGTAGTCGTGTTGACCACAATCCCGAGCCGCCCGTCGAACGAGAGGATGTACTGGAGGTTTTAGTGGGTAGGCCCCCCTCCTCCCGAGTCCCCGTCGAGGCCGCAGGGCCTGGACGGGGAGGCGGGAGTTGGGGGGAGAGTCCCACATAACTCGGGGTGTCCCCATGCCCCGGGTATTCGTAAAGAATTTCCTCCAGTATAAGGAAAAAAAAAAAAAAAAAAAAGGTTGCCACCGGCAGCGGGGATAGACCCAAGCTATCGGTGGTTAGGGCTGCAGAGTGAGGAACCTCCTGACAATACGTGCCGTGTCAAGGAGTACTGCCTTTTGCATCTGACCCTTGACCCAACCTTTCAGCGAGAGCCTCTCTAGGTGTTGATCGAGGCTCTTCGCTATAAGGCCTTGTGCCGAAACGACTATCGGTACAATAATGGTTGAATCCACATCCCACATGGCGGTAACCTCGTGAGCCAAGTCAAGGTACTTACTGAGCTTGTCCTTCTCGGCTTTCACGAGGTTCTCGTCATGAGGTATGGTGATATCAACCAATATTGCTTGCCGCTGAGATCGGTCGATCACCACGATATCAGGCTTATTAGCGACAATAGTCCTGTCCGTGATGATAGAGCGATCCCAGTAGAGCATTGCATGACCATTTTCGAGAACTGGCGCAAGTGCGTACTTATAGTACGGCACCTCTGATTCAACAAGGCCATATCGAAGAGCAAGTTGCTGGTGAATTATTCTGGCTACTTGGTTGTGTCTGTGCAAATACTCTCCGTTAGCAAGATGAGAACAACCGGAAATAATATGTCGGAGTGATTCTCCCGGACGGCGGCATGCCCGACAGATGTCAACCGTACCGTCCCTCATTATTATTATTATTATGCTCTTTATTTAAAATATAATCTTAAGTAAAATTTTTTACAATATTTTATATAAAAAAAAAACATATTTACAATATAAAATATTATAAAAAACTTAAACTAGGTTGCCACCGGCAGCGGGGATAGACCCAAGTTACCGGTGGTTAGGGCTGCAGAGTGAGGAACCTCCTGACAATACGTGCCGTGTCAAGGAGTACTGCCTTCTGTATCTGACCCTTGACCCAACCTTTTAGCGAGAGCCTCTCTAGGTGTTGATCGAGGCTCTTAGCTAAAAGACCGTTTGCCGAAACGACTATCGGTACAATAATGGTTGAATCCACATCCCACATGTCGGTAACCTCAAGAGCCAAGTCAAGGTACTTACTGAGCTTGTCCTTCTCGGCTTTCACGAGGTTCTCATCATGAGGTACGGTGATATCAATCAATATTGCCCGGCGCTGAGATCGGTCGACCACCACGATATCAGGCTTATTGGCGACAATAGTCCTGTCCGTGATGATAGAGCGATCCTAGTAGAGCGTTGCATGACCATTTTCGAGAACTGGTGCAGGTGCGTACTTATAGTACGGCACCTCTGATTCAACAAGGCCATATTGAAGAGCAAGTTGCTGGTGAATTATTCTGGCTACTTGGTTGTGTCTGTGCAAATACTCTCCGTTAGCAAGATGAGAACAACCGGAAATAATATGTCGGAGGGATTCTCCAGAACGGCGGCATGTCCGACAGATGTCGACCGTACCGTCCTTCATAATATATTTCCGGTAGTTATTCGTCTTGATAACTTCATCTTCAATGGCACAGACAAAACCTTCGGTTTCCCCAAAGAGGTCACCGAAACGTAGCCAGTTTACCGAGGCAGGCAAATCTACATCAGGCCCAGTTAGAGCCCGATAGTAGCGCCCGTGTAGCACCTTGCTCTTCCATATGTCCTTGCGATCGAGAGTGCTTAGCACCACTGGTTTGCGCCAGTTTTCTGTTGCCAAGAAAAGCGGCGTGAAGTGTCTTATCAACTGCCACGACATCCAAATGCATCCCGCACTCACTGTTAAGGAAATAATCCCTGAGACTGCACACCTCACGGTTATGTAGGTCCTTGGCATTTAAAAAGCCGCGACCCCCACATCTCCGCGGGATGTACAGCCTCATAACAGATGAGCGCGGGTGTAGCAGTCTGGAAGTCGTGAGCATTTGACGGACTCTTCTATCCAAGGCGTCCAATTCGGTCTGAGTCCATCTTAGTATGCCAAAGGAGTATGTGAGCAGAGGCATAACCCAGCCATTAAAAGCACGCGTCTTATTGCCACCCGATAAAAGACTGTTAAGTACTTTTCTCAGGCGGCAAAAGAATCGCTGCCGTAATGACTGTTTTATGTCCCCATCCTCAACACCCAAAGACTGTGACATACCAAGATATTTATATGTTTTAACTTCGGAGAGAGATCTGAAGTTTATCGTTTCGGAGAGTTGTAAATTGGTTGAATTTACTACTCTCCCACGCTGTACATGCATAACCGCACACTTATCCACACCAAACTCCATCTTGATGGCACTGCTGAAAGTCTCAGTAATTTTCAGCAGTTTCACCAAGTCTTGGCGGTTTGGTGCGAATAACTTGAGGTCATCCATGTACAACAAATGCGACATAACTTCACCCCCTCTCCGCAGTCGACAGCCTAACCTTGAATTTCTCAATAAAGTACTGAGAGAATTCAAAGCTAGGCAAAACCATAAAGGACTCAGACTGTCGCCCTGGAATATGCCACGCTCTATCCTTATAAGATCCTGCGTGGCAAAAACACTATCTCGACATCCTGGTTGACGCAAGACCGTGGTCCACTGCCGCATACATGACATCAAAAAGGATTTTAAAGTTATATCAATTTTATATAACTCTAAAATCCTCACCAACCATGTATGCGGCACCGAATCATAGGCCTTCTTATAGTCAATCCAGGCTGTGGAGAGAGTCCCTCTGCCACGCCGAACCTTCTGGCATATGGTCATGTCAATGAGGAGAAGCTCCTTAGTACCACGGGACCCAACCCTACATCTATTCTGAGTCACGTCCAAAATATTATTTGCAACAATGTGCGAGTTAATTTTTGTTCTCAGAATGGATGTAAGGAGCTTGTATAAAGTAGGTAAGCACGTGATGGGTCTATAATTTTTCGGTTCCGTGGTACTACCTGATTTATGGAGCAGAAAAGTGACACCAGTAGTCAACAAACTTGGGAGTGAGCCGAGCTCTATGGCTTCTTGGAATTGTGTTGCCAGTAACTCGTGTGAACATCGAAACCATTTGTGCAATCCGTCCGGTCCTGGGCATTTCCAATTTTGGGCCGTACGGATTGCACAACTTACGTCAGATGTACTAATATTAATAGGCTGCATGGTCTCGATAGGTTCACACGCCTCACTGACAACACTCATCCATTCACCTTCCGTGTGCTCGACGGGCACCGACCAAATGTTGCGCCAGAAATTAGTCATGGCATCAACTGTTACGATATACAAACTCTTGAAAAGCATCAGGCCATACAGTAAAAGAGTTTTTAAGTGACAATGGTGGAGAATTCGACAACGAAAATGTGCGAAGAATACTTCAGAATAATGGTATTAGACAAAGATTAACAATGCCTCATACACCTATGCAAAACGGATGTGTTGAGAGAGACAACCGGACCGTTGTTGAAGCCATGAGAACGATAATGCATGCAAATAATCTACCACAAGCTCTTTGGGGTGAGCTAGTTAGTGCAACAGTATATGTCCTGAATAGGTCTGGCCCAACTCCTTTAGACAAGTCACCATATGAGATTTGGTATGATAAGAAGCCAAACACTTGCGGATTATTGGCAGTACTTGCTACGCACACGTCCCAAAGGTGAACAGAAAGAAACTAGACAAGAAAGCCGTAGAAGGTGTACTAGTAGGTTACGATAACGATGAAGGCTATAGAATTTGGTCATTAGAGAAGAATAAGTTGATTCGTTCAAGAGATGTCATTTTTGAGGAGAAGACATTAAAAACTAACAAAGAAGAAGAGATTGTAATTCCTTCTGATGTTGTTCCGTGTACTTCCACAGACTCTTCTAGGCCAAACAAAATAGAGATCCCGTTGTGGAAAAGTACATATGGAATTGATAATGAACAATTATATAGTCCTGAAGACTGCAGAGAAGAAATAGAAATTGAACAAGAAGAAGTTGATAGTCCAACGGAAATTGAGCATGAACAATCAGATAGTCCGAATGAAAAAGAGCATGACCTATTTGAAGACTGCAGAGAAGTAGAAACAGCGCCTGAATCAAATAGTAGTGAGGAACTTCAAGTACCAGAAGTAGAGCAAAGAATGACATTAAGAGAGCGTTCAACAATAAATCCTCCATCTAGATTTGACGAATTTGTGATGACTGCAGTAATTCAGATGAATGAAGTGATGGAACCTCAGACATTCAAAGAAGCAATTCAATCAAAAGACAGTGATGAATGGAATCTTGCTATGGATGACGAGATAAAGTCGTTGAAAGAAAACGAAACATGGGAGATGGTTCCTTTGCCAAAGAATAGAAAGGCCATACCATGTAAATGGATTTTTAAAGTGAAAACAAATCCAGATGGAAGTATCGAGCGTTTCAAGGCCCGTTTAGTCATCAAGGGCTATTTACAAAGAAAAGGCATAGACTTTGATGAAATTTTCAGTCCAGTAGCCAAAATGAGTACGATTCGTGCCATCCTGAGCATTGCAGCACGTGATAATATGAAATTATCGCAGTTTGATGTTTCGACAGCTTTTCTTTATGGCAGAAGAGATTTTCATGAGACCTCCAGAAGGGTACCACGATAATGAAAATCTAGTCTGCAAATTAAAAAGAAGTATCTACGGACTTAAACAGGCTCCAAGATGTTGGAATGAATGCATGAAAGAGTTTCTTGTAAAAGTTGGATTTAAAGAAAGTGAAGCTGATCCATGTCTCTTCATGAGACAGAGAGGGGAGAGAAAGCTTATACTGGCTCTATATGTCGATGATGGCTTATTAGCTTCAACTCATGAAGACGAGTCAAAACTTTTTCTGCAAGAGTTACAAGGGCGATTCAAGGTTAAGTCTAAGCCAGCCACCTATTTTCTCGGGTTAGAGATAGAAAGAAGAGAAGATGGTTCTATTAAACTTAATCAGGCCGGGTATACTAAAAAACTTTAAAAAAAATTTGGTATGGAAGGATGCAAACCAGTTGGCACTCCAATACTAAAAGATAATACTGAAACAAAAGAGAGTAATGAGTCTACAGGTGGATATCCTTACAGACAAATTGTAGGTGCATTATCTTATTTGATGGTAGGGACAAGGCCTGATATTGCGTTTGCTGTAGGCATAGCATCAAGAAAATTAGAAAACCCTAGCAATGAAGATGTTATAATGGTAAAACGCATACTTCGATATCTTCAAGGAACCATGGATTGGGGCATACATTCAAGAAAAGCGCAAGCAAGTTATTATCTTGTTTAAGTGATGCAGACCATGGAGGAGATCTTGAGACTGGACGCTCTACCACAGGAATGATATGCATATACGCTGGTGGGGTTATTTCTTGGAAAAGCCAACGACAGGCTTCAGTATCCATCTCGAGCACGGAAGCTGAAGTTGTTGCAGCCAGTGAAACTACAAAAGAAATAATTTGGCTTAGAAGATTAATTGAAAGCATCGAGGGTCCCATTAATAAACCGGTGCTTCATGTGGACAACGAGTCTGCCATAAAATTGGCACACAACCCACCATTTGAGTTCCACCAAAGGACTAAGCACATCAGAATACGCAACTTCTTTGTTCGAGAAGCAGTATCGAATGGAGCCCTGCTTATCGATAAAGTGGCAACAGAATTTCAGCTAGCAGACATGTTGACCAAGCCGCTATTCAAACCAAGACTGGTTATGTTGTGTCGAGCTGTAGGTCTCAGCAATGACTAACTGTATTGAAAAAGAGAAGATGTTACGATATACAAACTCATTTGTATTATGTTATTGGTTTTCATAAAAAGTTAGTGTGTTGCTTTGGAGATGATCGTTGTTGATTATGTCACGTCAAGTAAAATACAATAATTAAATGTTCACTGTTTTATTCTTTGTGTTTTAATACTGCTACCATATTAAAACACAAAGAATAAAATAGTGAACATTTAATTATTGTATTTTACTTGACGTGACATAATCAAGAACGATCATCTCCATAGCAACACACTAACTTTTTATGAAAACCAATAACTTAATACAAATGAGTTTGTAATCGGTTTTCATAAAAAGTTAGTGTGTTGCTATGGAGATGATCGTTGTTGATTATGTCACGTCAAGTAAAATACAATAATTAAATGTTCACTGTTTTATTCTTTGTGTTTTAATATCAACATCCGGTAGCTGCCCGTCGCTCACACGTTGATCAGCTCCTTCCCAACGTCTGTATACTTTTCTTTGGTCACTTTGAAAGAAGCGATTTTGTTGGTATCGGTCCACACGCACTCTGTAGCGACGTATACGGTTTGCCCCAATGATGTTACAATAAAAGGTAATATAATATCATTGGTTTGCCCCAATGATATTATGTTTATTGTAACATCATTGGTTTGCCCATGCATAGACTTTTTGCTTCAGAAAGTCAATACGTTCCGTCACACAAGCCATATAGTTTTCCGGTCGGACATCAGTCCCGACAAAGGCTTGTGTGACGAATCGCATGACGAGAGGCCGATTATTGCCATTTCTGAAGCAAATTAGCTTTGCAATGAGTGTCCTGAACCTATTGATACGCCCCTCGATCCTCAATTGCCAAGCAGGGGCAGTCCCGGTTCGCCGCGGTACTCGGTCAGAATCCTGGAATTTGACACGAGCAACGCGACACACCGCGATGGCCCCACAATAAAGGATCGAGTGGGTAACAATTAAATTTTCACTGGTTCCAAGATAAGGAACCAGTAAATCGTTCAAGGCACTCATTAACGCCAAATTATGTCTATTCGTGGACAAACAAGGTATACGCGGCCTAGAGTTACGCGTGTCACGATACTGTAGAATGGCATCATTCAAAGCGCTCCTCATTTGCTCATTCGCCTGTGTACTTACATTCGTATTTATGAAATCTTCATCGTCGGCTACCGGATCTACTCGCGCCACCGTAACCGGCGTCAGGGCCGGTGATTGTGGGGCAGGGCGATCCTGCACCGAAGAAGAAGCCGCACAAATACGCAGTGACTCCAGGCGTAGCCGATCAAGTGCTGACTGATCCAGCAAGTTGTTACGCTGGATCACCCGCACTGGATCCGACAATCGTTGGGCAGACACGTCGATGGTCGGTTCAATGGCCTGAAACAAAGATAGCAACCTAACACGATACGCAGTGAGGTTAGTTCCTCCCTCTGTTGCCCTGTAGTAGGCGCGCATGCAGTTCTCATTTATAGTCTGAGTCCATCGCATGCAGCGCACTACACCACCGGTAGCGGGGGTCGTACGCGGGGCAGATTGTCCCACTGATCCCAAGCGTGCCGGCAGCGGTGGTCGTCCACGTCGCGCAGGTCGTTGTGGCGGCGGAGACGGCGATCGCCCGCTCACGCTGCTCGACTCGTCTCTGGTGAAGTCATCAGACGAGGAGCTGGAGGTCGGCGGAGCAGGCGATGATGGAGGGCGTGCGCTTCGTTTGGCTCTTGTTTGCAATGACCTTTAACCTTTAATATATAGACTAGTTACACCTGAACAAATTGCATTTAAAAATGGCGAAATGGTTTCTATGACGTAATCACGTCGAAAGGGAAAGAAAATAAATGCAATCATACCATTAGCTTATTGTTAAAAAGAGATAAACATATATTTTAACTTTTGTATACTCTTTAAGGTAGTTGAGTTGACCAATGAGCTCATTGAATTTATGCGCCATCTCGGCCGCCATTGTTTTCTCTCTTTCACTCTTACAGAAACGTCTCTCTCTTACATAGTACACGCGTCTCACTCATGCATATCGAATTGGCAACAGGGCAAATGTCCTCACTAAATGAAAATTTCTATTTTAAATTTATTTTTACAATAATTACGAGTGAAATTAAAAAAAAAATCTTGTTTCATGGTTGCAGTATATTTTTTTACAATTTCTGTATACACAGGAAGGCCTTTTATCCAAATAACAACACAAAACTTATAACGGTAACGATCGTATTGACGTGACAATGACTGACGTGTGACTAAATGAGGTCCAGTCAATTACCTGGATTTGTTCTACTCACTCTTCGTTCTAGTCACTACGGAGGGCAGGCAACGTATCTACACATATATCATTGCTTGTTTGCATCAAATAATCATTTTCTCTTCATCGTGTTGACGTGGAAACGTCACAAATTTTCTATGATGTTTTTCTATTTTGGTGTTTTTCCAACATTTTACTGATATTATGGTTGATTAAACTGTGGTGAATTATAATTTCTATTTCGTATTGTTATTTATATACTTATCGGTTGCACTTAAAATTCAAATTTAGCAAATAAAATAAAAATCCGATAAAAAGACATGACTTTTGATGTCAGTGATTATTATTATTATTATATGTCGCCTAATCAACAGACAGACATCGCAGCGTCGGCCGCAGCGCCAGGGCTGCGTTCCGTCGCTCGCTTCACTCGAGTGCACTCGAGCGCGCTCTAACCGTTCCGTGGCTTGGTGAAATTTTAATCTGATGGCTGTCAGAGCGTAGTTTAGGTTCGTCCGTTCTGTGGTTCAGAGCGCAGCAAGTTGCTGCCAGCAACCAAACAACCATCAAATCGGGTTAGTGACCGATACTTTTGTACTCGATTCTTTGTAATCGATACTTTTACTCAATGAGTACTTTTTGGCAAGTATCGTATCGAATGAATCTTTGAAAACCTGAAGACATAAAACATTTTTGTTGACCTACCTACGCTGATGAAAAGGCTGTATGGGCTAGATCTCTTTGCCTTTCGCAAAAGGGATAAATCTATTTGGTCCGAGCTCGGACCGAGGGTCCGAGGGATAAATCAACCGACAAAAAACATTCTAATCATTCATTCAGTCATTCTGTCATACAGTTATTCTCAAAACGTCATAATAAAACCAAATAAGACGGGACTTCTTGGCGGGAAAGTGAAGCTTCATGTCTGCAATTTTGTTTTATTTTTAAAATTTGTGTTTTTTCCATTGAGGTACAGTAGTAATAATAGCTCAATGGTTTTTTCCACAGACATATAATTGTCTGTGGTTTTATCGAACATTAATGTCAAATAATAGTGGATTATTAACCGTTGTGTTTGTGAACGTGCATGAGTGTTGGCAAATGAAAGAGTGGGGCATTTAATAATGTAAAAAAAATATATAAACAACGTTGATTAGTCAATTTATATTTTTATTATTGTATTTGCTTGACCAATATTCATGTGCGCATAATGAGCATTTATATAGTCCATGCTTGCGTCATGACATGTAGTTGTGTGCGCATTATGCTTTTGTAGGCCCTAAATAAAAAAGTACTCTATACATCGAAGTATCGATACTTTTCTTTCGATATATTTACGAGTACGATACTACTCATGAGTACAGTATCGATACTTTCTTTTCGATACCGTGTACCTACCTGTATGTATAGTTTCGAATCGATTCACAAAAAAGATATATTACCCATTACCACAGACATCTTCTATTATATGTGCCCATTACCCATTACTACAGGTTTCTATATGACAGTGTTGCCAGTGGCCGATAGTCAAAAGTAACATGAGGCTGCTCAAAAAGTAACATTTTCACGAGAAAAGTTACATTACGTATCTACCTTAGTTTATTATAACAAAATCTAGTGATTTTTTTTATGTTTTTTTTTAATCTTAGAAAGAGTCGTATCACCTATATCGTATACCTAAAATCGATCGTAAAAACAAAACCAAATAGGTAAGGCAAATTCTACTACGATACGGCCTAGTGTATTATTCTGTGTTACGGCTAGGCTACCGGCCGGTACGTACTCCGCACACTCGTTAGGTACTGTTTATTTACAAATGAAGCGCTTGTTTCATAATATCAATAAGTACCTAGTAAAAAGTTAATAATGAACCTTCATTAACTTAATACCTGTCTGGTATTTTAAGTTATTTGATTTAGTTACTATATAAGTACATAAATATTTACTTACAAAATTCTTAGTAAAATTCAAATGACGGGGCGCCGCCCACCGCTGAATGGTGTACCTACGCTTGGCGTACTCACCATGGAATTCTGTTATTTAAGAATACCAAAAAACTGTACCCAAATAGTACCAAATAGTGCCCAAAGGTGAGTACGCTAGTAGTACCAAATAGTGCCCAAAGGTGAGTACGCTAGGCGTAGGTTACGCCTAGCGTACTCACCTCAGTTTGGGAAATCTGAGCAAGATACAACTTTAATTAGTATGTCAAAAAACTGTACCCAAATAGTATCAAACAGTGCCCAAAGGAAATAAATAGTACCTTTATAGTTAAAAAGTTATAGACATAGTTTGGTAAGTACGCTAGGCGTAGGTTCTACGCCTAGCGTACTCACCTCGTTGCGCGAAAACAGAACCAGCAATGGCTCTCATTTCTATCTCAATAAATAGTACCCTTTAAGAGTGTAATTGTTATTTGACTTTTACACTAGAAAGTCATTAAGATAGTAAACTTCTACATACATTGACATGAGGTACAGGCGAACTCATAATAATTTTAATATTATTAAATTTCATTTTATGTAGGTACCTACTACATATTACTTTTAGTTTTGTTGAAATTAATAGGTGTATATACGTAACGAAGAAGTTAAATATCAGTTAAATAATTGATTTTAATTATTTTTCTTATAAATAAAATCCATGTTTTCCAAAATATTGACTATCGTATTTTTTGCCGGATTTCATAAAGTAAAAGCACCTTCTATATAAGGAACTATATGCCTTATGTCTGAAACAGAAAGCTCAATATTGTGCGAAAACAATCTGTTACTTTTGTTGATCACAGTGCAACTTATCAACGCGCGACAGCGATGCATCTTAGTATGAACAAATTAC
The DNA here is from genome assembly GCA_963921215.1 of Scoparia ambigualis. Classification (NCBI taxonomy): domain Eukaryota; kingdom Metazoa; phylum Arthropoda; class Insecta; order Lepidoptera; family Crambidae; genus Scoparia; species Scoparia ambigualis. Next base: position 18,526,136 of record OY992503.1, read on the forward strand.
AATAAATGGCGCTTATCACACTTCTTACTTTAATTACTTACAAACTGACCTGTATTATGAAAGTGCTAAAGATCAATATTGCAATTCACAACAATTTGCTTGACGCCGCACTTGACGGTGGGAACGCATACTTTTCGGGAACTGATTTTTTTTAGTCGTTTACTTTGCCTTGCCAACGCAACCGCAAAGGTTTGCGAATAGTTAATTTGTGAAACAAATAATGAAAAAAACTTGTGAATTTTGTTTCATTGTGATGTGAGTGATCTTTAAATGAGTAAGTACAGTGCGACATAAAAGAGTAGAAATTAAATAATCCAGAACTAAATTCAATCATTTTTTTGGCAACATTGATTATCTGTCATTAATGTGAAGTGGTTGTTCAACTCTGTCCGTGGTTACGATATAAATAGTTGTTTTAGTGATATTTCTACATTCCTGGATTTAAAACACTGATAACATGATTATGACCATCCATGGCGGTTCTCGTAACATAATATATAAGGTATTTTTTGCGATGTTTGGCAGAATTTCAAGACGGAACTTTGTTACGTAATCTGGAGGATATTTACCAACGTACAGCAGATTATACTGGTAAGTAAGTTATAAAACATGTTGAAAGTATTATCATCTAAAATATGCCTATGCGCAATCGGCTAAATTCCGTTAAACAATCAGTATTTTTAAATATTTTTAAAAGTTTTGGGGTTATGATATTTATGGGTTATGATATTACAAACAAAAATGTTGGTTATTATAGTTCGACTCGAGAATCTTGAACTTTTTAATTTATTGGGACATTTTATCAAGTGTTAAGGGGTAGAATGTGGTAAGTATAGTAAATTATGTCGGTTGGCTTTTGAATCGAGTCGCCTGAATTTGAAGAAACTAACACTGTGGGGGGTCTAAGGGGTTCTTAAATAAAGGCTTATTAACATTTTAGCTGCAGCTGTTTAGCACGAAGGTAATACAATACCATATTAACAGAACCGAAGTGTTGGGACGGGGGGGAGCGCAGCCCCCCTGCGAGGGGGGCGAAGCCCCCGCCATGAAAAAAGTCTAAAGAGTTAATTAGGTTAGCTTAGGTTAGTAAGTATGTTGACCAAAAACGCGCGAGCCGAGCGTGCCGCGGGAGCGGCCGGCAAAGCGCCAGAAATGAAGTTTTTGTAACTTTCCATATTTAAAAAAAAGTAACAACTTCAAAATTACTTGTCTGCGGCAGGAGGGGTAAGTGGGCGGTACTCCTCTCTCACCCCTCCCGTTCCCCCACCGATTAAGGAGACTCGATTCAAAAGTTTTACCATGATACATAACCTCAAAATACAAAAATTAACATAACTTAAAAACTACTTGTTTGCGGCAGGGGGGGGGGGCTAAGTGGGGGTACTCTTCCCCCACCCCTTACCTTCACCACCCCGAGCCCGATTCAGGCGACTCGATTCAAAAGTTTTACCAATTATGTTAATAACTCAGTCCACAGGACTGAACAATTTTGGTTTTGTTTTTTTATGCATATATGTTTTTATTGTTCAAGGTGTGTCTGAAAGTACTGTGCGGAGAATAGCTAAACAAGGCTCCGAAAATGGAGGAAAATTTTCGACTCCCGCTAAACACAGAAAGGGTCGACTTGCAAAGGAACTCGATGGCTTTGATATGTGTGCAATCCGACAGAAAATGATTTTTTTTACACTGTAAAAAAAGAAGTACCAACAATATGCAAATTAATAGCTCAATTAAGGCAACTTATTGGCTATGATGGAAGCCGCGAGCATTTGCGAAACTTGAAGAGTATCTGGATTTTATTTTATTAGTTTTATATCTAAATAAAAATAACTTATGTACAGTGGCTGTTTTCATTACTACATACAAACTACTCAAATTAATTATTTTGACGACCTCCGTAGAGAGCCGAGAGTAGAGCACTCCGGACTTGGCGTCGCCATCTCTGAGGTCCTGGGTTCGATTCCCGGTTGGGTTAATGTAGAAAACCAACTTTTCTATATTGTATCGGATCTGGGTGTTGTGGTACCGTCGTTGTTTGACAAGTTGTGACAACTGATTTCTACAACACAAGTGCCTTAGCTACTTCCTTTATATCAGAGCAATGTGTAAGTGATGTTTTCAAATTATATGAACATATTAAATAAAAACAAGTATCAAGACCAATTTGCTCGACCTATCAGGGTTGCTATGTTAACGACAACAGCGCCCTCATTTAATTTCTACTCTTTTATGTCGCACTGTACCTATGTATATTTCATCTGTAATAGCATTTTATGTTCATGTCGATTTGCAGTTGATCTTTCATTAGCAAGGTAGAAACCTACTCAGTTTGAATATATTATATATACTTACCTACAGAAATACGTTATTGTTTTTTATTAATCGTAGAATAACAAATTTAATCATATTCTTAGTTTTCTGGACTGTATAAAGTGTTTAACTGTGTCGCGTACTTACCGGTGAAAGAATACTACCACCCCCTCCTCCCTTGGGTGTCGTAATAGGCGACTAACGGACTAAAGACTGCGCATACGTCCAACAGCTTAGAACGGCGATGGGCTCACCACCTGTCACGCTGAGCACATGTGCAGTCGCTATTAATGTAGGTATGTATCTATATTAATAAAAATCAATTGCCAAAATGTTTGTACGCGCATCACTTCAGAACGGCTGCACCAATTTGGCTAATTCTTTTTTGTTGTATTTGTTATTGTCGGGACAAGGTTTGTATAAAAATGAAAATTTTTGGAAATTCGTCACGGGGTAAGGGGTTCACGCGGAAAAAGTCGCAGGTGGGCGGTCATTCACGATCAACAAATCATAAATAAGAAATGCTTGATACATTGATATAAGTTGGAGTGGGTCTCATTCACCCTCGACTACAAATTTTGTAATTTGTAACAGTTATCACTAGATTTATAGTCGAAGTAAGAATCACCGCTAAAAACCAGCCTTCATATAAAAAAAATCCGCATCCAAATCTAGGATATTTAGGGAGCTATGGTGCCAAAGACAGACACCAACCTCAGGACCACCCTTTTTGGCCACCCTTGGTTTACTGTTATTTAATATGTACCTATTTTATTTTAGCTCGTCGTCTATTAGTGAACTCCATAGTTATTCCAATCTCAATTCCTTTGGTAATCAAAATAATATTTTACCATTCACTGTGCTCGACTGTACCCACACGTAATTTTTGTATGTAGATGTTTGCTATTAAATTTAATGACTTTCTAGTGTAAAAGTCAAATAACAATTACACTCTTAGAGGGTACTATTTCCGGTACTATTTATTGAGATAGAAATGAGAGCCATTGCTGGTTCTGTTTTCGCGCAACGAGGTGAGTACGCTAGGCGTAGAACCTACGCCTAGCGTACTCACCAAACTATGTCTATAACTTTTTAACTATAAAGGTATTATTTATTTCCTTTGGACACTATTTGGTACTATTTGGGTACAGTTTTTTGACATCCTAATTAAAGTTGTAGCTTGCTCAGATTTCCCAAACTGAGATGAGTACGCTAGGCGTAACCTACGCCTAGCATACTCACCTAACTATGTCTATAACTTTTGAACCATAAGGGTACTATTTATTTCCTTTGGGCACTATTTGGTACTATTTGGGTACAGTTTTTTGGCATCCTTGAAATAACAGAATTCCATGGTGAGTACGCCAGGCGTAGGTTACGCCTAGCGTACGCCGGGCCCTCTCTAATATAAGGGTGTGTAATGTTTGGTATAAATACTTATGGTCTAACGTTCAGTTAATATAATTTCATTTCATATAATTTCATTTTATATAACAACTAACTTAATATAATAAACATTTAATATAATTTGAGATTCTATAATTTCATTTGATATAATGTACTTTTGATATAATGTTCATTTGGTATAATAATCAAATGATATAAAACATTACTCATGTAATAAGCAAGCAGCATGCAAGCAAGCAAGCAGCATGCAAGCAAGCATGCAGCAAGCAAGCAGCATGCAAGCAGGCATGCAGCATGCAGGCAGGCATGGAGCATGCAGGCAGGCATGCAGCATGCAAGCACGCATGCAGAATGCAAGCAAGCATGCAGCATGCAAACAGGCATGCAGCATGCAAGCAGGCATGTTTTCTGTCACAGCTCCGGCGCTGCGGGACTCCGGCGGTCCCACACGAGCTTATCGTCGCAGATGGCTTGCGCTCACCGCCGCGGCTGAGGCTGGCCGGCGAAGCCGGCCAGCAAGCCGAAGCTGCGAGCGTTAAACCCACCTGCTCCTCAGCTCGTGGGCCGCCTCGCCCCTCCGCGCCTACGCGGGATTAAATTACACTCTAGCGTAGGGCAGACAGACAAGTCTATGTGGATTCGTTTCTGTCACTGACTTTTTTAGCACAACCATAACGAAAACACAACGTATTAACTTTTTAAGACGATATTTGCAATCAATTTAGGGTTAAAATGTTATTCTTATTTTTAAGCAAAAATTATAGGCTGTGGATAGAGTGCCGCTAGCGGCATTCTAGTACGGTCGGTTACGATGCCGTCATTACGGCATCCTAGTACAAAGTGTAGGCAGTGAATAGAGTGCCACAAGCGGCAACATAGTACGATCGGTTACGATGCCGTAAATTGACGGCATCCTAGTACGAAGCGTATAGAGTGCCACAAGCGGCATTCTATCTCAATCGGTTAGGGAACCGTAACATATTTTTTATTTGTCGTAATGTTCAGACGACATAATATTCAAAAGATATTTTTGCATGGAGTTAGATTTCTGTTGTCTAATTAAAAAAAATAACCTCGAAATTCAAGACAATCGCTACGCTGCGCTTCGCGATTGTCTTAAATATCTAACCTATCACGTGTCCTACAGGAGTAGGACAGCTAGTATTTCTGTTGTCTAACAAAAACTTTACGGCAGCTTAGGCGGCGTCACTATTATACCGCAAAACTTACGGTTCCCTAACCGATGGAGATACAGTGCCGCTAGCGGCACTCTATACACTTCCAAAATTATATCAAATGAAGTTATAGAATATGATTATTCTACCAATATAGCTATATAGAATAAGTTGTTAGAGAATATGAGTATTATAATAAATGAATAATATACGTAATGTTGTTATAGGAAATGTTTTTAGAACGAGTAAAAATTATATCCAATGAACGTTATGTTCTTTGAAATTAGTTCATTTGTCATTATATGATGGCGGCACTTCACTTGGCTTAGCGTGTTCGTGAAGCGATATCGTTGTGTTTGCCCAAATAATCTGGCACTTCGCTTGGCGTCAAACAAGCCGTCCACACATGGACTGTACGGGCAAACATCTCAAATATTTGCTTGTTCACAAACAAATTGAATGCAACAGTGATGGACGTGGCAGTGGCAGCAACTAATTACAATTTACCTGAATGCGGCTTACCAACACCTGTTTTTTTATTGTGCAGGGTTCTAGTAAGTTATTTTGAATATCGATCCATGCATCGTTCAGTCGGTTTTTGTTTTTATGAGAGGCATTTTTGGGGTCCAAAATAATCCTTGTATTTGGTATAATTCCAAAAATCGCAATACGGTTTCGTTTGTCCAATCCATTTTACTACGGTTACTTCAATGATATTGTATAATATCATTGTTTGAAGTGCAATCATTAAAATTATACTATCTCTTTCATTTGCGTGCTATTTCGTATCTTTTGTTTTGCTTAACAGTGAAACTTGTCAATATGTGCAGTTTTGGATTGCTCTGAACAGATTTTAAACGCAAATTACTATGAATGTAACATATCTATAGTTTATAATATCATTGGTTTACGTATAAAAAACTAAACACGACTGAACAGGGGCCCAAGTCTGCTATTTTACAATAAGCGACCAACTATTGCCATTCTAGAGACATCCTATTGTCATTACATTTCCATTGTGCTACATTTTGTATTCTGCTAAAAGTTCATATAAGTCTCGATTTAATGTCGATGGAGTGTCAGTTGAATGGAAATGGAATGGAAATGGAATGTGAATTATTTAGTCGACGATGTTGCCTATTAAATCTACCATGAAACCAATGATGCCAATAAAAACTACTATTTGTTTTCAAATACGTTTTAAGCACTTTTTGGTGAATGTAATGCAATAATTTAGACAAATTATTGTTTTTTACCATTTAAATGTCAACATTTATTAAAAATGCGTGTTTATTCTTAAAAAATAAAGAAAATGTTGGTGCAGTATGGCTGTTTTTCGTTATTGCATTTGCCTTATTTAGAAAAAAAAAAATATCTTATGAAGTTTTGAACACAAGTTTGAAAACTGTTGAAAACTTTGAAGACGAGTACGTTTTTGTGTGAAACAGTTTTAGCAATGGCGAGTCTTGAGCAATTATCTGCTCTAATTGATTTTTTAGAAAATCATAAAGAGTTGGCGCTTGGCCTTTGGGCTGGATGCGCAGTCATGTTAAACAGCGTATCGTCTGACTGCGTCCCTAAGACGCCGGACCAGTGGAGAGTGGTAAGTTTGAAACACAAGTTCCTTGTCTACTTATACTATTGCAAACATTGAGGTACAATAAACTAGAGAAGACACCGAGAAGAAAGTTTGTGCGCAACTAAGGTGCAGCCGCAAGGTCCACAATCGCTTGAATTACGCGCAATCACAGGCATTTGCAGCCCATGGGCTGCGCCTTAGTGCGCACAAACTTGCTTCGCGGTCTTCTCTAGTTTATTATACAATTCAATTTATGTGTACTTTTATTTTTCAGTATTACAATGAATACAAAAGCAAATTATTAAAAAAAATAAAGCTTGAAAAAGCAGAAATAGGAGCTACAGGTAAACCAGTCTATAATTATTCTCATAAATCAAATCAGTATGAAGTCGTAAATAAGTATTTTTTTATTCAGGTGGGGGTTCTTCAAAACAAATTTCACTCACACCGCTACAAGAGCGGCTTTATGATATTTTGGGGCGTGATGTTGGAGAGCCACTGCCGGGTATTCGGCACAATCCTTTTAAGTGTGAGTTTTTTTTTAAAAAGGAACCCATATGGAGCTTGTTAACAAAATAACACACATGTAAATAAACAACTACCTACTTACTTAGGATTTTTAGATACCAATTGAAGTAATAGTTTTATAAACTAGAGCATGTGGTAAATTAGTTCATTATTTTACAAAAATCATTAAAAGTATTTAATTCCTAGGCACCTATCCTCTGTGTTCATTTTTTTTTTTTTTTTTCATTTATCATTAGTGAACTTCGCTAATTTTTTGTTAGTTTGCTCTGTTTGCTGCTTTAAAGTTTACTTTCTATTGCACTGCATATTGTTTTTCTACACACGAACTTGATCACATTTTGGAGGGTTTAGAGGTTGTGGAGGATGCTGTGCCATTAGCAAGGTAGGTAAAATAAAGTATGAACTGGTTTACATTATTTTGTTATAATTTTTCAAAGATTACATTAAAACAACATTCATGTATTTCAGATCATGGAGTGTAGAGGTCCAAGAGCCTGAAGAGCAGGAGACGATAGTGGTCATTGAAGTACCAGCAGACTACTCCCCTTCAAGAGACCAGCAGTCTACAGACCCCCTCACTAGCACTAGCAGCGAGCTTGCCACAGGCACCACCGCTGGTACTAGCAGGGAGTGCAATACAGGCTCCACTCCTAGTACCAGCAAGGAGCTTTATCCGGTCGCCACTGACCCCATTAGACAGGCCAGGTCTGTCGCACCGCGTAAAAGACGCCGGCGTCGTTCACCAGTTTCCCAAACTAAGCAAGCCACAGGTTAGTTGAACCAATTTCAAAAGAGAGGTTTATAAGGCATATATATATTCTTTTTACAAACTTGCCTTGTGAAATTAAATTCAGTATGTTTTCTCTTCAGAGAATGAACCAGCTATGCGCGAAGCTACAGAGCATTTAGAACAAATGGAAAGACTAAATGCTGAAGCAACGCACGAGCTCGCGCAAACCACCCACCGGCAGGCTGCAGCATCAGAGGCAATAGCCGAAGGACTGCGGGATTACATTAGAGGAATGAACGAAAGGAGGAGGTCACCACGACGACATAACGTAAGTATTATATCTACAGCATAAATATTTAAATCACCAGTAAAGTAATGATCAATATCAAGTATACCTACTTTAATTAACAATATTCCTATCTTTTTCGGAGAATTAGAATTTATTCTTCTGACAGCGACTAGAATAATTAAAAGCAAGTCTATACCTTCTAGTAAGTATAATAGTATAGATTTTAACGTAGGTACTAGGATTTTAATCTTTGTAATCTATACATATAATAATTGTAAATATATATGTATTTAAAGTAAGTATAGGATAATAAAACTAGGAATTGCATGTAATGTTTTTAATTAGAAAAACCTAAATCTGTAACTTTTCTGTTAATGTTCATCTGCAATCTGCAACAAAGTAATTATATACTTATTTCCATACTGTTTTATTGTAACTAATATTATAGATATAGACCTATTAATTATACATACCAATCATTCCCTCCACAGCCTATCAACCAGCGCCTGCTGCAGTGCCCGGCCTCTTTGAAGCTCGGGATTGACTCGGCGATTTTGTAGATTCTGTCTCACATTCTCTCTTATTTGGTCTTCAACCTAAAACAATAATTTAAAGTATTAATATTAAAATGTTGGCCAAATATTTTTGTAACATTTTAGTCTTTTGTGGATTCCTAAAATGTTGTACTGTACTTGTTAAGGCAGTTATCACACTGCCACGCACCACGCTGCATGTTGCGTGTCGACGCACCTACGCGCGCCTGTTTTCTATACAAACGGAGAAACACGCAATATGCAGCGTGGTGCGTGGCAGTGCTTTAACTGCCTAAATCCCCCAAAAAGTAAAATTTTAAATGTTTAGTTGAATAAGTTATCAAAGACTGATAAGTAAATTTTAGACAGAAAGTTTATTTGTAAAATGTTGATTCATTAACAAGTTGGACTTTAATTTAATGTAAATAAATGATTAGTTCATTGTTTTATTATTATTCATTAGACTGTGATTATAATGTACCTACCTAGTTATTTGTATATTAAAAAGTTATATAAGGCTGATTAAGTGTAAACAAATTATCTTCTATTTTTAAATAAAAGGATGTTATGCATAAAACTTGCCTGATGCTGCCTTTGATTTTCTTCATCTGCTTCCTCAGGTGTCAGTGACAACAGAGGGACTCTGTCCTGATTGGCGATGTTGTGTAACACGCAGCATGCGCTCACAATTTTTGCAGCAATGATGGGGTCGTAGTGTAGGGCTCTTGCCACTAACAAACATCTAAAAGCAGTATTCTTTCATGTAATATATATTTAATAGGTTCTGATTAAATTATCTACTAAATTGATCTAACCGGAAAAAATATATCTCACCGGAATCGAGCTTTTAAAACACCAATGCACCGCTCCGCTGCTACATTGAGTGCTGACACCTGTCGCTGGTAATAGTAGTGCTCGGGTGTCCCCTCGCTGGTGTTCAGAATTGGTGTCAACATGGTGGCACGCAGTGGGTAACCACTATCACCTGTAAAAAGCAAATACTAATAGGTAACAATTTCCTGTATCATTTAAAATACATACTATCAACAATTAAATTATTTATTAAGTACCTAATAAAAACACCTGCTCTCCCTCATTAGAGAGGTCGCTCAAGTGGCGACTTAGGGGATGCCCTTGCCACACCATGGAATCATGGGCTGAGCCTGAGTTGCTGGAGTCCTTACATAATATATTTAATTCCGATTTGCAAATCTATAACAAGTTACACAGTCTGATTAGTTAAATTATGGAAAATCATTTCAAAAATAGTATGAATGAATAAAATAAATACACTTACAATCATCACATTTAAGGAATGGTATCCCTTTCGGTTAAAAAACCTCTCTTCATGATGTACTGGGCGTATAATGGCAACTTGAGTGCCATCGAAGCAGCCCAGTATAACTGGAATCCCAAACTGATGATAAAATCTGTAATAAATAATTAAAGATTATAGTCCACTTTGTCATGTTCAAGGTCATGTTTATGAAAATAGTAGGTTACTTACTGTGCTTTAATGGCATTCCTGGCTTGGGGTATCATTGGCCATTGTATGTGGTTAATATAAATTTTGTTTATAGCTTCAGTAACTTGTCGCACAGACCTTGAGACTGTTGTCTGTGCGACATTGTGAAATGCACTTTGGCCCACTAAAGTTTCGTATGAGCCAGTGGCATAGAATGCCAATGTAATTAATACCTGAAATTAGAAATTTTATGAAGAAGAGAAGCTTTGTAGTAAGTAGCCAACCATGGATAACCCTCAGACCCTCCGTTAATCAACTTCGGGTAGGTGCATAGAGCAATGATATTCCTTTCAAATACTTAAAGTAAGTAATAAATTATCTGAATTAGGTAAGTACCTACTGAACTCTTACTAACCTTTAAATCAATCGATATCCCATCCCGACCTCACTGCCTGGTGAGATAAGGGGTCAGTTCTTCACTGAGAGCCCTCACTTGAGCGTTGCGCCTTTCCGAGGCGAAAAAGTTTTTATAAACTCTGCCTCGGGAAGATCAAATGCATTAATGTTTTTTGCACGAGTTTTGCGGCGCAAGCGCAAAAGGCGACGTCTTTTATCAGCAGCATTAGCAAGTGCCAAAATACGTCAACGCAATGATGCGGCTGAAGGCCTCATAGCTTTAAATTTTTATTGAAAAAGCTAGAAAAAAGGTGTCGTTGTCCGATGGCAGTTCAATGACTAGATGACAACTGAAAGTCCATTGATTCAACTGTCAAACAAACGTCAAATAGTGAAGAGAATACCATTTGCAACAACAATTACAATTCCATTCAAATACATTTGATAGCAGACTACCGAAAATATCAATTGCAGTTCGATGGAGTGTCGGTGGAGTGACGATAGAATGACTTCGGACTTAAACAGTAAGAGAATATCAAATGCCAAAAACCATTCAACTGAGACACCGTCGACACTCTATTGGGGCTCCATTGGTGCATTTGTATTTAGCAGACTTGGGCCCCAGGGGCCCAAGTCTGCTATTTTACAATAAGCGACCAACTATTGCCATTCTAGCGACATCCAATTGTCATTACATTTCCATTGTGCCAAATTTTGTATTCTCCTAAACGTTCATATAAGTCTCGATGTAATGTCGGTGGAGTGTCAGTTGAATGGAAATGGAATGGAAAAGGAATGTGAATTAATTAGTAGACGATGTTGCCTACTAAATCTACCATGAAACCAATGATGCCAGTAAAAACTACTATTTGTTTTCAAATACGTTTTAAGCACTTTTTAGTGAATGTAATGTAATAATTTAGACAAATTATTATTTCTTAGCATTTAAATATCAACATTTATTAAAAATGCGTGTTTATTCCTAAAAACTAAAGAAAATGTTGGTGCAGTATGGCTGTTTTTCGTTATTGCATTTGCCGTTTTAGAAAAAAAAAATATGTCATGAAGTTTTGAACACAAGTTTGAAAACTGTTGAAAACTTTGAAGACGAGTACCTACGTTTTTGTGTGAAACAAAAGTTTTGGCAATGGCGAGTATTGAGCAATTAACTGCTCTAATTGATTTTTTAGAAAATCATAAAGAGTTGGCGCTTGGCCGATTTAATAGAACAAAGGAAGGACGTACTTTGACCAAACGCCTTTGGGCTGAATGCGCAGTCATATTAAACAGCGTATCGTCTGACTGCGTCCATAAGACGCCGGACCAGTGGAGAGTGGTAAGTTTGAAACACAAGTTCCTTGTCTACATAAACTATTGCAAACATTGAGGTACAATAAACTAGAGAAGACACCGCGAAGCAAGTTTGTGCGCAACTAAGGTGCAAGGTCCACAATCGCTTGAATCACGCGCAATCACAGGCATTTGCAGCCCATGGGCTGCACCTTAGTACGCACAAACTTGCTTCGCGGTGTCTTTCCTAGTTTATTGTACCTCAATGATTGCAAACAATTCCATTTATGTGTACCTACCTACTTTTATTTTTCAGTATTACAATGAATACAAAAGTAAATTATTAAAAAAAATAAAGCTTGAAAAAGCAGAAATCGGAGCTACAGGTAAACCAGTTCATAATTATTCTCATAAATCAAATTAGTATGAAATCTCAAAAAAGTATTTTTTTTTTCAGGTGGGGGTCCTTCAAAACAAATTTTACTCACACCGCTACAAGAGCGGCTTTATGATATTTTGGGGCGTGATGTTGGAGAGCCACTGCCGGGTATTCGGCACAATCCTTTAAGTGTGAGTTTGTTTTTAAAAAGGAACCCCTATGGAGCTTGTTAACAAAATAACACACATGTAAATAAACAACTACCTATTTACTTAGGATTTTTAGATACCAATTTATTGAAGTAATAGTTTTATAAACTAGAGCATGTGGTAAATTAATTCATTCTTTCACAAAAATCATTAAAGTATTTAATTTCTAGGCACCTATCCTCTGTGTTCATTAACTAATTTCTTTTCATATCATTAGTGAACTTTGCTAATTTTTTGTTAGTATGCTCTGTTCGCTGCTTTAAAGTTTACTTTCTATTGCACTGCATATTGTTTTTCTACACAGCAACATGATCACATTTTGGAGGGTTTAGAGGTTGTGGAGGATGCTGTGCCACTAGCAAGGTAGGTAAAATAAAGTATGAACTGGTTTACATTATTTTGTTATAATTTTCAAAGATTACATTAAAACAACATTCATGTATTTCAGATCATGGAGTGAAGAGGTCCTAGAGCCTGAAGAGCAGGAGACGATAGTGGTCATTGAAGTACCAGCAGACTACTCGCCTTCAAGAGACCAGCAGTCTACAGACCCCCTCGCTAGCACTAGCAGCGAGCTTGCCACAGGCACCACCGCTGGTACTAGCAAGGACTGCAATACAGGCCCCACTCCTAGCACCAGCAGGGAGCTTTATCCGGTCGCCACTGACCCCATAAGACAGGCCAGGCCTATCGCACCGCGTAAAAGACGCCGGCGTCATTCACCAGTTTCCCAAACTAAGCAAGCCACAGGTTAGTTGATCCAACTTCAAAAGAGAGGTATATAAGGAATATATATATTCTTTTTACAAACTTGCCTTGTGAAATTATTAGAATGTGAAATAAATTTAGTATGTTTTCTCTTCAGAGAATGAACCAGCTATGCGCGAAGCTACAGAGCGCTTGGAAAAGATGGAAAGGCTAAATGCTGAAGCAACGCACGAGCTCGCGCAAGCCACCCACCGGCAGGCTGCAGCATTGGAGGCAATAGCCGAAGGACTGCGGGATTATGTTAGAGGAATGAACGAAAGGAGGAGGTCACCACGACGACTTAACGTAAGTATTATATCTACAGCATAAATATTTAAATCACCAGTAAAGTAATGATCAATATCAAGTACCTACTTTAATTAACAATATTCCTATCTTTTTCAGAGAATTACAATTTATTCTTCTGACAGCGATTAGAATAATAAAAGCAAGTTTATACCTTCTTCTGGTAAGTATAATAGTACTTATAGATTTTAATGTAGGTACTAGGTTTTAATCTTCGTAATCTATACATACATATAATAATAGTAAATACATATTTATTTAAAGTAAATATAGGATAATAAAACTAGGAATTGCATGTAATGTTTTTAATTAGAAAAACCTAAATCTGTAATTTTTCTGTTAGTGTTCCTCTGCAATCTGCAACAAAGTAATTATATACTTATTTCCATACTGTTTTATTGTATCTTTATTATTGAAATTTTGCATTCACAATGCTATATAGATATAGGATAAAATGTTTACTAGAAAAAAATCAACCAGTCTCAGGAAGCTCGAGTGGGATTCGAACCCACGACCTTTGGATTGCCGGTCCACTGCTCTAACCGCTGAGCTACCGAGACCCCAGAAGAATCGTTGAATTTTTCCTAGTAGTTTGATTTACGCTCCGAATCCCACTCGAGCTTCCTGAGACGCTGGTTGATTTTTTTCTAGTAAACATATTATCCTATGTTTTATTGTAACTAATATTATAAATATAGACCTATTAATTATACATACCAATCTTTCCCTCCACAGCCTTTCAACCAGAGCCTGCTGCAGTGCCCGGCCTCTTTGAAGCTCGGGATTGACTCGGCGATTTTGTGGATTCTGTCTCACATTCTCTCTTATTTGGTCTTCAGCCTAAAACAATAATTTAAAGTATAAATATTAAAATGTTGGCCAAATATTTTATAACATTTTAGTCTTTTGTGGATTCCTAAAATGTTGTACTGTACTTGTTAAGGCAGTTATCACACTGCCACGCACCACGCTGCATGTTGCGTGTCGACGCACCTACGCGCGTGTTTTCTATACAAACGAAGAAACACGCAACATGCAGCGTGGTGCGTGGCAGTGTGTTAAACTGCCTAAGTGTCTTCGCACACGGCGTCGTATCGTAAGCGTATCGTAATCGTATCGTAATACGCGCGTAGGACGAGAGCAATACGAGCACGTACATTTTCAAACAAGTCCGCACACGAAGTGGTGTCTCCTACGATTCGCTGCTGCTGTACGTGCTCGTATTGCTCTCGTCCTACGCGCGTATTGCGATACGCCGCCGTGTGCAAAGGCACTAAATCCCCAAAAAGTAAAATTTTAATTTTTTAGTTGAATAAGTTACCAAAGACTGATTAGTAAATTTTAGACTAAAAGTTTATTTATGTGTTGTCACAATGTTGATTTTTTAACAAGTTTGATTTTAATTTAATGTAAATAAATGATTAGTTGATTATTTCATTATTATTCATTATAATGTACCTAGTTATTTGTATATCAAAAAGTTATTTAAGGCTGATTAAGTGTAAACAAATTATCTTCTACTTTTCAAATAAAAGGATGTTATGTATACAACTTGCCTGATGCTGCCTTTGATTTTCTTCATCAGCTTCCTCAGGTGTCAGTGACAACAGAGGGACTCTGTTTTGATTGGCGATGTTGTGTTACACGCAGCATGCGCTCACAATTTTTGCAGCAGTGATGGGGTCGTAGTGTAGGGCACGTGCCACTAACAAACATCTAAAAGCAGTATTCTTTTATGTAATATATATTTTATAGGTTCTGATTAAATTATCTACCAATTTTATAAAACCGGAAAAAATTTATCTAACCGGAATCGAGCTTTTAAAACACCAATGCACCGCTCCACTACATTGCGTGCTGACACCTGTCGCTGGTAATAATAGTGCTCGGGTGTCCCCTCGCTGGTGTTCAGAATTGGTGTCATCATGGTGGCACGCAGTGGGTAACCACTATCACCTATAAAAAGCAAATACTAATAGGTAACAATTTGCTGTATCATTTAAAATACATATTATCAACAATTAAATTATTTATTAAGTAGGTACCTAATAAAAACACCTGCTCTCCCTCATTAGAGAGGTCCCTCAAGTGGTGACTTAGGGGATGCCCTTGCCACACCATGGAATCATGGGCTGAGCCTGGGCTGCTGGAGTCCATACATAATATATTTAATTCTGAGTCGCAAATCTATAACAAGTTACACAGTCTGATTAGTTAAATTATGGAAAATAATTTCAATAATAATTATGAATTAATAAAATAAATACACTTACAATCATCACATTTAAGGAATGGTATCCCTTTCGGTTAAAAAACCTCTCTTCATGATGTACTGGGCGTATAATGGCAACTTGAGTGCCATCGATGCAGCCCAGTACACCTGGAATCCCAAACTGATGATAAAATCTGTAATAAATAATTTAAGATTTTAGTCCACTTTATATGACAAGGTAATTTTTAAGCAAATAGTAGGTTACTTACTGTGCTTTAATGGCATTCCTGGCTTGGGGTATCATTGGCCATTGTATGTGGTTACTATAAATTTTATTTATAGCTTCAGTAACTTGTCGCACAGACCTTGAGACTGTTGTCTGTGCGACATTGTGAAAAGCACTTTGGCCGACTAAAGTTTGGTATGAGCCAGTTGCATAGAATGCCAATGTAATTAACACCTGATATTAATTAGAAATTTTATGTAGGTCAGTAAATAATTTGAAACAAAATTCATAGGTACCTACCTCTGATAAAATAGTTTCACTTTGATTGAGAAGCTTTGTAGTAAGTAGCCAACCATGGATAACCCTCAGACCCTCCGTTAACAACTTCGGGTAGGTGCATAGAGCAATGATATACCTTTCAAATACTTATAAAAGTAATGAATTATCTGAATTAGGTAAGTACCTACTGAACTCTTACTAACCTTTAAATCAATCGATATCCCATCCCGACGTCGCTGCCTGGTGAGATAAGGGGTCAGTTCTTCACTGAGAGCCGTCACTTGCGCCTTCCCGAGGCGAAAAGTTTTTATAAACTCTGCCTCGGGTAGATCAAATGCGTTAATGTTTTTTCTTAATATTGCACGAGTTTTGCGGCGCAGGTGCAAAAGGCGACGTCTTTTGTCTGCAGCATTTGCGAGTGCCAAAATACGCCAACGCAATGATGCGGCTGAAGGCCTCATAGCTTTAAATTATATTTATCTAAAATGATTAAAGTTTAAAAAAAGGTGTCGTTGTCCGATGGCAGTTCAATGACTAGATGACAACTGAAAGTCCATTGATACAACTGTCAAACAAACGTCAAATAGTGAAGAGAATACCATTTGCAACAACAATTACAATTCCATTCAAATACAATTGATAGCAGACTACCGAAAATATTAATTGCAGTTCGATGGAGTGTCGGTGGAGTGACGATGGAATGACTTTGGACTTAAACAGTAAGAGAATACCAAATGCCAAAAACCATTCAACTGAGACACCGTCGACACTCTATTGGGGCTCCATTGGTGCATTTGTATTTAGCAGACTTGGGCCCCAGGACAGCCGCACGCGCGCTTCTGAATAGAACCAAGTGTGAACGGTCGACTTAAATATTTGCCTTATTTGATTCCTTTGATGTGATATCAAAAACCGACAAGTGGACGGTAACACATATTCGCTATTTGCGTTGTTTGCCATATTCGTGCAAATAAAGCAAATATGTTCAAATAGACCGTCTACACATTGCCGTGTTCGGACAAATAATGCAAATACGCGAACACGATACGCCAAGTGAAGTGCCGGCATGAAATGATACGCACCCCTAATATAAATCATCCCCTAAGCGACGCCATTTATGGCCAGCCGTGCCGAGCGCACCCGACGTTAGCCGAGCGCGGCCCGAAAGTACGATGTTGTAAGTTTCGGCGCGGCCGAATGGTTCGGCTGGTTTTGGCCGAAACCGAACCTCTTCCCGAAACATGATTTTTGGGCCGAAACTGGCTGAAACCGAAACCGCAACTTCAGTCGGACACTAATTATAACGTTCGCCGCCAGTATACCGTTATAGTTCATGCGAGATGAACTTAGAAAACATTAAATTTGAAATCTAATGTTTTTATTAATTTCTTCCACATAGTAATTCTCTGGCCCTGTTGTCATCACTGCCGCATCAGAAAACTGTTTTTGCGAATTTGGGCTTGGTGCGATCAGTGTAGTTTAGCTTGGTTTTATCTTAGTTCGATCAGAGAGAGTATTTTCAACGACATGTTATATTCTCAATGACCAAATAAATATGCTATAAGCTGCGCAATGGTGCTGTTGAAATATTGTGTTTACTTTTTAGAAAACCATTATTTATTTTAATTGTAAAATAAAGATTTTTAGTTTTCAATTTACTGATACCTAATAATTTTTTTTATCGAATATCATAGATAGATAATCTTATGTACCTAAGTAAATATATTTTATTATTACAAGCTTCAAATTGCACATCATTACCGAACAATATCTGAACAGAATATGGGCTTGATAATTTCTAACTAATATAACAACAATATTCTCCGGAGATCAACAGAGATCGACAACGGTGAACGGTGGTGAATCTCACCGGTCCGCCAGATTCTGCTCCGGTGCAAGCAAACCACTAGTTAGGGACACGAAAAAAGTATCGATACTTTGTGGCATCGAGTACTTTCCTTTCGATACCGATACTTTTGTACTCGATACTTTGTATTCGATACTTTTACTCAATGAGTACTTTTTGGCAAGTATCGTATCGAATAAATCTTTGTTATACTGAAGACATAAAACATAGGTTTGGTTGACCTACCTACGCTGATGAAAAGGCTGTATGAGCTAGATCTCTTTGCCTTTCTCAAATGGGACAAATAAACCGAAACATTCTAATCTAATCTATATCATTTCCTTGATCCTAGATTCAAGAATATCCATTTTCATGATGCCAGAGCTTGTGCAAGGGCGATTTCTATGCTAAGACGGTTTATTACTACCACTCCTAGTATCGCTAGTGAACCTGATAGTGATTCTTCTGTCGAAACCAATTATGACTTCTGGAGTCACCATAAGAAGTTGGCTCATACGAAGCGGCACAAAAACACAGCTTCGTTACAGCTAGAAAAAAAGGATGAAGTGAGCCACTACTTGTCTGCACAGGTGTCACCTCTTTCAAACGATCCATTAATACAATGGGAAGACATGAAAGTGGTTTTTCCCAAATTGTTCAAGCTCGCCCAAGAGTATTTAGCAATACCAGCAACATTGGTCCCCTCCGAACGTTGGTTTGTCAATTTGTATTTTTTATTATTGTAATAAGAACTTACCTAACATTTGCTTCACTAATTTTTTGTGCATTAGATATAGACCTAGGGATGGCGATTCTTTAAAAAAAATATCAATTTTTAAATTGATTCCAATCGCAATCTAATAAAACCATCACAAAAAAATCGAGTCCTAAAAGATCGATTTCTTAAAAATCGATTTATTTTAGAGTTTGTATTCACAATATTGCTTTAATTTATTAAAAAGAAGCGAAGCAAACTAAGCACACAGCCATGTCGTGAGTTTTTAAGTAATTTAGCGGAAAACTATTATTCCTGTACATGTATGTGTTTGAGTACGTTCAACTAGCTGTAAATTATTTTATGGTTCATAACAAAACTGAAAAAATCGAATTTCTATGTTGAAATATCGATTCAGTACTTACTACATATCGACCTAAAAAAAATCAATTTTTTGGTGCAGTGATATCGATTCTTCGACAAATCGATCTCAGATCGCTATCCCTAGATAGGCCCTTAAAAAGTACTCGACTGCTCGATACCTTGAAGTATCGATACTTTTGTTTTGATACTTTTACGAGTACGATACTTTTTTTTATTCGATACTACTCATGAGTACAGTATCGATACTTTTTATTAGGGATGGTGCGTATTTACGCGACCAGGTTTTAAGACCAGGTATTTGCTTCCAAGTACGCCGACCAGGTACGAGCCCGAAATACTTGCAAGACTTTCAAAGTATTTACTAGACAGTCGAGGCAATGTGTTATTATCTTTATGGCTATTAATAAAGTCTATAATAGATTAGCTCAATGAAGAACTCGCAAGCCTTTAAAGTATTTGGTTTTGCTAAATTGATTATGATCCATAACGCTGTTACCATAAAGACTAATATCGCATGTGATACCTTCAAAGTATTTTTTACGCGGGCTACTGTCGCGGGGTTGGGACGCCCGCCGCCCTGCCGCCGTGCCGGCCGGCCGCGTCCCGGTCGTCTCGACTCGAGATGCGCCCGAGCCGAGAGCGAGATAGAACTAGAATAACAGCGACTCCAATACTGATACTATAATGACTGATACATATAGAATTGATTATCGTGCGATTCGTGCGTCTTTTTATGATTTGTTTTTTCGGCACGTGCATTATCTTTTTTATGTTTAGTTGTGTTGTTTCTTTCACTGACCGTGACCGCGTGATTGACCTACATGCAATTCTTCCCAATAGGCAGTTATTTGCATTTTAATGGCATTTGGACTAGGAGATTTTTGTAAATATAGTTTCTAAGTATAATAAGTAAGTGTATAATAGTAATATTTTTAGAGTAGGTAGGTAGGTAATAGAAGGCGTTTTAACTACGCCAGCTAACTAAATTATTAGTATTTTTCCTAGCTGACAGTCCTAAGCCTGTTTTATTTAAGTAGGAAGGAAAAGTTTCATTTCAATATCAACAAAATTATAATAATATAAAAACTTAGTAATTTAGTTTAAACTTGAACTTGTAAGTCCGTAAAGTTTTACGAATCACAATCGCGATTGTGTACCTCTACCTTATAGGTAATCAGGACGTTACGAATTAATTTTCAATGCATGCATTGCCATGCACTGGTAAATACTTTCAAGTACGTTATACCTGGTTTTTGGCCCTGGTATTTTAAAAGGGGCGTACTTGCAAGCCCTGGTACTCGATTTGACAAGTACGACCATCTCTACTTTTTATTCGATACTACTTATGATATGAGTACAGCATCGATCGATACTTATCTATGATCGATACTTTCTATTCGATATCGTGTCCCTCTACCACTAGTACGAATTTATTAAAAATATCATTTGCTACTTGTATGTATCAAATAAACGAAACCATACCGTGATTCAGGGACCCGACGCACAGTGCCATCTATTGGTTTGACTTGTAACTAACAGTTTATTTAAGTGTAAGTTTTATGGGTTTAATGTTACAAACGTTTATTTAAGCTATCAGAAATCTTTTTTACTTATTTCTAAATAACTACAATAAAAACAATCATTATAATATTATCATCATTATAACGTGCAAGCGTTATACATTCCGCCAACCATCGACGGAAAGTCCATCGTTCCCACCCACCATGGTCTAACAACTTCATAAAAGCAGTGGACTATATTAGTTTAGCAATGGAAATAGGTATAGTTAGATCAAAGTGATTAGGAACAACGTTAAGATTAAAACATGGTACAAAAACAAACAAATTCTTAAAAATTTATCAAACCTTGCACATTTCAATCCTTAATGGTTACTAAATATTGTACAAATAATACATTTAAAATTATAGCCTTAAAGACAAAGAACAATGGCAAAAAATTGTCTCGCCTTTTTGATAGCGCCCATTAATGTTATTTATACCAAACGAATTTATTGTTTTTCGCATGTTTTTACTAATATCTAAATATTCCCTTGAAAGCCGGCGTTAAATCGAGTAATAAAAAAGAATATCAAAGATGTGTTTTTACTCAATCCATCAGCCATGTTGAAAATCGGGATGTGAATACAATTATTTTTTATCGTTTTAATATTCAATTGACTTTGATTCCACCCACGAAACAGTAAGTAAGTTTCTTGTTCCCACTTTATTATTGGTGATTGGTGTCTGTAGAAGCCGCTTTATTGCCATTTAAGCATCTACCGTATTTGTATCGAGTTAAAAAAACCAAGTACTGCATGATGTATCGATATTATAAGTATCGAATTAAATTGTGGTGAAGTACTGCCTTATCTATCACTTTGACAGACTTGTGACAGTTACCAACCGGACAGAATGCTACGCACTCTTTCTCGTTGGTGGTTGATAAAAGTGTTTTTTCGGTTTTTGTTATCAATTCTTTACCTGGACTGCTTTACGGACTCCGATTGATTCTTTCTTGTGACTATTGCGTGCCCAAAGGACTCTGATTTTGCTTCTGCGTAACATTGTGCTTTTCCCTACTGGACTCAGTTTTGCCTTGTGAATTGGATTTGTTTTTCAACAATGAGTGATCGCGGGAGTCAATCGTGGTCTACGCGCATGTTATGTGTGAACTGTAATATATGCGTGAATACATTGCGCCGATATAAAGTCCTGACACTTAATCCAAGAGCTGCTGGCATACTCTGCAACTGGGTATACCCTCAAATCGTAAGTACCAAAGTCAAAACAGTTTTATACTACATAAGAATAGGTATTGCTTAACTCTATTGAATAGTCCAATTATTTTTACCTATCACCCATTCAGGGTTTCTTTTAGATGCGAAGAAGTATGGGCGCAAAAAACTTTACAACTTGTAACTGCTGCCTAATATTTTATTGCGTGTTAACTATAAATCTTTTAATTTCAACTAAAGTAACTATTACTTAGGCTTTGTTGTTACCAATGATTACAGGACATTTTTACCTATATTCATTTTATAAGATTATGATTATTTATGTATGCTGAGATTGTCAAATATTTTTGTCAGGTTTCAGAGGATGACCATGTCTGTGAGGCATGCAGAGATCTTGCAATGTCTGCTGTTAATGAAAACCTTCAGCAAGTTTCTGACAATGCTCAAGCTGGACCAAGTCAGCAAGGCCACTCAAGTGTGTGTCTATTGTGTGGATGTTCAACTTTAAGAAGAAGGAGTGAGAGAATATTAAGAAGTGATGCCTCTGAACTTCTTCAATCAATGATATCTATTATAGAAAGCAGAGTAGCACCAAGACAGGTATGTTTTGTTTCAAATAAATGGATCTTTTATTGTTATTTATTAATTTAAAAGGTTTTGTAAATAATATTATAGTTCATTAATTTGTCAACTAACGGACTAAAGACTGCAGATACATCCAACAGTTTAGAGCGGCGATGGTCTCACCACCTGTCACACTGAGCACATGTGCAGTCACTGTTTGGTGAAAAGTGAACTATGGAAGAGGACTAATTTTGCAGTCCTCGTTGCCTAGTTTCTGACTAACCCTTCGGGGATAATAGTTGTGATTATTAATGTATGTATGTATTAATTTGAAAACTATTAAAAATGTTTGATTATTTACTGCATAAAAAATACAGTCAATTATTTCTTTTTAGGTTACAGAAACTGACCGTGTATGTTATGCTTGTTGGTCCCGAGTGCAAAGAGAAGTTCGACGCAGAAGTACTGTAGATGATGCCAGAAACCAATACCCCACTATATCGCAGGCACCACAGGAGGAGCCTCAATCATCTCACATACCACCGCAAGAGGAGCCTGAAATATCTCAGCCAGTACCACAAGAGGAGGAATCTCAATCAGATGCTATAGTAACTAGTAATAATTGCATAACATTACCTAATTATAGAAGAGCAGCAAACACAAATCATCACTGTGTCTTTCCTAATTGTGGCAGTGTGTCTTTGCACAGCATAAATGATAAAATGAGAGCATTAATACTGTCCAATCATAAATATTATCTTCCAAAAGAAGCTCGTATTTGTGCAGAGCATTTGATGGGCAATATGTGGGAAACATTATTTGACTCCCAAAATAGTTACTCATCATTTACGGCTCAACAAGTGCAACATATTTTTTCATTTGTCAAAGTCCACCAACAATTAGATTTTGAAAATATTGAAGACATGGATGAAAGAATGTTTGAATACTGGATAGGTCGTACAAAACAAAGTTTTAACATGATCTTGGAGGAAGTACCTCGAATAATGGAAATTCGGAGAGGTACCTTGGGGCTTGTTGCGTTTTTATTAAAACTCAGAACAGGTGATTCTGATGAAAGAATTTCCACTTTAGTAAATGTGCCAAGACGAACATTAGAAGTCCTTATGGATAAAGTAAGGGAGGTTCTAGTGCAAGATTTTGTTCCCAGAAACCTAGGGATTAACCATATTTCCTGGGAACAGTTGTTAAGTCATAATTTATTAATACCTAGTGGACTATATGGTAATGGGAATGCCATAGTAATTTGTGACGGCACATACATTTATATACACAAAAGTGCAAACTACATGTTTCAAAAACAAACATACTCCCTGCATAAGTATAGAAATCTACTAAAACCATTTATGATTGTAGCGAGTGATGGATATATTGTTGATTGTTTTGGCCCATATAAAGCAACAACCTCAGATGCAGTAATTATGAATGATTTGTTCCGTGATGGGTCTGCTTTAAGATCATATTTTCGAGATGATGATATGTTCATACTTGATAGAGGATTTAGGGACAGCATAAGTGTTTTAGAGAGTTGTGGTTATCGAACATGTATGCCAGAATCTCTATTAGAAGGCGAACATCAATTGACAACAGCACAAGCCAATCGAAGCCGCTGTGTTACCATGTGCAGATGGGTGGTAGAGGCCGTCAATGGACATTTTAAAAGAGATTTCAAATTATTACGTCAAGAATATTTCCATCGGTCTCTACCACACATGATGCAAAACTTTCAGATAGCAGCGGCTTTGTTAAATAGGTTTGGTGTTCGCTTTGAAAATAACGTAAATGCAACACAAATTCTTAATATTATAAGAGAACGAATGGCATTAGAAAACAATCTGGCAAACATGGTTGATGCCCTCAACATGAACAGACGTTCATCCAATTTTATAAATATGTGTGCTGATCAAAATAATCTTCTTTGTTTTCCTACATTGGAATACAATGATTTAATTCTCTTCGCTTTGGGGACATACCAAATAAGGCAAGCTCGATCCTATTACGGAGAGCATGTGCGTTTCCATGGGGGATACAGAATAGAGGTGGACAGAGGTGAACATATCAATGAAAATGAGTATGATCTTAGAGGCAGTGGACCTAGAACATTAATAAGAGGAAAAATTAAATCCCGTCACATATCACGAAAACAATATTATGTATACATTATGATTGAAAATAATATACCCGGCCGCACTGGCATCATTGAATATTGTTGCAGTTGCCTAGTGGGTCGGCGTACTGTAGGTTGTTGTGCTCACATTATGACCCTTGTTTGGTATTTGGGATGGGCCAGACATCAAGGATATATTACAGCACCGGCAGGATTTCTGGATGAAATTGTAATTAGAGATGATGAAGAATAAAAAATATAATCATGATAAATTGGTTTTACTGTTTACTATTCCCCTGTACTTAATAAAGAGATTGAGATTCTAAATAAATAAGTAAGTATCTGACAACAAGACATAGGTACATTGGTTTGATCCAAAAGTAAATACAAATGTTTGTCACAGGTGTGGTTCGAACCCACGACCCTAGCATATTAGGCGGAATCTGTGACAGAGCCATTACCAAAAGCGCTATCGAGGCATTCGATCAAGCAGGTAAACTGGTAGTGGTGGTAGCCAGGTAGGTACAAGATATTCTTCGTATATATATATGTCATGGTGTGACTATGACACCACTATAGACCATTTTAATTTTTACAACAAGTCAACAATTGCCGACCGTCATGCCGTGGCATCCTTTAATTATGACAGCACCATAAGAAAAAGCAGCAGATTAAGTTACTTTTGTAAGAACTGACAAATTCATAATGTGTTCTGTGTTCATAACGCCGTACTCAGAGACGTCAATATAAAGCGAATCACACACTACGCAGATACGGTAATATTTTATCTGCGTCTATAAACTTATTTATCTGAAAGCATCACACACTAAACAGATACGATAATATACGAGACGATACATTCACTCGGATCGGAATCCTTCACACTGATGCCGATACGGCAGATGCAATGTTATCTGCAGATATATTTGTTTACGCAGATAATAATATCACCATCTGTCGGTATATGTCGGTGCTCACAGATACTGTACGATAAAATATTAATTATCTGCGCTGTGTGTGTTGGTTCATATGATTTCTAAAGAGAGCATTATTGACAGATATCTGCTTAGATACAGATATCTTACCGTACCTGCGTAGTGTGTGATTAGCTTTATATTTAAAAAAACTCTCTTGCTGTCACTTTCGTAAACTTAATTGACGTCTCTGAAGTACGGCAGTATGCTACATGATTTCCTTTTCGATGTCATATTGTCAAAGTAAAGAAAAAAAATCAACTAAAATAACCTCGGACCAAATATTATTTGGTCCGAGAACCTAACCTTACCAAAAATCAAAATGCAATATCTTTTTTTTCCGGCTTTCTCAGATAAAAATAACTTCACATAAAGAATCTTTATATAACGCTGAATCTTTTGACATATTTTTTGTTTATGTGCGCTCATATTTTATATCAGACAATTTTTAGTATGGATATTTGCCATTGTTCTTTAGAACACCACTTTCATAAATTACCTATTTTCAAAGTTCCTACTGGCTCAGGAAAGATCAATTCATCATTGACAATTTTACGTTTCTTGAATGAACTATCTTAAAGTAAGATTTTTTCAAAGGTATAGTGTACCCTCAGAACAATAACTTTAGTTTTTGTTCTAAGAGTGTACCTCGTTTTTCTATGGCCAATCCATAAAGTTACTATACCTTTCCGCTAGGTTTCCGCGTTCAGAGCACGTTATTTTAAACATGACAAAAGTGGCTGATTTTGCGTAAAGTTCATTGAAAAAAAATCCTATTTTACGACAGTTAATTCAAAAAACGTAAAATTTCAATGAGCTCCGTCTTTTCCTGTGCCTTTCAAATATTTAACACATTTGAATGAAAATAATAATATTTTAACTAATTTTCCGGATACATTGACAACATCTTTATTTACCAAAATTACTTAGGTTACAACGCTGTAACTTTGCCTTGCACAAATTAGTGCGCACTGTATTTTTTTTTCGTTTCTTACCTTAGGCACTACTGCTTATCACTACCAGTATGTAATGTAGGTACTTAGTGTGGCTAATTTCCAATGCACACTTGCACTGCTTGACATTCAAAGGTAAATGAAGGAAAAAAATATAGAGTTATTATGCTGCTAATTTAGGGATATGTTGGGTACTTACATTTTAACATTTTAGGACGAATCGATTTTTAAAATGAGTGGACTAAAATTTTTTTTATTATATGGATATGACTATATATAATGGCCGAAAACCAGAGGTGGCCGGTAAACCGGCTAAACCACCCTACACAATGCTAAACTAAATAGTAGCGGAATCGTAGAGCGGAATACGAGCGGAGTCGTATGTAGACTAGGATTTTCTGTCTACGAGCGGAGTAGAGCGGAATAGTAGCATTGACATGATCGTAGACAGACGGAGACGGTCTTGCGTTTAGTACATTACCTTCTTTGCTTTTGGATAGATATCGCTAGTTAATTATTAGCGATATATTGTTGAGGGTAATGTGGGGGAACAAAATGCTCAAGGTCGTTTGCTGGTAGAAGGTGCAACCTACCTTTAGTAACGTGTAACCGCTTTCTGCAAAAGGCTCAGTAGTTCCTATCAAAGAGGAAATTAAGTTCATGTATTCTGTGCGAGTAGTCCCAGATTTTGACGTAAAAGATAACAACACCCACCACACACCCACTATCGCATACCTAGTTGTAGCAAAGAGGACGATAGAGAAAACAAAAACCTTTCGAAATTATTTTATTACAATAATTTAAGAGGACCTATATAATAAAACTGTAACACCGTGTTGCAATAGCACGGCACATGCGTGCTAGGTTTTTTCTTTGTCCGCAGACCCTTCTGGCTTTTTCCCATGAGCTGAAAGGGAAACGTATCAGCATTTATTTAGATAATATGAAGGTATACCCTTACCACCCACTGTTACCTACATCGATATTTAATTCAGTCGTTCCTATCCTAATACTTTGGTCAAACTCAAGAACATTTTCATGGTACCAGGTACGGTACGTAGCATATAGAAAGCTAGGTCTCTCTGAAAGGGGCGTGATGTACCTATGTATTTACAAACCGACATAAAATAGTTTTGTCTTTATTTTAATTTAAAATATTTAAATTTCTAATTAAAAAATCTTTTTTGATTAAGTATTAAATGTAAATCATCCTGCCTGTTGCTTGTATTCCCTATTTGGTCCCTATTACAAACATATCACACGCACGCAGGCTACCATTAGCGCATCATTTTATTGTACTCGCCCTCGCCTTCAATCATCCATTTCTTCTAAACACACCAGCTTCTTTTATGCGTTATACCTACATGTACGATAGACATACCTAATTTAAAAAGTTATGTTATGCTATGAATCATTTTAAAATTGTATTGTGCATAAATATTTTTTCCCTACTTTATCGAAATTAAGGCATTCGCTAGCAACCATTCGCGCTAGTGTCAGGCATACGCGGCTGTCACGCACACTTCATGTTGTAATTATGTAATAAACTTTATACACTTCGAAACTTTCGCATTCCATTAAAAACAAAATATTTAGACGGAGATTAACGCTAACTACATAGTAAAGGCATCCTTCCTACGCATACCCCTTAACCTGTCGATGTTTCGATCGAGTTACACACCGGTCGTGTTCGCGGGCTGACTTTCCCGTAGTTTGTAATCCTCTCTGTCTTGGTGTTTCGAAACCCCGTGTGCGCGGCAGTCTTCTTCAACCGTCACATTTTTTATCCCGTTCCCGTTACCGTCACACACAAATCACAACACTATAACGGTGTCCCATATTCCGTACCTACACTACACAGGCTTTATTCTGGTAGTTAGCCAATGGGAAATAAAACTAGTTAACGTTAATCCATAATTCTACGTCTGTACTTCATACGTCTACATAATTTGTTTGTAATAAGCTTTGTACGAGATCTGGTATTTATTAGTTGAAGTCTTTTGAATCAGATAAAATTACAGTGACTTACGAAGCATTTCCCCACTGACCCAGTAGAAGTATCTGATGGTAGACTGGTCACGTTTGGTGGCTTCTTCCTTCAAGTTCGACTTCAGCGATCTCCGAAGCGTCTTTGCAGCAATGTTCGAGTAGTTCACGTAACTAAAATAGTAAATAATTATATTTTTAACAGCTTCCGTATTACATTGACTTTACCGCATGCCGCCCAGTCTCAGACAGTCTCAGTAGGTATACTGAGTTTTCGGTTCTGGGATCGATTAACGACGGGGTCATGTCACTCACGTCTCAAGGAGAGCAGCGCCCGAATGCCATACCAACCCAGTCATTTGAGTAAAGATAGCAATAGAGAGTGTCTTTTATTAATTGTATAAATTATAAACCAAGGTGGCAATCGGCCTACAAGGCTACTAATACAACTGGCGACTACAAGTGCTTACCGTAGCCTGTCTGCCGCGGGTAAGTCGCTTTCGTTTCGCGTTTAATTGTTCAACGAAAGCAAAGTACTTACTTACTTCAGAACCAATCAATAGTGTTGGGCAGTGTAGTGGGCTATGAACCAATCTGAAGTTATACAACAAGCCCCCAGCAGTACAGCAGTACAACATTATTAACACGTGTTAATAATGTTAATAACTTAGATGAATGATTGGCCTCGCTATGCGGTCGAGCGCAGCGAGACCAATCATTAACCTAAGGTTAATAATAATATTTACTTCAATCCAGCCATCCGCCACGTACTCATGGTTTGTTGCTATTCATGGAACTTCCATGTAAAACTTTACGATCCTACGAAATACATAAAGGATCATAAAGTTACTAGACCTATAGTAACTATACGTAAAGGATACGCTTATGACGTCCAAGCTCTCATGCGAGATGCGACAACATGACAATGACAACCTAATGACAATTGTGTCACTTTTTTGAATAAGTATAACCTCCATGGTATTTTAATTTGGTTTCTATTGAGCCTACAGGCCTACAGAACAACAGTAATTACTATCTATTCCGTGGTAGGCCACAGGGCACAGTAGGGTTACGTACCGTCGCTAACTCTGCTACCTCTGCGCTCGTGGGACCTTGCGCGAGCTGCTGTAGCTGCTTTATTTTTACTAGCAATTAGCACAGTATACAGCAGTGTACGACGAATAGACAGGAGGTGAGCGTTTGCCGTTTGACTAGAGGTGCAGGCTTCAAGAATCACCGCACCTTGTTCAGGACACTGAGATTACGTTATAGGCTGTTTTAATACAGCTTCGATGTACCTAGTCCTTGTGGTTCAGATCGTAGCGAATCACCATACAGAGCATGTTGCATGTTAATACTGCTCTGCAGGCCTAGAAAAGAGGAAAGGGAAAAGAATGGCGATTTTATTACCGTGAACGCGCACACCTGTTTTCTTCTTCAGTCATCGATTCAAGAATTAGCTACAAAGAGTTCGGCCAGGAGATCGATTTTTCCTGCGGCTTGTGAGCTAAAGTTCCGTCAGGACATCTCAGTGGTGGCAGCAAGGGTTGACAGAAGTTGGATTGTAAGACTTTGGCCAAACGCCAGTAGCTACGGCTAGCCGTGGAGTAGGAGTCAAGAGCTCTTGGCCTACTCGTGCAACTCGTAATTTAAGGGGGTACCGCGCGATCGCAAAAACTGACGTAAGTCTCCTAATGAACTTTAAAGCAAAATCAATCATATTGATATTTATAATTAGAACAATTCTGCTTTAAAGTTTCAGACCTAGTTTAAGTAAAGCAATATTTTTAGTCTGCGAAATGTGCAAAGCCATCACGCGCTTGTGTTAAAAATAAAAATTTACTTTTTAAAAAAGGCGGTACCCTGCGGATTATCAATAAGTACATATATTTTCACGTAAAAATTATTGTTTCATGGGTAAAATTAAGATAGTTGTCGAAAAAAAATGTTTTTAGGAGTCATTAGATTTATGTATTGTTTGTTATTGTTTAACGAATTTGTTTATAATTTTAACAAGACCTTGTGCAATGATCAGGCTAACTTACATAAGTTCTTTTAATGTATTTAACTAATTCAGCGCATAGTACAAGTGACTTAAAAATACGTAAATTTTCACAATTTCGTGCAGGACCCCCTTAAGACCTTTTACAGGACTTGATGACATAAGCCCCCATAAGCTTTGCTTCTGATCCAAGCGCGGTATGTCGCCTGTTTGATCTCAACAGCGCTCTGGTCGCGTCTGCCTTTGCTGATGACATAGAAGTGTGGAATATAGTATTCCATCCCTAACACTATCTCATCAGCAACGGCAGTGGCGCTAATTGACGGGGCCTTCCCACTGAAGCAGCGCTCCCTCAAGGGACGCATCCACTAGGCTTGCCAACTCCAAAAAAGGCATTTCCGGGATTACCCAGCTCGACATCCGGGACTTGGGTATATTGCGCGGGGCACAACACAATATACCCCATATAAAATGGTAAGTAAAATAATGCATGTATTTATTTAAATCATTTAATAAAAAAAATAATACAAATGCTTAACCCGAGGGTACTTGGTACGAGATAGATACATAAATTATATTAACACTGATTTCCGGGACAAAAAGCGTCCCGCAAGGGGTCACAACGGGACGGCCCAAAACTGACCCAGAAGCGGGACGTCCCGGAAAATACGGGACGGTTGGCAAGCCTAGCTTCCACCTTCTTCGTCGTGGAGCAGATCAAAGGTCGAAAAAACTGTTAGTCGCCTCTTACCACACCTACCGGAGGAGAGGGGCGGTCAAGTATTCTTTCTCCGTTACCGCACGGATAAAAACCAACACCTAATAATTGTTCGTGAACATTAATGTGAAACTTTAGATACTTAGATTTTCTTGAAAATGAAACGTATATATGATAAGTATAAGGATTAACAAAATTATGTAAAAGCAACAATCTGGTATTTAGAACTTCGTCATACCGTTTTGGAACAATAGAAATTCGAACTGGAAAGAAGTTTCGAATTTATGATAGGTTACCATTAAAAACAGATTCTTTCAATACGTAAAACCACGAAACCTTGTGAATCATTGTAAATGCAGCGCCTTCTACTCAAAAGGTTTCGTTTCCTGCCTGGATTTGCGCGAACAAGGGCGCTCGCTTTACCGCCGGCATCATAGATGTCACTACCAGCGCATCCTTGTTAATCACGCTATCGTTTCGTCTCAAGCATTCTTTATCAGACAAATCAAGACAAGACATTTGAAATGACAGCCTAGACGACGACAGCTAATCAGATGCCCGACACTGACATTTACTACGATCGGATACACACACGGCCCATTTGTAAAGAAAAAAGTTTGGCACTTACACCCAATGCCATATAAGAAAAAATCTCAAAATTAGAATAAACTTTTGTAGGCACTTTGCACTTTTGATATGGAACGGCTGTCCAACATAGCACCTTTGAAAAGCAAAATCTCGATTTTGCTTTTTTGGCACTTAGCCCATTTGTAAATTCGACGCCTCAATTACCGGTATCTAATTTACTTATCCACAAAATATTGTGAAAACCTTGTGAATTCACACAGAGAACAAGCAAATATGTCTAATTCTATAGAAAAAAAAATTAAGTAATCGTGTAAGCGTTGCGTCTAGACACAAACATGTAGTTATAGTTTCCTCTATGACTTCATGGGAGCGTACTCTAATGGGCGATTTTCTGACAGCCCAAATTAAAAAGTAAAAATTAGTTCAAAAACACCCGATAGATGTCGTTTTATAAAAGCCGTACCTACCTAAGGGCTGTAATAAATTCTACACTTTTACTTGTCTACCAAAAGAATAAAAAAATAGTAAGTCCTTACCTATTTATATTCAGAACATCAAAAACCTATTTCTATTTTGGAATAGAATAAATATTACGTAGCCATACACGTGCTCTTCATGAAACCGCCTTTTACCATGCGCCATACTAATCTATGCTAAGCGCCATCTATGAAGTCATTTACGAAACAATTTCTTTTTTTTTGATCATGGAAAATCGCCCATTGATTTGAATGAACGACATAGTCGCGTAGCCGGACAAAAATTACTTACGATAATTCTAAAACTTTTCGTTTTTACTGAGTGGATAGAGTATGTGGATTGTGAGCTACTTTTAAAAAGTTAGAAGTTTTATGACTGTGCTTTAGGTATGGTTTAGGTATTTCATAATATTTTGTGTAACGTAATGTATATAATATTAAAGTTTGATATGTTGAGTGTTTCATAATAAGAACTATCTTATCTTTGTGTTGTAAAAAGTTTAGAAACATAATATATGTGGAACTATGAAAATCACAAAATCACTCTTTTTGTCTTTGAATAAAATTTTAAAATTTATGAAATAATATTTAAGACTTTCAGTGGTTAGTGGTATACATGTTGAACAAAGTTTAGAAAGTTAAGTGGTGTGCTTCTTTGATCATTTCATTTTTCTTTCGTAGCACACGCAATAATAAATTAAAATTGACAGAATCGCTCATACATGTCCTTTGTAATACTATTTTATACCACACAAAAAATTAGAAACATACATACAGTGCATTTTGTTTAAATCACGATAAAAATATTTCGCTAGCGTACATTTCTTTATGCGGACGCGGCCGGCTGCGGGCGTGGCGTGGCTGTGGCGGCGGGCAGGCGCGGGGGTGGGGGCATACCTACCTACACTCTATATGACTGATAATCCAATCGTCACGTCAGACGAGTGGATACATGGCGAACATAATACAAGAAGACGTAATGCAGAAAAAGTAAACTAAGTACCTTAACCTACTTACTTTACATCTTAGATGATATCAATAAAAACATTATTAAATGACAAGTTTTGAGTAGTTAGTACTTACAGATCGCGCAATTCTTCTTTCAGATAAGATTATACTACAATCATCCGAATTGGATGAATGGGATGAAACCTTAAACACGCAATAATAAATTAAAATTTACAGAATCGCTCATCATGGCCTTTGTAATGCTATTTTATACCACACAAAAAATAGAAACATACATACAGTGCATTTTGTTTTAATCACGAATAAAATATTTCACTAAGGGTGGATTCTACCAAACTGGAATAAGGTCTTATACCTAGATTAAACGCCGAATTTGTATTGACTAATCTCGGAGTAAGTCTTATTCCACTTTGGTCGAATCCACCTTAAATACGCGATTGGGCATGCAGGACGTGGGCAGGTGGATTTGGGCATCAACTCGTTACACCAAAATTTTGGTTCTAACTGGTCACACCGCCAAAAGCAGTATTATTTGTTTCAACCCGTCACAAGTTGATTTATTTCTATTAGGACACATTGTAATTCTTGTAGCTATTGCTGCTACTTACTTAATTACTGCTCTTTAATGATTTCTTGCAGTAAGAAGACGATATTATCTTATTTGCCCCTGCCCCTTATCTGTGCATAATACCATAGAATACTTACATAATAGTACAAGTACAGAAGATTCACTCCGCAAAGTCATTTAAATAAATAGCGACTCTTGCTAAGACACAATAAAATGCAATTCAAGTCGCACACCGCTCCCTTATCTACAGTTAAATTTACCTAGAAGTTGCCTCTCTTTCTATCGCGTACTCTTATCTCTTCTAATGACTTTTGGGTTGCCTTCTTTTAAATAATAATTAATCTGAATACTTACTTAATTTATTACAAATTATGGTGTTTATAATGTGTACTTAAATGTGAACAAATTACCATTTCAAATAATCCTAGGCTAGGTATGCCAGTACAGTCAACGCCACATCAGACTACCTAAACGGTAATATAATATATATTACTGTGCGACCTATACATGTTTATTTGCACCACCAGTGACACTCCGTGTACGTGAGAGCTCGAGCGCTGGTGACCTTGAGCAGAACGTATAAACACTAGCGTTTAATACCGAAATGGAATTTAGACTTGTGCCAAAGAAGACGTATGTATATGTTACATAGTATGTTATGAAACGTAGAATAGTATTAGCAGTTACTCCATTAAGTAAGTAACTACTAGAGCTTGCAGTCCTGGTAATGTGGAGAAAACAGGATTCCCGGTACTGCGCTAACTATGGTACCGGGAAAACCGGGAATTTCCGGTACTTTTTGGTACTGAATTTTTAACCCAGATGTAACTTACGTTTGATTAATGGATCAATGAGCAAATCAAAATATTACACAAAATTTTTATAATAAAAAAATTGTTTTGCTAATTGCTATACTAGCTGTGGCATCACTTTGTCGAATGGAATTGGTTAGAGGTCATCCGAGTAGAATGTTTAAAATTTAAAAGATCTATATACAATGGATTTTTATCATGAGTGTTTTAAGGTGAGTAAATAATATAAATTCGTCCAAACCGAGACCGTTCAAACGGCGACAGACCATTCTCCAACGGATGCCCTCGGCCGAGATTGTGGTATTGGGAGACTGCAATGTCCACCACGTCGAATGGCTTGGTTCACTCAAAACTGACCACGCGGGTAGAGTCGTTCATGACTTCGCTTTGGCCTACAGTCTGTCCCAATTGGTAACAGAGCCTCCGTGGATTCCAGATGTGGAGGGCCATGCACCTTTCTTATTGGACCTTCTGCTGACCTCTCACCCAGACGGCTATCAAGTTTCTATTGATGCACCACTAGGCTCATCAGACCACTGTCTGATTCGTAGCACTGTGCCTTTCACAGAAATTTCAAAAACGTCGAGTCTGGCATTATAGGTTAGCGGCCTGGGGATGCGATGGGAATTTCTTTGCGTCCTACTACGAGTTTGCTTCTCACTGGATGATCTTGATGTCGCCGCCGACTTTATCGTTGATGTGATACTGCAGGGAATGAAACTTTTCAATCCAAACTCTGTGGTTCCCATTGGCGGCAGGTCTCAACCATTGTTTGGTCGTTGCTGCAAAATGGTGTCTCGCCAAAAGTGACAACATTACATGGCCTGGGCTAATGCGGTGTCATCAAAGGATCCAAACACCAGTGCGCTCAGAAAGAGGTACAACTTTGCCGCCGGGTCCTTTAAGAAGGACATTGCCAAGGCGAAGTCATCATTCATAAGTGGAATTGGCGAGAGGCTAGTGCGTCTTCCTTCGGGTACGCGTGCGTTCCGGTCTCTCGCCAAAGCTATCTTAGGGAATTTTTATCAGCCGTCCCTACCACCCTTGCACAAGACCGATGACTGCCTGACCCATATTGCAAAGGAGAAAGCCGATCTCTTGGGCACTCTTTTCGCAGCAAACTCGACCTTAGACGATGGGAAAAACTCTCCACCAACCATACCGCATTGCGCTTGTTCAATGCCAAACGTCCGGTTCCTACAAAGGTCAGTTCGTAAGGCTCTTTTTTTCCTTGATATCCATAAGTCGAGTGGGCCTGGTGCAGTTCCTCCCATGAGTTGGCGCTGGTTCTAACGCGCGTTTTCCAGCTCTCTTACACTACTGGCGTTGTCCCGAGCTCTTGGAAGACAGCCCTTGTCCACCCGATTCTCAAAAAAAATCGATCGCTCAGATCCGTCCAACTACAGGCCAATAGCCATCACCTCTTTGCTCTCCAAAGTAATGGAGTCCATTACAAACCGCCAGCTCTTAAGGTACCTAAAATAAAACTAACTACTAAGCGATCGCTAGTATGGTTTTCGTCGCGGTCGTTCGGCTGGTGATCTTTTAGTGTACCTTACTCACCGATGAGCGGAGGCTGTCGAGAGTAAAGGGGAGGCACTGGCAGTTAGCTTGGACGTAGCGAAAGCCTTTGACATGGTATAGCACAGGGCTCTTTCTCTCTAAACTTTCATCATACTGGCTTCATGAGTAATTGTGATCGTGGGTGGCCAGCTTTCTTTCTGGGCGTAGCATCAGCATCGTAGTCGATGGTTCGTGCTCTGACATGAACCCCCTTAAATGCTGGAGTCTGGAGTCCCACAGGGGTGTGTGTTAGCCCATACTCTGTTTCTTCTGCATATCAATGACACGTTGCATAACAACAGCATTCATTGCTACGCGATTGTCAGTAAGGGAGTAACGCTCTACACTGGACGAGCTAATATTTCTCGGGAAAGCGTCATCGAGAGCCGGAATAAACTTGTGACTGACAAGTCACCAAGAACATGTTAAGTCATGTCTTGAATTGGGGCCGACATAACTTAGTCCACTGTAACCCCTCCAAAACACAAGTTCGCGCATTTACCGCGAAAAAACATCCCTTAGTCGTACCTCTGAACTTTTGAGGGAGCTCTCCCTTGATACTAATCCGACTATTGGAATCCTTGTCGTCGATGTTTCGAGTGACGTTCAGTTTCGAGGTCATTTGGAAGGTAAAGCTAAATTAGCAAACAAAAAAGAAATTATTTAAATGGAATTATCAAATCATTGGAGTGCGATGACGATGAAACCGTAGGGTGTAGGGTACGGGTACATTAGATACAATTTTTTCCTTAGAAAAAGTACCGGTGACGTTACGGTTGAGAACTGTGGAGACAAAAATTTGGTAACGCTACGAAATTTGTATGGTTTGCAACTAAGAGCATAGGCCGAGGTTACCGGTAACGACTACCGCAAACGCGGAGCCTAATATTGGCGTAATTAGGCTCCGCGTTTGCGGTAATTAATTGCGTAAAAGTACCGAATTTCCCGGGAAACAAATTCTCAGTACCGGTACTGCGTAAAAAGTCAATTTCCCGGGAAATACCAGGAATTCCTGGGAGCAAGCCCTAGTAACTACCAACCTAGTTAGGTACTTGTAAATTGTAATAATATCGGTAGGTACTTAATAATTGAAGGTGACTAGTAGAATTGATATTATAATACTTAATTAAGTATATAGGTACCTACATACTTATGTAGACATACAGACGCGGGGGGACTGTGTTTTATAATTAGTAGGTACCTAGGTAGTGATGAATGATTTAGTGATATAAAGAGTACCTTCTTACCATACTATAATTTAGGAAATACTTTTGCATACTTACCTAAAGCTCTTAATTGATTAATTGTCAAAAAAACACGTAAGGGTTGTGGAAAAAACTTTAATCGTATGATGTGGCCCTAGCTAGATACGCAATTTTATAGCCTATTGTACCATCTTAAAAATTACTTTCCTATTATTGTGATTTGTGAACATGACAGGATGATAGATTGATTAACCAAAATGAAAAATAAACAGATAAGTACTTAATCATTTGCAGTTTTTATTTTTAATTAAGAATATGTTACATACTCATCCGTTTACGTTACGTACGTTTTCATCCCATTCATCCAATTCGGATAATTGTAGAATATTCTTATCTGTAAGAAGAATTGCGCGATCTGTACTTAACTACTCAAAACTTGTCATTTAATAATGTTTTGTTGTCAGATAAGATGTAAAGTAAGTAGGCTAAGGCTGGATTCTACCAAACTGGAATAGGACTTACTTCGAGATTAGTCTATACAAACTCGGCGTTTAATCTAGGTATAAGACCTTATTCCAGTTTGTTCGAATCCACCCTAAGGTACCTACTTAGTTTACTTTTCTGCATTACGTCTTCTTGTATTATGTTCGCCATGTATCCACTATTCCACTCGTCTGACGTGACGAGTGGATTATCAGTCATATAGAGTGTAGGTAGGTATGCCCCCACCCCCGCGCCTGCCCGCCGCCACCGCCGCGCCGCGCCCGCAGCCGCCCGCGTCCGCATAAAGAAACGTACGTTAGCGAAATATTTTATTCGTGATTTAAACAAAATGCACTGTATGTATGTTTCTAATTTTTTGTGTGGTATAAAATAGTATTACAAAGGACATGTATGAGCGATACTGTCAATTTTAATTTATAATTGCGTGTGTTACGAAAGAAAAATGAAATGACCAAAGAAGCACACCACTTAACTTTCTAAACTTTGTTCAACATGTATACCACTAACCACTGAAAGTCTTAAATATTATTTCATAAATTTTAAAATTTTATTCAAAGACAAAAAGTGTGATTTTGTGATTTTCATAGTTCCACATATATTATGTTTCTAAACTTTTTACAACACAAAGATAAGATAGTTCTTATTATAAAACACTCAACATTTCAAACTTTAATATTATATACATTACTATACACGAAATATTATGAAATACCTAAACCATACCTAAAGCACAGTCAAAAAAGTTCTAACTTTTTAAAAGTAGCTTACAATCCACATACTCTATCCACTCAGCAAAAACGAAAAGTTTTAGAATTATCAAAACTTCTGTAAGGAATTTAATGTCCCACGACCGGACTAACAGTCAGTTTTGATTTTTTAAGATAATGCTTCATTAAAGGCATTGCTGTCTTTCTCTGCGTCAAGCGTACAAAAAAAGACTGCAATATGTTTTATGGAGGATTAATTGTAAACATCGTTCTTGCAACTTACCGTAATCATTTTATAGGTACAGTGCGACATAAAAGAGTAGAAATTAAATAATCCAGAACTAAATTCACTCATTTTTTGGCAACATTGATTTTCTGTCATTAATGTCAAGTGGTTGTTCAACTCTGTCCGTGGTTACGATATAAATTGTATAATTAGTGATATTTCTACATTCCTGGATTTAAAACACTGATAACATGATTATGACCATCCATGGCGGTTCTCGTAACATAATATATAAGGTATTTTTTGCGATGTTTGGCAGAATTTCAAGACGGAACTTTGTTACGTAATCTGGAGGATATTTACCAACGTACAGCAGATTATACTGGTAAGTAAGTTATAAAAGATGTTGAAAGTATAATTATCTAAAATATGCCTATGCGCAATCGGCTAAATTCCGTGAAACAATATATTATTTTTAAATATTTTTAAAAGTTTTGGGGTTATGATATTACAAACAAAAATGTTGGTTATTATAGTTCGACTCGAGAATCTTGAACTTTTTAATTTATTGGGACATTTTATCAAGTGTTAAGGGGTAGAATGTGGTAAGTATAGTAAATTATGTCGGTTGGCTTTTGAATCGAGTCGCCTGAATTTGAAGAAACTAACACTGTGGGGGGGTCTAAGATGTTCTTAAATAAAGGCTTATTAACATTTTAGCTGCAGCTGTTTAGCACGAAAAATTACACGTTTTTAGGTAATACAATACCATATTAACAGAACCGAAGTGTTGGGACGGGGGGGGGGGGGGGCAGCCCCCCTGCGAGTGGGGCGAAGCCCCCCCCATGAAAAAAGTCTAAAGAGTTAATTAGGTTAGGTTAGGTTAGTAAGCATGTTGACCAAAAACGCGTGAGCCGAGCGAGCGAAGCGAGCGTGCCGCGGGAGCGGCCGGCAAAGCGCCAGAAATGAGGTTTTTGTAACTTTCCATATTTTTAAAAAGTAACAACTTCAAAATTACTTGTCTGCGGCAGGAGGGGTAAGTGGGGGTACTCCTCTCTCCTCCCCTCCCGTTCCCCCACCGAGTAAGAAGACTCTCAAAAGTTTTACCATGATACATAACCTCAAAATACAAAAATTAACATAACTTATAAACTACTTGTTTGCGGCAGGGGGGGGGGGGGGGTAAGTGGAGTACTCCTCCCCCACCCCGTACCTTCACCACCCCCAGCCCGATTCAGGCGACTCGATTCAAAAGTTTTACCAATTATGTTCATAACTCAGTCCATAGGACTGAACAATTTTGGTTTTGTTTTTTTATGCATATATGTTTTTATTGTTCAAGGTGTGTCTGAAAGTACTGTGCGGAGAATAGCTAACCAAGGCTCCGAAAATGGAGGAAAATTTTCGACTCCCGCTAAACACAGAAAGGGTCGACTTGCAAAGGAACTCGATGACTTTGATATGTGTGCAATTCGTCAGAAAATGATTTTTTTTACACTGTAAAAAAAGAAGTACCAACAATATGCAAATTAATAGCTCAATTAAGGCAACTTATTGGCTATGATGGAAGCCGCGAGCATTTGCGAAACTTGAAGAGTATCTGGATTTTAATTTATTAGGGTTTTATCTAAATAAAAATAAGTTATGTACAATAGCTGTTTTCATTACTACATACAAACTACTCAAATTAATTATTTTGACGACCTTCGTAGCCGAGAGTAGAGCACTCCGGACTTGGCGTCGCCATCTCTGAGGTCCTGGGTTCGATTCCCGGTTAAGTTAATGTAGAAAACTAACTTTTCTATATTGTCTCGGATCTGGGTGTTGTGGTACCGTCGTTGTTTCTGATTTCTACAACACAAGTGCCTTAGCTACTTCCTTGAGCAATGTGTAAGTGATGTTTTCCAATTATATGAACATATTAAATAAAAACAAGTATCAAGACCAATTTGCTCGACCTATCAGGGTTGCTATGTTAACGACAACAGCGCCCTCATTTAATTTCTACTCTTTTATGCCGCACTACGTAGTAGTTGATGAACTGCTACATGAAGATAAAGAGAAACTTTTACTTCATGGACTGCTATTATAATATACTTTTGCTTTTGCTAATCCTATAATCGTAAAATCGATACTCAAATCGATTAAAATTTAGATCGAATCGATATTTTGCCCCATTCTATCCCAACCCTAATTAATTTTATTGTTTGTTTGCATTTTTTTTTCGGTTAAGTTTTGACAGGCAGGCCAGGCAGTTGAGGCCTCTATCCTCTATTGTTCTGAGGTTGAGGCCACTAAGCAAATAAGTTGTTGAGGCAGTATGTGTTCTGTGGGCAGTTCATTCTAAAGTTTCGTTTCGCATGTGTTTGTTTAAGTTATCTGATGGTGAGAAACTTTATCCACACTTTTACAACAGTTAATAATTAAAATACTTTTTGAAATGGCTTCTTCAAATGAGTTTGAAGTGTTAGATGAAGAAGTTAAAGAACTTCTTCTAAATTATAAACACAAAAAAGCGACAGTATACGAGCCTTGCACTCTGAAAAACATAAAAGAATGCCTAATCGGATTATGTGAGGTAAGTCTTTAGGCTCAGTATTCCAAAGGGAGCCATCGAATTTTGAGGTGATTTTTTTTTGCGTAAAGAACTAGGATCAAGTAACAAGTACACGAATTTTTATAGCTCGGAATTAAATAGGACTCTCACAATAAATTATTAAAAATAATTAACTTGTAGGGTAACATTAGTTTTAGTGAAGTGACAGCTCTTTTGCCAACTTTCCAACGTAAAAACGCGCGCGTATATATATTACAATAGTAACAGAACCGAAGCAGGGGGACGGGGGGGGCTCGGGGGGCAAAGCCCCCCGCCATGAAATAAGCGCAGAGTTAATAATTAGGTTAGGTTAGGTTAGTATGTTGACCAAAGACGCGCGAGCGAAGCGAGCGTGCCGCGGCAGCGGCCGGCGAAGCGCCAGAAACGACGTTTTTGAATGTGCGATTTTTATACATACTCTCTCCCCTTTCCCTACCTAAAGCAATCATTGACCTAAAGGGGGATTTTTAGATAACAGAAATACTAGCTGCCCTACCCCTGTAGGTCACGTGATAGGTTAGTAGCAATTTGAAAAATTGAAAATTCGATTAAAAAAAAGTATGCGTTTCCGAGTTTGGCGCTTTGGGGAGGGGGGAGGGGTATACCCCCCCTACCCCTACCCCCTCCCTGCCCCCTCAAATTCGGGGGTCCCCTTTGGAATTTAGAACCAGTCTTTATTAGCTAACTCTGAAGTTCCGGTTAAAAATTGACAAAAAAGCAAAATGTAAAAGACATTACCATTTCAGGAATTTGGACTTTATAACATAAACTATACCTTTAATCCTTACATTGACATTCATGAAGATCATCTGACCCCTGAAGCTCTTGTAAATCTTATCAATTCAAGCTGGACATTATTGTATTATCACAAAAGCTTGAAAGAGAAGGCCGATATGCTATTGGAGCAAAACCACATTCTGGACCACAACAATAAACAACTCAATGTACGTAATCCTTGTCTATTTATACCGAAACGTTTAAGGAATTATACATTTTACATTCCAACCTCCATCCCGTTTGGCATTGGTCACACACAACTTCATAGCAAACATCT
This sequence comes from Scoparia ambigualis, assembly GCA_963921215.1. Lineage (NCBI taxonomy): Eukaryota > Metazoa > Arthropoda > Insecta > Lepidoptera > Crambidae > Scoparia > Scoparia ambigualis. Next base: position 18,568,465 of record OY992503.1, read on the forward strand.
TTGTCTTAGTTTACTACTTAGTTTTTTTAGAATCGAACTTGCCATAGCTGCAGTTTACCTTACCTTTACTGAGTAACTGTAGGGTTTATGGGTCTTCAAGCATATTACTTATTTTTCATTTATTTTCTTTGATATAAAGGAATTTTCATCCACAAAAGGACTTGTAATCTTTCTGATGTTAGTGTAAATTACAGATGTAATACAAAAAAAATCATGTGCCCTATGTTTGTAACGGTACTTCTGATATACTTAGGGAAAATTTAAAAATTATCTAAATCTCAGAAACACAACATACAGTACTTAGGTACATAGAGAATAAAATCTTATTCAAAAAGTGTTTTTGATTCAAATTACGTGTACCTAGTGAAGTACCTATTGTAATAATAATTATTATAATATTAATGCACATTATTTTTCTAGGGAGCTTTAAATAAATTAAAAGGAAAGTTATCATCTGAGAAGAATGAAGCAAGAGCCTGTGTAGCTTCTGCACAGAGAGTGTCTGATCGGTCCGAAGAACTTGTACAAGCATTGACTGAGACGAAAGCAAAACTATTTAAAGTGTCCAAACAGAAAGATGCTGTTAGTAAAAGTTTGCACATTGAAATTGCTCGGCTTAAGCAAGACAATGAAAAGCTTTTGGACCGGCTTCGAAATAAATCAAGTAAGCATTAACTTTTGTTACTTGCAATGCTTTGTGATGTTGACAACCCCTAAATTGAGTCAGGATTTATCTAAGAATTCTGCAGAGAACTCGCCTGGTGGCCTTCAATTCTGTCCTGTTGAGCAGCATAATTAACTAGAGATACTATGTCCTGTATTGGTTTTTGGTATTTTGGGTACTTTAGACGAATTAACAGGTTGTTATGTGTTAATTCGTCATACCCACAAGATGAGAAGATAATAAAATAAAATTAATAGGCTACAACCAGCCTTCCTAAACTTATTTTTACTGTGACATCCTTGGAAATTTGCAATTGGTTTGTCATGCATCTAATTTGCAACGCTTTCAATTTACTTTAATTAAGTTTGATATAATGTGTCCTGCCCAGTCCCATTGGAGTTTTGCAAAGTACAAAGTAGCCTATGTCCGTTAAGCCCATTGTAGAGTGCATGGTAGTATTATACACTCAGTTGATTCGTTTCACCCCTAAGATGCGGCGCTCCATTGCTTGCTGGTAAACCCCTAGGCAAATTTTTGCGCCTATTGTGAATGCAAAACTACAATTGCCTAGAATTTTAAGAAATTAAATAACAACAATAGCACACTACTAATTTTACAGATTTTTATCTGTCTGGCTTTTGCCAAATGTGTCATTTTGAACTTGCTGTAGGAGGCTTTTGTGGTTTACACAGTATTTCCCTTCCTTTTTGTGTGTTTCCCGTAATGTGTAGGTATATTTCCAAACAAGACTTTCACTTATTTGTAAACATAGTGATGGTACCGAAGAATAACGTCATATCTACAAGATAATTGTATCGCAAATATGACGTTAATCTTCAGGACAGTCGATAAGTGTCTCTATTGTTTAATAAATATATAAAAGGCACTTTGTGGGCCGGTAGGGTGATGCTTGGTTTTTCTAAGTAGGTATACTGCGACCAGTTGTCTTCGCGCCTGGTCTCCATATAAGTACACATAAGTAACATCTCATCACTCCATACAAGTAACATCAGGTGGAGTAAAGTCATTGTGGTGCCTTATTTTAAAAAAAATAACAAAAACAAATCAATTTTTTTTGCTGTGTTCATGCGGACGAAGTCGCAGAGGAACTGCTAGTTTAGTATGAGGACTATATTTCTTGTCACCAAAATTTATATTTGTCATCAAGTTGTATCACCTAATGAATAGATCTATCGCCACGAAATATTTTCGTTCTCAGATAAACAAAAAGTGTTCCCAGGTATGAATTATCAAATTAATCACACTAATATTATAAAGGCGAAAGTTTGTGAGTGTGTATGTTTGTTACTCTTTCATGTAAAAACTACTGAATGGATTTGGATGAAATTCGGCATACAGTTAGTTTATAACCTGGATTAACACATAGGATACTTTTTATCCCAAAATTCCCACGGGAACGGGAACCACGCGGGTGAACCGCGAGCGGCCGCTAGTGTTAATATATGTGTAAAATAAGAGATGGATTACCAAAAAAATTGTAGTGTATTAGATGAATATAAACTTCGTTCTTATAATAATAGTTTTATTACTTAAATAATAGCTTTGTGCTCAGAATGGTAGATCGGTCACCAAATAAATCGATTATTGATCCCTGACTGCGACTCCTTTATAATTGTTATTTTATCACCAATAAAGTAGTTACATTTTATTTCGTTCAGTTATTAAAATAATAGTATTCGTTACAAATTTAATACATTATATTATAATTTTAAAGAAAATATGTTCAAAGAGGCGAAGACAAATTGCCGCGCTTTTAAAAATTTACCAGTCCGGCCTCAACCATGGGTCGATCATACGATGCGCGGCGCGGGCAGCCAGCTGCAATGCAAGTTTACTTCATTCGCGTCGATTCCACGATCATTATTGTCTGTGGATAATTTGTTGTTTTAGTTAATTTCTTAAAAATATTGATTGGATGCATGGAAATTGCAACTGCCCTGCGTTTTACAAAAATTATAAGTACAAACACATTATCGAATTAGCCATACGCTTAAAGCTGGCCAACCCCCCACCAGAAGCAAACAATGTGCTTATCGGCCAGAAAAGAAAAAGGGGGCACCCTTCAAAATCCAAACCAGCGCTAATCATTCAGTGATTATTATTTTTAACAATTAATTTTGATTTTAATTAGGTAATTGTTTTATTTAGGTACTATTCTACTAGAAATTTTATTGAAATATATTTATACTACCTGTGGAAATTAAGATCCTTGGGGGAGGCATATGTCCAGTTAAGAAGTAGACTCTTTTGGTTGAAACGATGATGACGACAACCCTAAATTTTTTTTGGAACTTTATGAAATTTTCTAGTGACAATATATGATTTATTGGTGATCTCTTTAAATTAGGTTGCTTAATACAAAATAGGACAAACCTATTATAATACATACAAAAACATTTATTTGGTACCTAGGCCCTATATCTCCATGATTTTAGGTGATTTATTGTGGAATTGATTTTATATTGTTTGGTGACTACATTTTGGTGACAAATCTACTATTTTGCGGACAAACCCTATTATTTAAGAAACACAAAACTAATTAAATTGGCGATAGCTTTAATGATACCCGTTTATTATAACTAATAATAACAATCATTCATTACTCATGCTAAGTTTGGGGCATTTTGTACCTACATATGTTAGTTGTTTTTAGAATTAAGTTACGTTCCACGTACTTTCCAGTTACAAGAGGTGCTACCCCATCCCATTTTATCAATCAGGGGTAGAAGGGTGATTTATGGAAAATATCAGAGGTAAATGAATGTAGACTGAGGACTCCACATGACCTTCGGGCAAGCAACCGGCTGTAGTAGTAGTAGTAGTAAGACGGTATAAATGTAGTATAAAGGACTCACCACATAATTAAGATTAGACAATGAAGACTAAAATCCATCTACAAGTATTTTAAATATGGGTGTTTCTACATTAAGAGGTCTACGACTGTACGAGATGGTGGCATAACAAAAATTTGCTTATTTTAATTTAATAATAGTATATTTCAATTTGTGTAGTTACTTGTGAATTACTTTTAAATGGGCCGGTTATTTAACCATTATTATCTTGTTTTAGGAGGTACCAGGGGAGATATCTTGTACAGGGGAGGGACATGGTGTACAGGGTAGGGTACAATTTGAACAGGGGAGTGACTTCATGTACGGCTTTTTAAATGAAATATGTTGTATTTTAAAGGAATCAACTTTAATAAACTTTTTTGTACTAATTTTAATCAGACTTATTTGTCAAACAGTCATTACTTAATATTGTCAGATTATAATCTTCATATTCATTGGTAGCATATTGCTTAAACATAGGTATTATTACAAAAACTAAAAATTAACAAAAATCACCTTAACTTCTTGGCACAAAACACTTATCCCTCTTCTCAGTATCGCTTAAAAATAAGAAAAATCACCATAACTTCTTGGTGCAGAATACTATTATTCCTCTTCTTGGCATATATAAACTATCATCAGTATTATCACAAAAGGAGATCAAAAATTTTATCAAGTGCATGATGTTTTTTTCTTTCGTTCTAAACGTTCTTTACGAGACAATTTTTTTCAAGCTGCCATGATATAACAAAAATATTAAAATAATATCGAAAAACTGAAAATGCTAAATGTTTTTAATTGGCTTGCCATCTTTTTAATCCTTCAATAACAAGCTTAAAAGAAAACTAAGTAAGTATCAAAAACTTATAACATACTGTCATTACAGGCACAAAAACAGTATAAACCTTGTATCCGTGTCGTGTCGTAGCGGTGAAAGAATACTACCACCCTCTCTTTTCCCTTGGGTGTCGTAAAAGGCGACTAACGGGCTTAAGACTGCACATACATCCAACAGCATAGACCGGCGATGGGCTCACCACCTATGTCACGCTGAGCGCATGTGCAGTCGCTAATTGGTGAAAAGTGGACTATGGCAAAAGACTGCTTTTGCGGTCCTCATTGCATAATCTCTGGCTAACCCTTCGGGGATAATCGTGATTAAAGTATGTAAACCTTGTGATTGTTTGAAATATCTATACTTACCTAGCTGTAATCCAACACAGAAGTTTAAGCTAGCTGTTGGAGGAAACTACCTACATATTTCTTAGCTCACAAATTGTATCTACCCTGGCATCTTTCGAGGCAGAGGAAATATGGCAGGGAAGACACTTTTTAACTTAACTTGGAATTTACCTCTAAAGTATATATCGTTTAGAAATCACGCGTAAACATGTAAATTTAGACATATAATTACAATTAACTAGCGATGAAATCATTTATTTAAATAATAAATCACAAAAATAAGCATAACAGTGGGGAGACGGCGTTCACTGTTCTCATCCGTATGAAACTAACTGCGTAGTCAAAATACCCGCCAATAAAACTGCTCGCGTGACGCTTACTGTTAACTGTACGTCAGTCACTAATGGCTGATTTACACGTATTAAGTAGTTTAGTAGCAATTTAGTAGCTAACTAAATTTTAAGTGACTTAAAGTTAAGTAGGTGTTCATACGTATTTAAGTAGTTAAGCTCTTTAGTTCACTCAAGATGGACGATCAACAATTTAATGAAGTCGTAAATTCTGTACTTAAATAATGGCTTCGTGTGGTCAGCACATTCAGGCAGTGTCAAATAAGATATTAAAGTGAATATTTTTTGCATAAAGTAGATGATAATGAAAATTAGTGATAAATGAACGTTTAATTGTAAATTAACCAAACCCCTTCAGACTCAATAAAGCTGTGGGACTTTATTGAGATCTCACACGGACTTCTTGAGAGAATTTGAAAAGTGATGTTGCACTGTTTTGTTTTATTTGCCAACACTCATGCACATTCACGAACACATAACACTAAATAATCCACCATTATTGCATATTAATGTTCGACAAAACATAAATTAAAGAAAATAAAACAAAACTGCAGACATGACCCTTCACTTTCCCGCCAAGAAGTCCGAAATATAACGCATTTAACTAAATTGTGCCTGTCCAAACGTGTCAAGTGACAAGCCCCGCCCACCAACTTAACCGAAAAATAGACAGAATTCTAATTTAGCTCTTTAGTTGTTTACTAAATTTTTACTTGCAACTTGCTACTAAATTCTGTGTTTACATGCACTTAATCACTTAAAATTTAGTTAAAATTTAGTTAACTACTAAATTACTTAATACGTGTAAATCGGGCATAAGGCTGCGTTCCGTGGCTTCACTCAAGTGCACTCGAGCGCACTCCGGCGCGCGCTCTACCCGTTCCGTGGCTTGGTGAAATTTTACTCTGACGGCTGTCAGAGCGTAGTTTCATCCGTTCTGTGGCTCAGAGCGCAGCAACCAAACAACCATCAAATCGGATGGTTGTTTTTCACTCTGACAGCTATTTGACGTTTATATCATTGTTATAGTGTCAAATTTTGCAATTTATGTCAAAACGTCTCGAAAAATTCGGCCTGTTTGTTTCGTATTGTTTTGCTTTTTAATAATTAGGTTTAAATATTGTATAAAAGTGGAAAAAATGTAGACAAAAGAAGAGTTTTCTCTCGTTTTGGACAGGAATACTTCAGAAGAGGTTATAAAAACAACTCGATCGTTCCGTGGCTCAGTTGCAACTCAAACGAGTTAAAACTTTAACCAAACAACTACACCCAGAACGACGGAACGCACTCTAAGCGTTCTCAGGTTTGCATTACCAGCTACAAATTATTATTTCCTAATAATGAACGAATAAAAAACCAGGAGAGAGAGAGAAGGAAGAAAGAGAAAGAAAGAACGCGCATTTTAAAGACTTAAAATGCTCGTGACAAAATGTCTTGAATATTTTTAATGAAAAAGTTTAGGTATTTGAATTCTAAAACAATGGATTAACAATAATTAGTTATTCTAGTGTATAGATTTATAATATAAAGCTATTTTATTGAAAAGTACTTAAAAGTGACTGATTTACTGAAAATACTGTAAAGGGACAGACCAGGGAAGATACATTTTTCTATGTTTCAGTGCAATTGTAGCAAAACTAAGCAATTTAAATGGATGAAATTTAGTGCCATAAAAGGAGACAATGAGTTTTATTGAAATATGTTTGCTGGTTTACATTTTTCGAAATACATTTGTTTTTTTCATGTAATACGTCGTTGCGACCTCATAACGTAGAAACACCCATCTATATAAATATAATCAATAGCCACGAATGAATGTTTGTTGGCGCATTACTTCAAAACGGCTGCACCTACTTGGCTTAGTCTTTTGTTTGCTGGGTTTGTTATTGTCAGGACAAGGGGGCTAACTCTTGAAACACAATTGCATAATTGAAATGAAACACTTTTTACGGATTAACTCGCGTTTAATTTACTATTTACATAGTTTTTTATATTATCCTGACGTTTCGAACCCTTTACAGGGTCCGTGGTCACAGGGAGACTGAGGTGTTGGTCGTCTCATTGTCAGAAGTTATTTGCCTACCGTCAATAATTTTTATATTTTACCGGGTGCGTTCAAGTTTACACAATACGAGCTAACAATATTTTTAGGTCTGGCAATGTGTTGCTGTTGGGGCTGGGATTTGATGACCTGTATGATGGGGTCCCAGAACTATGTAAATAGTAAATTAAACGCGAGTTAATCCGTAAAAAGTGTTTCATTTCAATGTGTAGTGCTCGCTTAAACCTCAGAAAACAATTGCATAAGTCAATTTCCAATCACAAATCTAATAAATGTCAAATGGCACTTTTGTAAGCGACAATAGCGCCACATTGGAATTAAATTGCGTGGAAATTGATTGAACAAATTATTATCAAGATAGCGTTCCGGAATTATCTTTACTTATCCCAATATCGATACATATTAATCGCATTGGAATTGTATTGAGATTGAGTTTGCGTTCAAGAGTAACCCCCCTGGTTTGTATGATAGAAAATTTTGCAAATTGCCAGGTGTCCGCGTGTACCGTGGACAGTCCATGTTTTCGATGCTCTGTCCATGGTAAAAAAATATAAACAACGTAGACTATGATGTGTCCTTGTTTTTTAATTTTAGTGCGTGACACTAAAAAGATGCTTAAACGTAACCCAGAAAACAGTGGGGGGATCGACCCTTGCGCCGCAAAATGTCCACTTTAATTATTTGGGTCACCTGGCAACCCTGGGTACGGGGTCCACGCGGTCGGAGTCGCGGGCGGGCTAGTAATAGTAATGAACTGGTGGGAAGACTTATTGTCATTGCATATGGATTGCATTTGAGGCGTGTCGGTAGCCGAGCGGGTAGATGCTCGGGTTGAACGCGAGCAATCTTGGTTCAATCCCCAGTCAGACACAGTCATATTTAGATTAACAGGTTGGGTTAACAGGACTATTATTAATGTATTAAACTGACATTAATAATCTTTCTAAAAAAAAAACTTATCTGCAAACTGCATTCTTTTTCACAGCCCATTTCGATTGACCTTTATATGTTTGTTTCAGGCTGAAAAACCCAAAAATTAAGGTACCTTTATATAGCGGTATGGCGTCATACCGAAAAATAGCGGTTACCGGAATATTCCGATATCCAAATTTATATCGGTACCGTAATTTTGAGTTTTTAAATAATAAAGGTTTATTTCGGTATGAAAGAGACGGCTAACAACCGTTTCAAGCATAAGCAACTACTGGCTTTCTTATAAAGCTTTAGTTTGGATTGTTCTCGTTGTCAAAACACGTGCGCCGCGCATAGGTTTGAATTTTTTACTAAAAGACAGGATATACCCACAAAATATTCTTTTCGGCCAAAAACACAAACAAGATTAATTTTGTCAACCTCTAAACTTCACTTACACTCTAAAAGTCCATTAGTTATGTGTGTGAAAATATATAATAAATTACCTACTTCTTTAAAAAATATACCCACATAAAAATAATTCTTTATAAAACTGAAAGACTTACTTATTGCAAAATGCTACTACACGCTGGAAGATTACCTAAAAGATCGCCTATAAAAATATAATAATGTATAATAATAAAATAATTATTGATAAATAAATAAAATAATATGTAGATAATATTTTGTATATGTATATATATGTATGTAAATATATGTGCATATGTGTGTATATATATATATATATATATATATAACAATACCTGTACCAGATTGGATGCAATTTTATTCCTATGTACAATAAGTCCTACTCTCGCCTTACGTAATTATATTTATTTAAGTAGAATCACAGAATAATATTGTAGAACAATGCAACTGCCGTGCACACGGACTTTTAAAAGTACGCTTGCCGGTAGGTATATTAACGCCAACTCAAGCTAGTGTCTGCTAATAAGCGGACGGACTTTTACTTAACCCTTAACCGATTCATTGCGTATCCCTCTTTTAATGACTTTTGTGCATGGCGGCTAACAAATATTCTGTGACGCCTCCGTGCGTCAGCCGCCACCCATTAAAGTGACGCGCTTGCGCGTCTTCAGCCATGAGTGAACATATTTTGCTTTTTGTTATGATTTTGGCTTGTTTACACGTGATTGCATTCAGTCGGAATCGGATGTCAAACGTAAAGGGTTTGCTAATTCGTTTAGTGTATTGTAAAGTGACTTATCTACGCGATTTTGCTGGAATGGCTGCTAAGTGATTTATTTGGATCAGTGGTTGTAAACCTTTTGTGTATTTTTAGTAGAAGTTTACAAAAGGGTGTGAAAGGAGTACCTTTATTTAGGTTCTATACCGTAGTGTTGCGATGCAGCCACTATAACGAGTCAAAATATAAAAAATATAAAAATAAAAAATACGCATGAGTAGGTGTAGGAACTCTTGTTCTCATTGTTAATGAGCAATGTAGTCCAATGAAATGGAAAATGGGTCGGGTGGTTCAACTTCATATTGAATAATCGCTTGAATTTGCGAATAATCGAACTTACTTATAAAATCAGTTTTCAATCTAGCCGTTTTTAATAGTAGATTGATACACAAACGACATATTAAAACGAGGTATTTTAACTCCCGAGCTTAATTCGATTGCAAGAAAATAAAATAATCCAATACAATATTTAAAATAAATAATGTACAGCCACTCAGGGCTTGTTTATTCGGTTAATTTTCAAACCTAGTCAGCAGCCAGTTCATAGGAACCGTTTTATTAAGGTTTTTTTCTTTTAAACAAGGAGAAATCCTATTTTCGGATACACAGCGGGCCTGAGGAAGCCCGCTGATTATGTGGCGACTCTCCCCCCAACGCCCGGTTCCCTGTCCAGGTCCGAAGGCCTCGACAGGGACTCGGGTGAAGAGGGGCCTTACCCACTAAAACTCCTTACACCATCCCATAACTTTTTTTTTTTATGGGTTGGTTTGTAACTTAGGGCTTCATTAGAAGGCAAATATTTCCTTTTGTGTGTTAATTTGGGAGTATGGGTATTTCCCCGCATGGGATAAGCGTAGGCTATTAAAGGATGTTGGGTAATTTGGGTTTTGAGGATCAATTTTGATTAGGGTTCGTTTAAGGATATTGGGAATTATTTAGGGAAGTAAGGGAAAGCAGAAATTTAGAATCTATTATTTAATGCCAAAATTTTTGAGGTGGACTTTAGAGTCCTATATTTAAATTTAAGTGGACTTAAGGTCCACTTCTAGTCGATTGCGGGTCACAAATAGTTAGGAAAGAAAGATTTTAGAGGTAGAAGGGAAAGAAGAAGTAAGGATAAGAATAAGGAAGGAATTTGTTTATAAGCTTTATTTGCGTTAGTTTTTAGTCTTTAATTTAGGCTTAAATTTATTTATTAAGTCTTAATTCCGTATTATTATTTTAATTTAGTTTTATTTTAATATTATTTATTGAAGAATGAATTTAATTTTTTTACGTTTTTTACTGAGTTTTGAGAGATTTATAATTTATTTATGTAATAGTTTTTATATAAAAAGGCTAAGCATTATACTTGCAAATTTTCTGCCAATTTATTTTAGGTTTGTTTATGTGTATTATTTGGTCAAAGTTTTTTATTTTAGACTAGGTAAAAATTTTATTAAAAGTTTTAGGTTTGTTTTAGAAATTTTTAGTGTTTTACTTTGGGCCTTTAAGTGTAGATTTTATTGTGTGTTTATTATTTAGGAACAATCTGTGATAAATTTATTTAAAGGTGTTAAAGTTAATTTTATTTTTTTAAAGATTTTATTATGATGGGTTTTAATTTTTAGTGTAGATTATTTTAATGTTATTTTAGTTATTCAATTTAGGTAATTTTAGTTTATAATAAGTTTTGATTTCAAAATATGTTCAATTTCCATAGTCTGTTTGGTTCTGCAAGCGCAGAACCATGGATTTGATTCGGGGGCACTCTTTTCCATTCGTGGCATTATGGCTGGAGTCCACTTTAGTGCCCATGCGCAGGTTGTGTGCGGTACAGTTATAACATTTGGGTCTGTCCAGTTTGTTTTGGCACTAGGTGATCTGATGTCCTGGACTAGCACAGTGGGCACATGGTTATTTCTCCGCCTTGCACTTGGACTTTGTGTGCCCGTATTGCAGGCACTGGTGGCACTGCACAAAGCGGCTGAAGTCCTCAACGTGGACCCTGCTATGGTCCACGTTGAGCCTCCCGAGAGCGAGGATGGTCTTACGCATCTCGGGAGTGACCTCCACAACCGCATTGTACAGTGCCGGGTTTCTGTTTGAAGTCAGAAAGCAGATGCGAGAGATGGCCACGTCATTTTGGGTCACAGCGACCTCCACCAATTCCTCGCGGGGGATGTCTTTCGAGACTCCCTTCAGGATTAGAAGTGGTGGTCGCTGCTTCGCCGGTTCGGCGACGAAGTTAGGGCTCTCGTGGTGACGGGCAATTGTCTCATCGCACTGCTCTCTGCGTTCAAACTCGACCTTGAGACCTCGATTTTGAGTGCGTGATCGGCAGAATTTTGATGGGGGCATATTTGTGCCTCCGGAATGATATCTCTTTCTTCCACATGGACATCACTTCCGGAGGCTTGAGGGAGGCGTCAAATGGGCTGACAATAATTGCGGGGTAGGTTTCGGGAGTTGGGGGCAACCAATTGCTCTAAAAACCACCACCACTTATGCAAGCGTTACTGCTGGCATCCCATCACTTGTCGTCAGGGTGGTTCGGGACCACGGACAGCAGACTCCGAATTCCACCCTACGACGGCCCGCCAGTGGGGAGGACGCCCGGGATAGTTTGGGCGCCCTGCAGATTCCCATGAGTTTCATGCAATGCGGCTATGGGGTCTCCCACCCCACAGTCACGCAAGCCTCACTGCGGTGGAAGGAGGTGGGTAAAATGCCGCCTTCTCCTACCGACTCGCCTGCATCGGATCGGGTCCGCATGGAGTTGCTCCTCGCGGACCCTCTCCGCGGCCTCCTTCTGTGAAACAACCGCTTCACTGATCAAGGCCATGGCCCTCCATGATCTGTCGCTGTCTAGCATGGCTTTTACCACGCTAGGCAGCGAGAGTGTCTCCCCCAACGACCGACATCAGACTGTGGCGCTGCGCAGCCCACGACCCGCACTCCTCAAGGGTGTGCGTTTCTGTGTCCTGCGCAGCTCCACAGCTGTGGCATTCTGACGTCGACTCCCCTCGGTGCAGGTAGTATCCAAAGCATCCATGCCCAGACAGCATCTGCTCCAAGTGGAAAGATAGAGTCCCATGTCGCCGCTGTAGTCATCTCCCCAATTCTGGTTGGATGGCTCGGCACAACTGGGAGCCGTAAGTCGATGACCGCAAATCATCGGCCCATTTGGCCAGCAGCTCTTGGTCAGCCAAATCTCGAGCCTGTTTAAGCTCTTCTTAAGTATGGTTTCTATCCTGTTCTTTAGCCTCTGCCCGCTGTCGGTACAGTTCCGCCAGCTTCACTGCCTCCAACCCCCATGGCGGGATGCCAGCCAGCGCACAAGCTGCAGCATGAGACACTGTCCTGTACCCTCTGATGGCCCTCAACGCTATTATCCGCTGTGCGGCACGAAGATGTTGTTTGTTGGTAGCGTTGAGGGCAGTCGCCCATATAGGGGCCCCATAAAGGGCCATCGAGCCCACTACTCTAGCATAAAGCCGGCGAGTCAAAGCGTTCGGCCCACCAACATTCGGCATGTTGCGTCCCAAAGCGGATGCCGCACTGACGAGAAGAGGGGAGAGTTTGCGAAAGTGCTCCTCGAAGCGCCAACGCCCGTCCAGAATGAGACCCAGATACTTCATCCGGACCCCAACCCGGATCCTATGCTCGTCTATATCTAGGTGGGTTCCAGGCGGCGGTCCTCGTCGAGGCCCATGGAAAAGAAGAGCCTCAGTTTTACCGATCGCTACCTCGAGCCCCAACATATGGATTCTGTCCACCACCAGAGATGTTATGACGGTGACCAGTCTCCCTGCCTCTGCGCAATTTCCGCCCCGGGCCGTGATCAGAGTATCATCTGCATAACAGATTACATCGGCCCGTGGGCCTACCCAAACATTAAAAAAAACCTGTTTCTAAAAAAACAATAAAATGGGTTTTGAATCAATTAAACGGTTTATAGAGGTTTTTTCTTCTTTTTTAAGTACCTAAACACACCGGGACAACGCGAGCGCGCGAGTGGCAAAGCGAATAGCGACCTTCCATACGTAGACATGAATTCTATTTGCCTGAAATACCGCTCTCCCAAAGTGAGCGCGCGAGTTTTAGATCGACTTGCGAGCTAATGTCTACACACGGAAGGTCGCCATTAGCCTAATCGCCTCGCCAGCAGTAGGTACATTTCGCAGCTTTGGATTAAACTGGTTTATTTAGGTTTTTGAAGCCCTCTCATTTACATTGGAAGCGGTTTTTGTAAAAACCTTATTCAATAACCGGGATTTTTTAAACCGGTTCGAAGCCCTATCGTCACTAATTCAATTTATAATTAGAAAATATTAATAAAGGAAAGATGGCGAGCCAGTTTAAACGTTTACATCGTTGTTCCATAATAAGTCTTAACGCGTCAAAAACGTATGCCGCATAATCGCGTTTATCGTCCGGCATAGAAAATCGCGTAGCGAATTATTTATTACATCAAGCAAATCCTCAATATAATGAAAGTTCTGCTAATTAGCACTCCCTAAAAAGTAATTCTACAAAGTTTCAGTGGAATTTTCTTTATGACGCTATGTGGCGTCATACGCCATACACAAAAGAAGTAAAATTAGGGAACAAAAAGTTTGCAACCACTGAAGTTTTTTAACTGGCGCTATCTCCTAAAACGTTCAATACAGGCATAATCTACGTGTCAAATAATATAAGTTCTGTTAATTAGAACTCTCTAAATAGTCATTCTATAGAATTTCAGAGGAATTATTTATGACGCCATTTGGCGTCAAACACCATACGTAAAAGATATCAATGAAGCTCCATGGCGTCATACGCAATGAATCGGTATGCATGGCAAATGGCAACACGTAATGATGGACTTATTATACTAGTGCAGTAAGTTGGTTTTCACAGACGAGTAGACTAATGTAAGGCTTACTATTGACATGAGTTTGTAAATACCAATTTCCGCACTAGTGTAAAAAGATGTTTACACGCGCACATTTTTTACACATTTTTGCGCGCGACACGCAACAAAAACAGGTTTTTACTTGTCGCCTCGCAAGCAAAAGCAATTCTCACCCCTCACCCTGCGCCCCTCAACTGTCAATGCAACGTTTTTCGGTACCGATATCGCATAAAGGTTAAATAACGGTAAAGCCTTACCTTTATTTTATTAAGGTACACTTTTTTTTACCGGTAACGTAACCTTATACCGTAACCGCTTTCAGTCCCTGGTTTCAGCCACGATAGGTTTCGATCTTCGACCCTATTTCTTTACTCTTCGTCCGCTCTTATACTTTATAAGTAATTCTTTTTGCAATATTCTGGATATGCAAGTTCCAGAAGCCTTATTATTTTTCCAACCGATATGTTTTGAGTTTATTTTATAATACTTACATATTGTTGCCCGGACGTCTAGCAGCAGGCAGTAGAGATTTCGCATTTGCGTTTTCGTCTCGTTACCGTGACAAAACTAAAAAAACTACTTGTCTCTCTGCCCCCCTATGTGATCTTTCGCAATCCGTGCGACAGCTATTCCAATTGAGATACCGGTAGGTACGTTTTTTAACAATGATTAGATTTACCATCTTGAATAGCCAAGTATATAAGATGACTGCTAGAAACCGCGAGAAACTTCAAGGGCTAGTCAGGTCAAGTGTTTTATACATGACAAAAAAGGTAGGTAGGTACTTATCGCCCAGCTGACGCGGACGGGTCAACAGACGGCCGTATGCTTTATAGTAACTAAATTAGATACTCAAAGACTATCCAATTAAAATACACAGAATGAATTATTTCATTAAAAATCAATGATATTATATAAAACAAGAAGCAGATATGTTATAAACGCGCGCGAAGTGAAGACTCAAATACGTCTCAATTGGGACGTCTCTAACTCTATGCACAAGAAACAAATGAAGTGCAATCATTAAAATTATAGCTATCTCTTTCATTTGCGTGCTATTTCGTATCTTTTGTTTTACTTATCGGTGAAACTTGACAATGTGTGCAGCTCGGAACACATTTAAAACGCAAATTACTATGAACGTAACATAATATCTATAGTTTATAATATCATTGTTAAAAATGAAAAAAGCACGAATTCCTTTTTTGTCATTTTTGTCATGTTCAAAACACTTGACCTGACCAGCCAGTTTGTTGCGGTTTTTAGCAGTCATATAGCCTACATACTGTCCCACAGCTGGGCAAAAGCCTCCCATCATTGAAATCAAGTCTTCGCTGCAATTTATTTGCCAAATGCGGGTTGGTGATTACAAAGCCGAGCTATGCATCGAAAATCCGAAAACACACTTTGGCCGATTGACGATCTGAGAATTGTAGTTGTCGATGCGGGGTGAAGGTTACGTTAGATTCGTCGATGTTTGATACGCGAATACCAATCTCATACACATAAATATCAAATGGTAGTTCCAATTCGCGCCGCTTGCATCGTTGTAGCGCTACTGTTGATGAGCGAGGACAAGGCTTAGCGAATACGAACTAGCCGACTTGCCGATATTTCAACGATGAAATCAAGGTTGTAAAGATGTTTTCGCTTAGAGGATTGCATAGCTGGTTTTCAGGTGTTTATAGTAGAGAAACAAATATTTTATTAGAGACGTCTTGTCCCACCTGTGTAAAGTCTTTTTCCATTGCTATTTAAAGTAACGATTTAAATATATAGCAATTGCAATAGCATTGTGAATGACAAATAAATAACAAATTGAAAATTTCCGTAACAAATGCAAGTTGCTACAATGCGGTTTTCTGTTACAGATGTCCACGTGTCTTGCAGTGAGGTGTGTGACTCAACAATATTGCGTCTGAAGGAGCGCGAACGCAAACATTTGGCGGTCATCTCCCAGCTGCAGAACAATAACCAGCTGCTGCTCCGTGAGGTTTTAGCACTCAAGGAAGACATCATCTTGGGTGGAATACAGAATTTTGGCTTAGATGACAAAAATATATAACTTTTTTTTTGAGTGCCTTTACAATCACAAAGTATTAATGTTAACATACGTCCAAGTCTTGTTAAGTTTAAAATTAGCACAAAAGTTGTTATTTTAATAATGTCATGTTGTTCACGTGATATTAGCGGAATAAGTTCAGAATTTTGGCATAGATAACAAAAATACATACTTACTTAAGTAACTTTTTTTTAAAGTGCCTTTAAAAACCAAAATAATAATGTTAACATAAGTACTTACTCTTGTTAAGTTTAAAATTAGCACAAAAGATATTGTAATAATGTCAATGTCATGTTGTTGTTAATAAGTTTGATAGTAAGTCCTATAGGACTAATAACTTTGATATTGTCTTGACTGCACATTTGTTAATTAATGCTTGTTATCGTTGTTGTCGTTACTGTTTGCTTTGTGTGAAAAAAATTGGTATTACAGAAAATATGTGTAAAATCATTAGAGATATAAAAAAGCGATGGTAATGTTTTTTGAAAAAAGGTAGTAGCAATACTAGAACAATGTTAAAAGCGACCGAGTCAGCTACTATAAGCTTAAGCCCTATTTACTCCACGCCAACACTCAACATTAAATGTTACTAAAGAGTTTTAGACGCTCTGGGGCTCCATTAACTCCATAAGAATTTTGCATAATAAGATAAAAGTAATACTGCTCAAGAGGGCGTGAAGCAGAGCCCTTGGAAAAAAAAACTATTATATATCACCAAACTTTTTTCAACAACTCAAATTACAAATCAGACAATGCAAAAGCGGCATAATAGTTTAGAAAAATTAAATTAATTAACGGTAATTATTAATATTGGTTGTGGAATTGATTACTTATATGAAAATGATTCATTAATCAAACTTTAAATCATACATTTGACTCGATATTTTTAATTTTACTGTCTGTGATTAACATGATCTCTGTAATTAGGTAACAAATATTACCAATCAGTATTAAAATGATAATTATCGGTAAGTTTTAATAATTTCGTTTAACAATAACTTGAATTGATGCGATTTCTTAATTGGTTTGAAACTTTTATTGTTGTACTAACTTGATAATGTTAATGAATAAGATAATATTTTGCTATAAAAATCAATAAATAATACTTGGAAAATATTAGAATTTGTATTTTTTTATTCTTATTATAAAAGTTACAGACTGTTTTATTAACAATAAAAACCGCAGATAAAAAGTGGTTAATTAAATAGACTTAAATAGAAAGAACCACAAAACCACAGCACAAATAAACTAACAACTAAAACATATTTGTAATTCTAACAGTAAAAAAGTTAAAACGTCGCTTACAAGAATTTTAATTATTAAGTTACGTACGCAAGAGATCTAAACATTTACACAAGTCCCAAAAGATCCACTGAGGCGTTAAATTTACATAACGATTTATTTAAATATCAAATTATAATTTAATGGATGTTATCGCACTTCCTCAGCGTTCGAATACCACTCCAATTTGTAAACAATATGGTTGGGTGACGCTAAGGGATTCGCTAAAGCCGTTTGGGTGCCGTACGCGGCGTACGCCTGTAGAATTAATAGTGAACCCGAGGCTCCAGCGAATCGGCGGCCGATACGCGCCTGCAATCATACCACAGTATTACTTACTATTAAAACTGTGACCATACTTTGTTGTCTATACTGAATCACTCTGCATCCGACCGTGGACGGGAGTGCGCGCGCGTTGTTTTGATTGAAATTGGCGCTTTATCGCGAGTGGTTTAACAAGTTTGATAAGATCATTACATCACTGTGATAAAACATTGCCAAGGACCGGATTGTCTTTACAAAATAAAAGTTTCAACAGTTGAGTTATGTGGTGTGCTTAAGTGTTTTGGATACAAGTGAACAGTCGGATGCCCCGGCAAGCGACATGGGCACCAAGAAAACTATAAAGATCACAGTGGTCGGGGACGGTATGGTGGGCAAGACCTGCCTGCTGTACGTGTTCACCAAGAACGAGTTTCCGGAGGAATATGTGCCCACAGTGTAAGTACGCGTCAGAGGTACCGATGTCGGTGGTGGTAGCTGGCAGGTGCGCTGGCCGCGGTCGCTAGGGCACCGTCTCATCGCGAGTTACGTGAGGCCGAGCCGCTAAATTAACAGACCGGTGGCGTAATTTTGTTATCACTGTGCTAGGTATTCGTGACGTCACGACAGTCATGGCGATTCGATGTAGTGTAGTGGATTTACCGTGTCTATTTATTTATGCATGACACATAAGCTTCTTAGTCAAACTTAATAACAATTTACACAGTTGGGCGTTTAGCTGTGAATTTTCAAAACAAATTGTATTCATAGAAGGAAAATGCTTATACATAATAACAAACATTTCATTACACTTGTTAAATCGAGTTAAATCGAAATATATATTTATTAACAGCTTGGAAAAAGGATTGAAAATGTTTCCACGAGCAGGATTCGAGCCTGGACCCAGAGGGTGTAACTTCGATTCCTGTTTGTACCGTGTATGTAAATGACATCAATGTGACAAAGTTCTAAAGTGCTTAGTGGAGGTTGCTCAGCTACAAGTTAATTATTGCACCTAAGTATTGTTATTTTCTTGTCAGGCAACCTTAAATTTTTTGTCAAGTCCGCATATTACTCACAGCCATTTTATTTTATTTGACGATCTCCTTGGTCGGGTGGTTTGAACACCGCTTTTCATGGTGTCACCATCTCTGAGGTCCCGGGTTCGATCCCCGGTCGGGTCAATTTAGAAATTATTGTTTTTCTAACTTGTCTCGGGTCTGGGTGTTTTATATGTATTTAAGTATTATAAGTATGTTTATCCGTTGTCTAGTAACCATTTAACGAGTTTCATAATGAAGCTTCTCTTGGGCTAGATAATTGGTGTGAGTGTAGGAAAGTTTATTTATTTATTTATTTATTTATTTATTTATTCGCAACTATCAATGCTAGAAAACTAAATTTGGCTTTAATTATAAGTAGACAATCTAGGTAGGTACTTAGCAAAAGTATTAAAGTATACTTAGTGATTAATTATAAACAGTGAAAAATGTATTAAATTTTTCCACTTAATCAAGTAGGTAACTAGGTACCTACTTACTTATATTTTTTTTATCTTTTTAAAAACTTCTTACTTTTTGTTTCATACCTAATAATGTGTGACGCTTCGGTGTGTGAGTGGCCAAGCGCTCGGCTCGATATCCGGAGGCCCCGGATTCAATCGAGAAGAGTTCTCGTGTGATGCCCCCTCTTCACGTCGGCAGGCGAATGTACAACCCTTCCAGCCAGCTTAGCATGCGTGAAGCCCCCTCTTCACGTCGGCAGACGCATCCGCAGATTTGCGCTAAAAATTGCGGTATTTAACGTCTGTAGACGCAGCAGACGTTAAATACCTACCACAGACGCGCAAATCACCCCCCTACACGTCGGCCGACGCATCCGCACGATGACGTCTGCGGTTGCGTCTGCCGACGTGAAGAGGGGGCTTTACGCATGCTAAGCTGGCTGGAAGGGTTGTACATTCGCCACAAAGTTTTTTACAACAACCCGTTTTCTTGTGTTTTATTCATATAACTCTAATGTCTATCGACACTAAAGACACATGGATGCGCTTAGAACTTACATAATATGTCAAAAATATACTTAATAGTAGTTTTTGCATAAACTGTGGTATTTTTGTCTACAAACCTTATTATGACAACTTTGTCGTTTCATGCATGTCCGCGACATAATATCTCGTGTTGCGCATGCTAGGCCTACAGTACGTAGTACTAAAAAATATGAATATGAACATGGGCTTAATTTGACATTTGAAGCCAATAATATGCCCATATAAGGACAAAATATGGGCTTCAAATGTCAAATGAAGCCCATGTCCATATTCATATTTTTTAGCCGATAGGGTAGCAGGCCGGGCACAGTGTTTATGGATTTGTCGATGCTGCGCCCGGGTTCGTGATCAACAGCCAATACCCATTCTATTGTAGCGATAGCTTGATTTATCAATGATGGAGGCCTTTGCCCAGCAGTGGGACAGTATACAGGCTGTACCTACGTTACTTCATTACATATTATAAAGTCGCCGTTTTCCTCTATCCGTAGCACCGCACTATTCTTCTAAACCACGCAATGGATTTTTATTCGGTTTTCATTAAAAGAGAGTTATCAGTGATAACTGAGGACGGTTTTTTATATTTTGTGGATATATATTTTTTAAATGGCTGAACTATGACGGTCTTTCTAAGTTAGGTCTGGCTAACGAAAGCTGAACCAGGAAACAGGGTCACTCACACAGCTGTAATTTTCTCAGAAAAATTTCAATTTGACATACGACATGACACCTCAGATAGACACACATAGAGACAAAGTGTTGCCAATCAAATAACTACGAGGTTCAGCTTTCGTTGACCAGACTTTCTATAGCGTGGACGAAGGCGCGGGCCGCTAGATATCCTCCCCATCCCGTTATATCCGTGCGGCCTACTCACTTGCCCGGTCTAAGTATGATATGAAAATATACTTTCTGCGACGATACGACAAAAGCCAATAAATTAAAGAAAAATTATGACATTAATATTTCCCATGAAATTATATCGAGTAGACAATATATTATTAGAATTTTTTTTTAACGATTTCATTTAGTTAAGTAGGTACTTAACTAAATGAAATCGTTTGAAAAAAAATTACCTAAGTACCTACATTACATACTTTTACCTACCTACATTTACAAAATATGAAAAAGAGTATCAAAATCTTTATTCTTTAAGCTTGGTATTTTCTGAATAAATAAGCTGTAAATGAGATAAATTAGGGGCGTTAATGTATATCAGTTTAATTTTAACACTTTTTTACTTTATGTACCTATCTACTAATTGTTATTAGTTATTCAACAATCTGATAAAATAAATTATAGATTGAAATTGTTTTTAATGTAAACTATAATGTCGTGCACTAAATGGGTACTTACCTACTTATACCTAATTGTAAGCATATTCTATGGTTTACTAATTGTAATAAAAAACCTATTAGAATATTGCTCACATGTGAGGATGATGAATCAATCGGCCTTACTCACATCACGTAATCCTAATAGGTAATAATGTCGATTTTCGTGTAGCCTTCCGTCACCTCCGCTGTTAGGATGACTAATATTTTATATGAAGTCTAATCGGTACTTTGATAGGGTATCGTCATTTGAGAAATAATTATTATAAAATCAATTATTTTTTTGCGTCTGTTAAAGCTTTCTCTCCTTCGATCATATAAACAATGTATATGATAGTTAACTGTTCCTAAGTAAGTACATAGGTAGGTATCTCATTTTCTTTTAATTGCACGCCTGGCTGTGTTCATAATTATTTTGGTGTTTATGTTAACGTTTGAAATAAAATGGTCTACTTACTTATATTCACATTTTCAAAGTTTTAAGTTTATGTGAGACAATTAAAAATAAATATTGGTAGGTACAACAGGAACAAACTTATATCTGTTACTAGGCATGTGTTTTGGCTTGTATTTGTTGCCTTTTTTTTCGTGTAATGACGCCAATATTTATTAAGTAGGTATGTACTACGAGTATAGTAGCTGCAGTGGTGTTGTTTTGCTTCATTGATGGAGAAGTGGCCAGTAGAATGTTTCTTTACATTTTAAAGACTTTCTAGGTAGTACCTACTTATTTTTTTATATTTAGGGTGATATTTTTATTGCCTATTCTATTTAGATTGCCGAAAGTGGCTACAATATACAATAATAAAAAAGCTGCTAAGTACTTGTGCATAGACAAAAAGTACAATATAAGTCTTAAAAATATCTAAAGATATTTCTTTCGTGCACTACCTACAGAGCGCTTTTGCCAAAAACTTTTGGTAAATTTGGTTCTAAATTCATCATAGTTAAGGAAAACCTTATTGAGGGCAGCACTGTCGTGACTATGGGCCCTTAAGTACCTACTTAGATAAATATTTACGTAGTTATATATTATTTAACTATTAATGGCTTGAGCATTTGCGTCCTATTTACAAGTGAGAGACCGATTCGATGCCTCATCCTCCAGATGAAAGTTTCACTCGGGGCCCCATACAAAATAAGCGTGACACGAGAGGCGTGTCATGATCCCCGCGTATTGGTGACACTACTCTCGTGTCATAGGCCCCGCTCAAGATATTATTGGATTCTAGCGGATTCTGGCGCAATAAGCGTTAAGTCTGTGTTTGTAACTTGAAGAATTACAATAAGTTTGTGTTATATAGTACAACAAAATGAAAATTAATGAGAAACTGGAGCTTAAAAGTAAGTTTCTATTTTTTTAAGCAGATGTCGTAAACCTTTTTATGATCTAGTCGTATTTCTTTCGTCTATCGACTTGCAAATCGGTGTTAATCATCTTCTAATCAATCATTTAAAGTAAGCAACCTCTTTGTAGGAGTGTGCTACTCCATCACGAAACATGGAACACGAATAACTCCATCAAGAAATTAGGCAGAGATTCGATATACCGAGATATGTTTCGTGATAGAATACCACACTCTTTGGAGGGATTAGTAGCACTATGTCCCATTTGCAAATGGTCACTCTTTCGCAAATGTTCACGTCGCGGATGGTCCCGCTTTTTACTATGGATTGTTTGCTCTTGATCCCAATCAAGCCCAGGGGGGTAAAAGACAGGACCCACGATGGAGCGAGCTAACCCAGAAGGCGCCTATTCACCCTTGTTTTGAAGATGGATGGGTAATAAGTACTCGGAAACACAGACGCAGGGAGGGAGTTCCACTTCTTTGCTTACGCAGTATGATGAAGATGTTAAGTAGCGCTTTGTGCGACATTTAGGAATATCCACCAAGAAAGGGTGGTAGCTCGCAGCTGGATTACCGATGGAAGAAGGGGGATGGCGGTATGAGCTAGGGTGTGAAACTTGCTCTGCACCAGTTCTTTGTCGCCAATTATTATTGTCCTCTCAGTTCTGCGTTGAATCGTGTCCAGTGCAGCTAGTTGGTATTTCGCTGAGCCGTCCGATAGGTGACTGCAATATTCCGTGCAAGATCGGACTTAAGCTTTAAGATAGTGGAAAGCTGTCCCGGCGTGAAATATCGCTTGACCTTATTTAGAACGCCTAGCTTTTTGGCTGCAGTTTGAGCCTTAGACTCGATGCTGGTGCCGAAGTTGAGGTCTGAAGACAACTCCATGCCCAGAAGACGAGACTGTCGCGCTGTCAAACAGAGAGGCAAATAAACTTGCTTTCTCAGCTGCAAAATGAGCCAGCGACCCGTCAGGTTTCTGCATGGGTGGTAATTACAGCAGTAATTCGCATCGGCTGACTTCGAAAGGGACCAGCGCCTAAAAAATATGAATATGGACATGGGCTTCATTTGACATTTGAAGCCTATAATATGCCCTTATAAGGACTAAATATGGGCTTCGAATGTCAAATGAAGCCCATGTCCATATCCATATTTTTTAGCCGATAGACCCGCTGAACCTGTTTACTACCGCTCGGGTAGAGGATGACAGTTTCGTCCCTATTCGGCTAATGTGGTCGAATCTCGCCTTTCTAATAACCCTTTTGCACGACTTGACGTCCGAATTAAAGGCTCTCTTTTTTGCTCGGATTCTCCAAGTGCACGGACTTTGCGATCCCGGGCTTGCACCCAAGCCTGGTAAGCAGACTGTTTTCGGGCCCAGTTCGCATTATACCAAGGGCGAGACTTATAACCGAGCGGGATGTCGGAGAATGGAATAAAATACTTCATTCCCTGCCGGATCACATCCGTAATCGCATCGGCAGTACACGAAGGGTCGCTTGAAGAGAAGCATGTTTGTCGCCAGGGATAAGAGCAAGGAAAATACGTTTCTCGTTCCAATCTGCTGACTCGTTTCACCATACACGCCTCGTGCCGTGCCCCTAGGGCTCATATCCGGAAGAGAGCAGATCGATACAGATTTCACCACATAATGGTCGGACGTTACCAGCAGGGCTGAGACCGATATTTAATGCTTGTGTGGATCAGTTGTCAGCAGTAAATCAAAACAATTGGGTGTGTGGCCAGCGATATCCGGAATTCGCGTCGCTTGATCCACCAGCTGAATGAGATTTGGTGCTAGGGAAAACCTTTGCGCTTCTCTCCCAGCATGGTCAGTCTTCTAGAACGGGTACAGCCACTCTTTATGGTGAGCGTTGAAGTCCCCCAGAAAGACAAGCTCCGCCACTGGATACCGCTGAGTTGTTAAGTCTGCCTACTCAATGAGGTAGTCTATGAGCCGAGTCGCCTCCTGGTCACCGCTGTGCGATCGGTAGACACAGACGTAGATGATCTTATCTACCCCAGTGTCCACCAGAAGCCAAATAACGGAGAACCCGGATTTTTCAAAGCAACGAAGACGCCTACAGCAAATGTCATCGCGGAGCCAGGGTAGGTAGTTGAGGTACGCCACGTCCAACGGGGTTGCTATGTGCGTCTCTGTCAAGACGAATAGGTGTGGCTTCTCATTCTCAAGGTAGTGAAGGACCGGATCGAGATTTGAGTGCAGCTTCTGATGTTCGCACTTTTAAACACACACGCAGGGGCACTTTTAAATTGGAGGAAGGTGCAGCCGTTGTTTACACACTTTCTTCTTGCTTTGCTTTGTCATTTTATGTGATGAGTGTTGGGGGGAAGGATTTTCAGTCGTGGCGCTACTAAGTCGACCATCGATGTTGCCCTAGGCAAAGCCGGGGAACTCGCCTGAAGACTGCGGGGACGCCAGAACCACCCCGAAATGGCCACGCCGGGTCCTCCCGTCCAGTCGCCAACTGGCACGGTGGAGCATTTCGGGGTTTTACGCGAGTTGCTGCGGCAGCCTTTCACGTGTGGCTAGCGCGCTAGTTGCTACTAACTGCGGTCGGCCAACGGCTAAAACCGTACTTCGGTTCCCGCTACCCTCCAGAATGAGTTACCCGGTACAGCAATGCTAAGGCTTCAAGACCGGTCCTAATCTGCGCAACTGACTTCTAACCAACCCCATTGGGACTGGCACTCCCGCACGCCGACGGAACGCAGCGGAGGACTGCTTGGCGCCGGATTTTGGCAGGATGGTGGTCGCGAGCCAAGCGGCCTCTTGCGGCCATGTTGATCCGTGGTGCCGTTGCCCGAAGTGGAGCTGCTAGTAGGTAGATCCCAACCACTACCTCGTTTGCAGATGGTCCCGTTTAGAAATGGTTCCGTACGCAAATAGTCACCACTATACAATACTCAGTCACCTTCAAAACGTACACCCACATATACACTATTCTCATAGACGCTCACATACACATGCTCTCTCCTATACAAACAAACCATATAATCTGGTATTTGTCATTTTTTTATATCAAAATAAACAATTATTAAAAGAAGGCATGTAATTGGTAGAGTGGTTAGCGCAGTCGGCCTACGATTCGGAGGTTAACCACTTTCGCATATTAATTACACACTTATATAGGTACACATTTTTATCAAAGTTGTTTTTTTATAAAAGATGGATGCAAACGAGCAAGCGGGTCCTCTGATGGAGAATAATCAACGCCGCCCATGGACACCCGCAAAACCAGAGGAATTGCAGACACGTCGCCGGCCTTTATTAAGGGAGGAACAGGTTAAGGAAGGAATAGGAATTAGAGGAAGGGGGAGGGGAGGGGCCTCCGGAACCCTCACTGGTCGGACGAAACATAACAGCACCAAGTGCCATTATTTCACGCCGAATATTCGTGAGAGTATTACGCCGCGCAAGCCGGCCCAATGCGCGCTACAACGCAGCGTGACTCTACCACTCAGTCAGTGTCACTCATTTAGCACCACCCAGGGGTCACGTGTAGGATCTCAAGGGTAAACATACGGACGCGAGTAACTTTAACCCTCAAAATGTTTGACGAAGGATTTCCCATTTCGGTTCCCAAAATGAGTTTTATAAATTTAAATATTAATTATGCAATTTTAAATATCACATAATAACATTAAACTAGGTTTTTCATTAAAAAAAACACTTTTGAACGGATATAGTCGCATTTAATTTTACTTTTACATTCGGGTTCATAACGTCAGGATTAAATAAAAATATGTAAAAATAAATTTAAACGCGAGTATATCCGTTCAAAAGTGTTTTATTTAAACGTGTAGGGTTCGCGTAAACTTGAGAAAACAATATATTTAATGTTTTAATTTTTATGAGCAAAGAAAGTATAAGTATGGAAAAAGGTTTGCAACCTCTGATTAAAAGTTTATCTATGTTAATTAAAAAACCAAGGACTGTACGCCAAACTGCGCGTAATTCTAAGAACAATGATATATTTAACTTTGACTTTAGTCTATTTTTGGTTGACCTATAGTATTTGTTTGCGTGACACGCCAGCCGTGTCACAGGCTCCCTGTGAATATTTGGCGTGACACGCTAGTCGTGTCATCGGCCACGAATCGGTTAAACGACCGAGCAGAGAGCGGTCGGGCTAAATATTTAGCAAGACGTAGGTACCCACCTCACCTCGTGATGCGGACTGCACTATTTATAAAGTCAAATACGTCGCGGCATTGTTGTATTGTGATCGGTCGACGCTTCCTCCTTATGAAACTGGACGCACGCCTACACGGCGACTTCCTTGCAATTCGTCTCTGAGGCGAATACCTTGGTCCCACGCTTTAAGTCAACGACCGTAATCATCGAATAAAACCTCCTACTACCATAGACAAATTAGATAATATTGTCATTGTACAGCTACGGGGCTTAGCTCAAACCAGACAACAAATTAAATTGTTAGCAACCTCTAGGAGTCTTCATGACAGACAAGGGGCTAACTAACTCTATTATAGCCCATATCCCTATTTGTCAAAGAGTTGTATAACTTGCATTAATGACCGTAGATAAATTCTGTTTAAGCAGTGTGCCTACGTTAGATAGGTGCGTATCGGTTGCTATCGCCCGATCTGTTGTTTGCTTTGCACGATCTTGACCTAATTTAACATTGAGATTCAATGACACAATTTTATTGGATAGAATTATTGTATAGTAGAAGCGATGCGTAAAAACGAACAATAATACAAAATATTCTATGATTGTTTAGTTTATGATGAGTGATTGAGTGAATAGAGTTTGATTCTTTGATTAGGTACCTACAGCAATCGTCTTCGTTACCTAAGTACCTACAGTAAGATAGGTCTAGCAGTTTCAAAAAATTAAATATTTCCTCTTTATAATATGTATTAGTATAGATGAAAATTACACAATTTCCGATTTACACGTTCAACGACCGATTTCAGCAAAAAAAGTCCCATTTAGTACATTTTTTTTTGTATTAGTATGAAAGCATATTTGGTTGGGCAGTTTTTAAGACTACTCAGAAGCTATGGAAAATCTTTTTTAATTTTTTTATTTAAGTTGAAAATTCCATTCTGTTCTGATTAACCCAGTTTTAAAAGTTAGGATCAAAATTTTAGTACCTTAGGTTAAAGTTAGAAAGGAGATTTTTTTTACGCATAAAAGTGCAATCAATAGGCATTGTATTAAAAAAAACATCGAAGAAAAGTCAAACCAAAAAAAAGATATAATTTTTTTAGAGCGTTGTATCATAAAATAATGAAAAAAATATAACTCGAAAACTACAAAAAATCGTAGAACATACATGGGGGTTCAATAGATAGGTATAGTAGTTCCCTATTATATCACCACACATCGGCTTGACACCTTACGAGAAACACGCTGTATAATAAGTAGGTAACTAGGTAAGTATTTGGTATGTAGTGTACCTACATACAGGGTATCTAAGTAATCCAAAGATTTTTTTTATTTTTCTGAGTATGTATCAAATTTAGCCTATTACTCACCGTGAGTCCGGGGAGGGCGCACGTATTGATATTACTTATTATTTTATTTTAGTCACCGTGCACCAATGACTTTGAAAGATAAGGAATTTCGGAAATCGATGAAAATTTGTCATTTTGGTGACATAGTAATAGTACCTACTCAGTGAAATTCAATAATCGCACCCATACATATCACAGATGTCCTCATTGTTAGTCGTATATAAAGGCTATTATGCAAAACAATGTTGTTAATTGGAAATATAATTTGGAAAAAAATAATTAGTTACTTCAATCATCTAGCCCAAGTTAAGCTACTTTTGAAACTTGTCGAAATGGTTTACTATATAACGGATAAACATACATAAATATACGAAAAACCCAGACCCGAAATCAATTTAGTAAAACAGTTTTTCCAAAGTGCTCCGATCGGGAATTGAACGCAGGACCTCAAAGATGGCGCGCGCGATGCCAGAACCAGCATGCATGCTACCACCACCACTCGACCACGAAGATTTGTCAAAGAAGCTTAGTTAGATTAGTTTTCACAATGCAGATTCAAGGAGTCTAAAATTGAGATAGTTAATGGTGAACCCCACGTTCTTTTTTTGATTGCGGTGTAATTCAACTATTTTTTCCCCATATTCGCAGATTTGACAATTACGTGGGCTACATGACAGTGGACGGCGAGGAGATAGAAATGGCTCTATGGGACACAGCGGGACAGGAGGACTACGAGCGGTTGAGGCCGTTATCTTATAACCAAGTAAGCATTTCGTCTGTTTCGTCATCTGAGAAATTATACTAATATTTGGCGAATAATCCCATGGAAATCGAACGTTTAAAAGCTTTTTTTGTTCTTTAAATATTTCTTTAGAGACTAAAATTGACCAGAAAGGTGATACATACATGGCGTTCCACAGGGCTCTGTATTTGGCCCAGCGTTGTACCTACATCAACTTTTTGGTGTAGACAGGACTATCTGACTCGTTCTTTGCAATTCTTTCAGTGATTTTTATTCACAATACACTTTAATTAATGATTATTATTAATCACAAAAGACTGCTGTGATTTCAAAATAAGTGGTTTGAGTTTAATTTTTAAAGAAATGGGGATTTATGCACCTCGTTTTTCCACTAATGCCCATCATGATTGCAAGAAACATATAATGGGGATTTATGAAAGAAAAGTCTACAAATCCCCATTAATGGGCGAACTCAATGGGGATAAATATAATAACCCATAACAGTAGTTAAAGCATTGTTTATTTATTTACAAACTTACTAAACATACACATAAGACATTTTTAACAATGTATGCCTTCGTTAATATTATATGATTATATTAGCACTGTTTCTACACATTTTGTTAAACAAATGTATAATTTGAAATGATATACATGAAATGATTTTGACTTTTTTGATTTATTTTTGTAGACGGGCTGTTTCCTGGTGTGCTACTCTGTCGGCAGCCGGTCCTCGTTCGAGAACGTGGTCCACAAGTGGTACCCCGAGCTCAACCACTTCAGCAGCTCCGTGCCCATCGTGCTGGTCGGTGAGTAGCCACATCACAAATACTCATAAACACACTTATTAACGAAACTTCTATGTGAGGCGCTGCAACACCGCAATGGTCTGCTTCGCGCCAAAGACAGACAACATCAGGAAAACAATATTACAAGATTGTCCATTTATACCAAGTGCTTTTGAATCACCCAAACGTTTTTTGCCTGCTACCCATTCAGGACGTCTTTTAGGGCTCTAACACACGAGTAGCAGGTACGTCGACAGCAAACTGCTGCTTTGGTGTAGAGCCCTTAGCTGTGGAGAAGAATAGGCGCGAGAAACTCCACAGCTTTTTAGTTGGTAGGTAAGGTAGGTACGTGTGTTCACCAGTTTAGGCAACCCAAAGCTGACCAATTTCTCTAACCGATAAGTATTGATCTTTATTCCCAAATCATTAAGTTCAAAACTTATTGAAAAATTAATTATTTTGTGATAAGTTGACCTGTCGTCTGTACTTAAAAAGATTTTGAGAGAATAATGCAATATTAATTTATATTTACATTAATAATAATAATGCAGTAGTAAGTTAAAGGAACCTTAAAGTGTCCTTAATGCTTCATCTCCAGACCCTGCTATTAAATTATGTTATTTAATATTTATATATAGTAAGCGCGCTATAAATGTACCTTAGGTACTATATACATTAAAGGTTCATGTAATCTATAAGGTAAACTCACTATCATTAGCTCACTACCTATATCAAAGCATGTGAACATAATATGAAACATTATTTACATACACAAGGTAAAGTTTGTCAAGCTAAATCTATTTATATCCGCTCGTGAATTCTCTATGACAGAATAATCAACATATTGATAACAGAAAACAACAACTAAATATTACAATCGGGCGTTGCATAATAATACAACATAAGATTGACATTATAGTTCATTCATTCATATAATCACAAGTAAGTATTATCCCTAGGGGTTAGTTGAAGACCAGGCAATAAAAAAAAACTCTCCTGCACTCACACCAATTATCTAATCTAGCCCAAGAGAAAAGCTTCGAAGAAACTCGTTAAATGGTTACTAGACAACGGATAAACATACTTAAAATACTTTTAAATACATACTTATTATACATAGAAAACACCCAGACCCTAGACAATTTAGAAAAACAATAATATCTAAATTGACCCGACCGGGGATCGAACCCGGGTCCTCAGAGATGGCGACACCATGAAAACCGGTGTACAAACCACTTGACCAAGAAGGTCGTCAAAGATAAGAAAGATGTCGCAATGAGAGTACATTACGTCTTACGTCCATGATGAGGACATCAAAAGCCGGCCTCTACCAACTACTTCTCACCAAATAGCTACTGCTCATGTGCTCAGCGTGACAGGTGGTGAGCCGATCGCCGCTATATTATTATGCTGTTGGATGTATGTGCAGTCTTTAGTCCGTTAGTCGCCTTTTACGACACCCAAGGGAAGAGGGGGTGGCAGTATTCTTTCACCGCTTCGCGATACGGTTATAGTTACAATAAAAATATTACTACTAACTAGGTATGTTGTACTAACCACTATAAATTATGTCGCATTATTGATTATTGAATATTATGGGATAGTCCCTACGCTATATTTATACACCTTTTTTGTTAAGTGTAAAATACTTAGTAATTTACCTCATTAGTTAACGTTCGATATTCCGTGACTATAGTGTTGAAATGAAATCGTCATAAGTTTGTACTGTAACTTCCCTAAGTATTTACCTATAGATAACAGATAAAATGTTTACTAGAAAAAAATCAACCAGTCTCAGGAAGCTCGAGTGGGATTCCCACTCGAGTTTGAGTTTATAAGAATAGCCTTTATCCCCTTGTATGTCACTAAAACTCATAGAGGTTGGTTACAATTGAATTTCTAATGTTTCAGTCTCAGGAAGCTCGAGTGGGATTCTCCCCTGGAGCTGGTTGATTTTTTTTTAGTAAACATTTTATCCGTTATCTATATAGCATTGTGAATGCAAAATTTCAATAATAAAGATATTTACCTATACTTACGCACACTTTTGACGTCATTAAAATAACTACTAACTGCTTCTGCTGTGGCGTTGGGTATTTTTTGTTGACATTGTGACATTGTGTGTGTCTTATCTGAATTTCTACAGACGAGGTAAACTTGTAGGACTTAGATGAATGATATGGTCGAGCGCAACTTTTCGCCAAATAGCGACTGCACATGTGCTCAGCGTGACAGGTGGTAAGCCCATTGCCGCTCTATGCTGCTGGATGTATTTTAGTCCGTTAGTCGCCTTTTACGACACCCAAGGGAAGAGAGGGGGGTGGTAGTATTGTTTCACCGCTTCGCGACACGGCTATCAAATAATTATTTGCAAATGTTAGTGTATCTTCAAGCCTAACCTGCTGTCTATCTACCGAGAATGGAACCGAGGGCCCTCTGGGCTAACAGACAGATACTACACCAGACGGCTGTTTGACTTGAAGGAATCCCAACTAACAATATACCCTTATAAAATTAAAATATAAGGTCAATACTCTTACAATTGTTTTAAAATAGCAATCAATATGTCAATGAACCTTATAATGGTACATTATAAGAAGATTTAGCTAATACTACCATTATTCTTGTAATTTAGTTGGGTAAACGGTAATAAATCTAAATAATATAGCCACAATAAGGGTTCAAAATGTGGTATTCTTATAGGAGCTAGTTATATGACTTTTTAGCCATATAATATTCAAAACTATGTAAAGGTTTCTAATATGGCTAATTATTCTTATAAAAGCAATACACAGAGTAACTATATAGCTTTTTAATTTATAGGAGCTTTTTATAAGATGTCTATATGACAAAAGAGTAAAAGCGTTTATATAGTCTTTAAAGGAATTAAAGCAAACATATTCGATTACATATTATTTTATAAGATCGTTATTCTCTAGATGACTACATTCAAGTGTTCTATATAACTTTATAAAAACATAGTTCATCATGGTTGAAATTATCTAGCTGTTACAAAAAACAGTCACGGATTCCGTCGCCCTACTAAATCCATTGAAATTTTGGTGTAAGGATATAAAAGTCTGGGCAGTAAAAATCAATATTACCTTCATATAACTTTTATTTATTTTAAAATTTCGCGGCACGTAATTAGACTATTGGGCGAGTATTGATAGCTGGCTGGCTGCTGAATTATCTACTTAAAACACTGAAGGAAGTCTATTACTATTATTACTGCGTTTTCTTAATATCTTGTTTCAATAGGATAAGACACATTACACTTCTATTACTTCGGCTTTATCAGCCGTAAAATATTATTATCGTGAAAATGAAATAATAATTAAATATGAACAAAACAGTAAAGTAAAATTAATATAAATAAAAATCTTCGGGCAATAAATTAAATGTGGGTACGGGATTTACCTGGTGAGAAAAGAACCCTAAATATATACAAAATGGCAATAGCATAAGCTTAAGATTCCTTATAAACGATATGCGATTCCTTTTACCCTTATAATAGCCTTATTAAAAACATGAATAAATAATTAACCATTTTTGTATCACAAAACAGCCTAAATTCAAGGGCGCATTGATAATATAACACACTGCGTACCACATTTTGCCATGCATTTGAATTCCCACACCATTTTCACCATATACAAGGCACATACTCAGTAACAACATAAAATAAATTATAAACTTACTGTTCTTGTCATTTTGTCGCTGTCACTTTTACGAAAATGCAAATCCATAATACTTATTACAGAATCATACATGGGCAAGCAGCTTTATGAAATACTTTGTTTTGCTGGTATAAATTTTACTCCCTTTTTGCTGGCCATAATAAAACACGTATAAGAAGAAAAAGCTAACAATAAATCCACTATAAGGCGGGTATAAAGTTATTGTCCTTATAATTTGTGCCCAAACGCAGGTTTATAAGAGATAATACGGCTATTACAAAGCTATTAATTTTGGCAATGTAAGCCATTATAAGAATAATTTTTGTTAGTTGGGAATTAAACTCAATTAATATCTCACTGCTTAGTTTAGACTATATTTTTATTAGGTTTTATTTTAAAAATTTGCTGAAACCGGAGGTTCTAATTAGTGAAATTGTACATTATTAGTGTTCATTAAAAAGGACAGTCACTTTGCCGCTATAAAAAGTCGTGGTTTATTTCACGTGTTAGGATAGGAGCTCGTTGTTGTAGCTGCTAGCTCTTTTAGTTGTAACCAGGACGGGATAATATCTAATTTGTGTAAGTTATATATTTAGTTATAATATTTGGTTATAATCATGAAAGCCTAAAAACTATCGCAATCACCGGATGGGTGATCTAATTTAATTATCTCAATCTCCTGCGCGCTCCGGAAGGCTCGTAGAGCCGTTAGCCCCCTAGTTATTGTTATTCTTAACATCCACCCAACTACATTATTATATTTAGTTGATATAGTAAGTACCTATATATTGTATGTAGATGCTCGCGTGGAATGCGAGAATCCCCGTACCTACTTTAAAGTGAAGTAAGCATTATTATTAGCTTTATGGCAGCATTGGAAAAGATACACTATTCAGTACTCACAATAATAATTTAGACATTCAAATTGTTTAGCTGCATCCGGAATTCATAGCGCCATTGTTTGCGTCTGTTATCATTAGCATTGTATTCTTAATTCGGTAGGTATCTATACGTATATTCGTACCATAGATACACATACGTATCTAGTTACTATTTTATGTATGTTATTGTATGTTTTGTTCATATTCATATTCATTTAAGTATTTCTCTTAAATTTGTAACAAAAAGTACAATAACAATAGAAATATGTTTGTGTTAGAAAGGTGTTAAGCTTGTCACAAATTTACCTTTTCAAGGCATTGGGAAGACACGGTTAGGTAGTTTAATTATATTAAATCCAATAAATTATTGTACCAGTAAAACTTAAAATAGATTAAAGAACAATAACATAGGTACTATTAAAATAATCGACAAACTTAAGGTCGCTTCACACATATCAGTGAAGTCACAGTTCCGACACAGTACCGGCACAGTGCCGAAATATTCTTTCATATATTCTCTATGAGCGCATCCCCCTTGTCAGTGTCAGTGACGACACAGTTCATAGAGAATGTATGAAAGAATATTTCGCACTGTGCCGGAACTGTGACTTCACTGATATGTGTGAATCAAGCTTTAACGGTTATAATTTTTCCTCAAAATATTCTTTCATGTTGTAAAAGGATTTATCTACTAATACATTCTTTAGGAGGGCTTTATGTTTTTGAGTTAAGTGGTCGTACACCTTAATGGCCATGTAGTACGAGTTATCTTTAAACAGGCTAAGATTGACTGCAGGCACTACTAAATAATGCTCAGGACGCCGTGACACGTATCGACCTTGCTTGTCTCCTATTTTCTGGAAATAGTGGGAATACCTACTTCCTAATTAACCGACACTGTTCGAAAATGTATACTCCAGTTACAGTGAGAACGCCGAATTTTTTGAACAAGGTTCTACAAGTGTCCCTACGTCCCACTAATGCTATAATTCTTAAGCAACGCTTCTGTAAAATAGACACAGCCGGCGCATCCGTCAAATTCCCTCAGAGCACGATGCCATACCGTATCCAAGCCGCGGCGTAGCTATGACAAGCGCGCCACTATCCTCATTTGTACTTTTTCTAAGCTCACGTAATGCATATGAGAATCGGCTTAGTTTATTTACGACCGAATCTACATGTAGTTTCCATGACAGGTTTGAGTCCACAATGATACCTAACTGTAAATATGAGTCTGACTACTTCAATTTTTTTCTCATAATGACTTACGTTAAGACTCATCCCGGTTCTTTGGCACGGCCTGAAATGCATAAGTTTGGTTTTTTCGTAGTACAATGTGCAGTTTATATTTTTAAGGTGCTTTACGATTTTAGTTGAAGATTCTGATATAGACTTATTAATACCGATCATGTCGTCATAGTCACAGGGAATTATGAGGGTTGCATCATCAGCAAACATTACAAGTTTATGAGGGACTACCGCAGGGATATCATTAATGAAGTCAAAAAAAAGTAAACATCCCCGTACACTACCACACACTAACTTGTGGGATGAACTCGGGAACTATGTACAATGAGAATCGATTTTTTTTATTCTCCGGTCGCTTCATCGAGATGTGTGATTTGGACAATTTGTTTTCTATTTTGTAGATATGAAGCAAGCCATTTTTTTGTTGCACCGCGTAACCCTACATGTTCTAGCTTTTCAATTAAAATACTATGCGAAACTCTATCATAGGCTTTAGATAAATCCATGAATATAGCAATTGCACTCTTGTTTTATTGAGCGAATTTAAAATTTCTATATTGCAATCGAACACTGCTGACGTCGTTGATCGATTCCTGCTAAACCCATGCTGACTATTGCTCAGGGCGTCATATTTTTCTATAAAACTGTATAATT
Organism: Scoparia ambigualis; assembly: GCA_963921215.1. Taxonomy (NCBI): domain Eukaryota; kingdom Metazoa; phylum Arthropoda; class Insecta; order Lepidoptera; family Crambidae; genus Scoparia; species Scoparia ambigualis. Next base: position 18,604,408 of record OY992503.1, read on the forward strand.
GATTAACCAAGTTTCTGTCTGCTTCCAGCTACGAAAACAGACTTGCGAGCGTCCGGCAAAGCAGTCGTCACAACACAAGAAGGGAAAAAGCTAAAAAAGAAAATACGGTAAGGGTGCATCAAGAAATTGTCTCATTTTCATTCTTTATTATTGAAATTTTTGCATTCACAATGCTATATAGATATAGGATAAAATGTTTACTAGAAAGAAACAACCAGTCTCAGAAAAGCTCGAATGGGATTCGAACCCATTGTTTTTTTCTAGTAAACATTTTAACCTATACTATATACCTATACTTTATACTTTACTTAATTTTTTGCATTGTGAATGCAAAAAATTTAATAATAAAGATGTTTTTAAGCAATTACGTTTTTATCGATTGTTAAATACTTGCAATAGTATTTCTTTCGACTGTGAGGGTAGGTAAAACTAAAAACCTTCATAGTGACGTAATACCGCCGCTGGCTTGCAGCGTAAACCACATTACTAGAAAAAAATCAACAAGTCTTCTGGGGTCTCGGTAGCTTAGCGGTTAGAGCAGTGTACCGGCAATCCAAAGGTTATGGGTTCGAATCCCATTCGAGCTTTCCTGAGACTAGTTGTTTTTTTCTGGTAAACATTTTATCCTGTCTCATTTTAATTTTTAGTTTTTATAATAATTTATATTGTACTTAAATATGCCTTTGTTTAAATAAAATATTGTAAAAAACTTTTATTTAAGAATTTCGTTTAACTAAGAGAATAATAATTATATCTATCCTGATTCCTGATGCACATGCAGCCATTCCCTAATATCAGATATCGAAAAACAACAAAAACATGGTAGCCACTACAATATAGTACCATTTATTATCGCTCAGATATTTTTAATTGTTCTCTGAATACATTCGTGGACATCTGTTGGTGAAATTGACGAGGGCTATCAGGCGCGAGAGCCGGCAGCTCCTATCGCCTCTTATCGCGGCCTGATAACGCCGCTGATATGACGACAGAAGCTCCAGTTGTACAGCAAAATGTATGAAATCTGTAATCAACTGTTGTTTTACAGTATCAAATAATTTGTACAATTTACGCTTCGTTGACTACAGTTTTTGTTGGAGCATGACAAGATAGTTAGGCAAAAGGCTAATGAGTCTATAAAATTAGTTAAGTGAAAGTAAGTTAATGCGGGTTTTCTAATTAACTAATTAAATTAATCATCATTGTGTCAGATTTGTAAATTTAATGTTTTCCCAAGTTTTCTAATTATTTTCTAATTATACGAAAAAGCGCTCATTGAATGAAAAAATATGAGATAATATTAAATTAACTAATCAATAATTATTTAATTCCCTAAGTTGTCTATTAGAATAGGTAGGCACTTGAATTAAACATTTTATAATTATTATACTCGTATATATTATGTCCTAATTTCCTCATAAAAAAAAGGTTTTGGTCTAATCTCTCGCTCTATTTACTAGTAGGCATTAAGGTATAATAAACTAGAGAAGACACCGCGAAGCATGTTTGTGCGCAACTAAGGTGCAGCCGCAAGGTCCACAATCGCTTGAATCACGCGCAATCACTGAGGCGTTTGCAGCCCATGAGCTACACCTTAGCGCGCACAAATTTGCTTCGCGGTTCTTCTCTAGTTTATTGCACCTCAATGCTAGTAGGTATAATAATCATGTAGGTATTATGTATGTATTTATATAATTGGTATTTTGTAAAACGTGGATTGTGGCATGCATTTTTGCGGTCTTCATTGCCAAGTCTGACTAACCCTTTAGAGATAGAAGTCTGGCCAACGAAAGCTGAACCTCGTAATTATTTGATTGGCAACACTTTGTCTCTGTGTGTCTATCTGAGGTGTCATGTCGTATGTCAAATTAAAAATTGCTGCTGTGTGAGTGACACAGTGTTACCCAGTCATGATTTATTTAAATTGCCGCGTTTTTCCTGGTTCAGCTTTCGTTGGCCAGACGTCGTGAATGTCTGTATGTCTATACATACATACATGTTAAGAGACGGGTCGGTCGGTAGTCACACCATACATCTCCAATAATACATACATACATATAGTCACGACTATATCCCTGAAGTGTTAGTCGGAGACTATAGACAATGAGGACCGCAAAAGCAGTCCTCTGCCATAGTCCACTTTTAACCAAATAGCGACTGCACTTGTTCTCAGCGTGACAGGTGGTGAGCCTATAGTTGTAAAAAACTGTTTAAAACCATTTAAAACTATAATCAACGGTTTAAAACCGCAAAAAATACCGTTTTAAATGATTCCATTTTAAACTTATCAAGCTTTATTAGGCAACGGAGTCAACAGTTTGCACTTTACAGCCAAAATAGTATCAGTTTTTCTTTGTTTTTTTGGCCGGAAGTGGTGTGTTTTGACTATTTTGTACTTGCATTCGTATTGATTTATGAATTGTAATGTAGTAGCACAGAATACGTACTTATTAGTACAATAATGTAGTAGCAATCTGACAAACCTGGAAAAACACAGTTTGGTACTCCTTGGTATAAGAAATTCGATTACGTAATGAACACCAAGCTTGTATTAAAAAAAATATAGTTTTAAACCATTGTAGCTAAACCGAAAATTTTGGTTTAAAGCGTTTTAAACGAAACAAAACTGTTTTAAATGGCCCGGTTGATTTCGTTTTAAACCGGTTTTACATCTATACCTATCGCCTATCGCCGCTATATGCTGTTGGATGTATGTATGTGCAATCTCTAACCGCTAGACGTCTTTTACGACACGCAAGGGAAGAGAGGGGGTTGGTAGTATTCTTTTCTATGCCGCTATGCGTAAGAGCGTCGCCAGCCCATGGCCCGGGGGGGGGGGAGGGGGGTGCAAGCCGATATAAATTAAGAAGGCGACTGTAGTGCGGTACAAAGTCCCAATGTGCAAACTCCACGACCTCTTCACTGTACTTACATAGAGGCGTGCTCAAGGTTTCAGAGTAGGGCAGCATTATTTTCTTGTCATTTTAAAGTTTATTATGTATTTTTGTAATCTCTAGGGAGGGCAGCTGCCCCTACTGCCCCTGGCGACGCCCTCGAACGGCTCCAATAATGAAACCTAATGTAATTCTTTTAAATGTGCATAAAACCTTTTATGTACCACATGATATTTATATATCTAATGTGTATGCTCTTGCAGTGCTGCTCAACTGGTGGAGTGCTCAGCGTTGGAGCGAGTCAACATGAGCGAGGTGTTCGAGGAGGCGGTGCGCGCGGCCATCCACAAGAAGAAGCCCAGCCCCAAGCGGCCCTGCCACTACCTATGATCGCTACCACAGAATAAATAATAGTACTTCGCTACTACACTATAATCGAGGGCCTTGTGCGAGTTTCGGTCGATCACGTTACCGAAAACGAAGCTTTAAAAATATGCACTTAGGTTCTTTTGTTGCAATCAAGACACAAGTAAACAAATACAAATAAACTGACAAAAATAAAGAGTACACAATAAGTACGGGGTATTATTGCTAAAAAGCAATATCTTTTACAACTTTGCGTGATAAAAATAAAAATTAAGGAATATAAAAACAGATGCAAAGAATACAGCAATAATAAATCAATATGGTTAAAGATTACAAAAAAAATAGTTTCTGTAATAATAATAGGATAAAAAATAGATATGCCGGTATGGCAAAACTGCATTTTACCTCATTTGTCACCAGCCAGGGGGCTCTGCTTGAATGCCATAAGATATTGCGTTTTCGTTTACATTTTTAAATGCTAAATAAACTCCAGATATCATCAATTACCCTTCGACCGAGCTGAATTGCGCGTCGTTGGTTTAATTAAACTAGAATTTGTTTAACATTGAAACAGTTGCAAAGACGTTTAACAAGTTCATCACTGGATGGCGCTGCTTTTGCCATACAAATTCTATAGCATTATACTCGTTCGAAAAATATCGCACTCAGTACACTTTATCGTGTCATCTACAATATAGGTACTGGTAGGACGGCTCGGACACCTTTAAAATGCTATCAGGTCCGAAATCCAATTTATTCAACCTCTACTGGTTAGAGAGCATTAACTATGTTCGTTATTTTTTTCGTCATGTTCGTTATTTGTGTCCAAAGACTATTTAATTCGACAGTTGGCCTTTAAAAATACATTAATGCCTATAGTCCTCAGAATAATATTAGTTATTATTCTATGCTACAGTCTCAGAATAATTATTATTCTAAGCCTATAGCTGTTAAGCTTATGACAATAATGATTAAGACTATTTAAATCGACAGTCGGCCTTTAGAAATACATAATACTTACCTATAGTTAGTTATTGAATTGTAATATTGAATTGATACAACAAAGTAAATAGCAGTCAAGCAATAAGAAAAGAAACAAGCATACGCGTAAACTCCTGAATATTCTAAAGACATTAGGTGCTAGTTACCATCAATTAAATGTAAACACTTAGATAAATGATTGGTCTCGCTGCGTCGAGCGCAGCGAGACCAATTAAGTGTAAACATTTAATTTAGATCAAAATGATATTTTTTTAATGTAGTATTTTAGTATGAATTGTTGAAAAAACGCATCATATTATTATTATTATTGTCCGGCCGCAGCGCAGCAGTAGTGCATTGGCCTACTGATATTATTTTTTATCGTTAACGAAATTATGTGATCGTTGTAAATAAATTGAACTAGATATTTTCTATTTAAGTTTAATAAATTGTACAACTTGTATTTACAGTATTTTAGAATTGCATTTCACCTGGATGTTAGCATCTATTATCAGTAGATATACTTAGATTGTGAAGGTATTATAAAATTCTACAAGTTAAGTTTAAATTGTTCATGAGATTATGAAAAATAAAAAATGCAAAATATATTTTATTCTAATTTTACTAGTGAAGTTTTATTTGTTAGTTTTTTTACGCAAAGAAACTAAGTTTCGTAAAGCCTGTTAAAGAATTGTATTAGAACATTGAGCTATATAAACCTCAATGATCTAGAAATTAATGACTATTTGGGTCATATCATATATTATGAGATATTGCTGTAATTATGTCATTATGATTCTACTACTTATCTCCGGTTCTCCGGACCACTGGCCCCGGCCTGAACGAGACGATGGACTGTTCGACTGAACGAACCGTATGACGGAGGAAGTTTTTGCCTGAACGAGCATTTCATCATAGGAATGGTAAGTAAACAGCGAGCTCTAAGTCACTGTATTAAACAAATATACTTAATAAACAAATTAAAATTAAAATTAATTTATATATGAAACCCACGGTCCCAGGTTCGAATCCCGGTAGGGCAAATGTTTGTATGATGAGCATAACCGTTTATGACCGAGTTATGAATGTTTATTAGTATATAAGTAAGTTTATCCGTTATTCAGTCATCATAATTCACTCTATGCCTTGTTTGAAACTGAACAATTGGTGTAATAGTTGTGAAAATTTATACATATATATATATATATATAAATGACATCATCATTCACATTAACCTGCACCTACCCACTGCTGGGTACAGGCCACCAATAATATGTCCTTTTATATTTAAATTATACGAAAATAATAATACAGGTTTTAGAGAACTATGGTTAACAGTACTATAGTATTTTATTGCAATAGCTATTTTCTAATAAATTCCATTCCATTTAAACCTATTTACAAATCACAATCGTAGTCCATAACTATGAAAAATACTAGGCTGTAAAAACTACATGCCTTTGGTTTTTTTAATTAAGAAAAAGGCTATTTATAAAGCCAAAAGCCAAATTGACAAGACTTTTTGGCGGGAAAGTGAAGCGTCTGCAGTTTTGTTTTATTTTCTAAAATTTGTGTTACCTATTTGAACATTAATGTGAAATAATAGTGGATTATTAACCGTTAAGTGTTTGTGAACGTGCATGAGTGTTGGCAATCGAAACAAAACAGTGCAACATCACTTTTCAAATTCTCTCAAGAAGTCTGCGTGAGATCTTAGTAAAGTCCCACATCTTTACTGAGGACTCAAGGGGATTGGGGGAACATCATTTATCATTCATCATCTTTTTTTTTTGTAATCACCACTCATTATCATCTAGGGGAAAAAAGAAATAAAAATAACTAATGACTAAGCAGTATGGTCTCTGATTTTAGCCTGTTTCTTCACGTAACAAATACATTTAAAAAAAACAAATTGACAAGTAAATGTCAAATTTATGGTGTCGTCGTCGTCGTCGTTTCAGGGTTTTCTGAAATAATTTTACTAAATTTCTAATTTTTATTTCGTTTCCCGTCTATTTAGCATTAAATAGATTACGAAATATTTCCAGTTTATAAACAAAATGAAGAGAGGGTATGATGCTATGAACTCTTCCGTAGACATCAGCTCGTATCGTGATCAACATTTTAAGGTGCATCTTGTTGACTTTTTACTTTTTGTTCTATTACGAATCTTTGCCTGTTTGAAATTTGTGAGTGTAATTTGTAAAAAAAATAATCAATACATGCAGTAATAAAGTGAATTTCAAATTACTTATTTTAACTCAAGTGGTTCTAGCCACTATTTGCTAATTGCTACTACTATTATTTCAGGGCTCCCGAAGTGAGCAAGAGCGCTTACTAAGAGCATCTTCGACTCTTTACATTGGAAATCTATCATTTTATACAACGGAGGAGCAAATTTACGAATTATTTTCAAAGTGTGGTGATATCCGAAGAGTGGTAATGGGATTAGACAAGTACAAAAAAACTCCTTGTGGTTTTTGCTTTATGGAATACTACACACGACCAGATGCAGAAAACTGCATGAGGTATTTATTCATCTATCTCTGACCCTTGTTTTCTATATTTATAATGAGTGTTTAATTTAGTTACACAAATTCAATTGAAATTGGGAAACAATTGGGATCTTATTTGCCAAATTGGGATTGTATAAGTAATACTTTATGGCAAGGGCGTCGCCGGGGGAGTGGGAAAGTAGTAATCCCCCCCCTCCTCCTTTGAAACTAAAAAATACGTAATGAACTGTTTTAAAACCACAACAAAATATTGTTGCCCTACTCTGAAACCTTATTCACGCCTCTATGTACAGTGAAGAGGTTGTAGAGTTTACACAATGGAACTTTGCACCGTTCTTATTACAATCATCTCCTTGATTTATATCGGCTTGCCCTCCCCCCAGGCCATCCGCTGACGACGCTCTTGCTTTATGGAAAGAATGCCTAAAGTATAAGTTATGTTCGACACTGGCTAGGTCATTCTGTTTCCAAGATGAGAAATTACCATTTATTGTTTTCCTTACCATTCACTACCTACTCTCAAGGTTTCTAATGGTTGTAATATATTTTTAGGTTTGTAAATGGAACAAGACTAGATGACAGAATAATTCGATGCGACTGGGATGCAGGGTTTATTGAAGGTCGACAATATGGACGTGGAAAAACTGGTGGTCAAGTTAGTATGCTCTTTCTTTGTCTCTTTCTGCGATGCTTGTGATAATGTCTGATGGCAATAACTGTGATTATTTTTGTGACCAGTCACAAATAATCCTGGTACTATTGCCTACTGTTATTATGCATAGCATTTTTTTATTATATAAGCCCTCTTTATGTCCTTTAAAATACTTATTCGTAATATTTGATTATTTACGTTAAAAACGCAAAAATAAACGCAAAGATAACGAAATGCTGAAAAAAATATCTACCTCAGGGCCCTTATTCTGTAACGATTCCTTGTTTCAAAACCACATCAATTCCTTAAAAAGTTACGATATCTTCCCAAAAACGTATGCGTTTGACGTTTGTGCGCGGTAAGGTTTAGGTGTGGAATCTATAGATTGCGATACAGAATCAGGGCCCAGGTGAGAATCAAACCTGCGTCCCTGCGACTGTTTTTTTGAGCGTTTTTTAACGCAAATAATCAAATATAACTAATGTATAAAGCAGTGTTTTCATGACTGAATGTTTAAAATATTGTAAAATATTTTCGTTCAGATCTCTAAGGATGTAAATTGATGTAATTAGTTTGATTAGACATTGTTGCTACAAAAAAATTGTGAAATATGCTATAATCTCGCTGGTGTGGTCAGTTTGCTGTTTATAAAATTCTCCATTACTGTATAAACACTACAGAATGCAAAGAATGTTTAGAATAATAGTAATAGAAATTTTACTGCCAACACAACTGACCCAATTAAGATGCTATATTTATTTTCCATGTATTCTTACAAACACTAGGTCATTTAGATGTATATCTTTATTAAACTGCACTAGATATTTGAGTAAACTTAACCCTTCTGTTGCCCACTTCGATCTCATATCAAAGGTGCACAATCAACAGTCTCAATACATCCACACAAAACCTACCTAGTCACTCCGCAGTTTAGGTACGTTCGGCCGGCGCGCCTCCCAGGCAGGCCGCCTAGGCGTATGGCAGTAAAGGTTGCCGCTCGCGACGCACGCTCTACATCGCGCGTCGTCGCTTAACCTTTTCACCGCCAACGACTTCTATAGAAGTTCGAGATTTTCGTGCCCTCCACGCCAGGACTTCTATAGAAGTTCTTCATTATACCTATTTTGATAAAATACATTTACGATACATAAAACATTTGTTTCTTTTGTAATTTTGTAAGATGGACACAGCTGAAGCCCTATTTTTTATTTTCCTAGGCAAAACAGGCTTTTTTGAGTCTTAAAATGGATAAAAACAAAAACGTCTCAAATATTTTGATGTCCCGCACGCCAACGACTTCATATCAAGTAGGCCAGTGATGTGACGCGAAAGTTGCATTCACTACAATCCTCCATATTTACTATGTTTTATTCCATCCAAATGTTCATAAATTCTATGATTTAAAATAAATCCCGGTCAGGAAATAACGTATTACATAATACATTTTAAAATTAATGTACGTATCAAATCACTTTATTAAAATTAGTTAAGTTTACTGAGGATTTTCGATATTGCAACACCCATCTCTACGTAATGGCAAGATGTCAGTGCTACCTGCGCCACCGACTATATTTCAAGTTAGCTCGTGACGTCGTAAGCGCACAGGTGTCAAGGTCATCGTGTCATAGTGCTGGGCGTTACAAACAAAACAAACGTGTGCCGTGTTTTTTGCCCGGTTCGGGAAAAGTGCAAATGATGAGTGACAGTGAATGTTCTAATGAGTTGTTACGGATTTTACAAGGTGTGGAACCTGATTCAGAATTTGATTGCGAAACGGAAAATAGTAGTACTTCGGAAGAGGACGATAATGAGGTAAGTTTTAATCAGTAAATATTATCTTGTTTTATTGTTAGCTAATTATTAAAGTGCAAAGAAAACACAAGTTATCTTGATATGTGGATATAGTTATGTGCTAATTAAACTTAGGAAGATAATTAATTAAGTTGCGAATCGCGAATCACTTACAATACAATATATATAATATATATATATAGTACTCAAACGTTCACAGAGAACGTACACTCAGTAACTCAGCGGTAGTTAAAAGTCTGTAAGCCAGCCACTTAACCAAAATACGTTGTATACCTATCAACATTAAAACTGAACGCGAACACTTTAGGTACCTACATAAAACGTCGAAGTATAGACCAACAAAACTCTAGAATGAAAAAAAGCATAGACAACCCTTTTCCTTAAGAAATTTATCGTGCTACGAGCGCCAAAGACTTGATATGAAGTCAACGGACGACGTTATGAAATGAATAGTGAAGTGCCTATTATAATATATCTCTAGCAAGTATATGCATGTCTTTTTGTCTCTGATAATGGATTTTCATTTTTCTTACTAAAATTGTTCATAAAATAAAACCAACTACCATTATAATGTATCAGTGTTTATTTATATTTGTAAATTTAGATACAAACTTAAATTTACACGTAATTTTTTTTATTATCGATATGACGTTACCGCCATCCTTGCTTTCGTACTATAGAATTTGTTATACATATATACGTTGGCGTACAGCGGGACATCGCGTGCAGGATAGTTGGGCGGTGAAAAGGTTAAAGGTGGGACCGCATTTCAGGGGCGCGGCGCGGCGCTGCGCTGCGCGTCGCTTCACAGTACCTATCGCACTATAACTGCACGTAGCGGCAGCTCGCGTCATTCCTTTGCTTATTCGCGTGAGAGTAACGTCTCCGAACGTTAAAAGATGGGAGAATACGACAGTTTTGAGGATTTGTTAGTTGTGTCTTTGTTATGTGCAGAACGCAATAAAAAATTTAAAAAAAAAACGGAATGGATTTCTGAGATACCAAGGTCGTGCTATGAAGAAGATGAATACCACTGTCTGCTTCCTCCTCTACTTAAAATGACTCTGCACGATTTTACACTTACTTCAGAATGTGTATGACAAGATTTTATGAACTATTCCATTCTAACAATACCATATCCCCACTAAGCGCAGTGCGCAGACTGACGTGACGCGCCGCTTGCTATAATCGCACTAGCGTCGCTGCGCAGCGCGTCAAAATATTCTTTTGGAGGCAACAATGCCGCGACGCGCAGCGACGCTCACTGCAGCGCCGCCCTAGTGCGACATACACCATAAAAAATGTATAAAAGAATATTTTGTCGCGCCGTGCCGCTCAAGTGCGGTCCCACCTTAACTCGTAATCCATGCGTGCGCGCGTAAACCCTACGCTTTGTGACGTAATGACCTCATATCGATATCGAGTCAGCGTTGTTTAACGGAGTATGATCGCTCGGGTCACAAGATAAGTTTCAATTTCGCGTGAAAGTCGTTAGAGAGTGAACCTTCTGTACGTAGTACTATTAATTATTCTGTGCTAGTACCTAGCGAGATGTTTAGGCGCTCATTTTGTTTGCTCTGGAACTTCTAAAAACCATTTCAAATACAAGACTATACTTTGTTTTTGTTAAATATAATGTCCTATTTGAATATTATATTGAATTATTTTTTTCACACAGGTACGCGACGAATATAGGACTGACTATGACGGTGGCCGCGGCGGTTACGGGAAGATTATTGCTCAAAAGATAGTACCTAACACTTTAGAACGCTGATAGGAGTAGTGTGTGACGTGATAATATCTTGTGTTTGACTATGCAGTAATTATGAACTAATGAAAGACTGTAATTTAAGATACGCATTTGGTATGATGTGCTGTCATTATAATTTTTTTAATTAAACTGCGTTTTTGTAAATGAAAAAACCATTTATTAGCAATAACATTAATAATACAGTGCCAATATAAAAAATCTTAAAGCATAATGGACTATAATCTCTGCTTCAAAGTAAGGAAGGAAAAATGTTAACATCATATTACTTACTAACAATTCATTTAACATAACAAAAAATATTGTTCCTTTAATTAATACATACAGTCGTGGTCAACTAATTAGGGACATTCAAGATAGTGAAGAGCAATAACCGGTTATGTACATATAAATATAAAACCCTATTGATTTTTCAGCACCTATTATTTGCATAATTTGGTCCGATTACTATACTATAAATGGCTGTAAATAAGAGAATAATTAAATAGAAAAAAGTATTTAATATCAAAGGTTGAACATGTATTAAATTTTAAGGTATAATTATGTAGCTGGACATTTAATTAAGGACAGTAAAGTATAATGATGAATAGAGTTAAACAAAACGAATAATCTCCAGTATTATAATATTTTTAAAAGCTCCATTTTATTACGTGTAAAATCAGTACCCAGTAGCAAAACCTTTGTTAGTAATTACCGCTTGACACCGATGTGGCATAGACATTATCAGTTTCTGACATGTTTCGATAGGAATGTTTGCCCATGCCTCACAAAAACCTTGATTAAGTTGATCTAAAGTTGTGGTACGATAAGTTGAAACTTTTTTCTTGATTTCGTGCCAAAGGTGCTCAATTGGGTTGAGGTCCGGGCTATTTGCTGGCCAATCTAGCACCGATACTGACTGACTGGTAAGAAACGACTTGACTGAACGGGCGGTATGTTTCGGGTCGTTATCATGCTGAAACGTCCATATAATAGGGAGATGCTCCTCAGCATAGGGAAGCATAGTTTCCTCCAATATTGTTTTGTATTGATGTTGGTCTAAGTTACCCTGAACTTTTCTCACAGGTCCCACTCCACGTCCAGAAAATGAACCCCAAATTTTAATGTTTCCACCGCCATGTTTCACCTGCTTTTTTGTGAATCTTGGATTCATTTCCGCTTTTACAGGACGCCGTACGTATTGCCTTCCATCTGAAGAAATTAAATTAATCTTGGTCTCGTCAGAGAATAATACATGTTGCCATTGGGCGTAGGTCCAATGTCCATATTTACGTGCAAACGCCAAACGAGCATTTCTATGTTCTTTCTTCAATAACGGTACTTTGCGAGCCACTCTTCCGAACAACCCTGCTTCTACCAGACGTCGTCGAACGGTCCTCGCTGATACACCGGCTCTTTCGTCTGCCCCAAACACTTCGTGTTTAATTAAAATAGAGCCTAGAAACGGATCTTTCTTAGCTAACCTGGTTATCATTCTATCTTCTTGCGGAGTTGTTTTTCTCGATCTTTTTGTCCTGGGCACATTTAAAGCTGTGTTATTGCGCCTGAAATGTTGCACTGCATTGCATACCATAGTTTTTGAACAATTTAAATGTTCTGCTATCCCTCGGTATGACCAACCACGCTCGACAAACTTCATGATAATTGTTCGTAGTGTTGGATCGCAACTTTTATTTTTGCCCATATTTCTTCAAAATAATTCTCAAAACTTAAAATTAAAAATCTGGATTGCCGCCAAAACTACCACAAAACAATAAAAGAAGAAATAAAAAAGTATTGAGATTCAAATTTTTAAAAATAGAACGCAATATCTCAGTGTCCCTAATTAAATGGCCAGCCAGCATTCTTTGAACAAATAGCACACTGATAATCTATCAGCTATACTGTAAAGAGGTTTAATGTTTAAGAAATTGTTATTGTTTGTATAATCGGGCACATCAATGACTAATTATACTTACGTGTAAAAGATATGGAATATTGTTAAGACTCGTTGGAAAATAAAAAATAAATTCACAATTTGGCTTAACTAGAGATTGTCCCTAATTAGTTGACCACGACTGTATGTGTTATATTGAAAATTGTTTTACTAATGTAATACAATAAAACAGAAAAATTATAAATTTATTATCTTTACACTTAACATTAAATGCATATTTTACCTTCATAAATTACTGATCATAAGAACACTTTATCTCAACAAGTTAGTATTTAGTATAAACAATTATTATATAATTTATTATAAAAAATAAATATGTGCATGAAGCCAACAGTTCAATCAAGTTTTAAGTAATGTAACAATAATAAGTAGCATCACAAAAGAGTATATAGCATTTGTATGACCTTTTTTAAATGCAATAAGTTTAAGTGAATAGATCTAGCTTTCTATAGGCTTTTCATAAAAGTCATAAGATTATTTCCTTTTCTAGTAATTCAGATCAAAATAAGCTAATTGCAATAATGCAAGTAAAAAAAAGATGTAATAACTTCATAGTTACTGAATACTTAGAATATGTTCTGTACTCATACATCTAATTAAAACAAAACTACAATTACTGTGTTATAGTCAAAGAAAATAATTGAATGGACACGCGCAATATTTAACCCGTGATGCTTTACTTGACGGAGACAGACTCTTTCCAAAGTTAATACATCTCAATATAAAGTAACACAAATATTTTTTCTAATCTTTAGGTGTCGTTTCTGGCATAAGATCCAACCACAATGTTTTTGCTTCCCTGAAGTCATACTGGTTTAGATGTATAATAACCTGAAACAATAAATCAGATTTAGTTTAGCTATTTGTATTTTCATTACATAAAAAATATCCACGGCACTTGATACACCGAGTTCGATAGCGTGGCTTGTACGCCAATCTCTTGTCTTAGGTGTCGTAAAAAGCGACTAGGGGTTAAAGTTACTCGCGTCCGTAGGTTTACCCTTGAGACCCTACCCCTGGGTGGTGCTAAATGAGTGACACTGACCGTAGAGCCACGCTTCATTGCAGAACGCATTGGGCCGGCTCGCCCGAGGTAATACCACCCTCTCACGAATATCCGGTGTGAAATAATGGCACTTGGTGCTGTTGTGTTGCGTCCGGCCAGTGAGAGTTCCGGAGACCCCTTCCCCCCTCACAATTCCTATTCCTTTACTGTCGGCAACGCATCTGCGACTCCTCTGGTTTTGCTGGTGTTGCCGGTTTCTGGTGACCAGGGGCCCAAGTCTGCTAATTTACGAATGGCATAATTGAATCGCAATTGTATCGCATTGTAATTGTTTGACACATTTGGTATTCTTATATGAGTAAGAGAATACCAAATGTGTCAAACAATTACAATGCGATCCATTTGCGATTCAATTATGCCATTCGTAAATTAGCAGACTTGGGCCCCTGCCTGCTCGTTTGCCTCCTTCTTATATATAAAAAAATCAGAATCAGCTCATACATCCAGCAGTTCTCATTGTCTGTCACGAAGACTTATAGAAGTTAATGTGAATTGAAATTCTAGTGTCTGATTTTACGGCAGCTGAACTCGTAAACGGCGGCGATGGGCTCACCACCTGTTGCTGAGCACATGTGCAGTCGTTATTTGGTAAAAAAAAAGTCAAAGTAAAATTATTTATTCAATGTGAACCTTTACAGGCACTTATTGACGTCAACACTAATTAAAAAAACAGTTAACTAACTTGTAGTTAATAACCCTATTACATCTCGACCGCGATTCAATTCAAGGCCAATTTATTGAACCGCGCAATAAAGTGGACTATGGTAGAGGACTGCTTTTGCAGTTTTCATTGCCTAGTCTCTGACTAACCCTTCGGGGATAAAAGTAGTGATTATATTATGTATGTAAAGCGCGGTTTCACCCGCGTGGTTCCCGTTCCCGTGGGAATATCGGGATAAAAATTATCCTATGTGTTAATCCAGGTTATAAACTATCTGTATGCCGAATTTCATCCAAATCCATTCAGTAGTTTTTACGTGAAAGAGTAACAAATATCCATCCATACTTACAAACTTTCGCGTTTATAATATTAGTAGGATATTAGGATGTATGTGAGCTCATAAAGTGGCGTTTGGCTGACCGCCTATCATAGTGAGTACATAAGCAGTTGTTATCTAGTGAAACGTGAACTGCTTTTGCGGCCCTCATTCCCTGGCTAACCTTTCAAGGATAATATTAGCTCTGGCTAACCCTGGGAGACAATATTCGAGTGTATGCTGAGTATGTATGCAAAAGTGGCTTCTTGGCGGGAAAGTGACGCGTCGCAAGTCTGTAGTTGTCTTATTTTCTAAAATTTGTGTTTTGTCGATAATTAATGTGAAATAATGGTGGATTATTAACCGTTAAGTGTTCGTGAACGTGCATGAGTGTTGGCAAATAAAACAAAACCGTGCAACATCACTTTTAAATTCTCTCAAGAAGTCCGTGCGAGATCTCAGCAAAGACCTACATCTTTACTGAAACTTAAGGGTTTTGGTGGGAATATCATTTAGCTTTCAACATTCATATTATCATCTAAGTACTTTAAGCATAAAAAAAACTTTCCTACAATCACACCAATTATCTAGCCGATTCTAGCCCAAGAGAAGCTTCGAAGAAACTCGTTAAATGGTTACTAGACAACGGATAAACATACTTAAATACATACTTATTATACATAGAAAACACCCAGACCCGAGACAATTTAGAAAAACAATAATTTCTAAATTGACCCGACCGGGGATCGAACCCGGGACCTCAGAGATGGCGACACCATGAAAACCAGTGTACAAACCACTCTACCAAGGAGGTCGTCAAGCATTACAATGATCTCTAATATTACGGCTGAAGGACTTGTATCCATGGTCACGGAATAAATAAAAAAAGTATGCAACAGTGACCTGTCCTATGACGGGGCTGCCGGCCAGGAAGCCCTTGTGCGTGGCGACGGTGACCTCGAGCTGGCGCGAGTGCAGCTCGGCCAGCGGGATCACCCACTCGAACTGCTCGTCGTACTCGGGCATGCAGCTGTCCTTCACCACCTGCGACCACATCACCAACAATGAATTAATGAGCTAATTATGAAATTAAGCTCGTTTTCCATAGGAAAACAATGTTTAACCCGTCGAGCGTCATATGTACGTATGGGTGTACAAAATAGTTGAGAGTCATGCATGTCTCTTGTACTTACCGGTGTACAAACGACTTGGCTCAGATTGGTCGTTTTATTTTAACCGGTCCGAGTTGTAGTATACAAGTTTTGGCTATCAGTGAATTTTCTATGGTCCTTATAGATTAAATTAACATATCAGTGGGATTCGGACCAAACGAAATATTTTCGAGAAAAAAAGAAAACCAAATGTTACTGCAGTTATGAGCGAACGTCAGCCATATTGGTGAAAAGTTGTGTTGTTGTGATTTGTTTTTATGATGTTATCTCGACGTAAATTATGAGTTTTCGTATGATTCTTATCTATATTTACTGGAAACTTAATACAGATTTTGTGCAATGCAATAGTTGTGTGATATAGTGGCAATTTAGATTAAACGAAGAGCTAGAAGTATAATTATGATATTTTGATTTTGCTAACAACTATGGCTAACATTGTGTGTTATAAAGTGCTGTAATTTTCTTCATATTTTGATTTTTTTGATAAAAGTGATTATAAACATTAATCAATTTGTAGATTATTTCATCAGCAACCTTTTTTTATTTACAGTTAGACATATGTACTATTAGGTCACATGTACACGGGCCGGCCACTTTTAATGGCGGCGGTTGTTTATTTTGGTTCCTAAGTTAAAAATCGTTCTGTGAGTGAAGTTCAGTGCCAAAGTGTTTATGATTCATGTTACCGGTGCGTAGTAATGTAAACTAAAAAGTTATTATGTCAATTGTGTTGTGTGTCGTTTGGTTATTATTATAACAAACAGTAAAACCAAAGGTTACCTTTATGAAATATTGAAAACAAAAGAAAATCGTTCCAGTGCCACTACAAGTAAGTCTTTATTGTTCATTCTAAGTAGTTAACTACGTACAAAAACTCATACAGAAAAGAATGACACCTCATTCACGCGATAATCTCGTATAGTTATAACACAATAAATATTTTTCCCTAATCAAACAATAAAAAAGTGATGTATCGCAAAATGCCTGACACGTAAAGCATTTAATGATTTAGGGTGGCTGGCGCGCCACGGGTTAAATATCAAAATTTTGATCAAAACCTGAATATATTTTTGAAGTTGATTCAAAAGCTTTTCCTACAAAATATGTTACTATGAAACATTTTGCACCACACATATCCTGTAATTTTTTAAATCTGAAAATATAACAAGATTTGCTGAACGACCTGCAGCCTTTTGCTTTAAACTCTTGCCATGTAGACGGGCAACATTTTTTTGACATTTGTCGTTGACAGGTTGCCACTTTCTTAAACCTAATATCCATACATCAGGTACAAAGTAGCACATATCCTGATTTGTCTTCACAAAACCGCACTTTTACAAAATGTATCGTCAGATTAATCGACAGTGGCGCAAGTTATCAAAATAGCAGAACTTTAATGACCAATTTACCTCAAGTTATCATAGCATGCTTGAAAATACTGCTAAAGTATGTGTTCATAATTTATTCAGTTTTTTTTTATTTCTGCCTTACTGTTAAACGTGGATAATAATTATGTTGTGGTTTTGGTCCTAGCCTTCTCAATTATTTTCTTACAAGGCACTCAAAAGTAAGTATTTGAAAGGACAAAAAATTACGACGATAGGCACAAACGACAGCACTTCAACTTACCATAAAATGTCTAATTTATTCAATAAATTTTGAACTTTATATCTAGAATTTATACTCTTTAATCCAGCCAAACTCGAGAAAGAATTTATGTAAACATACCAAATTAGAGTCATCATTACAAATCTGGGCAAAAATGTATATGTACTTTTCATATTATTTCCTTGATTACTGAATTTTACATAAAAATATTATAAGACTAATTATTCTTACTACACATCTCGCTCAAATCACTCACGTGACGTCGGTAAAAACGTAAGAATACGAAGAACGTAAAAAAAATCAACTATTTTCACTTGATAATGATAACCCTATTATCCCCTTAAGCACCGTAAAACCAGACACAATTGAAAATCTATTGTTTCGCGACCGCCGGCGGTCTTATGATCCTTGACCTATTACACAAATTATCTAAAATGCAGTTATTCAAAATATTTTCGCTATTTATACTAACATTCAAAATGAAGATAATACTTACTGTTTTCTATGGTCGATTTTCCCTAATTTCAATTTTTCATATTACATACATATATACAGTTTTGGATAAGTTGATCTGCGGACGTGTGCGCCAGACAGTGGACATGTCATGTGCAATGTTACTTACGATCGTTTTGCGTTTGGAATCCTTCGAGCGTCCGGGTAATAAGTACAATTTCACGTAGGGATCGGGCACGTTGGTCGGATCTTTCAAAGGTATGTTTCTAAGGACAGAAATAAAAATCATTAACTTTTAGAAAAAAAAACGGGATTTCTTTACCATGTTTATGTTGTTGGTTTTGAGACCCCGATAAACATGGTAAAAATTACCATGGTGACCATGAAAGTTTAAAGTGTTAAGACAAAAGGTCAATCACACTCGTTCTATATTTAGTCTAGGATTCTAGGTTTGCTGACTGTTCTGAAATTTTTTTTATAGGTAGGTATAATATTTATATTATTCTAGTTCATTTACTTACGCAATCTTATGCACCACAACGTACAAAGTTTGGTTTTGCATGCTGTATCGGAGCGACAGCAGGATACGGCCCAAACCGGCTTCCCCTGCGGACCTGCGGCGATAAACATTTTTTATAATTCATCACATCATACAGACGATGTTCCGCTACTTACAAGTCCGCTCAATGACGTATCGTTACAATAAGTTAATCTCATACATTCATCATTTTATTCTACAAACGTTTATGCCACTTGTCTAGCCTACTTTGTCTACCACGAAGACTCCTAGAGGTTACTATCAATTGAATTTTTATTGTCTCTGGTTTCGAGGCCGCTGACAAGCTATGCCCCTCTGGTGAAATTACGGCCATGTCATGTGACATGCGCTTTCCTGTTGTTGTAAGTTAATACCAAAACGTGTCATGCTCATGATACTTACGTTGTTAGGGATGAGCTTCTATGAACTAACTTTGGGGAGTCTCCGGCTTCAGACGATGGCGCTTGTTGATCTTGAGACACTTCTACAACATAACAAAAGGTCATTATTAAGTTTAATAAATTAAGTAGATGTACTTAATAATGTTGAAATGCTTGGTGATTATCTAAAACATTCCGTTTCTCTAAAGCCGGGTCCGCTGCGCCGTGTTTTCGTGTTTGCAAACAGGATAACATGATTTGCTAACCGAATAGGGGCGTGGCCTAACAGTTTTGTTAGCAAAAACACAATATCATGTTTCCAGAGACGAATGGATAACATCCCCCGCTTTCGCCTGCGGGGAGGGGAAGTGACGCATTTTGTGTTCGCGCTCACTAGAGGAAGACGCCATTATCGTTCGAAGATTATGTGACAATTCTCTTTGGTTTATGATGGAGTGGAATAAAGAAAATACTTTGTTTTTATACAACATACTAGAGAAAGTTTGGCATAAAAAAAATAACCGAACCTCAGTCGAAACAAGTCAAACCGAACCGAAAATCAATTTTTAGTTCTTGATATAATATCGAATGAACGAGGTTGCAGGTAGGGTCGGACCCGGAGTTTATTTCTGTTTCTTCTTTGGAGAACTATAAATCTACTATTGCTATAACAGCTTCCACGTCTTCTTTGTCTGAACTCATTTTTGAAATGAAAGAAAAACAATAACAACAATAGGCGCAGGAGTGCGTTCCGTCGTTCTGAGTGTAGTTGTTTGGTTAAAGTTTAACTCGTTTGAGTTGTAACTGAGCCACGGAACGATCGAGTTGTTTTTATAACCTCTTCTGAAGTATTCCTGTCCAAAACGAGAGAAAACTCTTCTTTTGTGTACATTTTATCCACTTTTATACAATATTTAAACCTAATTATTAAAAAGTAAAACAATACGAAACAAACAGGCCGAATTTTTCGAGACCTTTTGACATAAATTGCAAAATTTGACACTATAACAATGACATAAACGTCAAATAGCTGTCAGAGTGAAAAACAACCATCCGATTTGATGGTTGTTTGGTTGCTGCGCTCTGAGCCACAGAACGGATGAAACTACGCTCTGACAGCCGTCAGAGTAAAATTTCACCAAGCCACGGAACGGGTAGAGCGCGCGCCGGAGTGCGCTCGAGTGCACTCGAGTGAAGCCACGGAACGCAGCCCAGTGGACTGGCGGTTTTGCTAACATGTTTTGCTAACTTGTTTTGATAACAAGTTTTGTTAGAAAATTGGCGCTGCGGACCCGCCTTAAGAATGTTCTTTTGCAAATAAATCTAATGTTTTTTGTTTAACAAAAGAGGAAAATAGGGCATGCCATTAGTTGCTACTGAATGAAAATAACTACCATAAACTTATTTACTCACCAACTGATTTGATGATCTGCTCCACTGGAATAGATTTCTGTGACGCCGTATCATTTGTATTGTCATCGATGTTCTTTAATTCTACATCAGTAGATACTGGCGCTGAAATAGTTTTAACGCATTTAGCGAACAAAGAACAAGCTGTGGTATCTGCCTACTCTTCCAGGAAATGAGCGTGACGTATGCGTGTAGGTACAATGGCGGACTCCGTCGCTTTACCAGTGTAAAGGTCAAAATCCCTTGCACACCGCGTCGTCTATTTGGTACGGGCACGCACCCGGGCGGTCGGTGCGTTTCATACTAAAATCGCTGCAAAGTGGTAAAGCGACGGTGACCCCCACCGTACAATGAAAAATTTTAACCCTTTCGAATGCAATGGCAGCTATATTGCCACTAATTTACTTTTTATTTTTTTAAACTAATACCTCCGATATGATACCGGAGTCCTTCTATGCTTGTTTTGTTCTCTTTCATGCAAGTTCTCGCTTTTATGCTTCTCGTACTTTCATTCCTCATGCTACACTTGCATATATCACGCTTTTGTTCTTTTTTGCGGTTCAGAGTTCGGCCTACACCTGCTCTTGCTAGTCTATCTAACTATTCTATCTATACTCCATCTTCTGTAGTCTATCTAACTATTCTATCTTTTTTCCATCTTCTATGGTCTGTCTTACTATTCTATCTTTATTCCACTAAGGCTCGTATTCTAAAATCAAACTCAAAATCAAATCCATGCTTGAATACAGTTAGAAAGGGGTTGGCGATATATGCGATGAATAGCACTATCCTTTTCTAACAGACTGTACTCAAGCAGAGATTTGAGTGCGAGTTTGGTTTTAGAATACGAGCCTAAATATTGAACCTTATACTCTTGGAATAAGATCGAAAAGCAATGAAAACTTTTAACTGTACAGAAAGGGTTACCGCCTCTGTGGTATAGTGGGTAAGCTATCGCTCTTAGACCCAGAGTTAGATTCCCAGCGGGGAGTGCCTAACATGTATGTACTTGGCTTGGTTAGTGGTAGGGCTTGTTAAGTCCGCCTGGCTAGCTACCACCAGCTTATCTTAAGTCTGGCGCCATAACAACAATGTTTATAGCATTGTTGTTTTCCGACAGTTTGAGATAAGATAGCCAGTTCCTCAGTGGTTGAGGATTCCGGGTGAAGCGCGCTTCCACCTTCGGCCTTATCGTCACTTACCATCAGGTGAGATGAAGGCCAAGTGCTTACTCGTAGTGAATATCTATATATATAAATATGAATTGCTGTTCGTTTGTCTCGCAAAAACTCGAGAATGACCCAACCGATTTGGCTAATTATGATCTTGAAATATTCGTGGAAGTTCAGGAAAAATTTAAACGATGAGAAAAAAAGTAAAAATCTTTTAAAAAAAAAACTATAAACAAAAAGACGTCGTGCAATATAGGTTTTAAATATTAATTGGTTGCTAAAAACTTTTTGCAGTTTTCTTACTTCTTTTTTTCGCGACATTTATCCTTTTCCTGTCGGTTGAGTGGTCATTGTGATTTGGACAGGACAACGTCCTAGTGTACTAGTAAATAATAAAAATAATAGAGCGATACCTGTGTCGGTGGGCGAGGGCGGCTGGCTGGTTTTGCCATCGGCGGCGTCACTGGCGGGAGCGGGAGCGTAAGCGGGGGCGGTCGGAGCCGGGGACGGTTCCTCTTCTATGTCCTCCTCTTTGATAGCCTCTTTCAGAATCTACCAGAATCAAATTATAGATTTAAAATTATTTATTCAGATAAAGCTACAATAATTCCGCACTTATGAACGTCACTACACCATACATCGGTTTGTAAGTCTTTAGGGCGGGACACCTTGTACTGAAGAGAACCGGCATTTAAACTTTGTCAAAAGGTAGTTTTTATACATTACATAATAATCACGACCTTTACCCCCCCAGGGTTAGTCAGGGACTGGGCAATGAGGACCGCAAAAGCAGTCCTCTACCATAGTCTACTTTTCACCAAATAGCGACTCAGCGTGATAGGTGGTGAGCCCACCGCCGCTCTATGCGTCAAAAGAGGCATAGAGCGGCTCTTTGCTGTTGAATGTATGTGCAGTCTTCTTATCCCTTAGGGAAACTATGTCGTGAGTAGTGTATATTAACGAGTATGAAATTAATTGCTGGGATAATATTTGTTAGCGCTTGAAATACAATAAATTGCCATGCTATTTTGTAATGAAATAATTCATTTATGTCAGATAACCTTTCAGGGTCAGACCCGCATTGGGGAGGTGTGACTGTTTATAGCTTAATCTTCCTAAGAGCTGTTTCGACGACAGACTTGCCTGTAAAGGCTAATAATTAACGTTACCTTTAGCTGCAGCGACACAATAATTTTGGACTCCGAGCCCGACTTCTGCAGGTTGAGCGGCTGGGTGAGCAGACTGAGGTCCTTCTCCTTCAGCAGCGACGATATGCCGTACACCAGCTGGCCCAGAGTGTTGCCAGTCTTCTGATCTAACACCTAGAAAACATAATATTTTATATATTATTATATTATTTGTGTGAGCTTGATTTTGTATGACACTTCACACGTCATTTTTGTAGGACTCGGGGCAGAGTAGGTACACACCGGTGATCTGAGACCTCCTGTTGAGCAATCACCAGAGTTTACCCCAACAGCATATTAACAGAATCTGACATTTGTAGAATATGTCATTTTGTAGGATGTGGCATTCATTTTAAACTTGTCTGACATTTGTCGACTAATCCAAAAAAGTGAAGAGCCACCATGGGAGTTTCTCCTGTGTTCTTTTTGCATCAACACGTCGTGCTGAGACTTTATTTTTATTAACATTATACAGTACAATGGTTTAACTGCTTACCAAATTAAATAAAAAGATAAACGATACCCAAGGGAAAAGAGAGGGTGGTATAGCCTGACCACAACCGCTGCACCGCGCCTTAGGTATGCGCGGGGAGAGGGGGAGTGGGAAGTAAAGAGCATGAACTCACATGAGATTCGTAGTGTCAGACAGATCTTACGATATCGAAGCACAGTTTATTGAAGCTTTATATTTACGAGTATAATTACATCCAAATCGTTTTTGTCCAATATGATTTTTAAATAATTACAATTAAAGAACCAATATAAATCTTTAATTCTTGGAAATATATAATATAAACTTTCTTTGTTTGCTTTTCTTTTCTTAAAATATTCGGCCACTTTGAAAATGACAGTCTTGATATCTCGAGATAATGCACGACCCATTTTTAGATATTTTACCCCATGTGCGTCTGACACTCTAGTTGCCGCCGTGAGCGGTGACAGCAGAATGACAAAATGGAGCAACTGTTTCGCCCCCCGCCTCGCCGCTCGCATACCCAAGGCGCGGTACAGCGGTAGCGGTCAGACTATAGTACTCGTTTAATGAGCTGCTACGCGACACGATGCATAAAATGTACCACAGAACCGAAATAATCGACCTTGTTCATGCTATAGTAGTCTGTAACTCTATGAACACACGGTACAAAGTCAAGTGGGAGAGCGCGGTTTCGTGCGACCGCTTGGGGTTTGACGGATAGGCGCGCTCTGTCAGTGCGGTCTCATACGACCGCAGCTCTTCAATCCAAATAGTTATTAAACTATTATTATTTATTAGTTTTATTACCCATAATTGGCGCGAAAACATAAATTTTGGTCTATGTCTACATTGTAATGCATGTGTTGTTTTTTATTTGGATAGCATCGTCGCGTAATTTAGGTGTATCAAATTTGGTACACATAATATAATATACAATATGTCCGGGGAAGTAGTAATCAAACTTTAAGAGCGTGATCTTTGGACAATTTTAATGATAAAAATACCTGAAATCAGGGGTCTGACACGCCTCTCGCCAAATTACAGGGTTTGAGGTTTTTGACCTCTTCCTTAAAAAAAAGCGATAGCATGGGCACCTTGACACTAACAAGCAAATATTTGGTATCATTCGATAGCTAACAAGATTACCTATTAATAGAAGTAGCAAACACACACGGGCCCCATACATTTTGAGAGAGTAAGGATTGATTCATGTAAAAAAAACGCCATACCAATTATTTAAGGTATTTTAACAATTGACTATTGTCTGATCTATTGATCACACTCTTAAAGTTTGATTACTACTTCTCCGGACAGATTGTTGAGCCACCAACCTTGATGTCGAGCACGTCGATCTCCGGGTTCTGCACGAGGAAGGAGTAGCCGATCTCGTAGACGGGGCTGTCGGTGCGCATCTGCACCGCCGAGTTCTCGCTCTTCTTGCCCACGGACACCGTCAGGTACGGGTCGGGCCGGGAGTGCGCGCGCGCATTCTAGTAGGTGTGGATAGGTAATGTAGCAAAATCAAAAACACCTTTTATCCAATGCTACCACCACAAATGTCAAATTTCGTCAATGAATTTCGAACTTTATGCTATGGGTATAAGGCTGGCCTCATACATCCGGAATGGCTCTCTGGATTCATATTATTAATTCAGAAAGACCGCAATACCATACAATATCAGTATGCTTCCCACACATTCTGTTTTTTCGGATTATGAATTTTCGATCTGTAAGAATGATCCTGACGAGCGTTTTGAAATCCGGATCGAAATATTTTCATAACGCGCGTATTCCCATACATTTTAATAGAGCGGCGGCAGTGTTTGCGTTTGCATTTATTTTTTTTAATTATGAAGAGCCAAAAGCAATGCGATTACTATTAATTACTCTTCCATAAAGTCTCCAAACGTGTTTACGTTTGCATGTGCCGAGAATCACGAGACTACTGATCAATCTGAATTTTAAGATATGTGTGAGGAAAGGTGCCGGAATTTAGATTATGAATTTTAGAATATGAATCTAGAGAGCCATTCCGGATATAGGAGGCCAGCCTAAGGATCAATGTCGATTGGAGAAGTTTGACAGTTTTGTTCAGCTTGACCTGCTGGCGTAGGTACAGTCACGAGCACCAATATGTATACACTTTGACTCTTATTCCATTGCGTTAAGAGTTACAATTGTTTACATATTTTTGCTCGTGATTGTACATTGAAAATAAAATCAAATGACAAATCAGTGATCTAATCGCTTCAAAGTGATACCTTCTAGATAAACAGAAGGATGGAGAAAACTAAAGACGCTATCAAAATGAGAGGCGATTAGCTTTTCATAAAAATAAAATTGTATACAGATTAGACAAATAAATTGAATAGCAATTGTAAAATTTCGAAAAAATTTCCCTTTACATAAATACAAATAAACGCACTTTACGAAATTTAAGTTCTGGTACTACACTCACTATTACCTCTGCGACAGACCGGTGGTGGTGGTGGTGGTCAAACACTAGACCAGGCGCTTGAGATTGAGAATCATAGAACAAATCAGATAAACTCACGGGCAAATTCCTACACGAGTCGATGTAGACATTAAGTACAGCTGAACTGATATCTCCTGTCTTCACTAATTGGGTTTGAGTGATAGCCTGAAACAAAAGCATTTATATAATAATAATAAAAAAGAAGACTGTCAAAGGATGAGGAGTTCGATCGTACAAGTTAAGCAACAGTCGGAAAGCCGTATCACTGGATGGATAAACACTTAATAAATATTAAGCTCCGTGCTTTGAAAAGGGCACACGTTAAAGGCGCATTTTCATTGGTCGATAAGTCGGTCGTTAGCCCGAATACAAGGAGGCCCCGCATTAGGACTAACCCAAGGTTTCATGGTTTACAACTGCCGACGGATTTTTAAGGGGATTCAGAAATAAAGAGAAGACCTTTTCGAATGTAAGTATAAAACTCTGGGCTCTGTAGCATGCGTTTCAAAAATCATCCCGCACCCAGCATGCGGGCGCTAACGACCAATGAAAATGTGCCCTAAGCAGTTTATCCGGGTTTGTTGTCTTAAGAAAGCATTCATCAAAATCCACCACCCATATATAGTCAACCAGAAAGTACTGCGTCCCTTCCTTTTATGTTCTCCTGATTCAGTGGAACGTTTCTAGGCGGAATATGATGATGAACTGTCAAAAGAGTACTCACGTGACTGAGGTCTAGCAGGTCGGCGGAGAGACGGTGCCACGACAGGCGCAGATGCACTTTGCCGTGCTTAGCTTGTTGCAGAGTTTGCATCTAAAACAAAAAGGAGTAAAATGTAAATCGATAGTGATGAAAAGTGACTAATTTGAACTATTAATCAAAATTCCATATGAGGTATACGAACCTGCACGTTCTGGCCTACCGGGGTAGATTCTTGGTATTCGAAAAATTATAAGATCGTATGTTGTTGTCCCAGTTCGTTATCGTTAGTGAATAAGGTTCAGTTTAGTTTACAAAATCTGCTTTTGAAAAATGTATATGTTGTCTTAATTTTTAAATGTTTCGGGTTTAATGCAACAGGTGCAGTACAATACGAGTATATACAGGTATGAGATATGGTTACAACTTTTTCCCATGAGATCCCATTTTTCTGGAAAGCACTATTCAGAACTGAATATCTTGAAAACGGCTAATGTTATTTCCATGAAACCAGGCAAAAAAAGTGACAAAATGAGGCTTTCAATAAATATAGCCTCTGACTTACAGAGACTATAAACTTCTGAACCTATAGTCTATAATCTTAGCGTCGGGTTGTTGTATTTATCATTACACTTAAATGATGCAATAAAAAAAACAATTTAATCAAAGAAAATACAAAATATTAAACGCAATTTAAATAAAACCCACCGTATCTAGCCGGCCAGCTCGCACCACTTGAGAAATATCCAACGAACATCTGCAAATAGTTTCAATTCGTAAATTGAAAAGAAATAAATAGAAAGAGAACGATTAGTACTTAACAGAATTTATGAATTAATATCCCTGTTAACCTAAAACGTGTAATAAAATTAAAATCTCTGTCTCTATCTGCCTTTATTAACAAAAATGAGACAGCGTCCGAATTTTACCAATAGCTAATTGTCTAACTTCAACACCCATCGTAATACCTTCCAAATACAAGTACTTTGCTTTGATAGTTTGCTTATTTTAAACCAATTTTAAAATAATTAAAACTAGCGAAGCAATGTACTTCGACTTGAACGGTATTGCGATATATGTTGAAGTTATACAATAAGGCCGCAGGTACATCTTTAGTCCACGTTAATAATTAACAGGTTGTTAGTTTGGTTTCATTGAAATTTAGTAGTAAAGCTAGGCTGGTAAATATAAACTTTTAATTAATAAAACAACAACGAGAGCATCCGTTACGTATACAATTAATAAAACTATGTTTGGCGAAGCAAAATGATTAAGCATATTTGGTAGCGCGATTGTTAATTTCACGTTGCAGGCTTTATTATTTTATTCCGTGCTTCGGCTTGTTAAATTGTATTTTTTAACAATAATCAAATAAAGAAAATAAATAGTGAAATAAATGAAATATAGCAAACGTGTGTTTGTAAAATAAATGTAATATAGCAGTGTTTGTACAGTCCATTTAACATTTAGTTTGCTAAGAGTTTCCTGAACAAATTGTGGTGGTGGGTGCTTAATTTAGATTTTATACAAAACATTTTTCAGTTCCAGATTTTTCGGTGTTTCAGTATTGTGATCAGTGTCGTGTGGAGTGAAGAGTGTTAATGTATTGACCACAGACATGGTGTTCACTGGTACGCTTGCAGCGGCAGTCCGTGTGCAGTGATTCTCATTCGATGCACATTCCTAGTTTACAGTGAGCTGCAAGACTTATAGAAACATTGGCGTCGCTAGTCAAAATATACACAAGCCTATTATATACCCTTTAAGCTAATTCATAAACAAATAAAAGTACCTAAGTTACTTAAATATTAGCATCAGTAGCAGAGCAGGAAGATGGTCGGGCGATGACCACTTTCGAAAATGCAAATCATTTTCCCAATGCATTAGCTAATTTGAAAATTAGACTTGTTAAATCAAGATACAAGCAAAATAAATTGAACTCAGATACTTTTAAAATATATTTACAAGAATTCTCAATTCACGATTGAGATTATTAACATTACCTAGTGAAAATCAATGATCTAACGACGCCATTTGTCTATGTACATTTGCGAATTTTGCGATACAGCATCATACAGTTGGTAGTGCGTGGCACCGACCTGCCGAGGCGTTCGTCCCTGCCCGTGCGGTCCCAGTCGTAAAGCTGCACCACCGCGCTCTGGGCGCTGCTTTGCAGTATCGACTGTACAACCCACCACATTACACATACATATAACCATTCACCCACAATGAAAGCACGGGCGTGGCAAACCTACACAATCACAATTCACAATGAACGTGTGTACGTTCATAATGAAAGTAGGGAACCGTCTGCGCTTTCATTGTGTCAGGAGACTAAAGCTTGTATCACAGCGAACACACCTAATAGTTGAACCAAATCACGCGTGAGTCATGTATGAAGATGTTAGTATTGTATTACATAATACATTATGTACAGCTCTCTCCGGTGCTATCGCCCCGATTATCGCAAAACGTTGAATAACACATTTAAAAAACACACGTTATTAGCTGTGTAAAAAAAAATCGTAAATAAAAAAACATTAAACATAATAATTTATATCGTCACAGGCACTTCAATCTAAGTTTTAATAAATTTAAATCTTTACAGTGAATAGCTAGGCCGAATAGTAACTTACAAAGAGGTGACAATAAAAACTATTTCATTAAAATTAAATAAAACAAAAGAGCACGGCAATGTGTGTCGCCATCATGGCGTAGCGCTGAAACGGACCTGCCGAGAAAGTCATCGTTGTCAATGCCCATCCCCGGATCCCAGTCCCACAGCTCGCACTGCAGCACTTGGCTCTTCCTTGAGCTTATTATCGCCTTAGGACAAATCACATCCAGACATTAGACAACCGAACAGTACAAACAGTTTTTGGATTTGGTATGATAATAGACCACGTGTGAGATGTTTTGAGTAAAAAGTTGACGACAAAAAGTTTGCCGCCTGCGGCTTATGTGTATGCGCGCATGACATAAGCGGTCATGCCAGTTTTGAGTTGACAGAATATAATTTTGTAGAGAGTATTAGATCAAGAAAAAAATTATAATTATATATTTTACACGTGTCAAAGTAAATTTACACAAATATAAACTTAAATAATAAAGACTTTGTAAAAGTTTAAGACAGTTTTTTTAAATAATTAAGTATATGCAGCCCCACTTACCTTTAAAACTAAATCTATGTGTTTTATAATAAAGTAACTAATGGTTATTCCATGAAAATAATAACATTGATAATCATGAAATGCGATGAAGCAAGCATACTACGAAAAAATTAGACAAGAGCCAACATACACTATAACTAACTATATTAAAACAATGTTGTCACAAAAAAATTTAAACATACTCTTGCCCATTTCTTGTAGTGGTTTGTATATCTTAAACAATCAATAATTATTGCAATCGATTTTGGCTATAGCTTTTTACTAAATGAAGTATGAGCGATATTATTCTAAAATGAAATTTAGTTCACTAAAACCAAACTGTGTACTAATTTTTTATAACACAATTAATAAAACAAATAATATCGTTCAAACTTATGGCGAGGTAGCATGCTTAGCACAGAGGCGTAACCAGTCATAATAAGTAACGCATCGAAGAGTCAGTAGTATACTACTGAAAAATTTACCGTTGATACCAGGATTTCCTGTGAAGAGATACGCCCCTGCTGCTTACTTAAACTAGCATGCGCGAAGCTCTACCACCAGTGCGCCGCGCCCCACTCCAGTGTAGGTACCTTTGTTGTCCTGCTCTCGCCTGCTGCCAGACTTTCTACTTCGTAATACGAAACGAACTGCCCTATTCGTCATACTAAACTTTGTGTACCTTATTCAGTTTTAATAAGAATAATTTTTAAACTATATTTCATTATTTGTGGCCACACTTTGATAAATTAAACTTGCTGTTCATTTAGTGACCGATTGGGAGAGCCTGATTGAGGTTTTTTCTGCATAACGGTAAAGCCTCAATACACAGCTTAAAGCTTAATTTAACAGACAATACTAAAAAGCAGTAATTTAGTTTAAAAAATACGCTGTAAAGTCGAGATTCATAAAACTTCCAATTGAATGTTTAAATGACGGAAATAGGTTCGATTCAGTATGACGAACGCGCTACAATTTTTATTTATTTATATAAAGACATGAACAGGGTCACTTATTATGAATTAGTGCAACATTGATCACAGCTAAAGATAAATAAACTATTTCATTATTTGTGGCCACACATTGATAAATTAAACTTGCTGTTCATTTAGTAACCGATTGGGAGAGCCTGATTGAGGTTTTTTCTGCGTAACGGTAAGGCCTCAATACACAGCTTAAAGCTTAATTTAACAGACAATACTAAAAAGCAGTAATTTAGTTAAAAAAATACGCTGTAAAGTCGAGATTCATAAAACTTCCAATTGAATGTTTAAATGACGGAAATAGGTTCGATTCAGTATGACGAACGCGCTACAATTTTTATTTATTTATATAAAGACATGATCTGGGTCACTTATTATAAATTAGTGCAACATTGATCACAGCTATAGATTAATTAGCTGATAAAATTGGGTGTCCCCAAGAAATCCCACAATTATGTAAAATACAAATTCATACAACAGTAGATGTGATCAATGTTACACTCGCTTCATAAGTAACCCCGATCAAAGTTCAAAGGTATTGATTCTGCAATTTTAAAACGACACAACCGTGTTCTGATGATCTGATTCCGACATTTACCCCCATAAATGTCAAAATCACGCCACTGAGACACCGACTGTAAAGTGTTGTACAGCAGAATTGGCTACTTGACAGTTTTCGGAAAAGTATTTTAAAAATTACAAACTTTTATTTTATACCCCGTACAATAATTTGTTTCTCGAAAAAGCTTTATTTAATAGAAAAAAAAACAAAATGTGACGTCACACGAAGCTCAATTATGCCCACCCTTGTTTCGGGTCTTATAATCCACAGACAAAAATCGCAAAATAATTTTGTAAAAATAAAATATTTACAAATTACTTATCTTAATCATCATCATCATCATCATCAGCCTATACTCGTCCACTGCTGGACATAGGCCTCACCAAGAACACGCCACTGAGCACGATCCGCGGCCACTCTCATCCAGCTCTTGCCAGGAGAGCTGGATGAGAGTATGATATGATATTGGATTTGGTATGATAATAGACAACGTGTGAGATGTTTTGAGTAAAAAGTTGACGACAAAAAGTTTGCCGCCTGCGGCTTATGTGTATGAACGCATGACATAAGCGGTCATGCCAGTTATTGTTTTGTTATTATATCAATAAAAAAAAAACCTATTAGATAATTATTGTTACATTATAAACTACCATATCCGACATATTTCATATTTTATTGTTACAACTGTCAAATAGCCAACACGGAGCTATTTTCGTTTCGTATGTACGCAGTATGAGCCGAGCGTGCGGGCGAGTGCGCCGGCGTGCGGGCACTGACCTGCCGAGCTTGTCGTCGTCGTTGCCGTCGTCCTTGTCGAGCACCTCAATTTCCAGGGTCTGCCCCAGCGCTTGCATTACGCGCGCCTTAACGCCCAACACACATACATTAGGGAAAACAAAAACTATTTTCACAACTACTTACTTGTTCCTCTCATTATTATTATTATTAATATTTAAAAAGGTTTTAAAAAAACAACTGCAGAAATTGGCCAATAAAGCACGAAACGTTAAAAGCCGGAGGGTAAAAAAAAAAGAAATGTTAATTACAAAAAACATTAAAGCCCATATTTGTTTAATGTTGATATTATTTTCCAATTCCTCCAAATTGAAAATAAAAACAACATTATCTTTGTGGTTGTAATGATTACTTCATTACCACTTTATTTTTCTCAACTACTATCAAATATTAAACTTTCTCCCTTTTATTTAAGTTATGGTTCTCCTACTTCATGTCAACCAGTGTTAGGAATTCTGTTCTATTCCCCAAGACCATTGTGTTAGCACCATTTTATGAGTGGATGGATTAATCATTACTAATATTTTAAAAGTGCATTCGGTCTACAAAATACTATGAATAATTTCAAGAGGTTTTTCCATGCTCATTCCTGATGTTGAAAAAGTTAAGACAGTAAACAATAATGGAGCCCTTTGCAAAGCTAAATATAAAACAAGACAAAATCTACCACACATTTGTTTACTGTTTTAACCAAAAATATCTATAAAAATTGCGATAGATTTAAAACATTTCTCGTCGCAGTGAGTTTTTCATAAATGGAAATGTAATAATGGAAATGACAATTACAAATCCAAAAACGGTGGTTTAAAATCAGAAATGAGCCAAAAATGTTAACTGAAGTTACATTATTTAACTCACCAATCCAAAACCGTTCGATCAATTAAAACATTGCCCAGAAATAATAAGTGTGCTCATCAAGCGCTGTAGTAAAATGTTAAAATTACTAAAAGGACAAAAAGGTTTGAGTGTTACGAAAACTATTAAAAAGGTAGTATTATTAATAATATAAAAGAGAAAAGGACAGAAATATAGGGTTCTCACCTCGCACCAGTAGTCCCAGCGCGGGTTGACGTCGTTGTCGATGTGTTTGGTCTTCCACTGCTGCGCGCCGACGGTTATGATCGCATACGGATCGGACTTACCCTTTCCTGAACATTACATGTTTTTGTTGATTTATTCATTATAAGCGTTTCTGATAGTATCACTTACGAGTGACTACGAGACTTACATGCTTTTTATATTTTTTATTGGGTCTCAAAAGTCATTATGTACATCTGATAAAACTGGGTAGAAGAAGCCAGTGAAGTACATCTTACAATCTTTCAAAACACTATTGGAGCATTGTTAAGTTAAACATTGTTTTGTCTAGATATAAACTTAAATATAAAATTAGAAAAAAACCATTAAAAACTTGATTAATTCCTTACCTATCATAGATACATCTTTCCTCATGAGATTCTCAGCTTTAACGAGGTGGATTCGGAGGACACCCTAATGAAAAAAACACAGTTACTACATAGAGACAAAATAAACTATGAAACTCTCTTTATTAACCAATACAACAAAGTTTTTTTTTTATATTAAGCCCGGCAAATGATCCCACTCCACCTGAGGTTAAGTGGAAATGGAGTCCACAGTACAGTCCGAGGACAACTGCTGCAGCGTAAGAGACGTAGCACCAGTCACCCTCACTCTTCCGGCCCACAAAGTGACTCTTCGCGCGTCGTTTGAAGGCCCCCAAGTCATAGTTAATATACATAAATATAAATAAATAAAAAACTTTTATTTAGTGACAAATAACTACATTAAGTACCTACGTTAATAAATACATTAAGCAAATATTTGACACTAAAAACTCAGCATGTGTCGGATGTCTCAGACACCCGACGCTGGTCTTCTTACCTCGTTTTGATTGATTCGCACGCCGCAAAATAAAAAAAGCAAATAATACACAATAAAAAATCGGTAACGCAAACAATATACGTTCTTCTGCTATGACGCATTATGTTGAATTTTACAAGGCAATCTCACCTCTGGCTCGGGCATGCGCAGGTCTACCGTGGGTATCTCGTCGCTGAGCTTGATGGGCAGCTTGTTGGGCAGCACCATCATCTTGGCCACCTGCTCCACGATGCAGCGCCGCAAGATGTCGCTGCAAACACCGTTTTGACGTTTAAGGGGGCTTAGGCGATGAAAACGGAAAAATTGCCTGTTTTCTATTAGCTGTTATTCAAAATGTTTTAGATATTTCGCACTGTAATTTTCAATGTGTATTACAGAACGTATGTGTGAGGGGATGAACGAAGCCAAAACACTCGATAGAAAAAAATCCTGAAGTTACCTCTAAAATTTCATATAAATGCACTTTACGACCGTGTTTTGCAATAATAATTCCTATAGAATCATAAAAACATAGGTATTTATATACCTTTTCTATTTCTTGACTGATTTGGATTTCCAGAAAACCAAACATTTTTGTTAACTTTTTGATAAAAAAAAAGTGAATGGCGCTTAAGAATTACCGCGGACTCCGCACCGCGAAACACCCGCGAGGCCCCGCGCAACATCTAAATTTTCCTGACCGCCTAACCCCCCTTAACCATACCACACATACATATTAACGAATATTATCCTCGAAGGGTTAGTCAGACACCTGCACATGTATGTGACAGGTGGTGAGCCCATCGTCGCTCTATGCTGTTGGATGTATGTGCAGTCTTCGGTCCGTTAGTCGCCTTTTTTAGTTTCAACGGCAAAAACGGAAAAATATCACGTTTGTTGTATGGGAGCCCCACATTAAATTTGGTTATTTAATACTGTTTTTAGTATTTGTTGTTATAGCGCCAACAGAAATACACCATGTGTGAAAATTTTAACTGTCTGGTTATCACAGTTCATGAGATATAGCCTGGTGACAGACGGACGGACGGACGGACGGACGGACGGACAGTGCAGTCTTAGTAATAGGGTCCTGTTTTTACTCTTTGGGTACAGAACCCTAAAAATATAAATGTTATTAAAAAGTTATAACTATTGAGCTGACCTGAAACCCGGCATGTCGAGCACGTCGGCGGCGCCCACCAGGTTGAAGTCGATGGACGGGTTGTTGAGGAAGAACACCTGTAGCCCGCCCACCAGCGGCATCTTACTGATCAGCGGCTTCATTACCACGCGCGCCATGCCGTGGATCTGACCAACACGTTTTTTTTACATACAAATTCAAAGTCAAATGCTTTACTGAGTGGTAGAGCCACGCTGCGTTGCAGCACGCATTGGGCCGGCTCGCCCGCCGTAATACCACCCTCTCACGAATATTCGGCGTGAAATAATGACACTTGGTGCTGTTGTGTTTCGTCCGACCAGTGAGGGTTCTAAAGCCTCCCCTCACACTCCTCCTAATTCCTATTCCTTCCTCAAACCTATTCCTCCCTTAAAGGCCGGCAACGCGTCTGCGATTCCTTTGGTTTTGCAGGTGACCCGCCTGCTCATTTGCCTCCCTTTCATAAAAAAAATTCAATATAAACCTTTACAGGTACTTATTGACGTCAAAAATATAATTAGTTAACCTTTTTTTTTAATATTTTATTTTTTTGTAGTTAAATCTTACCTATCACCTAACTTAACTACCTACCTAATCTATCACCAGTTCGGATTTTGGGAGAGCCTTCGACTGAGAAGAGGCTGGCAAGAGCTCAGGAGACCTTACTTTTTTCTCCCTCTAAGTAAGTAACAAAAGGTAACAATGTCGTTACCAACTCATAC
The DNA here is from genome assembly GCA_963921215.1 of Scoparia ambigualis. Classification (NCBI taxonomy): domain Eukaryota; kingdom Metazoa; phylum Arthropoda; class Insecta; order Lepidoptera; family Crambidae; genus Scoparia; species Scoparia ambigualis. The sequence continues at coordinate 18,640,198 of OY992503.1, forward strand.
AAACATTCTTCCACTTTATAATAACCTTTACTCATGAGGGTTTTTTTAACATGTTCTTTAAATGATTAAATGTATGTAAAGGCATTACAGTAATATTTGACAGACGTTTGTTAAAACATGTTACACATTTACCTGTCAATATGAAAAAGTCACCTGTTATGAAGTCTAAAACTAGGGACGGCAAGCTTATTTTTCCTACGAGTGTTTAAGTTATAAAGATCACAATTTTTAACAAATGTGTTATACTTCTGAACATACAAAATGTAAAATGTAAAAATACACTGTGTTGCAATGCAATAGTTAATATATCGACAAAATCTCACGACTATTACTCCCTAAGGGTTAGTCAGAGACTAGGCAACGAAGACCGCAAAAAAGTCTTCTGCCATAGTCCACTTTTCGCCAAATAACTACACATGTAATCCGCGTGACAGGTGGTGAGCCCATTGCCGCTCTATGCTGTTGGATGTATGTGCTGCCTTTAGTCCGTTAGTCGCCTTTTACGACACCTAAGGGAAGAGGTGGGTCGGTAGTACTCTTGGTCAATAGTTTTATAGTTTACCGTTGCTTTGTGTTTTTTTACTTCTTGTACACGCCAGCTGACCAACCTATCCAAAACTGTGAAATTTCTCCAATGGATATTGATCCTTATAACCAATCCTTAATTTATACAATTTATTGTAGGAATTTGACATTTTGTGGTAGGTTGATCTGCTGGCGTCAGTTATTTATCTTATCTTAGTGAGGCCTGCAGAGGTTTCCCTCTCGCAGCAGCACGTCGACCCATTGGGATCTTTTGTGCAACCCCGTCCTATCACTCTGTTTCTTCAGTGAAAATGACTGCCATAAGCTTGGCAATGTCTATCTTCTGGTTACGGGTGGGCCAATCCCAGGAGACTCATTATTTTCCTAGCAAGGGACTCACAGTCACACAGTAAGTGTTGCATGGACTCCGTTTTTTTTCTCTCCACATGCCCTGCACAAGCTGTCTGTTGCTAGCTGCATATGGAGTATTTGTTTTATGGCATATTGCTCGGTCAGGGCTCAGATGATTGTTCGTGCCTGCTTTTTGCTACCTCCGCATCTGATTTTACTCCGTCCTAGGGCGTCTCCACCTATGAAGGATTTTGAGTGTTTCATACCGGGTAGCTTTTCGATTCACTAGTGATGTGCCATAATGCATTCAAAGGGCTATCGATATTTAATATTTCAAAGAGCAAATGATATTTTACTTTTTAATTCGCAATACAAATGATGTTTTACTTTTAAATTCCTAAATACTAATGTAATAAAACTCAATTTCATAAAAGCTGGACAACACAGTGGTATTTTTAAAACATGTTAATTCTATTAATACTATGAAATACAATATAAGAGTAATTATTATTTTCCTTGGTATATATGCCCAAGTAATCGACTGCATACGAAAAGCTAGAGATCGTGATATTGCATCAAGCAGCTCTTCACCGGAATACTAACATATCATTCTAATTATTAGTTATCACGCGACATTTTAAAATTAATAAATATCAATTGTTGATACTATCTTCTTTTTTTAATGTATCAACCCACACCTACCAAATTCCTATAGGTATAAAATATCGATAAAAGCTCGCCACTAGTTAACACGTAGTTTTACACCTAAAGGAGTCATTGGCGTCGTGCGAAGTTAAAATAATTCAATAAATTCAATGCAAAGTTTAGACATCATTTTTAGCATAAAAACATAAAATAAAAAAAAATAGGCAATTAGTAAATATAATGAAAAAGCTTTTTTTTTTTTTTTTTATAGCAGAAGGAGGCAAACGAGCAAGCGGGTCACCTGATGGAAAGTAATCACCGCCGCCCATGGACACCCGCAAAACCAGAGGAATCGCAGGCGCGTTGCCGGCCTTTAAGGAAGGAATAGGCTCGTTTCTTGAAGATCCCTAAGTCGTAACGGTCCGGAAATACCGCCGCCGAGAGCTGGTTCCACAACACTGTAGTTCGAGGCAAGAAATTTCTTGAAAAACGCACAGTAGTAGACCGCCATCCATCAAGGCGATGTGGATGGAATGACAGTCGATTGCGTGTAGTGCGGTGAAGGAAATTAGCGGCAGGGATCAAGCCGAACAATTCCTCAGAACACTCCCCATGATATATACGGTACAATATACAGAGAGACGCAACGTCTCTCCGAAGAGCCAGTGGATCGAGCCGACCTGAAATAACCACGTCGCCGACAATTCGAGCAGCTCTGCGTTGAATGCGGTCAAATGGAAGGAGTTGGTATTGGGGTGCTCCAGCCCAGAGATGGGAGCAGTATTCCATATGCGGCCTGACCTGTGCTTTATACAGTTGTAAACGGTGGGCCGGCGTGAAATACTGACCCGCTCTATTAAGCACACCCAGCTTTTTCGAAGCTAATTTAGCTTTACCTTCCAAATGACCACGAAACTGAACGTCACTCGAAATATCGACGCCAAGGATTCCAATAATCAAGCTCCGATCAAAATTAAATAACTAGTAATTCAAACCTTTTTAAAAAAATAAAAAGTAATAAATGCATAATTTTGACTCCTTATGTAGCCTTCGGCGTCGTAGGCACGGAAACCGAATAACGCCTAAAGAGGTCATTGGCGTTCAAAAGGTTAAAAACTTACTATCAATTAATTTAATGTTACTTTGTCTTGGTCATAATGTATTTACCTATAAGTGTTAAACAAACGTTTGTAAATCAATAAAGCAGCCGCCGACGACACTTTTATGAAGGAGGACTTTTTGCCGAAGGTCGTGCGTGGTGTACCGCGTTTCTGCGGTAGATTGCTTATCGGCATCAGCGGAGCAGCACAAGCGAGTACTTACGTATAACCATGGTTATAAGTTGAAATCATTGTATTAGGCATGTATGTATGTATGTACTTCAACGTATTTGAATATGAGCCATCGTAGTCTCAATTTTTATAAATTATGTTATACAAGCGGCCGCTCGCGGTTTCACCCACGTGGTTCCCGTTCACGTGAGAATATCGAGATAAAAAGTATCCTATGTGTTAATTCAGGTTATAAACTATCTGTATGCCGAATTTCATCCAAATCCATTCAGTAGTTTTTACGTGAAAGAGTAACAAATATCCATCTATACGTTCCCGTGGGAATATCAGGATAAAAAGTTTCCTATTTGTTAATCTACGTTATAAACTATCTGAATGCCGAATTTCATCCAAATTCAATTAGTAGTTTTTACGTGAAAGAGTAAAAAATACCCATACTTACAAACTTTCGCGTTTATAATATTAGTAGGATAAAACTAACTTACTTGCAAGTCTTTTATCCCTCCTCGGATACGTTGAAGTACGAAAGATATATCGCAGTCGCCAGCGTAGCTGAAATAATATAAAATATGTCATCGTCACCGGTTTTAGAGTAAGCGTAGCGTAGCCTATAAAAAGAAATATAAACTCGCTTTTTGATAGCTTTATTTCTGGCCGCAGATGGCTCTTACAGGATAATCGTAATTATAGGCGAGAAATATATGGACTAATAGGTACTTCATAATAGCAAATAGAGACCTTACAATCTTTAGAAGTTTCTAGTGACTATATTACTGCAATATTTTTTTCTCTATCTTATTATTCAAGATGCCAAAAAACACATACTATTTCAGTGTCAAAATAGTACACCGGTGAATAAGAATACGAGTAAACTGAAACCCTCATAATTGATATCATAGCGTGATAATTATAGTCTCAAAATTATTTAGATTATGGTCACCCATACGGAGTCTGACATTGTAGAAGTTGCTTAACTTTCACGGCAAAAAAAAATGTTTACTACTTTATTTGTTAAAGATATTTTCATCATCATCATCTGGTCATTTCGTCTTAGCAAACGATTTATACCCAACTAGCAAATTGGTCATATAAAAACTGTGCTATGCGACTTTTGGTTATATAACTGTTGAATTGATGTTATTAGACAACTATAACGTTGTGTAACCGTTATTCCTACAACGATTTAGTCCCGTAACTAAATGGTCCACTAAATAAGTTGAGTAAACGTTTTTACGACTGTATTATACAACGTTGTATAGTGGTGCCTGTGTATAGGTTAGGTAGACGTTTATACGACTGATTCATACAGCGTCGTATAGTAGTGCCTGTGTATAGGTTAGGTAGACGTTTTTACGACTGATTTATACAACGTCGTATAGTGGTGCCTGTGTATAGGTTAAGTAGACGTTTTTACGACTGATTCACACAACGTCGTATAGTGGTGCCTGTGTATAGGTTAGGTAGATGTTTTTACGACTGATTCATACAACGTCGAATAGTGGTGTTAGAGTATAGGTTACGTGAACGTTTTTAAGACTGCTTTATTATATCGTCGTATTATGAAGCCAGGTTGTAGGTCGGATAAATAAAAAAAATATGACACCATGTATAAAGGTTTTATTTAAATTAAAGGTTATCTGTTCATGTTTATTATCTCACGGAACTCTAAAATAATTTATCATGGCCGACCATCTTGCTCGCAAGAAACCGCATTATGCGACCTTTTCATTATATAATTGATGTATAGAAGTCGTTTCTTAACTTAGACAAGATGGCTGCTATTTTAGTATGTAAACAAATTTTAAGAAATAGTCTACAATAATTTAATTTCAATAAATTCGCAGGGGGCGTAAAAAATTTCACAAGAACACACCTATATTTCACCACAAAACTAAACGTCCCATAAGAATTAGGTGCACTGCACACATTTATCCTTACACTCTGTTCGTGTATAATATTGTTAAAGTAAATGTAAAAATAATTAAGTAAATTATAACTTATAAACCGTTTAAATTTTGTATTTGATAACACGTACTTTTCCAGCAAACATCACAGGAACGAATGAATGGAATGAACTTCAGTTCATTCCATTCATTCGTTCCATTGTGTACAATAAAAGTCGATGTTAAACACTTAACCGATATTACAGTCATATTCTAATGTCTATGCAATTGTTATAGGACTTCTGTGATTCGGTAACAGTCGGTCGAAAAGTTTTATGTAACATTTAAAAGTTCTTGACTGACGTTTATTTAACTTGTAAATAACAATAATGTCATTTAATATGGGCCTATTTCGTGTTGTATAAACGTCTACGACACGTTTATATGACCCACTTTATAGAACCAAAAGGAAATGTAAAACGTTTTCTCAACTATTATGCAACGATAATTTGTTACTTGGGTAGTGCAACCTCTGATAAACATCGCTCTTGATGGTTAAATACACCGGTATTATTATATATCAAGATATTTCCATATACTCACAATAAATCGACGTCCATAATGATTTCGTTCCTGGAGAGGTTCTTATCGTAGACTTTGACGCCGCCCACGCGAGGCGCCTGCAAGCGTGAACGTTTTTATTGCCTTCAATTCGACGCTATTACCTAGACGTAATAAAACGTTTATGCCAATGTCATTAGCTAAGTGTACCGTGGAGTTTTTAGTTAACTGTTTTACAACTTGTACAGTCATTACTATCATCATAAAAATAGACGAAAACATACATACACATACGCAAGACTATTATCCCCAAAGAGTTATTCAGAGACTAGTTAATGGGGACCGCCAAAGTAGTCCACTGCCATAGTCCGCGTTTCATCAAATAATAACAGCACATGTGCTCAGCGTAATAGGTGGTGACCTCATCGCCGCTATAAGCTGTTGGATACATGTGCAGTTTTTAGTCCATTCGTCGCTTTTTACGACACCCAAGGAGATGGGTTGGTATTTGTAGTATTCTATTAATCCGCTACCACACTGCGCAAATAAAGGAACAATGATGAGATTTTCTTAACATACTCCTCATCCATAAAGTAAAGTACCTACTAAATAAAGTGACAAGTTGGGTCTAGATGTTCGTGCTTAGCGACGGACGACGCAAGCTGCAATTTAAAGTTAAATTAATTTTACATAACTGTCACATAGGCATTCTGTTATTACTTTAAATAAGTACTTTCATTACATCAACATAAGGAAGTGTATACACCGAGACATTTTAGTGGTTGTTGTCCCGCGGCAGAACGATTTACCTTTAGTAGTACTATCGAATCATGCAAGTTATTTTTTGAAAATAAAAATATTTTTGTTCTCAACTAAGTAATCAAAAAATAATCATCAACTCAAAGCGTGAGAAACGATAGTTCCTTTTACGAGATGTGACGTATTTGGGTACTGCCTGCCGCACGAAATCAATGTTTAAAGTAAAAGAAGCTCCCGCACTAAGTAATATTCTCACGCTTTCGAGTTGATGATTATTTTTTTTGATTAATTGAGAACAAAAATATTTTTTATTTTCAAAAAATAACTCGCATGATTATATAGTACTACTAAAGGTAAATCGTTCTGCTGCGGGAAAACAAACACTAAAATGTCTCGGTGTATAAGTGAAACTTTTCAGTTTAGCCTTCAGTTTTACTTGTAGTATCAATTACCACCTTACCCAGTTTTGCTCGTTAATTAGTACTAATTACCCTATAAACTCCCGAGGCAATTACTACCTATAACACTGAAGCTACATTGTGAAGGTACTCACGATAGTTCCGAGAATCATACGTTCGAATTTGAATCCATTCAGTTTGTAGTTGGATAGGCTTTCCGCCACGGCTGGCTCGATGGAGTCTTTCAGCAAGCTTTTGGCGAAATGATTCACGTTGGGCCAAACTTGAAGGAGTATCTGGAAACAACATATCGTAAGTTGTGATAAGAAGCTCTACTGTACAGTCCAGTAGTATTGTCAGGAGCGAAAAGTAAGGTTTAACAGTTTAGTATATATTTATAGCATTTCGGACTTGGACCTGTTTGTCTACTCTACGGCAAGGGAACTTGTACTAAGACCTAAGTGAAGAAGCAAGAAACTTGGCAAGAAAGTACCTTTTCTCTATTTCTTTTACTATGACATAATAATGCAAAGTGCCATCCTCATTTTATAAGCGAAAATGTAAGATAGCTTAATTTTTTGGAATTCAGGTTGACGATCACAGTTACGAAAAGTAATAATAAATAAATAAACTTCCCTACGCTCACACCAATTATCTAGCCCAAGAGAAGCTTCTAAGAAACTCGTTAAATGGTTACTAGACAACATACTTGAAATACTTAAATACATACTTATTATACATAGAAAACACCCAGACCCGAAACAATTTAGAAAAACAATAATTTCTAAATTGACCCGACCGGAGATCGAACCCGGGACTCAGAGATGGCGACACCATGAAAACCGGTGTACAAACCACTCGACCGAGGAGGTCGTCGAATCGAAAAAGTGAAGTATACCAACGATACTTTTGGCTTTCCCAAGCACATAGCATGTTATTTCACATCTGCTAAAAAGTAATTAGGCAGCCGGCAGTTAGGTTACTACAGCGTCTCAGTGCTACTTTAATATAATAAAACGATATCTTACCCTATTTAGCCATTCTGCGCGCTCAACATCCGGGAAAAATACCTGTAAATAAAAAAATATCATACAGAGATGATTGTTCACCCCATTATTATTCGGATATTAGCATTGCTGCTTGGCGGCAGAAGGAATGAAACAGAAATGAAAGTAGTAGCCATCTATGCGGGTTCTGTGCTAGGGAAACCTACAACCATTAGCTGTATTTTGTCCCAATGCAGAGCAAAGGTCTCGCATTACTGATTTATGTTCCTCTGTCAAAAACATTTATTGCTATTCTTGTTGTATACAAAGTTCTTAAAATAAAATTATGAAACAAACAAGAACCCTGCAAGGGCACTGCAATTTAGTTATATTAATTAAATACAAAATAAATAGTTTTCTGCCGGCGCATGTGTTTGCCAGCTCCTATAGTCCCGGGTCTTTTAAGCGGGGCATGAAACGGCATATATGCAGGCCGCCTTCCTTCGCAAAATGTCTACCGTTCGCAAAACGTCTCTTTCTCATAATGTCTCTTTCGCAGAATGTCGCTTTCGCAGAATGTCTCTTTCGCAGAATATCACTTTCGCAAAATGTCGCGACTATACTTAGAAAAAAATTTAGATTTTTGAAAATCATTTAAGTATTGAAGGTATAATGTAAACAAACCACAAATGTCTTCATCGCTGAAAAGGAATTATTAAATTATTTTTTAATAACTAATTATGATTATTTACATTATAACTGTATACTATTTTCTTTTCCTTTAAAATCTAAATTTTATTCTAAGTATAATCGCGACATTTTGCGAAAGTGACATTCTGCAAAGAGACATTCTGCGAAAGCGACATTCTGCGAAAGAGACATTATGAGAAAGAGACGTTTTGCGAAATAGACATTTTGCGAAGGTATACCCGTCATGAATGGGTGCGCGTTACCGTACTTATAACACGTTGAGGAGCGCTTACGTTATTTTGCACTGCATCGGCTGCTTACCATCAGGAAGGATGTAGTGACTATGACGTGTCACATTAAAAAAAAATCAAGTCATCGCTACAATTTAGGGCTTCATCACGCTTACCAAATACGGGTTGGTGATCGGATCACATACCCTAGTAGTCCCTAGATAGTCTATTGCTCGACCTGGGTATTGAACCCGGGACCTTCGGATATCGAGACTACGCTTGACCAGTCTGCCACCGAGCAGCTGAAACTATAAGCTAATAAATATTTTTTTCATAGTCTCATTACTAGTCGTATATTATTATATCGTATCGTCCACATCTGCGGGATGGCACAAGTGGTCTAGTTCTATATTTAATGTGTGCTCATCAAATATTTATCAGTTCAATATGCAGATCAGAATAACTAAATTCTACACAGTAGAACCAACCATCCTTGATTCTAAATATAAAGTTTCAAATACTTTTTAAATTTTCCAGTATCACACCCAAATATGTGTCATTTATTTGCATTGAATAAACATCTTGAGGATCTACAGGATGTTGACACACGACGCACTGTATGCGAGTGCATATAATAATGACTCATCATCATCACAAAAGTGAATACGACGGCCAGTACTTGTAGCTACAAAACGTACGCTATACTACCTACACATAGGACTTTAGGAGTTGGTCGGCCTTGCATAACCTAATCGCTAGTCGTTACTTAGTATCCTTGCGTCACTCACTGCTTTCACACAATATGCGTGTTATATGTAAGTAGGTACCTACACTAGAATAGGAATTAATATAAATTTACCTGAACATTAACTTACAATCTGTTCTTAAGACATAATACGCATGACCTTCTTCAGCCATGCTTAGTCTAATAGCCTTGTTAACAGCTTTTATATTCACAATATTCCAGTGCTGTAGAATACGACTTAATAGTACACTTTTCTAGTTAAATTTGTCTATCATTCATAACATAACAGTAATGTTTTCAATATTGTTAGTTAAGTCTTTTTTCTTATTTTTTATGAGGAGCCCTGTGGCGCAGCGGCTAGCGCGTTCGGCTTGCGAAACTTGCTTGCGGGCAAGATCTTGCCCGCAAGCAAGTTTCGCAATGCCGGGTCTCTAGATGGGTGACAAAATTAAAAACATCTGGAGCTCCTCCATGCTTCGGAAGGCACTTAAAGTTATTGGTCTCGGCTGTCCTCGTAAGATGACAGTCGTTAAAACCCACGTGGGACGTTTATAGGCTCATGATTTGATTTGATTTTGATGTCTTATTTGACAGGAATTAATTTGCCAATGTTTATTTATTTATTTATTGGGAAACAAACAGCATTTTTATATTACATGATAATAACTAAATGTAGGTTTTACATTTGCCAAAAGAGTTTTCACTTATAGACATTAAAATACTTCACTAAATAACACTTAACATTAAACTTGTTTAGTATAAACAAAACTGAGTAACAGTTAATCCGACCACAAACATTTTATTATTTTATATTTGTTTAGAAATTTTGTAGTACAAATTTTAATTTTGATGGTTTAAGATTGAAGATATCGATGTGACTATATTTCTTATTTTAGGTATCCAAAGCTCTAGAAATAAATCTATTCTTAGCATAATTTGAGCGGGAAAATGGTACAGAAAATGTGTTACGCGAACGGCTGGTGGGTCTTGAGCATTTCAATGAAACTTTGCTTAATAAGTACGGTGAATCTACATAATTATTGACTATTTTGTACAATAAAGTTATATCTCTATGTTCTCTTCGCAAATTCAAAGGGGTAATATCATCGGTTTTAAAATTTTAGGTTTATATAAGGTGACTGCTAGAAACCGCAAGAAACTTCGAGGGCTGGTCAAGTCAAGTGTTTTAAACATGGCAAAAATGACAAAAAAGGAATTTGTTTATTTTTAATTTTAATTAATTCAATTCAATTTGTGAATTTCAATTGGATAGTCTTTGAGTAACTAATTTATTTTAAAGCAATAAAATAAGAAAAATAAAATGAAAACAATTAAAAATAACGATTATGTAAAACGCGCGGGCAACGGCCGGCCAGCCGTTGACCCGTCAATGTAGGTACTGACGCGGACGGGTTAACAGACAGCCGGCCATTGACCCGTCAACGTAGGTACTGACGCGGACGCGCGTTATAAATAATTTTTAATTGTTTTCATTTTATTTTTCTGATGATATTTCTATTGATTATGATATGATATTGAAAAAAAATCCTTTTTGTCATGTTAAAAACACTTGACCTGACCAGACCTTGAAGTTTCTTGCGGTTTCTAGCAGCCACCTAATTTTAAATATTTTAATAAATTTGTCTTGAATTTTTTGAATGGAATCAATATACTACTCTGTCAAGAAAGTACCGGGAAAAGATCTACCGAATGAAAACGGGAGGTGGTAATTTAAGTTTAGGAAAAAGAAAGAAGTCGGCTGGAGCCACATCTGGTGAATAAGGTGGTTGCTCGATGGTATTTGTTGAGTTTTTGGTCAAAAATTCGTTCACAAGGATGGCCTTGTGCGAAGGCGCATTATCGTGGTGCAAAATCCAAGAATTTTCTTTCCACAAATTTGGCCTTTTTCGACGAATTTGCTCTCTTAAACGCCGCAATCATAAAGAAATCATCCGTTCCCGATTTTTTTTTGACAGAATGTATACTCCTACTAAGGGTTCCACACAGTCGATGCATGGTTACAAATTCAATTTTTTGTTTTTTTTTGTTGTTAGATTGGCACAACTGTTATCCATTTTGGCGCAGAGTTTGAGTTGCATCTGTTATTTAGATTAAATACAGTGCTGTTTTTAGTTAGTTTATTAGTGTGTATTGCGAATTTCATAATGGATAAAAACAACGAACAAAGAGTTGGTCTTAAATTTTGCGTCGCCAATGGAATTTCGTGTTCGGAGTTACTGAAAATGTTACAAAAGGCTTACGGTGAATCGACTGTATCAAAAATACGTGCTTAGGAGTGGTAGAAAGCGTTCAAAAGCGGTCGAGATGTGATGGAAGATTTGCTTCGCTCTGGTAGGCCATCAACGTCTTCAACTAAAGTTAACATCGCAAAAGTGAAGGAAATGGTGACTGAAAATCCTCATTCAAGTTTTAGAGAGATAGCCGCTGAACTTTCTGTGTCTCACGAGTCGATCCGTACCATTTTAAATAATCACTTGGGTATGAAACATGTTGCCGCTCGGCTAGTCCCAAAAGACCTGAATTTTCTCCAAAAACTCAATCGCATAAGAGTCGCTGAGGACATGCTAGAACGAGTCAATTCCGACCCAACATTCATGCAACGCAGATGCAAACTAGTCAACAAGCTTCGGAGTGGCGCCTTCTGACTGAACAGAAACCGAAAAAACCACGAAAAAGTCGATCAAAAGTCAAAGTCATGTTGACTGTTTTCTTTGACTATCGCGGTGTTGTGAACTCGGAATTCTTGCCGGAAGGTCAAACGGTAAATAAAGAATATTATTTGAGCGTTATGCGGCGTTTAAGAGAGCAAATTTGACGAAAAAGGCCAAATTTGTGGAAAGAAAATTCTTGGATTTTGCACCACGATAATGCGCCTTCGCACAAGGCCATCCTTGTGAACGAATTTTTGACCAAAAACTCAACAAATACCATCGAGCAACCACCTTATTCACCAGATGTGGCTCCAGCCGACTTCTTTCTTTTTCCTAAACTTAAATTACCACCTCCCGTTTTCATTCGGTAGATCTTTTCCCGGTACTTTCTTGACAGAGTAGTATATTGATTCCATTCAAAAAATTCAAGACAAATTTATTAAAATATTTAAAATAAGGTGGCTGCTAGAAACCGCAAGAAACTTCAAGGTCTGGTCAGGTCAAGGGTTTTTAACATGACAAAAAGGATTTTTTTTCAATATCATATCATAATCAATAGAAATATCATCAGAAAAATAAAATGAAAACAATTAAAAATAAGGATTATTTATAACGCGCGTCCGCGTCAGTACCTACGTTGACGGGTCAATGGCCGGCTGTCTGTTAACCCGTCCGCGTCAGTACCTACATTGACGGGTCAACGGCTGGCCGGCCGTTGCCCGCGCGTTTAACATAATCGTTATTTTTAATTGTTTTCATTTTATTTTTCTTATTTTATTGCTTTAAAATAAATTTGTTACTTAAAGACTATCCAATTAAAATTCACAAATTGAATTGAATTAATTAAAATTAAAAATAAACAAATTCCTTTTTTGTCATTTTTGCCATGTTTAAAACACTTGACTTGACCAGCCCTCGAAGTTTCTTGCGGTTTCTAGCAGTCACCTTATATAACCCTAAAATTTTAAAACCGATGATATTACCCCTTTGAATTTGCGAAGAGAACATAGAGATATAACTTTACTGTACAAAATAGTCAATAATTATGTAGATTCACCGTACTTATTAAGCAAAGTTTCATTGAAATGCTCAAGACCCACCAGCCGTTCGCGTAACACATTTTCTGTACCATTTTCCCGCTCAAATTATGCTAAGAATAGATTTATTTCTAGAGCTTTGGATACCTCAAATAAGAAATATAGTCACATCGATATCTTCAATCTTAAACCATCAAAATTAAAATTTGAACTACAAAATTTCTAAACAAATATAAAATAATAAAATGTTTGTGGTCGGATTAACTGTTACTCAGTGTTGTTTATACTAAACAAGTTTAATGTTAAGTGTTATTTAAGTTATGTTAAGCTGAGATCTAACAAAACAATTATATAAAAGAATAAGGGTTTTAGCATCTCGAAAATCAGTACCTTGTCGGAGAATAAAGCCCAGCCTTTTGTACGCCTTACTCGTAATTTTATCTACCTGAGAAGAAAGTAATAGTTCGCGATCTAGTGACACTCCCAGATCTCTAACCTCGGACACCCTAGTAACTCTTTTATTATGAAGTTGATAATCGAAAATGATTGGGTTTTTTTTTCTGCTATAACTTATAGTGCAACATTTATTAATATTAAGAAAAAGCCTGTTAATATTACAATAATTACGGAGTCTTATCTAGATCATCTTGTAACTTCATGCAGTCGTCAATACATTTTACAACTGTAAAGACTTTTGTGTCATCAGCAAATAACAAAAATTTTGGTTTTTAAAACAATCCAAAGACATCATTTATGAAAATGTTAAAAAACAGGGCCCCAAGGTGAGAGCCCTGCGGAAAGCCAGATGCTATTGGATGTTCGCCTATATCCTTTACAGACATAATGAGTAAGTTTTTTTTTTTTTATTGGCAACGGGTAAGCGCTTGGCCTTCATCTCACCTGATGGTAAGTGACGATAAGGCCGAAGGTGGAAGCGCGCTTCACCCGGAATCCTCAACCACTGAGGAACTGGCTATCTTATCTCAAACTGCTGGAACACAACAATGCTATAAACATCGTTGTTATGGCGACAGACTTAGATAAGATGGTGGTAGGTAGCCAGGCGGACTTAACAGCCCTACCACCAACCAATAAAGTTGTAGTGGTTTACAAATAATCTCCAGAGGTTTTTTTAGGTGCTAAGATCACGCATACCCTGTCCAATATTTTCAAGGTTTCCGAGGAGAATGGACCGTATCGTTATCGTGGGTGAAGATTTCGGACCTTTTTTGATTGTTGATTTCTGACCTTATTTGAAATTTAAAAACTGTTAAACAGTTTACAGTCGAGAAAGTTTCCGGTAAACCTCTTTTGGGCGATACTTGCTTGCGCTCCTTTCCGTCTGCGCGTTCATAACAGTAGCGTGCGCGTAGATACAGATAGCGTGCAAGCGAATATCGTCGAAAAGTGGTCGACTGGGAACTTACCTAAACGACTGTACCTAAGTAAAATTCTAAATATACTTATACTTTAAGCGATGACCGCCAAATTGTAACATTGTTTACCTTTTTTTTTTCTTTTTTATGTAAATGCATTGTAAATGTTTGTGTTATTATGTTACAATAAAAGTATTATCTATTTATCTACGGTATTAACCCATTTACAGCGACCGATCGTTATAAAGATCAAAAAAATCTATTAAAAGTACCCCCAATTGAAACATATTACAAGTGGACTTTTACTGCTTGTTGTATATTAATCGTCGTGGTGATCGTTCGACATTGTTTTTGCGCTTACGTAAATATTATTTGTTTATAATTTCTAAGTAAATTTGTGTTTTAAGTTGTATTGGCGGATTTAACTTCCACAATGTGTTAAAATCGGTAAGTTTTTATAAAATTGTTTGTGATTGCAATTATTTTTATTGATGTTTTTTAAAAATTTACAACCTGTCTTACACATTCATGAAATAAAATTTGGTTTTTGTACAATATTTTAGTATAAAAAATGATGATAGATTTTATGATCTTTATAACGATCGGTAGTAATATGGGGGTGTTATTTGTAACTTTCACGCCAAGACTTACTAAGATGTTGTCGCTCAATTAAATCATCGATTAACTAGAGCAATAAGATGACGATGCCCTATTTCCAAGAAATTTGACTATTTTACCACCAGAAAAGGCAAATGCTGCCACAGACGAAGATTCGGGTGATGAAGAGTATGTTACTTTGAACAATCTCCCAAGTATGTTATAGAACTTTTATTTTGATCGTAAATGTTTTTCTCATGCGCTGAGTTGTTCTTATATATCAACTTACATTTTTCTAGGTTCTCAGCTAAAAGCACCTGCACAAATTGATTACGGGTCCGCTGACAGTGATGAAGACGACGAACCTCTGTCTTCTTTAGCCAAAAGGCGTCGGGCCACAGAGGAACCTCCAATTGAAGAAGCTGAACCTGAGCCATCGACATCTAGTGCAGATCAAGTAATTAGCAACACGCTTTTAGTCGTTCCTTATATTGAGCCAACCCAACTGTATCAAATACTCTGTCATATACTTGGTGAAATCGCCATAACCCGCGCGACCAACTACAATGGCAAGAAAACCATGGACGAAAACACCTTCAGTCACCTTTATATTTCGAGTGTATGTTTGATGATGGCGTTATCGAATTGTTGGTCAAGTACACAAATATTTACGCCATTCAAAAGAAATAAAGTTGACAATGTGACATTGAGTGAGATGAAATGTTGCCTCGGCATACTTCTGTACAGCGGCTACATCGTAGTTCCTCGAAGAAAAATGTACTGGGATAGATTTACATTGGTGGCAAGAAATGCTATTTTTCTTTATTATCTCACTGTCTGGACATGGCTACACACAATGCCTGGCAACTGTACAAAAGTGATGGTGGAGAGTACAATCACCTTACTTTCGGAGAATATATATATATTATATAGCCAGGGGTGTACTAGAAACATATAAAAAAGATAAACGCGGCCCTTGTCCATCTCCACGATTATAAGGAAACTTCTAGCTATGATAAAATCGATCATATCGTAGAATACAAGGACATCCAGCTCAGATGTTGGATATGCAAAATAAATACCAACTTCACTTGTCAAAAGTGTAATATTAATTTACACCCAAAAATATGTTTTACAACCTACCACTCCTACATAAGTAAACTAATTTGTAAATAAAAAGATTTTGAAAACAAAATAAAGCCTTTTTTCATAAAAACATGTCTGTTTTATTTCATTCAAATAGAATATTATCGCTAAACGGTAAACTGGTTCTTGTATGAGCGTTGACCTACCCGCCTACTACTACTGATCGTTATAACGATCCACATTTTCCGAGCTTTCCAGAAAACTATGTTTTTTTTTATTTTTTTTTCGTTGTTACTATATACATCAAGGTTACAATATCTAAAAATTATGGAAATACGAGACAAAAAATAGTTTCAGTAACAAGTGGGTTAATATGTGACTTACCCAAGACGGCAGGTCGTCGAGCCTCGCGAGAACCACATCTTTTTCTGAGGAGAGCGCGGCGGCTTTGGCCAAGTTCCGCCTGTATTCGTTCTCCTTCCGCCACTGATCCCTCATCACGGACAGGACGACGGGGCCTAGCAGCCACGCCACACTCCATTGCATGTAGCCTACTAAGTACACCGCTCCAACGACCGCCACCTACAAATGTATAAATAAAATGTACCATACAGGATGGATGAGAGTAGCCACGGATCGCGCTCAGTGGCGTAGTCTTGGAGAGGCCTCTGTCCAGCAGCTGACATTGGGTTGATGATGACAATACTGACCATACAGATTTTTGGATCACACGCATGTCGTCACATACGCAAGTAGTCAAATACGCATTTCGTCAGATCACGAAACAGAAACTCAACTCGTCAGATTTGCAACTTTTCAAACACGCCACTCGTCACACACGCAGCTCGACACATACGCAACTTGACAGATACGCATCTCCACAGATACGCATCTCGTTTTCGACAGACAGGTAGGTACGCAACTCGCATCTATCATTACACCTCGTGGAAATGTAATGGCGGAGATGGAAACGCTCCCGGAATCTTCAGGCACTGAGGAACTAGCTATCATTTCTCTAACTGGCAGAACACACAATACCACATTGTATTGTGGCAACAGACTTACATAAGTTGGTAGTTGCACTGTATGTGTAAAGTAAACTAGCCAGCCAGGCTTAGAACCATAAACCTAAGTCCAAATCTAGTACTTTTATTGTACTGGTGGTAAATAAATACTATTATATTATGTATCTAAATATTTTGCGATACAGTAATATTAAAATAAATGCCACCGGCTATATTAATCATACACGCTACTTTTTGGTGCGAAACCGATCAGCGGTGGTTCATCAACAAGGCGATAACAAAATTAAGCAAATAACGCTAATTGCATAGTTTATTCAGTTTTTTAATTTATGCATAAAATGTTTACTAGAAAAACATCAACCAGTCTCAGGAAGCTCGAATGGGATTCGAACCCATGACCTTTGGATAGCCGGTCCATTGCTTAAACCGCTAAGCTAGCGCTAAGCGCAGAAGATCACAGTGACGTAGACCGCTGGCTTGCAGCGTAAATAACACTGCTCTTACCGCTGAGCTACCGAGACCCCAGAAGACTTGTTGAATTTTTTCTTGTAGTTTGTGATTTGACTCATTTTAAAGGAAACAATGGTTAATAATTGGTACAAAATAGGTAGTATGACCTCTTTATAGTACAATAAATTCCGAAACAGTAATGGTGTCTGATCTATTTTCGTTCTTATGGTTTAACATTAAGGTTCAAGTTAGTGTTTACCTAAATTATCATTAGTTATTTATATTACTTTCCGGTGGGAATATTAGCAGTTGTATGATGTCATTGCTATCAACAGTTAGATTACCACATAATTTTAAAGTCACACTAATCAGTAAGCCTATAATATCAATGGTAAAAATTGCTAAATGCTGATAAAAAATAACTTAAGCAATTCTCTTTCAAGTAGGTAGGTAATAATAGACTATGTAATTTTATTTATTTACAAGTTAAGTAAACTATTAAATCCTTTACCTAACTAGTTAGCACCAGTGTGTTGAATGTAAAAGTTTTTTTTAGTTAGATGCTTAGTTTTAATTAAGAATTTTAACCAGCACCAATCAATAACTCTAGAATTATATATAATCATGTAGTTTTAATATAGAATAATGTAACCAGTTACCACTACATAGTATTTTGTAAGTAGGTAGGTACGGGTTACCTACTCGAAATCGAATGTTGTTAGATTGAATAACAAAAACTCGAACACCCTTGCTCGATGCTTCATGAGATCGATAAATCATGAGCTCAATCACTTATTATATCGATGCATCAAAATCTCAAAAGAACTTAAGCTTGATGGCTAGATGGCGCGAAGGCTCATTATCTTGAAGTATCATTCCGCAAATAATCATAACATCGAATTTAGAATTTAGCACTTGAGAAGTAAGCTCTTATTTTCTATCATAGTTTCTGTTATTATTAAAATTGTTCAATTAAAATTACGATTAAAAATTGTATTTATTTTATTAATTATTAATGATTTCGGTTAATACTATAATTGTACTGCCCATAACTAGATAGTAGATGTACTACATAGATAGGTAAACAAGTAGGTTGAAGAAATCAGTCACAAGGCGTGCACCAACCGAAATTCTAAATTCGAAGTTATGATTATTCGCGAAATGATACTTCAAGATAATAAGCCTTCGCGCCATCTAGCATCAAGCTTATGTTCTTTCGAAATTTTGATGCATCAATGTAATAAGTGATAGAGTACATGATTTATCGATCTCGTGAAGCATCGAGCAATGGTGTTTGAGTTTTTGTTATTCGATCTAACAACATTTGATTTCGAGTAGATAACCCGGTAGGTACATAGAAAACTATGTCACCAGCATTAAGATGTGATGTGCAAAAATATCTGATCATTAGTGGAAGGCCTATATACATGCGCTACACACTGTACCTACATACAATAAGTATAATACTTATAGATCAATAGACAAAGAAAAATTAAACATTATATTATTTTGTTGCTTAGCTCTAAATATTACTAACAAGTTGTTTACAAAACACATCAAACTAAATGGGAAGTAATTGTGAATAAAAATTTGAAGGTCAGGCGTTCATCTGATTCATTTGTGACTCAGTGAACTTTGATAATATATTTATTATGTTCTAAGTGTTACTACAAGGTCACATTTGACTCAAAAGATGCTGTCATCGCCTTGGGCAGGTATAAAATGTACCAGTTAAAATTTAACTTTAAATTGAAATTATTTTTAAACCTTAAATTTTGTTACATAGGTACTGCTATTTATTAAATACACACCAAATGAAAATATTTGAAGGATATTGGGATTCATATAATGTGATATAAAATATTTGCATTAAATATAATAGAATTTTAATAATAATTTATTCTTTTAGCTACAAAATAATATAAAACATACCTATTTTAAATAGATTACCTACCTACCCCAAATTTATATCTATCAAATTGTTAAAGTAGGCACCTACTAAAAGTGTAATTAGTAATTATAAAGCCTAAGATAATGACATTTGTAATGGAAAATGAGGTTTCTTACCTTCTTGAAGAATTTGTAGATTATGGACATCACATCAAATCCATCATCACTACTACTTGGTGGTAGTGCTGTTTTACTGGGTGCAACCATCTTGTCGGTAGCCGCCTGGAAATAATAAAGAATTTTTGTTCATTAGCAGTAAAATGGAACATATCCTCGTACTAATCAAGTAGTAGGTAGGTACTTGAATGAGGTTTAGAGGCAATGACACTCATATAAGTGCTTTTTGAGGTGTTTTATCTAAATCCAAACACAAGATAATTATAGTATTAGACAAATACAACAACAGCTAAAAGCAACGGTGTCACTTTTATTTATAGAATCTAACTAAATATTACAGGAGACTAGCTTTTTGAAATGCAGTCGGTAGGTAATGCGGAATTACTAATATTTAATTGGAGAAGGACACGTACCATGCTTGGCGCTATATAGTGGGTGCAGTGCAAATAATAGATACGGACTAACTAATAACTTGTAAAAAACATCACAAACACGGCTAACCGAGCGTACCGCACTTAAGCTAATAAGAAATTCCGAGCGTGGCGCAATGAACTTCAATGAAGCAAAGCCGATACGATACCATTCGAACTGAATATTTTAATTTAATAGGTGTAAAGTTTAAATGAGTACACATCACATTGGTTACCTAACAAAAACAAAAAGTAAATAGTGTATGTCTCAAGCCCTGATTATCATCAAATCAAAGTAAACTGATTTATTTTTGGTTTTTTGATGAAGTGAGGTCAGACGTCAGGGCGACGAGGTTATGTTTTGGATTTAGGGATGATCGATATTCATCGATGTTAAGTCCTCAAAAAAATCGATATATTGATGATAAGAGAATAATATCGGTATCAATGTTATGAGAAAAATATTTCAAAATATTAAGGCCACCTACCATACATTACGTGTACCTACTTGTGATAAGGACAGACTTTAAAAAAAGGGCTATTACACTGTAAGCGATTACATCAATGACAAAAATGCATGGAATTAACATTTCTCTAGTTTCGCACACATTGTTCTAATGCGTTCATAGTACCCGAGTAAAACTTTTAGATTCACTTTTGTTTTTATCTTTTATTTTATTATATACCTAATTGTTTTATGATTATTGATTGTATAATTTGGTAACGACATATTGTTTTGTACATGTCGTTACTTCTATATTATTATAAAGCTGTGAAGTTTCTTGTGCTCGTTCTTCTCCACAGCTAAAAGACTTCCTGAATGGGTGGGGTAGGTGGGTGGGTTCCTATGCCTATCCATCCATCCATAAAAAAACAAATTTAGACGATTCAAAATGCTTATTTTAAGCTTAGTGAATAAAGATATTTTGATTTAATTTGATTTGATTACTACATTTTGCTGACTCCTATCCACTACGTGGCTGAACGAATACTTATTCCTTAGTCCTATGCTTTGTTTTTTGTCTGTCTATCAAACAAAGTCAGGATCAGACAAAATATCAAATAAGTCAAGACTGTATAGTCACCGACTTTTGCCTGCCCGATGGGCGAAGAGAAGAGAACCAACTAAGTCAAATATCCATTACGGAATGAATGAAGACCTACTTTAAAAAAGAATAGGCGATTTTCCGAGATCAAAAAAAAAAAGAAATTGGTTCGTAAATGACTTCATAGATGGCGCTTAGCATAGATTATTATGGCGCATGGTAAAAGGTGAGTTCATGAAGAACACGTGTATGGCTGCGTAATATTTATTCTATTCCAAAACAGAAATAGGTTCTGGATGTCCTGAATATAAATAGGTAAGTACTTACTATTTTTTTATTCTTTTGGTAGACAAGTAAAAGTGTAGAATTTATTACAGCCCTTAGGTAGGTACGGCTTTCATAAAACGACATCTATCGAGTGTTTTTGAACTAATTTTTACTTTTTAATTTGGGCTGTCAGAAAATCGCCCATTGGCTAACTAGCCTTGCTATAAAAATGGAAAAGAAAATAAAATAAATATTTGGCTGTATGGCTTAGTACCTTTTCATATCCTTTTTGGATAAAATAAAACAATAACAATCAAAACTAGTGTTTCTTTCTTTCTTGTTGTTTTGTTGTTCATAAATACATTTAAACTTTAGTTACAATAAATTTTTTTTAAAATTATTTTGCACTAATCAAAAACGAAAAAACATGGATTTTTTAAACAGTGATGTTTTCCGTTCGATATATAGCAAACATCGATGTATAAGGGTCGATGTTAACATCGATGTCAACATCTATCATCCCTATTTTAGATTTTGATTTTTGGTAAAAAAAAAACAGCACAGCACCAACCACCACAGACAGCAAACAATCATCACCAAAGAGTAATCATCACAGACTTCAGACTTTAATCATCAAATTAATATAATGCCTGCACCACACGCTTGGCAAACCTTGGCAAGTCGTCGTGGTACGTTTTTTACACACTTGCTAAGGCTTGGCAAGCGTCCACAAACACAATCGTGTGAACGAGGTGTTTGGCGTGGCTTGCGTGAGCTTGCAAGACAGCATACAAATGCAAACAACATATAAATATTCGACACGAAGCGAATCTAAACTTACGCTAAAAAAAATATAAAGAATTTGCGGATCATGGGGCGGACATCGCAGTGCTCTCTACAGCGCGTGCCGCGTCGAGACGAGTGGTCAATGTTGTGTATTATTGTATTGCATGCGCTGTCCGCGCGATTTAAAAAAAATGCCGCGTGTGTATTGCGTAGTTTACGGCTGCTTGAACTCGACTGTAATAATTAATTAAATAATTAGCTGTTTTCATTTACAAAGAAGTAGACAAAATCAATTTTATAGTGCCGTATCCATGTTTTTCGATAATTTATATAAAAAGCTATTCATTAGAATTTTTTACACTAAGTACCTAAATATATAAAACTTAATAATAATAAAGCTTTTCGAACGTGTCGTAGAAGGCGAAAGTATTTTTCAGTGAGTAATTTATAATAACTAACGAAGAAAAAAGACTTCTTAAAAGATTTTTTAATTACACAGTTTTGTTTGTAGACTAGTCAATTTATTCGATTATATGATTATTATAGAACCCAAATAATGGTTTTGATAACTAATAAAAAAAAAACCTTTTAATTTTATAAAAATTAAAAGTGACAACCCTAATGCTTTGCTAGTTATCTAAAAAAAAGCGCTAACTAACTGAAATACAGCGCAAACTAAACAAAAACTTTTGGAAGTGTAAAGAGTGCCACAAGCGGCTCTGTATCGCCATCGGTTAGGGAACTGTAAGTTTTGCGGTATAATAGTGACGCCGCCTAAGCTGCCATAAAGTTTTTGTTAGACAACAGAAATACTAGCTGCCCTACTCCTGTAGGTCACGTGATAGGTTAGAAATTTAAGACAATCGCGAAGCGCAGCGTAACGATTGTCTTGAATTTCGGGGTTATTTTTTTTATTAGACAACAGAAATCTAACTCCATACAAAAATTTATTTTGAATATTATGTCGT
This sequence comes from Scoparia ambigualis, assembly GCA_963921215.1. NCBI lineage: Eukaryota > Metazoa > Arthropoda > Insecta > Lepidoptera > Crambidae > Scoparia > Scoparia ambigualis. The sequence continues at coordinate 18,663,050 of OY992503.1, forward strand.
CTGAACATTATGACAAATAAAAAATATGTTATGGTTCTCGAACCGATGGAGTTACAATGCCGCTTGTGGCACTCTATACGCTTCGTACTAGGATGCCGTCAAATTACGGCATCGTAACCGATCGTACTATGTTGCCGCTTGTGGCACTCTATTCACTGCCTACACTTTGTACTAGGATGCCGTAATTACGGCATCGTAACCGATCGTACTAGAATGCCGCTTGTGGCACTCTATCCACAGCCAAAACTTTTTCAATTTTACAAAAATAAGAGGACAACCCTAACGCTCAATTGGCGCGTAGGTATTCCCCTCAAACCCCAAGCGGTCGCATGAGACCGCATCTACAAAAACACACTTGACTTTGTACCGTGTTTTCATAGACTTACAGACTACTTTAGTATGAACAAGTTTGGTTATTTCGGTTCTGTGGTTCATCTTTTGTATTGTTATCGCATAATATCGCATAGTCTATGCTCGATCATCTTTGACGTTGACAGTTACTGTCAAAAAACTGTCAAAAAAAATCCAAGACTGAGAACTCCAAGGTTAAAACAACAAAAAGGCCTAGTTTTCGTACTGCTTTAGCTTTTAGCTTATATTTATACTGTGCCTACGGCTTCCTCCGTGCAAAAAAAGTGGCTTCTGGCGAATCTGGCGGTTCGTAACAACAGGAGACGGCTGACGGAGGCGGAAAACGTCAAAGATTGAGTTTTTTTTACTCTCACTGCCGGACAAATACTGGTTTGACTGATTCCTTTGTTTTAATTAAGATTATCTTAAATAAAATAATAAATTTAAAAAAAACGACCTAACATATTATTTTACAGACTTTACAAAAAACGCAGGAGGTTCTTTTTTTAGTCTGTTAACAATTTGATTGATTCATCGATATTTTTTTAGCGATTTATCGAAATCGATTTTGATATTTTTAAAAATAAGTATCATATTTTTTTATTGTCGACATCCCTAGAGCCAGCTAGTGTTGCCAATAGCCGATACTGACGATAGTATCGATACTATCAATAATAATTATAGAGCCTGTGATTGAGCTTCGATAGTGTTGCAGTAGGTATATACCTACTGCAATAATATTGATACGATTTTAGCAAAATGAGCTATCAAAACTATTGATAGTATCGACAGCATCGATATTCCTATAAATATTAGGAAGTGTATAGAGTGCCACAAGCGGCACTGTATCTCCATCGGTTAGGGAACCGTAAGTTTTGCGGTATAATAGTGACGCCGCCTAAGCTGCCGTAAAGTTTTTGTTAGACAACAGAAATACTAGCTGCCCTACTCCTGTAGGACATTTAGAAATTTAAGACAATCGCGAAGCGCAGCGTAGCGATTGTCTTGAATTTCGAGGTTATTTTTTTTAATTAGACAACAGAAATCTAACTCCATGCAAAAATATCTTTTGAATATTATGTCGTCTGAACATTACGACAAATAAAAAATATGTTACGGTTCCCTAACCGATTGAGATAGAATGCCGCTTGTGGCACTCTATACGCTTCGTACTAGGATGCCGTCAATTTACGGCATCGTAACCGATCGTACTATGTTGCCGCTTGTGGCACTCTATTCACTGCCTACACTTTGTACTAGGATGCCGTAATGACGGCATCGTAACCGACCGTACTAGAATGCCGCTAGCGGCACTCTATCCACAGCCTAAACATTATAGATGATTTCCGAGGTTAACTATCGATTATTCATTCGGCCAAATGCTTCGACTCCTTAGTTGGTGCGGCGCCCGTGCGTCGGAAAATGACTGACGTAGCCGATCTTAGAGGTGAACCCCTGCGCACATTGAGAGCACGTGAGCATACCGGCTACGTAATGGTAATGAATGGCAGCAGGCGGGCGGGTTTTCAGGTGGTAGCGCTTGGCGTCGAGGTCAACTTTACGTTGCTCCTCGAAATCGCGTACTTTGACCTGCACCAGCCTGCAACACTCAGGGCGCTGTGCAGCCAAACCTTCTCACTGAGATGGCTCAATGTTTCAGCCATCTCAGTGAGAAGACTTTAGATAAGATGGTGATAGTTAGCCAGGCGGACTTAACAAACCCTAACACCAACTAAACCAAGTACACAAATATGTACCTACGCACCGCTGGGAATCGAACACGGGACCTCTGGATCAAAGGCTGGTGGCTTACCCACTAGACCACAGAGGCGGTGCTACGAAAGTCTGAGAGTGCTGTCCGCGATCCCGAAACTCTCGAACTACCTTTGGCGGCAAGTGATGGCATGGTACAAGGTGATAAGCCCCCTTTCTCCCGATTCTATTGGTTGGTTGTAGTGCTTGTTATGTCCTCCTGGCTAGATTCATTCGATTATTTGATCATTATAGAACCCAAATAAACGTTTTGATAAATAATAAAAATTTAGTTATCTCAAAAAAAAGCGCATAAGTACTAGCTGCGCTGCGCTAGCGCGTAGGTATATAAAACAACAAAAAGGCCCAGTTTCCGTACTGCTTTAACTTATATTTATACTGTGCCCAAGCCCCAGTCGCGCCGCGCCCCGCCCGCCCCGCTCACCCCACCCCTGTCTAGACGTGCCCGTTGGCCGACTGTAAGAATTTTAAAGACTGTGGTACTTGTGTATTCTATGCTACGGAGCGAGATAGAATGCAGTCAAGGTCAAATTATTTTGCTTCAAGTAAGTATGGAGGAGTTTGGCCTCCAGTTTTCTCTACAACTTCATGTGTATGGCAAGCCCGAGTCGCACCGCGCCCAGCAGCACACCTAGGCTTGCCAACTCCAAAAAGGAATTTCCGGGACTGCCCAGCTCGACATCCGGGATTTGGGTATATTACGCGGGACACAACACACCACATTTAAAATGGTTAGTAAAAAAATACATGAGTATACTATTTATTTTATATTTATTAAAAAAATAAAAACAAATGCCTATAGAACCCGAGGGTAGTTGACGTACGAGATAGATACTTATTATCACTGATTTCCGGGACAAAAAGCGTCCCGCAAGGGGTCACGTCGGGACGGCCCAAAATTGAGAAGCGGGACGTCCCGGAAAATACGGGACGGTTGGCAAGCCTACGCACACCCCTCACGATTGCCCAGTCTATAGACGTGCCCGTTGGTCGACTGGTTAAAACCTTGACGTGGGGAAAGTATCGATTGCTTTAGGTAAAAAAGTTTCAGTATCGAAACCTACCAACATAAGATTCCTACCGATTTCAATCTAATTACTAAAATACCTACTTTTAATAATATGCTTGCTTTTGCCATTTTCTTTTGGCTTTGCATGTGCTAGATATATTTTAAGCTGAATTACTGACTGATTCCGAAAACATTAGGTATAGGTACGATTCTAAAAAAGGACCTACCTTTGTATTGATTTTAAGTACCTAGGTACGCCTTATGATCGAAGAGGAACGTGATAAAGATCACTGCAACAGTGCATCTCAAAAAGATTATTCTAGAAATATAAACAGACTGCATTGCAGGTTTTACCATAAAATGTCTCCCTCCTGCCCTTTTTTACTATTCTCTATTTTCTACGATTTTTAAAACTTGGTAAAATTAATAGGTCAAGGATCATAAGACCGCCGGCGGTCGCGAAACAATCGATTTTCAATTGTGTCTGGTTTTACGGTGCTCAAGGAGTAAGGTGAAATCCTCATTACGCATTCCCTGCCCTGCTTCCCTCTCTCTACCTCAATAGGGTCTTTTTTTACTTCTGGTAAGCACTTGGCCTTCATACACACACCTGATGCGCGTAAGCGACGATAAGGCGGAAGGTGGAAGCGCACACTTCACCCGGAATCCTAAACCACTGAGGCCTGCTATCTTATCTCTAAACTGTCGGAACACAACAATGCTATTTACATTGTTGTTGGCGCCAGAATTTAGATAAGCTAGCCAGGCAGACATAACAAGCACTACGACCAACCAATAGAATCTGGAGAAAGGGGGCCTATAAAACACCTTGTACCATGCCATCACTTGCCGCCAAAGGTAGTTCGGCAGTTTCGGGATCACTCTCAGCACCGCCTCTGTGGTCTAGTGGGTAAGCAACCGGTCTTAGATCCAGAGGTCCCGTGTTCGATTCCCAGCGGTGTGTAAGTACATATTTGTGTACTTGGTTTAGTTGGTGGTAGGGTTTGTTAAGTCCGCCTGGCTAACTTTCACCATCTTATCTAAAGTCTAGCGTTTGGAGATAGTTTGGAGATAAGATAGCCAGTTCCTCAGTAGTTGAGGATTCCGGGTGAAGTGCGCTTCCACCATCGGCTTATCGTCACTTAGCGTGAGATAAAATGCCAAGCGCATCCCTGTTGCTAATAATGCTAATCCCGTACGGCAAGGGCATGGACATGTTATTAATGTCCATGCCCTTTCCTTATTGAATTATAGGAGCGGGTATCGTTGGCAAGATCGGTGATAGAAATAGTCTTATAGCTATTCAAGGATTTGATTAGATCCTGCTAAAAACTTTTTTGAAGAGTGATTTTGTAACTTGGTTGGATTTTCATTTAAGTCATTTTCCCATTTTCGCCACCACCAGATCTACTGCCGCATTTTAATAAATTTTATAACACATTTGCTCGTAAAGTGGCTCTTATTACACCGATTTCAGCATCGTAATGTAGCTTATTACACACTAGTGCGGTAATGTAAAATTAGTAATAACACACTAGTGCGGTAATGTAAAATTAGTAATAATTTGCATCTATGGACAACACAGACCACGCCCACACAGTCCACGCTTCAGCAAGAAACAACTGCACAGTCTGCACACGTGCTTAGATGGTGAGCCTTTAGCCCGTTAGTCCCTTTTACGACACCCAAGAAAAGAGAGGGGTTGGTACCTATTATTATTTTGAAGAGCCAATCAATCAATATCGCTCTATGCTGTTAGATGTATGTGCAGTCTTTAGTCCGTTAGTCGCCTTTTACGACACCGAAGTGAAAGGAGGGGTTTGGTAGTATTATTTTGATGAGCCCATCGCCGTTCTATGCTGTTAATGTATGTGCAGTCTTTAGTCCGTTAGTCGCCTTTTACGACACCGAAGGGAAGGAAGGGGTTGGCAGTATTATTTTGATGAGCCCATTGCCGTTCTATGCTGTTGAATGAATGTGCAGTCTTTAGTCCGTTAGTCGCCTTTTACGACACCGAAGGAAAGAGAGGGGTTGGTAGTATTATTTTGATGAGCCCATCGCCGCTCTATGCTGTTGGATGTATGTGCAGTCTTTAGTCCGTTAGTCGCCTTTTACGACACCCAAGGGAAGACAGGGGTTGGTAGTATTATTTTTATGAGCCCATCGCCGCTCTATGCTGTAGGATGTATGTGCAGTCTTTAGTCCGTTAGTCGCCATTTACGACACCCAAGGGGTTTGATGGAAAGACTTCCTACCTTTCACATACCTATATTTTGTCGATTCAAACAGCGGCTTCTTGTTCAATAATTACTTTAAAAGTTTAAAAATAAATATGTCTAGTTTTAGTAATGTAGAACTAAACTTCAGTCTACACCACCGGAAATAATAAGTGAAGCACAAAATGTTATTGACAGCCTATTACCATCTAAGCCCAAAGAAAAATATGTTGGCTTACCAAAAATTATGCACTAGAAAAACAACAAAAACACGCAGTCATTTTCAGAAAATGTGTTTTCCTCGCAAATATGTTATAAAACGTCGTATGACATACGTGCGCTTTGATAATTATAGCCTCTGCTTTCTTGTAGCCCTCGCCTACGACTCGGGCTAGCAATATCGCCTCTGCTGTAATTTTCAACTTACCGCACTTATATCATAATGTACTATTATGTGTTTGTTTTCTATTTATTTAAAAATTGTCTGTGCATTTTACATATGACATAAAGTACAAATTACAAATATGCAAAACAAAAAATACAAGAATAGTTGTAAACGAGCACCTAAATGCGAAAGAGACCGGGTAATTTCGCCAATTATAAAAAGCAGGATTCTATACACTCAACAATCCAGATTTAACGAAAATACTTAAGTTAGTTGCAGTCACAATTTGGCCCCCGTAGAGTAGAAGGTAACGAAGAATTGCAAGCTTGGCATAGGCTAATGTTGCAAACTTTTGAAACATTGCTATTCCAACTGGATAAGTTAGATAAGAAGTTGCAAGCAGAGGAACTTTTAAAAACTTCTAATATCATAGTTCCAGCAAGAGGTCTCTACCAAGACATTTGTGAAAAGCTGCGTCTCGAAATACCTACCTATAGCAATCGACAAGCTTGAGCTCAAAAGAAACAACAAAAGTTTTATAAATCAATCAGAGTTCTTTGATAAAATGAACGTTTTGAAAAGCCGCTTGACTCACATACAATGGCAATATCACCAAGTTATACAAGAACTCAATTTGGGTAAATAATTCATATGCCTCCTGTGGATTTATACTGTGGTAATTAATGTAATTATTATGTGAACTTAAGACAAATAAAGACAATAATGTACAAGAAATTGACATTTTATTATTTTTGTATACTTAATTAAAACTCAAAGCGATAATATCTCAAATTGCATGGCAAACGAAGAAATTCATAGAATCTGACAAAAATTAAATTATTTTATACAGTTCAATGCTTAAGAATATCTAGCGATATTGACTACTTAAAGAGCGAAAAACACATTATAAATATGGAATGATATCGCACTAATTATATTTCCAGTCATTAACTAATTGCATTATCCGAATTTACAAAAATCTATTAAAGATAGTAAGCATATAAATACTTATTTGTATCTATAAATCAATTTAATAGTTCATTTACATGTAAAGGTGTTGTGATTACGTCATATAATATTTCGAATGCTAAATCAAAAGATACTAATAAACAAAAAGAAATACAAAACTGTAAGTTGTGGTTAACAATTTAACATGCTGTATAATGGAATGTCAAGGGAGGTCAAACTGTTGATAAGAGATAATCTCCAAGCAACAAAAGCAACACAGAAAAAAATATTTCATGGTTAACATGAGTATCCAAAACTCAAGTGTAAAAATAGATGATATTCTATAAAATCTCAACGCCAGCATCATTTAGTTAACATTATTTAAAAATATCTTATATGTTAAGCAAGAGATAATATTTTTTTAATAAAAAGACTAGCTGTCACGAGTTTCAAAAATTGTAACCATAAAATTATGTTACTTTTAAAATGTATAAAATAAACATTAGATTTACACAAGTATATTTTATAAAATATTAAGTCAGGCATCCTGATTTCCTTACATATTGTTTTCTCAAAAATGCGATAGTAAAAAATTTGGTTCAAAACTTGTAGTATTTACATACTTATTATATTATGTATATCGTTCTTTTACAATTTGTAGTCTCTTAGAATAATCATCATAACTTAACAGATCACTAGCTCAATCACAAATTTGATGTAAGTAGCCAAATTATAGTACTTATATTAAATATGTAATAAAATCATAATATTATAAAAAGCAATTTAATAAAAAGATTAATATCTACAACTGCTTCGCTCCACTTACTTTTCTATTACGAATTATTATTTACTATTCGCTTTGTATTCAAATAACGCAACACATGACTATAATATAGTCAGTCGGGCGAGTAATTTTTTATTTTTACAATTTGATGCAGCCTTTGTCTGTCACGACGACACCTATTTTGTTTCGTTGCTATTATAGTTGGTTGGTGTCCGGTATTACGACAGCTGTGCTCTTACGGCGCAACAATAGGTACATGAGAAGTGAGTTGTACTTAAGGGGGGTTATGCGGTCAGCGAAAATTCGGATGTTGCGCGGAGCTTCGCGGGTGTTGCGCGGTGCGGGGTCCGCGGTAATTCGTAAGCGCCATTCACATTTTTACCAAAAAGTTAGTAAAAATGTTTAGTTTTTTAGTTTCTGTCAAGAACTTGAAAAGGTATAAATTAAATACTATGTATTTATGATTTTATAGTAATTATTATTGTAAAATACGGTCGTAATGTGCATTTATATGCAAAACTTTAGACGTAACTTCAGGATTTCTTTGATCGAGCAAAATGTTTCCAATCGTGTTTTGGAACCAGTAAGAGATCACACATACGTTCTGTAATACATATTGAAAATTTCAGTGCGAAATATCTAAAATATTCTGAATAAACACCTAATAGAAAACAGCCAACTTTTCCGTTTTCACCGCCTAAGCCCCCCCCAATACATGAGAAGTGAGTTATACCTAATTAATAGTTATTTACGCGGCGAGGTGCTTGACTCGTTCGAGGAGGGCGTCGCACGTTTTCTTCGCATCTCCCAGCAACATGGCGGTGTTGGGGTTGTAGAAGATCGGGTTGTCCACGGCTGCGTACCCGACGCCCATGGAGCGCTTCATTACCACCACCTTGAGGAGGAATATGATATTTATAATACAAAATTTAAAAAAAAAATTGGTCTTGATACGGTAAAAACAGATCAATCTACATAATTTTTATCGCTAGGCTAGGTAATAAATGAGATTGAAAATAAATTCTATTTACTAAAGCAAACTATAAAATAAATAAATAAACTTTTCTACACTCACACCAATTATCTAGCCCAAGAGAAACTTCGTTATAAAACTCTTTAAATGGTTACTAGACAACGGATAAACACACTTAAAATACTTTAAATACATACTTATTATACATAGAAAACACCCAGACCCGAGACGATTTAGAAAAACAATAATATCTAAATTAACCCGACCGGGGATCGAACCCGGGACCTCAGAGATGGCGATACCATGAAAACCGGTGTACAAACCACTCGACCAAGGAGGTCGTCAAAACTATAATAGCGGAATGCGGAAATCCACTGGCTTTCAATCAAACTCAAAAGTTTAAAAGCGAAAATGATCTTTATGAAATAAAGAGATAACTTACCTGATTGGCCTTCCACACTTTGAGCACAGGCATTCCAGCAATCGGCGAGTTAGGGTCATCTTCAGCTGCGCTGTTCACGGTGTCATTAGCACCTGAGAAGACGACAAACGCATCGTTTAGAATAGCTAAAAGGTTACATTCTAGATCAGTGGTTCTTAACCTTTTAGTCATGAGAGACCATTTGAAAAAAAATCTGTGTTGCCATGGACCACACCTAAAACACAGTTGGCTTAGAAATAATATAAAGTACCTAAAATGTAATAAAAGTTTAGGTATTTATTCACATTTAGGTCTTAATGGGTTCTGTCTATCTAGAAATAAAACACATAAATTTACCCAAACCCCACATTTACAGATTTTAATGAGATTTTTGTGATTGCATACTCTTTACTAACTTCTAAATCCTTGGTTCTGCATCCTTCTGAGTCCTTATCTTATTTATTAGGATGGCTCCGCGGATCACTTGAGATGCTTCCAGGGACCACTAGTGGTGTACGGACTACCGGTTAAGAACCACTGTTCTAGATGATAGCTACCACCACCCGTGAACGTGACCCCAGAGCCAGTACCTAAGACTACTGCTAAGCTAGCCTACTGGGTATGCTGCCTGATGGATCCCCATCAGGCAGCATACCTCAAAAATTGCTCCAGATCATCCGATTTGGAGCAATTTTTTGGAAACTATTTAGAAAAAAGTGACTTTCACACTGTCATGATATCTTTAAAACCAGGCGGTTGCCAAGCATTGTACAGAAAAATTATCGTAATCATGGACTGCATGCGTGGCTTGTCGCGTTTACAGTCGTTTTACACCCTGTACAGACAATTGACCTAGAAGAGATAGACAAGGGCTTTGATTCTGTATCGCAATCTATAGATTCCACACCTAAACCTTACCGCGCACAAACGTCAAACGCATACGTTTTTGGGAAGATATCGTAACTTTTTAAGGAATTAACGTGGTTTTGAAACAAGGAATCGTTACAGAATAAGGGCCAAGAACGTTCATACAAACCATTTGTTTAAGTTCTGGAATGAGAGGCCTAAAGTTCGCTGCAGCCGCTGCAGCGCTTAAACATTTATGTCGTCTAATCCTCAGACAGACATCGCAGCGCTATGTCGCCGATCGATCAAAGACAACGTAGTATGTATCAAGATGGCGTGTATCTATGATTGTAGAAGCCGTGGCACAGAAATGAAAATATATCTTTTCTATTCTATTATTACGATATAACTACCTAATAATGACTTGAATAACAAATAATTTCACTTACTTGACAACTGAATTGTAGTAAACGTCTAGGTGTACACTTTGATATGAAATAAAGAATTATTTTCGCTGCTCCGCACGCGGCTAAGCCGTGTGAATGGCGAAGCCACACTAAAGCAAGGTACCGAGTCGACTCCGCAGATGAGTCCAACATAGTGCGTGTTCGAAACGCCCTATCTAGTGTAATGTCGCCACTACACAATCGGCGATGATCGTTGACCGTGTGATCGTCTATAATCGGCACGACCATCGTGCAAGCGCCCACACATTCGCCTGCAGTAGTCGTTGAACGGCAAGCGTACAAGATGGACGTGGAGTGTGTTGCTGCTGCTACCATTTATTAAACTATATTAATAAATAAATAAAATTTGTTTACGCTCACACCAATTACCTAAACTAAGATAACCGTGTCGCGTAGCGGTGAATGGATACTACCTACCACCCCCTCTCTTCCCTTGGGTGTCGTAAAAGGAGACTAACGGTCTAAAGACTGCACATACATCCAACTCACCACCTGTCACGCTGAGCAGTGTTAGCTTAGTCTCTGACTAACCCTTCGGGGATTAGTAGTCGTGATTATATGTATAATGTACGTAAGATAAGCTTCTCTTGAAAGTCGTTAATACGGTAAGATAACGGATAAATATACATAAACATAGAAAAACACCCAGACCAGAAATAAATTTAGAAAAACAGTTTTCTCTAAATTGACCAGACCGGGAATTATACCCGGGACCTCAGAGATGGCGCGACCGACGCCAGACCCGGCGTGCTAACCGCTCGACCGAGGAGGTCGTCGGTACGTGCTTAATACATTATATAAAAGTCTCTTCGTTAGACCACCCACTAGCCATTTTAGTGCGTATTTTTACGTAAATTACGGACGTGTGCAACGCTTCACTGTCCAAAGGCGAATTAATGATCGGCGATTGTGTGAGCACCTGCGCAAACACCCGGCGCGATTCCCTTCGATGCGTGCCCGAAAAACCGACAAATCACGGGTCGCAGGCGATTGCAGGCGATCATAGACGATGATCGGCGAATACGGCCGAGTATGCCCTCCACACAATCGTGCTCGCCCGTAATCGTGATCGCCCGTGATCGGCGATTGTGAAGAGGAGCCATAACGTATACATCGCTGGTATAGATACTCACCGATGACCAACACGAGGTCCGTCTCAGGGAACTCGTCGTTGATCTCCTCCATTTCGAACACGTCATCGTACGGCACGCCCGCTTCAGCGAGCAGCACGTTCAATTGTCCAGGCATGCGACCTACGACCGGTATTAAGATATTTAGAAACACGTGACTTACACCCGAAATTAAGAAACTGTCTAAAAATTGTTGTGCCTACTAGAGTGAGAAATTTTACATAATTTGTATGGAGTTTAAGCAAAAAATTTGAATATAGAAGGCAAAACAATCTATTGATACGTTATTAATTTCGGTCGTAATAGAATGTGTGAATACGACAGTTTTAATTTTATTTCATGGTTTAATTTAAATCATTCAGTGGAGACACAGAACACACTGAATGATAAGGGAACACGTGACAGCTGTGTTGATAAATATTTGTACTTACCAGCAACGGGGTGAATCGCAAAGCGCACTTTTTTTCCAACTCCTTTCAGAAGTTCCACCAGCTCAGAAATGGGGTATTGTGCTTTGGCGACGCAGAGTCCGTAGCCTGTTCAAGAATTTAAAACTATTATTTTTACATTACTGAAGTGCCAAACAAAAAAACAATTGGCCCATATTTGAAACGATCTCTTATTAACATTATTGTGCGCGTTATAAGTCTATATCGATAACAGACTCTGAAATAAAACGGATAAAATGTTTACTTTAAAAAAAACAACCAGTCTCAGGAAAGCTCGAATGGGATTAGATCCTGTGATCTTTGGATTGCCGTTCCACTGCTCAAACCGCTAAGCTAGTGAGACCCCAGAAGATCGGAGTGACGTAGACCGCTGGCTTGCAGCGTAAATCACAAACTACTAGAAAAAATTTAACGAGTTTTCTGGGGCCTCGGTAACTTAGCGGTTAGAGCAGTGGACCGGCAATCCAAATGTTCGAATCCCATTCGAACTTTTCAGAGACTGATTATTTTTTTTCTACTAAACATTTTATCCTATATAGGATAAAATGTTTAGTAGAAAAAAAATAATTGGTGCGGTCTCATGCGACCGCACCTACAAAAACACACTTGAGTTTGTACCGTGTTTTCATAGACTTACAGACTACTTTAGTATGAACAAGTTTGGTTATTTCGGTTCTGTGGTTCATCTTATGTATTGTTATCGCATAATAAAATTTTTAGCATTGTGAATGCAAAAATAAAAATTCAATAATTTAGAAATCTGTAATAAAATGTCGAACTCAACAACCCGCATTGAGACAGCGTAGTGGGTCATGGCCTAATCTCTGCATGTAGGAAGGCCTGTGCCCAGCAGTAGGACGTTCATAGAGTAATGGTGATGTTGATGAAGGCTACGAAGGTTAAAAACTCAAGTACAATGTAAATACAAAAAAAAATAGCAAAATTTTATAAAAGTACAAAAATCTACTAAACACTACCTAATGGTAGTATAAAAACTACCAAACAGTAGTTTAGTGTATGGTAGATTGTGCGATTTGTCACCTGGCGTGATGATGATGTTGGAGGCGCGGTGGATGAGGTCCGCGACTGAGTCCAGGTTGAGCTCGGTGTGGACGGCGCCGGCGGGCCGGGCCGACCCACCGGTCACCACTCCGTAGCCGCCAAGGATCACGTTGGGGAGGGAACGGTTCATTGCCTAACATGAAAAAAACTTGTCAAAACAATCGTTAACACTTTAACAGCCGATCACGTACTGGGTACGGGTAGTAAAGGCGCGCTTTAAATAGTAGGCTGTTAACCCTTTACCGGCATCCCCTCTCCTTACTTCACTAAGTTTATTTGTACTGGCACCTCGAGACCAACCGCTAGGTTATGCAAGAAGTGCCAGACGTCCCTGCGCCAGTAGAACACTCGCGCAGGAGACCACCAACGTTAGGTCTTGACGCCAAATTAGTGCCCGCCGCAGCGCGCTCTTCATTCAGTACTCATAAGACTAGTGTCTCGGGAGAGTCTCCCCGTGAACACGTGTAGTTCACTGCCTATTGTCCAGATAGGTAGCCGGAGCTGTCGAGCTCGCTCACTTCTCGTTGCACGAAGGGCACAACTCGCAGTTGCCACTGCTAGGGTCGTCGACTCTAAAGTCGACTCCCAAGTGTCCACCTTGGTAGCGGAGTAGTAAGCACACTCACTTCTCGGAACCCATCCGGGCGCCTAGCCAGTTCCCACGTCCTACGCGGCTGGCTGGACCGGAGGCTACGGCATCTAGGAGGCCGCCTCTACTAGTTCTCCAGACTAGTACCGGAGATGTCAACACCAATGTCCAATGAAAACCACCGGACAAAGCTGCCAACTATAAGGGAAACTCACGTTCCCCGCAGGACTTTTCGCTTCTGGCCCCTCAGAGACCGCTACTAGGCCCCGCTCGCTGTGCACGAGTTTGTAAGTCCTGGCACACAATACCAGGACAGACGAACATTCCCAAGCTCTACAGCTAACCACACGCCACTACGAGTCCAACCCATGTCCGGATCCCGCCGGAGGCGCCTGGTTAAAGGCACGACCAGCGGGGGGCTTGAACAGGAACCCCGTAGTACCCCTGAAAACACAACCGGACCCGTAGTTCCAGTTGCGATACCCTATCTATTGGGGTCGGTAGATAGGGACCCTCACCAGAGAGGAGGAGATCTCACCCTTTACCGGCAGTGGGACATATTATGTATACTGCCACAAAATTTTGAACTTTATACAATTGACATAAGGTCGAAAACCAATGAAAATTTTGAACAAAGGGTTTTGTTGGGGTGCCTGGTGGGTAAAACTCACACGACGTGCTTGATGGGTCTGATGGACCCGTTTATAAAAATATTATATACTTAAATATAAATTAATACTATAGAAATATTTCAATTCACATTTTCTGTTATTTTAGTGATATATTTACAAAATGAAACCAAATATTTATTAAAAAGATTCATTAACCAATTCAGAATAAAGATTCATTTGAATTTTAAAAAATGCATCTAACTTTAGGTAAAAAATAGCCCCGTGCCTGGTCGGCTTTCTCTGACACAAACGCACTTAACAAACGTGCTACTCCGACGCAAGTGCACTGAAGGCTACACGGGCGGCCTTCATTACTTAAAGTGACGGGTCTGTCAGACCCAAAAGGCACCCCAAGGGTTAAAGTGTTAAGTAACTAACTAATAACTAGGTACATACATAGATTCACGACTGTTATCCCCAAAGGGCTAGTCAGAGACTAGGCAACGGGGACCGCTGAAGCAGTCCACTGCCATTGTCCACGTTTTACCAAGATACAACTTCATATTAGCTTATCGTGATAGGTGGTGAGCCCATCGCCGCTCTATGCTGTTGGAGGTATAAGCAGTCTTTAGTCCGTTAGTCGCCTTTACGACACCCAAGGGAAGAGTGGCAGGGGTGGCAGTATTTCTTTAATGAGCCGCTACGCGACTAACTAATAACTAACATTATAAATAAATAAGTATGGCTGTTTTTATTCAATCACAAAACGGAGCAAACGGAGCAACGGATCAATGTTATCAATTATTATTAAGTTAGAGGGTCGCCCTGTTGGTGATATAGGCTACTATTTATCACAATGGTCTAGAGGGAACTTAACAGACAGAATTTTATACGAAGCGGGTGGCGGGCTAGTAAGTTAATAATAAATAATTCATAGAATGAGGTGGTAGGTTAAAAAAGATTTGGACGATTCAAAGTACTTATTAATTGAGTTTATTTAATAAATTTATTTTTAGTTTTAAAAAAGAAGCCTAATTAATTTAAAAAAAAATTAAGGTCGCAATAAAGAAAAACCCTAGTCAGCTTTAAAGTAACAATAAATAGCTAAAATCGAAGTCACGGCAAGCTAGAAATTATGTAAACCAACATTTTCTACTTAGTTACATAACAACAAATTAGCTAACCAAATCTAATCAACAAATAGTAATATACGGTTAACACGAAACTATACTATACGCAAAGACTCGTGGCCGACGGTGCAATAAAACGTGCGAATGAGACAGTGAACATCATGTGCTCTCTCGCACTTACACCGTTTATGGGTGACGTCACAAAGACGTAGAGATGCGCCTTGTTTGTATACTATATTGATCGATAACATTAAGTTTTAAGTGGGTTATTTTCAATGTGACAAGTGAAGTTGTTTATTTTGTTTATTATTAGCACTTATTTTATATTTTATAACGTACAATTTCAATGATAAGTCCAGCTCACCTTGCACATGATGTAGGAGAGTATGGCGCCCGAGCTGCCGATGAGCGCGCCCACTATGGTCATGAGCGAGTTGTTGAGCATGAAGCCCTCCGCGCACAGCGCCCAGCCCGAGTAGCTGTTCAGCACCGTGATCACCACCGGCATGTCCGCACCTACGAACGGATATACCTTGGAATTAAGTTTATTTTCATTCATTCCTCATACTCGGAAAGTATGTCTGAAGTTGCCTGAGAAGCGAGTTGAAAGTAATACTTTCCAGCCCTAGGGAGAATCGTTTTTCGGACAGGTACTGTCAAATTATAAAACAAACTAGTTCTATTTTCACATTTCTATTGAACCATGTCCCCACTTTCTATACAGCCACTCAATTACAGCGCGATGTAAAATTTAAATAACATTAAAAATAAGTATTACTTAATCAAAGAACCTCGAACTATTTTCGGGACTAAATAAGCTACTTTCACCCCTAGGGTAACAATGTACATTATGTGCACCTGTTTTGTGGTTGGCCAAATCACTTTACCGGTTTTGTAGACCAGTGGGGGATGATAACTGAACACTAAGCCAGCGTTAAAAGCGTGCCATTCAGGCGGTAACAGTGAAATTAATTTTACCTTAACTGATTGGCATTAGCTTCCACTGTTGAGGTTATACGAGAGGTACCCTGTGTATTTGAACTAACTAGAAAAGGCAACAAATCTAAATTAGAAAGTAGCTACATTGTCCACGTTCAGGTTCGAGTACACACACATACGTTCGATGGTGGAGCCCTCAGAGCGAGCCAGACAGCGAAAAAGGTCAGCGTTCTACATCGTAATCCCATAAATTCGCCTTGATTTTCTTGCTAGTAATTCTCAGTACAAGTTTTCCTGCGCTAAACCACAGATTAAAGAAGAGTTACCAGATACTTCACTCAGTAGAAAATCACCAATACCTACTGCTTTATTAGCCTACTAATATTTAAACTATAATAACCTACCGCGCGATCCCACTGCAATCGTAGGGCTGCCTCTTCTTTTACTTGACAGTTCTCGGAAAAGTATAAAAAAAATTACAAACGCTTGTTTTATACGTCTTACAATATTATTTAAAAAAAAACATTTATCTTCAAGAATTTCAAAGTTCGCGCGAACACGGTTAGTCACGTGACATTTTGCCCTGTGACGTCATACTTCAATTAACAAACAAATATATCTTGAAACTGTCAGGTTTCATATGTTATTGTTTATTTTGTAAAATGTGACGTCATACGAAGCTCATTCATGGCCGCCCGTGTTTCGGGTCTTGTAATCCACAAAAAATAGAAAAATTATTTTGTAAAAATAAAATATTTAAGTACAAATTATCTTAATTAAAAAATAACTATTTGGTATTTATTGTTAAATTATGAACTACCTTATCCGACATATTTCATATTTTATTGTTACAAGTGTCAAATAGCCAATTGTAATCCTATGGCTTCACATACCTTCAAAGGCAGCTGTGAGTGTAAGTCCTTGTTTGCCACTAAGCACCGCGGCGGCAGATAGCAGCGGTAAGCCAAGAGCGTCGGTGAACGCCAGCCGTAGCCTAGCGAGCCGACTAACAAGCTGGCGTTGATAGCATGTGTCCAGGCAGTAATAGAGGACACAGTTCTACCTTTCAATGTTACGTATCCCCTTACCTCCGATAGCAGCTGTGAGTGTAAGTCCTTGTATGCCACTAAGCACCGCGTTGGCAAATAGCAGCGGTAAGCCAGGAGCGTCGGGGAAAGTCAGCCGGAGCCCAGCGAGCCGACTAACAAGCTGGCGTTGATAGCATGTGTCCAGGCAGTAATAGAGGACACAGTTCTACCTTTCAATGTTACGTATCCCCTTACCTCCGATAGCAGCTGTGAGTGTGAGTCCCTGTATGCCACTAAGTACTGCGGCGGCAGATAGCAGCGGTAAGCCAGGAGCGTCGGGGAAAACCAGCCGGAGCCCAGCGAGCCAACCAACAAGCTGGCGTTGATAGCATGTGTCCAAGCAGCAATAGAGGACACTGTGCTTGCTACCTTTTAATGTTACGTATCCACTTACCTCCGATAGCAGCTGTGAGTGTGAGTCCCTGTATGCCACTAAGTACTGCGGCGGCAGATAGCAGCGGTAAGCCAGGAGCGTCGGGGAATGCTAACAGCGCCCCGCCGCAGCCCAGCGCGCCGACTAACAAGCTGGCGTTGATAGCGTGCCGTCCAGGCAGCAGCAGAGGCGCGGATGAGAGGGAGCCTTGGAGCTTGCCGTATGCGACTAAAGACCCGCTGCGTAGAATAACAGCAAAAATAAATACAATGTTGTAGATTATGTTGGAGGGCCCAAGAAAACCATAGGCTATGTATTGCGGTCAATTAAAAAGCTTTTTGCGTAAGGGAGTTCGATGCGATCTTGCGATTGAAACCACTTTCGTAACGCTGGTTCACCAGCGAGTGACTAAATTGAAATGTGTTGAATTCCATTGTGCATCGGATAGCACTAAGCCGTTCAGCAATCCACTTTATACGTGTTAAAGATAATAAGAGAGAGACGTGTTAAGGCGTCCGCTATAGTGCGACAAGAACGTGCGCGACCTTTACGCGCATCAATTTCTTCCGTGGCGGCGTCTGGCACTGATTTGTATTTACAAATATTAGTTACAATAATATGAACCTATCTTGTAGGACAAGAAATTTTATATTTGAAGTCAGACAAATCAGTCCCAGAAACTACCACGGAAGAAATTAATCCGCGTAAAGGTCGCGCACGAACTTGTCGCGCCATAAGAAGACTCGGTGCACGCTCGATACATAGCATAAGCAGCGCTAACAGATGTGAGCGGGTGCGACGGGATAAACATGCAAAACTCTTTTCTTTGTAGAATCGTAGGTAGTGTGCGTTTCATCAAATAGTTCCAGTCATTCCAACCATTAGTTGGCATTCCAGTCTTGTTCCTGCCAGTGTTGCAAACTTAGTGGATTTTCCACTAAAACTGGTGCTTTCGACCCCTTCTAGTGGCGAAATATGGCTTTTAGTGGCTAGTGGTTTTTCTATTGGATTAATAGAATTTCATTTTCAGTAGGCTTAATCAATCAACCACTTGATGACTTAAAAAAAATTAACCGAGTGGTTAAGAAACTACCAGTTTTAGTAGAAAATCCACTAAGTTGGCAACACTGCAGGAACAAGCCAGGGTTTGACAGGAATGCCAACATGACGGCAAAGGAACTATTTGATGAAACGCACTATAATGTATACTAACGTGAACGTGATGCCGCCGATGTAGGTGCCGAGGAAGAGCGAGGTCTTGAGCGTGGCGGCGGTGGGGTCCAGCGCCATGGCGGGGAAGTCGTGCATGTATGTAGCAACGCACGTCAGCACTGCCGCCATACCCACCAGGCTAAGGGAATCGTTTATTTACAAAACATTCACTATAAATTTGCAACTGCATTATGGGTATAATCTTCGATCAACAATACAATTAGATAACGCGTCACGTACAAAATCAAAGCTTAATTCTGTCCACGTGAATAAATACTTTTTCAAAGCAATAAATTACTCCTGTCACTTAAAAATGAAAAGACGTCAATGTAGTGGTGAAATCAACCTTAAAGGGCAACAAATAAAGTACTTTTTTCCCGTTATTGCCTTGCGAGAAAATAAACGCTCACTTCTCAAGTGCGCGTTTATTTACCGAGACATATTTTTAGCGCCAACCTGACATCTAGTTGTATCGAAGGGTATAATATAAAAATGTGTAACTATTTATGTAACTATTTTACAACATAAAAATATTTAACTATATTTTAAACATTCCATTAAGATAACACAGTTAAAAAATTTACAAAATATTTTCATTCAGATCTCTTAGGATGTAAGTTCTAAGGCTGCTTTCAATATCTGCGTTTAGAGCAGGACCAACATGGTCCAAGTTACACTTGAAACAGACTATTTATTAGTAACAACCAGGGTATTCTGGCATACATACGACAAACGGACCGCAGCCGCGCGTGTGTCTCAATAGTGTAGACTCTATATGCGAATCAAGGGACAGCAAATATAACATGATCCATCCCGGTGCCCCAACGTCTTGCTAAATTGAAAGCGCCCTAAATTTGCAACTACATACATTATGGGTTTCATATAAAAAAGTATAACTATTTATGTAACTATTTTACAACATGAAAATGTTTTACAATATTTAAACATTCAGTTAAGACAAGACTTAAAAATATATAAATTTTCATTCAGATCTCTTAGTTTGTGAATTCTAAGAGGTTTGATTAGACACTGTTGCTATAAAAACAAAGTCAAAAGCGTTGAAAAATTTCGTCAGGTCTAACCATACCTCGGTGGCTGAGTAGGCAATGCAGCCTCCCGGATTGCGGAGGACGTGGGTTCGATTCTTTCTTTTTGATTCTTTTTATTTGAACGTTATTAACGCAAATAATCAAATATTACGAATTACTTTACTACGTTAGCGAGTGGCTTACCTGTGGAATCCAGCTACGAGTTGCGGCAGATCAGTGATTTCGATCTTCTTGGCGATGGTGCCGCCGATCAGCCCCCCGGCACCCGCTACGGCCAACATCTGCGCCAGCACTTCTGCGCTAGGCGTTAATAGGCCCAGTGTGGCGGCGATACCGCCCGTCACGCCGATCTGAATTAACGAATTCAGATTGAAGTACGCGTCGCGTAGTAGCTCATTAAAAGAATACACCACCCCATTTCCATTGGGTATCGTAAAAGGCGACTAACGGACTAAAGACTGCACATACATCCAACAGCATCGAACGGCGATGGGCTCACCTCCTGTCACACTGAGCACATGTGTAGTCGCTATTTGGTGAAAAGTGGACCATGGTAGAGGACTGCTTTTTCTGTCCTCATTGCCTAGACTCTGACTAACCCTTCGGGGATAATAGTCGTGATTATGTTTGTATCACGAGGGCAGAACAGTGGGCAGCACAGTACTGCTACTGTTTGAACGCACAGAACAGTACTGTCTTCAACTGTCTTGACATTAACCAAGGCAGAACAATAAATAGCCCGCTGGTCTATTTTTTCGGGGCAGTTGGCTACCTCCACCACCTTTCTGCCTATCTGTCTTGTGGCTAGACTCGTGTGAACGCAAGGGCAGGGCAGTGCAAAGAGCAGGACAGTGTGTGATAGAATAGAATATCATTTATTTGCATTTGATTAGGGTACACTGGAGGTCATAAAGAACAAATGTTCTGCCTATTCAACCAAAAACAATAGCATGCAAATATTGTCTTAAAAAAAATCAACAACTTTGTTTTTTTTTTCCTTTAACATTTACATTGTAGATGTCGAATATTTTTTACAATTTACAATTCATAAATCATTACTATCTATGTTAATCATACAATATGTAAATGTGTGCATACCATTCCGAGGTAATTCCCTTTCCTGGCGGTGGCCTGCGAGCTGAGGCCGGCGAGCGCGCCCACGCAGCACAGCGACGACGCCAGGTACGCCATCTGGTGCACCTCGGGGTAGCCCTGGAACCAACAATGCTTTAGTCATGACAGTAACACAATTGGCTACTTAACAGTTCTCGGAAAAGTATTTTAAAAATTACAAACGCTTATTTTATACCTCTTACAATATTTTTTTTCTCGAAAATAGCTTTATTTAACAGAAAAAAAACACATTTTTCTTCATTAATTTCAAATTTCGTGCGAAAACGGTTGGTCACGTGACATTTGACGCCCTGTGACGTAACACCTCAATAAACAAACAAGGGACAATGGCGAAATCATTGCTAAATGAATTCTTTAGTGTCTATAAATTTCACCATTACAACTCGGATGAAATAAATTCGTAAGATTTTTGAAACCATAGGAAAAACCTGTATAAGTCACGAAATAAAAACAAGTTTAAAAGACACATAAATTACTAGTTAGTGCAGTTCTGTTTAGGGAAATGACGACGTTATTTTTTTTTTCTGTTAAATTATGGCTTCGTGCGGTCAGCACATTTAGCCAGTATACTACTCTGTGTAAAAAGTATCGGGAATATGTCAATAAAAAGACCCGCGTAAAAGAGTTCGTTTTAATTTTATTTACTGCATGTTGGTAGCACTGTACTGATTTACCGCGCGAAATTTGAGTGGGATCTGTCATTTACTTTGTTTAAAACTGCACTTTTTGTTGGTCATAGTTTTGAGTCCTCGGCGATTTTTACAATGGAAAATATTGTTGAACAAAGAGTGTGCCTTAAATTTTGTGTTTCGAATGATATTTCATGTGGAGAATCGCTCAAAATGTTGCAAAAACTCGGCCTTCTTTAAAAGCCTTGTACCATATGAATGGTACAAGGCTTTTAAAGAAGGCCGAGACGTAGTAGTAGACTTGCCTCGTTCTGGTAGACCTTCAACCGCTACGACCAAAGAAAATATCGACAGAATCAAGAAGCTAGTGCTCGAAAATCGACGTATGAGTTTGAGAGAGTTGGCTAGTGAGGTGAACATATCTTTTAAGTCCGTCCACAACATTCTCATTGACATTTTAGGCATGAAACGCGTCGCCGCTCGATTAGTTCCAAAGGAGCTCAATTTTGTTCAAAAAGCGCAGCGAATACATGTTGCTGAAGACATGGTTTCCCGAGCTTCTTCGGATCCTACCTTTATGAAACGTATAATAACTGGCGACGAGACATGGGTTTATGAGTACGACATGCAAACAAGCCAACAGTCTTCAGAATGGCGTTTCGAAAACGAGCCGAAACCCAAAAAACCGCGGCAAAGTCGCTCCAAAATCAAGGTGATGCTGTCAGTTTTTTTTGACTACCGTGGTGTGGTTCACTCCGAATTCCTTCCAGAGGGAGAAACAGTGAATAAAGAATATTATTTAGGCGTCATGAAGCGTTTGCGTGAGAGTATCCGCCGAAAACGTCCAGATTTGTGGCAACACAACTCATGGATGCTGCACCATGATAATGCACCATCACACACAGCCATTATTGTGAAAGAGTTTTTAGCGAAAAATTCAACAAAAGTTCTCGACCAAGCACCGTATTCACCTGATATGGCTCCGTCTGACTTTTTCTATTTCCCAAGTTAAAATTACCACTTCGAGGAAAACGTTTTGAGTCGATAGAAGCCATAAAAGAAAATTCGCTGAATGAGCTGAAGGCCATACCGCAAGTAGCTTACGAAAAATGTATGGAGGACTGGGTGAAGCGGTGGAGATGTTGTATTGCAAGCAATGGTGCTTACTTTGAAGTCGATAAATTAAATTTAGATGAATAATTTGTATTTTTTGTTTTATTGAACAATTCCCGATACTTAGTACACAGAATGTACATATAATAGTGAATATTTTCTTTGCATAAAATCTCAATAAAGTAGATGATAATAAGTGATAATTAACGTTTAATGGTAAATGATAACCCCCAAACCCCATGTGACTCAATAAAGCTGTGGGACTTTATTAAGATCTTACACGGACTCTTGAGAGGATTTGAAAAGTGATGTTGCACTGTTTTGATTTATTTGCCAACACTCATGCACGTTAACGAACACTTGCCAGTAAATAATCCACCATTATTTTACATTAATATTAGACAAAACACAAATTACAGAAAATAAAACAAAACTACAGACATGACGGTTTACTTTCCCGCCAAGAAGTCCACGTTTTTATTTTTAATTTGGCAAAACGTATTTTTTTATAATTTGTTCCTTGAAGGATCAGGCTAAGGTCAGAGAACATACTGCCTAGTCATTAGTTAGTTAAAACCACATTGTTATTATTATTTATATAAGCCTATATTTTCCCACTGCTGGGAAAGGCTTTTCGCGGTCTGTTGCTTGTGCTGGCCGATCCTTGAAAGGATAACACAACTAGGTAGGTATAAGTACTTGTTTTATCTAATTATGATAGACATAACCTTTGAATTGAAAATATTTTCTGGGTGTTTTGTCTATTTTTTTATATATATATATATATATATATATATATATATATCCCACAAGCAAACTTCCGTCCACTGAAGGCGAAATTACATTTAAAATGGCGTCCACCGCTATTTGACGTCCGCATACCGGACGCCACTTTTTTAATCGATGACACTTGGCGCCTCTAAGATCAAGCTAGCCGTAGAAGAAAAATCGATGGAAGCCAAAAATTTATTGTAATGGCTGCAAATAAATACTGGATAGTTCCCAAAAAAATCTCAGCAGAGGTGCGGCGCTACTGTCGTGCGTATATCCACAGCCGTATTAAACGCGCTTCTTTTCTGACGTATTCATATAAATTTGGCGTCCGCTAATGCGACGTTGCCAGCTTACTCAATGTTTGGTGCCTACTAAAATACAATATCACACTAATATTATAAAGGCGAAAATTTGTGAGTGTGTATGTTTGTTACTTCTTCACGTAAAAACTACTGAATGGATTTAAATGAAATTCGGCATACAGATAGTTTATAACCTGGATTAACACATAGGATACTTTTTATTCCGATATTCCCACGGGAACGGGAACCACGCGGGTAAAACCGCGAGCGGCCGCTAGTTATTATCATAAATCGTAATCTATTATACTTACTTATTAAAAAATGTATTGTCATATATGACTTTTTTTTTAAACAGGTGACATTTTAGCTTGATTGCGTAATGCTTTATCAGAAGGATAAGTTTTATCCAATGATTGAATAATCAGCCATAAAACTAATAAATAATTAATAAAAAATGTTAATGTAAAGACACCAGCAAACTATCCAAAACTGTAAAATTTCTTTAATACATTTTTAACCATATATTTAAGGCATAAAGTTCAAAGTCTATTGAAGAAAATTGGACATTTTGTGGTAGGTAGGTTGATGTGCTGGCGTGTGTACATGTTCTTTCATCATCCCACCTGTCGCATATTGTGTTCAGAATGCTCTTAGAGCTGGCGCAAACTGTGAAATAGCAATATACGGGCGCCAGATAACAATATAATAACTCCTCAACAAAGGGCCTACGCCTTTCAACTATAAAGACAATTAAGTTAGGAAGCCACTATCCGAGGCGCAATATGAATTCGTATATCGGATTGTCCGACTTGTCACATATTATGCTCAGGATGTTGTTAGAGCTGGCGTGAAATGTCAAATAGCAATATCCGATATACGGACGCCAGTCATCAATATACGGACGCCAGATGTCAATATACGGACGCCAGATGTCAATATACGGATGCCAGTTATCAATATACGGACGCCAGATAACAATAGACAGACGCACGGTAAAAAAGGGCCTAGGCCTTTCAAACTATAAGGACAATTAAGTTAGGAAGCCAGAACCCAAGGCATTTACGCAATATGAATACGTAAATCGGACTGTCCGACTAGTTTTTTTTTCTGTAAATGGGTTTGCTCTTGATCCCAATCAAGCCGATTCACGATGGAGCGAGCTAACCCAGAAGGTGTCTATTCACTCTTGCTTTGAAGATACTTAAGATAAGTACTCGGAAACACAGACGCAGGGACGGAGTTCTTCGGAGGAACTCTTTTTCTGTGCACATTATAAACGATGTTGAGTAGCGCTTTGTGCGAAATTTAGAAATATCCTCCAAGAAAGGGTGGTAGCCCGCAGTGCGTCTGGATGTGCGATGGAAGAAAGGGGATGGCGGTAAAAGCTCATGGAGTTCCAGATCTGTAAAAGACCGACAGAACGGCAACTTTGCGGCGGTGAGCTAGGGTGTGAAACTTGCTCTTCACCAGATCTTTGTCGCCAATTAGCCTCTCAACTCTGCGTTGAATTGTGTCCAGTGCAGTTAGTTGGTATTTTTTTTATATAATTCACCAACGTTTGTTTACACTGATACATTAAATTACTTAATTAAGTTTGTAATATTATTTAAGTGTAACAAACACTTCAGGTAAATACAATATGTTAGGACTCTTTCAAGTTTAGGATAATAATTTTTAAACAATAATAATCTAAAAAAGTAACAAGAAATACAAATATTCACGATAGATCGATTCGATCAGCGATAGATGTTTACTGTAGTAATCTTTGTTTTTCAAAAAATCACTCATTTCATAATTTTGAGACGCTTTACTGTCACTATCAATATACACAGATGCAAAGTACAAGTAGTATTTCGCTGAGCCGTCCCATAGGTGACTGCAATATTCCATACAAGATCGGACTTCAGCTTTAAAGAGAGTTAAAAGCTATCCCGGCGTGAAATATCACTTGACCTTATTTAGGACGCCCAGCTTTTTGACTGCAGTTTGCATCCGAAAGGTATCTCTCTACGACAGTACTGTCATCTGCATACCCAACAATTCCTGGTATCAACAGGTCATTGATGTGCAACAGGAAAAGCGTCGCAGAGAGACCCCTGAGGAACTTCGGCATCAATAGCCACTGAGTCAGAGGACCAGCCATCGATGACTACTCTGATCGATCGTTCCGTCAGAAAATCAGCTATCCAACTACAAAAGTACATATAATAATATCTACAGCGGGGACACCATACGCAGGAAGCTTGCGCAGCAGACTTGCGTGCCAGACCCTTTCAAAAGCCTTCGAGATGTCCAGTGATACGGCAAGTGCTTCGCCGTGCATCTCGAGGGCCCCACCCCAGTAGTGCGTCACATAAACTAGAAGATCCCCAGTCGAAATCCCCGGCTTCCTCGGCGGAAGCCATATTGACAGTCACTGAGGAGGTCATTAACTTATAGGTACATACCTATAAGTTAATGACCTCCTCAGCTCCTCATACCAACTTACTGGTTAGAACTCTTTCCATGACCTTACAGAGTATGGAATTGATAGCGATCGGTCGGTAGTTGCATGGGTCAGCATGAGACTTCCCTTTTAGGGTACTGGCTGCACATTGCCAAGCTTCCAGCATTTCGGTACGGTTTTTGTCTTTTTTTCTCTTGTTACATAATTATGCTCAGGATGTTTGTTAGAGCTGGCGTCAAAATGTGAAATAGCAATATATGGACGCCAGACATCAATATACGGACGCCACATGTCAATATACGGACGCCAGATAACAATATACAGACGCACGGTAGCTCCTCAACAAAGGGCCTAGGTATTTCAAACTATAAAGATAATTAAGTTAGGAAGCCAGAACCCGAGGCATTTACGCAATATGAATTTGTAAATAGGACTGTCCGACTTGTCACATATTATGCTCAAGATGTTATTAGAGCTGGCGTGAAATGTCAAATAGCAATATACGGACGCCAGATATCCAATATACGGACGCCAGACATGAATATACGGATGCCAGATGCCAACAACGGACGCCAGATATCAATATACGGGCGTACGGTAGCTCCTCAGCTTAGGGCTTGGATAGTTAGTAGAACATCATCTTTAAAGGAAAAAGAGAATATAAGTACTTATTTAGGAAATCAGAACCCAAGGAATGCAAGCAGAACCACTTACCCAAAACTGTCAATTTTCTCGAATCGATATTGACCCTTATAGCTAAATAATAAATTGTGTACTTCAGTGCAGCGGCTATTTATGATGGCCGCTGCACTTTTAATTAGATCGAGATCAAACCTTCAGGCATCACATTGATGAACCCAAAACTGATGTCAGTTTCTTTAATGAAGTTAAGAGCGTTATCGCATTTCAGTTTCCCATACAAATTTCCAAGTTGAAATTTTTAAAAACCATTAGGCCATTTTTGATGAAACTCTGCTTTAATGTTTTTATATTTTAGCGTTTTATTAACGCTTAAATATACTTAAGTAAAATTTTAAACACTGAAAAAAGACGACAACCTCAGGCGGGAATCGAACCACGCACCTTCCGCATTCCGGGCGACTGCCTTAACCACTTGGTCTGGCTTTCAAACGCCGAAATTTGTCAGTGCTTGATGCTTATGTTTTTAGTCAACATTGCTTCATCAAATCTTAGAAGTTTTCACCTCTGAGATCCGAAAGAAATATTTTAACAAATATTTGAACATTCGGTTAAGATGAAGCTGCGTTTATAGATTAATGTTTTTATGCATTAGCATGCAAAGTTTCATAAAATATGGCTTATTGGTCTTTAAAAATTTCGACTTGGAAGATTGTATGGGAAACCGAAATGTGTAAACCCTCTTAAATAAAAAAAAAACTTTGGTTAACAATTTTAAAGACATCTGTCAAATTGGAGCCAACATTACAATATTCGGTGAAAGAAAGAGATAGGTAACGCATTGCTGGCAACGTCGCTTTTACAAAATCAGGAGGACGTGAAAATGTCAGCGCATTAAGTAAATGATAATCAGTATATCCAGGAAGCCAAAAATTTATCACCATGAAATGGAGTTCATAAATGTTTGGGCATGACTGCAAGAAGAATATTGCCACAATTAAAATAATCGCAAAATAAAATATCCTATGGAGAAAGGCATCAAAAAACTAAGAAACATTCGCAGAGAGATGATCTAAATTGTAAGCTGAACTGGAGGACGTCGTAATGATGCACAGCATGCATGACGCCAAATGCGTAGCTGGATGTAAATATATATATATATATATATATATATATATCCGCTATCTTACCATATTTACGAGTTTTAAAAGAATACTTATCTTGGTCTAGACAAATTGGTTACGCTCAGTGACAAGTTTAATTTAATTTACAATTTCATTGCTCACAATACATTCTTATTCAATATTCTGAACATTTTAAACGGTCAGCCTTCTTGAAGATGCTTACACTTGGGTGTTGTGTTGGTGTGAAGTATAATTTTGTATTGTTTAGTACCTGCATCGCTGTGACGAGGTAACCTCCGAGGAGCGCCGCCGCCGGTATGCCGTATAAGTATCCGTATTCTGGTGGGTCACCGGGCCTAGACAACACAAATAAAATTTACTATGCACTCATTAGGATAGACAGATGAATATTTGATAATGTATTGGCGAATGGCGTCCGCGTGTATAAACTGTGACAGTGAGGTCAAACAAAAATGATTGACTTTCCTCAAATTTCTACTCTGTATTGCAAAAAGAAGTTTAGAAAATGAATTAAAAATATGGTTTAGATATGGGATAAGGATAAGATTTTAATAATGAAGATATTTATAAGCAAATACGTCTGTATCGATTGTTAAAAACTTGCAGTAGTTTTCTTTCGACTGTGAGTGTTCCCGACGGGTGTAGTCGCCGAACAGTTTAGCCGTTGTGCTTCGATGTGGACTGTATGTTCTTCAATAAAACGTGAGGGTAGACTTCACAGTGACGTAATAATAGCGCTCTCTTGCAGATCACAAACTACTAGAAAAAATTCAACGAGTCTTCTGGGGTCTCGGTAGCTTAGCGGTTAGAGCAGTGGACCGGCAATCCAAAGGTGAAAACCATGGGTTCGATTCCCATTCGAGCTGTCCTGAGACTGGTTGTTTTTTTCTAGCAACAATTTTATCTATATAGCATTGTGAACGCAAAAAAATTAATAATAATGGTTTAGATAGTTATTTAAATTACCTCTTGAACATGTCCAGCATGCGTTGCGTGACCATGAACCCTCCGAATACGTTTACGAACGAGATGAGAGCAGCCGTGCTAGCCAACCACTGTCAACAAATAACACTAATATTAGTTTCTAGGCCATCGTTAACAGCGCTAGTTATACATCGTTAACATCGAAGGTGATCTGCAATATACGTACTGAGAAATCAGATAAAAAAAAGATAAATGTTTTCTATTATTTTTGCCTACAGATCAACCTATCCAAAACTATCAAACTTCTCCAATTGATATTGCACTTTACATTAAAGTAGTGCCAAAGTTCAAAAAGTTTTGAAAACTTTGATATTTTGTGGTAGGTTAAAGTGCTGGCGTCTGTACGTACTTGACGCCCATGAGCAGCAGGCGCCCCCGGCGGCAATGACGTCACGGAACGGTGACGTCACGCGGGCCGCCGCAGGACCTACTGTACCTGCACGGGGGTCTCGGGCACGCACCCGCGGCCATGAGCAGCAGGCGCCCCCGGCTGCAATGACGCCACGGGGCGGTGACGTCACGCGGGCCGTCGCACTACTATACCACGAACGAGTAAAAAACGAAGGACTCCGCGCCGCGATACTAACAAGTGAAGCAACCTTTATGCTGGTGTGCGTTCTGTCACGGGGATACACAATAGATGACGGTTGACATCACAATGATGGCAGATCGGACGGAACGACTTGCCTTAGTTTATACTAAGGCACACTCTTATGAGTGACCGTATTTAGATTAATACTAAACGTAAAACGTAATAATACTAACGTAATTGGCGACTAACGGACTAAAGACTGCACATACATCCAACCCATGTGCAGTCGCTATTTGGTGAAAGGTGGACTATGGTAGGAGACTCCTTTTGCTGTCCTCATTGCTTAGTCCTTCAGGGATAACAGTCGTGATTATATGTTTAGGTGGTTCACTTTTTAAGTAAGTGACGCGGAGTCTTCCTTTTTTTAGTCATCCGAGTACTATACCTACACGGGGGTGTCGGGCACGTACCCGCCGCCCACGAGCAGCAGACGCCCCCGGTTGCAGTGACGTCACGGGGCGGTGACGTCACGCGGGCAGTCGCATTACTTTACCTGCACGGGGGTCTCGGGCACGACCCGCCGGCCATGAACAGCAGGCGCCCCCGGCTGCAGTGACGTCACGGGGCGGTGACGTCACGCGGGCCGTCGCATTACTTTACTTGCACGAGGGTTTCGGGCACGCACCCGCCGGCCATGAGCAGCAGGCGCCCCCGGCTGCAGTGACGTCACGGGGCGGTGACGTCACGCGGGCCGTCGCAGTACTTTACCTGCACGGGGGTCTCGGGCACGTACCCGCCGCCCATGAGCAGCAGGCCGCCGACCGCCGTGATGCCCGATACGGCGTTGGTCACTGACATCAGTGGTGAGTGGAGGGCTGGTACTACGCCCCAGACGGTGTGGTAGCCCACCACGCCTGGTAAAATAATTTAGTTGATTAATTCCATAACGCGATAAATAAATAAAAAAGTAAAATTCGTTTATTTCGATCAGTGTACTACACACCAGCAGATCAACATTATCCAAAACTGTCAAATTTCTCCAATCGATATTGATCCTTATAACCTAAACTTAATGTTCAAAATTTATTGTAGAAATTTGACATTTTGTGGTAGGTTGATCTGCTGGCGTCTGTACAATAACGAATTATATATTCAAATAAAATAAAAGTTACAAAACGAAAATAAAAATTTGATGCAAGTATCTTTGAAGTTTGGTAATTTTTTAGAATGAGTTCAATTTGCATTTGAAGTTGTATTCTTACCGGCTAACGCAAGTGTAGTTGTCATGGTTGTGAAAGCTGGGTTTGGAGATGCAATACCGAGTCCAATCAAACTGGCCAATCCTGTATAAACAAAAGGAAATAAGTATGTTAAGTTAAGGTATGTCTTCATTCTGAACAACTTAACGTATTTTATTAAAACTCCATAATCATCCATATATATCTGTATCTGTATATTAATATTATTATCATAACATACAACACCACAAAGACAAAATAGGCTTTATACTTTTTACGGCGAATATTTCCAAGAATTTTTACTCATCTTATCCCTTCTTCTCACTTTCTTTACACGTGGTCCCACCACGTAGTTAAAGGTTTTCAGTGTCAACAATACAAAAACCAAGCGTACCCGTTGAATACAAGAAGCTGTCCTTGAGCGTGACACTGAAGGGGCTGGGCGGGTCGGGCTTCGCCACCGCGGCGGCGGCCACATGTTACCTTACATGTTGAGATGCAAATAATCTTTAAGGGGGTGCCGCGCGATCGCAAAAACTGACATAAGTCTCATAATGAACTTCAAAGCAAAATCAATCATATTGATATATAAAGTTAGAACAATTCTGCTTTGAAGTTTCAGACCTAGTAATTTGATTAGAGCAATGCTTTTATTCTGCGAAATGTACAAAACCATCACGCGCTTGTGTTAAAAATTTAAATTTACTTTTTAAAGATGGGGGTGACCAGCGGAATATCAATACAAATAGTTTCATGTAAGAAGTATTGTTTCATGCGTAAAATTAAGAAAGTTGTCGAAAAAAAATGTTTTTAGGAGTAATTAGATTTATGTATTGTTTGTTATTGTTTAAAGAATTTGTTTTAAATTTCAACAAGGCCACGACCTTGTGCAATGATCAGGCTAACTTAAGTAAGTTCTATTAATGTATTTAACTAATTCAGGGCATAGTACAAGTAACTTAAAAATACGTAAATTTTCACAGGCAGGATCCCCTTAAGTGGACGGCTTCGTATTTCACAATTAGCGTACCAGTTGAATACAAGAAGCTGTCCTTGAGCGTGACACTGAAGGGGCTGGGCGGGTCGGGCTTGGCTATTGCAGCGGCGGGCGCGGCGGCCGGCGCGGCCATGCTCGGCGGCGGCGGCGGCGGCCACAGCAGCTCGCCGGCCTTTAGTACGATGGCGCCGCGGGTCACCTCATCCTCCAGGTTTATGTGGAAGTGGTCGTTGGTACCTAAGTTGCGAATAGGCAATTAAATAAACATATAAGTATCTACATACAGTCGAGGCATTCTAAATGGTTATAATGACATTTATAGTTTTTTTCTTAAATATGGCTTTCACATCTCGTTTTCATGAAATGTATTTTGCCAACAACAATTTTATATTGGTCACTACGTTCGGAGAATGTTCGATAGAAAAAATTTGTATATGTTTTGGAGGAAGGTTCCTAAAAAAATAACATTTAGTGTTGGCTCAAAATAATTGTTCTATGAGTGTTAGGGACATCATAAACAGCACAATAGACAATTTTACAATAACAGCCTATGTATGGGAATGGAGTTATAAACATAAAAGGTGAAAAGATTATGGGAAGGTTGATAAATAAATATTAAGTACACAGAATATAAGCTGGACGTTGTTACAACTTAATTTCATGTTGATGGATATATTTAATTAAGAGATACATGTAAGAATAATTTCAGTAACAAAGAAGAGATTGAAAGTTGATAGTGCGTGGAATTTCAGGAGGAAGAATGTCATATAACGAGTAGGAGAACTTAGGACAGCTAAAAAAGATATTATCTGTGGTTCCTTCGTCCAATCCACATTCACATAGAGAATTATCGCGTACTCTAATTTTGGCTAGAAAGACCGGTGTACAAACATGCCCAAGGCGGAAACGGCAAATCGTTGAGGTGGTTTGTTTATTTACGTTTACAGTTTAATATCAATATTTTAATTATTAATTGACATTTATTTATTTACGTTTTATGTTTTTAATTTTAATAATTAGAATGTTTTTTTTTCTGTAAATTATATAAGTACTAACTTATTTTATTTTTGTTAATTGACTTGCCTCGTAACAAACCTTATTATGTTTATGTCAAATAAATTGAATATGAATATGGGAGCACTCGGTCGACTACTTCACTTCGACTACTTCACTTCGACTACTTCAGCGATATTCGCTAGCACACGATCTACGCGCACGCTACTGTAACCGGGGGTGTCACTCCGCAGTTTAGGTACGTTCGGCCGGCGCGCCTCCAGGGCAGGCGTACCGTATGGCAGATGGCAGTAGGTTGCCACTCGTGACGCACGCTCCACGTCGCGCGTCGTCGCGCGTAAAACGAACGATCATTTTTGTGATTTTTATGCACAGAACAATGACTACTAAACGATCTTATAATCCGTATAAAATATACTGTTGTGTTTACGGGTGTTTAAACAAAAGAAAGAACAATGAATCTGATTTATTTTAATATATACTTATATATATCCATGAGTGGAAACCCTGCGCTCCTGATGTCTAATCGATTTCAAGTCAGCGTTAACGCTTGGGTCACACGATACGTTTCAATATCACGTGAAAGTTGTAAGAGTAGGCAATTTTTATACCTAAACTTGACATTAGTTAGAGAGTGAACCTTCTGTACGGTAGTACTATTATTTATTCTGTGTAGTAACGTACGCGCGCGAATATCGCCGAAAAGTGGTCTACCGGGAACTTCCTTGACTGTGCATAGTTACTATCGCGGACTCCGCCGCTTTACCAGTCTAAAGGTCAAAATGCCTTGCACACCGCGTCGTCTATTTGGTACAGGCACGCACCCGGGCGGGCGGCGCGCTTCATCCGAAAATTTCTGCAAAGTGGTAAAACGCCGGTGACCCTGAACATACATACACGGAATATTTAACTGTTCTGTGCATACATATATCAAGTTTTCCCGGTAGGCAGAGACCATGCATAGCCTTCCTCTACTTCCTTACTCTTATAATATTCTTCATTCGTTATAATTTAGGTTACTAAACGGGTACCTACATTATACGGAACTATTTGCGTTTATTTTACTTTAGCGAAACTAACTGTGACCTTGCAGAGGATGAGAAACGTTCAGGATAAAATAATAAGTTTAATAAACTCAAGTAGATCACTATAAAATGATTCATTTAATTGGATATCATTGTATTTTACAACATTTAGTATAATTAAGTATATAACGTAAAACACCAGCGTATTTAACTGATACGGTCGTGATAACGTAATAAATCATAAGCAATGACGTATGTCAATTGTTTGTTTAAATAAAAGGGTGCCGCTGTATGTGTGTATGTGTTATTTATTTTTATTTATTTATTTATTAGATCACCAACAAGATTACATTGAATCAAGATACAGTAACACAATGATAAGGATACAATTGTAAATGTAATGCAAAAAAGATCAACAGCAATGACAAAAAAATTACTATAAAAAAACTATTTTACTTAACAATTAGGTATTATGAATTAAGTGGCTTGTTTAAGGAAAATGATTTAACATTATTCAATAATTAAATGTATATATACTCGTGGACTTAGACAGAAATTACTCTTGAACGAAAATAATGAAATAACTTTCGTGTTTGGCCGACTAGCGACTTTGCTAATAAGTAATTAGGAATTAGAAGAAAGTGCTTCTTGTTGAGAAACATTTATGGGTGATGCAGAAGGGCAGCTACTAGCACTAGTGTAGATGTCAATATCTGCCGCATTTTTACACCAAAAAGTGTTGCACTGAATAAAGATGTTAACAAAACTACCGTAACTGGTCAGGACTGGTTAAAATAAACCAGCCTTTAACTTTTAATTGTATTCTCAATTATTATATAATTAACGCGTTAATTGACTGAAAAATTGTAGAGATTGAGATAACGTTAAGCATTTTTATTTACTTGATAATTTAATGATAAAACTTATTAAATCCGCCGCCGTCTGTCGCGGCGTTTCCTATGTGCCTATCTAAGCGAACGATAATTAGCGATAACTTATAATAAAAACGTTATATTGGTCTGTTGGTTGGCTGCTTTGCTACATTAAAACCTTTCTGAAAAGGGTATGGCCTTCGTTTCACCTGATTGTTAGTGACGACTGACGATAAGCCGATAAGCTTCTGGTCAGAAGCTATCGGAAAGGGTCTGGGAGCGCACTTCACCCGAAATCATAACTTCTGACTGGCTATTTACTGTTATGGCGACCGGCTTAAATAAAATGGCATAGGATTGTCAGGTCCAAAATGAGAAAAGTCCGACTTTTCTTATTCATAGATTCATATTTAGTCGGAATTTTACTCGAAAAGTCAGATATATTGGAAATGGAATTATTATTTGATTACATACTCCGTGTCCGCGAGATTGTGAATTTTATAACGAATTACGCATTTTTCGCTCGCGCGCATGTTTCGCCATCTTTTGGCGAGAGCAAAGAAGGTTGACCAAAAGCCTAACAGAAACCGGACAGGCCATATTTGTATGTATTCGGCCGGACACGACTGTAAAAATCCGGCCTTGTCTGGATAAAGCCGGACACTTGGACTTGGAAACCCTAGGTAGGCAGTCAGGTGGTGGTTAAAGTTAGCCTCACCACGAACCAGACCAAGCAAATTTACATGTATCGGTATAATTATATGGGTATATCCACTAGCTAGACCATAGAGGCGGTTAAAAGTAGAAGCATAGATAAGACAAGAAGAAAATCTTATGTCCTTTAACAACAGAGGCGATAAAAAATTGTAGCATAGAGGAGAAGAACATAAACAAGGCACTCACCCAAACTGAATAGGAACCCGGAGATGTTGTTAGCGTACAGCGTGGAGGCGTGCGCGGGCATGCGGCTGGGCAGGTCGGTCAGGCCCACGTGCGTGACGCCGTGCACTTTGGCGATTTGACCCTTCACCGTGGTCTGCACGTTGCCCCCCATCTCAGCTGCCAGGTCTACTATCACACTGCCTGGTGCCATGTCGCGTACTGCGTCCTGTGATAGGGTTTTGTTTTTAGCACGAGTTCAAATACCCGTAGAACACCATATAGTTTTTCGCAAGAGATATTTTAATGATTTAAATATTTTAATGTTGATTTCAAAATTAAGTTTAAACTGCATTCACAGTCTTATAGTTTCAACCTTTCATTGTCTTTCGCCTATCCCAGTGGGACTCTTGCTTTATGCAATAGTTTTTAAGTAGTTAGTAAGTAAAATTATATTACTTTTCCCTCACGATACCGAAATACAATCAGATAATGCAGTTTCGATTTTTTTCTTTTAACTATTTGTATTTCGTATAAGTACCTACCTATTTTTATTCAACATTTTAGCTTGTTGTAAAACATTCATGAATCATCTTGCAACCGCGGCATAGGTCAAGTCTATGCTAGATAACGCGAGAACTTTAGCCAGACGTGACAAGGCTGGAATGATTCGCAACACGTGCTTTTCATATGCAGCTACAGTTCAGACCGACCTTTTAACTTTCTAACATTCTAGTCCCGCTGTTGGAAGCGTTATATTTAACGATGCGCTGTGCCGGCTGCTTCACGTGCCATGTATTTTTTACATACGTTTATTATGATGGATATGCCATTATATGCCATATTATTTATTATGATGGACTTGGGTTTGAAATATTGGCAATGGATCTTCATCTTGTATTAAACACATGTTGTAAGTAAATTATTTCTTTCACTCTTATTACAAGGGCAAAGGGTTTAATATTGGGTGGCCATATAGCCGACGTTGTCCTCGAAGAGTTATCTAATGTAATAAAAAATACTTTTAGTCCATAAGGCACAGACTATTTTTGATTCCATAATCATCAATGATAAATCAATCAGTTACTGATTGATCGTTAATTGGGTGAATGATAAAAATCTTGTGATTAATACCACATTTTTTTGCATTCTTAGTTACGTAAGTAATTAATTGTGAAATTATTTTATTTTACATGCCGTTTTACATTTTTTTTACTTTGTTGAAGATGTACAAAACAAATCTAATTTCATGCTACTGCTTAAAATATTCTTTTTTGTAAATTTCGTTGCTTCTGTGCTCTGTGGTTTCTTG
The DNA here is from genome assembly GCA_963921215.1 of Scoparia ambigualis. Lineage (NCBI taxonomy): Eukaryota > Metazoa > Arthropoda > Insecta > Lepidoptera > Crambidae > Scoparia > Scoparia ambigualis. The sequence continues at coordinate 18,699,890 of OY992503.1, forward strand.
CACCCATTCTCTGCCACAGTTAAAAAATGACGTCCTAAATGGGTGGTAGTTTAAAAAAATTTGACGATTCAAAGTACTTATTTGGGTTTATTGAATAAATATATTTTGAGTTTGAGTTATTAACAAGTTTAGATACTCTTAACTCTCTCTCTTTCTGAACAACAACAGTTTTTGAGATAATTGGAAGCTGCAAATGGTCCAATATTTTTTTGTGTTTTGAGATATTAGAAATTGAATTGATATATGCAATATATGTCTGGTCAAAAAAAGATAATAGAATAAACTTACCTCCAATATGAGCACCGGGGCCGGCTTGCCGGGGATGAGCGCAGTGCTGATGATGACGTCAGAGGTCCTGGCCTCGCGGCCGAGCAGCGCCCTCTCGGCGTCCAGGAACTCCTGACTCATCTCTTTGGCGTAGCCACCCACGCCGGATCCTTCTTCCTGCGTTTAAAAGTACAAAATAAACTGTGAAAAATGTTATGAGAGTAAATTAATTATAAGAGCCGTGTGGCGGTAGGTCACGTGATAAGATTAGAAATTTAGGTTGAATTTCGAGTTTTATTTTATTTTATTAGACAACAGAAATTGAGAGTTGGACAGTTGAGTACTCTAGTTCTTACCCGTGCTACCGATGGTCTTACTGATAGTACTACCAGCAAAAAAAAAATTGTACCAGGGGTAATGTAAAAGCTCCTGTGGTACTACCAGACAGGATAGCAGTACTACGGGCAAAAAAAATACTCGTGGTACACTACCAGTAAGACCATCGGTAGTACCACGGGTAAGAACAGGGTTTACCAAAAGAAAACTACCAAGCCCAGGCGACTAACGGATTAAAGACTGCACATACATCCAACAGCATATAGCGGCGATGAAACACCTACCACGCTGAGCACATGTGCAGTTGCAATTTAGTGAAACGTGGATTGCTTCTGCGGTCCTCTGTGCCTAGTCTCTTGAATATACCTTTGGTTGGGGATAATAGTCGTGAATCTATGAACCTGTCTTGGAAAATTTTTGACACAATTGTTGGCGCAACTGTCAACGTAAAATTTTACAGAATCGAGCATAGACTATGCGATATTTTGCGATAACGATGCATAAGATGTACCACAGAACCGAAATAACCAAACTTGTTCATACTAAAGTAGTCTGTAAGTCTATGAAAACACGGTACAAAGTCAAGTGTGTTTTTTTAGGTGCGGTCTCATGCGACCGCTTGGGGCCTGAGGGGTTTTATGTATGTCAGTGTATCTGCCTACATCTCCGGAAAACGAGTGTGGGGGTTATCCACACTTTGGGGTTGATATGCTGAGAGGGTTTCGGGGATGATGAAATCAAACCGCACTGATTGAGTGCTGCTTGTAGGTACACTGATTAAATATGATAAATTGAATATAAAAATGCTAAATTAACAAAACTAACTCGCGGCGATGTTTACATGTAAAGGTGCCGCTACACTCTTGCAGATATTACTACACACTGCTAGCGATGATATTTTTACATAACTGTACGATGGCTCGTACAAGGAGCGTAATGAACAATAAACACAGAAAATACCATTATGAATTAAATCTAAGTTTTAATCAGTTTCTGTCTTGTATGAACACAACGCTTCTACGTTTGAGCAGTCAGTGACAAAATCTAAATATAATATTGTCTACGCAATAACTACACAATGGCTAAATTATGGCGCGTAAAGTCTAGTAACATAACTAGATAAACGTTGTGTAGGTAGATATTTGTAGACGGAACGTATGACGTGTTGTAATTGTAAGTCAAGGTAACATAGTATTTTTGACGTACAGCCGGTTCACTAACCCGCATATAACATACAGCAACATAACAATTGATTTAGCCATTGTCTGCCAAATTTTTGGTACAGTGAACCTGTTAACAATGTTACCGTAAAAACCCATTTCTTTACAAACTATTTCGACTGCGCAAAGCATTTACAATAAGACGTACTAGTTTTAACAAAGTACGTGGCGACCCATGCAAGCATGAAATTAAAACAGGTTAAGATAAATTTGACTTTATTAATTAAGTACTTGTTTTGTCTACTCTAAAGTCTAAACTAGTTATGGCTAAAATAGATATGTAACATTAACCGTGTCTCGTAGCGGTGAAAGAGAACACCACCTCCTTTCTTCCCTTGGGTGTCGTAAAAAGCAACTTTATAACGGACTAAAGACTGCACGTACTTCTAACAGCATAGAGCGGCGATGGGCTCACCACCTGTCACGCTAAGCCCATGTGCAGTAACTATTCGGTGAAAAGTGAACTATGGTACTGGTTTGGCTGTCCTCATTGCCTAGCCTCTGACTAACCCTTCGGGGATAATAGTCGTGATTATATTGTATGTACTAGCGGCCGCTCGCGATTTTAACCGCGTGGTTCCCGTTCCCGTAGGAATATCGGGATAAAAAGTATCCTATGTGTTAATCCAGGTTATAAACTATCTGTATGCCGAATTTCATCCAAATCCATTTAATAGTTTTTACGTGAAAGAGTAACAAACATCCATCCATACTTACAAACTTTCGCGTTTATAATATTTAGTAGGATGTAGCATTAATCAGTTTTTTTATGATCATGGATTAAGCGTAGAGTGAGAGGTGGAACCATTAAGATTTTCTATGTCTGTGTTTGATTTTTTTGCATTAAGTCATTTATTTATTAACTGGGAGCTTTCAAAATCATTCCGTTTTAGGGCGTCTTCAGAAACATTAAGTGGCTGGTTTAAAAAAAAATCTTATATTTCTTCCATAACGGTCTTTCTTTAATTTATAAAAGAAATAGATCCTTAAGAATGACTCTTTCGGTTGGTGTCATAAAATACATGATGTTTTTTTTTCACTTTTTACCGGTTCGATTCTCGGCTCAAGCAGGTGATTTTATGACCTTTAAATGCAGTTTTAATTATTTTTAAAAATAAAGGAATGTTTCCTTTCAGTAAAATTTGCCATCATCAATATTAAGGGTACTTTTCCTTCAACCAAGGTCTTTTTTTTCATCCTGTATATTTATTTAGCACGCACCCTGGGTTGACTGGAAGAGAGATCTTTTAGAGATAGGCCCGGCCTACCTTTGCATACAATGTGTCTTTTGTCACTTTTATTTCTATGCAATAAAGAATATAATAGACAAAACAATCAAATGATTACTATTAAGAACAAGGTCATTGCCAAACCAGTGCAAATATTAGCGTTTCACTATTTAAATAGTTCAAGAGTGATAGATAACGTAACCATGTTTACAATAACCATCAACTAAATGTTTCATACAAGATGATAAAGAAAAGAGAATAAAGAACCAAAATAAATAACACACATATTTGTAGGCTGCTTGAATTATACATTGCTTTTTATCTAGGAAGCATATTTCCTTTAAAGAACATGAAAAAATATGCAAGCTTCCGAAGCGTATCATCAACATTAATTATCAGATTTTGATTAAACTTATCCGGGACCACTGTGAAGACACGTTCTTGTGATAATGAAGTTAATAATTATATATCTTATAGACAATCAGCGGTAGGCTTAATCTTTACACCTTCAGAGTGACGGAGGCTGAAGAGTATTCGAGAATACCCCACGATTTCATTTTAAAATTAATGAGTTAATTTAATTTAGGTGCCGTGAAATTAAATTACAAATTAACAAAATTTAGTCAATAAGCCCATTAGTCCCTGCTAACTAACTCCTAGCTTCAGTCGGAATGGTCCTTCGACCACCCTATTACGAGGGTTTACACATTTCGGTTTTCCATACAAACCTCCAAGTCGAAATTTTTAAAAAGCAATAAGTCAATTTTGATGAAACTTTGCATGCTAAAGTAAAACACAGGGATCTAAATAGTTTATTGAAAATATTTTTAAATAACGTTTTTATAGCTGAGTTATTGCGATTTAAAGTCCACAATAGAAAGTTAAAAATCGCAATAACTCAGTTAAATAAACATATTTTTAAAATGTTTTTAACAAACTATTTAGATCCCTGTGTTTTACTTCAGCATGCAAAGTCTCATCAAAATTGGCTTATTGGTTTTTAATAATTTCGATTTGGAAGTTTGTATGGGAAACCGAAATGCGTAAACCCTCTTAACAAGTACTTAAATAATAATACAAACACATTAATGTCATACCAATAACGATGTATTCGCTGATTGGTTGCGTAAATATGTGCGATGAGAAACGTGATACACATCAATTACCGACCGCAATAGGGTCACTGCCGTAACGGAAGCTAGGTAGGTTTTATACAATAAGGATGTGGGTTGATTTGTTTAAAATATTACTAATGAAAAGTAAAGTAAATGAAACCAAACGTACGAACGACTCTACTCAATAGTTTTTTTATAAAATTAACCATTTTAAGATGTGATCTAAAACCGAATTTAAGTTGTTCTTTATTTGAAGAAACAAAAAATGTCGACTCCGATTTACATGTAAGGCCCTTCGTACACAAGGTTACGCAAATCTCCGATACTAATGTTGTATACTACATTAGTATCAAGTCGCGAGTATCGAGTAGCGCACAGTCCGTACACAAGGCTACGCAAATCTCCGATACTAATGTTGAATATATAGGCAAGGATATTTCTCCACCTCAGAAACAAATTTAATATTTAATGATTGCTCTGCCATCTTGGAAATCGCCGCGACTTAAGTAGCGAAGATCTCGACTGGCAGGTAGCGTGCAACTGGCGCGACGCGAGTCGCAAGGCAAATGTCGGCGACGCGACTAGTGTACGAACCACAATGGATTTGTATGGCGGTAGTCGCTTGGAGACTAAAATCTTCGAGTATCGGAGATTTGCGTAGCCTTGTGTACGAAGGGGCTAAGAGTTCGTTTTTACTAAAAAGTTAATCTATCAACTAACTTGACTGCCTTATTAATATCATGGTACTTTATGTCAATTGTGATAAACTGCTTGCCCAAGATCTCGATCAATTTACATGATCACATAATTTCTCGACTATTAACATGAAAAAAAAATGTTTTGAATAAAATTCTCTATTTTACGTTAACTGACATTCACCAAACTGTAACAATGTGGTAAGCCTGAAGCTAGCCGATCTTTATGTCCATAGTTAACTGTGTGGCCATGCTCTCTACGATTTACACAAAATAATTTCATTTTGACATCTCTACTCTCTACCGACTTCTGTATATTTTATATAAATAACAGTCCTATAAACAACAATATATGAAGTCAGCTAACCTTAATGTCCATAGTGTTGAAATGCGCGCCCAAGCTCTCGATTTGCTCGCGCACATCAGGCCTGGTATCACAGACCCGGACCGCGGCGCCCATGACGTTCGTTTTGACTTCTCTACCGACTTCTGTATCTTCTATATCAACTAATCCTTTAAATATATGAAGCTAACTCACCTTCATGTCCATAGTGATGAACTGCGCGCCCAAGCTCTCGATTTGCTCGCGCACAGCAGGCCTGGTATCAAAGGCCCGGACCGCGGCGCCCATGCAGCGGGCCTGCGCCGCGGCTGCGAGCCCGGCCACGCCCCCGCCTACCACCAGCACGCGGCAGGGCGGCACGCGGCCCGCTGCTGTCATCTGACCTATTTCAAATGTACATTATAAGACATCTAAAGTTATTAAAAGAGTACGAAAGGGGCCGTCCATTCATCAAGTGATGTTTTTAGTAAGTCTTAAACATCACCAGGGCGAAGGGGTGGGGGGGGGGGCGACCCCCTGGTGATGTTTAAGACTCACCTCCCTACCCAAAATCACACGTATTTTTTAGTACTTATCTACAAAGTATCTTAATTTTTTTAGAATATTATCTTTAATTACAGGTAAGTATAAATGAAGTATCATCTAATTTTATTCTAGAAAATTAAGAACCATGATAAAAATGATAAAAAAAGAAAGGTTGCAGGTTGCTTTTTTTTCAACGGTGAGTCAAGGTTACACTGCACGCCGCTTTCGGTTTATAAATCGCGCGTTTGACGAGAAAATAAATACACGTGATATCTTACTACACCCCCTACCCTCTTGTGTTATTTCGTGATTTTTGCCAAACCCCCTCCCGCCCCTTTCGAGCCTCACGTGATTAATGGACAGCCCCAAAGATTGGCAAGCCAGTAGTCAATTCTTTTGTTAGGAATATTCCATTTTGTTGCCTATGTCAGTAACCATCCGTCTTCTACTAGATTCTTCGTGAGTTCGAGTCAGTTGAAGCATGGAGAACCACAGGGGCGCCTTAAAGGCTGGACCTCGGCTCGGGTTAACCATATCCTGGGGGAACTGATAAACTAAAGCAGGTAGAACGCGTTCTGGAGTGATCGCTACAATATACGCAAAACAGAAGCAGCTGGATAATAAAAGCCTAATTAAGATGTTTTTTTTTTTATAGCAGAAGGAGGCAAACGAGCAAGCGGGTCACCTGATGGAAAGTAATCACCGCCGCCCATGGACACCCACCCGCAAGACCAGAGGAATCTCAGACGCGTTGCCGGAAAATTATTATCATTAGTGAGGATACAATCTTACCCGAGAAGAACCTAGGGAAATTCGCAGCAGCCTCGATGACCGCACGGTATCCCGCCACGTTGGCCATGGAGCTTAGAGCGTCGAAGGCTTGCGCGCGGCTGATGCGGGGAACGCAGTCCATTGCTGGAAAACATCATAATGTTATAGTCACATTCTTCAACATCTGTATACATAAAATAACGTTTCTTTGTTTGTCGTGTATGCGTTCCTAAAGCATTCATCTGAATGTGCTAAGGCTAAAACTGCGCTAACTTGTTATACGTGCGTACATGGGTATGCGCCCGCGAAGGTTTCTGTATTGGGATCTGGGTTGTGGGCAGATTAACCAGGCATAGCCCCTAGATAGCCTCTTTGCTAAAATTAATTGTAAAAATACACACTTACAAGAATTAAGTGAGTAATTCACACTCAATTTGTTCCTGCATCCTAAACTTACCAAATGCATTAACCCTTTTAGCTGCCAGTTTCTTGATCAGATCTTGATTTTGAGCAGGATATAAGAATGATATAAGTGTGCCTTCATCTTGGACTTGGTTAATTTCACTATCTAAAGGAGGTCTCACTTTTAGAATGATATCTGGAACAAACAATATTACACTTTATGCTAACTAAATAAATGTATTTTTAAGTAATATTTCAAAAAAAAAAGTAAAGTTTTACTGGATTGGAATGTATCCTTAAGAGAAGTGACTTTAGCGCCAGCCTCCTCATAGGTTTTATTGGGGAAGTTAGCCAGAGCTCCAGCATTCTCCTCAATGTTGACAGTAAAACCTTTCTTGACTAATTTGCTAACTACAGCTGGTACTACTGCGACTCTGTAACAAACATAAAAGTGAGTAAACTAAAAAGACTGTACATTTAAATTTATTTATTAGATGGCTTGACCCATATCATAAATATATTTAGACTAATGTAATTTCTACTATTGTTACCGCATATCTATGGAATCTTTCTACTACCTAAGACATAAAAAGGACTTAGTGAACCTATTTACCTAGAGTACCCTAAGCCGATGAGCATGTATGAAGAACGTTATATGAGAGTAAGTGAAGCAAAGGATGAGTGTCAGGATCATAGCAGATGGAAATCTGTGGCCTCTGCCTACCCCACACAAGTGGGCGTGATGTATGTATGAACCTATTTACCAGCAATATAATATGTTACACTAGGGTGTTCCGAACACGCACTATGTTGGAAGCATCTGCGGAGTCGACTCAGCACCTTGCTTTAGTGTGGCTTCGACATTCACACGGCTTAGGGATGAATTATATTAGACCGGGGCGTGCAGTGTGCGTGGCCCAGACGGGGCACTGATTTTAGATGTTTCAAGCATTTTGTATGAAGCAGTTCATGTTACACAGTTCACCGTCCATGTCCCATTCGGGCCCGGACAGTTTATATGTGTGATTTTATATGAAAAATAAATAAATAAAAATTATTAGGTAGTTATATAGGTAGTAATAGTAGAATAGAAAAGATATTTTTTAATTTCTGTGCCACGGCTTCTACAATCATAGACGCCATATTGATACACACTACATTGTCTTTAACCGATCAGCGATCTGGCGCTGCAATGTCTGTCTGTTGATTAGACAACATGAATGGTTAAGCGCTGCATCAGCGGCTGCAGCGAACTTTAGGTCTCTCATTCCAGAATTTGAACAAATGGTTTGTATGAACGTTATTGTCTATCTCTTCTAGGTCAATGCTATTTACCTTCTTTCTTCCTGCCATAGCTCTTTAGGTATGCCTATGCTGAGTTTGGTGTAGGGTAGACCAGGCACTTGAGGTGGTGCTGAGGAGCTGGAGAGCCGGCAGTGTAGCGTGCGAGGCAGAGGCCTGCACGCACGGAGGACCCGAAGACAACCACACATGGCAGCAATTTTTTTTTCTGTAATTAATAACTTTTTTGTAATTTGCTGATAGCAGTCTATGGCATTAGGCATATTCATAGAAAGTTAGTGGTTTCTCAATTTCTCATAAAGTCAGGTAAAATTCATTTAAAAACATCAATTGCCGAAAAAACATCGAACATAACACTTATTGCCAGGAATAAGGAATAAAATAAAAAAAAAAGGTTCTTTGTTGTCCTAAAAATGACAAGCGATTTTAAACTTTATAAATGACAGATTATTATTCTATGCAACACAAGCTAAAATGAACCTTTATCCGTGGACCATGGAACCATTTTAGACTAGCAGCTGTTGTACAATAAAGTTAAAAGCTCGGCGCGAGCAGCCGTGGCAACCGGCGACGCGACGGTCAGTCAGTCGGCAAAAAACCCCACAAAAACTTTATGCATTATGTGAAACGGCCAATCCACCCCCGCTGATCACAAAAGACCTTGACACAATAATTAATCTTCCCGGGTGTTCCTACGTGGTATTTCAGTTAAATTCTATTAATACCTGCGAAGCCGAGAATTAATTAGTAAGCTGTTTAAAAACAGCTTCTCTTTTGCCTAACGGAAACAAAAGCATGGTTAGACGCTGTAAAAGCACACCACAAGCGCTTTTAGTATTTAGTTGATGGACAACAAAACACATAGGTAGGATATTCCGAAGAAAAATAATCGTACCCAATTTGAAACCAATTTTTCTAGCGTTTTGAATAGAAAGAAAAGTACCTATAAGTAATTCTTACCTCAATTCTAGAGTATTGTTACCCTTTATCAGGTCGTAAATTACGTTATCTACGCCTTTAAAACAGTTGCGTCCAATTGGTAATTATTTAAACCCGTCGGTCGGATGGGCCCAAATTTTTACAATATTTAACTAGAGCGGGTGGCAATACGCCGTATATGGGTTGCCAAACCCGCTGTCAGATCTCGGAAGGATTACAATACCACCCAACTCTTAATTCTCAAAACACGAAAGCACTTAAAAATGAACTTTAAAAAAACTGAAAAAAGCTCTCTTGCGGCAAGCCTTCCTTCACCAATCGTGTCACCGCCCCGCCAGCGTGCCGGCGCCCAGCTGGCGGAAGCCTGCCTGAATTGACACTAGTGATGTCCTATCGAATTTATTTAGTGATTTAGTCGACAGTCGATTAAAGTTAGTCATTATCTTGTGCAAAGTCGTCTGGCACTTTTGCCACAGAATCTTCTGCTAAAACTAAATCTTAGTACGGCTGTTAGTATTAATTAGGTTTTTTGTTTTAATTTGTTAGAAAGAATATTGCATTATACGTTTTGTATATTCATAAACCCTCTTTTATCCTAATTTTAACATCCCATAAAACGCACAGGCACAGCGCACCTCCGAACCATGTAACTAATGAATGGAACTAATTATTGTTCTTAGACAATTAAATACATACAAGACCATTTTTACACCACTACATAGTGTCCGGTCACCATACAAGTGCGGTAGACAAAAAGGGTCATCTCGTTTCACCCACTGCACTAGCTATAACGATAGCCAACTCCCTAGATATCATGATCATGATTCAAGACAAATTATTTTTCAATTTCAAAAAGCAAAAGTGCTAGAAGTTAGTTAGAAAATTGTAAAATTTGTTAATATCTTGCTCTCTATGTATGCTATGTGTTATGTACATCCCCTCTCCTTATTTTATTTGTACTGGCACCTTGAATCCAACCGTTAGGTTATGCAAGAAGTGCCAGACGTCCCTGCGCCAGCAAAATAATCACGCAGGAGACCATCTGCGTTAGGTCTTGACGCCAAATCAGTGCCCGCCGAAGCGCGCTCTTCATTCGGTACTCATAAGACTAGTGTCTCGGGAGAGTTTATTTGGTTCACAGACATATAATAAGAAGATTTGGTTATGGTTTATAAAGTAGTTTGCTGATGGATTGTTTTTTTTTTATCATTTATTATCTATAAAGACGTAACATTTAAACTTAATTTCAGGGTCTACACAATTTTGTTCAACTCACTTGTATGGAGACCGGACACTGTGCGCTACTAAAAATCTACAAAAAATGGGACTAACTAAAATTTAATTAAATTAAACGTTAAACTGCGTGTGAGTAAACAAAATAAAAATACCGAAAATTCGATCTATTGTACGCGACCGCTGTCAAAAGATAGAAATGTGCATTCGGTTAGTTAGTATGTTTTTATCTCTGTATGAAAAAGTCTGAACCTGAGTGATAATAATTTGGTTGACAATGATAATAATAGATTTTAGAAAATTATTGTAATACAATGTAGTCAGTACGTAGAATAATTATGTCTTCAATAGCATTGAACACAAATCAGACAAGTCTGTAATTTTACACTTTTTATTTTTATATAGAATTCCTTTACAATGCTTTGTTATATTTAGAAAATTTTATCATTATTAAAATAAAACTGTTTTCAGAAATATATAAGAATAAGACCTAAGTTCACTAATAGATGTTTAAGTTTTATACAGCTGTTTACATCATAATCGGCTGTTTAACAATATTTTGTTTACCAAACGTTAAACATTGTTTGTACAATAATCGGCTGTTTAGCTTAAACAAGGAAGGCGACTTCGGTTAACCATTGGTTACCGCTTTCATGTCATCCAACTGTCAAATAATGTACCCAATACTTATAAAAATGGAAGACGATATAAGTTAAATCTTTGAAGAAGATGATATTAAGTTATTTAAACATATTGAAATAATTTTGCGCGCTCTCCGTGCATTTTATTCATGTCGCGATTATTTCGAAATTGTTATTAATTGTTTTGATTAATTGACTGACACTGACACAACAGTTCAGGTAACATTGACATTAAAAATGATGCTAAGAAAGACAATGCCATGTCCATAGCGTAACGCTATGGACATGGCATTGACAAATCAGGGATTTTATTTCATAGTATTATAATGCTTTAATTATTAAAGCATTATAATACTCTAATCTAATTATTAATACAGGATCATTCAAAAACATTTGGTTAGTATACAGTTGATTAAAAATTAATGGTGAATACAAAAAAAATGCTGTTTGTTTAAGTTACAAAATAACCGAATGATTAAAATGTCATTGGTTACGTTGTTGTAGTTCGTGAACTCGAGCCTAAGTCGATTAAAAAACTAAATCGTTTACAAATAGTTAATATCAGTCAGAATGTTGCCCTTCACTAGATTTTTTTCGCGATCTAAACACACACAGGCACGCACACAACTCCAACGTCTCCAACTCAACTGTCACAACTCACAAACACATAGATGCCTGTGGTATTGAATGGTGTTGTTCGTGTGGTGATTTAGTTCAAAACGCTAAGATAAAAAGTTTAAATTAAATATAAAAATGGCCAGTAATAGCACTAAACAATTATTTAAATATGTAACAGAAGCGTCCGTGCAAAATACAAGAAAATGTAAGTCACTAATTACAATTTTTGTGGTTAGGTAACTTCGTGAAAGATGAAAGTCTACCTTCGTTTTTTACTCCTTTTTTGAAGAAACTTGGTGATAAAAATTCACATGAGTGAGTTGGTTGGTTGTGACACCTATGCGTAACCCTCGTTTGATAGAGTTTTTTTTTCTAAATTTATGTCAGAAAATTGCTGATGATTTCAATAACACAGGAATACATAAACCTAAATGTATTTAAATTAAACTATTGTTTTTAAATAAAATATCCTAACCAAGGTCAGGATCGGTATAAGGGATTATTTTTAATCAATTTCCTAAATATTAAGTAGTTGCTGAAAGTTGGAATAAGCACTGGGGTCTAATTTATTATTTATTAGTATATTTAATTAAGATAAAAACTGTATTTAAATAGAAACTTGACTTTTTATTGTTTTAGATGGCACAGCTAAGAGGGTGGTGGCTGCAAAACCGGTTGTGGATATGGACGGGGATGAGATGACCCGCATCATATGGGCTAGCATCAAAGAGAAGCTTATTTTTCCTTATGTCAAGGTAAGGAGTATGACCAAAATTCTATTAGCTAAGTAGACACCAGCCCCCTGAGCACGGGTCTTTTATTGACCGATAAAGTGACATTATATGATAAAATTTGACAGTTCAAGTACTGCTGATGTAAATTTGTCGACGTCTAATGTCACTTTATCGGTTGTTAAAAGATCCGTGCTCACACTGCTGTTGTAATACAACTAATACTCTTTAATTTGGTTGTTGGTCATACATTCTTTGTCTGTGAGAAAACATACTAACAATTTGAATTAGATACTATCGTGTCTGACTTTACGGCAGTTGATAGCTTAGGAATGTTAGGTATTATGATCCACGAATACATCGCACATTAGTTAAAATTGTTGTAAGACTAAAAGTTAAGAGTTCAGTCACAGAGCTTTAAAGTTTTTCTACAAATATGATTACCTTTTACAGTCATATTATTATTATTATATCTTAATTAATGGCTATTGCGTATAAGATTATTTAGTATTGTACTGTAGATAGAAATAAAATGGAGTCTCAGAACACGTATTGTTGCTAAAAGAATATGTGAGAAACTCGTCATATTATTGTTGCGGGGGATAGATTAAAATGGCATCAGTTATCTTAACTATTGTCAGAGTTAACAACTGAAATACTTAATATTTGCATTCTCTTTTTTTGCAAGATAGTTTGTAGCAGATCTGTGATGTGTGTCAGGACTGGCATTATGTTATTCAGTAAATCCAATTTTTTCATAATACAAGGAAGTTTCTTATTACACAAATTGAACAATGCATACCATTACCTCATAAATTTTAATGCTGTTTTTACTATATTCATTAATATTTATTTATTTTTAAACTAGTTAGTAGGAACTTTTTTTTGTAATACTTTAAAATCTGTTTCTCCTATCTTGATCATTTTAATTGCCTGTTATCTATATTAGTGGGTTTATTTTATTACTTACAATGAGTAATCATGGTATGGTACAGTTGTTACCAAAAGTTTTAATGTCAGTAAATAGCACAGATATGGATTTACATAGATAACGCAAGTATCTCGGTTTGTATTGAAACCAAGCATGCCGACTTTTTAACACCTACAGTGACGTCACGGCCGACGTTATGTTCCTGCCTTTGGGCACAATACACATAATTTTAGATGCTTGAAATTTTTGGGCTATTGCAGTTAATTATTGCGCAACGAGGCCTTTTTAGTTTATTTTTATTTTATTTTAGTTTAACAGACGCGCGTGGACTGAAGTTAGCGTCGACCAACCCCTACGCTTGGTCGGGGTTTTCGGACACGCGAAGTAGGTACAATGAAGGACTCCTTCGCTTTACAAGTCTAAAGGTCAAAATCCCTTGCACACCGCGTGTCGTCTATTTGGTACGGGCACGTACCCGGGCGGTCGGTGCGCTTTTATTTATTGTAGGTTTCCAAAGATGCAGAACAATTTTTGGAATGACAATAGGTTTTCTTTTGTTTGACTGTGATTTTTGCTAAAAATGGTCTAAAATCTCTTTAACTCAACTGTGAATTTCTCCTATCTACGATAATATTATTGAGCAAAATTTATACCAGAATAATTGTTACTTCATGAGGAGTAAAGGTATTATAATGTATTTATTATCCTATTTCGATAAAAACTATAAATACAACTGCAAAATTACTCCAAAATGTAAAAATGGGCATTTTACGCAAAAATCACATTTGAGATGTAATAGGCCTCTTAAGAACAAATAAAATTCAACTTAAACTACGATACATTTTGCTCAATTGTTAGTCGTGCAACTGCGCCTTTATTTTGATCTTTATGATTTGATATTCATAATAATAAAAAACTGGAAACAATATCTGATAACTTGATAAACAATTACGTAGGTAGATTGTAAAGGTGACTGATAAGGCTTCAATTTATTCTTACTAACATACTTACAAATTAATGTCAGGCTGATCGTAGTTAACGTGAGCTTGGTTCCGTGTGCGATACACAATTAATACGACATTTACAATTTTTTCTTACCTGCTCAACCAAGTAAATAAATCTAAATCTCATTTGATACCTATATCCATTTGGCGCACAAGAAGAAGAAGAAGAAATTCCTATGAATATAATTCCTTGCATCACCCTCAGAATTCTATAACAAAACTGTGGCATTTAAACTATAAGAAAAACCCCGTACCTATACGGGGTTACACATCAAATAGGTCCCTTCCTAGGTCTATCGTCCTTAAATAGAATAAAACACAAAAGTTGAACTTTGAATTACCTCGTTTTTTTATTTAAAATACGATAAAGGGCCACGTGTTTCTATTTTATGCATCCAACTTCCTACTAATATTATAAACGCGAAAGTTTATAAGTATGGATGGATGTTTGTTACTCTTTCACGTAAAAACTACTGAATGAATTTGGATGAAATTCGGCATACAGATAGTTTATAACCTGGATTAACACATAGGATACTTTTTATCCCGATATTCCCACGGGAACGGGAACCACGCGGGTAAAACCGCGAGCTGCCGCTGTGCTTGATAATTATCTAGAGCGTAGTATGGTCATCATAGGGTGACACGACCAACCACGGCGCCTACGCCTGCGCATTAGTATTCTATAGCTGTGTCATGGCATGGTGCCTGCTATTATATAACCGTGGGCGAAGGATATAACGTATACGTATATTATTTATGGCATAATTGACGAGCTACTGGCCATTGCCGAGCAATTGAGCAGATGAGCTGTATGTTTCTTTATCAAACAGCTAAACGTGTCAGTAGGTTCTTCTTCTCCCTTACCTTGTTGTTAGGTAGAATGTTATTAGGTAGGTACTATTCTAAACGAATTGCGTTTACGTCCTTCACCGACTCCACTACAAATACACCAAGTAATAAGCCTAGGACTAGGACCAAGTCACAGCTTTTACTTTCTTACTTGTTAACGAAAATTATGAAAAATAGGGACTAATTGCTAGATTGATTTGATTGTTTTAAAATACGTCTTTAATAAATAAGCAAGCTAGCAAAACAATGTACCTACAGTCGAGGAAGTTCCTGGGGGTCTATCGGCTAAAAAATATGGATATGGACATGGGCTTCATTTGACATTAGAAGCCCATATTTTGTCCTTATATTGGCATATTATGGGCTTGAAATGTCAAATGAAGCCCATGTCCATATTCATCTTTTTTAGCCAATAGGGTAGCTGGTCGTAGCGATGCGCGATTATGACTAATTTCATTAATCGAATTGACTACTAATACTAATCTCAAAAATCGAATACCAGATTAGTAATATACTAATTTCAATAATCGAATAAGTATTACTAATTAGTAATAAAATCGAACGATTATTGATATTGAAAGAAAGAAAGCTAAAATGTACTTTAACGCCACAGCATAAGGCTTATAGCGGTTACTAAGAGAGGTCTGCTATAATCGAAAATGGCGACCAGTATATTACACATAGCGAGAGGGGATCAAAATGAGTACCTAATTAGAAAAAGAAGTTAGTTACTTGCTTTTACACCACCCCAGCAACTGTTCTGTAGGAACAGAATAATATTACTAGCTGTAGGTAAAATGAATGAAATTTTTGAAAATAGCGTCGCAGTGCCAATGAATTTAGTTTCGTAATAATCCGCGGGTCTTCTTTACTAAATTAGTTACTTACAGTATCATTCATTATCAATGAATGACCATTCAGTCAGTTGCAAAATTCTGTATTCGTTAGTGGTTGATTCCTACTACACTACTGACTGATTAGCACCCGATTAATACTGATTAGTAATTAGTAATACATTTTAGAAGTCATTCGAATTATTCGAATGAATGTAATAATCGAATGATTCAGTTAGTATCATTCATAATCGCGCATCGCTATGGTCGACCCAATTTCGGCGATATTGACTTGCACACTATCTATGCGCACGCTACTGTACACACGGCGTCAGATCCACCCTTAGGATTCCTTTTTCTGAGGATCCACCTACCCTAAACTATCAAATTTCTCCATTGAATATTGATTCTTAGAACCAAACAATAAAGTTCAAAATTGATTGTAGAAATTTGACAGTTTTGGGTAGGTTGATCTGAGAATGGAGCGCAAGCGAATATCACCGAAAAGTGGTCTACCGGGAACTGCCTCGACTGCACCTACTTCTACGAAATACTAGCACAGCACAGAATACCGATTTTATACCTACAACAAATATCAAAGAAGTGATTCCTTAGCACGCCGCTTACAACCGTGCGAAGCTTGTGTCGAACAGCGTTCAAAATTATTTAGAAGAATACCAATGGTATGCTCACCGCTGCTATTGCAGCCGCTGCTACCAAGGCTTAAATGATGTTTGCGCGTAGAAAATCGCACTACTGTACTACACGCGGTCAATGTCGGAATGGAGGCTTATTCCACTCCGCTCTACGAAATACTTCCATCCCTGTAATTTCATTATGTGTCAAAGTTATTCCACCGGACTCCAAAATTACTTTTATTTAATGAATTACCAAAATTGATTTGCACCCAGGTGGAATAAAAGTCAGTAAATATTTATAGGTTTATAAAATAATTTTAGAGCCCCAGTGGAACCAATGTATGGAGTAATTTTGGGGCTCAGTGGAATAAATTAAAGTAATTTTGAAGCCCGGTGAAACCAATGCATGGATTGTCGCAGTTATGAGAACCATGGTTTTAATGGGGCGCAGTGGAATAAGCCTGAATGGAGCGCAAGCTAATATCGCCGAAAAGCGGTCTACCGGGAACTTCCTCGACTGTACCTACTTCTAAGCACAGCGCAGCACAGGTGCGAAGTAGGCATATACATTCGAAAGGTTTTGCGGTAGGTGTTGGTTAGCCCTCTGCGTGCTTTCCCTCTTTCACGATACATACTGTTGTTAACATTAAGCTTTAGAGGGCTTAGTCCCATACGCTCCAAATCTATTGTTCTCCAAATTCAACTTTTATACATTCATTTCCAAGAGCTCTAATGATTTTCATATTTAAAATAATACTTAAATAAAACCACATTTACCAATTTCATTCCCTACAGCTCCAAAACATAAAAAAAATACTTACATAACAAACATTCTCTCCTGGGAATCAATGTATGGAGATCAGAGGTTTTGAAGAAATATATTTGCATACGCTTTTGGAGCCGTTGGGAACGATTTTAATTTTAATCTTGGAGCGCTTGGGCTTGGGACCTAAATCATGGAGCGGGTGGGAATAACCCCTTTGGAGACGCCCTCTTGTTCTTCACTTTTATACATATTATATAATAATGACAGCGCCCTAAGAAAACCTTAAGGGTTGTCTGGGGAGTTTGGCTGCTAGAATTAACCAAGTTTCTCGAAGATGATACGTCCAGTAACTGGTTCGGCAGTAAAGTCCATTGGCGGCTAGCTGAAGTGTTATAAAAAATTGTTTGTTAAAATCTGTAGCCAGCAGTGAAATGTCCACAGCCATAGAACACATTTACTAGAATCCACAGCCGATTATGTAATACTATTTGTTATGTAAACTAAGTACTGTGTAGTTTTAATTATAATATTTCCATGGTTTTGACATGTTACGCGTTCTTATCATTAAGTAGGTACCGTGGGGATCTTGTTTGCACTTGATGCCAAAGTAGGTACTTTAAATTACGCTAATTGTAAATAGCGGTGTTAAATCGCATTAAACGATCACAATTCACAGCAGGTTATCAGCGTGCTTGACACTTTATCAGCGTTTTACTGGGCCAATGTTAAACATTATTATTGCGCTAGTTAATGTTGTGCAGGGTTCATTTACTCTTATTTTATTTTACACTAGCCGCCCGCCTGCGACTTCACCCGCGTGAACACCCCGTACTCCGTGACAAATACTTATCCAAAAAATTCTTGCATTCAAAACTTGTCCTAGCAATTACAAAATCAACAAAAAAAGAATTAGCCAAATAGGTGTAGCCGTTCTGTTGTGATTATGATAGCGGCAATTTTTATTTAAATAAGTATACCTACTTAAGTATCGATTTTAGTTAGGCTGACTGTTTTCGGTTGCGTGTTCTTACTTACTTACATTTTTGTTACTGAGTGATGAATGTAGCAAAATGCATTTTTTTTGTGAAAAAATAGTTAAATTTACGAACTTATCTACTTATTTAAAAAGTTCTTGTACCCTTATTATATTCTCAAACATGATTCCGACTGAAGAGTCTTCGATTTCCATCGCGTCTGTCACTTTCACTTAAATATATAGATTTACAAAGAGCAAAAGCCAAAGGCAGGACCCGTGTAAAATAATGTATGAAAAACTTTTAAGAATCAACGGGCAGGTTGGTTGGACGAATTATAATAAGTACTTACCTACTTACATATATTCTGTCCACGCCTCAGAATGCCTCAGATACAACGCACGCTTCTAGTTCATTGACACAAGGCTAATAGTAATAATTCACACTAACCATGAATGTCCGTGCCTAAGTCAAGGATAACGATATCTATATCTGTCGAAGTTGTTATTATTAAATCGAATTCTGTTTTTTTTTCAACCTCAATTAAATCAAGTGGTTGGAGTCTTTTTATTAAATACTTACCTACTTAGTTTTAGTAAAAAAGAAAAAATAGAGTTAGGTAGCTACCGTTCTAAGAAGGTGGCGGAAGCCTTAAACATTAATATTACTTATTATTGGAGTGAGATATCGTGCGTTATTTATCAATTTATAATCTTACAGCGGCCCGCCCGCGCCTTCATCCACGCTAACTTAGAAGAACCGTCATACTTCAGCCATTTATTAAAATATATCTACAAAATATAAACAAAAACCATCCTCAGTTAACGCTCTATCTTTTAGTGAAAACCGCATAAAAATCCATTGCGTGGTTTAGAAGAATAGTGCGGTGCCACAGACAGAGGAAAACAGCGACTTTACTTTATAATATAATGTAATGATTAGGTACTGTCACAAGCAGTAGGTAAAATGTTGTAATTTAAAAAGCAGAGCGATGATGTATCTATCTATCTGCTGCTGCTGATCTGTGGGGTAATTCCGTGGACGTCGCTAAATCTGTAATTATGACAATAGCTCCAGTTTTAGCTTGCATATTTAATGAATGCATTGACTGTGGTGTTTTTCCTGACCTCATGAAATATAGTAAAATAATTTCATTATTTAAATCAGGTAGCACTTCTGACCCCTCTAACTTTAGACCTATTTCTGTGCTACCCACATTTAGTAAAATTTTTGAAAAGTTAATGCTAGATCAAATGCAAATTCATTTTTATAAAAATAAACTTTTACATTGTAAACAATATGGTTTTACTAGGGGTCGCTCTACAACTGACGCCGGTGTTGAGCTTTTAATCCAAATATTTGATACCTGGGAGGAATCACAGGATGCCCTAGGGGTATTTTGTGATTTATCCAAGGCTTTTGATTGTGTTTTACATGAAACTTTGGTCAGGAAGCTCAACCACTATGGAATTAGGGATGCTTCTTTGAGCCTTCTGATCTCATACTTGAGGAACAGGATTCAAAAGGTCGACATTAACGGTAAAAGATCTCCGGGATCAGTGGTTAAAATGGGAGTTCCGCAGGGTTCAATACTTGGTCCATTCTTGTTTTTGGTTTATATTAATGACTTACCTTATTTTGTAAAAGACAGTCATGAGATAGTATTGTTTGCTGATGATACTTCACTTTTATTCAAAGTGAAACGACGACACCCAAATTATGACGATGTGAATAATGCGGTCTCAAAGATTGTTCACTGGTTTAGTGTTAATAACTTGCTATTAAACGAGGGAAAAACCAAATGTGTAAGATTTGTATTGCCTAATGTTAAGCAGGTAATAACTAGTGTACAAATTAAAGATAAGAATGTGAATCCTGTGGACACCACTGTGTTTCTAGGCATCACGTTGGATGCCAAGCTTCAGTGGGGCCCACATATAGCTAAATTGTCGAATAGACTTAGCTCTGCGGCTTATGCAGTAATGAAGATCCGTCAGTTAACTGACGTTGATACAGCTAGATTAGTTTATTTCCGTTACTTTCATAGTGTAATATCGTACGCCATTTTACTGTGGGGAAATGCTGCCGACATTCAAACTATCTTTGTGCTGCAGAAGAGGGCTATTCGAGCAATATATAACCTACAGGCTGGTGACTCTCTCAGAGAGAGATTTAAGGATATAAGTATAATGACAGTTGCATCACAATATATTTATGAAAATCTTGTGTATGTTCATAAAAATATTGAAATGTTTTCAAAAAACAGTGATATTCACAAATTAAATACTAGAAGTAAGAACAAATTAGCAGTGCCTTATACTAGGCTCCATAAAATAAATAATTCTTTTAAGGGTCTGTGTGTACGATTATACAACAAAGTACCAAATGATATTCAGAAATTAGATCTTGATAAATTTAAAATCAAAATCAAAGAAAAGCTTTATAAAAAAGCTTATTATAAAGTGTCGGATTATACAGAAGACAAAACAGCTTGGGTCTGAAATGCTCCAAGTACCTACTCCAACAGCTATTTCTAATTGCCTATAATTAATTTATATAGAGCACCATATTTAATTAAACTATTTACATTCAAATTCATATTTTGTATTTTGTGACCTGGTAACGACATATAATATATATATTTTGTAAATATCGTTGCTTCTGTGCGCTGTGGTTTCTTGCGCCCGTTCTTTGCCACAGTTAAAAAATGATGTCCTGAATGGGTGGTAGGTTAAAAAATATTTGGACGTTTCAAAGTACTTATTAATTGAGTTTATTGAATAAATATATTTTGACTATTGACTATTTTGACTATTGACTATCTATCTATATATCACTTCAGAACGGCTCGAGCGATTTGGCTGATTCTTTTTAGGGTTCCGTAGCCAAATGGCAAAAAACGGAACCCTTATGGATTCGTCATGTCATGTCTGTCTGTCCGTATGTCACAGCCACTTATTTCCGTAACTATAAGAACTATAACTTGGTAAGTAGATGTATTCTGTGAACCGCATAAAGATTTTCACACAAAATAAGAAAAAAAAACCCAATAAATTTTGGGGGTTCCCCATACTTAGAACTGAAACTCAAAAATTTTTTGTTCATTAAACCCATACGTGGATAGGTCTTCAAAAATGATATTGAGGTATTTAATATCATATTTTCCTAAATTGAAAAGTTTGCGCGAGAGACACTTCCAAAGTGGTAAAATACATTACCATGCAAACTCCACCGAAAATTGGTTTGAACGAGATCTAGTAAGTAGTTTTTTTTAATACGTCATAAATTAATTAATAAAAAAAAATACACTATTATTAAAAAACATCGATCAAAGTTACAACGAACTACAAGAACTTTTATATGATGTTACTTGCTGCTACGGAACCCTTCATGGGCGAGTCCGACTTGCACTTGGTCGGTTTTTTTTGTTGTGTTCGTAATTTTCAGGACAAGGTTTGTGTGAATGGAAATTTTAGAAATGTTCACGCGGACGTAGTCGCGAGCTGGCCGCTATTTTAATATAAAACTCATATCTACAGTCGAGAAAATAAAAAAACTTATTTCGGAACTCGTGTTATTAGTATAATTAAGTCTGACATTTCAATCAAACTAGCGTTTTTGGTCACTATATTTTTAAATTAGAAAATAAAAGTTATGTTAGAAGACTCACTCACTGACATAACGAGCCAACCCCCTTGAACCTAAAAAGTTGTAATTTGGCACAGAGGTTAGCTGTCCGCTGTCCGGGCTTGTTCCTTGGTATAAAATAATGATATTTCGGTGGCGGCGGTCGTCAATATAATCTACATATAATAAAATGTATAAAAGCTCATATATTGTAAATATAGGTTCCTAGACGTTCCTAGTAAACGAATGTAGCATCTCGATAAGAATGATCAGCCGGATGTTCGCGTCCTCACGTTTAGGTATGGCATGATAAATATAACCGATTATACCTACTGCATTCGCCAGGCCGCGGTACTTGCGGAACAGCTTTTCGGGACCATTATATTTTTATAAATATACACACATAATACTCGTAAAAGGTGGTCTCCATAAGAATTTATATTAGGATGCGCGCGCAGTTTTCGATTGTCAATTGTTAAGTTCGTTAACCTTATATAAGTATAACTAGTATTGTCAAATGTTAGCAGATGTTTTATGGTAACAGACGAATTTCCGCTTTTTGGTTTGCCCGTTTATCACGTGCGAGTTCGTTATCAGATTTTTGAGTTTTAAAAAAAAAAATGAACAGACTCTTGAAAGACGAAGACGAGTGAAGCCTATTTGCCCCTCTAGGGTTTTAAATGAGTAGAGAATAGGAATTGAAGATGAAAATAAAATTCAGTCAGCGATTTTCAATCAAAAACATGTTAGTATATATACCTACCTACCGAAAGTCAATAAAAAAATAAGAATCTGCAGAAATTTTTGTTTATACTTAATACTTACCTATTAAAAAAAAAATGTTGAGGCCCTTTTATAACCAGTGACCTTAGATTAAAACAAAATCTAAACCAGTGACGGACAAAAAGTTAACATTCAAATGAAATAATAAAATGTGATAGATAACAGTATGGAAATCGGAATTATACTTACATATATTCACGACTATTATCCCTGAAGGGTTAGTCAGAGACTAGGCAATGAGGATAGCAAGACTGCAGTCCTTTGCCATAGTCCACTTTTCACCAAATAGCGACTGCACATTTGCTCAGCGTGACAGGTGGCCCATCGCTGCTCTATTCTGTTGGATGTATGTGCAGTCTTTAGTCCGTTAGTCGCCTTTTTCGACACCCAAGGAAAGAGAGGGGGTGGTAGTATTTCTTCATTTCACTGCTACACGACACGGTTATATCATTTACTATCTTATCCGGTTCCGCCCGCGAATAATGTGGTCTATCCTTCGATCATTATGTCATCGAAGGGTCTGTCTTGAAAATTGTCGCTTTCCCGCGAAAAGTTGAACATACTGTAATTTAACCGAAATAAAAAAGTAGCATAATAATATTATGATTATTCTCGATCTCCAGACTCCTCTGCTCTGTACAAAAAGTTACGTCATTTCTTTTTGCTTCTTCCGTCTTTCATATTTAATAGGTACATGTTAAATACACTTAAATTACATTTACGCTTACGCATTTATAATTTAAGTTAATTCTGGCCAATGGTCATGTTTTGTTAACGTTCATCAATTTATCATATTATAAGTAACACATACTAAGATGAAACTAAACTCGCGACCTCTCAACTAGGCCAATTGGAGCGTCAGTTGTACTCAATTAATTACGTATACGAGTATTATAGCTGTTGGTGAAAAACACATCTATTAGATACGAGGCAAGAGATGTTATTGGCTGAGAGAAAAATAGGGTCTCATTGTTGTAGTTCTTTTGTTATACCCTATTTTGTTATTTGCAATGGAAAGGCTCTTTCTATGATAGCAAGGTCACTTTAGCTATATTTGAGTCGGAGTAGAAATACCCTTGCTGAGATTCTTGCCGGTTCTTCTCAGTACAAGGTCACACTATCTCCTGCCCAGCCCCGTAGACTTACAAACTGCATGATGATGGGGTAGAGATACATTAGAAATTACAAAACCAGACAAGACATGATAGAAATTCAATTGTTAGCGGCTGCATGACAAGTGGTTATGTAGCCTAAAACACGAGTTTAGAATGTAAGGGTTGATGGGTATTTACGAATGTCATCTTACGATACTTAACAGGTTAATTAATGTGCCTTCTGAGTACGGCAAATTAAAGATATTTCTTATTTATTGCGATATAAATAATACAAAAACAGAAGTTGGTACCGTTCGAAGACCGGTCTCTGAAAGTAACAAGACCGGTATGAGCGTTAAGTTTAAATTAACTCTGTACGCATAACCTAACTGCCGTCATCGGTCGTTCAAATCGCGATATCGGGTTCCGTCTATTGTTCCCTGTGAGCTATGAAACTTTCTTCTATTGTTCGCTGTGGTCTATGAAACTTTCCTCTAACGTACGTTTTACTCCTTTGACAGACTGTGACTCTTATTGAACACAAAATAAGACTTTTGTTTGATGTATCAAAAATTAGCTTAGTTAGCTGTTTGTGACTGTACCTACATTATAGTCTAGTTAGACATGTATCGCTTGCGTGATTAAAATGTTGGGCTTCGACGATAACAACAGTGTGTAAGAGTATATCGAATGAAACTTTTCGCTCAATTACCTCCATAGCGCATTGTAATATGTTATAATGAAAAAGGTTGAGAGTGAAAATACAATAGTTGTACTACCTACTTGTTAGTCGGTTAGCTAAATTAATAGCTAGACTGTAAAGCTATTTCTGAAATATGTAGTTTCATCGTGATTTCTGTGTCTATTAAACTACTAGCTGCTTCCTCGCCAATTAAAAGACAATGTTTACCCCAGAGCCCCGGACTAAGATACATTTGCCCCAAGCGAAAAAAAAATAAAACTTCGTTTCAAAACGAAATTATTGTATATTCTATATTCTATTCTACAACGGGTAAGCGCTTGGCCTTCATCATTTCAACTGATGGTAAGTGACGATAAGGCCGAAGGTGGAAGCGCGCTTCACCCGGTATCCTCAACCTCAACCACTGAGAAACTGGCTAACTATCTTATATGAAATCTGTCGGAACACAAAAATGCTATAAACATCGTTGTTATGGCGACAGACTTAGATAAAATGATGGTAGCTAGCCAGGTGGACTTAACAGCCCTAGCTACCACCAACCAAACCAAGTACCAACCACCAACCACTAAATCTTAAACCAATGACTTAGCCACTAGACCACAGAGGCGATTACAACATAGATTAACAGTTTCCTTAATGCAATAACAGTTGGACTGCCTCTACTTCGACCTGGGTCTGCCGCACCGGGACGCCACCAACGACCAGGTGACCATTGACGCGGCGCATGCGGTGCTCAAGCACAATGTCGGCATCAAGTGCGCTACCATCACGCCCGACGAGCAGAGAGTCGAAGGTACGTGCAACAACACATACAGCATCATGCCATTAATCTGTCTCGTGAACATAAACGCTGCGCACTTTACCGGCATCAAGTGCGCCGTCATCACGCCAAGCGTTATCACAATGAGCAGAGAGTGGAAGGTATGGTCTAGGTCACCGTCGCTTTACCACTTTACAGCGATTTTCGTATGAAGCGCACCGACCGCCCGGGTACGTGGACGTACCAAATAGGCGACGCGGTGTGCAAGGGGTTTTGACCTTTAGACTGGTAAAGCGACGGAGTCCGCCAGTGTACGTGCAACGACACATACAGCAGCATGCCATTATTCTGTCTCGTGAACATAAACGCTGCGCACTTTACAGGCATCAAGTGCGCCACCATCACGCCCGACGAGCAGAGAGTGGAAACTGGAAGATAGGTGTTCCAACGACACATACCTACAGCAGCATGCCATACATCTGTTTCGTAAACATAAACGCTGTGCACTTTACCGGCATTAAGTGCGCCACCGTCACGTTAGACGAGCCTAAGATTCGTGCCAACCAACTCACATAAATAGCATTCGACAATTGCTTTATCATACTACCTACCTACCGCAGCTTTTGGCGGTGGTATTTCCGGATCTTCAAGCAACGAGCCTATTCCTTCCGTAAAGGCTTCCTTAAAGGTTTTGCTATCAGGTGACCCGCCTGCACGTTTGCCTCCTTATAATATAAATAAAAACCTTGTGTTACCTATAAGCAGCGAGCGAGAATAGAAGATCCTAGTTTTTTTTGTACTAACAGTCTACTAACTAAACAAAATGCAAATGAACATAATTATTTATGTCGCGATCGTGCATCAGAGTCTAAGCTTCTTTAGTCGAATACATGAAAGTTCCTACATGAGATTGTTCACCGTTATTATTACCATTCAATTTAGGTCTTTTTTTGCTCCTTTTAAACAAGTTCAGACGGTAAACAGGTTCCGCTGTCGTCCGGTCCCGGTACGGTTGTGCCTGTATTTAACAACTTGCATAATTTAATCGACAAATGCTTCAACTTAATTCTGCATGCTCTTTCATTGAAGGTGTCGCGAACAATGATTTGTGTGACAAATAGTTTTCTAGTAAGTGTGCACTAAGGTTTTTTCTTTTGAGTATTGCCAGTAACCGCGTCGCGTAGCGGTGAAAGAATACTACCACCCACCCCCTCTTCCCTTGGGTGTCGTAAAATACGACTAACGGACTAAAGACTGCACATACATCCAGCAGCATAGAGCGGCGATGGGCTCACCACCTGTCACGCTCAGCACATGTGCCGTCGCTATTTGGTGAAAAGTGGACTATGGTAGAGGACTGCTTCTGCGGCCCTCATTAGCCTAGTCTATGACTAACCCTTCAGGGATAATAGTCGTGATTATATGTATGTATTGCCAGTATTTTTTAAATATTTATGATAAATCATAATAAAGCTTACCAAATATTTTTTTAATTTATCTCTTTTAACTGTTTTTGAACATTGTACTTACCTATAAATTTACTTAAGAATTAAATTACTATTTACTAGTACTTTTACTATTTACTTATAAATAAACTTATGTAAATATAAATTTAGTAAGTTAGCTGTTACATTACCATAATGTAAATACTCCTTTATCCATATTTTCAGTTCCATTTGTAACATAAAAGTTTCTTTGTCTTTATTTTAGTACAAGGTCAGGTTGTACCAAAATTATTCATGCTACATATTGATTGATCTCAACATAGCTATTTTAAGTTTAAAGAATGTAAAAACTGTTTTAGCACATTTTATAATAGGTCTTCTTATGTTAGTGGGGCCTGCAGGAGTCTCCCTTTTGCAGTATCACGTCGACCAATAGAGATCTTTTATGAAACCTAAAATAATAGGTATTACCTATTATTTTAGGTGATATAACTGTGATTATGACTGTCCGTCCCATAGAATTCAAGCTGAAGAAGATGTGGCTGAGCCCGAACGGCACCATCCGTAACATCCTCGGTGGCACCGTGTTCCGCGAGCCCATCCTATGCCAGAGCATCCCGCGCGTCATACCCGGCTGGACCAAGCCCATCGTGATCGGCAGGCACGCGCACGGCGACCAGTACAAGGCGCTGGACTTTGTGGTGCCGCAACCGGGGAAGGTTAGTTGTTTCTCCTGGAATGGTAATGTAAGCTCATTCTGTATGAGTGATTCCCGCGCGTCAGCCCCGGCTGGACCAAGCCAATCGAGATCGGCATGCATGCGCACGGCGACTAGTACAAGGCGCAGGACTTTGTGGTGCTTCAACCGGGGAAGGATGAGTGTTACCGCAACTGAGATAATAATACCATTACACATTTCGTCATTTCTCACGCGTGATACTCGACTGAACCAAGCTCAGTGTGATTGGAAAGCAAGAGTTCGTAGTGGTGGTGGTAGTGGAAGGTGAGTTGATACTACTGGGATGATCTCTCTTGAGTGGTCCTTCAAACGAGGCGTGAAGAAGCACTTTGTGGGCCGGCAGAGTGAGGATGACTGATGCTACGTCTCTTACGCTGCACCAGTTGTCCTCGCGCCTGGACCTCATTTCCACTTAACATCAGGTGGAGTGGAGTCATTTGCCGGGCTTAGTATAAAAAAAAAGTGATTCCCGCGCTTGATCCCCGGCTGGACCACGCCCATCGTGATTGACGGGCACGCGCACGTCGGCCAGTACAAGGCGCAGAACTTCGTGGTGGTTAGGAGGTAGTCGGTACTTACTACTTTCATGTATAGTGAAACGCACGTATTTTGCCTGGCTGGACCAACCTTAATGTGATAACACGTGTTAGGGAGGCGCGCCCATGGCGACCAAGGGGCGAGATTTCGTAGTGCCTCAACCTGCAAAGGTGAACTCGTGAACTGAAACTCCTGGGATGGTGTAGTGTGGGCTAATTCTGTGTGAGTGATACCCGGCTGGATCAAGTTCATCTTGATCGGGAGGCAAGCGCATGTTGACCAGTACAAGGCGCAGGACAACATGGTGCCTCAGCCAGGGAAGGTTAGTCGATTGTACTGGGATGGTATAGTGTGAGCCCATCCTGTGTGAGTGATACCTGGCTAGACCAAGCCCATCGTGATCGGCAGGCAAGCAAGGCGACTAAAGGTGCATAAGATTTCGTAGTGCCTCAATCAGGGAAGGTGGATCGGTACGGTTGCAAGAATGCTGGCAAAATTATCTCTTTGAATTGCCAGGTTAAAACGGCAAAAATATCATGTTTTCTATTTTGTGAATTGGTAACAACAATATTATTTTGCAGTTTATTGCGCCCCTTCTTCTCCACAGCTATAAAATTGCTATATTGAATAGGCGGTAGATTAAAAAAGTTGTTTTGGACAATTCAAAGAGCTTATAAATTACGTTAATTGAATAAATACATTTTGACTATGACTTAACTCCTGCAAGAAATTGTGAAAATTTACGTATTTTTAAGTTACTTGTACTATGCGCTGAATTAGTTAAATACATTTAACGTAAGTTAGCCTGATCATTGCACAAGGTCGTGTCCTGGTTGAAATTTGAAACAAATTGTTCAAACAATAACAAACAATACATAAATGTCTCCTAAAACCATTTTTTTCGACAACTTCCTTAATTTTACGCATGAAACAATAATTCTTACATGAAAATATTTATATTGTTAATCTGCAGGGGTGACCTGCAGAATATCAATACAAATATTTTCATCTTAAAATAGTAAATTTTAATTTTTAAACCAAGCGCGTGATGGTTTTGTTCATTTCGCAGAATATAAACATTGTTCTAATCACATTACTAGGTCTGAAACTTCAAAGCAGAATTGTTCTAATTTTATATATCAATATGATTGATTTTGCTTTGGAGTTCATTAAGAGACTTACGAGTATGTCAGTTTTTGTGATCGCGCGGCACCCTCTTAACTCTAGTAGGGAAAACAACCTGCACCCTTCTGACTCTCTGGGTCAGATGCTCTTCAATTAAGCTACCGTGGCTCTTATTATATAAAGGACGACCTCCGTGGTCGAGTGGTTACGCGCCGGGCCGGGTGTCGCGCCGTCACTGAGGTCCTGGGTTCAATTCCCGGTAGGGTCAATTTAGAGTAAACTGTTTTTCTAAATTTATTTCGGTTCGGGGTGTTTTTCTATGTTTGTACATATGTATCCGTTATCTAGTTTGACCATATTAACGAGTTTCAAAAGAAGCTTATCTTGGGCTATACTGGTGTGAGCGTAAATAAATTCATCTTTTACTTTGAAGGCTAAAGGCGCCGAAATCTTTTACTTTGAAAGCTAAAGGCGCCCATCTCTCCAAGCATTCAAACTGGCTAGTTTCACAACCAAACGTTTCTGTTGCGTGCAGGTTGAAATGGTGTACACGGCGGCGGACGGCACGGTCACCAAACAGCTGCTGTTCGACTTCAAAGAGCCAGGCGTTGCCATGGGCATGTACAATCTGGACGACTCCATCCGCAGCTTCGCGCATTCCAGTTTTCAGGTTGGTACCGCTCATGTGTTTAAGTTAATATCCTATAATCTATAACACCTTCATTTTTTGACATTGTTAATAATCAATTCAACAGTGTAAACATTTACGTGTAACGTTTTATAATAAGCTTCCACTAAATATTACTGAAATGCTTTTACATACATTTAAAGCACATGTTAAAAAAACTCTAATGAGGAAAGGTATTATAAAGTGGAAGATTATGTACTTAAATGACAAATATGTATGGACATAGTGCATGTACGAGCATAACCTATTTATTAGTAATTTATTTTTAATGTATATTGTATGACTTGGCGACGACATTATAACTTTTGTTACCTACCTAGATTAAGAAAAAAGTAAGGCCTCCTGAGTTTCTTACCAGCTTCTTTTCAGTCGAAGGCTCTCCCAAAATCAGAACTGGTGGTAGATTAGTTAGGTAGGTAGATTAGGTAGGTATGTAGTTAAGTTAGTTGCTAAGATTTAACTACATTTTTATATACATATTTTTGACGTCAGTAAGGTCTGAATTGAATAAAGCATTTGACTTTGAAACTGTTCAGTTTCTATGATTGAACATGCAAACCAAACCTATGTGTATCTACATACATGCGTTATTTACTTAAACTGACGTCTTCTTAATTTGTACAGGTGGCGTTGCAAAAACAGTGGCCTTTATACTTGTCGACAAAGAACACAATACTGAAACGTTATGACGGTCGTTTCAAGGACATCTTTGAAGAAGTCTACCAGAGGTTTGTTCTTCACATATTACATTGTAAGACTATTCATTGTTAAAAAAAAACAATTGTTTCTTGATTGAGTAATGCCTCGTAATACTGTTAGCAAATATTTATTTAATTTAAATGACACTCTTTCTACGTATGTACTCTCGTTAATTTTACATTTTATGTTAGCCACATTTTATTCATAAAGTGTGCAAAGGTTTTAACCTTTGCAGGGTCTATCTATAGTAACAGACCTCCCGTGATACCGTGACCACAGGTGTTTGGTGTTTCATGCCAAACTATTTTGTCCTTGGAGGTCCTAGTAATCTCCAAATGCGATCAAAGTTTTTTATCGTTTGAAAGGTCCTATCTCATCTAGCCAAGATTGATCAACGATTTAGTTGCGGCTAGGCTAGGCTGTAATAATTTTGTTGTGGTAAGAGTAGCAGTAGGGTACATTATTTTTAATTTCGTTTTAAATAAGCAAAGTAGAGAAACGATGTATAAAGTAGGGAAGCAATGTATTACTAATCGACTAAGTTACTAATACGGTGCGAACTAGACTTAAGGGACAAAATTTTATGTTACTTTGATGTTTAGTTGTTTTTAAGTTTAAACGTTAATGAATGCTTGAATTGATGGGAAAGGCTGGCTGTTTATGAAAAAACTATTATTTTTATCTACTACGAGTAAGCGCTTGGCCTTTATCTCACCTGCTACCCTATCGGCTAAAAATATGAATATGGACATGGGCTTCATTTGACATTTGAAGCCCATAATATGCCCATATAAGGACAAAATATGGGCTTCAAATGACAAATGAAGTCCATATCCATATTTTTTAGCCGATAGACCCGCTGATGGTGAGTGGCGAAAAGGCCAAAGGTGGAAGCGCGCTTCACCCAGTATTCTCAACGACTTAGGCATTGTTCACACCAAACGGATTGTCCGCCGCGGACTGTGAGTTACCCGTTTATCGTTTTTCCATATTATATTTAATTTCTCGTTAACACCGAACAGACTATACGCTATTAGGTACGTAGTGCGCTGTCGCTGATACTCGGTGGCCGATTTTTGAACTACGCGTATAAGCAAGGGGGACGCGGATTGGCTACGTAGCCGAACGTAACAGCGTATTAGCACGTATTAGATTGCTGCGCCGCGGGCACAATTCATTCGAGAAACTTCAATGAGTACAGACGTGTATCTCTTTTTTTTTACCTGTAACGGGTAAGCGCTTGGCCTTCATCTCACCTGATGGTAAGTGACGATAAGGCCGAAGGTGGAAGCGCGCTTCACCCAGAATCCTCAACCACTGAGGAACTGGCTATCTTAACTCTAACTGTCGGAACACAACTATGCTATAAACATCGTTGTTATGGCGACAGACTTAGATAAGATGGTGGTTGCTAGCCAGGCGGACTTAACAGCTCTACCACCAACCAAACCGAGCACACAAAGATGTATCCCCCGCTGGGAATCGAACCCGGGACCTCTGGGTCTGAAACCGGTGGCTTAGCCACTTGACCACAGAGGCGGTTAAATCTCGCGATGTTCGACACCGAAAGTAGCGAATTGTACGCTATTATAGCGTATTGTCGGCTTGGTGAGAACGCATACTGCAAACTGAGTCCACGTTCACACTGGGGCTGACAGTGAGCATACTCACAGTCCGCGGCGGACAATCCGTTTGATGTGAAAAATGCCTAAGGAACTGGCTATCTTATCTCTAAACTGTCGGAACTCAACAACGCTATTAACATTGATGTTATAGCGCCAGACAGGCGGACTTAACAAGCCACCACCACCACCACCACCAACCAAACCAAGTACATAAAGATGTACTCCCCGCTGGGAATCCTTCTCTGGGACCTCTGGGTCTTGGATCGATGGCTTAGCTACTAGACTCACGGGCGTTTAAAACGTAGCGCTTTAATTTTATAGCGGTTACAAGAAACAATTCGAAGACGCCAAGATCTGGTACGAGCACCGGCTCATCGACGACATGGTGGCGCAGGCGGTGAAGAGCTCGGGCGGCTTCGTGTGGGCCTGCAAGAACTACGACGGCGACGTGCAGTCGGACATCGTCGCGCAGGTAACATTATATTACTCACAGCAAAAGACAGGACTTCTTGGGAGGGAAAGTGAAGCGTCATGTCTGCAGTTTTGTTTTATTTTCTATAATTTGTGTTTTGTCGAATATTAATGTGAAATAATGGTGGATTATTAACCGTTAAGTGTTCGTGAACGTGCATGAGTGTTGGCAAATAAAACAAAACAGTGCAATATCACTTTTCTTATCCTCTCAAGAAGTCCGTGTGAGATCTCGTTAAAGTTCCACATCTTTACAGGAACTCAAGGGGTTTGGGAGGGGGAATATCATTTAGCATTTAAGCGTTAATTATTTACTTGACACTGGCTAAATGTGCTGCTCGCACAAAGCCATTATATATAAAAAAAGACAACTGTGCGGTGGCAGCTCATATTAAAATAATAGTACCAATACCAACCCATCGTTTGTCGTAAAAGGCGACTATCGGAATGAAGATTGCACATACATCTAACGGCATAGATGGATTTTCGGCAGTTTATAAATTAAGACAGCACTTAAGATTAAGATTTTTTTTCTGTTTCTTTATTTTTTTGTAATTTCTTTGGTGTATGTTTTGTTGGTTGTCCTTCATGAATTTCACCTACCTACCTACCTTTCACGGTGAGCACATGTGCAGTTAATCGAAACGTGGACTGTGGGCAGTGCTACTTGCTTACTATTGCGGTCCTCATTGTCTACGTGTATATGTAAAAGACAGATGCGACATGAAAGCAATTCTGCACCAGCTGCTTTATCTGTCAGACTAGTTTGTTTTGTTTACGCAGTACTATTTTGTAATAATAATAGTAGCTTTAGCTTGTCTGTGCTATTTTTGTCTACAAACCCTGCATTGCAACATAATTTTATCGAGTTTTGACAACTGTAACCGAGATAGTTTGTCGTTCCCGCCATCGAAGGAAGAGAGAATATCGTCCGCGACATATCTCGTGTTGCGCATGCTACGCCAACATGCCGCTCTCACATGTGTCTACATAACTTAGCCATCAAAAGCGATTTTTGTCCGATGTTGCACCATAAATCATCATCATCATCAGTCTATAAACGTCCCACTGTTGGGCACAGGCCTCCCACGTCGACAATAGCACGCGAGGATATTAGGCCATAACCCACCACGCTGTCCCAATGCGGGTTGGTGGGTTTTAACTGCCATCTTACGACAACAACCGGGACCAACGGCTTAACGTGCTGTCCGAAGCACGGAGGAGGTCGAGATGTTTTTTGTTCTACACTTTAGACACAAAAGGTTTTTGCTCACCCATCAAGCGACTCGACATTGCGAAAGTTGCTTAGCGGGCAAGATCTCAAGCCGAACGCGTTAGCCGCTGCGCCATCGAGCTCCTCAAATCGGCACCACAAATCGTCTATTCTTATTTTGATTTGAGCCTCACTGTCCACAGGGTTACGGCTCGCTAGGCATGATGACGTCAGTGCTGATGTGCCCGGACGGCAAGACGGTGGAGTCTGAAGCGGCGCACGGCACCGTCACGCGCCACTACCGCATGCACCAGAAGGGACAGCCCACCTCCACCAACCCGGTCGCCTCTATCTACGCGTGGACACGTGGCCTTATACACCGCGCTAAGCTAGACAACACACCGGACTTGGCACGGTTTGCGACGGCTCTGGAGGAGGTAAGTGTGCGCGAGTGTGTCTGAGGGAGTTTTATGATATAGACGACCTCCTTGGTCGAGTGGTTTGTACACCGGTGTTCATGGTGTCGCCATCTCTTGAGGGCCCGGGTTCGATCCCTGGTCGGGTCAATTTAGAAACTATCGTTTTTCTAAATTGTCTTGGGTCTGGGTGTTTTCTATGTAATAATAAGTATGTATTTAAGTATTTTAAGTATGTTTATCCGTTGTCTAGTAACCATTTAACGAGTTTCTTCGAAGCTTCTCTTGGGCTAGATAATTGGTGTGACTGTAGGAAAAAAAAATCTTTAAATAAAAATCTTTAAAAATTATGATACGATGAGTATAGTAAGTTTCATCAAATAGTTCCTATGCCGTCATGTTGGCATTCCTGTCTTGTTCCTGAGTGTTGCCAACTTAGTGGATTTTCCACTAAAACTGGTGGTTTCGACCCCCCTTTTAGTGGCGAAATATTGCTTTTAGTGGCTAGTGGTTTTTCTAGTAGATTTATAAAATTTCTTTTTCAGTAGGCTGATCACTCAGCCACTTGATGACATGAAAAAAATTAACTTTATTAAATTAATTAAATTAGGGATTTTCTCCCGTGTTCTTTTTTACCAACAACACGTATTGTGAGACACTATTTTAATTCTATCTACCGTACAATACTACCTTAATGTACTTTTAAAATATATATCCCTCGAAATTGGCTAAACGCTAATTTAGCCAATTTAAATTAATGCTAAACGCGAAGCCATTAAATAAGTTATAATTATAATTAATTAAATTAGTTTTAGTGGAAAATCTTCTAAGTTTGCAACACTGCAGGAACAAGACAAGAATGCCAACACGACGGCATAGGAACATCTATAATGAAACGCACTTTACGAGTTTTATTTATCACTAGCGGCCCGCCCGCGACTTTGTCCGTGTGAACATCCCGTATCGCGTAACGAATTTAAAAAATATATATTTCATGTAAATTTAATCCTAGCAATCAACATAGGTGCAGCCCGGAGTGAGTGAGTGATGAGCGAAACATTGATGGCAATTGATTTTTATATAGATTCTGTCACAAAATTTGAAAGTCGCCTCGTTTGTCCCTGCTTCAATGTTATACAAATTCTGATTTTCCTTAACGTGATCGATAACGATCGATCATATAATAAAAAAAATAGTCTTGGCCCTTTTGTGTGGCAAAAGACCATACTGGGTTGCCTCTTACCCTGCAAATACAATAAGTTTTATTCACTTTAGGCTACAACAATACTGTTGTTTTTCAACTCATAAAACAGAAGCTTTCTTTCTTCTGTTCTATGATTCTACTTACCAGACGGGTCGGATGATTGCGGTTTAGAACTTAATTAAAATAGTACTAGCAACAGGCTTACAAATTCTTGAGTGTATTCGACTAGCATACCACAGTTTACTAGCATTTCACTGTTTTAGGCCGCATTCAGGCTTACAAATTCTTGACAGTATTCGACTAGCATACCACATTTTACTAGCATTTCACTGTTTTAGGCCGCATTCAGGCTTACAAATTCTTGACAGTATTCGACTAGCATACCACAGTTTACTAGCATTTCACTGTTTTAGGCCGCATTCAGGCTTACAAATTCTTGACAGTATTCGACTAGCATACCACAGTTTACTAGCATTTCACTGTTTTAGGCCGCATTCAGGCTTACAAATTCTTGACAGTATTCGACTAGCATACCACAGTTTACTAGCATTTCACTGTTTTAGGCCGCATTCAGGCTTACAAATTCTTGACAGTATTCGACTAGCATACCACAGTTTACTAGCATTTCACTGTTTTAGGCCGCATTCAGGCTTACAAATTCTTGACAGTATTCGACTAGCATACCACAGTTTACTAGCATTTCACTGTTTTAGGCCGCATTCAGGCTTACAAATTCTTGACAGTATTCGACTAGCATACCACAGTTTACTAGCATTTCACTGTTTTAGGCCGCATTGCGGACCTATTTTATCTAGTTTTGAGCCTTTCAATTGGCGCCCCCCATTCTGTGAACTCTTATCAGTAAATTACATAATAACCTTGATATGCGCAGATTCCAAAGTAATACTATTTTAATACTTGCTATCACGTCGTTTGCATTGATAAATACTATGTGTGACGGTAGTTAACTGTTGTTTTTTACTTATTATTAATCTTACATAAATTCTTTGTAAATAAAAGGTTACTAGGCTGTCAACAGTTAGATAACACTGCGCCGTTATTTATTACAAAGATTGTAAAATCACATTTTCTATCGTAGATTTAATCTTATTGACGTTCAATCAGAACTATCGTAATCTGTCTTAATTATTAGATTAATTTATTTTATCTCCCCTTCTTTTTTCAATTTTTATAAATTCCATCTCACAGTCACTTTCATGTTCCTACCACCTGTATGCTGATGATCTCCAGATCTACACACAAGCACCGTTATCGGATCTTTCACATGCTGTGGAAGTCACAAATAGAGATCTTGACATGATATACGATTGGAGCAAGTCTTATGGCCTTGCTGTTAATCCTAGCAAGACACAGGCTATAATCATCGGTAGTCCTTATTTTGTTTCAAGGATCAATTTTGCGCTTCTACCTTCTGTTAACTTCGCGGGCAGTGTTGTTCCATTCGCCAAGAATGTAAAAAACTTGGGGATTGTTTTTGATCAGTGCCTTACTTGGCGTCCCCAGGTAGAGGCTGTTCGGAAAAAGGTTTTTGGTGCTTACTATTCTCTCAATCGTCTTCGAAATTTTCTGCCGACTAGCACCAAAATCACTTTGGCGCAAACTCTCCTGCTATCCATCCTCGATTATGCTGATGTATGCTACGCTGATCTTTCGGAGGAACTTCTTAATAAGCTGGAGCGTCTGCAGAATCTATGCATTCGATTTATTTTTAATTTAAGAAAATACGACCATGTTTCGAGTTATCGAGCTCAGCTTAACTGGCTCCCAATACGACGGCGTAGGGACTTACACGTTCTTTCCTTTCTATATTCTGTCCTCTTTCTACCAACTTCTCCTCCTTATCTGCGAAATTGTTTTTCCTTCCGTTCCTCTTCCTCTAGCCGTACCTTGCGCTCTGCTTATAACCTTGCTCTTGTAACTCCTCTTCATTCCACAGATTTCCTATCCTACTCCTTTTCTGTGCATGCTGTCCGGCTTTGGAATGCACTACCAGAGAGCATCAGGAGTGCTCGCACGTTGAATTCGTTTAAGAGTCAGGTCCAGAGTCATTTCTTGAGTATGTCTTCATAGCTTTATTTATTTCCTATTATATAATATTGCATGATCTATTTTATCTCATTTATTTAATTATTATGTCTTATCTTGTCTATCTAGTTTTTAAACAACACATCGTATATTCCTATTTTCTTATTTCCTTATTCTTGCACCCATTTTATTATTCTTTCCTTTTATATTTTTATCACCCAAGGTTGCCTGGAAGAGATTGCTTGTTAGCAATAAGGCCGCCTGTTTTGTACTTTGTCTCTGTAAAAATGTTCTTTTCTGTGTATGTTCTTGTGTGCAATTAAAGTATATTTTATTATTATTATTATTATTTATTATTAATTTGTGATTATTTTCGCAGGCCTGCGTCGAATGCATCGATAGCGGAAAAATGACTAAAGACTTAACGATTTGTATCCACGGCTTGGCCAACACGAAGGAGGGCATGTTTCTGCATACCGAGGACTTTTTGCAAGCCGTCTCAGATCAACTGGAGCGCAAACTCGGCGCTAAATGAATTAGCTAATTGAAATTTTGATTAATAGAATTCTTGTACCTACATTTCCATAATTTATGTTTTCCTCCACTATGATTACAAATGATGATAAATAGACAAAAAAATGCCAGAATGTATTTATTATGTTTTGTGAATGAAATAACTGTTGTATGTAAATAAATTTAGCATAATTATATTGAAATGGGATGACTTCTGTTACGAATTTTACGATTGTATTAGCATTAATGTTTACAAGTAGTACATTCAAATATTGCATTATTGCACTTTGATAAGTAGAAAATGTAAATGCACAGAATTAATCAACTAAACACACAACATTATTAATTAACTGTGGAATGTCCACAAAATTATGACTGAATAATTCACAATGAAATTATGAGCGCGTATGTCTGATTATGTGATTGTAAGAGCTTCATTTTGTAGGATTAGGGAATTAGTGGTGCCACAAATTGAATCATAATTTTAATCATATTCTGAGATTGATACTTTAATGGATTTATAGTACATCTACTGTATATACATTTGTATGTATGTTTTATTCCAGTTTATTCATTATAATTCTATTTTGATAAATATGTATAGTTTTATTTTCCATTAGTGTATAAAAAACTTATTACATTTATGACAACATCATTAGATCTAAGAACTGCTCAATTAATGTTATGTCGTTGTTATTACTGTATGATCTCATGTAGGATATTTGCGCAACTGAACAAACGAAAAGAACTTTGACGTTGAACAAACTTAGACAATTATGTTCTAAGGGCGAATAACACGCAGCCACACACACGTCAATGTAGTTACACATAGATTTAGTATAGTAAATCTATGGAGTTACACTACTACAAGGAGACTCAAATCAAAACTAATATATTTTATCATCAGAGACTCCAAAACGAACGACGATACTCTAAAGTTGAGCCCACTGTTAGAATCATGGATAGATCGATTGTGCTAGTTAAGTCTGCCTGCCTAACTACCACCATCTTATCCAAAGCCTGGCTCCAATAGCATTGTTGTCTTCTAGAGATAAGATATCCCGTTCCTCAGTAGTTCCACCTTCGGCCTTATCGTCACTTACCATCAGGGCCCTGATTCTGTATCGCGATCTATAGATTCCACACTTAAACCTTACCGCGCACAAACGTCAAACGCATACATTTTTGGGAAGATATCGTAACTTTTTAAGGAATTGACGTGGTTTCGAAACAAGGAATCGTTACAGAATAAGGGCCCAGGTGAGATAAAGGCAAAAAGCTTACCCGTTGTAGATAAAATAAAAGAATATGTTAGATTCTCCTGCCGTAAAAAGGTTTAGAGATTTACTTGGAAAGATGGGAAGAAAGTAGTTAACCACCTCCGTGGTGTAGGGGCTAAGCCACCGGTCTTAGACCCAGTGGTCCCGGGTTCGATTCCCAGCGGGGGGTACATTTTTGTGTGCTTTGTGGTAGTACTTGTTAAGTCAGCCTGGCTAGCTACTTATTTTGTTGTGTTCATAAATTGTCAGGACTAGGTTTGTGTGAAATCAAATTGTTAGAAAGTCGGGGGGGAGGGGGGGGGGGGGCACTGTGCTGAGATTTGGTCTGGGTGCGGCACAGAAATATCTTCTTATTATATGTCTGTGGGGTGCGGACCTTTTTTTTTTAGACAAAGCCCGGCAAATGATGTTAAGTGAAAATGAAGTCCAGGCGCGAGGACAACTGGTGTAGCGTAAGAGACGTAGCATCAGTCACCCTCACTCTGCCGGCCCACAAAGTGCCTCTTCACGCCTCGTTTGAAGGACCCTATGTCATAGGTAGGAGGGAATACGTGTGCTGGTAGACTATTCCATCTTTTGAAAGTGCGACAAAGAAATGAGTCACCAAATTTCTTTGTGCGTGATGGAATATCCTGTGATATAAAAAGCTCATATCCTGTGATAAAATGGAATATCCTGTGATGGAATGGACCTGTCGTTGTCGGTTGTCGTTACCTCGATGGTCGACAATGAGAGGGTTTGGAAGGTGATGGTACCCTTTTGCAAGGAAGGAAGGAAGTTTCTATGCGCGAAATAGGGAATGGTTGTTGAATTTTTTTATTTTATTATGTTTTACTTCAGTGATGTATTCTGGTTTAGAAGTTTAGTAAATGTTTCTATGACCCTGACTCTGGCTCATAGAGATAGATTTCTTACTTCTTCAAACGTCTGTGGTTTATGTATATATATCCCACTATACCTAAGTCTGTGATTTATCCGATAACTAATTTAGATGAGTTTCAAAAAGAAGCTTATCTTAGATAACTGGTGTAAGCGTAGATAAATTTATTATTATTGCTTACCGACAACAAATTAATGTTTGTTCATTTTCGGAATTTAAAAATATTTTATTACAAAAGTATTAAGGTAAGGTGGGGTAAGAGGAACATAGTTTACTGATATTTTAACATTATGAGCTCCAGCCAGTAAATACACAGTTTAATTTTAATATTACTAGAAAATATGTATACCTAATGAAGTTACCTTCCTATTATATTAACATACAAATCGATTCCTTCAGTATTTACGGACAAATCTGTCAATGAAGTTGAGTCTTCAAAATGTTCCACTTACCCCAGATATGGGGAAAGAGGAACAACCTAAACTTTTCATGTTAAAACTAACCTTTTTTGATTTGTCTTCACATATTTTAAATGTGATTGTCAAGTCAAATGAATTGAGAGTTAATAAAGTCAAAATATGGTTTAGTTTTGCGTAATATCAAGAAAATTAAAAATTGGGGTAAGTGAAACATATATGGTATGGTCAGAGGTAGCAAATTCGCAAACGATTTAAAAAATAAAAACAAAATAATTAGCTTTTAATGAAATAAAATCAATTGATGTGTATTGTAAAAAATAAGTACCTATTGCCAATGAGCACATAATACAATATAACTAAAAATAGCAAACGTCATTAAATTTTACAAACGAATCTTCTAAAATCTACAAACTTTTTAAAAACAAAATCATAAATATTAACTCTGCTTGCACTGAATAAGTTGAGTTTAGATTTAGAGATATAAATTATCATTTTAAAATTTCATTTATACTTTAAAGTTTCATATCATTTAAGCTGGTTCATTTTTTTATATTTTAATTCATGTGTAGGTATTTATTTATACATATTAAATATTATTTTATCTACTTATTATATTTATTACTAATACAACTTTTTTAACAATTACCTACTAAAAATCAAGCAAGTAGGCTAACTTATTTTCTTAAAAACGAACGATATTTAAGAGACACCTTCGTGAGCAACGCCGCGGATAAAAGCTAGTAGTGTATTGTACATTAAAACCTTTCTAGAAAAATGAAAATTATGCATGTGAAAGAATCACCAAAATCGGTAGGTACAGCAGTTTTTGAGTAAATCGCGAAATTTCATACGGTTTTGATGTCGGTTATAAATAACCTATTATCATTAATATTTCATCGCCTATAAAAAGGTTTGTCGCCCCTGAAACCGGGAAAGAGGAACATATGTTCCTCTTTTCCGATTATGGTAGTTTCTCTTACCCCACTTGGCATTTTTTGGGTTAAGATTTTGATCACATGCAAAAATCATTGTAAACACGTGCTACAAACAAAATTAGGTCGGAAAATAAAAGCTCCACGTGAACTTTGCACTCTCCAACAAAAACAGCCTTCTAACAAATCGTCTTATCGTTTATTTAAGCACATAGTTTTGTAGTTTGACAACAGATTTTTTTTTTCTCTGTTCAACTCACTTAAGTGTGTCGTAGCGCCATCTGTGTTAGAACATGAAAACTACACCCGAATTTCTGTTTTATCGACAGAGTAGGCACAGAGCTAGGCTTTATAGTTTTATGTTTACGTGATGCTGTTCCTCTTCCCCCCTCGTCCCTCTAACCCCACCTTACCTTACACCACGCAATCTTTGACTTTATACATGTCTAGACGGAGCATCGCGGTACAAAACAAACGCTTACGCCTTTAGCACAACGACGCCGCGAACCGCGATAGCGAAAACTTAGCGAACACGAAAATGCGGTAAACAAGCGTAATGGGCGATTTTCCGAGATCAAAAAAAAAAAGAAATTGGTTCGTAAATGACTTCATAGATGGCGCTTAGCATAGATTAGTATGGCGCTTAGAAAAAGACGGGTTCATGAAGAGCACGTGTATGGCTGCGTAATATGGGTCTCTATCGGATCGCCTAATTTTTTGTACGCCTAATTTGCAATGGCACCCAAACGAAAAGCCTAAAATTTTATCGCCTAATTTCACTCTTCAGAATCGTGTTTGCCCTAATTTCACTTTGCCTAACTTTTTATCGCCACATTGTCATTTACCAAATGCGTCATTTGGCAGAACAATTCGTAATCCCTAAAGTTTACAATTCCTAAATATTAATTCGCACAAAATTAAAAATACAAAACGCCTACTCATTTTTATAAGGCAAAATAACTTGGCAAAAGAAACTTGTGTTTTTTTTCATTTATGTATTATTATTTATTAATTTTAACATAGCAAGCAAACATGCAGCATGCATGCAGACATGCAGCATAACATGCAGCATGCATGCAGACATGCAGCATGCAAGCAGAAACACAGCATGCGTGCAGAATGCATGCAGATATGCAGCATGCGTGCAGGCATGCAGCATGTAAGCATGCAAGCACGCATGCAGCATGTAAGCATGCAAGCACGCATGCAGCATGCGTGCAGGCATGCAGCATGTAAGCGTGCAAGCAGGCATGCAGCATGCAAGCAGGCATGCAGCATACAAGCAGGCATGCAGCATGCAAGCAGGCATGCAGCATACAAGCAGGCATGCAGCATGCATGCAGGCATGCAGCATGCATGTAGGCATGCAGCATGCATAGTTTCCGTCACGGCTTCGGCGCTGCGGGACTCCGGCGGTCCCACGCGAGCTTTTCGTCGCAGATGGTTTTCGCTCACCACCGAGGCTGCGGCTTGCTGGCCGGCTTCGCCGGCCAGCCTCAGCCCCGGCGGTGAGCACGACCCACCTGCTCCTTAGCTCGCGAGCCGCCTCGCCCCTCCGCGCCTACGCGGGCTTATATTGCACTCTAGGGTAGGGCAGACAAGACTACGTGGAGTCGGGTTTGCAGCGATTCGCTTCTGTCAATTTATTTTCTCAATAAAATTCTATGCTTTTATTCCAATACATTATTGGCACATTTAATTTTAGATATGCTAAATTTAGAGCTTTTATAAATTTTGCGAAATAATCGTTATGCCAAAATAAAGTTATGCCAATATAGTTTAGGCTATTTTACATTAGACATTCTAAAATTAGGCCTTTCAATTCTTAGGCCAAACTATAATGGTGGCAAAACAATCTTTAGGCGAAACAATAATTGTACGTTTTAAGTTTAGGCCAAAACGGTTTGGCCAAACCATATTAGGACAAACAATTTTAGGCGAACCGAAGGGCACCCCGTAATATTTATTCTATTCCAAAATAGAAATAGGTTCTGGATGTCCTGAATATAAATAGGTAAGTAAATACTATTATTTTATTCTTTTGGTAGACAAGTAAAAGTGTAGAATTTATTACAGCCCATAAGTAACCCAGCTTTCATAAAACGACATCTATCGAGTGTTTTTGAACTAATTTTTATTTTTTAATTTGGGCTGTCAGAAAATCGCCCATTCTAGCGGTCGTTTTCACACCTACTCGAATATCGCTTGTATAAATTTAATATTTTCAACTCATTCGAATGCAATAATAATAATTCGTCAGAGCCAAACTGATTTCTTTCCGAATCTGGAGAAGAACTATTACTTCTTGTATCGACATAAGGAAAAAGACGAAGGATATGGGTTCTTGAAATTAATCAAAAAAGAAAGAAGTAATTTTTCGCCATGCTACTTCATTTTTATAAGATTTCCTATAATCTATTTGCCCTATGAGATATA
The DNA here is from genome assembly GCA_963921215.1 of Scoparia ambigualis. Lineage (NCBI taxonomy): Eukaryota > Metazoa > Arthropoda > Insecta > Lepidoptera > Crambidae > Scoparia > Scoparia ambigualis. The sequence goes on from OY992503.1 coordinate 18,743,890, forward strand.
TATCTGGATAATCTCGAATTTCATTAATAATTTTCTCAGTTTCTGCTTCCGCCATCTTGTTTCGCGGCGATATTTTGTCCAAAAAGACAAACCACGTCGTTTCTCTCCGAGTGGCGAAACGAAAGTGGCGGTACACCGGCGTCCGTGTGAAACAAGTATCGCGAGTATCAGCGATACTATACAAATTGAGACGAGATTATAAGCAGACGATAGAGCGAGACGCAACATACGCGATACATTTTGATGTGTGTACTGTAGACAGATTACCGCAATTTCGCTACCGCGGTTCGCGGCGTCGGTGTGATAAAGGCGTTAATCAGAGCTAGGGACACGAAAAAAGTATCGATACTTTGTGGTATCGAGTACTTTCCTTTCGATACCGATACTTTTGTACTCGATACTTTGTATTCGATACTTTTACTCATATGAGTACTTTTTGGCAAGTATCGTATCGAATAAATCTTTGAGACTGAAGACATAAAACATAGGTTTGGTTGACCTACCTACGCTGATGAAAAAGCTGTCATTCGATGCGCATTAGGCATAGGCCTAGGGATGGTGATTCTTTTTAAAAAAAAATCAAATTCTTTAAAAAGAAGCGAAGCAAACTAAGCACACAGCCATGTCGTGAGTTTCTAAGTAATTTATCGGAAAACTATTATTTCTGTACATTACATGTGTTTGAGTACGTTCAACTAGCTGTAAATCATTTTATGGTCCTTAACAAAACTGAAAAAATCGAATTTCGATTTTCTATGTTGAAATATCGATTCACTGGATCGATTGGGTACTACATATCGACCTACAAAATCTAAAAGTACTCGAAACCTTGAGTATCGATACTTTTGTTTCGATACTCAAGGTATCGAGTACTTTTTTAGGGCCTATCTATGGATGGCGATCTGAGATTGACTAATCGAAGAATACTTTTTTAGGGCCATAGATAGGCCCTAAAAAAGTACTCGATACCTTGAGTATCGATACTTTTGTTTCGATACTTTTGCGAGTACGATACTTTTTGTTCAATACTACTCATGAGTACAGTATCGATACTTTCTATTCGATATCGTGTCCCAAATCACAGAGCAAAATCCGCCCGGTTTTTGTATTGAATTTTATGTAAGCATGACAGCCGCGTATCTGACACTAGCGCGAATGGTTGCCAGCGAATGCCTAATTTCCGATAAAGTAGGGAAAAACTATGTATGCACAATATAATTTAAAAATGATTCATAACATAACATTACTTTTTAAATTACGTATGTCTATCGTATATGTAGGTATAACGCATAAAAGAAGCTGGTGTGTTTAGAAAAAATGGATGATTGAAGGCGAGGGCGAGTACAATAAAATAATGCGTTAATGGAAGCCTGCGTGCGTGTGATATGTTTGTAATAGGGACGAAATAGAAGCAACAGGCAGGATGATTTACATTTAATACTTAATCAAAATTGATTTTTGACGTGACATCGTCTTATAAATTGGTTTGCCGGGTGACACTTCAAGAAACTGCGTTACGCTCCGCTCACGTTATGCGCTCACAATGAGAGCGAGTGAGAGGCACGCGTCCCTTCCACTCGGGCATGGTTAGCCCGCCTAAGAGCGAGAGAGACAGACATAAAAAGTGAAAGGCACGCGTCCCTTCCATATTATTTCATCCTTCTTCCTACTATACGAATGAATATTCACATTAAAATTATTTTACCACTCAAAGTCGTTGTCACGTAAAACTTTCGCCCGTATACCGACTTTACAGGCAACCAATTTTTTAATTAGAAATTTAAATATTTTAAATTAAAATCATAACAATTAATGGCGTTCTCTTTGTATTTGTTTCTTAAGTAATTTTCGTTTGGATATTCCATCATTTTTCATGTTCTCTGATTTCTTATTATGTTTAAACCTTGTAACTTGTTAAATATTTCGACAACGACTTCTTTCTACCGGATCAGTTGGAAATCTGAAAATTGAAATGTTTGCTATGTGGTCCAACAGTTGTAAAGGTTACATATTGTGATGACTGCTCATCAATATCCGTGAGACGAGATAACCTACATGAGACGAGAAATATTGACCTTTTAGGGGTACAAACATACACCCGCACTTTCTCAAACATCGTCATCATCATCATCATCAGCCTATAAACGTCCCACTGCTGGGCGCAGGCTTCCCACGTGGAGATAGCACTTGGGAATATTGGGCCATAACCCACCACGCTGGCCCAATGCGTGTTAGTGGGTTTTAACAACTGTCATCTTACGACAACAAACGGGACCAACGGCTAAACGTGCCTTTCGAAGCACGGAGGAGCTCGAGATGTTTTAAATTTGGTCACCCATCCAGTGACCCGGCTTTGCGAAAGTTGCTTAGCGGGCAAGATCGCAAGCCGAACGTGCTAGCCGATGCGCCATCGAGCTCTGAAGCATACATACTACCATCCCCTACATACATATACTTAAACACACACTTCTTACATAAATACTTACGTACATTCCATTTCAAACATAATTTTTTTTATTCGTTTCGAATATCGATACGATACCATACCACAATAACAATTTATAATAATAGTATTATAAAATATTACAGTATGTTGGCGCTTAAGGCACCAACATGCGGCGGTGTTAATGGGCTGAAGGCAGGAAGGCTGAAGGAAGGATGTACTTACAGGGATGATGAGTCAGGAACCGTCGTGCGAGCTGACCACGGGCGGCGAGGCTTGAGGGGCGGCGATGTAGGTTGGTTCCTGGCGCACAGTCACTTCACTAAACAGTTCACTAGGGGCACTGGTTAAGGGCGTTTAGGTCGAGCTCTTCACTTTAGGTTCAGGAGTCACTATAATAAGGGTAGATACCAGCGCGCGTAATTTGTGTGCGTCTCGCATTAGCTAGCAAACAGACTGGTCGCGCGCGCGGCTCACCAAGCTAGCGGCGGCGGCTCGCGCAGCGGTGGCGCCGCGGCAGACAGGCGGACGCGGTCGTCAACAACCGCTGAGTCCGTCCCGGCTTTGGCGGGAACATCCTCCGGGGGCCAGGGGGGGCTCATCCACTGGGAGCCTGGCGATCCGGAATACAGGCCTCCGAAGATGTCCGTTCGCGGTGTCCAGGTCTACCACCCGCACGACGCCATCCTTCCCAGGCAGGGTGCGAGCAATGCGCCCCAGTCTCCATTGGAGGGCAGGCAGGTTGTCCTCCTTGATGAGGACGAGCTCGCCAACTCGGGGAGGGGAGGATGGGGACAACCATTTGGAGCGGGTTTGGAGGGTATGAAGGTAGGACTGGGTCCACAGCGTCCAGAAGCGCTGGGAAAGGGCCTGTACCATTTGGAATCGCCTACGTGTGGAGATCGGCCTATCTTCCACGGATAGTTCGGGAAGGGCCGTTAGTGGGCGGCCTATGAGAAAATGTCCGGCTGTAAGCGGCTCAAAGTCTGAGGGATCAGACGAAAGTGGGCAGAGAGGTCTAGAGTTAAGGACAGCTTCGATTCGTGCCAAAAGTGTAGAGAATTCCTCGAATGTGAGGTGCTGTTCGCCAATTACGCGATATAAAAGTTGCTTTGTTGATTTTACGTTGATCTCATGTAACGCACCGAACCATGGTCCCTTAGGGACGTTTAACAACCAAGTAATGTGCTGACCAGCGAGCTTGTGCGCAATCGTATCATTGTTCAAGGCAAGAAAGTTTTGTACTTCGATGAGCTGATTTCTAGCGCCTACATAATTTGTACCGCAGTCCGAGCGGATGAGAACCGGGGCACCGCGGCGTGCTATAAAACGCTGTAATGCCGCGAGGAACGCTTCCGTGCTGAGGTCCGAGACCGGTTCTAAATGAACCGCCTTAGTCGAGAGGCACACGAATATACAAAAGTACGCTTTTAAGAGTTTAACATTACGTAGGGTACTAGATTTAACGAGGAATGGTCCGGCAAAATCGGTCGTGACTTGACTAAATACTGGCTGAGGCGTAACTCTATCGGCTGGCAGGTCGGCCATGAAGGGCGCTTGCGGTTGGGCCCGGCATCGAAAGCATCTAATGCATTTAAAAACTCGGTGTCTAATAATACGGCGCGCGGACAATATCCAAAATTGTTGGCGTAGGATAGCGTGTAAAGTGTCAGCGCCAGGGTGGCAGTGTATTTTGTGGTAGTGGTCAATGATAAGGTCTACAAGTGGGTCTAGAGCTGGGAAGTATGAGCGGGTGCTGCGCGTCATATCGGATAGACGCATGGGACAGTCGTCCACCAACCCTAAGGAGCTCATCTTTAATGAGAGGTGACAGCCGCTGGAGTCTGACGGAGCAGATTTTGCCAGTTTGAAGGCGGTGGATGTCCTCCGCAAACTCATTGTCTGTCACTCCGACGAGCTTGTCTAGTGAACTGAACCGAGTGAGCAGGTCAAAGTCAAGACCGGGCACTGTGACCAGTGACGGGACGTGTTTGGGCTTAAGGCCGGGCAGGGCGTGATGGCCCAGAGCTAAGGGCATTGCAGGCCAAGACTCACAAGGCTGTCCAAGCCACGTGGGAGACCACCATAGGTCGTGGGCTGACAGGGATTGCGCAGACATCCCTCTGCTTGCGCAATCTGCCGGGTTGAGCTCGGAAGGTACGTGTCGCCAGGTACATTCTGGTGAGCCTGAGCTGATTTTGACTACCCTGTTGGCTTCAAAGGGTTGAAGACGGTGAGGCGGTGTATTGAGCCAGGCCAGGACTATCGTACTGTCTGACCAACATATGTGTTGTTGTATACTGATATGGGCCGATAACTGAACCGACACACGGATCATGAGCTGGGAGAGTAGGGTGGCGGCCGACAACTCTAACTTGGGGATTGTGAGGCGATTCTTGATTGGTGCGACTCGCGACTTGGCGACAATCAAGTGTACTAAAGTATCTCCGGAGGCATCGAGCTCATGGAGGTAAACAACGGCGGCAAACCCGGCTTCAGAGGCATCTGCAAACCCGTGAAGCGAGTATGCAGCTGAGCCTTTGCTTGCACAAACGTGCCGAGGGAAGCGAATGCTAGACAACAGCGGCAGATCCTCTGAGATGTGGTGCCACTCCTTTTGCACTTCAGAGGGAGTGGGCTCATCCCATTCCAGCTTCAGTAGCCACAATTGCTGAAGCAGCAGCTTTGCGCGGAAGATAACGGGGGAAACCCAACCGTTTGGGTCATAAAGTGAGGCTACGGTGCTTAAAATATACCGCTTTGTGACATGTGTGATGGGGGGCAGAGAGATGCGGTAGGTGAACTCGTCTGACTGAGGGCTCCACTGTATACCCAAGACCTTAATGGACGTGGACTCTGGGTTCATGTCGAAGTCCTTGGGCATGTCGCATTGGTTGTCGGGAAATCTCTCGAGCAGCTTAGGCGAGATATGCTCGTTTGCACTAAACTTAAGAATCGCCTAAGTTCTTGCCTAATTTGTTTAAGCTGCTCCTAGCGAAAAATTTGCTTGCACTAACCTTAAGCAATTCCTAACTCCACTTAGGAGATTCATAACTTTATGAGCCCGAATAGGAAGCGCCCAACGAGTAAGGCGATACTTAAGTAAAGACTTGAATGCGTGTGTGCATATACGTCACATTGTACAGTAAAGCAAAGTAAACAGTAAAGTAAAGTACTAACTGCTGAAAAGATGCATGCAACCAATGTACCAAAAAGATGGTTATTGTTATGGATAACGCATCTTATCACAATACTTTAGCGAAGAAAACACCTACTTCTAATAGCAATGAACCGGAAACGCATTAATGGCTAAAAATAAAAACATACCTACCTACCTATTGACGAATCCATGAAAAAGATCGATCTTTACGTTATCATTATAAGGTACAAATAGGACAACAGGGCGTTTGCTATTGACTTGATTGCAAAACAGGACGAGTGTTTTTTAAATACTAAAAAAAACAAAACCGTCTATTTATTTAACTTTATTATAAATAACAGCAAAACTACAAAGAGGAAATATAATTAAGCAACCATGCCGTATGTGAATGATAATTACATACGGCATGGCAGACCAAATAATTTCGAATTAATTTTGATTTGTGTGCTGACAGCTCGCTCGTTGACAGTACCTAACTTTCAAATTCTCGTCGATTTATTGCTCGACTCAAAGCTCGACCACTCATAATTAAAGGACCGCTCGATAAGGCGGGCGTGTGTCAGTCATACAGAAATGGCAAGAGCTCCCATACATAAATTAGTGACTTAAGTTGCCTCAACCTATCGAGCGACAGATCCATGTTTTTGTTTATCTTCGGTCTACAGTTGCCATAGTAACAGAATTCACACATCTTCATTGAACACCGATGCATTGTAAATATTATTACGCACACACCAAACCATGTCACAAAATTATGTGGTTGATCCTCAGAATAATATTAGTTATTATTCTATGGGTTGATCTCAAGCTTATTAGCTTAATTATTAGATATTGTCAAGACAAGACGTTAACAAATTCAAACAGATTTTGTTTTTTAAAATAATAGACCATAAACAATCTACCATTCCAATCGTTCGTCATTCACTTAACTAGGCAATTCCTTAGTTTCGTTACAGCTGAGACAGAACTGTTAGTGCAAACCGATTATTTTGTTAGGCTGCTCCTAAGCTTAGGTGTATCTTAACTAAGACAAGCCTAACCCAAGTTTAGTGCAAACGGGTGTTAGATGTCCACTTACTGAGCTGAAAGCCGCCTAGGTCTAGCAGACTTATCAACTCGTCCTGAAGTGCTTGGGCGGATTCAACCGTGTCATGGCCACACAAGATGTCATCAACGAAGATAGACTTGCGAAGAACCTGAGCGGCTCCAGGGTAGCGATGGCCTTCATCATCAGCCAGCTGGAGCAGGGTGCGGATTGCATGATATGGGCTTGACGTGACTGTATTGAGGGCGTAGGTGAGCAGAGGGTGATCTGGTGAGGACCGCCATAGTATCAGCTGATACCGTCTCTGGTCTGGGGCAACCAGCACATTTCTGAACATCCTCTGGATGTCAGTGCTGAAAACGACTGGATGCGTTCTGAAGGACATGATGATGTCCACAATGTCCTGTTGAAGGGCGGGGCCTGTGTGTAGGCATTCATTTATGCTGACACCATTGGAGCTTTTGCAGCTACCATCAAAAACAATGCGCAGCTTGTCCGACCCTGACTTAAATACGCCATGGTGAGGGATGTAGAAGTGAGGTTTATGGGCGAATGTATTTGGGTGACAGGGAGCCATGTGCCCTAAGTCGATGTATTCGGCCATAAAGTCGACGTATTTAGAACGCAGAGACGGGTTCGCCATTAGCTTCTTCTCAATATTGAGGAATCTGCGTAATGCGATAGGGTGAGTTTTGCCTAGTTGAGGGGCGTCCTTTAGAAAGGGCAGAGCGACCGTATATCTGCCTGAGGGATCGCGTGTAGTGGTAGAGCGGAAGATTTCCTCGCATTGTTCCTCCAGGGGATCATTATGAGTGTGAGATTGAGGGAGGGGCTCCTCAGACTCCCAGAACCTTTCCAGACTCTGACGTATGTCCTGGGCTGATTCAGCTGAGTCTGGTTGTGAGCTGACGACGTGAGCTGAGTTAACCTGCTGCGCCGGCTGCGCATACAAGTCCTCAATGGGTCCTATCAACGCGAAGTCGAAAATCGTGCCGAAGGCTATGGGCTTGCCCGGGCCCAACGAGACCTTAGTCCCGTCCAACACTTGACCAAGAACGTCCGACCCCAATAAGAGGTCGATCGGGGCTGGTGTGTGGTAAAGCTGGTCAGCCAATGGCACGGGTGGCTGGCCTAGTACGTGGGAAATGTTTGGTACCTTCTCTAAGGGAAGGTAGCCAGTGACGTTTTTTAAAATGTGAGCTGTGGCAGTAATTGTAGGAGTATCATTGTGAGTGGGTCGGCATACTATTGTTATTGCCGCCTTTGACTCATGTTTGTGCTGATTCCCAACTCCTGTAATTTTTAAAGAAGTGGGTTTTGATGGCAGGTTCAAAAGTCGTGCCATGCGTGACGTTATTAACGTCAGCATACTGCCACAGTCCAATAAAGCTCTGGCTGTGTGAAGATGGCCATGTACGTCCGCGACTCTTAGTGAGACGGTTGGCAACAAAATGGGTGTGCCAGTGGGCACAGAAGGTGAGTGAGCTGATTGAGTATCAGCTGAAATTGTATGAGCTGAGTATGTATCAGCTGTGTGGGCATGGGTTGACTGGGCATGGGCTAAATCTACCTCTTCGCTAGGGTGCTCTGTGATAGTAGGGAGTCATAATTGCTGGCGGCGTTCGCGGGGTCTACCTGGCGAACCGGACCTGGGCGGGCTGGCTCTGTGAGCAGAGCTGGGTTGCGCCTGTTTGGCATGTGCGGGTTCGTGCCGCCTGCTGTTTCTGGGACGCTCCCTCGAGTGCTCTGTCAGCTGTGGTGGGGGCACATGTACAGACGACGAATGAGCTGAGTGCGTTGGGCCGTCTGGTCGATGGAGGGACGTGTGGTGGTTCGTACTCCCACAGTTCTTGCACCCCTTGACCTACACTCACTCTCGTAGTGACGGCCGAGACAACGCTGGCAGCGCTCGCGTGCCTGTACAAAGTCCCAACGGCCCTGTGTTGGCTGGGCATTGTACCATCTGCACGTCATGAGCGTATGTCCCCTAGTGGCACAATAGGGACAGTAGGGCGTCGAGCGTGAGGAAGAGGACGATGACGATGATGAGGAGCAGCTTTGCTGGTAGGCCGAGTAGACGGGGAAGGGCTGACTGCGAGCCGGGGAGGTGGATGGGCGGTGACGCATTTGTTGCGCTGGGCGGAACGGTTGGTGAGTAGGCTGCTCATGGGCGCGGTGAGGCGATGGAGCTGAGGAACGGCCACGGTAATGGTCGGGTTGTTGCTGAGCCATCTGAGCATAAGTGCGATGGGGCAACTGAGGAGGCGCGCGGCTACGAGAAGGGCCGGGCTGGGGCTGAATGGGTTGAGCCATGGCTATGTTGGAGAACTCTGTCTCCACACAGCGCGCGTGCTCCTCGAGGTAGGAGATAAGGTCCCTTAACGTGGGCAGGGTGTTACTAGACCCGTGCCTGCGTTCAAATAGCGTGCGGAGCTCGCCCTTGAGCTTCCGCACCACTATTGACACAAACACGTAATCGTCTCCTATGGGCAAGTCTAAATTGTTGAGGGCACACTGAGCCGATATGAGCGGCGTGAGGAACAGTGTGCGGATGTTCGAGCGCGTATGGATGCTTGGCAGCCCCAGGATGATGTCCACAAAACTATCAATGAGAACCCGGCGGTTCTCGTACCGCTTGGTGAGGATGTCCATGGCCACGGCAAAATTTTCATTGGTGACCTTTAAGTGGGACACCATACTTAATGTCTCACCGCTGAGACATGAGAATAGGTAGTGGAGCTTGACTGCGTCCGACAGGGTCGCCATGTCGTCAGTCAGACTCCTAAACAGCGCAATGAAGGAAGGCCAGTCCTCCACTTTTGAGCTGAACCTGGGCAGCGCTATCTTGGGGAGGACGGCTGTGGGCGTATTGACGCCGAAACTGGGCTGAGCGCTATGGGTTGGGGATGACGTGGAAGAGGGTAAGATTTCCTCCCTAGCCACAAGAATCCCAAGGTACGCCCCGGAGGCTTTTGTGTGGTTCTCAGTGTATGCCTTCTCGGTCTTCTCGTCCAGGTCCTCCTCGTCAAGAATGCTATAATACACTGAGTCCAGCTTCTCCTTTATGCCCTGTATCTGTGCGAAACGCACGTTGAATTCCGTTATGGAATGTTTGGTGTCGCCAGCAATGATCAGTGATCCCATCTCTAGGAGCTGGTGTAAAGCTTTGGCGGCCTCCCTAAATATCGCGGCTTGTGACTTGGTCGGCATCGCGACGAATAAAAGGAGACAAAAAAAATAATAAAAAATAAAAAATTAAACAAATTTAAAGGCAGTAAAAAGAACAACACCCTGTATATATTCTATAGTTGGGCTGGAGGTATTTGTTTACTAAGGTAAGGGCAAATGGGCTAAAATTAACGCAACAATAAAGAAAGCAAAACTAAGTTGGGGCGCCTTGTATATGGCCTACGGGTGGGCAAACGCGTGTATGTGTAGGTATGTCTGTGTATATGTATGTATGCTTATTGAACGCGCGTACGTAACATTAGCCGACCGCAAGCAAAAAACAAACAAAAACAACAAAAACAAAAAGAATCACGTTATCCGTAGCCCACTGTTGGGCAAGGCGCTCACAATCGGGCAGACCTGTTGCCGACACTGACGCGAAGAATGAGTCAGTCGCAAACAAAAAAAAATAACAATAAACTAATAATAAAACTTAATTAAACTTAACGTGTGTAGAAGCGAAGGCGACGCACGCAAATAGCCGTAAGCGATATAAAAAAAACTGATGAAACTAAATGAAACACACTAAGCTCATGTGGTGAGCACGCACCAAGAATGAGCCGATCGCAAAGGCAAAAATAAAAAATAAAAAAATAGATATAAAATTAACACGAGCGAAAAAATAAAGCACGCTATTTGGCACGCGTGGTGAGCATGCACGAGATCTGAGCCGATTTAACACGACAAGAACATAAAAAATTCCTTAAAAAATAAAACGGGAAAAACAACAATATCGTCGTCTAGACGCGGGTGTGTTATTACGTAACCAAAGTTATATGTGCAACCGAAAAACGTAAAACGCAAACGTAACGCAATAATTTAACTACTTAACCTAACGCATCATTAGTACAAGTAATACACAATTAGTACACTAGCTCGCTCAAATCACAAAGACATTGTATGACACCATAAAATCAACATCAACAACATAAACACTAAACTTGTTAGCGTAAATTAACTAGGAGTTAGCACGAATCGGATACTGGTACGAACTTTTATTTGGAACACGATACCCGAAACACGAATTTTTATTCGTGTAGGTAGGTCAACTTTGCAACGACTGTCGTGCAAAAAAGATTTTGTATGGAGATGAAATTATAAATGTTAGGAAGTGAAATAGATATAATTATGAAACATTATTTTTAGCGGACTGTAAATAATTAATCAAAGTTAAGGGCTGATTCGGGGCTGATTATGGTCGAAAGACCATGAAATTTAGAGGTATTCCGTGCTCGATTGGACCAAAAATGTTGGCGCTTAAGGCACCAACATGCGGCGGAGTTAATGGGCTGAAGGCAGGAAGGCTGAAGGAAGGATGTACTTACAGGGATGATGAGTCAGGAACCGTCGTGCGAGCTGACCACGGGCGGCGAGGCTTGAGGGGCGGCGATGTAGGTTGGTTCCTGGCGCACAGTCACTTCACTAAACAGTTCACTAGAGGCACTGGTTAAGGGCGTTTAGGTCGAGCTCTTCACTTTAGGTTCAGGAGTCACTATAATAAGGGTAGATACCAGCGCGCGTAATTTGTGTGCGTCTCGCATTAGCTAGCAAACAGACTGGTCGCGCGCGCGGCTCACCAAGCTAGCGGCGGCGGCTCGCGCAGCGGTGGCGCCGCGGCAGACAGGCGGACGCGGTCGTCAACAACCGCTGAGTCCGTCCCGGCTTTGGCGGGAACACAGTAGGTATTATATTTTTTCTTGTTTTAGAACGGAATCTATAATCCAGCCAAATTCGATGACGAATGTTTGTAAACAGATTACTGTTATACCTAGTTGCAGTAGGATTTTACTTTTTCTTGAGAGACATTCACAAGAAAACAGTTAACTATTGTGTCTTTCTTTCAGAAATTAGATCATAATAAATTTAAAATCAAAATCAAAGAAAAGCTTTATAAAAAAGCTTATTATAAAGTGTCAGATTACACAGAAGACAAAACAGCTTGGATCTGAAATGATCCAAGCACTCCAACAGCTATTTCTAATTGTCTCTATTTAATTGATACTACATTGTATTGTAATTTTGTATTGCATCATTTTTTTATATTTTTAAATTCAATTTCAATTCAATTCATATTTTGTATTGACCTGGTAACGACATACTCTTTTTTTTGTTTGTAAATTTCGTTGCTTTTGTGCGCTGTGGTTTCTTGCGCCCATTCTTTGCCACAGTTAAAAAGTTATGTCCTGAATGGGTGGTAGGTTAAAAAAGATTTGGACGATTCAAAGTACTTATTAATTGAGTTTATTGAATAAATATATTTTGACTTGACTTGACTTGACTTTCAAAAAACAGTAAAAATCCTACTGTAACTAGACATTTGCACAAATGACAGTAATATGTTTACAAAAATTCGGCATCGAATAGGAACCGTGACATTTATTCACGCTCTTAAAAATTAGACATCAGTTTAAAAAAAAAATTTGAAAGCGTTCCAATAATATTTACATTCAATGTATTTACTTCATTTACAACAAGACCATGTATAAATACTAACTTACAAGACTGAGTATTTTTTATCATACTTATTATATTTAAACCTCCTTTTATATTCTGCCATCAATAATGGGAATTTTTCATTTTGATACCAGCAACACTACGCATACATGGCCGATATTATTGTTAAACTTTAAATTTTCATTAAAATTTATCAACACTTACGGATGAAACGTGACTTTCCTTTTCGAAAAAAAATTTCTTTTGTAGTTTCGACAGAATTTCACTGAGCAAACGGTCATTTTGCGAACAATTTCACCGAAACGCGAGAGGTAAACACTGCTTGACGGCACAATGACACTGACCGCCAGGATTGCGCGATAGTTCAATTTTTGCCTATAAATTTTTCTACGTTTTTTTTTACGGCCAGGCTCTATCTAGACATGTATATAATCAAATATATGATCAAAGCACGCAATGTATTAAGGGACTTCTTGGCGGGAAAGTGAAGCGTCATATCTGCATTTTTGTTTTATTTTCTAAAATTTGTGTTTTTTTTCGAACATTAATGTAAAATATTAGTGGATTATTAACCGTTAAGTGTTTGTGAATGTGCATGAGTAAATGAAACAAAACAGTGCAACATCACTTTTTAAATTCACTTAAGAAGTCCGTGTGAGACCTCAGTAAAGTCCCACATCTTTACTGAGGATTCAAGGGGTTTGGGGGAACATCATCTATCATTCATCATCTTATCCACCACTCATTATCATCAAGGGAAAAAAAGAAATATAAAAACTAATGACTAGGCAGTATGGTCTCTGATCTTAGCCTGTTCCTTCACGGAACAAATTATATTTAAAAAAAAATAATTGACTGACTGACAGTGACAGACAGCTTGACGCTTGCTCGAAAGGACTTCTTGGCGGGAAAGTGAAGCGTCATGTCTGCAGTTTTGTTTTATTTTCTAACATTTGTGTTTTTTCGAATATTAATGTGAAATAATAGTGGATTATTAACCGTTAAGTGTTTGTGAACGTGCATGAGTGTTGGCCTGTGGTGTTGGCAAATGAAACAAAACAGTGCAACATCACTTTTCAAATTCTCTCAAGTAGTCCGCGTGAGACCTCAGTAAAGTCCCACATCTTTACTGAGGACTCAAGGGGTTTGGGAAACATTATTTATCATTCATCTTAATCACCACTCATTATCATCAAGGGAAAAAAACAAATAAAAAACTAATGACTAGGCAGTATGGCTCAGACCTTAGCCTGTTCCTTCATGGAACAAATATTAAAAAAAAAAAAAAAATCAGGTCAGTCAATCATCATTGATTGAAGTCAATCGTGCGGAGACTTCTTGGCGGGAAAGTGAAGCGTCATGTCTGCAGTTTTGTTTTATTTTCTAACATTTGTGTTTTTTCGAATATTAATGTGAAATAATAGTGGATTATTAACCGTTAAGTGTTTGTGAACGTGCATGAGTGTTGGCAAATGAAACAAAACAGTGCAACATCACTTTTCAAATTCTCTTAAGTAGTCCGCGTGAGACCTCAGTAAAGTCCCACATCTTTACTGAGGACTCAAGGGGTTTAGGGAACATCATTTATCATTCATGTTAATCACCACTCAAGGGAAAAAAACAAATAAAAAACTAATGACTAGGCAGTATGGCTCAGACCTTAGCCTGTTCCTTCATGGATGGAACTAATATAAAAAAAAAAAAATCAATCGTGCGTCAAAACTAAAATGTTGTAATGTAAACAAATGTAAATGAAAATATGTAAGCAATTGCATTTTTTTATACTATTACTACAACGTTATTACACACGAAAATATAGGAAAACAACTTCATGTTATTACCTTTCTATCTTTATCGAATAATTGAAGATGTTAAACTTTCACAACCTTTTTATATTTCTTTGTATTGTGTTGTCACAATCCATGTCGGATGATGAGTCCTGTTCACAGGATGGAATCTGCTCAGACAATATTTCAAACAAATACAGCAAAGGTAAATTTTATTGTCCTAATTTATAAATTCTTTAACTAGTACGTAGCAACAGTCAAAAAACTCATCAAGTTATTTCAGGAATCAATGAATTAACATCCAAAATAAACAAAGAAATACAATTAGCTTTAGAAACATATAGTCCATGTGAAGAAAAAAGCTGTAACTGCCACAGTGCTGTGCTGGATGAAGATCTGAAACCTTTTGCCGATGGTATTACAAAAGAGCAATTTGCATTAGCTCGTGCTAAAGCAACAAAATATCAGGTTAGATAATATTATACTTTGCCGACTATGTTTGTCTAGTATGCATTTCTGTATAATTCATCAGATTGCAATGAAACAATGTTAAAGTAAAGCATCATAAGATGGCTATACAGTAAAAGCTCCTTATTCGCGCTTCCTTCATTCGCGTTTTTACTATTCGCGGATTTAAAAAATGCGACCCAATTCCTATATTCGCGTCTAAAAATTTCTTTATTCGCGGATCTAATTTATCGCGCCGCCTTAGCACTGCCCAATATCACTACCGACACTACCCAATATTCTTTGTAAATGCCGTCAAATGGACTATAAAAAAAGTAAAATAGATCTTATTACAACTTTGCCTAAAGTATGTTGTTAAATGATATTGCCGTGGACTTTGATATAGCCGCCTTCGCCGCGATCGGTGTTTTTGAAAATGTAAACAAACAGAATAAAAGCAACATTTTGTCACCTAGGAACGTTTCCCATATAATCCCATATAAATTACCATTCGGTATTCACGGTTTCTGTATTCGCAGCATATTTTTGGAACATATACCCCGCGAATAAAGAGCTTTTACTGTACTCTGTTTTACTAGCAATAGAAATTGGAGAAAGACAAATCTGTTGTCAAAATTTGGGTATTGTATTATGTCCGTTATTTTATGGCAAGTGAAAAAATCACACTTTTTTTTGTTCATAATAATAATAGATCTATCCTTCAAGTAACAACAACTCATAACGGTAACAAAGGAATGTAGGTGCTATTGTTATTGTCATTATGTATAATTCAACTTATAATTTAAAGACATCAGGATCACAGAATACAATTAATTAATTTAATTATAGTATAAAAATAATAATAATAATAAAAATAATCACTTAATAAATGTTAGTAAAAACACCATAATACCTATGTTAGTATTCTATATTTAACATAGATGTAGTAAGTTGCCTGACATATGTACCATATTTATGGGACAAACATTTTGCCTGCTAGCAATAACCCTCAGGATGTTGTTGGTACTGCCCCTTACTGTGCGCAATGGAGATACCATTTTTTGAGCATTACAGATCAGAAGTCACTGTCAGTGTGCGCCTTTGCATACATTGCAGACGCGCTGCAGGAACGAGGCCTCCTCATTTATGGTTTTAGATTCTAAATCCAGCAATTTGATTGCTTATTAATGTGAACATTTTATTTAAAAAAATATGTTAACAATAACAGCACTTTAATTAAACAAAAATAGTTATTAGGTTTGTATTAAGTACCTAACTGATATACCGGAATATAGGGAGTGTAAATGATTTGAGGATATGATGTCTAGATACTGATTTATTTTAGTATGCCTTCCGCTTATAGTATTTGTTTATTATTATACTATCTTGATCTTATATTGTTTAATTGCTATTTAATTTTTTAACTTTTGCAGAGGTTGCAAATCTGTGATGCCAAACATAAAATTATTGTATTTTATAAAATTCTTCTGAATGTGAATAAACAATTACTGCCACCAATCCATAATCTCTAATAGCTTTCTTTAACTTTTTCTCAAGTCTCAATCTATATATTATAGATTGAACCACGTCAAACTAACCTATTTCAGAGTTAATTATCAACAGTCACCGATGTAGTATAGTCATTCATGATAAAGACATGTTACGTTACATGTTATATTGGGGTGTGTCTGGCGAATGCGCCGCTTGCGAGCTGCGCGCGTGCATTTTAGGCTCGTGCGCCGCTCCTGCGCCGCCCGCGCGCCGTTCGCGCGCATTTACACGCCGTGCATGAGTGGCGCAAGTGCTGCACGCTGCATTTACTTCCTCCCGCCCGCGCCTCAAGCCCCGCACCGACACCAACTCACTCGGCGAGTGAAAATAAAATAAAATAGCTGCCGATGCAGCAATTATATTAACAGTAGTAGTCGTATAGTCCATCTGCTTGGAAAGCAAATGTACAACTGAGACTCCAGTATGAAAGCAAACGGAAAGGTAAGGGCGCGAAATGGACGCGCGCAGCACGCGCTCACTATACAAGCATTTCGTGAATTGCGCACCTAACAACGGCAGTAACGGCACGCGAGCAGCGCGCGCGCAGCTCGCAAGCGGCTTGCAAGCGGCGCGCGACCTGCGCATTCGCCAGATGTGGACGCACCCTTACATTGTCAAAACAAGTCAATTGATAGAGTAAAACAAAATATTTTTTACACTGACTTTTACGATTATTCCCATTAGTCCCCTCTAGCACTGTCTCCCGGGGTGACAACTGAGAATTTTCCTCCCAGTTGTCACCCGGGTGACAAATTTTCCCAACTGTTCACTTCCGATTCGTACCAGAGGGGACAACTGGTATTTTTTTTTCTCAATTGTCGCCCGTGATTCCGAGAGGGTGACAATTGCTACGATTCCTTCCCAGTTGTCCACTTCGACCCTGTTTAGAGTAAGGATTTTCTCTCTTTTCTACAATATATAACAGTGTTCCCAAAAAATACTGTCCTGATTTGGATAAAATGTACATAGATAACAAAAAATATGATTACCTTAAATATATAACATGACTGCTAGAAACTGCAAGATACTTCAAGGGCTGGTCAGGTCAAGTGGTTTAAACATGGCAAAAATGACAAAAAAGAAATTTGTTTTTCTAATTTTTAATTAAATAATTCATTTTGTGAATTTTAATTGGATAGTCCTTGAGTATCTAATTTATTTTAAAGCAATAAAATAAGAAAAAAAAAATTAAAACAATAAATAATAACGATTATTTACAATGCGCGTAGGTACTGTTGCGGACGGGTCAACTCCTTGCCCGCGCGTTGTAAAAAATCGTTATTTTTTATTGTTTTTATTTTATTTTCTTTTGATATTGCTATTGAATATGATATGATATTGAAAAAAAAACACAAATTCATTTTTGTCATGTTTAAAACACTTGACCTGACCAGCCCTTGAAGTTTCTTGCGGTTTCTAGCAGTCACCTTATATTTAAACCTTTCATTAAATATAAAAAAATTGTTACAATAATCATCAAAATGTCAGAAATAAGAACACAAATAACATAAATATAATCAACATTATGTTTGGCTTATATACCTCCTAGTTATAACAATCACAATACTAATTACCTAGTATTTTTTCTATTTATTGCAGAAAAACATTAATATTTACAATAATTGTTAGCCGAGAAAACTAGGCTTGAATAAATGTTAGACATGGCATTTAATGTCTTAGTGTTTCCAATAAATGTCCGACAGAGAAGATCCTTACTCTAAACTGCCCCCTTACTCTTTAAACCGATCGCTATTGGATCGGATTGGTATTGTGAATTTTCGTACTCTTTAAGTTACGATACCAGAGCTAATATGGATTCATATTGCGTGGATATTGAGTGACAAAAATACAAAACTCAATGCCATTTAGTTCACCCAATATGAATCCAAATTAGCGATGGTGTCGTAAGTAAAAAATTCGAAAATTCATAATACCAATCCGATCCAATAGCGATTTCAAGAGTAAGGGGGCAGGTCGGAGTGGACAACTGGGAAGGAATCGTAGCAATTGTCACCCCCTCGGAGACATGGGTGACAATTGAGAAAAAAAATACCGGTTGTCCCCTCTGGTACGAATCGGAAGTGAACAGTTAGGAAAATTTGTCACCCGGGTGACAACTGGGAGGAAAATTCTCAGTTGTCACCCCGGGAGACAGTGCTAGAGGGGACTAATGGGAATAATCGGACTTTTAGGGTCTTTAACATTTTCGAACACACTTATAATGTTGTTCATAAAAAAGGTTACCACTACTTTTTTTACATTCAACTTCTATTGCTAAAAAAATGGAGTAAGTATAGCTATTTATAAAAAGGCTAAGAAATAATTCTAATTTCATTAATCATTATTTAATAATTACTTACTTACTAATAATTACAATCTAGTAAGCCAATACCAGTAATGTAAAATGTGTTAATTCCAATTTCAGATAATAGAAGGCAAGTTGTACAGAGAGAAAGATTGCCACTTCCCCGCAAGATGCGCTGGGGTGGAGCACTATTTACTAGCCTTGGCACCTAAATTGTCAAACATGGAAATAGCATTAAACACAAGAGACTGGCCACAGGTTAACAGTAAATGGAGGCATCCAAAAGCTCCAGTATTCTCTTTTAGTAAGGTCATAACCATGAATACTTTGTTATTGAAATAATTAAAATGTCTTCTTATAAGTTTCTTTAAAAAAAATCTATAAAGTGAAATCATTTTCAGACAAAAGACCATTACGATATAATGTACCCTGCTTGGAGTTTTTGGGAAGGAGGGCCAGCTATATCTTTATACCCAACTGGTATTGGTCGTTGGGATAAGCATAGAGTGTCAATCACTGCTGCTGCAAATACGTAAGTATTCCAATTGAATTGATTAATTTCAAGGGAACTAAAGCACTAATAATGTTAAAATAAAACATAATTTTACTAACCGACGCGTAGCGGTTAAAGAATACTACCACCCCCTCTCTTCTCTTGGGCGTCGTAAAAGGCGACTAACGGACTAAAGACTGCACATACATCCAAACTAATAAAAAATAAATAGAGCGGCGATGGGCTCACCACCTGTCACGCTGAGCACATGTGCTGTCGCTATTAGGTGAGAAGTGGACTATGATAGAGGACTGCTTTTGCCGTCCTCATCGCCTGGTCTCTGACCAACTAACCCTTCGGGGATAACAGCCGTGATTATATGTATTTATATATATTATAATTACTATATTATATATTATAATATAATTTTACTATAATTGATCACATTCTTTGTGTTTTCGAAGGTGGCCCTGGGAAAAGAAACTGAATAAAGCATTCTTCCGTGGCTCTAGAACAAGTGAAGAAAGAGATGCCCTTATATTGTTATCTCGGAGTAACCCAGATTTAGTTGATGCACAGTATACTAAGAACCAGGCTTGGAAATCTGATGCGGTAAATACTGTTTATATTTATAACAAAAAGAAGCTTTACTACTTTTTACTTATTAAGATATGTTTTCAGGATACCCTTTATGCTGATCCGGCATCGGAAGTGCCATTTGAAGAGCACTGCAAGTACAAATATCTGTTCAATTACCGAGGCGTAGCAGCGAGCTTCCGCTTCAAGCACCTGTTCTTATGCAAATCTCTAGTGTTCCATGTTGGCAATGACTGGCTAGAATTTTTTTATCCATCCCTCAAACCTTGGGTGCATTATGTGCCAATTTCGCCGAAAGCTACTCAAGACGAAATAAAAAATTACATTGAATATTTCATGAAAAACGATTCGCTTGCAAAGGAAATAGCTGATAGGGGATTTCAACATGTTTGGGATCATCTAACAGATAAAGATGTTAAGTGCTATTGGAGAAAACTATTGAAGAAATATGCAAAACTAGTGAATTATGATATACAAAAAGACAATGATCTGATCAAAGTACTGTGATAAGCTAGTATTTTTTATGTTTGCTAAGTATTTGATAAACAAACATTAAAATTAGCTTGCAATTAATTTTGTTTCATTTGTTTTTATCTATCAATGAGAATCTTAATTTCTCTCACAAATACGCCCATCCATTGCTTCGTTTAAACGTGTCAAGGAAGGGCAAAAAAATTCTTCCGCCTTTATAATGTAATAGTAGAGGATCCGAGTATACAACGATCTTCACCAGGCCGGTTAAGGATGAAAATTATTTAATATGTTAAAAAATATATTGGTAAGCAGGTGTAAACAGGTAAGTCAATATTAGTAATTTGCAACCGTCTGGTTAAATAAATAAAATTTATGTATATATAAAGATAATCTCATTACAAACACACACCAAACCAGTGCAATGTAAAAAAAAAAAATAATATTAAATTAATCATAGGTACTGGAATGAAGTTTTTCAACCAACCCACTCGCGATATATTTTTAACATATTGAATTTGATATAAAATACTTTCATCCATTAACCGGCCCGGTGAAGGTCGTTCTATACTCGGATCTTAGACTACAAGTAAACAGGTATAATAAATAACCGTGTCGCGCAGCGGTGGAAGAATACTCCCACCCCCTCTTCCCTTGGGTGTCGTAAAAGGCGACTAACAGACTAGACTGCACAAACATCCAACAGCATAGTATTGCGAAGGGCTCACCACCTGTCGCGCTGAGCACATGTGCAGTCGCTATTTGGTGAAAAGTGGACTATGGGCAGAGGACTGCTTTTGCGGTCCTCATTGCCTAGTCTCTGACTAACCCTTCGGGGATAATAGTCATGATTATATGTATGAAGGTATAATAAAAAACGCTTATTGTAATGGTGGTATATTTTATTCAAAACTACACAGTTAAAGCTGATGAGTTAGTCTAATATCTTACGTAATAATTGCATGATAGGAATAAGAAAGCAATATTATATTAATAATTTAGTTAAACTCTTAGATTGAGAAAGACATTAAAACTTTTTATGGAAGTCTTATCTGTATTATTTGTCGGGGCTAACGAGTCTCGTATATTTGGTAGGGCGTGAGGTAAGCCCCTTTCAGACGACCATAATATAGTTGAATATAATTATTATTATTATTACCAATAACATTCAAGTATATAAAAGATAGACAGGCAAGACGACCAAACATCACTGTTTATAAATTTTTAAAAAGAGATCTGAGAAGCAAAGATAAAACATAATTTATTGGGATTTAGCTAAATCCTCCTTAAACAAAATTCTACTAAATCCAAACAACTGACAATTAATACAGTAATGATTTAAAGAGGTTACACCTAAATCTAAAGATTCAAAATAAAGGTTTTGGTTCAAGTTACACTTATGAGCCTCGTATCTTCTACTCTAGCGCTTTTTTTACATATTTAACGAGGTTCGTTTACTTGTTCTGCTACCCTGTTATTAATAAACTTTGATTAAAGTTACACTTAGGATTAAGTTGATGCTGTCTCTATCCGTCTTCTTTAGCAAAAACGAGACAGCGTCACTTTAAACCGAGGTGTAACATTTGGCCATTTTTATTAATAAGACGGCTAAAATCTAGTGTCAGAGTTTCTACAACTCCAGTTCTCTATAACAATATACTTGTATCCTACCTTCAATCAACAATACAACTAGATGTCAGGTCAGCGTTAAAAATATATCTGTAAATAACTGCCCACTTGAGAAGTGAGCTCTTATTTTTCTCGCAAGGCAATAACAGAAAAAAGTATTTTATTGGTTGCCCCTTAAGGTTGATTTCACCACTAAATGTTATTGACGCCTTTTTTAAGTGACAGGAATAATTATTGCTTTGCTCGTTGTTTGTGAGGAATGATCGTAAGTACTTATATGATAATACTTAAAAGATTTGTGACTTTATAACTGAGTGCCATGGCTGTAATTAGGTTGAACTTAAAACTGTTTTATAACTTTTGTCTTAGTTCGTTAGTAAAGAAAAAGTATTTATTCACGTGGACAGAATTTGGTTTCGATTTTGAACGTGACGCGTTATCTAGTTGGTATTGTTGGTCGAAGTATCCTACACTTCGATCATCTAAACACTAGATACAGCTTAAGCACTCACAAAGTGTCGCCTCGAACTAATGCTCCAACCAAGAGTGAGCATTGGATTACTGTCGGTTGTCATTTGACATAGCCGTCCAAAGGACCATGGGAAATTTAGTCCCCACCATCCAACAGATTTGAAATTAGTGTCATTTTAAGGGTCTAGTAGGATAGATATTTGATGGCGACGTTATTCAAATACGCGGGATTTATGTAAATAGATTGGATTTATGTAAAGGAATAAAAAATATACTGTTTTGAATTTTTTTTTCCAACAAAATAAGATTGCATGAGCAGACCAGACTCCACAGGCGGCACCCGTTCACGAGTATGACATGTGAATCAGCCATCGCTTCGCTCAACCATGTTTTAGGGAACGTAACGACCCGACGCACATGCCACCACCGCAGAGACACTGAGAGAGCATGACACACTCGAGCAACTCCCAACTAAAGCAAGAAAACAATAAAAGTTTTTTTAAAATTATAAATAAACCCAATACTTTTTGCAAGTAACACAGGTACTTTAGGCTTCTTTGGGTCCCAATGAACAAAAATTGACACGTATCCCATGAGAGTGGGGTTCATACAAAATCCCCCATGGTCCTTTAATACCTATTATGGTGATTGTTGTGATTATTCGAAAACTAATTTGTATAGAATAGTTGGAACCACTTTTTCAAACGTATTTTGTATAGGTTTGTGTAACTAGTGTTTAGATCATCGAATATCCTACACATAAAAGTTGAAATTAAGTAAACAATAAGTTTGTTCCGCTGTCCTGAAGCGTTTAGCTGAAATCGCGGTCGGGGAACATGGCGGGGGCTGCCAGGGTCCACACGTAGAGACCCACACACAGCCAGGAGGACGTAATCTTGATCCACATGGATGCGACGTTCTCCTTCGACAATTCGGAGCTCGGGCTGTAATAATTAAGCTTGCTGTAGTACAGATTTTGAACAAATTTTGAACTTTATTGGGTTATAAAGATGAATAGCGATTGGAGAAATTTGTCAGTTATGGATAGACTTCTGCAGACGTGTGTATATTTTTAAATGTAATCTATTTTCCACAAAGATTTAATAAGATGGTGGTAGCTAGCCAGTTGGACTTAACAAGCCCTACCATCAACCGAATCAAGTACCAAAGATGTACCCTCTGGGATTCGAACCCAAGACCTCTGGGTCTAGACCGGTGGCTTAGCCACTAGACCATAGAGGCGGTTAAAACTCAGGATTCTATATCACTTTTTTATCATCATAATCATCATCATCAGTCTATAAACGTCCCACGTGGGCAATAGCAAGTGGGGATATTGGGCCATAACCCACGCGCTAACCGCTGCGCCACCGAGCTCCTCTATTTTTATATATTTTGTTTTAAATTTAATTTAAATCAATGCATGCGGTTGCCGGCTCAGTAGGTAAGTACACACGCCTGCAAATCAACCTAACCAAAACTGTCAAATTTCTCCAATCGATATTGGTCCTTACACACGAGCGACAATGTTCAAAAGTGTATTGAAGAAAGGAGATGTTTAATTTTTTGCCAAGACCATGTATGTACGTACACCTCCTCAATAGTATAAAATACATGTATTTAGTTGATTTATGTAATATTCCGATATGCTTTACCATTTTTGCGTTTAACCTGGCCACTCGAGATGTCTTTCTGAGATTAAAATCAAGTGTCCAAAGCTGTAAAGAACGTAATAAAAAGTGTAACTGTCACCATGATAAAAAAAATAGACCGGCGTTTTTTTTTCATTCCTTTTTTACGTGGATTCTGAGTAAGTTAATTTATAAATAAAATAACATAACTTAATTTCGTCAACTATAGGTGCGACTTTGAAACTTCCTCTTATGTATTCGTTTCGGATTTTATCTAATAATGTGACGCCAGCTGACCAGCGTAACATGCGCATTTCTGTAGTGTGCAATTTGTTGAGGTGTTGTTTATTGGTCGCCTA
Source organism: Scoparia ambigualis (assembly GCA_963921215.1). Classification (NCBI taxonomy): domain Eukaryota; kingdom Metazoa; phylum Arthropoda; class Insecta; order Lepidoptera; family Crambidae; genus Scoparia; species Scoparia ambigualis. The sequence continues at coordinate 18,767,961 of OY992503.1, forward strand.
ACACTCAACCCAACACACCCATACAATACTGCTGGTCTTATTGCTGTTTCGTACATTTTGCCTTTGACTTTTAGTGGCATTTTTTTTATCGCACATTACGCCTGTGAGCTGTCTCCATTTTTGCCAGCCCGTTGTTGTTCTATGGGCGACATCGCTATCAATCTTGCCATCATTGCTTATAATTGACCCTAAGTATTTGAACTGGTTCACGGTTGGTATTTGTGAGGTTCCAATGGAAATCTTGATTAGGGTCTGTGGTACCATCGAACAAGCAAGATATGTGCTCCGTCTTCTTCCTGCTTATCTTGAGACCATTGTTTTCAAGTGCCTCTATCCACGCGTTGATGTTATGCTGGAGGTCTTTTATGTCTTCTGAGATAAGAGCAACATCGTCCGCGTATAGGATATTCCAGGGAAGTGGTTTTTGACAGCCTTTTGTTAGGTGGTTTATGGTCGTATTAAATAGCAGTGGGCTAAGGGTGGATCCTTGATGCACTCCGACTTCAATCTTAAATCTTTCGCTTGTTCCAGCTGGACACAGGACTTGTGTAGTTACGTCAGCGTACATGTCCTGAATAAGTGCGATGCAGTACTCAGGAACAAATTGCTCTCTGAGTGCTTTCCATATAAGATCCCGCGGGACATGATCGAACAACACCTTTTCCAAGTCAATGAATACCATATGCAAGTTTTTATTGTAAGACTTGGTTTTTTCCAGCATGATTCGGATGGTTTGGATTGCATCTGGCGTACCCTTTTCAGCTACAAAGGTACATTGATTTGGAGTTAATGATATTATTTGATTTAATCGGTTGTTCAAGATTCTTACCCATATTTTAAGTGTGTGACATTCATTTAATAGCTCTGTAGTTGCTACATTTTTTCACATCCTCTTTTCCTTTGTAGAATGGTATCAGGAAACTGTTACGCCATCAGTCTGGTATTGGATGACCTTGAATTAGCTTGTTGTACAGGTCATAAAGCCAGATAGCTCCAGGTTTGCCTAATTGTTTCCAGACTTCTGCTGGTATTTCATCTGGACCTGGAGATTTGTTGTTTTTCATTTGCTTTATGGTTTTTGTAACTTCATCTGGCGTCACTACAGGAATTGGTTCGTAGACTATGTCCTCACGTAGACTAAGACCTCACAAGGTCTTGTGTAGTTTTGGATTCTCGGGCGAGATATGTTTAAAAGGTGTTTGTAAAATTCTGTCCATCTATTCTTTATTTCTTTATCTTGCGTTAAAAGTTTGTTATTATTGTCACAAATATATTTTACTGTTGTAATGTCTTTAGTTTTATTGTCCCGCGCTTTCGCTATTTAATATATGTCTACTTCTGTGTCTGTTCATTGGAAGTTTTCGTAAAATTGAGAGTTTGATTTTGCCATCGATATTGCCACCTGCCTTTATGACTGTTTCTTCATTTATTTGTAATTTGCAAAATCTGCTTCACTTTCGTGGTCTGCCATAGTTTGAAGGCTTCCTTTTTTGCCGCTACAGCGCCTTTTAATTCAGGTTGCCACCACGGAGTTTCCCTGAAGGGGCCCTTTTTACTTTTTGTTCTACCAAGGTGCTTCTCTGCTGTTTTTATACAGGCATTTTCAAAGTCGTTCCACATATTGTTTGCTGTTAAGTCTGTGGTGTCTGTGTTACTAAGATGTTCTATAAGGTCCTGTACGAAAAGGTCACCAACTTTAAAGTAAAAACTATTAATTTATTTGACGAAAATCATTTCGAATAAGCTTATTACATGCATTAGCTACATTTTGGTATTATGTACAATGTACAAGGTGTTGGCATTTTCTCCATACAAAATTAAACATCTTTGACATTCTATAGAAGGTTGCACTGCTGGCGTTTGTAGCAAAAAAAAGAAAGAAACTCACTTGAACCAGTTGGTGAGCGTCATCATGATGTATAGGGTGGCGAGCGCGAACACGACGTGGAAAAAGGTCCACGAGTACGCCACGCCGTCGTTCTCGTTGTCAAACACCTTCGCGTCGCCCTCCCCGCGTGCCGCCTCGCCGCCGTCGCCGCCCTCTATGGAACCATAGCCTGCGCTCAGTGAGCAGCCCACGACGAGCCGTTAGCGGGGTGACTGACCGGACTGATCGACAGCGTGGCGATTCTTTAAAGCTCGATCGTGAACTCCATCGCATTTCGATCGTCCTGTTTCGATCAGGAGAGACGTAGATTCGAGTCATGTGTAGATCAGCGGGCCTAGCATGCGTAACAGGGGATATGTCGTGGACGATATTCTATCTCGGTTACAGTTTAATGTTTTATATTTTAGCGTTTTATTAACGCTTAAATATACTTAAGTAAAATTTTAAACACTGAAAAAAGACGACAACCTCAGGCGGGAATCGAACCACGCACCTTCCGCATTCCGGGCGGCTGCCTTAACCACTTGGCTACCGAGGTCTGGCTTTCAACCGTCGAAATTTGTCAGTGCTTGATGCTTATGTTTTTAGTCAACATTGCTTAATCAAATCTTAGAAGTTTTCACCTCTGAGATCCGAAAGAAATATTTGTTTATGTTGACTAAAAACATAAGCATCAAGCACTGACAAATTTCGACGGTTGAAAGCCAGACCTCGGTAGCCAAGCCGCAGCCGCCCATGCAGCATGTGGAAGGTGCATGGTTCGATTCCCGCTTGAGGTTGTAGCCTTTTTTCGGTTACAGTTGTCAAAACTCGATAAAATTATGTTGCATGTTAGGGTTTGTCATGAACTTATTAAGTCCATGGGGTTTGTAGGCAAAAATACCACAGACAAGCAAAAACTACTATTACCTAGGTCTATTTTTGACATATCGTTTAAAGACTTAACACTAGAAAACAGGTCGAGAAAATTATCTCGTGTTGCGCATGCTAGACCCGCAGGTGCGGATTTGAGAACTTATTATGGATTCAGGATCGAGTTTTGGATCGAGCCTTTACGGAATCGCACTGCGTACTGGTAAAGCGGGGTGAATAGAGATGCTGTGGCCCTAAGTTTTTCAAAACTTAGGCGTTTAACATTGAATGAAGATAAAATTGTTACCAATAAAGACTAAATATTTGTTTACTTCGAATAAATATTTGATTGCTGTAATTAATTAAAAATAATCGATAGTGATCTGGATAAAAAATATATTTATATGACGTTACAATACCTATTACACGTTGACTGCCACAAAACCAGACACAATTGAAATTTAATTGTTTGTCGGTCACCGACAACAATTAAATGATCGCCCTGGCGCTTAAAGTCTAAGTTTTGTCTTGATTCACTACAGTATACTCATTCATCCCGTTATACTAATATGCATCCATACAACGCGCGCATGCCGACTGGTATAGACAAACATGGCAGAGTGCGAGTTTTCCTTGGAATAACGCCATCTAGCGGAGGATTTGGTAAACCAACTTCTCACTAGACGCTGCTTGTATTGTACGCAGAATTACAAATAGAATAAACAGGGGTTGAGCATTTTCCACCTGTCCAGGGGGCAAGGGCCCTACTCTTCTAAGCGCGTCCGAGACTTTGTTGGCCCGTAGTTTGACGTGCACTGCTGTGTGTATATTATGTACTGTGCAGACCGCTTGTGAAGAAAACAGCAGCGCCCGCGCATTGTACGACAAATTACGGGTCAACAAAGTCTCGGAAACGATTAGAGAGTTAGCCCTCATAGCTCAGTACTTTTTTATAAGTCGATTGTACAGTTCATTGAAGGGTTTTAAGCCTTCGATGAAGTGTACAATTGACTTATGAAAAATCGGAATCGTATGATGTCATGATTGAATCATACTTAGATCAGAACCTTGTCTTGATGTTCTAGAAAAGATTCGTTAACCAAAATTTACATTATTATAACTCACTAGAAAACTTACGTGTTTGATATGATAAAAAGCTAAAATGGAGTTTTAGCGATTTCACAAGTCGACTGTCACAACTATAATATTTTAAAGCTTTATATAAATTACAGTCGGGATAATAATTTGTAACGCACAAATTGACAGATAACATTTTCTATTACCACGAAAACAGAATTTTGCTTTAGATCCTTTGACACACTTATAAAATTTTAAGAATAAAAATGTATTTTAATTAAATAAATCTGTCAAATTGGTCGATAAAATTATAATACGACTACACTCATGAATTACCAGATTCCGTATTTGCGTCAAAGTAACGTAACAGGTTAGTATAACTACACAAACGACAAAAACTGTACAATCCTATTTAACTAAATGATCCAATGGTCTACTTATCTGGTAGGGCTAATTTCCAAAATATTAAAGATTATTAGTACGTAAAATATGGATTGAATAGATGTACTTTTAGACTTCTTGCCTCCATTCAATGTAGCTTTCTTTGCTGCCAAAATATTAAGGCGCTTTACTCTTCAATATTCATAATGCTGTTAAAAAAATATTGAATTTTTAAAAAAAGTACTGTAATTACGTATCAAATAAATAAAGGAGCTTAAAATATGAAACTATGTCTTGTCAACGAAGATTGTTTATACAATCTTACTCCGACCCTTGACTAGGTTTTCAGGGATACAATCGTGAGCATAGGCTCGTTATGCTTCACTAGAAGCTTTTAAGGTTGTGTTACATACAACCATTATAACTTAACCACCAGAATAATTTTTCACAAGACACAAGTCATATAAAAATATGACAATTGTCAGACCGAATAACCGTGTCGCGTATATAGAGGTGAAAGAATACTACCACCCCCTCTCTACCCTTGGGTGTCGTAAAAGGCGACTAACGGACTAAATACTGCACATATATCTAACAGAATAGAGCGGCGATGAGCTCATCATCTGTCACGCTGAGCACATGAGCAGTCGCTATTTGAAAAGTGGACTATGGTAGAGGACTGCCTTTGCTGTCCTCATTGCCTAGTCTCTGACTAACCCTTCGGGGATAATAGTCGTGTTTATATGTATATATGTACAATTTGTCAGACCTAAAACAAAAAGCATTCTCTAAGGCGATTTATTGAGTATGGGATATTGTACTTTTTGAAAAATGTTGACCTGAATATTGAGCGAAAAAAAAACAATACAACGGTTTAAATAAAATCTTTTATGGAACGGAAGGAAAGGGAGGCAACACTCACTTCTATAAAAGATAAGAAATAAACGTGTACTACGCCTTCTTGATGTCCACAAACGAGGATATGTTGCCAGTGTCAATAACCTATCTGGCTGTTGTTTTATCTACCAAAGTCAAATTGCTAACTCTAGTAGGCAAAAAAGCAGCTAAGATAGGTTATTGACGTCGGCAGAGTGATATCTATGTAGCGGCCCTGCCACGAGCGCGGGCGTCTTGCGGCGCGTCGAGCGAATCGTCCGTTCGTTGCTTTGTTTCTATTACCGTTGACTAATACTGCTGAAGTTTTCGATCACATACATCTTCGATCAACAATACAACTAGATGTCAGGTCGGCGCTAAAAATGTGTCTCGGTAAATAAACGCGCACTTGAGAAGAGAGCGTTTATTTTCTCGCAAGGCAGTGACAGGAAAAAGTACTTTATTTGTTGCCACTTAAGGTTGACTTCACCACTAAATGTTATTGACGTCTTTTCTTTTTTAGTGACAGGAGTAATTTATTGCTTTGAAAAAGTATTTATTCACGTGGACGGAATTTAGCTTTGATTTTGTGACGCGTTACCTAGTTGGTATTGTTGATTGAAGACATACATGGTTAATTTTAGACCCCCCGCCAAAAGTAAATATGGGGTAAAAAAGTAATACTCAATCAAATAGTTGACGTAAAAATAATGAATGTTTTCTTCTTCATTAAATATACAATTTTTTGCCTGCTTTTTATATCATATAGTTCTAGGTGCGTGCGCTCATCCTAGTCAGTCAAAGCGACGGTGCGCTGTCATTGGTGCACGGGGTGAATAATAGCGGTCACGCGCATGCGCGATAGGCCGTGTGCTAGGTGACAATAATTTAAATTTTCTTAAGAAAAAGTTTAGGTACAAAAATGTAAAAAAAATCCCACTATTTAGTTGTACTGCTGCTATAGGATCACGTAAAAAAATTTGGCGGGAGGTCCAAAATTAACCCTGTATAAAAACTAGATGAACTACTAACGCTTTCAAAACGTCCGCACAAAAAGAGTAAAGAGTAGGTACCTAGCGAGATTTTTAGTGCTTTCCCGTGCTTCGGAAGGCACGTTAAGCCGTTGGTCCCGGTTGTTGTCGTAAGATGGCAGTCGTTAAAACCCACCAACCCGCATTGGGCCAGCGTGGTGGGTTATGGCCTAATATCCCCACGTCCACGTGGGAGGCCTGTGCCCAGCAGTGGGATGTTTATAGGCTGATGATGACGATGAGATTTTTAGGTACGCATTTCGTTTGGTAGTGTGAAAGCAAAGTGTCAGAAAGAGCTCCTTCAAAAATTGCTATTTTGCTAAAACACATATACGTCAAATGTATATGTCATGGGCACAATGATTACTAGGGATGGAAAGCATGCTAAAGATATTAAAAGAATGCTGGGAATAGAGTGAATGGGGCACTTCACGCCTTTATGAGCAGCCGGAAAGTGTCACAAAAAGCACGACAGGCTGTGTATGGAGGAGTCTTACCCTAAACCGACGAGCATGTATGAAGAATGTTATGAGAGTGAGTGAAGCAAAGGATGTGTGTCAGGATCATAGCAAATGGAAGTCTGTGGTCTCTGCCTTCCCCTCTGGGAAGCGGGCGTGATGTATGTTTTTAGGTATGTACAGGATTATTTTGGACCTCCCGCCAAATGTAAATATGGGCTAAAAAAAAGTAATAATAAAATATTTTCTTTTTTTAAATTCAATTTTGTCTGCTTTTTATATTCTATAGTTCTAGGTTGCGTGCGCTCACCCTCGCGGTCAAAGCGACGCGACGGCGCGCTGTCATTGGTGCACGGGGTGAATATAGGGGCCACGCGCATGCGCTTTTATAACTGTGATAGGCCGCGCGATAGGTGACAATAATTTTAACTTTCCTAAGAAAAAGTTGAGACAAAAATGTAAAAAAAATTATGTTTTTTTATTTCATTATTTGGTTGTACTGCTCCTATAGGATCACGTAAAAAATTTTGGGGGTCCAAAATTAACCCTGTATATAAGGTGACTGCTAGAAACCGCAAGAAACTTCAAGGGGTGGTCAGGTCAAATGTTTCAAACATGACAAAAATGACAAAAAAGGATTCGTGTTAGGTACTTATCGCCCAGCTGACGCGGATGGGCCAACAGACGGCCGGCCGTTGCCCGCGAGTTGTAAATAATTGTTATTTTTAATTGTTATCATTTTATTTTTGTTGTGTTATTGCCACAGAGTGGTTATCTGTGGTTATTGCTTTAAAACAATTTAGATACTCAAAAAGACAATCCAATTAAAATTCACAAATTGAATTATTTAATAAAAAAATTAAAAAACACGAATATCATTTTTGTCATGTTTAAAACACTTGACCTGGCCAGCCCTTGAAGTTTCTTGTGGTTTCTAGCAGTCACCTTATATGTCAAAGCTGCTACTATTCCGCTAACTACGATTTAGTATGGGACTGTGTTTCTAGTTTTTATACAGGGTTTTTTTTTATACATACACATATTTTTCATATCATTCAGTAACATTAATAGACCTCATTTTAATTTTATTGATATTTATTTGTTATTAATTATTTATTTAATTTGCCCGTCTCAATAAAAAATAACTCGTGGATACCGGGCGACGGAAAGGTCACGTGTACCTAACCTAGGTATCCTGTGGTATCATAATGTGTCAGAGTTCAATTGCGCGGTCCTGGTAGATTGACCATGATTTTTGTTAGACGATTTAAAAAATGCTTATATAATAAGTTTACTTGAATAAAGAGATTATGATTTGATTATGAATAACGGTATTTTTGTGGATATGTTTGATCAATTTTAGTATCTTCATTTTTCACTTAAAAAATAAAATAAAATAAAATTTGTAGATCTAGATTAAGTTATTTCACAGAAAAAAAAAATCCTGTATGTGATCGAAGGCTGAAATATAACGCGCAAAATACTAGAAATCCGCTCGCCGCGCCGCTAGACGCCCGCGCTCGAGTCCGAGCGTTAGCTAATGGCATGGTATGACGTGACGAAAGTATGAGTAGTTATATCGTTACCTTCGTTAGCAATGAGCCCTCCTTGACCTTAACCGCATGGCCGCCGCGCGACGCCGCAAGGAATGCACAATACGTGTTAGTGTTAAGAATTCAACAAAAATAAACAAATAAAAGATAAGATATAAAGATACGAGTATTCTAAAGTGTTTTCCTTGTTAAACAATTATTCAGATTTTGTGCAATATTTAGTATATTGACATTTGAATGGACTCGCTTTAAAAATAAACAAAAACTTTGGTTAAAAACTTATTTGAAAAATAAATAAATTATAATGTATAGTTTAAACCTATTTTGAACATTAACAAATAATCAAATCAAGAATAAACAATTTAAAAAGCGAACCTCTTTTGTTATTGACACAGTCATGGCCTCAGAATAATAACTAAAGCATAGGAGTGCTATGACATTTGGTGTGCACTCCGTTTGGTCACCATTTGAATTACATTTGTATCTATACAACGCTTTTGGATTCGGTATCAAAAATGGTGACCGGGTATTCAATATTTTTTTTCGCTTTACATTTGACGTTTTAAGCAACTTATTTTGTCTCATTTCTTTCAATGTTTATGGCCCATTTGAAAAAATAGGACAACTATACGATTCTCATTTGGACTCCTTCTATGCTTTAGTTATTATTGTATGGTCATGGCTAAAGACCAAGACGTACAGAACAAAAATAAAAAAGAGAAATAAATAAGTCATAATCACCTCCGCTTCCTTCCTTAGCGAGGATGTGTTCCGACATGGTGATCTTGGAAGAGGAGGAGGCGGTGCGGATGCTGGAGTACAGCATGCTGCACACCCAGATGGCCAGCCCGATCAGCGACTGTTTGTCGAAGGAGCTCTGCGAGAAATGTGCATTTGTTATAGAAACCTTGTAAATTAAAAGATTAATCGACCGCTTAAAATTATTAAACCTGCGATAGAGCAATCAAAGTTCACATGCGAAGAAAAAATTAATACAATACAATAATACCGATTTTTTTAACTACAAAGGGTTAGCGACAAGTCCTCTTAAAGATGCTTTAGACTTTAGACGATCACTTATTGTAATAGTGTATGGTAAGTGAGAGTGAGTAAAGGTGAGTGGGAGTAATTAAAGGTCAGCGTTAGAAGATGAAACACAAAGCTGAACATTTCTGTATTTGACATATTTAAAATATTTTTGTTCCCGATGTTATAAATTCAGACTAATTTTAATAATCACAATCTATATTACCTTTATAAATTTAGCTATCGTTTGAATGTTTGAGATTTATAGTAAAAGTATTTTAGAAAAAAAACTTTACTATAACATTCATCTCTCCTGATGGTGAAAGATAAGGCCGAATGGGAAAGCTTCGGTTGAGTGCTATAAATCGTAGTTCAATTCCAATATTTCCACGATAGGCTACTGCCTACGCTATAATGATTCAAGGTAATCTTACCACAGTTCCGATAAGTGAGAGAATGAGCGATTGAAAGAATGAGTGTTTTTGAGCGAATTTAATGACTTTATGAGTGAGTTTATAAGTAAGCGAATTAAAGAGTAAAAAATTAACGAATGAGAGAATGACAAATTCGAAAACTGGTTAGCAAGACTTCGGAATCATTGAATTCTACAATAATAAAGTGAAAAGGAATTGTGTATAATTGTATTAACTAGTTAGTTAAAGATACCACCCCATGTACATACCCAGTACGTCGGTTTTGTCTCCTGGTAATGCGTATATAAAAAAGTACAATATATAAGACATAAGCATAATAATAATTATATAGTACATATTTATATCTCACTAGTGGCCCGCCCGCGATTACGTCCGCGTATCCCGTGATAAAAATATTCTTTCATATAAATCTTGTCTTGACCATTACAAATACAACAAAAAAAAAGAATTAGCCAAATAGGTGTAGCCGTTCTGAAGTGATGCGCGTTCAAACATTACGGCAATTGATTTTTATTATTATAGATTTACACATATAAAGTATGCAAAACAACGTAAATCTTTACTTACTGTGCGTACAGTGTCGTGAAGTATTATTATTTACCAACATAACGCAACAGCATTTTAAAATTGCCGATGTATGTCTTTGAGTCTTAAAGCTTTAGATATAAATGACATTTTTGAATGAATAGGTAGTAAAATGTAGGATTATGCTGTGCAGCATAATCAGGTGGCGTCACCGGTTTGATGATGACATCATGTATTTCGACAAGGGAGTTGGAGCACGGTCCAGATGAGATAGAGTGATACAAAGGCTACAGGTTGACAAATTCGTACGTGACAGTCCGAATGGTATGCGGTGACATCTGCACACAACTGACGTTCCTACTACGCGGCACGGCGCCCGCGCTCTTCTTTCCCACCTCCGCAACCTTTCGTCCCCCGTCCCTTAGACGACGTGACTGTGACGTATAAATTTGTCAGCCTACAGTGCATTGCAGTGAGCTTAGCGACGTGACCTGGTTGTCTCCGGTGAGGGAGTTTCACTCGGCCTGCTAGTGTAGTGTGTGTATACGTGGCGTAATCATCTCGGTTACTATGGTGATTTGGTGATGTTATCTTGTTACCGCCGAGTGAGTTGCACTCATCCAGCTAGTTTAAAGACGGTTGAGATGTAGTAGAGCGATCGGGCAACTAGAGTGTCGTTCTATCGACCCGGTTGCCATGGCGACGTTACCTGGTTGCCTTCAGCGAGGGAGTTGAATTCGGCGGGCGCGTTGTAGAGCGCGTGCCAGGAGAGGTAGAGCACGTAGAGCGACTCCAGCAAGCCTACACTAGTGTTGCGTGGTGCTAATCCCGGTTGCCATGGCGACTTGATCTGGTTGCCGCTAGCGAGCGAGTTTCACTCTGCGAGCTTGTTTGAATGAGCGTACTTTAAATGAAGTAGAGCGACAGGGCGGCCAGAGAATTATGGTTTTATTGGCCTGGTTGACATGCCAACATTACTTGGTTGCCGCCTGCGAGGGAGTAGCACTCGAAAGGCGCGTCGGAGAGCGCCGACCAAGTGAGGTAGAGCACGTAGAGCGACTGCAGCAAGTCTACACTACGCTATAATCCTGGTTGCCATGGCGACGTTACCTGGTTGCCGCCGGCGAGCGAATTGCACTCAGCAGGCGCGTTGGATAGCGCCGACCAAGTGAGGTAGAGCACGTAGAGCGACTGCAGCAAGCCTACACTACGCTATAATCCTGGTTGCTATGACGACGTTACCTGGTTGCCGCCGGCTAGCGAGTTGAACTCAGCGGGCGCGTAGGATAACGCCGACCAAATGAGGTAGAGCACGTAGAGCGACTGCAGCAAGCCTACACTACGCTATAATCCTGGTTGCCATGGCGACGTTGTCTGGTTGCCGCCAGCGAGGGAATTGCACTCAGCGGACGCGTCGGATAGCGCCGACCAAGTGAGGTAGAGCACGTAGAGCGACTGCAGCAAGCCTACACTACGCTATAATCCTGGTTGCCATGGCGACGTTACCTGGTTGCCGCCAGCAAGGGAATTGCACTCAGCGGGCGCGTTGGATAGCGCCGACCAAGTGAGGTAGAGCACGTAGAGCGACACGACGGACGACTGCAGCAAGCCCGAGCGCGGCTGGTGCTCCTGCACGGCGGGCAGGATCGATACCGCGCTCGCGACCACCACCAGTATCAGGTTGATGGAGATAAAGAACTTGGATAGGTCGCAGCCGTTGGACTGCAAGGGAATGGAACGGTTAACTCTTTGAACTGAAGAGTAAGGCTGAGGACACATTAGTGCGCATTGGGTCGTCGCAACGGATACCTTTACATTATACCACAGCTGCGTGTGTTGCCACAAAAACTCTATATGTAAAAGTTGACGCTTCGACGACGCAACGCACTAATGAGGCCTCAGCTTAAGAAGGAAACTAGCGCGTTGGTAGAGTCGGTCGGTAAAAGGTTTCCGTTGAATAACGACTGAATGCCCGCGAGCTAGTAAAAAAGTAGATAGGCGAAAGAAGCTACCTATTTTAGTAGGCAGGTACTACCTAAGTAATGTTTGGTATTATACTCTTTACAATAAGTTTTAGAGAAGGCACCAGAGGGAGCAATATTTGTTCTATGAACTGTCAATATTCGTTGCAAATGTTTTTTGTCGTATGTGCTGAATTGGTAAAGAATGACAATTTTACGTTCCAAGTTTTGCTGTTTTGCTGCCAAGTTCTAAATTGTTCCAAGCAAGTTCGCGATAAGCTGTGTTGACTGTTGAGAACAGTCTCATAGGTTTAAGATCAATGTAAAAGTGGCAACTTATGTTATAGGCCTCCAAATTCGTACGTGATAGCAGGCCTGACGAACTTCGCGCTTTAGGTATGAAGCTACAAGTAGCCGACCGGACGGACGCCCGCGAACACCCTGCAGTCGTTAGAAGAGATAAGCGCGATAGTACGCGATAGAAAGAGAGGCAACTTTTAGGTGAATTTAACTGTAAGTATGGGAGCGGTGTGCGACCTGAATTGCACTTTAATGTGTCTTAGCAAGAGTCGTTATTTATTTAAATGACTAAGCGGAGTGAATCCTCTGTACTTGTACTATTTTTATTCTATGGTGATAGTCCCATTGTCTGCGGGCGACGTGGAAGGGGTGACATCTGCACACAACTGCCGCTCCCGCAACCTTTCGTCCCTGCCCCCGCACAATGCACTGCGGGAAGTTATGCCAAGCCAATTAGAACCTAGTACCTTAGTGTAGAAGACGTAAAGCAGCACGACGCCGGTGAGCGTGAGCGCGAAGCACGCGAGCATCGCGATGAGCAGCGCCGCGTACCAGCCGCGCGACTGCGTCTCCTCGTATTTGGCTATGCGGAACAGATTACAGATAATATTTTTTAAGATCAACGACAAGGTATTTAACGAACGTGTGAAATTACGATAATACTTAAATGCGAGATAATTGATTGGCTATTTGACAGTTGTAACAATAAAATATGAAATATGTCGGATATGGTAGTTTATAGTTGAACAATAATTTATTCAATAATTCTTTTCATTATGATAATTTGCAAATATTTTATTTTTACTAAATAGATTTGCGATTTTTTATTTGTGGATTACAAGACCCGAAACACGGGCGGCCATAATTGAGCTTGTGTGACGTCACATTTCACTAAATAAACAAAAACTATCTGTCAGGCTTCAAGTTTGTTTATAGAAATGTGACGTCACAGGGCAAAACGTGACGTGATCAACCGTTTTCGAAAATTGAAATAATTGAAGAAAAATCTGTTTTTTTTTCGATTAAATAAAGCTTTTTCGAGAAAAAAAAAATACTTTTCCGAGAATTGTCAAGTAGCCAATTATATCATATTGTATTTGGGTCATTGTCAAATTCAGTGGTTATTTTGTTCGGACGTATTAAAATATAACTGTAGTATAAATGTTGATAATATTTTACCAAATGAACCTAATCGAACTATTTTTATTGTGTGCCTTTATAAAAATCATATTGTCATAATTTCAACATAATTCCAATCTTTGTTTTGGAAAGAACTCTTCGGTGGTCTGTTCGAGGACCGACTCGGCTTGGTTTGAAGCTTAGAAAAAATTTATAAAAACATTTAAATAACTAGTCTTGTTGCCATACAAATATTTAAGCCCGTAATTTACCATTACCGAGCCTACCCCACAATTAAATTTTATTATTATTCCATTATGATAGTCTCAATTTTGTTCTTAGGATTTTGTTCTTTTCGGCAGTCTTAATTTATCACTAGAAAAATCAAAATATTATTGAATTCTGAGCGCATTCTGAATTGACTTGCATAGTGACGTATTTGCAAACGCATCTGTCATTTTCAGTGTGAGTGAGTGCGCTGCCGCAAAATAAATCGTCTCCAAAAGGAATTACATTAAAAATTTGTAAAAGTTCATTGATCTTTCCGGTTACAGCAATAACAAGATAAATATTGTTTGTATTTTAATTTAGAATCGTTTGCTATCTTGGTTATCGACCTTTTCACTAATTTGTAAGCGCTTTTAATTTAACATAACCTCAAAGGAATGGTGTTAAGATTTTTTTTGTGATAAATTTCATTCGGTGGTCTTCTATCTGGTGGTCATTATATGTATATAATATATATTAATATAGGTTTGTCTATCTCAAATTTATGTTATTTTAGATTGCTTATGTTCTAACAAATTTAATAAACATTGATTTTCCTGCATTTCAGACTAATTGAAATTTTACTTTTTGAGTCTCGTTTTGACAATGACCCATTTAAATAAATAAGTGTAGTACGCGTGTGAAATGCCGAACATACATTTCTAGATAGCATTTAATGTTATTAGTATCATTATTACATACGATACCACTAAACTAGAGAAATGTGTATGTCGTCGGCAGATTGTATGATTCTTCATTATACAAACGGCGTCGTCTGATTGCAAACGATCGCTGGTTTGTAAAACGCCATTATGAAAAAGTTGATACCTAATGAGTTATCACTCTTTATCATCTTCTTTACGCTAAGAAAATATTAACTATTATCTCTCTTACATAATACAGGCTAAATATGCTGACCGTACCAAGCCATTAATTAAGGAAAACAAATGACAACCAGAGTGTTGGTACTCACAGACCCATTTCTCCGCCCACGAGTGCGCAAAGTCGATGATCAGGATGAGCTGGATTATGATGAAGCAGAAGCCGCCCACCATGCCGAAGATCATCCACGTGTACGCGAACTGCCCCTCCGGTATGAAGAAGGCGCCGATTATACCACCGATTACCAGCAGGTATTTGATGCCCCAGAAACTGAATAAAAGAAAAATTTAAATTAATAGTTTCATCAGTTTCACAAGGGGCAAACGCGTTTTTCAATAGAAGGTACGTAATTCTGATACTTGGCGAATTGCTAACTCCATTTAATAAGTAATTGAATAAAAAAGTGTTAAAGTTTTAAAATAACTAATTTAGCGTACGCTAAATGACGAGAGTGGACATACCTACGTCATAACGTCAATTCCCATAAATTTATCATTACTTTTTATATTGTTTTCTGAGGTTTAAGCGAGCACTACACATTGAAATGAAACACTTATTTTATTAAATATGTTTATTACTTTTTATTATTTTTTTATTTGTTTTCGCTCTCACCAAATATCTAGACCAAGATGAGTATTCTTTTGGAACTCGATAATATGGTAAGATAAAGGATAAATATATATAAACTTAGAAAAACACTCAGATCCGAAATCAATTTAGAAGTTAACAGTTTTCACTCAGATTTTACTTTTAATACCTCTAAAACCAACTTTATGTGTTTTTCGATATATGATAGGAACCAGCCTGACGCAACCTTTGTACTTCGAATTCATAGTTGTTATCGAAAACTAAACTCTATCTGCACATGCCCTGCCTTAAATAGAGTTAAGGCGAGTCACCGGTAAATGCGGGCAAAACTGTTTTGCTAGATCAAATGGTTTATGTATTTACTATTTAAATTACTTTCTTATAACAAATATAGAATACACTAAAGGATATTGCCTAAAGAATGTGCTATTTGTTACGCGATTAGATGTACTTTACTCAATTATAATAAAAACCCGAAAACAGGCCAAATAAAAGTGTGGATGATTTACATTTTTTTTAAATTTTCGACATAATTTTTACATGAGGTAAGGTGGGGTAAGAGGAACATAGTTTACTGATATTTTAACATTATGAGCTCCAGCCAGTAAATACACAGTTTAATTTTAATATTACTAGAAAATAAGTATACCTAATGAAGTTAACTAACTATTATTTTAACATACAAATCGATTCCTTTAGTATTTACGGACAAATCTGTCAATGAAGTTAAGTCTTTAAAATGTTCCACTTACCCCAGGTATGGGGAAAGAGGAACAACCTAAACTTCTGACCTTTTTTGATATGTCTTCACATAGTTTAAATGTGATTGTCAAGTCAAATGAATTGAGAGTTAATCGCAGTAAAAATATGGTTTAGTTTAGCGTAATATCGAGAAAATTAAAATTTGGGGTAAGTGGAACATATATGGTATGGTCAGAGGTGGCAAATTCGCAAACGATTTAAATAAATAGAATTAGCTTTTAATGAAATAAAATCAATTGAAGTGTATTAAAAAAATAAGTACCTATTGCCAATGAGCATATATTACAATATAACTAAAGTCATTAAATTTTACAAACGAATCTTCTAAAATCTACAAACTTTTTAAAAACAAAATCATAAATATTAACTCTGCTTGCACTGAATAAGTTGAGTTTAGATTTAGAGATATAAATTATAAACGAGCCGGCGGGTCACCTGATGGAGAGTAATCACCGCCGCCCATGGACACCCGCAAAACCAGAGGAATCGGCGACGCGTTGCCGACCTTTAAGGAAAGAATAGGAATTGTGAGGGAGGGGGGGGGGGGGGGGGGGGAGATGGGCCCCGGAACCGTTACTGGCCGGACGAAACAACAGGACCGAGTGCCATTATTTCACGCCGGATATTCGTCGGGCGAGCCGGCCCAAAGCGTGCTGCAACGCAGCGTGGCTCTACCACTCACGTTATCAGTTATTTATTTAATTTTTTGTCTCTTTTAACATTTTCTGTACGAGGAGCTTGTAGGCAATGCAACTTCTCAATCCGGCGATTTTTTTGAGGTGTCGAAAAGTGACGCGAATTGAAGGTCGACTTTAAAAAATTATATTATCAAAACTATAAATGCTAAAGTAACGAAATTTATTACAAACACTCACCAGATACTGTTCTTTCATAAACTTTACAGTTTTGGGTAAAAAATATGTTAAAAATAGAGATAAAGTCACAAAACCCAGGTAAGGAAGACAATCGGAAATTAGCCAGGAATATTGTCATTCCGCACAAACACTTCACATTTTATGTTTATGTAAGAAGAGGTTTATAAAATACTTATTATATACAAAAAGTCACAATTAAAACCGAAACACTCCTATAATTATGCGATTCAAAATCACCATAACTTTCTAATGATCACTAGGCATGGGTCGCCATAATAAATCATCAATATCGATAAAATCGATTTATCAACAATAGAGAATTTTCATACATAATTTAATAAAAAGAAATGCAATAAAAAGTAAAACGAATCCTAAAAATCATATTTATTTATGGAAGAGTAGAATTTGGAAGAGAATCGAGTAAAATATCCTCGATTTCGTCATCACCAGTGATATCTGCTTGGGCCCTCACCAAACAAAAAATTTGATATCGACATACCTCCATTTTCGAAGCGATCAATACTATAATTCAACCATTTTGCTTTTTGAGGAAACTCCTGCACAATCCGGATGGCATCATATAATGCCACCATCCATTGCCTAACTTTGTGTTTTTTTTCAATAGGAAGACATCTAGCGAATGTACCTTGAATTACTTCATTATGGAGGCTAACTAATGCTTCGTTCTAATAATATTAATAGGTCTTTACCTATGAAATTGCCGTTCTTCAGTGCTGGTCATTTCAAATAGAAAAAAGTTTGGAATGGCTTTGTATTCTAAATTCAAATTAATTTTGTTTTAAAAACATGACATTCTTTTTACAAACTCAGTCTTTTGTTTATTGATTAGCGTTGTATTTTCATTACATTTGAACATTTTTCGTCGTAATGGATACTTTAAAAAATCGTGTAATTATGGAATATGAGTTCCGTCGTGGCACCAACGCGACACAAACGGCACGTAACATCAAAAACGTTTACGGAGAGAACTGTACAAACGAACGCACAACCCGTTATTGGTTTTCCCGATTTCGTTCTGGAAATTTTGACTTGAAAAATGAAGCTCGTGGTCGTCCGGAGAGTTTGGTCAACAATGATGAATTAAAGGCGATTGTGGAAGCTGACGGAACTCAATTTACAGCTGAGCTAGCAGCAGCTTTGGATGTTAGCATCAAAACAATTTTGATCCATTTGCGACACATAGGCAAGGTAAAAAAACTTGATAGATGGGTGCCCCACGAACTTAACGATCGCCAGCGCAACGTACGCGTCGAGACCTGCCTCGCGCTGCTCAATAGGCAAAGAAATGAAGGAATTTTGAACCGAATTGTTACGTGCGACGAAAAATGGATTCTTTTCGACAATCGAAAGCGCTCAGCAAGTTGGTTAGATCCTGGTTCAGCACCAAAGCAATGCTCTAAACCAAAAATGACCCCTAAAAAGGTGATGGTCACTGTTTGGTGGTCTAGTGCGGGTGTGATTCACCACAGCTTTTTACAAAACATCATAATAATATGATGCCTTCCGAATTAGTAGTCCGCTTTGCTCTTGGCATCATCTCATCATCATATGACGCCTTCCGTCCATAAAAGGTTAAGTACCTACATAAAATTATGTATTTAAATTTAAGTTCCTATTTTCACATTAGTTATCATTATTTAAGTTAAGGAAGAGCGACTCCCTTTGGTACACGTGCTTCTGAATTTAATAGAGGAAGTCTTCACCTAATATTGTTACATTAAGTCTAGAAATGAATAAAACATTTTATTGTTTATTATTATTATAGTTTTTCTCTTAATTGACCCGACCGGGAATTGAATCCGGGACTTCAGAGATGGCGCGACGCCAGAGCCGGCGTGCTAGCCACTTGACCACGGAGGTCGTCAAACATTCATTATATTCCATACTAGCAGCCCGCCGGCGACTTCGTTCGCGTGGACTCCGTGACGAATTTTCAAAATGACTTCCATCCCATACCCTAGTGACGCCTAGCCTACATCCTACTAATATTATAAACGCGAAAGTTTGTAAGTATGGATGGATGTTTGTTACTCTTTCACGTAAAACCTACTGAATGGATTTGGATGATATTCGGCATACAGATAGTTTATAACCTGGATTAACACATATGATACTTTTTATCCCGATATTCCCACGAGAACGGGAACCACGCGGGTAAAACCGCGAGCGGCCGCTAGTCGCATATAATAATGGTGCAGCCTAGCTGTAATACTTCCAATACTTACATGATTTTTTTTTAGTTTATTGATCCACCAACATTTGTTCCATTTCATACATGAATAATACTTAAATAATACTGTAGCTAAGCGTACAAACAATTACAGGTGAATACCACTTGCATCCACTAATAAACCTAAGTATAATAATTAAGTAGGTATACAATACAATATCGTTTAAAGTAACATAATAGTTATATTTTTTATTTTTTTTTAATTACATTTATAAACTGGTGATATCTTTCGAATGAAATGTCCAAATAGAATAATTTAAGTTGTAGTATATTATTTTGTTATATCATCAATAGTTTTCGTAGCGCACGCGATGTAAGGAATTTATTAGTTTTAGTAAGGATCCCCAATTTATTTAAAAATATAATATAGCCTACGTCACCCGGAGATAGTGTAGCTTCCCAACGGTGAAAGAATTCTTTAAATCGGTCTAGTAGTTTCGGAGCATGTTCAATGCAAACAAACAAACAATGAAATCTTTCCTCTTTATAATATTAGTATAGATGTCGATAAGCCATTTGTCTATGCCTTCTGAAGTTAGATGTCACTGTCAGTGCCATTTGCCTAACTAAGATTAACCAGGGGGCTAATTGTCTAACTTCAACATCTATCGCAATTGCTTTCAAGTGGAAGTACATTTCTTCGCTTGTCTGATTATTTTAAAAATAGTTTTAAATAAGCTAACTAGCAAAGCAATGTACTTGAACTTGAAAAGTATTACGATGGGTATTGAAGTTAGACGATTACCCCCCTTTTTGGATGTATGAAGTCTTACCCATTCTGTATCCCAGCTCGAGGATCCTTCGAAGATCTCACCCCAATCATCATCAGCGCCATGAGCACGAAGAAGAGACATGTTGCAAAGCAGATTCTGTGAACAAAATAGAATATATATAAGTATTTAGTAACGAACTGTGCTTCAGTGACTAACGAATAACTAACTAACCATTAACTACTACTTTAGAACAATTCGCAGGTAAATAATAAATAAGCGAATGGACGATTGATCCCGGAAATCGATTTAAAGCCGAGGTGCAACATGTTGCACTAGTAGGGTTTGGTGAAGGATTCTAAAGCCGCCTGGTCCGCATGACACCACCCTATGTAAATATTTGGCCATATCAACAAGGATAGCAACCGTGACGCGTAGCGGTGAAAGAATAACACCACCCCCTCTCTTCCTTTGGGTGTAGTAAAAGGCGACTAACGGACTAAAGACTGCACATACTTCTAACAGCATAGAGCGGCGATGGGCTCACCACCTGTCACGCTAAGCACATGTGCAGTCGCTATTTGGTGAAAGTGGACTATGGCAGAGGACTGCTTTTGCTGTCCTCATTGCCTAGTCTAGGAACATTCGGCCGGCGCGCCTTTCAGGCAGGCCGCCTAGGCGAATGGCAGTAAAGGTTGCCGCTCGCTACGCACGCTCCACGTCGCGCGCCCTCGCATAAGAGGGTTTACGCATTTCGGTTTCCCGTACAAACTTCCAAGTCGAAATTTTTAAAAACCATTAAGACAATTTAGATGAAAGGACATCAGGCAAATTCCTTTGACATTAGGCCTAAAAATGTATAGCATTTCTGTTTGTACCACAATGTAGGTATGTGAATCGTGGAAATAGTGGATCGTGGAAACTACTCAGAGTTTAATAAAGATTTTTATTAGTAGAGATATTCACGTTTGAAATATTTTTCATTGGTAACACTGACACTAGTATAGCAACACTTGTAACTCAAACGAAACGTTTTGTTATGTGCTAAATGAACATAGTGTTCTCAAAAAAATGGCCTAAAATTGGGCGTACCGATTCAAATTAAAATTATTTATTATGCTTTCTTGTTGTACACAAAGATCTTAAATATCAAACACGATACGGATGCAGCGTGTGGAATTCTGTTCTGTTTATATAATCATGTGGTTGTAACCAAACGCTTTAGTTGACAGTGATTGACAATGACAGTGACAGCCGATAGGCTGGCTGACAGATCGAAAATGACATGGTATTCAAATCAAAGCGATACCCATTTTCAAGTATTTGCATAAGCTTTTATAATAATAAAAATATAAAAGTTAGATTTCTCTAACTTCAGAACTATTTCTCCGAGAAATACAATCCAGCCAACTTCTGTCAATGTCATTGTCATCTGATGCAATGCGCCTTGTTCCTACCCAAAAAAATAGTGATGGCGGCCACAAAATGACCGTTTCATAGTCGTAGTTTCTTTTTCTAATTAATTAATTTCAGCCAAATAAAGAAGTTTCAAAATTAAGTTGATAGTGATTTAGGTATATAATGACACATAGTGCATATAGATAATAGAGATAAGTTTATACATTCTTGGGTCCAATGTGCCTGATGTCCTTTGCATGCTAAAGTAAAACACAGGGATTTAAATAGTTTGATGAAGTTAGAACTACGTAGTACAATTGTACTATTAGTTATTCTGTGGTTGTGTGCAGATGTCAAACACCCCTCCCCCCGGTCGCCCGCAGACCATGGGACTGTCACGTACGAATTTGCCAACTACTACAAAGCTTTAATTTTGATGTTTTGTCATTTACAAAATAATAAGAAAGTTCATAAGAGAGGCCTGAGGAGCTCGATGGGAGAGCGGCTAACGCGTTCGGCTTGCGATCGTGCTCGCTAAGCAACTTTCGCAATGCCAGGTCGCTGGATGTGTGACCAAATTAAAAACATCTCGAGCTCCTCCGTGCTTCGGAAGACACGTTAAGCCGTTGGTCCCGGTTGTTGTCGTAAGATAACACTTGTTAAAACCCACAAACCCACCAACCCGCATTGGGCCAGCGTGGTGGGTTATGGCCCAATATCCCCACGTGCTATTGTCCATATGGGAGGCCTGTACCCAGTGGGACGTTTATAGGCTGATTATAATGATGATGATCGTAAGAGGAAACAACAATGTTTTAAAAGATAAAATGTTTTACTACTAGCTAACTATCATCGGCTTTTGCTCACAGAGAAGTGCTTTTATTTACACCGAAATTTTTCATTGGTTTTGGAGCCGAAACCCTGTTCATGTTTATCATCAGTAGAAGTTATTTAGCATGTAAAACTAAAAATATGAGCATAAAAAATCTTTAAAAATATATTCATAAAAAATTTAAGAATTCTTAGTACCAGACGATCTTACGAAAGTCAATGACCGAGGCGCTTCAAAGTTCAAACGCTCCGCCTACCCCCCGCCCCGCCGCCGGCGCAGGCAGCCGGCCGGGAAAGTTCATAGGGGTCACGGTGTACTCGTAGATAAAAAGAACGTTACTACGTGTTTTCGACAAAAAGTCACTTTTACAACTTTTTTTACTTAGCTCGTAAAGCGATTATTATTTCATAAATAGGTACAACACTTGTTTTGTATTATAATTCGGCTCCAAAACCAATGAAAAATCTTGGTGTATAGAGGATATTTTTTTAATCAGTGTGTATAATTTTTTATATCATTTAGGGTGGATTTGACCAAACTGGAATAAGACTTACTCCGAGATTAGTCTATTCAAATTCGGCGTTTAATCTAGTATAAGACCTTATTCCAGTTTGGTCGAATCCACCCTTAGTAACGTAGATAGACGTCATTATCATTTTTTTAAATTAAAATATTATTCAATACTTATTTAGTTTGTCCGGCACAATAAAAAATAACTCGTGCCATACCGGGCGAACGTAAGGTCACGTGTCGGTGCAAGTGCATTGATCCGCCCGGCCACCTTCGCGGTCCCGGTCGATTTACCATGATCAACGGTATTTTTGTGGATATGTTTGATCAATTTTAGTTTCTTTATTTTTCACTTGAAAAATAAAAATAAATTAAATTACTCTAAAATTAAAAAAATATGCGCACTGATAAAAAGTATTAAAAATCGTGAAACATGTTAAGTCTGGTCTAGCCTTTACTGATGCTGTTCTACTTTTGTAAATAAAGATAGCATCAGTGTTTTGAAATAACAAGGTGTTAGTTTGTTCCTCAGATAATAACAATTTATTTAAATATGACAGACAAACATAATGTCAGTAAAGCTGATCTTATCTTACATGCCAACTACAATAAAAACAAGATAGTGAGTGGATCGAAAACAACTTACCTATAAACGGCTAAATAGCCTACAGCTTCATCACAATCCACTTTTAGGCTGCCTGGTACTAAAGGCGTGCCCGTTGAATTTGCACAAAATGGTACCTGGAATAAAAAACAAATGTGTGAAAAAACCAATGCTAAAGGATAAAGAGGCAGTTGTACTTAGTTAAACTATATGTTCAAACTGGTGGTTGGTTTCACCTTGTCGGGTTGGCAACACTGGATTTTAGACAATAGGTCAATCAAGAAGCTTGATGGCACAGCAACTAAGGTCAATCTAATTAATTTGACTGTTAATCCTATGATTTAGCCTGTTTATCTTGGTGAACTATTTAAAAACACTTAAAGCGGGTGGTCCCAGTTGTTTTTTTATTTTTTTTTATTCCACCACGGGTAAGCGCTTGGCCTTCATCTCACGTGATGGTAAATGACGATAAGGCCGAAGGTGGAAGCGCGCTTAACCTGGAATCCTCAACCACTGAGGAACTGGCTATCTTATCTCAAACTGTCGGAACACAACAATGCTATAAACATCGTTGTTATGGCGACAGACTCAGATAAGATGATGGTAGCTAGCCAGGCGGACTTAACAGCCCTACCACCAACCAAACCGAGCACACAAAGATGTACCACCCGCTGGGAATCGAACCCGGGACCTCTGGGGTCTAAAACCGGAGGCTTAGCCACTAGACCACAGAGGCGGCGGCGGTGTTGTTGTAAGATGGCAGCATGTGGTGCGATATGGCCCGATCTCCGTTTGTGTTGCCCATGTGGGAAGGCCTGAGGCATTGTCCTAATACAACGCGATAACGCGATCATCGCACGATTAAACGATGCGACCATTGTACGAGTCGACGATGCGACCATCGTACGAGTCGACGATCAAACTTAATATTGATCTAGAATAGTCCTAATAGGCGATCGCGAGACTAAAATGTTTAAAAATGTATCTATTCATGCGATCACGCGACTAAAATGTTTAAAAATCTATCTCGCGATGGTCGCATCGTTTAATCGCGCGATGATCGCGTTGTATTAGGACAATACCTGAGCCCATCAGTCTAAAAAAGGCTGATGATGTTGAAACTACAGTAGAAACCATACAATCATGCATGACTTAGGATTGATATTTTTTAATGTGAAACGGAGGCAAACAAGCAGATGAGTAACCATTCACCAGCTACCATTGTTTCACACCGACATTCCGTGAGAGGGTGGTATTACGCTAGACAATCCATACCGATTCGTGCTGCAACGCAGCATAGCTCTACCACTCCGACAGTGTCACTCATTTAGCACCACCCAGGGGTATCAAGGATAAACCCCGTAAGTTTATCCTTGTTATGTCACGCCGTGCAAGTGACATTAACCACCTCGTTCGCAAAAAGACGCGAGCGTGACACAGGCGGTGATCATGAGCAGCAGCGTCTACATGAGCCTCAGCGTGTACATGGGTCGGGTGGACGTGGAGTTAGGGCACGACTGGCACGCTGAGCAACATCACGTCACCACCAAGGGGACCACCACTACGACAGTGTATTCATTTAGGACCCAGTTGGGTAGTACTACGCCTAGGGGGCATACGTGGTGTTTCAATGCATAGTCCAGAAACGCAAGTTACCGTGCACGCTTCTGACTACGTTTTCAACAGCGTAGTACCAGATATGCAGACGACCAGATTTTTTATTGGCAAATGACCATTACTCATACCTCCAAGTTTTCATCAGCATAGTTGAACATAGTACCAGATATGCAAACAACCAGATTTTTTCGCAAAAGAGGACTTAGTCCGTTTATGTAAGTTGGTTGTTGTTGGGTATGTAGGTCGTTACATTTTATAATATCTTTAGTCGTACATTTATCATAGCACTTGATATTTACTTAAAGTTTTTGCTGATAATGATAATGGCCACTGGCAAATATAAATGCTGTGGACAATCTGTGGTGTAATCATAGAATAATAGCTATTATTCTGAGGGTGTAATGGTGATGGGAAATGTCAATACGGAGCCACAGACACGCTATTATGCCAGTATTGTCATAGGCAGACTAGAGCTTCTGGGGTTCAAAGGGGTTCAATAGGGGCTGGTCGATTGCAAATTCATTTCAGGTCGTATGCGTACATGGTCGATTGTTAATTCATTTCAGGTCGTAAGCGTATACAGGGTCGATTGCAAATTCATTTCAGGTCGTATGCGTACATCTTCGATCAACAATACAACTAGATGTCAGGTCGGCGCTAAAAATGTGTCTCGGTAAATAAGAGCGCATCACTTGAGAAGTGAGCTCTTATTTTCTCGCAAGGCATAACAGAAAAAAGTACTTTATTTGTTGCCCCCTAAGGTTGATTTCACCACTAAATGTTATTGACGTTTTTTCTTTTTTAAGTGACAGGAGTAATTTATCGGTTTGGTTCATTTCGTCTAATTCCCCGAATGTCTAGTAGCCGTAAGTCTATTGCTTTGATAAAGTATATATTCACGTGGACAGAATTTAGCTTTGATTTTGTACGTGACGCGTTATTTATTTTATTTTATTTTATTTGGAAAACAATACAGTAACGAAAAACACAGATAGACCTAAAAAAACATAACAGAGTACACAATTACAATGTTTTCACATATAGAAACTTACTTAGCTCGTTTGAAAATTATATGTAAGTAAACAAAAAAAATAAAAATAGAAAACTAGAAATATTAAACGTAAATATTTGACACTACTACAATCACTATTGAGGTCCACAATACAATTCGACATCGATATCGACAGTCGACAGTCAAGGAATCACATTGAACCAATGTTTTGCAAGAATTTGTTTAACACTATTAGGTTTGCTAAAGAAGAGATCTAAATCGGAAGCTTCTGCTAGATTATTAAAAGAATTTGCTGATCGAATAAAAAAAGAATTTTGTCTATAGTTGGTAGCACTAGAGGGTACAGAAAGAGTGATCGGTCGTCTCAGCTTTCTGTTAGGAACTCGTAGTTTTACCATAGAAAGAAGATGAGGGGAGTCTATTAATGACTGGGCTATTTTTAATTATCTAGTTGGTATTGTTGATCGAAGGCGTACATGGTAAATTGCAAGTCTGGCAAGTTGCGAATTTGGAATATGGTCATAAGCGTGCACGGTAACTTGCGTTTCTATGCAAGGAAAGGATATGTGGGGTCTCAAGGTTAACAGACGCGAGTGACTTTAACCACTTCGTTGACAAAATAAAGACAAGTACTCACTTTCCGCAGCTCAGTCTGCAGGCCCGGCGCGAGCGTGACGCAGGCAGTGATCATGACCAGCAGCAGCATCAGCGTGTACATGAGCCGGGTGGACGTGGAGTTGGCGCACGACGGGCACGCTGAGCAACATAGTGAGCAGGCAGCACTTCCGCAGCAGCAAGCCAGCTGAAAACATATCATCATATAGGATTAGATAGGAGTTAATGATTGATTTAGACTTTGATATTGTTAATGGACAAAAAGGAAGATAATGCTTTGTAAATATGATAATCATTTGTAAATAATTAATAGGATATAGAGGATGGAAAGGAAACTCGGAAATCCACATTTCCCTACCAGGAGAGATGTGGCAGTAGGGCTAGATGGAATAGGGGATAGATAAGACGTCCACTTGGCCCTACTAGTAGGGAATAATGGTAAAATAAGTCCATATATCCCTATACCAGGGGGGATAGTTAGTAGAGATACCTATTCCTACCAGTGGAGGTGGCCTGGTGGGGATAGGTAGAACAGGCGATTGAATTAAAGTCATACCCTTAAATAGAATATTTTCCTACAATGTCATCTAGTAATCTTCACATAGAATAATATGTGTACTATTAGTCTAAGATCCGAGTATAGAACGACCTTCACCGGGAAGGTTAATGGCTGAAAGTATTTTATATCAAATTTAATATTTTAAATAATATATCGCGAGTCGGTTGGCTGAAAAATTTCAGTCTAGTACCGTTAATGATTAGTTTAATATATTTTTTTTTTACATACTTATTACTGGTTTGATGTGTGTGTTTGTAATGAGATTATCTTTATAAAAACATAAATTTATTTTATTTAACCAGACGGCTGCAAATTACTAATATTGACTTACCTGTTTACACCTGCCTACCTAATGTTGTGACAGGAAAAAAATAGTCAACCTCACGTTTGCATATTCTATAGGCTTCATACTTTCGATTGGTATATATGTAATTTATCTATTATCCAAACCAGTGCAATGGTTAAAAAAATAATTTTTAAATATTTAATTAATCATATACTGGACTGAAATTTATCAGCCAACACACTCGCAATTTATTTTTTAACATATTAAATTTGATATAAAATAATTTTCATCCATTAACCGGCCCGGTGAAGGTCGTTGTATACTCGGATCCTCTACTATATGGTAATATAACAAATATTGTGCTGAACATAAACAGTGTGGTAGTGGCTTATTATTAAAAGAAAAAACCAACCCATCTCTGCCCTTGTCATGCCGGCACAAGTGCAAATGTTATTTGGTGAAACGTGGACCTTGTCAGTAGACTATTTTTGCGGTTCTCAATGCCTATTATCTGACTAACCCTTTGGAGATTAAGGGGGTCCTGCACGAAATTGTGAAAATTTACGTATTTTTACGTCACTTGTACTATGCGCTAAATT
The DNA here is from genome assembly GCA_963921215.1 of Scoparia ambigualis. Lineage (NCBI taxonomy): Eukaryota > Metazoa > Arthropoda > Insecta > Lepidoptera > Crambidae > Scoparia > Scoparia ambigualis. The sequence continues at coordinate 18,795,809 of OY992503.1, forward strand.
AGTTAAATACATTAAAAGAACTTATATGTAAGTTAGCCTGATCATTGCACAGGGTCATGGCCTTGTTGAAATTTGAAACAAATTCTTTAAACAATAACAAACAATACATAAATCGAATGACTCCTAAAAACATTATTTTTCGAGAACTTTCATAATTTTACGCATGAAACAATAATTCTTACATGAAAATATTTGTATTGATATTCCGCAGGGCTCCCCCTTTTTAAAAAAAGTGAAGGAAATCATTCATTTTGGGCTAAATCTGGAAATGCTGGCCATCCAAAAATTATTTTTTAATCTATTTTATATTATTGTATGCATTAGTCTTCATCAGTCTTCGCCCGTTGGCGCTAGTGAGCGGACGCACCGGGTGCGCACGCACATACTTGTGTTACAATGTCATCTACATTGAAGTGTTCGACGTGTAATATCGTGATTTGTGAACTTCTTGCCTTTATTCAAAATAAGCAAGATGTCATGGATGCAAAGTCGCTAGTTACTTTGTGCAAGATTCAAGATTCAATATCATTTATTCAGGTTAGGCCATGTATAGATTACAGCACTTATGAATGTCATTATGCCATCGGTTCGTAAGTCTAACTATGGGGCGGGAGCCTTGTACTGAGAAAAACCGGCAAGAAACTCAGCAAGGGCATTTCTTTTCTCCCTTTCTTTTACAGCGTCAATTAGAGTTGAAAAATGCCCTCCCTATCAAAGAAGGGCACTTTCCATTACAATAATAAAAACATAAAACAACTACAAGGACATAAAAATAAAAAATATATTAATAAAAATAAAAAGTTCAGGTATTCATCAATGTAAAATAATCAATGTAATCAATGTCTTACAGTACAGAAAAATAAAAGTAAGACTACAACTACTAATATACTAATAATAAAAATAAGTTAGCAAGAGCAGACCAGCCTCCACAGGCGGCACCCGTTCACGACTATGACATGTGAATCAGCCATCGCTTCGCTCAACCATGTTTTAGGGAACGTAACGACCCGACGCACATGCCACCACCGCAGAGACACTTTGAGAGAGCATGACACACTCGAGCAACTCCAATGAAGCAAGCAAGAAAACATTTAGGCAACGCAACAAAGTTTTGAGTAGGTACCTATTGTCTGTAAGACACTGCTGATAAAAGGCTATCATACCAGGGTAAAATGAGTTAGTTACAAAGAAAATGGACTTTAAAATATAATGTGATTATTTTATAATTACCAGGCTGTTTTGTCTTCTAAATATTCCTTAACTGTATAATAACCTTTCTTAAGTAAACAAGATTTTACATGATTTTTAAACTTATCTAAAGGTAATTCTAGTACAGTACTTGGTATTTTATTATAATAGTGTATACCTTGCCCCAAGAAAGAGCCGAGCACCTTCTGTAACCTGAACAGGGGCATCATAAGTTTTGACATATTTCTAGTATTGAAATTGTGTACGTCACCGTGTTTAGTGAATGAGTTAATATTGCAACGCACAAAAACTATACAATTATAAATATATTGAGATGCAGCTGTAAGAACACCAACTTCTTTAAAAATATCTCTTAGAGAAGTTCGTGAGCTTAGAGATGGTTCTTATTGCCCGTTTCTGTAAAATGAATATAGTTTCAACATCAGCCGCTGTTCCCACAGTAGGGCGTCCCCACAGTAGGGCGCCATATGACATGACACTGTGAAAATAACTAAAGTAAACCGTTTTAGCAGTTTCTACGTCGGTTAATTGCCTAATTTTTCTAATGGCGTAAGCAGCAGAACTGAGTTTGCCGGCTAATTTCGATATGTGAGGATTTCATTGAAGTTTTGAGTCAAGGGTTATCCCTAGAAAAACAGTCGAGTCTACCAAATCTAATTTATCACCATATGCATATCGAGCTTCTCTGATGAAGATATTGATAACGCCAAGTCGCTGTTATTTGCTGCTGTAGGTACCTATCTCAGCGCAAAATCACAAGAAAGAAGATGAAAGCGTATCGAGACCTATATGATGTCATTGCTGTATTTAAAGAGTCAAATCCGGATGATCTGCCTGTGTATGTTGCTAGAGAGTTGCAAAAACCTCCACCGGTAACCTTTAACCATATAGACGCGACGAGATTGCTAAAGGATATCATTATCCTTAAGAGTCAAATACATAAAATGCAGGATACTCTTGTCACGCAGCAACAACTTCAAGATGTTAAAGCCGAAATGATGAACTTAAAACATGCGTCCGTTATTAGCAGGCCCGATCATTTCGTTATGAAAAAAAGAGGGGGTAGATGTCAAATTAGTTATTGTATGGACAGCGGACCGTTTGGCCTATCACACATACCAGAAACACAACAACAATCCGATATCGTAACAAAAATGCCTTCTCTACCTCGCTCGCACTCAGGCGTAGTGCTCGAATCCTCTCACGCGAACGTCAAGGACAACCCCAAGACTCCGTTACTTGAAATAAACAAAGCTACCGTTACAGCAACTAACAAAGAATTGCAATCGTCAACGCCGGTTTCTATTCAATCTCAAACCTTAGCAAAAATAGTATCCACGGAAGGAGAATGGGCAAAAGAAAGGCCTACAGAGGAATGGATTGGCGTGCAACGTAAACGAACGAGAAACCGTTTTGCTAGTGTCTAGGGCAAAGCCACCACAAACCCAATGGAAAAGTTTTAGGCAGCAGACATCAAAATACCTTTGTTTATAAACAATGATGACACAAACACTACGGAGGCGGACATTACCGAATACATTTGCAAACAAAATGCAAGTTAATGTACAGCTGAGAAAAGTGAATACAAAACAACCTAAACAATATAACGCCTACATTGTTTATGTTCCCAAAAATAAACTGCCCTTATTTTTAAAAGACACTTTGTGGCCTGAAGGGGTAGCTTTTCGTCGTTTTAATAAGTTCAACAAGAGTCATCATTACTATAAAAATGATGTGTTGGAAAATACTAAAACCTAATTAATGGATAGTTGCTACTCAAATCTGACTTGACTGTACTACAAGAGACTTGTCTACTGCCACATGATATCCCACTGCTGGGCACTGTTGATCAAGATATCGATTATACTGGGAAGTCAGCCGTTGATACCTCGACGGGCGTACTGCGTGGTCGTCCCTACGGCGGAGTCGCGATACTGTGGCGTAAAAGTGCTTTTCCTTCCGTTTCCGCGGTTAATTGTGCTAGTGATCGTCTCATTGCAATTAAGGCAACGACGGCGCAGTGTTCGTTTCTAGTTTTTTCTGTGTACAGTACATGCCTACCGATGAGCCAACGCACTTGGTGGAATTCAAATATTGTTTGGGTGAGTTAAATTAGTAGAGGATCCGAGTATACAACGACCTTCACCGAGCGGTTAATGGATGAAAAGTATTTTATATCAAATTTAATGTGTTAAATAATATATTGCGAGTGGGTTGGCTGAAAAATTTCAGTCAGTTATATGATTAATTAAATATTTAAAAATATTTTTTTAATATTGCACTTGTTTCGATAATAGATAAATTACATAGGTACCATTCGAAAGTATGAAGCCTATAGAATATGCTAACGTTAGGTTGACTATTTTTTTCCTGTCAAAACATTGGGTAGGCAGGTGTAAACAGGCAAGTTAATATTAGTAATTTGCAACCGTCTGGTTAAATAAATAAAATTTATGTTTATATAAAGATAAGCTCATTACAAACACACACACACCAAACCAGTGCAATGTAAAAAATTTTTTTTTTTTAAATATTAAATTAATCATTAATGGTAGGTACTGGACTGAAATTTTTCAGCCAACCCACTCGCGATATATTATTTAACATATTAAATTTGATATAAAATACTTTTCATCCATTAACCTTCTCGGTGAAGGTCGTTCTATAGGTACTCGGATCTTAGACTAAATGCGATTATTGACAGTTATGATGAAGAATATGCGTATGTTCTTGGTGACTTTAATGCTCATCCGGGTAGGCGGTTTGGTGACGAACTATATAATTTTTGTCAAGGCCAGAACTGGATTTGTGTTGACTCTGATATACTGGGTATAGACTCGGGATAATACACTTACGTGAGTGACAGCCACGGTACTGTTAGCTGGCTTGACCATTGTTTGGTAACCCGGAGTACTAGGCACACGGTGATGAGCGCATCTATTAATTATATTAAGTTTTCGTCTGATCACTTTCCGCTGGAAGTGGTATGTAATCTCAGTGTATTGCGGTCAAAAACTGTATACTCTAATGTTAGTATTAATCGTACATTATGGGGAGAACGGGATGCATCTCAAATATCGTAATACACTGAATATTGTAATAATAAATTAAAGAATATTGATTTCCCTGAAGTGTTTGCAGGGTGTGCAGATAATAAGTGTATTAATTATAATCATAGAACATTTTTGGATGAAATGTATATTTAAATTGTAAATGTGTTTAATGAGGCTTCCGTTTATAGTTCTGTTAAGAAGCATTGAAATAATAAAAATAAGTATGTATGCGGTTGGAATAAGTATGTAAGGGCCGCGCATAGTGAGGCTCTTATGTGGTTTAACTATTGGGTGTTATAAAACAAACCTTGAGGTGGGTATGTATATAAGATGATGTGTGAGTCTAGAAACATTTTTAAGTCTAAGTTAAAATGGTGTCAAACAAATAAGCAGCAAATAAAGATGAACATACTGGCTATGCATCATTCTAATAAGGAGTTTTCTAGTTTTTGGAAACATACAAAGAAGCTTAATCCTAAGCCAACCATACCGGTTAGTGTTGAGAGGTTGAATGAACCCTTACAAATAGCTAAAATGTTCAAGGATCATTTTAAGGTTCAGTCACCGTTAGGGTCAACTGGGATTGACGGTGCTCAGCAGAACGATATCCTTGGTAGTTCTGATGAGCGCGGTCTTTGTAAAAGTCTGTTGAGATTAAGGCAGAGGATGTTCGTTTGGTATTAGGAAAAATGACACAAGGCAAATCACCGGTCCACCAGATACCTGACACTATCTTTATGTGGTAATATGGTATTTTCCAGGTGCACAGGAAGACAATTTGCTCTCTGAAGTGTGAAAGTGACATGTACAGATTTAGTTGCGCTACTTTTTATTCTCCATTTTTTCATCCACTTGGTAACAGCGTCGAGCCCCAGTTGTAATTGCTCTGTAGCTGCATTAGGGTCTTTGGCGCTCGTCATTATTGCGGTGTCGTCGGCATATGTAGCCTAAAATCTTGAGGTCGAATCTGATTCTTTTACTTGAAAAATTCGCTCAGTTAGGTATGATTTCAGCAGAATAAAGTAATTGTGAGGAAGGCTTTTCTTTATTTTACAGAAGAAGCCCTCATGCCAGACCTTGTCAAAAGCCTGCTGAATGTCCAAGAATACAGATGAACAGTACTCTTTCTCCTCCAGCGATTTTCTGATGTTTTCAACCACTCGGAGCACTTGTTTGACAGTAGAGTGTTGCTGCCTAAAGGCAAATTGGTAGTTAGGGTATTATTCCTTTCTAATAAAGGCATAATTCGGTGGAGAATTAGTTTTTCACAGACTTTTGATAGAACGCGTAATAGACTAATGGGTCTATACGAGGTCGCTTGATTTGCAGGTTTGCCTGTTTTATGTATCATAAGGATTTGTGATACCTTCCAAAGATATGGAAAGCGTTGCACTTTGAGAATTCCATTATAGAGCATTGTCAGGAAAACTACAGCTTTCCTTGGGGGTTCCTTCAAAATTTCCTTTGAACTTTGGTCATATCCTGGTGCCTTTTTATCCTTCAGGTTGCTTATAGTTTTCCAAACTTCCCGCACCGTGACAGGCGCAGGTGGGAGCGACATTTGCAGACACTGGCGTCATTCGGGCGGAACACATTCGCTAGGTGTTCTGCGAATATGTCTGCCTTTTCCTGCGATGTGCGAGCCCAGGCACTGTTGCTTCTAAGTGGAGGTTTTGCCAGCTGTGGTCTGTCATATGTGTTCGTGAATTTCCACAGTGAGTAATCGGTGGCTGCAGTGGCTGTAAGAGATTCGAGTTGATCCTCGAGAGTCTTATTGTGCCAGGAGTTTAGCATATCTCTTAGATGCGAGGCCTGCCTATTGAATCTGGTTTTATCAGATGCTAGTCTACTCTGTTGCCATACACGACGCAGTATACGCCTTTCTAAGACGGCTTTTTTTATTTCAAGAGGGTAATTCTGAATTATATCCTTATGTTCTAGGAGAGGTGTAGTCCTCCAGCAGGCCTCTTGAATAAGGTTTGTGATGTATTTAGTTGCGATCTCGATGTCATCAGGTGTCTTAAGAGCAACTTTTAACCTGATATTCTCATCAATATACTCTCTTAATGAATTCCAGTCTGTTTTTTTATTATACAGTCTTTCAGGCCTGTCGAGTTTAATAATTTTCGTGCTTAGAGTGAGCAGTTCTGGCGTGTGATCCGAAGACCCGTCGTAGCAGGACTTACACTTAAGATAGTAAGAAGAAAACTCTTCCAGTAGGAAAAAGTCAAGCAGGTCTGGTATTTTAGAGTATTTGCCGGCCAATATGTAAGTTCACATGAAGACGCCGTTGTTAGGTTATTGGCATCTATACTGAGCTTTAACTGTCTTCCTCTGGTGCTGGTTAACCTAGATCCCCAGTGTGTGTTTTTGGATTGCCAAGTGTCTTAAAGTAATCTGTGTACATCTCTTGGGATATCCTATGTCTAGGTGGGCAGTACACCGAAGAGATATTGAAGTGTCGTACTCCATCATCAACTGCTATTGTAGTGGCCTGTAAGTGAGAGGTTTTATATTCATGCATTAGGTGATGTTTAAGCGATTTTTTTTACAATAATCGCGGAACCAGCATGTCCAGTCCCATCTGGATGCAAGGTGATATAGCACTCATAATTTTTGAACTTAAGGTTCGTTGTAGAGGTACAGTGAGCTTCTGACACTAATAGTAGGTCCAAATTTTGTTGGATCATTAGCAATTCTGCATCGTTTTTATTTGGAGTTAATCCATTAATGTTCCCTGTTGCTATTCGAATGCCCACCATTAAGACAGTTTGTCGACAAGGCGTGTTATGAGCATCATCAGGGTACTTATCTGTTGGAGGATATAATCAAATTTCTCAGTCTGTTTGAGCAATATTTGTTCTAAGTTAAAATTTGGTTGGGAATCAGGAGTGTTTAGGGCAGGTTCTTTTTTGTTACGTGTGGCATCGGAGTATTTCTTTCTTTTGTCTTCACGTTTTTCATTTGTCTTAGGACCAATGCGTGGCAACGGACTATCGCTTATTTTAATAGGTTGAGGTATTTGTTGTTTTATTTGCTGTTTCATTTTGCGTCTTAGACCTTCTTAGCAAAATTTCTCTGTATACTTCGCACCCTTTATAATTTGCCGGATGTGGGCCATTGCAGAGAGCACATTGGGCAGGGGTGGTACGTTCACTTTTCTGACAGTCTGATGTTTTATGTGATTGCCCACATTTTACGCTACGATACGGACGCACTATCAGGTTGAAAGTGCTCACCATAGAGCTCCTAGCCTGCTTGATCTGACAGCTGCCTAAAGCAAACAATGTCAATTGCTCTTCCGTAAGTCTGAGGAACTGGCTGAATTCCAGCATATTGGCTGTCATGGACTGAAAGTGTGTTCTCCTTCATTGTATCACAAGAATCTTAGTAATCACAAGATCTAATCTAATCTATTGGGCAGAGTTATTCTTTCGTTAATAATTCTAAAGAACTAGGTATGAACTTTCATATGCTAAAATAATAATTTTGATGACAAATGACCCTACAGTTTTGGTCTCATACTAACAAATAGATATAAAAAATTTATGGACGCTGAATGATCTTCTTTTAATTTTGATCACAAGCGCGTGATGGTTTTGTACATTTCGCAGAATAAAAACATTTCTCTAATTAAATTACTAGGTCTGAAACTACAAAGCAGAATTATTGTTCTAGTTATAAATATCAATTTCATTATGAGACTTATGTCAGTTTTTGCGATCGCACAGCACTCCCGTGAAGTCATGAGTATGTATGTAAAAAAAAAATATTCATAGTTGTTTTGCCTTCAATGGTAATAATTTATATTTCCTGACTTACTCTACTGTTTTGACTTACTTACAAGGCTTATTGAAATAAAAAATGGAACATCCTTGTAAGCTATTGTAAAATAAAAATGGTTATGAAGGTTAATTGCTAGAATTATGAACGCTTCATAGGAACACACAATAGGTACTAAATATGATACTCAATCAACTTCCAAAAACTTGCTACAAATTGTGTCTTGACTACCTACTTATGAATACTACATTGTTTAAAGATAACATAAATTGTTTACTCATAGACAACTTTTAAGTGCATTTAAAAGCTGGCGTTGAAAAAAAAGTTCCACCAAGCTATTAAACCATGAGTAGGTTCAATGATATAAATAAGGCAATTTCAGTTAGTGATATTTTAAGGAAATTGCATGAAATTAGTCATACAGGGGTTTCAAAGCATCAGATGTCACTGGTTTTGTTTACAGACTTCATTTTATAGCTAAGATGGCTACTAATAATAAGATAATAACATGCGAATGTGCTAATTTCAAAAATGTGGTACATAACTTGTTTAAAAATATAAGAATAAATTACATTTGCAATAAAGAAAACCTAATTTCTTTTAAAAAGGCTAAACAACTACGCCATCGTTAAATAATTAATCTTACCTGAGCTGCGGAACAAAGGCCTAAAACAGCACCCATTGTTTCAAACGATTTACTTCGAATTAGTTATCACAGATAGTTATTGCAATACTTGGTTGAAAATTTCGTAACAGATTGTTATTGTTCCCAATGTTGAACTACTAAATAGAGAAAATAATCAATAAACAAATTCGCTCATCCATCAAACAACTAAAACTTCTCTACGTCTACGTCTCTTCATTGACACTGACAGATCTGACAGTGACAAGACAACAGTGTTGCTTGCCAGCATAGAATAATAACTAACGGTTGCTTCCTCAGAACAATAACTAAAGCATAGAAGTAGCGCTATATGGCATGAACAAGCTGAATATGATATACTTTGGACAGGACGGCGAATTACAAGGTTGTACCAGGGCCCCAATTCTCATTTTTCGAGATGTAGTCTCGAATCGAGTTTTGATTGCAATCAACTCGGGATGCGTTCCGTTCCACACGTTTCATCCGGTTTTAAACCGGTTGCAACTATGTACTACAAATATTTTTACTGTAAAGGTATTTAAATGTATTGAACTTGCTTTTTAGTTAAAGAAGTAAATTTTTAATAAGTATCGAAAAATCATTATATTTAATGTGTTGTGATCAAATTTAATTTCCTTAAACAACTTGTATTGTTTAAAACGTGACGTATCGTCGATAAATTTTATGTTTTTTGTTTGTGGTTGTGTGCTTGTTTGGTGACGAAACGATCATTTTAGTATTCACAAGATACACACAATGTCACAATGTCAAAAAATAATACCCAACGCCACAGCAGAAGCAGCTTCTTCTACAAATGTTGGAAGCCGATATACAGTTAAGGAGTGGAAAGTTTTCTTCCACCTTTTAAAAAGAAGAGAGCGAGCTCTCTCTATATTTTAAATCACTTCCACGACAAAATTTTAAGTTAACTCCTCCATAACCACACTACCTAATTTCGCCGCTATTTAATTTTGACGTTTCATTAGCTTCTCGTAGTCGAAATTACGTCTCGACCACTGCCGACCACTCGAAGCAATTCGAGCGGCTCTCCTTCGAGAAATGTCGAGTTCGAGATGTTCAGAATAACTAATTTGGATTACCACTCGATAAAGTTCGAATTCGAATCAAACTCGAAGTCGATTAGCGCTGAGAATACGAGATTCGTGAACAAAATGTTAATAACGAGATTTTATGGTCGAGATAGAGATCGAAATCAAAACTCGAATCGAGACTACATCTCGAAAAATGAGAATTGGCCTCCAGTTTCCTGATTTACTAGGCATGGAGGAGCTATAATATCTATCGATATCGATTATATCAAACGAGTCAGATTGGGCGGGAACTTTGATTTTTTCTTGTTTTTGTTATTAACTCGTGGCGCGCCAGCCACCCTGAAGCATTAAATGCTTTACGTGTCAGGCATTTATTACATCACTTTTTTATTGTTTGATTAGGGAAAAATATTTATTGCGTAATAACTATACGAGATTATCGCGTGAATGAGGTGTCATTATTTTCTGTATGAGTTTTTGTACGTAGTTAACTACTTAGAATGAACAATAAGGACTTACTTGTAGTGGCACTGGAACGATTTCCTTTTGTTTTCAATATTTCATAAAGGTAACCTTTGGTTTTACTGTTTGTTATAAAAATTAACAAACGACACAACACAATTGACATAATAACTTTTAGTTTACATTACTACGCACTGGTCACATGAATCATAAACACTTTGGCACTGAACTTCACTCACAAAACGATTTTTAACTTAGGAACCAAAATAAACAATAGCCGCCATTACAAGTGGCCAGCCCGTGTACATGTGACCTAAAAGTACATATGTCTAACTGTAAATAAAAAAAGGTTGCTGATGAAATAATCTACAAATTGATTAATGTATATAATCACTTTTATCAAAAATGAAGAAAATTACAGCACTTTATAACACACAATGTTAGCCATAGTTGTTAGCAAAATCAAAATATCATAATTATACTTCTAGCTCTTCGTTTAATCTAAATTGACACTATATCACCTAACTATTGCATTGTACAAAATCTGTATTAAGTTTCCAGTAAATATAGATAAGAATCATACGAAAACTCATATTTTACGTCGAGATAACATCATGAAAACAAATCACAACAACACAACTTATCACCAATATGGCTGACGTCCGCTCATAGCTGCAGTAACATTTGTTTTTATTTTTTTCTCGAAAATATTTCGTTTGGTCCGAATCCCACTAGATATGTGAATTTAATCTATAAGGACCATAGAAAATTCACTGATAGCCAAAACTTGTATACTACAACTCGGACCGGTTAAAATAAAACGACCAATCTGAGCCAAGTATGTTGTACACCGGTAAGCACAAGAGACACGCATGACTCTCAATTATTTTGTACGCCCTTACGTACATATGGCGCTCGACGGGTTAATTATTCCCTTATTAGAATAATGTTTATAAATTTTTAACTGTTTCGATAGGCCAGGGGCTCAATACCCTTATCTATCAAAAAAACCCCAATTAATATACTGAACTCAATGTAATCGAATTTAGGTAAAAATATCAGGATAAGTCGATGTGATGCTGCCTGTAAAGTCAAAAGCAATGAGACTATACAGTTTAAACTTTGTAGGTACCGCCCTTATGACGAAGGTCAAGTGCTATTATCGAACTGCAAGTGTTTACCGTGTTGTACTGTTGAACGTACAATGGTAGTGCAAATTTAAATTTAATCAAGGATAGAGCGACATATAACATCGGTACTTTGTACGTGATGCTCCGGGCCGAGACCAACTTAAGCTAGGTAAATTTTATAAGCATGAAAAAAATGTAGATAATATGTATACAATTGTAGACCCAATTTAAAAAAAATGTATATCAATAGTTTAGTTGTGATATTTAAAACAAAGTGGGCGCGCTGGAGGGCATACTCGCCAGCAAGCCCACAAGGATAATTCCGTTACTTAAGTTTTTTCAAATTCGTTTATGACACCATTAAAATGTATAGTAAATGTATATCAATCTACTATCATCAGATCGATATTTAATTTAGTCTATACAAATTCACGGCCACTTTTAAATTTCCTTACGGAACATTAGAGAACCGCCTGGTAAAATGGCTATAGCGAATTCGTCTTTAGGGGCGTATTCTATCGAGCGTAGTCTATCAGAGCGTTGGCTTGATATGTTACAATTTATTAAGTTAATGAGAATATTCAACTTGACTATTTATTTTCTCGCTAGCGAGTATGCTCTCCACCGCGCCCATTTTGTTTTAAATATTAAAACGAAACTATTGATATACATTTTTTAAAATTGGATTTACAATTATATACATATTATCTACATTTTTTTCATGCTTATTAAAGGAGATCATTCGTTCTCCATACATTTTTGGGCCTTTTCTGAAAGTGCCGGCCAACAAAAAAAAATAGTTCGTATAGTTAGAACTAGCCATTTGGAGTAATAGTTAATTTGGCACAAAAGTTGTAGGATTGCTCTGAGCCAAGTTATACAAGTTCGATGATATATCATTTTCATACATTTATTGATTTCTGAAAGTGTTTGGAATGGGAAACATTAAATAATAATAGATATTGCTACATCTAATGATCTGAATCAATTGTCATTGCAGCGCAAAAACTGTGGGGGTCATCATCTGTTCTGTTTATACAAAAAAAATTTAGGAATCAACAAAATGTATGAAAATGATGAAACTTCGAACTTGTATAACTTGGCTCGGAGCAATCCTACAACTTTTGTACCATTTTAACTATTTTTCCAAATGGCTAGTTCTAACAATAAGTACCATTTTTATTGTTGGCCGGCACTTTCAGAAAAGGCCCAAAAAAATTATGTCCTTTACTTAGCTTAAATTGGTCTCGCCCCGGAGCATCACGTTACTTTGTAGCTAGTGTGGCAGTGCTAGCATCTGAGCGTAGTTCAGCGAAAGCACTGCCAATGGGTTAGGTGTATAGTATTCAAATAAAACAACCATTATTACATTAATTTATATTAATTGTATTGAATTTAAACGAAAAAAACCCTTTACTTACTAAAGAAAGTAATTTGTAATTTTTACCCGACTAATTATTAGTAGGCACTTAACATTAAAGTGTAAAATAAAAAAAAAATTGAAAGAAAATAAAAAATCTGACTGCGTCAAAAATATTGACTGAAAAGCAAAAAAACAAGCTTTAAGGCGACTACAAGAGACAAGACATAAAACTTAGTTCTGCCACCAATTATTATTGTTTGTGGTTGGGCTAATGTTTTTGGCCTCATTTCCTATTGTAATTTAGCGATGGTGCTGTCACGCTCAGCAGTAACAGACTTTGTTAATGGGCGATTTTCTGACAGCCCAAAATAAAAAGTAAAAATTAGTTCAAAAACACTCGATAGATGTCGTTTTATAAAAGCCGAGCCGTACCTACCTAAGGGGCTGTAATAAATTCTACACTTTTACTTGTCTACCAAAAAAATAAAAAAATAGTACTTACCTATTTTTATTCAGGACATCCAGGACCTATTTCTATTTTGGAATAGAATAAATATTACGCAGCCATACACGTGCTCTTCATGAACTCGCCTTTTACTAAGCGCCATACTAATCTATGCTAAGCGCCATCTATGAAGTCTTTTACAAACCAATTTTTTTTTTGATCTCTGAAAATCGCCCATTGTGGTAACAGCAAAGTTGCTGAAGTCGTAGTGCTTGATAGCTCACTTGTGTGTGTGTTCTGGAAAGTAAAGAATATCTATGAGTATACAATTCTTTCGTTTTCTGCCTGCCTAGAAACGGTGTAATGGTAGGTATGTATGTACAGTGGAGAACGGCCATGGCCAACCAGTTGGGAAAAATATTACTTGCAGTATACGCCGATGGTTTAAGGGGTGGAGATTATCCCATCATTTTGAACACATTATGTTATGAGGACTTTAAGAAATTCCAAAAAATATACCTTTTCATACAAAATGGTGCTCAGATGATTAATTTTTAAACGAATGATCTGTACGCGCCAACAAGACGCGACGAATGATAGCCGTCTCTACGCCGGCCAATTAGAGTGCATATTGGAGTGCACTACCCGTCGCACGGACTCTGCGACGCCTGTACCGGACGAACCTTTTGGACCGCGGGCATCACGCGGTTGCCGAAGCAGTGCCATTCGAGATCTCAAGGCGAACCCATGCGTCACGCGCCCTTGAACTCAGCCCGACGTGACCATATGTGTGCAGTGTGTGCAGTGACAGAGCTAGGACTACCAGCTCCCCCCTAACGCTTAACGAACACCAGTGAACATAGTGAAGTATTTGTGTGTTGCCGCCCTCAAGCCCGCGCCAAGAACGCCCCCGCGCCCCTGCGCTTCGCCTCGATCCCGTGCCTACAACTCGGACCCCCGGTAAGCCCGTTCCCATCTTACTCCTTTACCTACGTCGCATGTTGGTGCCTTGAGCGCCAACATTTATGATCCTACGAGTCGGATACCACATTCCAGTAACAGTCCACTAGTTTAAACCCTACCCGCCACATTTAATATTTTCGCCTCGACTCGTGCCGACACACATATAATATAACACATTCACAATGCACGCGCAGGCCGGGTCCAGCCCAAGTACGCCCTACTGCCCCTACTTCAGGGCTAGGGGGCATAAATTGATAGCGTGCGCCCGCTACAATGCCCAACCGACACAGGGCCGGTGGGACTTTGTGGTGTCGCGCGAGCGCTGCGCCTGCTGCCTCGGGCCACATTACCCGGACGAGTGTAAGTCGGTGAAGGCATGCAAGGACTGTGGGAGCTCCGAACATCACACGTCCCTTCACCGACCGGACGACTCGACGCAGCAGAGCCAGCCACAGTCGGCGGTGCGGTGGCTACCGTCCCACCTACGGGACACCCCGAGGCAGAGACCGACCGATAGCCCGCTGCATGCGTCTGCGCACGCGAGGCAGCCGCATGAGTCGCAGCAGTAGCAGAATCAGCCCCAAATCACCCCCTAACTTTAATACAGTCCGCTATATATATATATATAAAATAACTACTTCAGCCCATAAGATGGGCATTTTTTTTATTTTCCTTTTGTGCCATCATTTCCTAAATTCATTTGTTCCCGTAACTTTACTAGTTATATCTCGTGCCCTAATAGATATTAATTAGTTATTAGTAGTACACAAACACATTTAGTCAGCCCGCACCTATACGGTGCATGACATCAGCCCACGCCTTTGCACAAAACATCAGCTTGCAACACATACACACACACACACACACACATGCAGTCTGCTTTTTATTTTTTGCTTTTATTGCTTTCGCTTTTATTGCGCCGTTGCGTGTTGCGCCACAGCGCGCACGCCTTTCCGTGCCTATATGGTATCATGCTCAGTGCACGCCTCCCGTGCCTACATGGTAACATGCCAAGTGTACGCTCTTCCGTGCCTATATGGTATCATGCTCAGTGCACGCCTCCCGTGCCTACATAGTAACATGCCCAGTGTACGCCTTTCCGTGCCTATATGGTATCATGCTCAGTGCACGCCCTTGCGCGTTGCCCATTTTGCTCATACAATCACACACGTGCATTCCTCTCAGCTCATCATGTACACACCCACACGTTAACTCAACACAGCACGAATAAGGGCCCGGGAAGATGTACGCGCCAACAAGACGCGACGAATGATAGCCGTCTCTACGCCTGCCAATTAGAGTGCATATTGGAGTGCACTACCCGTCGCACGGACTCTGCGACGCCTGTACCGGACGAACCTTTTGGACCGCGGGCATCACGCGATCGCCCAAGCAGTGCCATTCGAGATCTCAAGGCGAACCCACGCGTCACGCGCCATTGAACTCAGCCCGACGTGACCATATGTGTGCAGTGTGTGAAGTGACAGAGCTAGGACTACCAGCTCCCCCCTAACGCTTAACGAACACCAGTGAACATAGTGAAGTCTTTGTGTGTTGCCGCCCTCAAGCCCGCGCCAAGAGCGCCCCCGCGCCCCCGCGCTTCGCCTCGATCCCGTGCCTACAGCTCGGACCCCCGGTAAGCCCGTTCCCATCTTACTCCTTTACCTACGTCGCATGTTGGTGCCTTTCGCGCCAACATGATCGAAAAAAATATTTTATTGATTAGAGGCTAGAGGCAACTTGGGAACCTTCAAGCAGAGCATGTAGCTGAGGTAAATATTATACGACTTTGTTTAACCGTCACTCACCAATTCATCATCTCTCAGTTTACGTCATTTGTCGTCACTGGTAAAACACCCGAATGAAAATGTTTTGAACAAACTGAATGGCGTTTTTTTGGTGTCCAACCAACGACACTGCTGCAGACCACGGTGCACGTCGAATTTCATCCAGAGGAAATCTAAAACATTTAAGTGAACATTACGATTACTTTTTAATTTATTGATACTTAACATTTTTCACAACACTTTCATAACATCTACGACGAAATTGTAAAATGGATTTGAAACTCTTAGTGAAGTAATTTAACTATTTATTCCAATATAATATAATTAATGGTAACTGGTAATACTTAGTCGAACGAAGATATAACTATAAAAACAAAACAACGGTAAATAAACATAGAAATATCACTTACCAGTGGAAGCCGACTATTTCACCGTTATTTTCTTTATTTCCTATGCGAGATTAACACTTCTAAACGACACACGCCATAGTTCATTGCTTTATAAGCACTCACTTAACAGTATTTTGCAACAAAATTTCAGTATTCACACAATTATCACTTTTCCTATATAAACAGAAAATATCAATCAATCTTTGAGAAATTTTATACATATGAAATAAAATAACACTGGAAGCCAAATTATATTGACTGTTATTTATGAAACAATCCGTGGCCTAAATTGTTTCTTTCTAAACATTAATTTCAACGAAAGTTTAACTTTTAATCGCTGTTTTTAGATAAGTATCAATCTGAATAACAAAGTCAAGATTATTTAATTGAAAAAGATGCATTGCTGCTTTGGTTCTATTGTTTCTTCAGTACTGCAACTACTGCATGATAAAACAACCTGTAACAAAAATATTTCATCTTAACATTGCGGAATACCAAAAATTCATAATAAAATAAAGGAGAATTTTGCGAAATCGCGGTCACTGATAAAACCAATAGAGAAGATAAAAACAAACAAAAATTTTGATGTTAAGGGAAAAATATCATCATCATCATTATCAGCCTATAAACGTCCCACTGCTGGGCACAGGTCTCTCACGTGAACAATAGCACGTGGGGATATTGGGCCATAACCCACCACGCTGGCCCAATGCGGGTTGGTGGGTTTTTAACGACTGCCATCTTTACGACAACTACCGTGACCAACGGCTTAACGTGCCTTCCGAAGCACGGAGGAGCTCGAGATGTTTTTAATTGGTCACCCGTCAGGCGACCCAGCATTGCGAAAAATGCTTAGCGGGCAAGATCACAAGCCGAACGCGCTAGCCGCTGCGCCATCGAGCTCCTTAAGGGAAACATAATAATATATAAAATATAAAAAAATGCAAGTTCTGATACCAAAATCACAGAAGCGACACACTTTATGATTTGTGATAGGTACTTACTTCTTAATTTTAGAGAATTATAACAGGGGGAGAGACAGTTGTCTCCCTAGTGAAAATCGAAGGTAGATCATACACCAATTAGCTGGAGATAGGCACGTATGACCAAGTCCAAATTCGAGCCTATCTTCGTACATACAGTGTAGTGTTAGGTTGACACACTGGGTTTACTGGCCCGTCTTGCTAGTTCATTTAGAGGTCTGTTGCTTGCAGGGGCGACTCGACTTACACAACTCACCACGAAATTAAGTTAGGCCTAGGCCTAGGCCTTAGGCCTAGATTGCAAAGGTATACAAATAGGGACTGTTAGTTCGACAAAATGTAGGGGGTTTTCGGGTAATGCTTGGAACCTCGTCAGGAGAGGGCAGTTTTCTTCTTGGGTCAATCTCTATACTTTGTTGAAAGTAAAGTCAGGTCTAACTGGATGTGCTTGGTAAAGATAAGGCGAAAGCCGATCTAAGACCGAGTGGAGGTTGTCTTTGAGAGTGGAATTTGTCTAGGCTGACGAGGGGACGGACGCTGGTCGATAACATACTGTAGGCTAGGTAGGCGTCTCAAATATTGTTAAGTAGTTGGGGACAGCACGGTGTGTACACGCTGTGCTTACATAAACTAGGTACGTAGGCCGCGAAGCTAGGGCTGGATTAATTCCGACTAATAAAGGTAGGGATAATTAAGTTATGGTGCCTAAATAGAAATTACTATGAAGTGATGTTGATGATGAGCGCTGAAAGGACCTATCTAGGCATGTAATCTGTTACCGTAGGCCAATAGGATTCTAATTGTTTTCCTAAAGTTGTTACCAATTAACTATTCATTTTAAATAATTAGCAGAAGTGAGTTAATATTGAACCATCATTACTTTGGATTACCTAGGAGTCTAGACTGGTTTCCTATTACAAGAAAAATACTAATAAGTTATAGCAAATAAGCATAACTGTGCTGTGATGTTTGATTTCTAATACTGAAATGACCAAACAGGCATTTTTAGCTTTCCCTGAGGTACAATACGCCCATAACATTGCTACTCTCCAATGTATTATAAATAGACATCCAGATACCTATTGGTAAAATTTAAGCTGATACTAAACAACTAAAAACCCAGTTTGGAACCTAGGTTATTTCGCCGAAGCTGCGAATTCACCTTAATGGTCAAAGACTTTACAAGCTATGTGCTCCTAATATTATGAAACATTGAAATAATTGATTGATAACAACCTACTAATTAGTCTAATAGTACAGTCTACGTTATACCTACCTTTGAATTCACTTTAATGGTCAAAGACCTTATAAGTCATGTACCTACTTACTTCTAATAATATGAAACATAGAAATATTTGGTTGGCAACAATCTAATCTAACTAGACTAAAAGTACAGTCTGCTTTATACCTATTAAAGTGAGTAAAGAATAACTTCTAAATATAATTGATTTAATTATTAACAGGGACAAGTACCTGATACCTATCTACTAAAAGTATAATAACCATGATTTAGTAGGTTATTAAGTAATCACCCAGTCTGAGAGACTGAGGTATGTGTTAATGAATATAATTAACTAAGTTCACTTCCTAAAGTCAAGGATATGGAATAAATCAGACATCTTTAATAAACTTGAGATGTAATATGCTGTCGAGGCAGTCTGTACAATTTAATAATATTGTTGCTTTATAAGATCTTCATAATAACCACTATGAGTAGACAAAAGTAATTATGCTTCAAATAATAGCATTCTATATTAGCCACTGCCTGAAAGTGGGTCTTGAATAAATTATCCACCCTTTTATAGAACTGAATGTTAATATTCTAATAAGACAAAAGGACAGTCAGTTATAATGTTACTTGTAATAGCTTATTAAAATAAAACCCCACAAGATCAGAGAAATAAGTTGGGTTCTTAATGTGAAAAGGATATTTGGATGATAGCAAGCCTTGAGATAAACTCTATTGATTTTGTGTGAAATAATAAGAACATAAATGCTAACACATATTTTCATAATGTAAGATGAAATTAAGTTGAAAAGTTCTAAGACTCTCTATAAATAGTAAATTAAAGTCAACGGGACGGAGCCATAATTAAACAATGAGATGTATTGGCACGCTATGGGGCGGCGGTTGGGGCCCGTAAATTTCCACAAGACTTTTATGTGTAATGCTATTGTTAATAAATGATAATACCTGCAAGCTAAGCTATCATCTGATTATCTTTGAGTGGTTAACGTTCCTTTCCTGCAGCTGCTGTGAAGGATTTAGGTCACAGTTCGGACGAAGTCACTGATAGGCTACACATATCTAGGACATTAGGTATTGACGGATAGGTAATTATGTCAGGAGTAAATAATTTAACACAGGGATAAGCCAATTACTAAACTTTCACGAAAAGAACTTGAGTTACTTAGATGCGGTTAACAACGGAGGGTTCACTAGACGATCTGGCCAAAATAGTATTTATTATAATATTACATTGCTTGACTGAAATGTATTACTAATAGAATTAAGTTACGTTAAGGTTCCATTATCATACAAACACTACGCATTCTACAAAACATCAAAGGCACAAACATTAGATTGTAGATAAAGTAGGTTAACTAGTTTTAAGAATTAGATTAATAAGTTAAGCTAAGGTAAAGGCGGCGATGAGTGTGTGTATGTATTATAAGGTTAAAAATAAGGTCAGGTTGGGAAGTTACAGTCTGGAATGGAAGAGATAACAGAATATTGTTGCAGTTGTTTGGTAGGTCGTCGAACGATTGGATGCTGTGCACATGTCATGACCGTGGTTCGGTAACTAGGGGTGAGCCAGGCACCAAGATAATATAATAGCAGCACCAGCAGGTTTTTTAGATAAGTGGTGTAGTTAAAAGAGACGATTTTGAATAAATCTTTATGTAGGTATCATTCATAAGAGTTTTATTTATAAGCATCCTCTTTGTTTCATGTCAAATACCATTACTTAATTACATTTCTCTTTATTTCTCACTATTTACGTAGTTATCAGATAGTTAAGGTCGACTTAAGTTAAGAATTTAATCTATTAGATCGTTAAAATGTTTTTCTAACCTCAAAAGCTCAAAAATTATTAAAAATTAGATCTCGCATTTGTGAAGTTTTACATTGAATATGGAGTTAGGACACTGATTCTAATTATGTTAGGTATTTAATCAACACAAAATTAATAATGCCCATAGTCATTGAATATCAGGTCCAGCTAGTATGGGATTTTGCCGATGTCCTTTTCACTTTAATTTATTGTGCTAACTAACGTAGCCCTCCAGAAAAAAAATTTTGCTTACTAACATCTTCCTAATACAATTGATAGCTATGGTAACACTGGGGCACGGGGGCTCAGAACATTATCTAAAGCAACGGGGGCGCCGTGATCTGCGGGAGCGCGCGCGGGACGAGGAAGACGGATATACACAACGGCGCCGAGTCCGCGCGACACACACACTTCCATAGCGTAGCATCTCTACTAAGTCTGTGCTTCCATACAACCACGGCCGCGCACTAACGAGCAATTCATTGTCGGGCTAATCTTGTAATTATATTTAAAATCAATACAGTTATCAGTCTATGTAATACAGTCCACTTTCATTCAACACTGCATAAGTACTACCAGCTTCATATGGTCCTTTTATCGCCGTGTAATTTAACATCGAGCGGGCAGAAGTAACGGTACTAGAAGTCGTCGAACAGTTGTTTTTAGTTAGTAGGTACTTCTTTTGCAAGCAAGAAAAGTCTTCCTGCCAGAATCAAGATCGTGTCTTCAGCGCAGCTGTTCAAGAAGTGTCAAGAAGAAAAAAGAAGAGAGGATAAGTTGCGACATAGCATCAAAACCGTGAGATTGTTCCAATTTCCTATTTATCTTCCATTCTTCCAATCATCTTCAAACCATTAATTTATCTTCATCATCATCATTTCCATCTTCATAGTCATTCATCTGTATCAGTTGTAGTTAGCAGAATCAGAATCAAATTTTCATAAAAAGCCGTTACAATATTCGTAAATTGTAACATTTGTAACGTATTTATTGTAGCTTTGCATAGTAAATAAAACCAGTAGCTATAGAAGTAGTTTGTTTATTTTGTTAGTTATTTAGTTGGATTTACAGTGCTTTTAGTAAAAAAGTCAATATTACAGAATAAGTTAAACGCATAGAAATCTAAGTAATTTTAGATAGAAAGTAGGTGGTATTGGCTGTGCTTTCGTTGCTATTGCTTAGTTAGTCATTAGCTAACTGCTTATCTTGAAAATAATAGTGCATTATTCTTATTTTTGCCTTTTCTTGTGTTCTAGGTCGGATACTGCATGACCTTTTGAGAATGCGAGCCGACGAAGCAGCCGCTGCAGAGGCACTGCAAAGTTGAGCAAAGTCAAAGTCAAATTATTTATTCAATGGCACTTTACAGGCACTTATTGACGTCAATAATAATAATAATAAAAAAAACAGTTAACTAACTTATAGTTAAGACTTAACAACTAATCTAACGAGCTATAGTCTGTGCCAGACAAAATGCGCATCGCTACCCCCAGTACCACTGCACGCCGAAACAGAATCGCGTCGAACCGAAATTTAAGCCGTGGTCATAGAATTGTGTAAACAAACGTATCCTGGTACGAGACAAAATAGCGGGCAAGTGTCTCTCCCCTAGCGACACAAACGGCTAATATTTATAGGTAATTTATCGTTTTTTTTTTAGGATGAAAGGTGATGAATGATAAATCACAATGAATTGTTAACTTCAGTTATTACTTTAAGGAATAAAATTAAATGTGATTTCGAATTATCGTATTGATATTGTGGTAAGTAATAGAAATTGGAAATAACTGAGTTTTTAAAGTAAAATAAAGTAACGGTTGAAATGAGTTTTGGAAAACATTAGTACCTAACCAATAAGGTTGACATTTTTAATCATTCAAATATCTTTTTTTATAAAAACTTAAGCATAGAAAACGTCAAAAATTAATAAGCATAAATTTGTGTGTTTTAAAATTGTTTCGTTTTTCGTCTTGGTACAAGCACAGAATAACTAATATTACTTCCGTACAGAAGGTTCACCCTCCAACGACCCCCACGCGAAACCGAAACCCATCGCGTGACCCGAGCGTTCATATT
The DNA here is from genome assembly GCA_963921215.1 of Scoparia ambigualis. NCBI lineage: Eukaryota > Metazoa > Arthropoda > Insecta > Lepidoptera > Crambidae > Scoparia > Scoparia ambigualis. The sequence continues at coordinate 18,818,203 of OY992503.1, forward strand.
CCGTTAAGCAAAGCCGACTCGATATCGATTTGACGTCCGTCAGGAGCGCAGGGTTTACGTGCGCGCGTAAGGTTTACGAGTTAAGGCTAGATAGGTCGCGCTTTGAGTTTTTCAAACCATCTAAGACATAGAAAATAATGGTTTAAATTCTGGAAAAAAAAAGTATGTATTATAGTCTGACCGCCACCGCCGCACCGCCGCACTGCTCCATTTAGTTATTCTGCCGTCATCGCTCACGGCGGCAACTAGTGTGTCAGACGCACATGAGATAAAATATCCAAAATGGGTCGTGCATTATCACGAGATAATCAAGACAGTCATTTTTAAAGTGGCCGAATATTTTAAGAAAAGAAAAGCAAACAAAGTTTATACTATATAAGGTGACCCCTAGAAACTGCAAGAAACGTTAAGGGCTGGTCAGGTCAAGTGTTTTAAACATGACAAAAATGACAAAAAAGGAATTCGTGTTTTTTCATTTTTAATAAAATAATTCATTTTGTGAATTTTAATTGGATAGTCTTTGAGTATCTCATTTATTTTAAAGCATACGGCCGTCTGTTGACCCGTCCGCGTCAGCTGAGCGAAAAGTACCTACGTTGACGGGTCAACAGACGGCCGGCCGGCCGTTGCCCCCGTCAGCTGGGCGATAAGTACCTACGAAAAAACACGAATTTCTTTTTTGTCATTTTTGTCATGTATAAAACACTTGACCTGACCAGCCCTTGAAGTTTCTTGCGGTTTCTAGCAGTCATCCTATATAAGGTGACTGCCAGAAACCGCAAGAAACTTCAAGGGCCGATCAGGTCAAACGTCTTAAACATGACAAAAATGGTATCATTGCAGATTAACGTAGATACTTTCCGCCCAGCTGACGCGAACGGGTCAACAGACGGTCGACCGGCCGGCCGTTGCCCGCGCGTTGTAAATAATTGTTTTTCATTTAGTTTTCTTATGTTATTGCTTTAAAATAAATTAGATAAATACAAAGACTATCCAATTAAAATTCACAAAAAGAATTATTTAATTAAAAATGAAAAAAACACGAATTCCTTTTTTGTCATCTTTGTCATGTTCAAAACACCCGACCCGACCAGCCCCCGAAGCCCCCCGCGGCCCCTAGCAGTCACCCCATATATTTCCAAGAATTAAAGATTTATTTCATTTATATTGGTTCTTTAATTCAAAAACGGATTGGATGTAATTATACTCGTAAATATAAAGCTTCAATAAACTGTGCTTCGATATCGTAAGAACTGTCTGACACTACGAATCTCATGTGAGTTCATGCTCTTTACTTCCCACTCCCCCCACCACCCGCGCATACCCAAGGCGCGGCACAGCGGCTGCGGCCAGGCCATAGTTAAGGATCTAATCTATTCAAAGTCTCATTCAGTTACAAGATCCAATGAACTTCACTCGATAGAAAAAAATAAATAAATCCCAAAATTACCCCTTTTTGTAATGTTTTTCAATATTTTGACTAAACTACTAATACTTAACATTTGATTTTTGTACTTAACGAAAGACAAACAATTCGCAGATAAATTAGCAAAGAATCCTATAAAATCTATACCTAAAGGCAATAAAACCTATAAAACGCGCCACTTTGCTGTTATACCCGTCCCGTACCATCGAGAGAGCGAGCGAAGCCGCGAGAGAGAAATACCTGGGGCCCAAGTCCGCCAATTCACGAATGGCACAATTGAATCGCAGCTGGATCGCACTGCAACCGCTTGACACATTTGGCATTCTCTTACTCATTTAAGAATACCAAATGTGCCAAACAACCACAACGCGACACAACCGCGACTCAACCACGCCACCCGCAAACTAGCAGACCTGGGCCCCTGGCCTTAAGCGACGACGCGCGACGTGGAGCGTGCGAGCCGAGCGGCAACCTTTACTGTCATACGCCTAGGCGGCCTTCCTGGGAGACACGCCGGCCGAACGTACCTAAACTGCAGCACCCTACTGGTACAAGTGGGGTAAATGACCCTTCATGCACATCTAGCTGGCACAGACCATAATCTACTCTACCTACCTAATCTACCTACCTAACCAATCTACCACCAGTTCGGATTTTGGGAGAGCCTTCGACCGAGAAGAGCTGGCAAGAAACTCAGGAGGCCTTACTTTTTTCTCCCTCTAAGTAACAATGTTTTGTTTATCTTACTGAAAAAAGGAATAATCACTAATTAGCGTCTTTTATTGCACCAACTGAATTTAATTTTGGAATTGTACGACACATTACTTGCTACCTACGACAAGGACAATCATTTGAATTTTGAATTTTTCACTATTGATTCATACTGAGACAACAGTACATAGTAAAATACATATTTCTGATTTTGTAAACAACTTAAACTTAATACAATTTCAACTAATATAACATTAATTCACTTTTAATTCGAGCCACAATTACGTTCTTGCCTAATAATTATTTTACTTATATAAAGGTAATACTGTCGGAAATCGATGGCCATCTCGCGGATTTTTTTGCCTACATGTTTGAACCTGGCTCCCTCTCGTGGTGTTATTCCACAACTTTTGACCAATATACATACCTATAGGTATAATAGGAGCTAAATTTTAATTTTAAAGCATGCAAAACCTTGTAAATCAGGCTGATATGATTTCATAAATTTAATATAAGTGAAATTCACTCAGCATTAAATTTATGAAATCAAATCAGCCTGATTTACAAGGTTTCGCTTGCAATAGCCAGTTTGGGAACTCAGAAATGAAACGACAATTCATTTTCTATTTTTATTATGTTTATGTTTCGCATTATACAATTTAGTTTACATTTTAGAATAATCATCCCCATCATATTTTAATTCTGCGCACAAAATTCGATTTATAACATTCATCTTTGTTGATTTGCTCAGAAGTGTGCTTTAATTTTACAAAAATTACTTTTTTGTGTTAATATTTAAATAATTAATATTTAATATTTAAATTTTTCCTAGAAGGTTATTTAAGGATTTTGCAGAAGGCAATGTGAAACATTTCGAAAGAAGAGCATATTATAGAATGAGAGTGACAACATTTTTTCTTCATTTGTGAAGCAACGACCCTTTGCTTTTTTCATAGTTTCTCTATGTTGAATTTCTGTAAATAGTTTTGCTGGTAAACTCATTGTTCCTGTAACTTTCTGTAAACCTTTATTATCAGACATTTTAATGGCACTAGCTAATCTTGTTCTTGCTGCGATTTCTTAACCTGTATATTTCACTCTTAAGAGCCCTATTACAAATCTCCACTCTGCGAGAATAGGTATTTTAAGCGTCCCGCCCGACAACTCATTGAAGGTTACGAGTCCACCCACAATACTGCGTTAAAACTACGACCAAGCGATTTTGATACTTTTCCCAAGTTTATATTTTTTAGTATTTCTATGGAGTAATTTGTTATCGCTATACCCGCACATTTTTAGTGTGCCATGGGTCTAGTATGTGAAAATTAGTTAAAAACATTTTTTTTTATTTACCTAGTCCTTTATCTAGCAAAGGACATTTTTCGTTTTAGATAAAAATTATAGCTTAGATTAGAATAAAATTAATTACAATTTGCATGAGAGTATAAAACACCATAAAACAGTACTGCCTATTTGCCAAATTTCAATCAAATCGATCGAATGGTTTAGGTGAGAAAAAGCAATAGAAAGTAGTTTTTATTTCAGATTTATTATTACGAGTCAAACGAGGTCAAACATTAGTTAGGATTAGAATACTATATACCCCTTGCTATATTTGCATTTATTAATGTAGATGTATATCTTAACTTCTTTACACATTGATACCATTTTCGACCAATGCTGAACATAACGAAATTAATATTAAGAATAATTCAACATCATAATAAGCTTTCTAGATTCCATATAAAACAAACACTAAAAAATATTAAAAGAAAGAATAATTTTTAAGAACAAGTTTTTGTTATGTTCTTGTTAATAAAAATAATAAAAAATTTAAAAATAACAATTTAAACCTGATTAGAAAAAAATCATTATACATATATAGGTACATACCTACATTGCAACCTTTAACGTTAATTTATAATATTCGTCTACGTCACAATAATCCCATATTGTAAGTAGGTACATACCTATTAGACATTTTTATTAAACCATAAAACTTTACACCTTGTATTAAATCTTTGCGTTTTTATCACATATCCAATTATTTATAAAAAAGCGCATTACATTGTGATGGAACAATAGAGAACATTATTTTAGCATAACTACACCTTCATTATTTTTCTTTTGCAATCACAATGTAACACGCTTTTAGAGCCTGGCCAACGAAAGCTTGACATACGAAATGACACTTCAGATAGACACACATAGAGACAAAGTGTTGCCAATCAAATAACTACGAGGTCCAGCTTTCGTTAGCCAGACTCTATTTATAAAAAATGGGCATGTAATAAAAACACAAAGATTTAATAAGATTTGAAAAGCATGTAAGCGATGTTGTCCAGCAGTGCTATTACAGACTGAGAGTGTTGTATCAGGTGCGGCAGTACTTGAGTGTGGAGACAAGAATTTACCTTTGTGAGTCACTGATCCTATCAAAATTAAACTTTGCTGATTCAGTGTTGGGTACGTGTTTACTAGCTCACACTAAAAGAGTGATACAACGCCTCCAAAATTCTTGCGTCAGATTCTGTTTCCCTGTACCTCCAAGATCTCATATAACTCCATATTTAAACAACAATAACCTCATGAATATGGAAACTCGACGTAGGTTACATTTTGCAAGTTTGCTCTTTGGTGTAATAAAAGATAAAAGTCCACCATATTTATATGGAAAATTACAATTTACTCAACGCCAACGAATAAATGATCGATTAATTTGTCCAACTTTTAAGACTACTGCTTTTCGTGGCAGTTTTCGATATTCGGCTTCTAAGTGCTGGAACAACATTCCTCCACCTATACGACATAGTCTGAGTATTGGCTCCTTTAAAATTAGGTACAGGAAGCATTTGCTAAACACACAGAAAGCCGAATGACATTAATTTATTAATTATATTGGATTTTTATGAATAATTGTGTTGTGTTGTTGTTGTGAATGTTTGGATTGCATTCTTTATAGTGGTAATTATTGTTACTATTACTCATCTATGGCAGGGTTTTAATCTGATTTATTTTGTTAAGATTCATTAATGTTGTTAGTGTAGCTGTGTGCACAAAAGATAGCAATTTGTTGTGAGTGTATGGCCGGACACCATCTGTTTATTTTTTATTTTTTTTATTTTTATAAATTGTATCCGCAGAATACCAGCGTCGTGGCACTTGTGCTTCGGCTTAGGCTGAGCGGGGACCTATTTGGCATGTTTTTATATCTGTATTTTTATTCTGTGTATTGTCTAGTTGTTGTATATTTATGCCAAATAAACTTTCATTCTTTCTTTCTTTCTAATACAAGGTGTAAAGTTTTATGGTTTAATAAAATTGTCTAATAGGTATGTACCTACTTACGATATGGGATTATTGTGACGTAGACGAATATGGTTAATTTTAGTTAAAGGTTGCATTGTAGGTACAGGTACAGGGTCTATATATAGGTACAGGGTCTAACAAAATTAATAAGCGAACGTTTAAGGGCGGTATCTATACATCATTCTGAATACAATGACAAAAAATGGGCTCCAGTTATAGTGATTTTTCAAAGTTATGTTTTCCGACAAACTAAATCAATTAAAATAATGCACATCATGAATCATGCTGTATCTTTACTAACACGCACGCAAGTGTCAGTAAAAAGATAGCTCAGTGTGCTCCGAGTTTAGTGTGCATGTTCGGCTATCTTTGTGTGAGTGTAGTACAGCTGTACGGTTTGGAAAGGGTGTATTTTTTGGTTAATTATGATAATGTTTAGTTGATTATCTCGGTAACAAGCCTGTAGTTTTGGACCAAATTTGGTGAGCATGCTCAGTGTGATGTATAGATGCTCCCCTTAAACGTTCGCTTATTGATATTGTTGAACCCTATATAATAATATTTTTCTTTTCAGGTTTAATTTTTTATTTTGTAATTTTTAATTCTATTTATTTATTTAAGGACAACCAACAAAACAAACACCATGTACATTTATAAAACAACAGATATTGGGTTACATTCTAAGGCGCTGTCTTATTTAGAGGTTGCCACGACATGCATAAACTAAATTAGAGTTATTAGGAAGCATACTATGCACACACTATCATTCACACAAACAAACTACTTAAGAACTACAAGATTTATTAAAGAAACCACAAGCCACCTTGTGTTTGTGGCCCCTCCAGGCAATCTTTTAATTCGGTTATCAATATGGATCTAAACTTACGTATAGGATTAAGACATGTGAATGTTAACTGCAGACGAGCGTAACAAGTGACTACATTGTGCTTGCATTATGTTAATAGAAGATTATTATTATCAAGAATAATAATAAAAGCTTGTTTTTAAAAAGTATTTTTTTCTTTTAATTTTATTTTTAACTTTTTAGTATTATTTCAATAACTTTACATATCAATTAAAAACGGTTCACCCATTAAGACAAATCGAACTCGACGCGGTTATGTCGCTTAATTATTGAGTTCCTATGACCACCTTCCAGCTCCATCATCAGACCCTGCTTACCATCTAGCACTAAAGTACTCGTCAAGACAAGTCAAACCAGCCCATACTCGATGGGGTAATGTCGTTTAATTACAGAGTTTCTACGACCATCTTCCAGCTCATCATCAGACCCTGGTTACCATCTAGCACTAAAGCATTCGTCAAGACGAATCAAACGAGTCGAGACTCGATGGAGTTGCGTCGTTTCTTTACTGAGTTCCTATGATCACCTTCCAGCTCCATCATCAGATCATACCCTGGTAACCATCTAAAAACAAAGTACTCGTGAAGATCAATGAAATGAGCCGAAACTCGATGGAGTTGCGTCGTTTCATAACAGAGTTCCCATGACCACCTTCCAGCTCCATCATCAGACCCTGGTTACCATTGAAAGACAAACTACTCGTCAAGACGATTCAAACGAGCCCAAACTCGATAAGGTTGAGTTGTTTCATTGTGAAGTTTCTATGGCCACCTTCCAGCTCGCATCATGGGATCAGCACCATGTCATCATAATATTGCATTGTCACGCGATTTACACATGTATGCAAAATTTCAGCTCAATCGGTAACCGGAAAGTGGATGAAATTTAATTTGCAAGATTTGATGACAAACGGACAGGTGAAACTAAATAAAAACTTGTAAAATTATACTTTATGATCAAACTTGGTAGTCGCACTATACATGCACTGCCGCTCGTTCGATCGATATTGGCGCGAAGAAATTCGACACAGGACCAACGCTGAGGAGCGCTCGCGCAGCGCAGTACTGAAGTGCGGACGGCCGGCGCATCGCATTTTGTAGTAATTATGCAGTTGTATTTATCGTTTTTATCGAAATAGAATAATAAATTCATGATTTAAAATTATAAAATCTTTATTTCTCATGAAGTAACAATTATTCTGGTATAAATTTTGCTTAATAATAATATCGTAGATAGGAAAAATTCACAGTTAACTTGAAGCGATTTTCGAAGTTTTTTGGTTTAGAATAAGATTTTTTTTCTATATGAAATCAATGATATCTAAAATTTCTGAGGCTGCTAAGCACTATACGACTATATAAGAGATAACATTCAATTTTTATTATTTCATTTGCATAAAACAGTAGTTCAATCGATGAGCTCAAAAAAGCGCCTCCGCGCTTTATTTTATGAAAATCTTTCTCTGCAATTTTGGGTTTAATTAATAAGTTAAGCAAAATTTACAAAAAGCAAGGCCGCTACGCACTATGCCAATAGCTATTCTACACTATTCTATAAGTCAAAATTGTTAATGTATTTTTGATTCCGAGATCCAGAGCGCCAAAGTTGGCCATTTCACGCAAAAATCACAGTCGAGATGTAATAGGCCTCTTAAGATTTTTTTATTTCTTTCTGAATTATTTAAAATAGGCTAAAACCTTGCGGTTGTCTCCTTCCCTCCTGCAAATAAAAAACTTATTACAACATGACATGCAAGTGAACCATAATAATATGTGGGATGTGGATTCAATCATCATTGTACCGATTATCGTTTCGACAAACGGTCTTATAGCTAAGAGCCTCTCGCTGAAAGGTTTGATCAAGGGTCAGATACAAAAGGCAGTACTCCGTGACAAGGCACATATTGTCAGGAGGTTCCTCATTCTGCAGTCCTACCCACCGATAGCTTTGGTCTATAGGTTAAGTTTTTTAGAATATTTTATACTGTAAATATTTTTTTTAATTTTTTATGAAATATTGTAAACATTTATCTTAAGATTGTACAGATTATATAAAGAGAATTTTTTTTTTCTCTTTTGTATATTCTGTTTCATGGCAATCTGTTAATTCAAACAATGAGCCATTTCTTTGGTTTTGTTTGATGTCTCTTTTGGATAGGAATATCCAGTGATTTCCTATCACACGTGGGTGAATCTGGTCTTCAGAAAGGGTATACTATTTTTTTTTAGTCGGGAAAAACTTAAGCTCCCTGTCCCCTCGAGTTTTGACGCCAATTGGTTGGTATGTTCATGTAGTCGGCTTTGATACTTCTCGCTGTATTTGGCAATTTTCTCCTTGACGGTGCGGATATTCAGGTCCATATGTATAAACTTGTTGCTTATGAAGTATGGGATGTCAAGCATAGTACGTAATGTTTTGTTCTGAAATTGTTGGAGAATCTAGATGTTGCTATTGCTAGCTGTTCCCCAGAGTTGGATACCATATGTCCAGATGGGTTTCAAAATGGCTTTGTTGATAGTCATTTTACTGTTCTGACTTAGCTGCGATCTCCGTCCCGTCAGCCAGTACATGTTTCTGAGTTTCAGATCAAGCTGCTTTCTTTTAGTCCATATATGTTTTCGCCAAGTGAGCCGTCGGTCAAGGTGGATCCCCAGATATTTGGCGTCTTCAGCTTGCGGTATGGGTGTGTTATGGAGAACAACAGGTGGACAGTTCCTTTTGTTTAAGGTAAACGTGACATGAGTTGATTTGCTTTCATTAGCCTTAATGCGCCATGTGTCCAGCCACATTTCAACTTTATGCAGGTGTGTCTGCAAATTAGCAGAGGCAGTGTTGGGGTTGTCATTGTAACTTCTCCACCCTCACCTAAGTCTCTACCTTATTCTACCTTATAATACATACACACATCATCGCCGCTTTTACCTTAACTTAACTTATTATCTAATTCTTAAAACTATTTAACCTAATTTATCTACAATCTAATGGTTGTGTTTGGAGTTTTTGTGGAGTGCGTAGTGTTTGTATGATGATGAAACCTTAGCATAGCTTAATTCTATTTGCAGTGAATTTCAGTCAAGCAATGTAATATTATAATAAATACTATTTTGGCCAGATCGTCTAGTGAACCCTCCGTTGTTAACCGCATTTAAGTAACTCAAGTTCTTTCGTGAAAGTTTAGTAATTGGCTTATCCCTGTGTTAAATTATTTTCTCCTGACCTAATTACCTACTCGTCTATAAATCATATCATAGATATGTGTAGCCTAGCAATGACTCCGTCTGAACTGTGACCTAAATCCTTCACTGCAGCTGCGGGGAAGATTTGTAACCACTCAAAGATAATCAGATGATAGCTTAGCTTGCAGGTATTATTATTTATTAACAATAGCATGATACATAAGAAGTCTTGTGCAATTTACGGGCCCCAACCGCCGCCCTATAGCGTGCCTTACATCTCATTGTTTAATTATGGCTCCGTCACATTAGCTTTAACATTAATTATTAGCTTGTGCCTTTAATTCTTTAAAACTGAGAATTTACATCTCTCCTCAAAATTCAATTTCATTTTACATTATGAACTATGTGTTAGCAATTTAAATTCTTATTATTCCACATAAATCAATAGAGTTTATCTCAAGGCTTGCTATCATCCAAATATCCTTTTCACATTAAGAACTTAATTATTAAATGCAATAACTTATGTCTTATGATATCACTTATTGAACAGAGGTGGGAAGCCAGCATTTAACCGGACACACTTATTTCTCTGATTATTGTGTCTATTATAAAGAGATCACAATGTAACAGTATTAACTGACTGTCCTTTTGTCTTATTAGAAAATTAATATTCAGTTCTATAAAGGGGGGATAATTTATTCAAACCCCCACTTCAGGCGGTGGCTAAAATAGAATGCTATTAATACAGGTAAAATTACTTTTATTTACTCTTAGTATTTATTATACAGGTCTCATAAAGTTCCAATATAACTACATTGGATTGGCTACATTGGCAGATTATCACATCTTAAGTTTATTAAAGGATGTTTGATTTATTCAATATCCTACTCATTTAGGAAGTAAACTTAAATAGAATACTATCATTTGAAGTAAAATTACTTTGGTTCACTCTTAGTGTTTATTATACAGATCTTATAAACTACATTGTATGGGCTGCATTGGCAGATTATCACATCTTAAGTTTTAAAAGATGTTTAATTTATTCAATATCCTTAACTTTTGGGAAGTGAACTTAAGTTAATTATTTTTCCATTAACTTCCACCCCTGTCTCTCAGACTGAGTGGCCAATTTGATAGACTACTAAATCATAGTTAGTATATTTTTAGTAGGTAGTAAATCAGGTAATTATCCCTGTTAATCATTGAATCAATTATATTTAGAAGTTATCCTTTACTCACTCCAACAGGCATAAAGCAGACTGTACTAGATATTAGTCTGATTGATTTAGATTGTTCCCATCAAATATTTCTATGTTTCATGTTATTAGAAGTAAGTACATGACTTATAAGGGTTTTAGACCATTAAGGCAAACTCAAATGGTATAAGTAGACTGTATTATCAGGCTAATTAGTAGGTTGTTATCAATCAACTATTTCTATGTTTCATAATAGTAGGAGCTCATAGCTTTTAAAGTCTTAAGGTGGATTCGCTGCTTCAACGACCCAACCAAGTTCTAAACTGGTTTTAGTTGTTTAGTAAGTATCAGCTTATATTTTACTAATAGGTATAGATGTATATTTTTTAATACTTTGAAGAGTGTAGCAATATAAGGCCGTATTGTACCCCAGGGAAAGCTAAAAATGCCTGTTTGGTCATTTCAGTATTAGAAATCAAACATCACAGTACAGCTATGCTTATTTGCTATAACTTTTAGTATTTATCTTGTAGGAAATAGGAAACCAGTCTAGACTTTTAGGTATTCCAAAGTAATGATGGTACGATATTACCACACTTCTGCTAATTATTTAAAATGAATAGTTAATTGGTAACAACTTTAGGAAAACAATTAGAATTTTATCGGCCTACGGTAACAGATTACATGCCTAGATAGGACCCACATCACTTCATCGTAATTTTTATTTAGCACCGTAACTTAATTATCCCTACCTTATTAGTCTAAATTAATCCAGCCTGGCCCCGCGGCCCACGTACCTAGTTTATGTACGCACAGCGTGCTCACACCGTACTGTCCTCCCTTAACTAACAATATATGAGACGTCTACCTATAGATTCCTACAGCTTTCCCCACTTGAAACACCTATATTTTGTCGAACTAACAGTCCCTACTTGTGTACCTTGCAATCTAGGCCCAAGCCACATTTAACTAAATTTTGTGGTGAGTTGTGTAAGCCGAGTCGCCCCTGCAAGCAACAGACTTCTAAATGGACTATCAATCGAGCCAGTATACTCAGAGTGTAAAACCTAACACTACACTGTATGTAAGGAGGCGGGACGGTTTTGGACGGGGTTGTACGTGCCCACCTCCAGCTAATTGGTAGCTATCTTCAATTATATATCTGATTATATCTGACCTATCTTCAATTTTCACTAGGGAGACAACTGTCTCTCCCCCGTTATTCTCTCGAAGATAGTGTATTATTTAGCGTTTTAATAGATAACGCCGGCATTATTAAATACAGTCAAATGCCTCCAGACCGAAGTCCGTTGAAACCATATTAGTTTTTGTTGGCACCGTTATCCGTGTCCGCTAATATGATCCAGAATACTTCATTCTGTTAACAATTATTCGAGTCGCGATAGCAAGAATTTTACTTTAATATTCACTTCTATTTCACAACCAATGTTAGTTAAAATCGCAACTCGAATCTCACTTAGCGCGCTAAAAAAATGGCTCGGACGCTCGTTTTCCCGTATGAGTTTTTACCGCACTCGTAAATCGGACCGCGCCTCCGACGTCTCAAAATTGAATGCCCCCTAATTTCCCTCTCTCCCCCAAGCATCTTAACTTTCGCGCCACGCGCGCCTAACACTCGCCCGCGCAAGTCCGCTTTTCTTCCCTTCAACCAATCGCTAGCTGCTTTCCCGATGCGCCTCGCCTTCGCGTCGCTTATTATTTGTTATACGCGAACTTCGCGTTGCGCCACGTGGAGACAACATCCTACCTCTCTTTCTATCTTTTTCTCAACCTCTCGCTCGCTCATTGCCGCCATCCGCCACGCAATTCTAAAGTTTTTCCATAATCCAACCAAATCTCGTCAGATAGCCAATATTACATGTTTGAATATCTAAATGTAGCCTTCTATTAACAATTCCCTCTCAATAATCATCCACTTAAGCCAATAATCCTGTATTTTGTGAAATTATAAAAAGTTCCGTATTCCGACCATAGGTGGCGCCCGCCTGTATGTCAACCGGCTTGCCAACCTACGTCTATGTCGCGTAACCCAAGTAAATAACGCACGCTAGACGGCGCCTATGTCGCAAGACCACACGGAGCAGTCCCCGCGAAATTCAAACTAAAGATAAAGCCCTAGACCATAGTCAAACTAACAATCTTACGCGAAGCTCAAGTAAATAACTCACGCTAGACGGCGCCTATGTCGCAAGGGGCACACAGAGCAGTCCCCGCGAAATTCAAAATAATGATAAAGCCCTAGTCCACTGACCATTATTATGAACTAGTTTATTATTCCCTTTTCATGCTTAGTATATTAATGGTGCTACGCATTAATATTTATTTTAGTGCTACTCCCATACATTCCTTACTAACGGACGGATACCATTCATTCTGTACCGTTACATCATGTACTGACAATAGTGCTGTGTCGTCTGCATAAGTAGCCGTGGTAGTGTCATCATGCGTTGGCAAGTCGGCTGTGAAGATCAGATAGAGAATTGGTCCCAAAATACTCCCTTGCGGAACCTTAGACTCTATTTTGCATAGTTGTGAGGTTTCAGTCCCATATTTAACCTCAGAACAACGCCCGTTCAGGTAAGATCCAAATGGGAAAAATGAATGTGGAAGGGTCTCTTTAACTTTGAACAGTAGTCCATTGTGCCACACCTTATCAAATGCTTGTCCAATATCGAGAAAGACAGCGGAGCAATATTGTTTGTTTTCCAGTGTTCGAGCAATGGTGTCAGCAAGGCGATGCACTTGTTCTACAGTGCCGTGATGTTCTCGAAATCCAAACTGATGGGATGGGATTATTTTAGTCAAGTGTTGACGCATTCTGACCAGGATGATTTTTTCCATTAGTTTTCCAATTAGTGGAAGTAGGCTGATTGGTCTGTAAGAGATTGCTTCACTAGGCGGTTTTCCTGGTTTGGGCACCATCACTACTTGAGCTATCTTCCACTGTCCAGGAAAGAAGTTAAGCCTCAAACAGGCAATGAAAGTCATTGTCAGAAGCAGAATACCCTTCATCGGAAGTTGTTTCAGTAGAGTAGAGTCGATTTGATCGTATCCTGGCGATTTACCATCTTTCAAGGAGTCTATTTGTCTTTTTACTTCTTTTGGAGTAACACACTTTAAAGGTAAGCACATCTGTAGCGGGGAATTTAAGTACGAATTAACCTCTTTGTCATGGTCCGGGTTAGTAATTTGGTGCGGTTGGAACACTGATTGCCTTTTCCCGATCTGATCGAGCCCAGGAGCCACAACTTAATTTGATTGGTGGCACGTGTACCACTGGCCTTTTAAGCTTTTTAGTTGCTTTCCACAGAGAATAATTGGTTTTTTCAGATGGAGTAAGGCTGGCCAGATAAGTTTGAAGTTTCTTGTCATTGTCTTCTTTGATAAGTCTCTTAAGATCATGTGAAGCCCTGTTGAAAACCGTTTTATCACTGGGATATCGAGAATTTTGCCATATCTGTCTTAATCTTCGGCGTTCACTTACTTTGTCCTTAATGTGTCTAGGGTAGTAATGAAATTGAGGCAACCGAGTTCTTTGTTTAGGGGTAGACTTATATGCAGAATTGTGGATTAACTTGTTTAGACCTTCAATGGCAGATTCCACATCATAGGGATTTTTTAATGGTAATTTTAGATTTACATCATTAGTGATGCTATCTCTATAGCAATCCCAGTTAGTATTACAATTATAAAGTCCTATGTTACGTTCCACCATTACCTTTTTGCAATCCACATTGAGGATGACAGGGGTATGATCAGAGGGCCTAGTCAATTGGCAAACAAATTAAACGCTACGAAATCTTCGCTACGATAAACCGAATGTATGGGATTGACATAAGCAAAAGTTACCTACGACGTAAAATTTACGCTAAAATAGACCTAATTGACAGTTTGACAAGCCAAGAATCGCTAATCTAGCGATCACTCAAACATTGAAGATAAAAATTCACACAAAATGGCGATTGTTTGATCAGCTGATGAAGGAATAGTTGTGTTGTGTTGAAAGTTTTGTTTAAAATGCTCTTTTTAGGGCTATTGTCGACTGCGATAATCAAGTGCTCAGAGGGCCTAGTCAACTGGCAAACGCTCGACCGGTGACAGCTTCAAAATCGCTCATCAAATTCGCTAGGCTACATCGATATCGATAAGCTAAGGGATATAGAACATACAGGCTTGTCTTAGTATTTTTTTGTTTGATGATAATGTAACGCTTATGTAAGATTCTAACCTAACCTAACCACACCGATCCTTTTGTGTTTTAGTGAATTGAATGTCACTTTACTAAGAAATTCGGGTAGACTCCTTGAGACAATTTGAAAAATGAATCAATCGCTTTTTTCGCCGGAAGTTCGCCAGGCAAGCACGTTTGTAAATAAGTACTTATAATGATGACGAGTGACTTACCCACCATAATATGATATTGATATGAGACCAAACCCATTTTTCAGCTTATAATATAAATAAATTAAGACTGAAGACCACAAGCAAACGCTTGCTGCCAAGAATTTCTCAAATATTAACAACTTGACGTCCGTCTGTAATGAAATAAGTGATAACACTAAATGTTACAAACCGCGCGAACATTTAAACAGTTTGATCTTAGATGCGAGTACCCACTAGGTAGTGATTAAAACGTTTGCATCTTGTATGAGTACATCGCCTAAAGTAACTCTATGGCGTAGCGGCTAAGGCTTTCGGGTTTAGTTGTCTAACTACAACACCTATCACATTACTTTTCTAATTGATTATTGTCCTAAATAAAATAAAATAAAAAACATTCCAAGTACATGGTTTTGCTAGTTAAATTAAAACTAATTTTAAAATATGCAAACTAGCGAAGCAATGTAGGTACTTACTGTTACTTGAAAGGTAATGCTAGAGGTTTAACTAATGCAAAAAGTCCCCGCCCGCGCCGCACCGGTTTGTGATCTTGCCAGTTAGTTACGCAACTTTCACATTACCGAGCTAAAGGATGGGTAACCAAATAAAAAGCGTCTCGAGCTCCTCCGTGCTTCGGAAGGCACGTAAAGCACACTGCGGTTGTATTGGCTCAGGGCTTAAGCCTGTTATAGCCCAGTCTGCCTTAGTGCTGTCGTTCATGAGGGAACGTTCAGGACGTTCATAGGATGACGATGAAGACAACATCGCCTTAATATAGGATTGTTTCATTGTTACTTATTTATAGCGGTAGGTACCGAAAATAATTGAAATTAAAAGTCAAAGCATTTATTAAATATACGCCTTCACAGACACAATGACATGATCGTGGTCTCTACGCGACAAGTTAAAATATTTATTTATTTTACATTATTTATTTCACTGCCATTCATTATGAGTTGGTTGATAATGTTTCAAAATAAAACATAGGATTATTTATATGTTTACCAAAAATAATTTTAAAACAATTAATTTTATATAATTACCCTAGTATGTTGATAATGAATCAAGTACAACTTTAAGCCATGTTTAATGCAGTTTCATTGTTGGATACGACATGTGGTACACATCCCTTCTTTATTGTGAGCCTGATGCAGCATTAAATATTGGTGTTATTATGATTAACCATGCTTTTTGAAGGTATCCAGAATCTCCTAAGAAATTGGAACAATATACTTACTTATAGAAAATTGTCATACTTACATAAAAAGTTAGTAGGTAGGTAGTATATATTTACCAAAAATAATTTAAAAACAATTAATTTTATTTATTTATTTTATATTCACAAGTGAATCGACAGTTCTATAAAAAGTATAACACTGAAAATGTGAAAAAGCAAACCATTTACAGATTCACACAAATAAAAATGTGATAGTAACATTACAAACTCAAGCAACAATTACAATCGATTACTTCACAATCGCCAAATTGATAATAACTAAACTATTACAGAGTATGCTAGATATGGAACTTAATTTGTATTATATGTATAACAAGCCACCTTATGTTAAGCCACCTATTTAAAGAAAAAACAATATTATAACAAACACAATAGAACCCACCAGATTTAATAATCGGATAATAATAATGCAAGTTTATACATATAATTACCTTTGTATGTTGATAATGAATCAAGTACAACTTCAATAGCTTAATGTTATGACTAGTAGAAATTGATATAAGTAGGTACTTAAACATTTTCTATAGGTACCTACTGCAAGTAAAATTAAATATCAAGTAAAAAATAACGTTAATGTTGTATTTCTTAATATATTCTTATTTCCTTACCTAACTCTCTCAAAGTCAAAGTTTATTAAATATGAGGCTTCACTTTCTCTTATTGACATTAAAACTATATGTGTATAAAAATAAATGCCAATTGTGTGTTTATGAAGGTACTGTTTTTTAGTAGTACCTACCTAAGTAAATCTTTTTAATAAAGTACAATAAACTTAGAACTAAATTAACTTTATACTTAATTTTTCCCCATCATATAAACCAAATCACTATTTTATGGGTTAAATATATTTATGGCACACTGTTCCTTTTCTTAAAATAAAAATGTTGTCAACGAAGGTATTGTTTTTTTGTACATAAGTAAATCTTTTTAAATAAAGCACAATAAACTTAGAACTAAATTAACTATATTTATGGCACAGACTGCTCCTTTTTGTAGAATAAAAACGTTGACAACATTAGAGCTCCACAAAAAAAATCATATAAATAACTAAATTCAACGATGCCAAAGCCATGTTCAATGCAGTTTCATTGTTGGATATGACATGTGGTACACACCCCTCCTTTCTTGTGAGTCTGATGCAGCATTAAATATTGTTGTTATTATCATTAACCATGCTTTTTGAAGGTATCCAGAATCTCCTAAGAAATTAGAACAATATACTTACTTATAGAAAATTGTCATAGATAAAAAGTTAGTAGGTAAGTACCTATGTATTATACAAAATTGCTTGATATTGTTTTTACCAAATAACCATGTTTGTTCACCATTCTGAGGAAGTCCATCCTCCAAATTATGAGGTAACATTTAAGATTTTTGAATCGTCGTCTCAAATCTTGCAAAACCACATAAAATAGTTTTATCTTTATGTCAATACTCTTTATTCTAGCAATTTTAACAAAACTGACATTTCCTGGTAAATCCCAATATAATAATAGGCATAATACTTACCTTTATTATGTAAGTAATAATTTATTTATTAAAACTTACCGTTTGAACGTAAGGACTGATATCTTTTCCTAATATGAAAGATGCTTGTCTGTATAAGATTTATAGGGTATAGTCAATAGGTACACCTTACTACACTTAGAGCGTTGGTTTAATACTCTAAGCTACCTGGCAAATTAAATCTTCATTGGAACCTGTAAAACAAATAGGCAATCTAAGTTAAAAATTGATAAATGGACATTATGGATAGGTTACATTTAATATTTATACAAAAAGTCCCTTACTGTTGTCTTAATCTTGACCTTTCTTGTCATGATTAAAGGTACTTAGGTGGATTTATTTGGCCCAAATGTTTGTATGATTTGAGAGCCCCTACAAATTGTTATGCAGCGACTTGCTCTTCGTTGCGGAAAATGTTGCATGACACACATTTATTTGGTCACTCACATCGCAACAACTATAACAGCACGCAATTCCCGGCAGACCTTAGCTAAATATTTTAAAGTTCGTAAACGAGAACTCTGAGAACTATTCACAAGTACAACAAACTCGATTTCGTTACTTTGCTCCAAGTAACGTAGGGAAACATTTCTTCCTTAGCGCCTGAGCACTTGATTATCGCAGTCCATAATAGCCCTAAAAAGAGCATTTTAAACAAAACTTTCAACACAACACAACTATTCCTTCATCAGCTGATCAAACAATCGCCATTTTGTGTGAATTTTTATCTTCAATGTTTGAGTGATCGCTAGATTAGCGATTCTTGGCTTGTCAAACTGTCAATTAGGTCTATTTTAGCGTAAATTTTACGTCGTAGGTAACTTTTGCTTATGTCAATCCCATACATTCGGTTTATCGTAGCGAAGATTTCGTAGCGTTTCATTTGTTTGCCAATTGACTAGGCCCTCAGGCGCTAAGGAAGAAATGTTTCCCTACGTTACTTGGAGCAAATTAACGAAATCGAGTTTGTTGTACTTGTGAATAGTTCTCGGAGTTCTCGTTTACGAACTTTATCTAACTAAGGTCTGCCGGGAATTGCGTGCTGATATAATTGTTGCGATGTGAGTGACCAAATAAATGTGTGTCATGCAACATTTTCCGCAACGAAGAGCAAGTCGCTGCATAACAATTTGTAGGGGCTCTCAAACCATACAAACATTTGGGCCAAATAAATCCACCTAAGTACCTTTAATCATGACAAGAAAGGTCAAGAATAAGGCAACAGTAAGGGACTTTTTGTATAAATATTAAATGTAACCTATCCATAATGTCCATTTATCAATTTATAACTTAGATTGCCTATTTGTTTTACAGGTTCCAATGAAGATTTAATTTGCCAGGTAGCTTAGAGTATTAAACCAAGGCTCTTAAGTGTAGTAAGGTGTACCTATTGACTATACCCTATAAATCTTATACAGACAAGCATCTTTCTTAATAGGAAAAGATATCAGTCCTTACGTTCAAACGGTAAGTTTTAATAAATAAATTATTACTTACATAATAAAGGTAAGTATTATGCCTATTATTATAGTGGGATTTACCAGGAAATGTCAGTTTTGTTAAAATTGCTAGAATAAAGAGTATTGACATAAAGATAAAACTATTTTATGTGGTTTTGCAGATTTGAGACGACGATTCAAAAATCTTAAATGTTACCTCATAATTTGGAGGATGGACTTCCTCAGAATGGTGAACAAACATGGTTATTTGGTAAAAAACAATATCAAGCAATTTTGTATAATACATAGGTACTTACCTACTAACTTTTTATCTATGACAATTTTCTATAAGTACCTAAGTATATTGTTCTAATTTCTTAGGAGATTCTGGATACCTTCAAAAAGCATGGTTAATGATAATAACAACAATATTTAATGCTGCATCAGACTCACAAGAAAGGAGGGGTGTGTACCACATGTCATATCCAACAATGAAACTGCATTGAACATGGCTTTGGCATCGTTGAATTTAGTTATTTATATGATTTTTTTTTGTGCCAAATAAATCCACCAATAAATCCAGGTGGATTTTTTTTTCTAATGTTGACAACGTTTTTATTCTACAAAAAGGAGCAGTCTGTGCCATAAATATATTTATCCATAAAATAGTAATTTGGTTTATTTGATGAGGAAAAATTAAGTATAAAGTTAATTTAGTTCTAAGTTTATTGTGCTTTATTTAAAAAGATTTACTTATGTACAAAAAAACAGTGCCTTCGTTGACAACATTTTTATTTTAAGAAAAGGAACAGTGTGCCATAAATATATTTAACCCATAAAATAGTAATTTGGTTTATATGATGGGGAAAAATTAAGTATAAAGTTAATTTAGTTCTAAGTTTATTGTACTTTATTAAAAAGATTTACTTAGGTAGATACTAAAAAACAGTACCTTCTTATACACACAATTGGCATTTATTTTTATACACATATAGTTTTAATGTCAATAAGAGAAAGTGAAGCCTCATATTTAATAAACTTTGACTTTGAGAGAGTTAGGTAAGGAAATAAGAATATATTAAGAAATACAACATTAATGTTACTTTTTACTTGATATTTAATTTTACTTGCAGTAGGTACCTATAGATAATGTTTAAGTATCTACTTATATCAATTTCTACTAGTCATAACATTAAGCTATTGAAGTTGTACTTGATTCATTATCAACATACAAAGGTAATTATATGTATAAACTTGCATTATTATTATCCGATTATTAAATCTGGTGGGTTCTATTGTGTTTGTTATAATATTGTTTTTTCTTTAAATAGGTGGCTTAACATAAGGTGGCTTGTTATACATATAATACAAATTAAGTTCCATATCTAGCATACTCTGTAATAGTTTAGTTATTATCAATTTGGCGATTGTGAAGTAATCGATTGTAATTGTTGCTTGAGTTTGTAATGTTACTATCACATTTTTATTTGTGTGAATCTGTAAATGGTTTGCTGTTTCACATTTTCAGTGTTATACTTTTTATAGAACTGTCGATTCACCTGTGAATATAAAATAAATAAATAAAATTAATTGTTTTTAAATTATTTTTGGTAAATATATACTACTTACCTACTAACTTTTTATGTATGACAATTTTCTATAAGTAAGTATATTGTTCCAATTTCTTAGGAGATTCTGGATACCTTCAAAAAGCATGGTTAATCATAATAACACCAATATTTAATGCTGCATCAGGCTCACAATAAAGAAGGGATGTGTACCACATGTCGTATCCAACAATGAAACTGCATTAAACATGGCTTAAAGTTGTACTTGATTCATTATCAACATACTAGGGTAATTATATAAAATTAATTGTTTTAAAATTATTTTTGGTAAACATATAAATAATCCTATGTTTTATTTCGAAACATTATCAACCAACTCATAATGAATGGCAGTGAAATAAATAATGTAAAATAAATAAATATTTTAACTTGTCGCGTAGAGACCACGATCATGTCATTGTGTCTGTGAAGGCGTATATTTAATAAATGATTTGACTTTTAATTTCAATTATTTTCGGTACCTACCGCTATAAATAAGTAACAATGAAATAATCCTATATTAAGGCGATATTGTCTTCATCGTCATCCTATGAACGTCCTGAAAGTTCCCACATGAACGACAGCACTAAGGCAGACTGGGCTATAACAGGCTTAAGCCCTGAGCCAATACAACCGCAGTGTGCTTTACGTGCCTTCCGAAGCACGGAGGAGCTCGAGACGCATTTTATTTGGTTACCCATCCTTTAGCTCGGTAATGTGAAAGTTGCGTAACTAACTGGCAAGATCACAAACTGGTGCGGCGCGGGCGGGGACTTTTTGCATCAGTTGAACCTCTAGCATTACCTTTCAAGTAACAGTAAGTACATTGCTTCGCTAGTTTGCATATTTTAAAATTAGTTTTAATTTAACTAGCAAAACCATGTACTTGGAATGTTTTTTATTTTATTTTATTTAGGACAATAATCAATTAGAAAAGTAATGTGATAGGTGTTGTAGTTAGACAACTAAACCCGAAAGCCTTAGCCGCTACGCCATAGAGTTACTTTAGGCGATGTACTCATACAAGATGCAAACGTTTTAATCACTACCTAGTGGGTACTCGCATCTAAGATCAAACTGTTTAAATGTTCGCGCGGTTTGTAACATTTAGTGTTATCACTTATTTCATTACAGACGGACGTCAAGTTGTTAATATTTGAGAAGTTCTTGGCAGCAAGCGTTTGCTTGTGGTCTTCAGTCTTAATTTATTTATATTATAAGCTGAAAAATGGGTTTGGTCTCATATCAATATCATATTATGGTAGGTAAGTCACTCGTCATCATTATAAGTACTTATTTACAAACGTGCTTGCCTGGCGAACTTCCGGCGAAAAAAGCGATTGATTCATTTTTCAAATTGTCTCACCCGAATTTCTTAGTAAAGTGACATTCAATTCACTAAAACTCAAAAGGATCGGTATGGTTACTACCTTTTTATTAATCTTACATAAGCGTTACATTATCATCAAACAAAAAAATACTAAGACAAGCCTGTATGTTCTATATCCCTTAGCTTATCGATATCGATGTAGCCTAGCGAATTTGATGAGCGATTTTGACGCTGTCACCGGTCGAGCGTTTGCCAGTTGACTAGGCCCTCAGAGGATAAGTCCGTGCATGATTCGATTTTCATGTTGCTGTAGTGAACATTATTAACAATATAGAAGTCAAGCAAGTCCGGGACTTTATTTTGATCCGATGGCCAGTAAGTTGGTTCACCATGTGAAATGCAGAGGAGATTGAGACTGCCAATAGCATGATATAGTTGTCTACCTCGCGGTAAAGTTAGTCTAGAGCCCCAATATGTATGCTTGGCGTTCCAGTCTCCACCACAGATGAATCTATTTCCTAGACTGGAAAAATATGTCCTGTAGTCCTCTGTAGAAATTGTGTGTCTTGGGGGGCAGTAAACTGAAGACAAAGTTGTCTCAGTTTTCTTTTCATTATTTTTACAGATGTACTTTGAACTTTTTCGGTGCTATATTCCGCTAGTGGGTAGTGTTTTATGTTTTCTTTTATTATCACAGCAGTTCCTCCGTGTGTATTTCCTGAAGGATGATTTGTAGTATAAATTTTGTAACCTTTGATACTAACATGAGTTTTCGATGTGAATCTAGTTTCCGAGATTAAAGCAATGTCTATTCTTTCCGTTTTAAGGAATACTTCCAATTCTTGTCGTCGTTCTGTTAACCCATTGGCGTTCCAGATTGCTATGCGGAGATTTAAGGTGCCGCCCGTGGCAATAAGTGTGTGATAAGTTGGATCATACGGTCCATCATGTTGTCGATCATGCTACTCATGATATGCTGTAATTTGTTAAACATTCCATCTAGTAAGTCAAGTAAGTTACTTTGGTCTAAGCGATCTGAAGCGATTTTTAAAGGTGGTTTGGTTTTTGTTATATCAGCTTATGACATATTTGTTGTTTGACTTCTTCTGTTATGCGGGAGATCATATGTTTTAGTTGGAGCTTTTCTACCCTGTTCGGGTATTTTCTGTTGGCTTTTGGGTATTTTTATCTTTTGGGTTTGCCTTTGGTTTTAGGATGACTTCTCTATATTGTTTGTATATTTTACAGCCTTTGTAGCTTGCTGGGTGTTTTTCTTTGCAATTTGCAGAAGTAGCCTCAATGTCTGGTTTTTTGGTACAAGATGCGGTTGAGTGCTCTTGACGATATTTTACGCATCTGAAGGGTCTGAAACATTGGTTTTTTGTATGGCCGTATCTTTGGCATCTTGCACTGCAGTATTTCTTGCTTTTTGTAGGGCGCATTAACGAAATCGAGTTTGTTGTACTTGTGAATAGTTCTCGGAGTTCTCGTTTACGAACTTTATCTAACTAAGGTCTGCCGGGAATTGCGTGCTGATATAATTGTTGCGATGTGAGTGACCAAATAAATGTGTGTCATGCAACATTTTCCGCAACGAAGAGCAAGTCGCTGCATAACAATTTGTAGGGGCTCTCAAACCATACAAACATTTGGGCCAAATAAATCCACCTAAGTACCTTTAATCATGACAAGAAAGGTCAAGAATAAGGCAACAGTAAGAGACTTTTTGTATAAATATTAAATGTAACCTATCCATAATGTCCATTTATCAATTTATAACTTAGATTGCCTATTTGTTTTACAGGTTCCAATGAAGATTTAATTTGCCAGGTAGCTTAGAGTATTAAACCAAGGCTCTTAAGTGTAGTAAGGTGTACCTATTGACTATACCCTATAAATCTTATACAGACAAGCATCTTTCTTAATAGGAAAAGATATCAGTCCTTACGTTCAAACGGTAAGTTTTAATAAATAAATTATTACTTACATAATAAAGGTAAGTATTATGCCTATTATTATAGTGGGATTTACCAGGAAATGTCAGTTTTGTTAAAATTGCTAGAATAAAGAGTATTGACATAAAGATAAAACTATTTTATGTGGTTTTGCAGATTTGAGACGACGATTCAAAAATCTTAAATGTTACCTCATAATTTGGAGGATGGACTTCCTCAGAATGGTGAACAAACATGGTTATTTGGTAAAAAACAATATCAAGCAATTTTGTATAATACATAGGTACTTACCTACTAACTTTTTATCTATGACAATTTTCTATAAGTACCTAAGTATATTGTTCTAATTTCTTAGGAGATTCTGGATACCTTCAAAAAGCATGGTTAATGATAATAACAACAATATTTAATGCTGCATCAGACTCACAAGAAAGGAGGGGTGTGTACCACATGTCATATCCAACAATGAAACTGCATTGAACATGGCTTTGGCATCGTTGAATTTAGTTATTTATATGATTTTTTTTTGTGCCAAATAAATCCACCAATAAATCCAGGTGGATTTTTTTTTCTAATGTTGACAACGTTTTTATTCTACAAAAAGGAGCAGTCTGTGCCATAAATATATTTATCCATAAAATAGTAATTTGGTTTATTTGATGAGGAAAAATTAAGTATAAAGTTAATTTAGTTCTAAGTTTATTGTGCTTTATTTAAAAAGATTTACTTATGTACAAAAAAACAGTGCCTTCGTTGACAACATTTTTATTTTAAGAAAAGGAACAGTGTGCCATAAATATATTTAACCCATAAAATAGTAATTTGGTTTATATGATGGGGAAAAATTAAGTATAAAGTTAATTTAGTTCTAAGTTTATTGTACTTTATTAAAAAGATTTACTTAGGTAGATACTAAAAAACAGTACCTTCTTATACACACAATTGGCATTTATTTTTATACACATATAGTTTTAATGTCAATAAGAGAAAGTGAAGCCTCATATTTAATAAACTTTGACTTTGAGAGAGTTAGGTAAGGAAATAAGAATATATTAAGAAATACAACATTAATGTTACTTTTTACTTGATATTTAATTTTACTTGCAGTAGGTACCTATAGATAATGTTTAAGTATCTACTTATATCAATTTCTACTAGTCATAACATTAAGCTATTGAAGTTGTACTTGATTCATTATCAACATACAAAGGTAATTATATGTATAAACTTGCATTATTATTATCCGATTATTAAATCTGGTGGGTTCTATTGTGTTTGTTATAATATTGTTTTTTCTTTAAATAGGTGGCTTAACATAAGGTGGCTTGTTATACATATAATACAAATTAAGTTCCATATCTAGCATACTCTGTAATAGTTTAGTTATTATCAATTTGGCGATTGTGAAGTAATCGATTGTAATTGTTGCTTGAGTTTGTAATGTTACTATCACATTTTTATTTGTGTGAATCTATAAATGGTTTGCTGTTTCACATTTTCAGTGTTATACTTTTTATAGAACTGTCGATTCACCTGTGAATATAAAATAAATAAATAAAATTAATTGTTTTTAAATTATTTTTGGTAAATATATACTACTTACCTACTAACTTTTTATGTATGACAATTTTCTATAAGTAAGTATATTGTTCCAATTTCTTAGGAGATTCTGGATACCTTCAAAAAGCATGGTTAATCATAATAACACCAATATTTAATGCTGCATCAGGCTCACAATAAAGAAGGGATGTGTACCACATGTCGTATCCAACAATGAAACTGCATTAAACATGGCTTAAAGTTGTACTTGATTCATTATCAACATACTAGGGTAATTATATAAAATTAATTGTTTTAAAATTATTTTTGGTAAACATATAAATAATCCTATGTTTTATTTCGAAACATTATCAACCAACTCATAATGAATGGCAGTGAAATAAATAATGTAAAATAAATAAATATTTTAACTTGTCGCGTAGAGACCACGATCATGTCATTGTGTCTGTGAAGGCGTATATTTAATAAATGATTTGACTTTTAATTTCAATTATTTTCGGTACCTACCGCTATAAATAAGTAACAATGAAATAATCCTATATTAAGGCGATATTGTCTTCATCGTCATCCTATGAACGTCCTGAAAGTTCCCACATGAACGACAGCACTAAGGCAGACTGGGCTATAACAGGCTTAAGCCCTGAGCCAATACAACCGCAGTGTGCTTTACGTGCCTTCCGAAGCACGGAGGAGCTCGAGACGCATTTTATTTGGTTACCCATCCTTTAGCTCGGTAATGTGAAAGTTGCGTAACTAACTGGCAAGATCACAAACTGGTGCGGCGCGGGCGGGGACTTTTTGCATCAGTTGAACCTCTAGCATTACCTTTCAAGTAACAGTAAGTACATTGCTTCGCTAGTTTGCATATTTTAAAATTAGTTTTAATTTAACTAGCAAAACCATGTACTTGGAATGTTTTTTATTTTATTTTATTTAGGACAATAATCAATTAGAAAAGTAATGTGATAGGTGTTGTAGTTAGACAACTAAACCCGAAAGCCTTAGCCGCTACGCCATAGAGTTACTTTAGGCGATGTACTCATACAAGATGCAAACGTTTTAATCACTACCTAGTGGGTACTCGCATCTAAGATCAAACTGTTTAAATGTTCGCGCGGTTTGTAACATTTAGTGTTATCACTTATTTCATTACAGACGGACGTCAAGTTGTTAATATTTGAGAAGTTCTTGGCAGCAAGCGTTTGCTTGTGGTCTTCAGTCTTAATTTATTTATATTATAAGCTGAAAAATGGGTTTGGTCTCATATCAATATCATATTATGGTAGGTAAGTCACTCGTCATCATTATAAGTACTTATTTACAAACGTGCTTGCCTGGCGAACTTCCGGCGAAAAAAGCGATTGATTCATTTTTCAAATTGTCTCACCCGAATTTCTTAGTAAAGTGACATTCAATTCACTAAAACTCAAAAGGATCGGTATGGTTACTACCTTTTTATTAATCTTACATAAGCGTTACATTATCATCAAACAAAAAAATACTAAGACAAGCCTGTATGTTCTATATCCCTTAGCTTATCGATATCGATGTAGCCTAGCGAATTTGATGAGCGATTTTGACGCTGTCACCGGTCGAGCGTTTGCCAGTTGACTAGGCCCTCAGAGGATAAGTCCGTGCATGATTCGATTTTCATGTTGCTGTAGTGAACATTATTAACAATATAGAAGTCAAGCAAGTCCGGGACTTTATTTTGATCCGATGGCCAGTAAGTTGGTTCACCATGTGAAATGCAGAGGAGATTGAGACTGCCAATAGCATGATATAGTTGTCTACCTCGCGGTAAAGTTAGTCTAGAGCCCCAATATGTATGCTTGGCGTTCCAGTCTCCACCACAGATGAATCTATTTCCTAGACTGGAAAAATATGTCCTGTAGTCCTCTGTAGAAATTGTGTGTCTTGGGGGGCAGTAAACTGAAGACAAAGTTGTCTCAGTTTTCTTTTCATTATTTTTACAGATGTACTTTGAACTTTTTCGGTGCTATATTCCGCTAGTGGGTAGTGTTTTATGTTTTCTTTTATTATCACAGCAGTTCCTCCGTGTGTATTTCCTGAAGGATGATTTGTAGTATAAATTTTGTAACCTTTGATACTAACATGAGTTTTCGATGTGAATCTAGTTTCCGAGATTAAAGCAATGTCTATTCTTTCCGTTTTAAGGAATACTTCCAATTCTTGTCGTCGTTCTGTTAACCCATTGGCGTTCCAGATTGCTATGCGGAGATTTAAGGTGCCGCCCGTGGCAATAAGTGTGTGATAAGTTGGATCATACGGTCCATCATGTTGTCGATCATGCTACTCATGATATGCTGTAATTTGTTAAACATTCCATCTAGTAAGTCAAGTAAGTTACTTTGGTCTAAGCGATCTGAAGCGATTTTTAAAGGTGGTTTGGTTTTTGTTATATCAGCTTATGACATATTTGTTGTTTGACTTCTTCTGTTATGCGGGAGATCATATGTTTTAGTTGGAGCTTTTCTACCCTGTTCGGGTATTTTCTGTTGGCTTTTGGGTATTTTTATCTTTTGGGTTTGCCTTTGGTTTTAGGATGACTTCTCTATATTGTTTGTATATTTTACAGCCTTTGTAGCTTGCTGGGTGTTTTTCTTTGCAATTTGCAGAAGTAGCCTCAATGTCTGGTTTTTTGGTACAAGATGCGGTTGAGTGCTCTTGACGATATTTTACGCATCTGAAGGGTCTGAAACATTGGTTTTTTGTATGGCCGTATCTTTGGCATCTTGCACTGCAGTATTTCTTGCTTTTTGTAGGGCGCATTAACGAAATCGAGTTTGTTGTACTTGTGAATAGTTCTCGGAGTTCTCGTTTACGAACTTTATCTAACTAAGGTCTGCCGGGAATTGCGTGCTGATATAATTGTTGCGATGTGAGTGACCAAATAAATGTGTGTCATGCAACATTTTCCGCAACGAAGAGCAAGTCGCTGCATAACAATTTGTAGGGGCTCTCAAACCATACAAACATTTGGGCCAAATAAATCCACCTAAGTACCTTTAATCATGACAAGAAAGGTCAAGAATAAGGCAACAGTAAGAGACTTTTTGTATAAATATTAAATGTAACCTATCCATAATGTCCATTTATCAATTTATAACTTAGATTGCCTATTTGTTTTACAGGTTCCAATGAAGATTTAATTTGCCAGGTAGCTTAGAGTATTAAACCAAGGCTCTTAAGTGTAGTAAGGTGTACCTATTGACTATACCCTATAAATCTTATACAGACAAGCATCTTTCTTAATAGGAAAAGATATCAGTCCTTACGTTCAAACGGTAAGTTTTAATAAATAAATTATTACTTACATAATAAAGGTAAGTATTATGCCTATTATTATAGTGGGATTTACCAGGAAATGTCAGTTTTGTTAAAATTGCTAGAATAAAGAGTATTGACATAAAGATAAAACTATTTTATGTGGTTTTGCAGATTTGAGACGACGATTCAAAAATCTTAAATGTTACCTCATAATTTGGAGGATGGACTTCCTCAGAATGGTGAACAAACATGGTTATTTGGTAAAAAACAATATCAAGCAATTTTGTATAATACATAGGTACTTACCTACTAACTTTTTATCTATGACAATTTTCTATAAGTACCTAAGTATATTGTTCTAATTTCTTAGGAGATTCTGGATACCTTCAAAAAGCATGGTTAATGATAATAACAACAATATTTAATGCTGCATCAGACTCACAAGAAAGGAGGGGTGTGTACCACATGTCATATCCAACAATGAAACTGCATTGAACATGGCTTTGGCATCGTTGAATTTAGTTATTTATATGATTTTTTTTTGTGCCAAATAAATCCACCAATAAATCCAGGTGGATTTTTTTTTCTAATGTTGACAACGTTTTTATTCTACAAAAAGGAGCAGTCTGTGCCATAAATATATTTATCCATAAAATAGTAATTTGGTTTATTTGATGAGGAAAAATTAAGTATAAAGTTAATTTAGTTCTAAGTTTATTGTGCTTTATTTAAAAAGATTTACTTATGTACAAAAAAACAGTGCCTTCGTTGACAACATTTTTATTTTAAGAAAAGGAACAGTGTGCCATAAATATATTTAACCCATAAAATAGTAATTTGGTTTATATGATGGGGAAAAATTAAGTATAAAGTTAATTTAGTTCTAAGTTTATTGTACTTTATTAAAAAGATTTACTTAGGTAGATACTAAAAAACAGTACCTTCTTATACACACAATTGGCATTTATTTTTATACACATATAGTTTTAATGTCAATAAGAGAAAGTGAAGCCTCATATTTAATAAACTTTGACTTTGAGAGAGTTAGGTAAGGAAATAAGAATATATTAAGAAATACAACATTAATGTTACTTTTTACTTGATATTTAATTTTACTTGCAGTAGGTACCTATAGATAATGTTTAAGTATCTACTTATATCAATTTCTACTAGTCATAACATTAAGCTATTGAAGTTGTACTTGATTCATTATCAACATACAAAGGTAATTATATGTATAAACTTGCATTATTATTATCCGATTATTAAATCTGGTGGGTTCTATTGTGTTTGTTATAATATTGTTTTTTCTTTAAATAGGTGGCTTAACATAAGGTGGCTTGTTATACATATAATACAAATTAAGTTCCATATCTAGCATACTCTGTAATAGTTTAGTTATTATCAATTTGGCGATTGTGAAGTAATCGATTGTAATTGTTGCTTGAGTTTGTAATGTTACTATCACATTTTTATTTGTGTGAATCTATAAATGGTTTGCTGTTTCACATTTTCAGTGTTATACTTTTTATAGAACTGTCGATTCACCTGTGAATATAAAATAAATAAATAAAATTAATTGTTTTTAAATTATTTTTGGTAAATATATACTACTTACCTACTAACTTTTTATGTATGACAATTTTCTATAAGTAAGTATATTGTTCCAATTTCTTAGGAGATTCTGGATACCTTCAAAAAGCATGGTTAATCATAATAACACCAATATTTAATGCTGCATCAGGCTCACAATAAAGAAGGGATGTGTACCACATGTCGTATCCAACAATGAAACTGCATTAAACATGGCTTAAAGTTGTACTTGATTCATTATCAACATACTAGGGTAATTATATAAAATTAATTGTTTTAAAATTATTTTTGGTAAACATATAAATAATCCTATGTTTTATTTCGAAACATTATCAACCAACTCATAATGAATGGCAGTGAAATAAATAATGTAAAATAAATAAATATTTTAACTTGTCGCGTAGAGACCACGATCATGTCATTGTGTCTGTGAAGGCGTATATTTAATAAATGATTTGACTTTTAATTTCAATTATTTTCGGTACCTACCGCTATAAATAAGTAACAATGAAATAATCCTATATTAAGGCGATATTGTCTTCATCGTCATCCTATGAACGTCCTGAAAGTTCCCACATGAACGACAGCACTAAGGCAGACTGGGCTATAACAGGCTTAAGCCCTGAGCCAATACAACCGCAGTGTGCTTTACGTGCCTTCCGAAGCACGGAGGAGCTCGAGACGCATTTTATTTGGTTACCCATCCTTTAGCTCGGTAATGTGAAAGTTGCGTAACTAACTGGCAAGATCACAAACTGGTGCGGCGCGGGCGGGGACTTTTTGCATCAGTTGAACCTCTAGCATTACCTTTCAAGTAACAGTAAGTACATTGCTTCGCTAGTTTGCATATTTTAAAATTAGTTTTAATTTAACTAGCAAAACCATGTACTTGGAATGTTTTTTATTTTATTTTATTTAGGACAATAATCAATTAGAAAAGTAATGTGATAGGTGTTGTAGTTAGACAACTAAACCCGAAAGCCTTAGCCGCTACGCCATAGAGTTACTTTAGGCGATGTACTCATACAAGATGCAAACGTTTTAATCACTACCTAGTGGGTACTCGCATCTAAGATCAAACTGTTTAAATGTTCGCGCGGTTTGTAACATTTAGTGTTATCACTTATTTCATTACAGACGGACGTCAAGTTGTTAATATTTGAGAAGTTCTTGGCAGCAAGCGTTTGCTTGTGGTCTTCAGTCTTAATTTATTTATATTATAAGCTGAAAAATGGGTTTGGTCTCATATCAATATCATATTATGGTAGGTAAGTCACTCGTCATCATTATAAGTACTTATTTACAAACGTGCTTGCCTGGCGAACTTCCGGCGAAAAAAGCGATTGATTCATTTTTCAAATTGTCTCACCCGAATTTCTTAGTAAAGTGACATTCAATTCACTAAAACTCAAAAGGATCGGTATGGTTACTACCTTTTTATTAATCTTACATAAGCGTTACATTATCATCAAACAAAAAAATACTAAGACAAGCCTGTATGTTCTATATCCCTTAGCTTATCGATATCGATGTAGCCTAGCGAATTTGATGAGCGATTTTGACGCTGTCACCGGTCGAGCGTTTGCCAGTTGACTAGGCCCTCAGAGGATAAGTCCGTGCATGATTCGATTTTCATGTTGCTGTAGTGAACATTATTAACAATATAGAAGTCAAGCAAGTCCGGGACTTTATTTTGATCCGATGGCCAGTAAGTTGGTTCACCATGTGAAATGCAGAGGAGATTGAGACTGCCAATAGCATGATATAGTTGTCTACCTCGCGGTAAAGTTAGTCTAGAGCCCCAATATGTATGCTTGGCGTTCCAGTCTCCACCACAGATGAATCTATTTCCTAGACTGGAAAAATATGTCCTGTAGTCCTCTGTAGAAATTGTGTGTCTTGGGGGGCAGTAAACTGAAGACAAAGTTGTCTCAGTTTTCTTTTCATTATTTTTACAGATGTACTTTGAACTTTTTCGGTGCTATATTCCGCTAGTGGGTAGTGTTTTATGTTTTCTTTTATTATCACAGCAGTTCCTCCGTGTGTATTTCCTGAAGGATGATTTGTAGTATAAATTTTGTAACCTTTGATACTAACATGAGTTTTCGATGTGAATCTAGTTTCCGAGATTAAAGCAATGTCTATTCTTTCCGTTTTAAGGAATACTTCCAATTCTTGTCGTCGTTCTGTTAACCCATTGGCGTTCCAGATTGCTATGCGGAGATTTAAGGTGCCGCCCGTGGCAATAAGTGTGTGATAAGTTGGATCATACGGTCCATCATGTTGTCGATCATGCTACTCATGATATGCTGTAATTTGTTAAACATTCCATCTAGTAAGTCAAGTAAGTTACTTTGGTCTAAGCGATCTGAAGCGATTTTTAAAGGTGGTTTGGTTTTTGTTATATCAGCTTATGACATATTTGTTGTTTGACTTCTTCTGTTATGCGGGAGATCATATGTTTTAGTTGGAGCTTTTCTACCCTGTTCGGGTATTTTCTGTTGGCTTTTGGGTATTTTTATCTTTTGGGTTTGCCTTTGGTTTTAGGATGACTTCTCTATATTGTTTGTATATTTTACAGCCTTTGTAGCTTGCTGGGTGTTTTTCTTTGCAATTTGCAGAAGTAGCCTCAATGTCTGGTTTTTTGGTACAAGATGCGGTTGAGTGCTCTTGACGATATTTTACGCATCTGAAGGGTCTGAAACATTGGTTTTTTGTATGGCCGTATCTTTGGCATCTTGCACTGCAGTATTTCTTGCTTTTTGTAGGGCGCTTTGAAAGAGACTTTCATATTGTTTATGTTGGTAACTTTAAATATGTCTTTGTTGTTATAGTTGGGCTCTATGTCAACAAAGAATATGGGTAGAGTCTCTTTGGTTGTTTTGTGCAATATGTTTACGATTTGTCTGACTTCATGTCCTAACGTTTTTAGTTCTAGTTTGATGTTCTCAATGTCTTCAGTAGCATGTAATCCTCTAAGCACAACCCTGTAAGATCTCTCACACTTCAGTTTGTATGTGTAGTGGCTTATGTTATTTGTTACAAAGTGGTCTCTTATCTTCTTGTATGTTTCAACATCTGAGGGGATTAACTTCACCATGTGACCTAATCTCGTTGTAGTTAGTGTGTAGTTTTTGTTGTCTGTAATATTAGCTAGGACTTGTTTCAGTGGTTTTATATCGGTTACTCCTGTTATAAAGATGGGTTCAGGTTTTGGTGGTTTAGGAGCAGGGATATCTTTTGCCTGGACATCATATGTATCCAGCATTTCATATCGATTATGTGTAGGAATCGGGTAAGTTGTTTTTGTTAATTTTCTGCTCTTGTTGTCATTTTCAGGACTGTTTCGCCCTCTTTTCCTTTTCGATGATGGCACCTTATCTTGTTGCCATATTTCTAGGTTAGAAGGTAGTTGTATTTCTAAGTGGGGCACAATTTTATTTCTGGTGGAAGTTTGGTCTTTTTGCGACTCATTTTTATCAGAATCTTCCTGGTCACTAATGGTTATGATTGCTTCTGTACTTTCTATGGTGCTCTCAGCGTCGGAATTTAAGTGGGCAATGGCACTTAATGATGCACTTCTCTGCCTGGTCACAAACAGGCCAGGGTGGAACGCTTGCTGGACCAGCTTTTTATTAATTTCATTTAGACCAGTAGCATTTACTGATAGCGGGCCAATTCTGCTATTTCATTTTTGGCTGAAACGAATCTGAAACGCTTTAGTTACACCATTTTCGTATTCTGCTAGCTAAACGCTACAGAAACGCAACCACAACGCAACCGAACCGCAACGTTTAGTATTCCACTAACAAAAACGCTACGCGAACCATTTGGTTCAACTAATGTTCGGTATTCTAATAAGCATTTCATTGTCGTGGCGGCCGAAACGTTACAATAACGCTTTGGTTCACCTGTCAAAAGTAGCGGTTTTACAACAGCAGCGATTTATTAACTTATGCGTTAAAAATTTAATAGAAAAGTGCTATTTTATCACAATTGAAGTGCTTAAATATACTTAAAAGGTTTGGGTATTCAAATGTTATAAGTTACCTGCTGTGAAAAACTTATTTTCTACAACTCAATATTATTTGCCCTCCTACATACCTACCTAACCTTTGTTTGATTTTTGTAGAAATATGGGATGTCTTCCTATCTAGCTTGGGATATGATGATAAGGCCTTCAGAGGCCTGGGTGACCTTGACGATTCGAAGCTCGCATATTCTTTTGCCGGTGGTGCTACTTCATGAGGAATAAAGATTTTTTATTGAATTTATTATCCTATTTCGACAAAAACGACAAATACAACTGCAAAATTACTACAAAATGCGATGCGCCGGCCGTTTAAATTCAACATAAGCTCACAGAATGGAGATTTGTAATATTAAGTATGCACAAATTTATTATCCTATTTCGATAAAAACGATAAATACAACTGTAAAAATACTTACTACAAAATGCGAAAATGGGCATTTTACGCAAAAATCACATTCGAAATGTAATAGGCCTCTTATGACCTTTCGTTTAGTGTAAAAACTAAATAAAAAGCTTGAGCCGATATAAAGAAATTTTGCAATTTATGACTGAAATAGGGATTCGTTGGGGATTTTTTTTCTAAAAAGCTTTAAACCAGAAAGAGATTTTAAATAAATATATAATCTTTTTTCTGAGTCGAGCTGGCCAAGGTCGATTAAAGACTGAGTAAGGATACCTACGTTATTCATAAAATTATAATGATTCATGCTAATAGGAAAAGTAATTTTTGGATAATTATTTCTTAAATTTTTTAGCTGGTTTTATAGAAAATTTCAGATTCCAGGCGATGTCGGATGCATAGATGAAACTCAGATAGCTATAATTAAACCAATAGAAAATGAAGAGCGATTTATAAATCGAAAGGGTTATTTATTACTCTTTGAATGTTCAGATTGTAATAGTTTGTTTAACAATTTGATTAGGTACATTAATAAAGCCACTCTATCCTCAATAGGGCTCATTGTGGTTTCCATTGAGGGTCCTCCTTCAGTTCCACTCATGTTTCTGCTGATAGAGCGCAACTTGGCTTTAAGGGAAGGGTCCCTTAACATCATTCCAGTACTGTAACAAAATATACAATTAATATATAAAGCAAAAATATATTGTTAGGTACATGAATAATATTCTACATAAATTTATTTTGAAAATCATACTGTAACTTGCTTGGTCCTGGCAATTACAAACACAACAAAAAGAGAATTATCAAATAGGTGCAGCCATTCTGAATTGATGCGCGTACAAACATGTGTGGCAATTGGTTTTTATTATTATAGATATGAAGGTAAAGTAAGTCACATTATTCTATTATACACGACTCCATTCTTTTGGATTTCTGAATGTGCCTCCAGCATTACAAATTGTGGCACACTCACTCCAAAGACACGATGCCAGTGCGCGAGCTTCATTGCTCTGTAGAGCTAGGTCTTTATGGGCCTCCATGAACTCCACGAGTAATTCCAACTGCTGGACAGTAGTAAATCTTCTGCCACCGGTATTTGGTTCAGCTCAGCTGAAGAGTCCAGTGACACTTTGATCTACGACAGATACACTATCAACTTAATTTTATTTCAAACACCAATCATTAATGACGTAATTATTATTACGTTTAATTTCAAAAAAACTTAATTATAAAATTTTTAAGTTAATTAACCCGGCAAATTTGCAGAAACGAATCCCTACGCTAAATGTGAAATAAGTAATGTTGATTGGGAATAGATGCTCAATGATAAAAGCCCGTAAACTTTGTTTGAAAATTTTTACAACTTACTGTAGTTACTGTCAAAACAAAAGTTATCAGTTTTTTTTAAAAGCAAAGGCTCGGAGCAAAGGTCTAACGCGATACAGTCATAAACTATAGAAAAAGGAGCAATGGATGGGCAACTATAGCTAATCATATTTTTTCTTTTCTTGTAACACTTTATAGCCGATAGTTAACCAACTGGGGCCCAAGTCTGCTAATTTACGAATGGCATAATTAAATCGCAATTGGATCGCATTGTAATTGTTTGACACATTTGGTATTCTCTTACTCATTTAGGAATACCAAATGTGTCAAACAATTACAATACGATCCAATTCCGATTCAATTATGACATTCGTAAATTAGCAGACTTGGGCCCCTGGTTGCGTTTCGGTTGCGTTTCGTTTGCGTCTCCGTTTCATAAGCTATGTTAGTAGAATACCGTTTTGTATTAGGACCGCAAACGGAACCAAACCGAAACGATGCCGATCTGTTGAGGAAAATAATTAACAGAATTGGCCCGCTGGTTGGTTCCTTCCCAACTCCGGTACACCTTCCTTTGGTCATTTTGAAAGAGGCGATTTTGACAATATCGATCCACACGCGCTCTATAGCGACGAATACGGCTTGCCAGCGCATAAACTTTCTGCTTCAGAAAGTCAATGCGTTCCAGGATACAAGCTATGTAGTCCCAGGGTCTAATCCCGGTCCCAGCAAAGGCCTGGTATGCGCGAAATATAAAAGTTCACATAGACAGAAATTAAGCAGAGGAGATAATCTCAACTCGATGCACTAAGTCAAACAGCAAACGAACTTCCAGGACACACAGCGAAACTAAAGTTGTGATTACCACGAACGTCAAGTTGCGAGTGAAAGTTTTTATGAGGTTTATTTCCAAAATAAGAACTTTGCTAAAATTAAATCATAAATCATACCGATAAGTTGTAAAATGGTCGGTGACCACAACAAAAGGCACTTTGTTTGTTTTCAAAGTCACAAATACCGACCGGCTCCTTTTGATTAGATCGCCACCCGTTTTATTATCCCGCTTCCTGGTTCCAGACAGTTTATGACCTTAACTGTATTTTTCTGGACTACGACGACTCACTGCATCATGCAATCGTTTAAAGTGGGGTCAGGTCAGTTACATCTTAAAAACTCTACCAAGTTATTAATTTGAATATTTTAAATTTTATAGTTTCAATAAAATCATCCATCACGTAGGTAACTTTATGTGCGCATGTATAACTTTTTATAATTAATTTTACTAAAATTATGGATTATTGTTAAAATTTTACAAATGGTTGGCGATTTCTGAAACAATGTCTTGCCCGCCCATGGGCGGGCTCGGCATGAAGGGTCAGAATTGACATTTTCTAAATCCTTAGAAACCCGGAGGCCGTTTAAGTTACGAATCAATTATAATAAAATGAATCATTACACAAAATCTTATAATTTTCTGATGTTATTTGGCAAAAACATATTTACATTATAAAAAACTTAACCTAGGTTGCCACCGGCAGCGGGGATAGACCCAAGCTATCGGTGGTTAGGGCTGCAGAGTGAGGAACCTCCTCACAATACGTGCCGTGTCAAGGAGTACTGCCTTCTGTATCTGGCCCTTGACCCAACCTTTTAGCGAGAGCCTCTCTAGATGTTGATCGAGGCTCTTAGCTATAAGACCGTGTGCCGAAACGACTATCGGTACAATAATAGTTGAATCCACATCCCACATAATAATTATTATTATTATTTAGCCCAATCTGTCCCACTGCAGGGCAAAGGCCTCCCTCTCCTTCTTCCACACTACTCTGTCTCCTGCTACTACGGGCCAATCTTTTTTGTAGGAGTCAAGCTCGTCACGCCATCTTCGCCTTGGTCTGCCGCGATGTCGTCTGGCATTAAATGGGACCCATTCAGTTTTTCTTTTCGCCCATCTTTCGTTTGACATGCGGCAAACGATCTGGCCCAATCTCACTTAAGCATAGCGGCCTTTTGGGTAACGTCCAATTTAACAAATTTAACGTCCAATCAAATTTCTAATTAAAAAAACTATTTTGATTATTAAATGTACTCAAATCATCCTATCTGTCGCTCTTCTTTCGTCCCTATTTTACTGCAACTAAAAATCCTTTTTTCGCGAAATTCATCTAATAATAAATTATAGGAACAAACATAGTTAAATAAAGCTTTCGCTAAAAATGCGACCCTAAAATTAGCTGCTACTGAATAATGCGTTCACGGAATACATCCAAATCTTATAAACATATCTCACGTACGCAGGCTTTCATTAGCGCATTATTTTATTGTAGGTACTCGCTCTCGCCATCAATCATCCATTTATTCTAAACACACCAGCTTCTTTTATGCGTTATACCTACATATACGATAGGTATACCTAATTTAAAAAGTTATGTACCTAATGTTATGCATCATTTTAATAGGTCCGAAGAATCATAAGACCGGCGGTCGCGAAACAATTGATTTTCAATTGTGAATGGTTTTACGATGCTCAAGAGGTTAAAATGGTATTGTGCATAAATATTTTTCCCTACTTTATCGGGAGTTAGGCATTCGCTGGCAACCTTTTTTTTATATTATATTAATTACAAACATAGTGTCAATCATTCCTAACTAACTAATACTCATACGCGGCTGTCGTCACGCACACTTCAAATTCAACACAAAAACCGAGCGGATTGGGAGAAGCGCTTGTACCGCGATGCTCCGTCTAGACATGGAGGTATATTATAGTCAAAGCAAAGGCCCCTATTAACATATAATGTAAGTTTATGGTTTTAGGCAATAGTAAAAGTGCGCATAAAATAAAACAAAGCATTTGCTTACGTATTTTATTAAAGTTCATAAGATTTTGTCTTCGTCTTCCATAGAAGACCGTGACGCTCAAAAGGTTAATTAAAGCGCTTGGCCGTCTCTCACCTAATGGTAAGTGACGCATCCACTAAGGAACGGCTATCTTATTTCTAAACTGTCGGAAGACAACAATGCTTTAACAGTGTTGTTGTAATAATAATA
Organism: Scoparia ambigualis; assembly: GCA_963921215.1. Taxonomy (NCBI): domain Eukaryota; kingdom Metazoa; phylum Arthropoda; class Insecta; order Lepidoptera; family Crambidae; genus Scoparia; species Scoparia ambigualis. The sequence continues at coordinate 18,857,615 of OY992503.1, forward strand.
TTTATTTATTCAGATAATTTGATCCATGTATTAGTAACAGTTCTTACATCTATGTTAGCAGAAATACAGATAGAGATACAATACCTACTTAATGTATAGTCAAATGATTTTTTTGTGAAAAATACATATTACAAACATTATATGATATGGTTTCTCGCCCGTGTGTGTCCTTAAATGTAAGGTCAACTGAACTTTTTGCGCAAAATACTTATTACAAATATTACACTGATAATGGTTTCTCGTGCGGGTGAGTCCTTAAATGTTTAGTCAAACTAGGTTTATATGAAAAAAACTTATTACAAACATTACACTAATAATATGGTTTCTTGCCCGTGTGAGTCCTTAAATGTGAGGTCAAACTAGGTTTAAACGAAAAACACTTATTACAAACACTACACTGATATGGTTTTTCGCTCGTGTGAGTTCTAATATGTGCAGGAAAAAAACTTTTATCTGAGAAAGACTTATTACAAACATTTCACTGACATGGTTTCTCGCCCGTGTGAGTCCTTAAATGTGAGGTCAAACTAGGTTTAAACGAAAAACACTTATTACAAACATTTCACTGACATGGTTTCTCGCCCGTGTGAGTCCTTAAATGTGAGGTCAAACTAGGTTTAAACGAAAAACACTTATTACAAACATTACACTGATATGGTTTCTCGCCCGTATGAGCTCTAATATGAGCAGACAAAAAACTTTTATCTGAGAAAGACTTATTACAAACATTACACTGATATGGTTTCTCGCCTGTGTGAGTCCTTAAATGTGGAATCAAATTTGTTTTACGTGCAAAATCCTTATTACAAACATTACACTGATACGGTTTCATGCCCGAGTGAGTCTTTAAATGTTTACCCAAATTAGGTTTATGTGAAAAAGACTTATTACAAACATTACACTGATATGGTTTCTCGCCCGTGTGAGTCTTCAAATGTAAGGTCAACTGAGTTTTTTGTACAAAAGACTTATTACAAACATTACACTGATATGGTTCCTCGCACGTGTGAGTTTTTAAATGAAAGGTCAAGTGAATTATATATGCAAAATATTTATTACAAATATTACACTGATATGGTTTCTCGCCCGTGTGAGTCCTTAAATGTTGAGTCAAACAAGATTTATATGAAAAATACTTAAAACAAACATTACACTGATATGGTTTCTCACCCGTGTGAGTCCTTAAATGTTGAGTCAAATTAGGTTTATGTGAAAAATACTTATTACAAACATTACATTGATATGGTTTCTCGCCCGTGTGAGTCCTTAAGTGTAAAGTCAACTGAGTTTTTTGTGCAAAATACTTATTACAAACATTACACTGATATGGTTTCTCGCCCGTGTGTGTCCTTAAGTGTAAGTTAACTGACTTGTTAGTGCAAAACACTTATTACAAACATTACACTGATATGGTTTCTCGCCCGTATGAGTCACTTCATGTATAGTTAAACTAATTTTTTGTGAAAAGTACATATTACAAATATTACAATGATATGGTTTCTCGCCAGTGTGAGTCATTTCATGTATAGTCAAATTAATTTTTTGTGAAAAGTACATGTTACAAACATTACACTGATATGGTTTCTTGCCTGTGTGAGTCCTTTTATGTATTGTCAAATTAGGTTTAGTTGAAAAATACTTATAGCAAATATTACACTTATATGGTTTCTCGCCTTTGTGAGTCCTAATATGTAAAGTCAATTCACTTTTATTTACAAAAGACTTATTACAAACATTACACTGACATGGTTTCTCGCCTGTGTGAGTTTTTACATGTATATTCAAATGAGATTTATGTGTAAAATACTTATAACAAACATTACACTCATATGTTTTCCCGCCCGTGTGAGTCCTAATATGTAAAGTCAAGTCACTTTTATTCACAAAAGACTTATTACAAAAATTGCATTTTTCGCCTTTTAAGATTTGTTTATTGTTTTTAACGATATTCACATAATTAATGGAATCAGGCGTTTCTTTGCGGATATGCATGATATACTAGAATGGCATAATGGAATAGCGGGATTAACACTATATATTTTTATTCTATTCTTGTAACAATATTCACCTCAACTTTGATATACTTAACTGTAGAATGTGATTTCATGTGACATTCTAATATATTTTTAGATATAAAATTTTGTTTACAAACGTCACATGTGCAGTTGGTTAAAAGTTTCTGCTTATTTCTAATATTGTTTTTACAATTATTTATTTTTCTTGTTTGTATTGATCGTATCCCATATTAGCATTGCTTAGAGTATTATCTTCATTACTATTATTGGTTTTGGTAAATACAGTTTTTTGATTATTGTTTTGTGGTGATGTTTACTCGATATCTTTATAAATAATTGTTTTTTTTCTTCAGTTGCCTAGGACGTCTGATTTACTCCATTGCCAGTATCAGTACTTTGTTTACGTTTTTTCTGTATTGCAGCACCTGTGAAATTATTATATTTTTAGTTAATTTACTTATCTAATTAAAACTTGTAGTTTAAGGATTCAATTCGAGTAGAATTTGCAAGCACTTTTTCGTAGTTTTCACAGTTTTATTAATTAATTTATTTATTTAGGGAAGTACTTAATTATTACACAAAACATAGGAATTAAAAAATAGCAAAATAGCATGATAAATTGTATAAGAGCTAAAATCCTCTCAATCTAAAAAATGTGTACACAACACGATTAATAATAAGCGTCCATGTTAAACCTTTTTACCCTTCGATCAACAATATTGTTGATCGAAGAGTTTACCTAATCTAAAACTACCTATCCAATTAAAAACTAATTTTATACCTACATAGAATGGTGAATAATAAAAATAAAACAAATCGTAAACTTGTTCTAGGATAATGTTGACAACTTTATGAAGTTTTCCTAATAGGTGGCAAATTCCAAACCGAGAATTTTCCGGACAGTTTTTTTAAATACATGTATTTTCACGGAAAATATGTCGATGTTGTTATTAAGTGCAACCAGTTCATTGTACAGACGGCACCTTCTGACAATGGGATTGTAATATGATGTATTATTTTTATAGACATTTAGTGCAAAAGGCGCCCGCTGCCGTGTCAAGGCAATATCATGCATCTTGAAAAACAGCGTTCCAAAAAAATAAAAAATTGACGTTGAAGTTTTTAAAGGTTTTACTGTCCCAGGTCTTTCACATTAATATTTATTTACATAGTTATGGTTAAATTATATTCTGAAATCTATCTCGAAGAAGGCTTCATTCATGTTTTTCTCAATTTGTATTTTTTAAAGAAGTTATTACGTGAGGGTGGCGGGCGGTGCGGGGTATCGCGCGGGACGAACGGACGCCGCTTGTAACGCACTTAATATTCGTCTCGTATACTCGTCATAGTGACCGCATACTGTCTGGTGGTAAGCAGCCGATGCAGTCCAAAATAATGAGAGCGCTCTCCACCATGGAATAAGCACGGTAACGAGCGCACCCATTCATGGCGACCTGCATAAATGCCGTTTCACGCCCCGCTTACAAGACCCGGGACTATAGGAGCTGGGAAACACATGCGCCGGCAAAGAATTCCAAAGCCGTATTGTCTTACAGAGGAACGACTTGCCAATTTTTTTGGTACCTACGAGTACTGATAGTCAGTATGATGGTGGTTCCTAAGACCAGCACGTGTAGTCCGGGAAAGGATAGGGCGGGATTAGATTAAGAAGTTCTTCAGAACACTATCTGTAGTAATTCCGGTAAAAGACACTGAGAGAAGACATTGCTTCAATGTCTCTACGTAGCTGGAGGTCCTTAAGAGAGGCTGTACCTCAGCATCTCAGCATGCACCGTACTGTCATCCGCATAACAATGAATATTGCCCAAGGACAACATGTCATTAATATGCAGAAGAAATAGAGTAGGTGAGAACACAGAACCCTGCGGCACTCCGGCATTGACTTTGTAGAATGCGGAGGAACTACCCTCACAAAGGAAACGAATCCTCCGAAACATACGTTTCAATGGGCGGCACACCGAAGGCCGGTAACTTGGAAAGAAGGGAACGATGCCACACTATCAAAAGCTTTGGCGATATCAAGGCTAACTGCCAGGGATTCGCCATGCTTATCCATCGCTTCACCCCTTGCGTGAGTAACGTACGCTAGAAGATCACCCGTTGATCGCTTGGATCTGAACCCATACTGGGGATCCTGGAGCAGCGAGTGATCCTCTAGTTAAGACTAATTAATTATCCGCACGAACACCTTGCACAGAAGTTACAGCGCAGCGATGGGAATAAAACAGTCTAATATTTTTCCCACGCCAAATCACAGTATAATAAAATGTCTTAGTCTTAAAAACTACTAATAGACTAATATTTTTTTCATGCAAAATCAAAATTTACTTATACCTACCTACCTACCTACTTAATCGAAAATTTTGATTTATTAGACATCATTGATAAGAACCGAAAAAAACAAAAAACCGGGTTATACAATTTTAAGAACCGGTTCTTTAAGGATTAAAAGAACCGGGTAAAACCGGGTCTTTTCGGAACCGGGTAGAACCGGGTGCACGCCCTACTCTCCATGTACCCTATTCATACGCAAATAAAATAATTTCATTTCATTTCACTTTGAATAAAAGCGTTTTGCATAATAAGGTAAGTCATTATTACCTCGACTTTTATGTAACTTTTACCTATAAGTATCATAGATATAATAACTAAAGCATAGTAGGAGTCGAAAGGAGACTCGTGTAGTTGTCCTATTTTTTCAAATGGGCCACAAACATTGAAAGAAAATAAACAAAATAAGTTGCCAAAAACGTCAAATGTCTAGCGAAAAAAAAACCGGTCACCATTTATGATACAAAATTCAAAAGCGACTTACACAAATGTAATTCGAATGGTGACCAAACGGAGTGCCCACGCAAATGTCATAGCACTCCTTCTATGCTTTAGTTATTATCTCAGAATAATAATGCTTTAGTTATTATTCTATGGTTATTATACTGAGATGGGTGTGGGTCCGCTTTCATAAATTTTGTTAACATATTTTAGCTTGCCATAATAACCATTGACATAACAATTGATTGTAATAATGTTTATATCCATAACTGATATGCCATAATAAACTTTGCCATAATCTCACTCGACATAAGATTCGCAAATCATAATTACATTAGTACTAACGTAAAAAAGTCATAAATATATATGTAATAACCATAAAGTTCATAATAATATAACTCATACAACAAAATTGACATAATTAATTTATTACATAAAAACAAACCAAACCTAACCTAACCTAAAACGCTCAATACCCTTTTTAATAGTACATGGTTTTATGGATTTCATTCATTATGTGACATAAAATTATGACAAAAGAAAGAAAGTCAAAGAACATTATGACTCCAGATTTTTGGGCAAATGAAATTAGGGATTTCATTAGTTATGATTTACAATATTAGTACTGACATACAATAGTACAAATTATGTTTATGACACATAATAATTATTACAACAGAGTATTATGACAAAGGGGCTTGGGACAAAGTTGTTATGACATTAAATAATAGGACAAAAATAATTAGGAAAAGCAAGGGACGCCCTACTGAAATATGTAACTATTGTAGTCGGTGTTAATTATTCAGTGCTTGCTTGGATAGGACGTATTCTTTGTTATTTGTGCTTTGGTAAGTAAGCCGAAACTCGTCGCCTGTCGATGAAGTTGATGACTTTTGGGGACACCATCAAATGTTCCAAAAAATTCGAGAAGACCACGCACTAGCACTACCACCGAACATAACCGACAAGATGAGTTTATTTATATCTCGCAAATCCAGTGTTTCCGTTGAAATCAAACCGATTCCAGCCGTGGGAAGATATGAAAACGGTTTTACCAGGGCTGTAGAAGCTTGATTATCGTTTTTTAAAATACCAGGGACGTCAGTTCCGGCGGAACGTCTATTTTCATAAGCTAGAGCTCTGATTTACAGAGACTAGGAACCGCCTGTTGGGATCAAGGGTTAATAAATCACTTTTTTGTCTAATTCCACGGGAGATGACTTTCGATTTAGGAAATAAAGATATATTTTAATAAACAGCTTTTAAGTAATATTTTACGTCTTTTTATTTACACTGAATGAAACACAAAAAGTACTCGATACCCGAGTAACTCGATACTTTTGATGCGAGTATGATACAGATATCGATACTTTTATAAAAAGATCTAGACTTTTATAACAAGAAATCGATACTTTTATTTTGATACCATATCACTACTCGAACCGTGAATCGATCGGCAGCTCATTCACATTCCAAATTATGTAAGTACCTAAGTACCTTGGTGCAAACAGCATCAGAGAGACTTTAACACGCCCTTGATTGCTCATATAATTAACTCATTAATTACTAACTAACGCCCACCCAGTTACATACAATCACAAAAATATTTGAAATTAGCACGATAAACTACACCTACTATTACGTTCGAATAGGTTTTTTTAAATATATTTCATGACCATGTCCTTCAGTCGTAATAATAGAGTCGTAGCAATGCTTAGGTAGAATGATGATGAGTGATGATAACATGAACAACCACGCTCACTTCGTTCGCTGCTTCACTTCGTTCCGCGGTTGTATTGATTTTAAGCCAGACATCCCAAATTTATTTCAGTAAAAATCACTTTTCGAACATTAAATCGATCGTTGCCTGATGCAAATATTTAGTAAAGACGCTGATGTTTGAAATATTATTGGGATGTCTGGCTCAAAATCCACACAAACGCGGAACGAAGTGGAGCAGCTAAATAAAATTAATTTTTCGTTCAACCGATCGCTGTGTTAAATAAAACACGAACATTTTCTGTCACATAAAACCTAACTTACATGCCGTATGGTAGCCGTAACAAACTTGCACTTTCAACGCTCTAATTGCACTGTTATTCGTATTATTTGTTGAAATATAAGTTTCTGTCTCAAAAAGTTTTGCAGAGGTTTAGCACTAGTACAAACTGACACACGTAATGCACTTGGCATCGCCAAGAATAATGAACAATTATGATGACGATTCTGCTGCGACCGCGTTACGTATTATAAAGCGGAGTTCACAGTATGCAATTTATTTAGATTACTTATATCAACCAATTTTTCAGCACATAGTAGGTATATTACATTCGGTAAAAATAAAAATAAGGGAAAAACTGTATGAAGTCCCACTGCTGAGCGAAGCCCTAAATCATTGGAAATAAGTTTTCGCTATAATTTATGAGTATGCGAATAAGCATTCACCATGATTACCAAATGCCGCTTGGTGATCACAAACCCATCGAAAATTTCTGATAAGTACCATATTTTTGTTCGATCGGAGAATTGAACTCGCGACCTGATTTTGTGCAGAATTATAATGATTAATATCATATGCTTATACCTATTTATTTCTCCAGTACAAAAAATCTGACTGCAATATATTTTGTTTTGATGAGAATATTCAAACTTAGCTCATAGAGTTTTAGAATAAATTACTGTAAGTAATAGAATAAATAATAATAAACGAATATATGCACACATATTTAGGCGGGATTTAACGCAAAACTACTCAGTAAAGGCATTCTACGCATACCTTTTATACCCGACGTTTCGACCGAGTTGCACCGGCCGTGGTCACGGGTGGACTGCTGTCGCGGTGTATCGCCTCCGTTTGCGTCGCTGAATCTTCATCCACCATCACATTATTTATCCAACTACCGTCACACACAACACAAACGGTGTCCCTATTCCGTATACAAGCCTTATTCTGGTAGTTAGCCGATTGCGGACTAAAACGAAGTGGCGGTTTTGCAAACACTGGTTTCCACGCTGATGATAGTTTGTGACCATCTTCCCGATTGAAATTGTTCGGATGTTTCTTAATTTCAATCGCTTCACGCACTACTCTTGAATAAAAGTGGCGATCTGTGGAGAGGACTTGCGTACGATGAAATTCGATCCAGTGATTTGCGCCTTTTTCAAGTTAATGTTCATGTTTAGGAGGTACTCAATAAAAACGGATATCGAGTGAATCGACTACGGAAGCAGCCGACCAAGAGTGACAAACATCCCGAAGTTAGAAGACAACCAGCCTATATGGGGTCTGGTACCTAATCCCGAATGACAAAAGCACGAATAACAAATGCCCGAACACTAAAGCCCGAAGAATCACTTGCTCGAACGATTAAAATCTCGATGGTTCATAAGCCCGAAAACTCAAAACCCCGAAACACAAATGCCCGAACATTATTCGCCGAAGAATCATTAGCCCTAATGCTTAAAATCCCGATCGTTCATAAGCCCGAAAACTCTTTTTAAATAGAAAATATCTAAATAAACGACACAGTAGCTTGTTTCTTTTGGTGAACTGTGGACATCCCAGGCGCTGGCCTTTAAAATGTCTCTGACCACATTTTTGGGATTTATGGTCTTAAGCTGTATGTATATAAGTATGTACGTAGGTAACAAAATAAATACAAATTATTCTTTGAAATCAGTATATTTTCTTATTTTCTATTGAACATTAAACAATCCAATATCATTTAAAAAAATATTGATTAGGCAATTAAAAATTGTAGAAAAATGCCAATTAAATTATCTGTAGGTATCTTACGTAAATGACAATATTTTGTGCGTGCGAATCGGACTTATACCACCGTATATTAAATAATACTGATTTCAAAGAATAATAATTTGTATTTATTTTTTACGTTACGTTACTTACATACTTATATACATACAGCTTAAGACCATAAATCCCGATCGATGATCATTAGATCCTTCGGCGAATAGTGTTCGGGCATTTGTGTTTCGGGCTTTTGAGTTTTCGGGCTTATGAACCATCGAGATTTTAGCGTTCGAGCAAGTGACTCTTCGGGCCTTAGTGTTCGGGCATTTGTTATTCGGGCTTTTGTCATTCGGGATTAGGTACCCGACCCGCCTATATGCCTTATGATAAAGGAGTCACGGACAAGATCGGCCACATATTACGCGAGTACTCGATACCGACTATATACACTCCAGGCATAAAGGTCAACAACATTGTGGGCTCCCCCAAGGATGTTTTGCCACTTCAAACAACAGGCGTATACAAGATAGACTGCAGCTGCGGTAGTTCCTACATAGGCCAGACAAACAGGACTATCCATGAGAGGGTCAAGGAACATATTGCGGCTGTGAAAAACCGCCAGTTTAACAAATCAGCCATTGCGGAGCATTTACTTGAAAGAGGCGCAAATCACTGGATCGAATTTCATCGTACGCAAGTCCTCTCCACAGATTGCCACTTTTATTCAAGAGTAGTGCGTGAAGCGATTGAAATTAAGAAACATCTGAACAATTTCAATCGGGAAGATGGTCACAAACTATCATCAGCGTGGAATCCAGTGTTTGCAAAAACGCCACTTCGTTTTATTCCGCAATCGGCTAACTACCAGAATAAGGCTTGTATTCGAAATAGGGACACCGTTAGTGTTGTGTGTGACGGTAGTTGGATAAATAATGTGATGGTGGAGGAAGATTCAGCGACGCAAACGGAGGGGATACACCGCGACAGCAGTCGACCCGTGACCACGGCCGGTGCAACTCGGTCGAAACGTCGGGTATAAAAGGTATGCGTAGAATGCCTTTACTAAGTAGTTTTGCGTTAAATCCTGTCTAAATAATATGTGTGCATAATGGAACGCAAAAGTTCAAAAGTGTATAAACGAATGTTTTTCAACGATTTGCACTTATCTTAATGTTGTATGTTACAGTCACTTGATCGAATATAGGTTTTAATAAAGTTTTATGTTAAACTACTATTTCGTGTGGAAATGTAATCTATTATAGTTATTTATTTCATTTTACATGCTGATTTACAGATTATGCGTCCAAAACACCGACATGTCATACATAAAATAAAAATGTAAAAATCTTAAGAACTAGAGTCTCAGTATACAATAAAATTATGTCACAAAAATTGGAAATTAAAATAACAAAAACATAATTACTTACCACAAAATAATTAAAAATTAAATAGCTTATTCTATACATATAAATAGTTTATTTAATAGTTGTGGTCGAAAAAGTAAAAGGCGTGAGGGGCCTCCGCAGCAGGCGCGGCCGCCGGCGCGGCGCGACCAGCCCCGAGGTGGTTTGCGGCACGCGCGCCGGCACCGAAAGGGACACCCGGCCGACTACGTACGGACAGTCGATCTTATTGTAAAGCACTGAGAAGTAATGTATCATAAGAAGTAGCTTCCTTCTAAGAGCGAGCGTGTCGAGACCCATCATACCGTACACAAATGAGGACGGGTACAGAAAGGGATAGTATCCGTTACATTTCTTAAACAGCCAACGAGCATACTTTCTCTGCAACTTTTCTATCATGAGGCTATACTTTTCCTCATCCCCCATGAGGACCCAAACGACTGACCCATAATCAAGTTTACTGCGTACGTAGGCGCCGTACAATACTCTAGCAACAGAAAAACTACTAAACTCAGATGATGTCCTTATAATAAAACCTAGTAGTCTACTTGCCGACTTACATATGTTTGTCAGGTGTTTGTGAAAGTCCAACCAATTATCTAATGTTACCTAGGTCTTTAATTTCAGAAACTCTTTCTAAAGAAGTGCCAAATAGCTTGTAGTCAGTTTCTAACGCGTGTTTTGCATTTCGCGGCATTAAAAGACAAATGATTTCTATCGCTCCACTCAGCTACAGAAACAATGTCACTCTGCAGAGCGTCCGCATCCGCTTGACTACCTACATCCATATACAGTTTGAGGTCATCCGCGAACAGCAGGCACTCCGCTTATTGACACATGTTGCATAATAAGGACACAAAACATCATTAAAACATACTACTTATCTTTACCTTAATTTAATAACAAAGCATGTTACACAATTTGTTTATATGTATATACCTAGGGTTGAAATAAATTTGATTAATAAAGTTATTATTTAAAATTTTATTTTCTTACTTACTGTAACATAAACAGGAACAACGGGCCTCGCTGTGCGGTGCGCGGGGGCGGTGGGCTAGCCGAGCGTGGGCGCAGCCAGGACGTGCGCGATAGCAAGTTAGCACCCAAGTAACACTTATGCAAGATAACAGTTATACACTTTGAATTTTTTACAGTTTAAAGATGAATATGGTTTGTGTAAGAGCTTTGGGAACAGCCAAATACTGAATGAGGTTGAGATCGGACCTTTAAAATACTTAAGAGGCCTATTACATTTTGAATGTGATTTTTGCGTAAAATGCCCATTTTCGCATTTTGTAGTAATTTTGCAGTTGTATTTATCGTTTTTATCGAAATAGGATAATAAATTTGTGCTTAATATTACAAATCTCCATTCTGTGAGCATAAGTTGAATTCGGACGGCCGGCGCATCGCATTTTGTAGGAATTTTGCTGTTGTATTTATCGTTTTTATCGAAATAGGATAATAAATTCATTATAAAATCTTTATTCCTCATGAAGTAACAATTACTCTGGTATAAATTTTGCTCAATAATATTATCGTAGATAGGAGACATTCACAGTTAACTTATAGCGATTTTCGAAGTTTTTTGGTTTAGAATAAGATTTTTTTCCTATATAAAATCAATGATATCTTAAAATTCCGAGGCCACTACGCACTATTCGACTATATAATAGATAACATTATAATTTTTTATTTCACTTCTCTACAACAGTAGTTCAAACGATGAGCTCAAAAAAGTGCCTTCGCGCACTTTATGAAAATTTTTCTCTGCAATTTTGGGTTTAATTAAAAAGTTAAGCAAAATTTACAAAAAGCGAGGCCACTACGCACTATTCCAATAGCTATTCTACACTATTCAATAAGTCATAATTGTTAATGTATTTTTGTTTCTGAGATCCATAACGCCAAAATTGGCCATTTTACGCAAAAATCACAGTCGAGATGTAATAGGCCTCTTAATGCATAAGTGTTGGATTAGCTTTTCTGCTTCACCTCTTAATTTACTTTTAAGAAATTGAAGCTTTCGAGCTCTGGACAAGGATAGGTTATTGTGAATGGCTTCGTGAAACAGGTCTTTAAACGAATTCCATTGCTGGTTATTTCCCGTAAAAGTTGGTATTTCCATCTGTGGAGTCGATTTATCCCGGACCACATCTGGGTGTTAATAGTCTTCTTAAGACTGAGAAAAAGTTTTTCATATTTCGCGAACTGTTCTTCATACTTGGGATGGTCAGTATTGGTTTTGCTGTCGATATCGCAATGTAACGAATCTATCACCGCCCGCATCTGGCCTTCAATAGCATGAGAGCGTCTTCGAACTCCCATTTATCGGACAGCTCATGAATATCGACATTTGCAGCACTTCGATCAAAGGCCTTGAAGTTGCTGGTTTGCTTACGCAGCATCTCATCTAACTTGCTGTTGGTTCCTTCGGACTTTCTCAGAGGAGCCATAGGCGAGAGAACTGGTTTCGATGTTAACTGCAACGGCGTTGGTGGTTTCAAAAGTGGTGTGGTTCGTCTACTGGTTTCCTGTTTATCACTTTGCATCAACTGCCTAGTGCCTAGCCATGTCCGTGACCCCAGCGGGATAACCCCTTCAGATCGGCTTCAAATTACGCAAAAATTTTGTTGATAATATGTTTAAAGGAGAATGGGCAAAATCGTATGGCGCTTGGTCTATCAGCGGCCAGGAACAATTTTAATTTTTTTTGGTGTATTATCACCCTACAATCACCCTCAAGATGTTTTGTATCTGTGGTGTAATTATTAATAGAATTAAATACATTTTTATTTTAGATATGTCAGTCTGTGATTTAGCGTATTATAACTAAGGTTTAGCCTTAAAAATAAGGAAATAAAATAAAATGGCTTGTAGACTTCATTAAAAATACATTTACTACTATGATAAAACATCGCCAATAATAATAATAATGATAACGTCATCAGAACTCAGTGCTATTATTAAACATTAACACATTTCATGTACATGGGCTAGACATCAAGACAAGGATGCCGTTATCAGGACACACTGTACATTAATACATTTAATGTACAATAATAGCACTGAGTTCTGATGCCGGTAATAAAATATCCTCGTCTTGATGTCTAGCCCATGCCAGATACCACACTATACACATAACGTGTGCACAGCAACCGATTGTGCGCCTTCCACTTATACAACTGCAATAATAATGAGCAATTGCTTCTCTATTTTGTCTTTCTCGGTTAATTACAATATAAGAATAATATATTCTGGACCTCACATGTCTAGATTGTATTCGAACACGTAATAACCAAATGTCTTCTTCTTCAATAAAATCTCTGAGCTGACTTATTTGACGCTCTCGGTATACTTCAATATTGTACAAGCCTTCAACTAAGTGTTCAGCGTAGTAGCTGCGAGCCAACTTGATTTGGTATGTGCCAAGTGCAAACAGAATTAGGTCTTCTTCAGAAAAAACCGGGAAGTCTTCAAAAATAGGTTGATCACTGCTGAGTCTTTCAAATGATGCCCTCTGTCTATTTATGTTATGACGGATAACATAATCCGCTAAAAGGTTTGGTATTTCAATGCGTTCATTAATTATATTCACGAACGACGATGCATAAATACTATCTTGTATTGGTGTCTGAAATGCATTGATGAGTGCCGCTGCGTTTTGGAAGTCCTGGAACATGTGACTTAAGGCGCGATTAAAATATTCTTGCCTAAACAGTTTAAAGTCTCGCTTGAACTTGCCATTTATAACTTCCACTACCCAGCGGCATAGAGTGACCAGCCTAGTTCTATTGGCCTGTTCAGTAGTAAGCTGGTCTGCACCGCGGTCTTTGGTTTCGGGCATATAGGCACTGTAGTTGAATCGCTGCAAATCGCCACAGACGTCTCTGAACCCACGATCTAAAATGAATATATCGCCAGCCCGGTAAAACCAGTGAAATGTGCCTTCTTCGTCATTTATTATTCTTTCCAAAATACTGGCATCTGAGTCGGTAGCAGCATAGGGCCCACAAACATCAATTATGTGCCCATCGGAACACACCATTAAAAACGGTTTCAATAGATTCTCGTATTTGTGTAGACTGTAGGTCTCTCGCTGGAACGAAAAGTTGGAGCTCTTCTGAATGTAAATATATGTTCCATCCATGATTGTTATTGCCTTCCTATCTTCTGGAGACGACTCGGGATTTCCAAATAACGCGTTTAGTACAATAAGATTGCGGTCAGCGACCGTTCTTCTATTTAAATGGTCAAGTCCAAGGTGTCTTGGCTTAAAATCCAGAGATATAGCATCACGTGCGGTTTTTAAATGCCTTTCTAGAGTCCTTCTACTTATGTTAAAGAGCGTGGCTAATCTCTCGTTGCTATCACCAGTTCGCAACTTCATTAAATAAATGGCTAGTTTCGTTTTGGCGTTTGACTCAGACAAAGAAGGCGTTTGTTCCAAGATTGAATGGAATTGATCTCTGCTAACGCCCAATCGAATATGAATCTCATTAGTATCCATATTTTCGATATCTTCAAAGTCCAGAATATTTTTTTTTAAAACAGCTGTTTTCAAAAGCTCTAGTATTTGCACAAAATGAGTGCTGTTAAAATCATGTCTGAGATTTGGACTATCAATGAGCTCCTCCCAATCATTCGATGTTAAATGTGGATCGCATATTCTGGCACTGTCTGGTATGAATAAGTTAGAATGTAACAGAAGAGTAATCCTTACATTCTCAGGCATTCGACGACGTGACACACTACGGCATCTGTCAAACACACAATTCGCTGAGGTGCTAGGCACTCGTGAATATTCTTCCACTTGAAGAACACAGTCGTGCGGGGCAGGGTAATTGTTTGGCTGCACAGCCCGTTGAGCTCGTTGCCAACATGGTCGACAAATGTATTCTCGGCCGTTGTATTCAACCTGAAAAGGAAAATAGTTTATAACATAGTAGTTTCGGTCTAATCATGTTTTGTATAGTGAAGAACATGCCGAGCTCTTTTTCCACGTGACAAATGAGTAATAATAATAATAATATTTCAGACATGTCACTCTGGGCCACACAGAGTTATCTAGTCCCAAACTAAGCTCGAAGCTTGTACTATGGGTACTAGACTACCGATAAACATACTTATATACTTTTTTTTTGTAAATAAATACTTATTATACATAGAAAACACCCAGACCAGTACGAATAGACATGTTCATGCACACAAATATTTGTACCGTGCGGGGATCGAGCCCGCGACCTTTTGGTTCAGAAGCGCGTTGCGAACCACTGAACCAAGCGGTCGTCAAGTCATGAATGAGTCATGCTCATACGCATTGTTAGTGAGTTTGGCCTCTATTATGTCTCGAAGCTAGATAACGCTGGCTTTGTTTTCATAAGCGCCATGTGTGAGAAAGAGAGAGAAGATCTGTTTTGATTATGACTTAACTATTCTTAGAAAAGAACCCATGTGCTCATCGTGACAGATGATTAGGCCATCACCCCTATAAGGTGGGCACACATGGGTAAAAACAACCAAAAAATAAAGTCTAAAAATACTTACTTGCTGTGGAGCTATAGCTTCAATAATATATTGAGCATTGGCAGCATTTTCCTCAAAAAGAGCATGGGTTATTTCTAATCTTCTTCTGTTAACCACTGATCGATTGCACAAAACACATATAGGTCGATTTTCTGCCATTTTTCAATCAATGTTCCGTTGGCGTACACCAGTCCAGAGTCCAAGTACACAAGCACAAATGAACAGAAGTTCAGAGTTAATAGCCAGGTTATCAGGTTAAGAAGAAACAGTGTCCATAAGGTAGCCAAGGTCAAAATGTTTGAAAAAGAATCCGTAGATGATCGCACAGTACACAACGTCACAAGGGTAAGCGAAGGACTGCACGGAGTAGCGCAAGCGCACCCCACGCCTCGGCTCTTTTGTTTCCACTCAACACTGATTGGTCCGTTCGAACTCAGGTAGTAAACTCGTTTTTGGGTTGAGTCTTGTAACCGGTATGCTGACGTTTAGAAATACTTTTTAATGTATTTTATAAAAATGAGTTTGCACATTTTCTTACATTTATTATTTAAGTATTTTAACCTATATGTATTTTTTTTCTAAATGAGCTGCAATGTTACGTTCATAGTAAAAGTTAGTACTTAGTAATAGTACTTTCATTTAATACCTATTTCGTTGTTGGCCGCTCATAGACCATTTTGCTCATTCTCCTTTGTTAGCAAATACCAGAATTTGTTAATCAATAGTTATCGAGATATCCTATGTTAAAGGGTATCCCGCTGGAGTCACGCTCGTCAAAGTTATTTGACCAAAAACGAGCAACAACGAGACACGCTACTGATTTAGTTATTGTGCTAAGTTTTTGTTGATTCATTTACGAATCTATCCGTGAAAAATCTAGGATTCTACCTTCTGTAGTTACCGAGTAATCAAATACATACTTTTCGTAAAAAATCCTCCGAAAAGTAAGTTCTAGTTGAGGTATAAGAAAAAAGGCTACATTCATGAAATTTGGGGAAGATTTTGTTGACTCTGAGAGAAAATTTGTTTGACAAAAACGAGAACTCTAACTACAGTACATCCTGAGATATAACGCTAATTATGGTTATCCCGCTGGAGTCACGGTGTTGATACCTAAACATGGTTTTTCCACAGGAATGGAGCAAGTAGCGAGTTTATGACTATAGCCAAGATTTTGTTGATGTAAAAATCTAACCAGTTTCTACTTTTCATTTTCCTAGGTACAGTATTTTAGGAGAAATTAAAGTTTATAACTTTTCCATACTAAAAGTACGCGTATAAGCCGACCAAATTAAGTTGATTCCTTATAAAACCAAGTGTTTGCGCCAACGCAACGACGAATCGCTGCCGCCCGTTTGTCGGCCAATGAGAGTGCGTATCTTCGTCGCACGGGGGCTATGACGCCTGTACCGGACGAACCTTTGGACCGCGGGCATCACGCGGTCGCCCAGGCAGTGCCCTTCGAGATCTCAAGGCGAAACCACGCGTCACGCGCCCTTGAACTCAGCCCCCGACGTGACCATATGTGTGCAGTGACAGAGCTAGTATTATCAGCTCCCCCCTAACGCCTAACGAACACCAGTGCCCTAGTGAAGTGTGTGTGTGTTGCCGCCCTCAACGAAAGCCCGCCTCAACGCCCGCACGCCCTGGCGCGTTGCCCACCTTTAGCTCGTGATCAGTCTACAGCGCGGACCCCCGGTAAGTCCCCTTCCCGCCTTATTTCCTAACTACGTCGCATGTTGGTGCCTCTTGCATCAACATTTATGATTCTTTTACGAGCCGGATACATCCCAGCAACAGTCCACTTATTATCACCCTACCCGCCACATTTATTATTTTCGCCTCGACTCGTGCCGCCACACATATAACATTCACAATGCACGCGCAAGCCGGGCCCAGCCCAAATACACCCTACTGCCCCTACTGCAGGGCTAGGGGGCACAAACTCATCACGTGCACCCGCTATAATGCCCAGCCGACGCAGGGCCGGTGGGATTTCGTGGTGTCGCGCGAGCGCTGCGCCCGCTGCCTCGGGCCACATTACCCGGACGAGTGCAATCAGAATCAGAATCAGAATCAGAAATCATTTATTTGCCTACTTATTGTACATTTATGTATCCTCGTGGCCGGTGGGCCGTGCGAGGGTGAGTCAGCTAACTTATGTCCTAGTTGGATCTTTGTAGTGGTGTGTTTTCTTATTCACAATAAATTATATAATAAAAATATTATGTGTTTCGTTTGTATGTCTGCTTATTTACTAATCTTAACCTATCTTATCCTAAGGGGACGCGTGGCTCCCGAGTCATCGGTGGGCCACCGTTTATAGTTTTTCTTGTTGGGATTATATACAATTTCTTCTATTCGATAGTTACTTCGGAGAGGGTTGAATTCTCCGTGTGCCAGGTAGGCGTCGGCGGGGGATTCTAAGTCTACTATTTCCAGTTGGACGATGGCGTCCAACATTTTTTTGTTTAGGTCCTCAGCGCGTAGGTGCCAGGCTTCTATGTCTGACATCTCCCATAGGGTTTCCGTGGATGTTCTCCTTGGTAGTTGTGCGGCACTTTTGAGTGCCATTCTATATTGTCTTTCGATCTTACATTGGTTTGTCGCGCTGTACCTTGACAGTAGTTGAACCACTCCGTAGTCTAGCAGCGGCAGTATACAGGCTTGTATTATGGCCAGTTTGGTTTTTAATTCTGTTTTCGCGTAGTATCCTATTATCGGGCTGAGAGCTCCTCTGACCTGTTTTAGTTTTTTTACTACCTTTTCGGTATGTTGGTTCATCTTCATGTGCTTATCAAAGATTACGCCGAGGTATTTGATTTGTTTTTGGTAGGGTAGCAATTGTTGTTTTAGTTTTACCGCTGGGCGGTATTTCCTTTTCTTAGAGAACATGATGCACTCAGTTTTGTCTACGTTACATTTGAGTCCCCATCTCGTATAGTAATTGATGATGGCATCTGCTGCCCATTCCGATCGCATGGTGGCGTGGTCTGGGTTTGTGGCTCTGTTCAGTATACAGAGGTCGTCTGCATACTGTGAGAGTTCTAGTCCTCTGATTCTGTCGTGTACGTCCCAGATGTCGTGCACGTATAGATTAAATATCACTGGCCCCAGGATCGATCCTTGTGGTACGCCGTGGGGTAAAGGTTTCTCCTCTGTTTCGGTTGTTCTGAATTTGCCATTTAGGAGTCGGTCTGCAAGGTAATTTTCTATGATTTTTGTGATGTTGTTGGGTACGTCTTTATCCTGTAGTTTCTTGATTAAGCCTTTGTGGTTGATCGAGTCAAAAGCTTTCGAGAGGTCTGTTGATATCATGGAGACGCTGTCACCGTGGGCTAGGGCATCTGTGATTATTCTGCCGGTGCGGAGGATCTGGGTCGCTGTACCTCTGGCCCTCGTGAAACCGTGTTGAAACGGTGGTTGCAGCCGGTCTACGGTGGGGGTGAGTCTGCTCAGGATCAGACGCTCACATAGCTTACCCATTATGTTGAGCAGCGTGATGGGGCGGTAAGATGATGCCTGGCGATGATCTTTGCCGGTTTTGTGCAGAAAGATGCACATGCCGGTTTTCCATCTTTTAGGGAAGTAACCTGTGGACAATATGAAATTAGCGAGAGGCACGAAGGCCTCAGTAAAGACTTCTCCCCCAAGTTTAAGGGCGTCGGCCTTTATTCCATCTGGCCCGGGGGCTTTTTGTTTTTAAATCTGCTCAAGGCTTTTTTAACTTCATTTTTTGATGTTAGGTCGAGTGGTTGGAATGGGGTCATTTTTTCAGTACCCTCGTCTTGCGGCTCGATTATGGCTTCTTTTACTATTGCTGCATCAGTCAGTGAGTCGATCGTCTCCTTTTCTGTTTTGCGGTCTGTTATGTTGGGTAGTTTCATGTTTGGTTTTTACATGTTGCGTTGGATACGCCACATTTGGGATCTGTTATCGCGTGGGTCCTGGATCTTGTCAAGCCAACCCTTCTCAGTATATTCCCTCAGTGCTTGGTCTACTTCTTTTTTGGCTTTGTTATATTGGGTGCGTGTTTCCTGTTGTAGATTGGCGCTGCAGTACCTCGCTTGCCATTTGATTTGTTTTAGTTTGTTTCTGTGATCTATTTTTTTGTTTATTTCTTCTGGTAGGTGTTCTTATCTTGTTGCCATTTTGAAGGGTGCGTGTTCGTCTAGGGCTGCCACAATGGATTTTTCCATTGTTTCGACGTATTTTTCGCAGTCTTCCTCTGTGATTATATCTTTATTTAGGTCACGGAAGTGTTCCCACATGGTATGTTGATATGCTTTTCTTTTTTCTTCGTCTTCGTATATTTTCTTCGTATTACGAGACTTGTTTTCTTCTGTATTATATTCAATTTTTGCAGTGAGTAGCCACGGTAGGTGATCTGACCCGACACTTTCTAGGTGTTTGGCTTGTGTCTCTATCTGTTGGTGTGTTATTATGGCCGCGTCCAGGATTGCATTGCCTTGGTGGGCTGGTCTCGACGGCTTACCTGTGTGTTTTAGTAAGCATAGTCCGTCTTGTATCGCCTTCTTGATTACGATACCTAGGCCTGCATCGCTGCTCTGATTTAGTGTCCGCATCTGTAGGTTTAGATCTCCTATTATAATTGTCGGTTCGTCTACCAGGGTCTCCTCGAGTTCTTCTTTAGCTTGACGTTGATTACTAATTTGGAAGTAGACTCCTTTTATTTTTATGTATTGTCCGGTCGTCTTCGATTATTCTGTTTGTGTCTTCCCAGCCCGGGGTGACTTCCGTTTCGATCCATCTTAATCCTCTCTGTATATACATTGCCGTAGTTAAGTGGTCTCCGAGTGAGTGTGTTATTTTGTCGTACCCTTTCAAATTGAATTTTTGTTTGTCGAAGTCAATTTTACACTCGTTTATTACTATTATAGCTGGCCGATATTTCTCGGCCAGTGCTTTTACTTCTATAAATTTGTTTCTCAGTCCTTGTACGTTAAGGTGCAGGATTTTAAGGTTCTGTATTCTTCTTTGCTGATTGTGATTATCCATTGTTTTGGCGGTGGCTATTGTTCATAGTTTCTATGAGCTTCAGTAGTAGTTGTTTTTTTTTTATACTAAGCCCGGCATATGACCCCACTCCACCTGATGTTAAGTGGAAATGAGATCCAGGCGCGAGGACAACTGGTGCAGCGTAAGAGACGTAGCATCAGTCATCCTCACTCTGCCGGCCCACAAAGTGCTTCTTCACGCCTCGTTTGAAGGACCCTATGTCATAGGTAGGAGGGAATACGTGTGCTGGCAGACTATTCCATCTTTTGGAAGTGCGGCAAAGAAACGAGTCACCAAATTTCTTTTTGCGTGATGGAATGTTAGAGACTGTAAATTGGTGACTCCGGAGAGCAGCACGCGTACTCCTATGGAGGAAGGGAGAAGGAGGGATGAGGTCAAAGAGTTCTTCAGAAGACTCGCCATGGTATAAACGGTAAAAGCAATGCAAACGCATTGCCGATAATGCGCACAGCGCGGCGCTGCAATCTGTCCAAGGCATCGAGAAGGTACTTTGCGGAGCCATCCCAAAGGTGAGAGCAATACTCCACGCAAGACCGCACCTGTGTCTTGTATAATAGACACAACTGATCAGGCGTGAAGAATCGCCGCACCTTGTTCAGGACACCGAGTTTACGAGAGGCATTTTTAATCACGGTTTCGATGTAGTCCTTTTGGTTCAGATCGCAGCGGATATCCATACCGAGCATGTTAATACTGCTCTGCAGGCCTAGAGATGTACCCTGAAAAGAGGGAAGGGGAAGGAAGGGCGACTTTTTCGCTGTGAACGCGCACACCTGTGTTTTCTTGGCATTGAACTCGACCAGATTATCGGAGCCCCATTTAGAAATGAGGTCCAACACCCGATCGAGCTCAATGACAAGATTTGCTCGCTTCATTTCGGTGTCTACCCGCCCAGCCGTTGGGTGCCCGTTATATCCCCCATGCACTGTGCTATCATCTGCATAGCAATGAATGTTTCCAAGAGGAAGCATGTCATTGATATGCAGAAGGAACAACGTGGGGGATAGAACGAAGCCTTGGGGAACACCAGCGTTCACTGACATGAACCGCGAAGCGCATCCATCCGAAAGGACACGGATTCTACGCTCATGCAGGAAGCTAGCAATCCAGGTACAGAACTGAGCGGGCAAACCGTATGCCGGGAGCTTGGAGAGAAGAGCTTTGTGCCAGACCCGATCAAAAGCCTTGGCTATGTCAAAGCTAACTGCCAGTGACTCGCCACGCTTGTCAATAGCCTCACCCCAGAGATGTGTGACGTACGCTAGAAGATCACCCGTTGACCGTTTTGGCCGGAACCCATATTGACGATCGTGAATTAGGGAGTGATCTTCCAGGTATCGAACAAGCTGTTTGTTCAATATTCGTTCTAGGATCTTACACAACACTGAAGTTACGGCTATAGGGCGGTAATTAGTCGGATCTGACCGATCTCCTTTTTTAGGGATCGGTTGCACATTAGCTTCTCTCCAAGATTCCGGCACACAACCCGAAGAGAGCGAGAGACGGTACAGACGCGTTAACACAGGGGACAACTCCGCTGCACACATTTTCAGGACTATTGCTGGGATGCCATCAGGACCGTTAGCTTTCCGAACATCGATTGACTGCAGTTCCGCACGGACATCACACTGCCTGATTTTAATATCAGACATTGTGTGGCCACAGTGAGGAACTGAGGGTGGCTGTGCATCACAGTCATCGATCCGGGAGTTAGCCGCAAAGAGTTTGGCCAGTGGTGGCAGCGAGGGTTGGCAGAAGTTGGATTGCACGGCTTTGGCCAGACGCCAGTAGCTACGGCTGCCCGTAGGATGCGTCAGGAGTTCTTGGCCTACTCGTGCAACGCGCTGGGCATCCGCTCTAATGTAGGCCCTCTTACACGACTTGGTGGCATTATTATAGGCTGCTTTTAGCGAGTGAGTTTCGGGATCCCCGTGAGCTTTACCTCTGATCCAAGCGCGGTATGCCGTCTGTTTGCTCTCAACAGCGCTGGCACACTCGCGATTGAACCAGCGGTTGCGTCTGCCTTTTCTGATGACATAGGAGTGTGGAATATAGTATTCCATTCCTAATACTATCTCATCAGCAACGGCAGTGGCGCTAGCGGTCGGGTCCTTCCCACTAAAGCAGCGCTGCCTCCAAGGGACGGATGCAAAATACTCCCGCATACCGTCCCAGTCTACCGACGCGTAGTGCCAAATCTGGCGTTTCGAAACCGCTGTTGGCGGGCGCGATGCCAAGGGCACTGTGCTGGATATCAAGCAGTGATCCGAGGAACCTAAAGGAGCTCGAATCTCCACCCGGTATCCAGCTGGGCGACTCGTCAGCAGAAGGTCGAGTAAGGAGGGCGCATGGCCAACTATGTCTGGGATCCTGGTGAGCTGGTTCACCAGTTGCGTCAGGTCATGCGTGAGAGCGAATGCGTGGGCAGTTCTACCAGCATAGTCTGTTTTAGAGGAACCTAACCACAACTCATGGTGGGCGTTGAAGTCCCCCAAAAACACCAGTTCCGCCGATGGAAACCGCTCCTGCGCATCATCTGCTACCCGACTAAGATGTTCAATTAGTCGAGTTGTCTTCACGTCGCCGTTATGGGATCGGTAGACGCAGACGTAGACACGGCAATGAGAGCCTAAATGGACGTGTACCACTAGGAGGGAGAAGGAAGGGTCCTCCAGACAGCGCAGACGGCGACAGCAAACATCCGCCCGAACGAATAAGCAAACTCCGGCTTTGGCTTTGAAGGATTCTTCAAGCACAAAGCCGGGATAGTTCAGGTAGGTGGTGTCAGCAGGGCGGATTATTTGCGTCTCCGTCAGGAACAACATTGCTGGCCGTGCCGTCTCAAGATGGTGGTGGACGGCATTGAGGTTTGCATGGAGTCCGCGGATGTTAGCGAACTCCACCTCAAACGGTAAGGTTGTGGTGGGGGTGTGCACCGCTGTAGTACCAGTTTTGTTGTTAGGCGCTGTCATTTTAGGAGTGGAAAGAGAGAGGCGTGAAACGAGAAAATGATGCCGCGATGCGAATGGTCAAAGTGTGGTGGCCTGTTTCCCCAGGAATTTGCCCACAAACGAGTAACATTAACCTGCCGAACGGAAGGGCCCCCGAACCCCCCCGGGAATGGCCGCCGGGACCCCACCTTCCGGTCACCAACCGGCACGACGGACCACCCCGAGATTATGCGTGGCATGGTGAGGCAGCCTCACGAGCTGGTTAGGCTCGCTTGGGCCCCTGTACTGTGCCACGGGCGGCCAGCGGGACAACCGTTTCTACGGGTCTCCCTGGTCGGCAGGTTAACGAAGTCCTCCTGGCACTGGTTTGACGGAAGCCTCCACAGACCAAATGCATCGCAGCATCATCCTCTCGAGCTCTGGTTATACGCTGGCTGATCCCGAAACGCGACCGACAAGCAGTCACTTGACGGGTTTTACACCATGCGTACAGTGGTCACCAACCAGACGGGTCAAGCCCTACCACCAGTGGAGCAGATCATCGCTCGAAAGAGTCCGTTAGTCGCCTCTTGCGACACCCACCGGACGGAGAGAGGGGCGGCGATTGGTATTCTTTCTCCGTCACCGCACGGATAATATAATATAATATATCCGTTCGTTCCATTCTCTGGAAGAGATTTTTTATGGAGATTCCATTTGTCGGTACTGATGTTGATTGTGCCGTACTCTGTTGTGGTTGTTCTTTTTCTGGTAAGGCAGGGAATTGCCTATTGTTTGCAACGTCTACGTATTTGACTCCATGTCTGACTGTCGCTCGTTTGATCCTCAATTCTTTTTTAAGCTGTTTGTCCCTGGCTTGTTCCATTTGTTTGGTTATCATGTTTTGAAATATTGGGCAGGAAACGCTATTGGCACCGTGTCCTTCCTTCCTACAGTTTTTACAGACCCTGGTCGTGGTGCCTTCAGGCGTGTTAATTTTGATCTGAGGTTCTTATTGCATGCCGAGGCACGATTGTTTCGAGTGATCAAATGCGTAGCATTTCTTGCATTGCACTATATGTCTCGGGTTTTCTTTAAATGGTTCCACTTTTATAGTAGGAGCGCAGAAAAACTTCTTATCGGCAGTTTTGAATGCATCCAGAACACTCTTTTGATTATATTTGTTTTCGAAGATCAGGAGATGTGTCTTGCCTGTTTTTCCTAATTGTTTTATTGAGATTGGTTTGATGCCGATACATTCCGCTATTTCTTCTGCGATTGTTTCGATGTCTTCCCCATATGTTTCATTTTTTAACACTACTTTAGTTGCCGGCTGTCTGTCGGCTTTCGGCTTTGGTGCTATTATTCTAGTTGGTCCATACGCTTGAATTTTTTCAAGGATGTCAGTGCGGGCTTTCGAGTTGCCCGGGTTAATCTTTATTTGTCCGTTCACTATTTTGAGTATTGATTGGTTTGATAATGCCACTTCTCTTATGAGTTTGAGGGAGGGCTGATCTTTCGCTAGTTTTTCATCCCTAATTATTATGCTGGGGATGTGTGTGTTCTTTTGAGTAGGTGTCGTGTGTTTATGTGTCTCGACGCGTTGTCTTTTAACACCTCTATTCTCGTTATGTAGCGCTTCAAATCTGTTTGTTAGCGGTATGTTGTAAATCGTTTCGGTGCTGGCCTCATTTCGACTTAGCGCTTTTTGGTTAGACAAACTCTGCAATGCTCCAGCGATGCTATTGTTCTTTTCATTTGTTAGCGCAGTGCGCGTACCGTCTCGCTCTCCCGAGATGAGGCAGGAGATGGGTCCTGCGGTGGACGGTCTGCACGTGTCGCTCGCTGACCACGCTTCCGCGCGTGCTTTTGTTGCGATTTGTGTTTCGAAAGTTTTAACAGTATTGTTTGTCATTTTGCTCTTTCGGTTTCGTTTTGTTTTTTTATCTTTGTTTTCAGTTAGGGACGGGTTTGAATCCTCTGCCGTAGTGTTTATTGTTGCACATTGGTTTTTCCCACATTTACAAATGAACCATTCCTCCGATGTGAATGCGTTTATTGGTAGGGTTATTAGCTCTCTTTTTGTTTTACAGTTTACGCACTGTTAGAACGAGTCTCGCGATTAGGGTTTTAAAAAAAAGGAAATAGAAATAAAACTAATATTAAAATGATTTGAATGAAATCGGCAGCCGTCGCGGAGGTTGGAATAAGACTGGCGCGCTCGAGAAGCGGGCCAGTCTTATTCCAACCTCCTTTTCTTTTTTTTTTTAGTTCTAAATATGTTAAAGCGCGAGCGACTGCCGGTTATATATTTATAAAATTTATAAAAAATACAAGAAATTACAATAAAAGTTATAACAAGTACTAAAATGGAATAATGTGTCCCATATTGAATTATATGTGGTTTATCCTTGATTTTATCAATCTCGGAAGTAGCGTCTATTAAAATTCTCTTTTGTAAATCTAAATTATCCAAATCTATATTGGTTAGTTCAACAGGAGCCACATTATTTATTTTCATATTAAATTTACTTATATTACAGCAAGCATCATTAATAAGATTGAAATCTGTGATTTGAATGGGTGAAGTAATATTAATAACATTATTTTTAGGTAAAAGTGTCGTACTTCTACAATATGCAATACAACCTCTGGGAATGGTAATTATGCCAGTCCCCATAATACTATTTTCATACAATTTATTACTTATACAATCAATAGATATTTTGTTTGGTTCTGTTTGTATATAATTGTATATAACCGCCTCCGTGGTCTAGTGGCTAAGCCACCGGTTTCAGACCCAGAGGTCCCGGGTTCGATTCCCAGCGGGGGGTACATCTTTGTGTGCTCGGTTTGGTTGGTGGTAGGGCTGTTAAGCCCGCCTGGCTAGCTACCACCATCTTATCCAAGTCTGTCGCCATAACAACGATGTTTATAGCATAGTTGTGTTCCGACAGTTAGAGTTAAGATAGCCAGTTCCTCAGTGGTTGAGGATTCCGGGTGAAGCGCGCTTCCACCTTCGGCCTTATCGTCACTTACCATCAGGTGAGATGAAGGCCAAGCGCTTACCCGTTAAACGTAAAAAAAAAAAAAAAAAAAAAAAAAATAAATCCATCTGTTATTACTTATCGGTTTCCAAATATCTACTTTTCCATATATAAAATTAGTTTTACATTGTATTGGGATCTTATTTACTATTCTTGACATTAATTCACTAGCGCAAGTGGGTTTAGCATCGGTTGCATAGACATTGGTTACATCACATATATAATTGCTGGAAGTAATGGTTTTACAATGTTCAATACTATCTAAATTACAAAAATGAAGTTTGTCTTTGGTCATTGCAATAAACTTGGAATCTGGTAAGATTAAAGAAAAGGTGTTAGGCTTATTAAAATCATGCGGTGTAGGTAATGCAATGTTATGATATAACATGAATTCATCAGGGGAAACTAAAGGAATTTGTAATACGAATACAATTTTCTTATTTACATAATAACAAATTAGCTTAGATATATTTAAAACAAAATGAATAGTACTAAAATCTAATATTACTGGTAATTTCGAATTATCAGGTAAGTGTCTATAACTATTGGTAAGTTCAAGGTAAAGTTGTTGCGGGCTTAATATAAATGGATGTAATACATTTTGGTTACAAAACAGTATGGCATCTACTATGTCTTCCACTTGTAGAGATACTGCTAATATTGCAGTTTCTAGACTATTTAAAATCTGATTTTGATATGATTGTATCAATAGCTCATCAGTTTGTATCGACACATTCTTCAAACCAATTGAGAGTCTGTCGATAGCATCATTCAATTTAGCTTCATTACTTTTTATTTTGGTTAAGGTATTATAAAATGCTGATATTACGGAAGTAGTTACTAGAATATTTTGTTTCAATAAAGTAGCAAATTTTTCCTGATCGTTTTCTAGAGCTCCTATAGCTTCATTATATCTAATGCCATCTGCTTCATCTAATGTACCAAATATATATTTAAACGCGGAGCCAATTCCTCCTATTATTGCATTACGTCTGTTTCTATTATCAAGCAAGTGCGAGATGGAGGTGTATTTTTGAATAGTACTATTAAACATTATTATCAGAGGTTCCAGTACGTTATGACATTCCGAGGATTCAACTGTTTGGGTTTGTAAACACAATTTTACGGTATTGCTTAAGGCAGATTTTATGTTTTCCACGTGAGGTTTTAGGTGTGCGATGTCTATTGGTATTAAAACGTCTAACTGACCATTTTTAATTTTAAGTTTTCCAAGATAATCAAAGTATAATCCAGGGCTTGATATGATCTGTTTCACGTATTCCTGTTGACAGTGGATCCCGGGTAAGATGCTGAAAGTAATTAAGGTAAGTTCATTTATAATATCTACTTTGCTTTATGATACTTGCTTATCTACATGCTATTTTTAATATTACTAACGCTTAACAATTACAGTTATATTATATACCTATATATTTAATCTTAATAAATGAATATAATGTGATCATATATATCTCTATATCTATATCCCTATATAATTTCTAAACTACTATTGTTGTTGATTTGTTTACAAATGAGTTTTTAGATATCCTCTAAAAGTTTTCTTATGTTATATATATTAGATTATAATATTTTATGGACTACTAGGGAAGACGCCCGCTAACTTGATTTCATCAAAGTGGTGTCTTACGTGGCGTCTATTTATTAATAATGTTACGGTATTGTTACCGTGAACAGAGAGGATTTTGTAGGGACCTTTCCAAATAGGGGAAAGCGCTTTCCGGAGCCTTAGGTGATTTTTCAGGTAAACGTAATCACCGACTTTGTATCGAATGGGTTGAGTTCTTGTATCGTAGTAGGTTTTTGACCTTTGCTTTGAATGCTGTATATTTTGGAATGCTTTTTCCCAGGATAGTTTAAGGCGATGTTGGAGCATTCTGACGTAGTCAGGATATGTGGTAAGGTCTTGGCTGTATAAGGAATCGGGAATAAAAGATTTATGTCCGAACAATAGTTCGTATGGTGAAAAGTTTGTAGTGCTATGTATAGCTGTGTTATAGGCTAGGATCGCAGTGTATACATATCGGGGCCAGTCGTCTTGATTCTCATTCACGTAGGACTTAAGATATTCCTTGAGAGTGGAGTGGCTCCTTTCGAGGGCTCCTTGGGTTTGCGGATGATAAGGAGTGGACCATAGCTGTTTAATTTTCAGGAAGCTGCAGGTTTTTTTAAATAGATCAGCTGTGAAGTTGGTACCTTGGTCGGTGAGAATAGTCTGAGGGATACCGAACAGGGAAATAAAGTGCACGAGGCAATCTGTGGTCTCTTCTGACGAGACACTGCGTAGAGGATAGGCTGCAGAGAACTTAGTAAGGTCGTCCTGAAGGGTCATGATATATTTTAATTTGGCAGGGCCGGATTCAGGTAAAGGTCCAACAATATCTAATGCTACTCTTTGAAAAGGACTGGTAGAGGTAGTAGTTATTTGCATTGGTGCGCGATTGAGTCGTCTGAGGGCTTTGTTCTCTTGGCATGAAGGACATGCTTTAATGTAATTTTCTACGTCACCTTTCATGCCCTTCCAGTAGAATTTTTCTTTGATACGGTTAAGCATTCTGTTACAACCTAAATGCCCTGCAATTGGGAGATCGTGATTATCTTTTAGGATTTTCTTTATTTCACTAAGAGTTGGAAATGTGATATTATCATGATATATATTTACTTGTATATTTGTGTTATGAAAGACGTATACTAGTATGTTATATAATTTGGCAAAGGATAGCTTTTCGAATGGATTTCTAAAATCTGAAATGGCAATTTCTGAGATATTTTCTCCAGTTGTCATCAGATGCGTTTTAATATTTTTAAGGGTTTGATAGATTTCTGGATAAGTGCATTCATCAAAATAATGCACCTTTGTAAATATAAGATAGATATTTTTGTTAGCAGCTGTTTGTGCTTTTTCGAAGGAATACAATTGTTTATCTTTGTAACGAAATTCATCTGTTATTTTTTCTAGAAATCCTGACAAGAACGGATTTGATTCATCTAGATCTAAAGAAATGGGAATGATAATATTTTTACATTGAGTTTTAGTTAGGGATTGGTTATGTTCAATGATGGTAGTATTAAATTGGTTCTTTTTGTCATTGATTTCTTTTAGGAATTTAGAGTATTCGTCATTGGTGTAAGTATCATCAGGGGCTGGAAGAGAGTCGCGTGCTTGCGTTGGTGAGTAAGGATCTTGAGTTGGATTTTGTAAAGGTAAGTTTTCAGGACTCAGTGGAGCTTGCAAATTTTGGTGATGCAGTGAAGGTTGTTCAGGTAAGTGGTCTTGGGTTTCAGAGTTTGAAGTAGTAGGTATAGCAGGGTCTCTGGTTGAAGTTGAAGGAGTTGACTCAGGTGAGTTTTCTGGATTTGTAGATGCTAAAGGCTCATTAGACTTAGGAGATTTTATTTTATCGACTCTAGTAGGATCAGTGGGGCTATAGTTGAATGGGAATTCATCGGTATCATCTAACAGATCTATGCAAGGCAGGCTACTGCTGTCATAGTCAGGTGTTGTAGGAATAGTGACACCTAAATCATCAAGTGTCATAGGACTAAATGGACGGGGTCTACCATCGTTATTAGCATCTGTAGAATCGGAATTAGAAGTTTCTTTTTCAGGTTGGTTTGGAATGACAGGGTTTACGGGATGACGGGAAAGAGCGTCCGCGGCGGAGTTAAGTCTTCATTTTCTATAAAGGATTTCGTATTCATATTCTTCGAGTTTTAATCGCCATCGTTGCATTTTACTACTCGGGTCTTTGTGATTGAAGAGCCACTTTAGTGGTCGATGATCTGTGATAATTTGGAATTTTCGACCATACAGGTATGGTCGAAATGTTTTGCAACCGAATATGATTGCAAGAAGTTCTTTTTCTGTAGTGCTGTAGTTCATTTCACTTTTGTTTAGAGTACGAGATGCGTATGCAATAGGACGATCTTTGCCGACAGGACCTTGGGATAGGACAGCGCCAACGGCGTAATTAGAGGCATCACACGTGAGTATGAATGGTTTAGTGAAGTCAGGATAGCAAAGAACAGGAGCAGTAGTTAATTTTTGTTTTAGAATATCGAAGGCAACTTGTTGTTGGTTTTCCCAGTTAAAATTAGTGTCCTTTTTCAGAAGTAAGGTTAGAGGTTTGGCAACTTTAGAGAAATCAGGAATGAATCGGCGATAGTATGAGACAAGGCCAAGGAAGGATTTTATATCCTTTGCTGACTTAGGAGTCGGGAAGCTTTGAACAGCTTTAATCTTGTCGGGATTAGGTTTGACTCCGTCAGAAGATATGGTGTGACCAAGATAAGCGACCTCACGCCTTAGGAATTCGCATTTGTCAGGTTGCAGTTTAAGGTTGAATTGACGAAGTCTCTGGAATATAGAAGTTAGATTTAGGATCATAGTTTTTAGATCAAATGAATAGGAAACGATATCATCTAGATACACGAAGCAGCGGATGCCTTGTAGGCCAGATAGGGCGGTATTCATTAACCTTTGAAATGTAGAAGGCGCATTCTTTAAGCCGAATGGCATACGCTTGAACTGGAAATGCCCTTGAGGTACACTAAAGGCAGTTTTTTCGGCATTATTGACAGGAATTTGATGAAAGCCGGAAGCTAGGTCAAGCGTAGAGAAGTATTTACTGTTGCCTAGTTGATCTAGAATTTCGGTAATCTGTGGAATAGGATAAGTATCACCAATTGTGACATCATTTAGTTTTCGGTAGTCGATAACTACACGCCATTTTTGTTCGTTTGAGGCGTCCCGTTTTTTAGGTACAATCCATATAGGGGAAGACCAGGGAGATATGGATGGTTCTATTATTTGTTGCTCAAGCATCTTCTTTATTTGTTTATCGACTTCTTTTTTATGAACTTCGGGAAATCGGTAGGATTTAGTATTAATAGGTTGTTCTGTGGTTGTCTTAATGTCATGTTTTATGGCATTAGTGTGAGTCAGCTTTTCATCAGGAAGATGGAAGATGTCAGAGTAATCGCCGCAGAGTTGAAGGAGAGCATCGGCTTCCTCATTGTTAAGATGGTCTATACGAAGAAGATCTAGGACTTGACGGGTTCTTTCAGCAGAGTTTTTACTTTCAGGACAAGGATCCGAGTGGTTTACGGAAGTTGTTTCATTAAGATTGATGGGTATCATTTTAGAAAGTTTAAGGTTGAGATTAGTTTTGACTATCATTGGAGATTCAGAGAGATTAGCAACTGTTAAATTAATTTTATTATTTTCTTTTACCTTAACTAGGCAGTTGGCAATAAGAAGGTTCTCATGTGGTATTTGGTCGAGAACAAGTCCTTCCTTAAGTTGGGGATTTGAGACAGTGGTTTCTATTACTTTCTCAGTGCGTGCAGGAATTACGTAATAAGGTTCTGAGAAATGAATATGAGCGTAGCAGTTTTTAAGTTTTAATATGCTAAATGTGAAATCGATATTTCCTTGAGATTCCATGAGGAAGTCATTACCAATGATACCATCGTATGGGAATTCTAAATTGCTTACCACGTGAAACTTATGAGTAACGTGGTATTTGGGATTTTTGTCGCTAAGGAATAATTGTAAATTGAAGGACCCTGAAGTGGGGATAGTGTCGCTTTGTGATATGGTAGATGTGAGACCTTTTAGATTGAGGATTTCTTTTTGAAGTGGAATATTGGGTTTGAGAACTGTGTCTTTGACAAGACTAATAGAAGAGCCGGTGTCTATGAGAAGCGTCAGCGGAAGTTCTGTCGCTGTACTGTTAACTATTATGTACGGTAATGACTTTTCTGGGTGGAAGGAGATTTCATAAACCTCCTTGGGTTTAATAGGTTCGGCAATGAGTTTGATAGGATTAGTATTGGATTCAGAGGATCTTGTAAAAAGTTTGGTATCGGATTTAGTGGATTTAGTAACGGATTTGGTAGGTTTAGTATTGGATTCAGTGGGTTTGGTAACGAATTTGGTAGGTTTAGTATTAAATTCAGTGGGTTTAGTAATCGGGTTTGTAGGTTTGGTATTGGATTCAGTAGATTTAGCAAAGGAAATGGTAGGTTTGCTATTGGATTCAGCGGATTTAGCAAAGGAAATGGCAGGTTTGGTATTGGATTCAGCGGATTTAGCAATAGATTTGGTATTGAATTCAGTGGATTTAGAAATAGGTTTGGTATTGGATTCAGTGGATTTAGTAATCGAGTTTGTAGGTTTGGTATTGAATTCAGTGGATTTAGTAATCGAGTTTGTAGGTTTGGTATTGGATTCAGTGGATTTAGCAACGGATTTGGTATTGAATTCAGTGGATTTAGGAACGGATTTGGTAAAAGATTTAGTAGGTTTTTTATTAGATACAGTGGATTTGGTAAAGGATTTAGTAGATTTGGTGTCTATGTTATGGAGGCGCCTCGCGTGACACCCAAGCGAGACGGTTTCTAGTTTAAATTATTATCGTCAGGGTTAACGACGTTATAATCAGTTTCGTCAAGACCTTCCTCTTGATCCTGAGTATAAGTGATTGGCCGCAATCTGCTAGGATTGGAAGTTGACGGTTGAGGCCCGAACTGGGTCTTAAACCGGTTGTTATATTCTCTCTTACGGCACTGTTCGATACTGTGCCCTGGGAATTTGCAATATCTGCAGATTATAGGCGAGTTGGCATAACCGCGGGATACAGGAGTTTGAACGTTAGGATTATTCTTTTGCGGAAACGTGTTACGATTTTGTGTAGTAGGATTAGAAGCTCTTTGATTTCTACTGAAAGATTTATTATCGATAGGAATATTTGTTTTGTACAGAGTTTTTTGAATTCTTTCCTCTGAAATGGAAAAGCTAATAGCTTCGTTTAAAGTTTTCGGTGTTTTACATCTTATAATGTTTGATACGCGTGGATGGAGACCAATGAGAAAATGATGTAAAGCTAATTCTTCCATCGCGGCACAGCGACCTGGTAACTCTTTTATTTTGCTGTTGCTAAGTGAGATTTCAGTGAGCAGTTGTGACAATAATGTTTCAATTCTAAGAGCGAACTGGCTTACGTTTTCAGTCGAGAGTTGCTTGCTTTCTTGTAACTCCATTAGGAGGTGCGAGGAATGTTTGCGGTCACTGAATTGAGTTTTGAGGAACTCTTTAAGTTGTTCCCAGTTTGAGAATGCTTTAATTGAGCAAGCAACTTCCGCCTTTCCTTGAAGTTGGCATAATATGTATTTAAAAAGAGTAGTCTTTTGTTGATTAGATGCTAATTCATAAGCATTATTGCAATTTATAATAAAAGAGTTAAGTGTTTCTCTACTGCCATCATAGGGCTTAATAAATTTTAAGAGAATGTTTAGATCTAGCATATCAGTGGATTGAAGAGTGGGAGTCTTTTTCCCTTTTCCCTTCTGTTTTTCAAGAGGGCTCGTGGCCCTTTCATCATCTGTATCGAATGGCAAGTCAGTGTTTAAAGGTATTTGTAAACTTGGATTAGACATCTTAGAACTCGGAACTTAGAAATTAGAACTTAAACAATTAAGCTAAAACAACATGCAATACGAAAATTAACAAACTTAATTAAGTTATTACAACAATTAGTTCGCACTCGTAGTCACAGCAGATATGGAATAAAACGACAAAGTAATAGCACAATGAAATAACAAAGGATAGTTTATAGCACGACTCACAGTACGCAGGATACGACGGCGGCTACGGCTGCGATAAGGTTCATTACGGTTGGATGTAATGATTTCTTAGTAACGCTGCAACAATGTTGCGGGCTCTCGGAGATGAATTCGGCGGACGACTGTGAAGAGTGTTGCTTGTGAATTCTCGTGATTCAATGTTCAGCCGTATGAATTATTTCGTGGATTTCGAATGTCGATGAGACTTTTCTTCCAGAATTTTAGGATAACGACGGCTTCGACGATGTAAATGTAGACGTGGTACGGAGTATCTTGAGGGTTTTGGATGTCGATCTCTTACTTCTTCTTCCTCTTCTTCTTCTTCTTTTTTTTTTCAGGTGAGGCTAAGCTCGCACTGGACACAGAGTTATGTTTACACTGGATGCAGAGGTAAGTTTGTACTGGATACAGGGGTGAGTTTACACTTGACGTAGAAGAAAGTTAGCACTGGATGCAGAGGTAAGTTCACACTTTACGTGGAAGTACGATAGCACTGGATACAGAGGTAAGTTCACACTTGACGTAGAAGAAAGTTAGCACTGGACACAGAGGTAAGTTCTCACTTGACGTAGAAGTACGATAGCACTGGGTACAGAGGTAAGTTCTCACTTGACGTAGAAGTACGATTGCACTAAATATAGATATATATATATATATATTTGTATAGATATAGTAATTTCACTTTTGTAAAAGTTTTTCGAAACTTTGGAACTGAGACGGACCGAGGATCCTATTTTTTGGATCCCTTTACGCTGCCACCAAATGTTAGAACGAGTCTCGCGATTAGGGTTTTAAAAAAAAGGAAATAGAAATAAAACTAATATTAAAATGATTTGAATGAAATCGGCAGCCGTCGCGGAGGTTGGAATAAGACTGGCGCGCTCGAGAAGCGGGCGCGTCTGGCTGGATAGCAATATGCTGATGCAGCAGTAAATTAGGGCTGTAAGCATATATACTAACATCATAGGGATGTAACAGCACGCACGAAAGTTACTTACTGAGGGGTCATGCGATGCTGTATATATTGTTACTGTGGTTTCGATTTTTAGGGTGTCGTTCTCGAATTTCGGCACTATAGTAGTGGCCGCTTTTATGAGGAAACTTTGTGCGCATAGTTTACACTGAATTTTCCTTGTGTTCATTTGATTGGTGCCCCATAAGGGAGCGTCCATTTGGAAATATTGTTCGCATTCCCAGCACTGTATTATGTTTCTGTTGAACTCGTTCAAGCCTATTCTCACTTTTTTTACTTTGACTTTCATTTGTTCACCGTCTGAGCCTGAGTTAATCAGGTCCATGTCCATGTCGCTAGGGATATATGAGCTTTCACTATTATTTCTTGGAGCCATTTCACTGGTGTCTCTTCTTACACTGAGTTCATTTAATTTGGTTCGTTTCACTTGTTCAGGTGAATCCCGAGGGGTAGACCCCCCGGGGTCCTCACTGTTCATAGTTCTACACTATTTAATCACTTTTATGTCTCGTTTAAGTATGGATATAAGGCCACACCCGTTTCTTTTAAATGACCACGGTGCGTTAGTTACTCGTAGTTGTGCGCGGGCGCAGCTCTCGGGAGATTAGATTTACCCTTTTATGATTTACTATCTAATCTAAGGCATGTTAAAATAAAATGATCAAATTTATTTAGGAAAGTATTTATTTTTATTGTAATTTTAGAAATCATAGGTATAGTACTTTTTTACATTGATCGGTTCACGTCGTATAACGTTACACGGACTCCGGGGTATGTCGGGCCAATTGTCAGAATGTCCAGTGTGTCAAAATGACAAGGCAATCATTTTTTTTTTTTTATAAAAGAGGGAGGCAAACGAGCAGGCGGGTCACCTGATGGAGAGTAATCACCGCCGCCCATGGACACCCGCAAAACCAAAGGAATCGCAGGCGCGTTGCCGGCCTTTAAGGGAGGAATTGAAGGAATAGGAATGGGAGGGGGGGGGGGGGGGGGCCTCCGGCACCCTCACTGTTCGGACGAAACACAACAGCACCAAGTGCCATTATTTCACGCTGAATATTCGTGAGAGGGTGGTATTACGCCGGGCGAGTCGGCCCAATGCGTGCTGCAACGCAGCGTGGCTCTACCACTCAGTCAGTGTCACTCATTTAGCACCACCCAGGGATCACGTGTAGGGTCTCAAGGGTAAACCTACGGACGCGAGCAACTTTGACCCCCAAAAGTTAAAAATAATGCTCAATTGTTGCCCAATCAACGAGCATTTTGGTGTAACGTATCATGGAGCAAAGGCACGAGCGCGGGTAACAGGGGGACATTAATTATTTATTATCCAACGTTAATTGGAAACCGCATAAAGTTTGTCTTTGTATATCGTGTAGGGTCTCAAGGGTAAACCTACGGACGCGAGCAACTTTGACCCCCAAAAGTTAAAAATAATGCTCAATTGTTGCCCAATCAACGAGCATTTTGGTGTAACGTATCATGGAGCAAAGGCACGAGCGCGGGTAACAGGGGGACATTAATTATTTCATAAAGCATAAAGTTTGTCTTTGTATATGTTCATTTGCCACCATCTTCTATTTATATTTTTATTTTTTTTCGACATTTCAACCAAGAGTACGTAAGGTAAAATAAGTGACAGGCTCACTCGCCGTGAGCCTTACGTCGAACACAGCGTCAAGCATTCGCAAGAACGTTACACTTACATGGAAATGTTACATGGAAACTGAGCATTTGCCTGTTACCATTTGTAAGAACGTTACATTACACCGTAAAGCTTGAGCAAATGCTTTAGTCTATATTCATTTTAATAATACAAATCTGGCCAAAGAAATCGAGGACGTCTGAGGGCACGCTGGGTTGATGACTTCGTTAGGGTCACTGGCAGTGCACCTGGATCAGATCGGCACAGAACAGAAGGGACTGGCATAACTTAAGAGGCCTATTACATCTCGACTGTGATTTTTGCGTAAAATGGCCAATTTTGGCGTTATGGATCTCAGAAACAAAAATACATTAACAATTATGACTTATTGAATAGTGTAGAATAGCTATTGGAATAGTGCGTAGCGGCCTCGCTTTTTGTAAATTTTGGTTAACTTATTAATTAAACCCAAAATTGCAGAGAAAGATTTGTACAAAGTGCGCGAAGGCACTTTTTTGAGCTCATACATTGAACTACTGTTCTAAACAAGTGAAATAAAAAAAATATAATGTTATCTCTTATATAGTCGAATAGTACGTAGCGGCCTCGGAATTTTTAAATATCATTGATTTTATATAGGAAAAAAATCTTATTCTAAACCAAAAAACTTCGAAAATCGCAATAAGTTAACTGTGAATATCTCCTATCTACAGTAATATTATTGAGCAAAATTTATACCGGAGTAATTGTTACTTCATGAGGAATAAAGATTTTATAATGAATTTGTTATCCTATTTCGATAAAAACGATAAATAAAACTGCAAAATTACTACAAAATTCGGAAATGGGCATTTTACGCAAAAATCACATTCCATTCCCTATACCCAGCAGTGGGTGGTTGCGGGCTGATTGATTGATTGATTGAATATAAATCTATGACGAACTGTTTCTATGACTAGAGATAATATTAGGTATGTTAAGAGACTGTCGACAGAACGAGACTATTTTTTTATTTTTGTACACGTGTGACGTTAATACGAGTATATACGACGTGAACCGATCATTGGAAAAAAGTTCTTATTACCTATGATTGAAAACTGTGTTTTTTTCTATAATTACAATAAAAATAAATACTTTGCTAAATAAATTTGATCATTTTATTTCAACATGCCTTATATTAGATAGTAAATCATAAAAGGTCAAATCTATCTATCTACATTAGTTTAATGATATGAATAGTTATTCATACATTACATTAGGTATATGGTGATATTAGGTGTATGTATTGAATTGTGGTGTACCAATATTTAAATATAATGGCCAACCCTATGTCTGTGGTCCAACCACATTTTATCGGAATCGGCCCATAAACAAAATAATTGGTCGCTATCTTGGTTTTTATACGGAATCAACTTAATTTGGTCGGCTTATACGCGTACTTTTAGTATGGAAAAGTTATAAACTTTAATTTCTCCTAAAATACTGTACCTAGGAAACTGAAAAGTAGAAACTGGTTAGATTTTTATATCAACAAAATCTTGGCTATAGTCATAAACTCGCTACTTGCTCCATTCCTGTGGAAAAACCATGTTTAGGTATCAACACCGTGACTCCAGCGGGATAACCATAATTAGCGTTATATCTCAGGATGTACTGTAGTTAGAGTTCTCGTTTTTTTCAAACAAATTTTCTCTCAGAGTCAACAAAATCTTCCCCAAATTTCATGAATGTAGCCTTTTTTCTTATACCTCAACTAGAACTTACTTTTCGGAGGATTTTTTACGAAAAGTAGGTATTTGATTACTCGGTAACCACAGAAGTAGAATCCTAGATTTTTCACGGATAGATTCGTAAATGAATCAACAAAAACTTAGCACAATAACTATATCAGTAGCGTGTCTCGTTGTTGCTCGTTTTTGGTCAAATAACTTGACGAGCGTGACTCCAGCGGGATACCTTTTAACATGGGATATCTCGATAACTATTGATCAACAAATTCTGGTATTTGCTAACAAATTTAAACATATTATCAACTAAATCGGTGCGTAATTTGAAACCGATCTGAAGGGGTTATCCCGCTGGGGTCACGGACATTGCCTAGCCTGGTTATAAAATTTACCTGTACGCTCATATTCTTTACCTGTAAAATAAGCGTTATCTTTTTCGTCATAGATACACAATTGTAAATGGTTATTGTCCTAATTAACTCCTGCCAGTACGACTCTAGAGTCTC
Source organism: Scoparia ambigualis (assembly GCA_963921215.1). Taxonomy (NCBI): domain Eukaryota; kingdom Metazoa; phylum Arthropoda; class Insecta; order Lepidoptera; family Crambidae; genus Scoparia; species Scoparia ambigualis. The sequence goes on from OY992503.1 coordinate 18,896,615, forward strand.
AAGCTTCCTCCCGACATAGTCTGGTGTTATTCTTTCCTGGCTGTCCTTTTTAAAGTTTCTAAGAAGTTGATCAATGCCCCGCATGAGCTGGTTGTGTCTCTAACAAGGCTTCTATGGTAAAGAAAAAATGTACGAAGTGGTTAAAAAAGGAAAGATCTTACTTGATCGTATGTTGTGCTGCCGATTGAGCCTATGGTTTAGCTCAACCTTGGTAGTGGTATCCCTCAGCTCTGGTAACAGTCTGGTAAAAAGATCGATACAACGTTTTATTGCACACACAAAAATAAAGAAAAAAATATATACTTTAGGAACCGTTCTTCAAATCACAGCTTTAATCCGCGTTGACAGAGTTCACTATTCATTTTAATCTACGCGAAAATTCACTGTTAGAACTCGCGATAGGTTCCTTCTACGAATCGAAGGACCAATTATATGTATGGTTCTACACCTAAGTACATAAAGGAGATGGTAAATGCAAAGTCACTGGTTATGGTAAAACACTAAGTTTATTATAGACACGTAACTAATATTAACAACAACGGTAAAGTTTATAAGTAAGTAAGATCTAATGGTATGATGAAACAGTACGTATGCACACACACGCGAATGGTAACGATACTGAGTATGCACACGATTGGTATGATAGTCGACGCTCTACTAGAAATTTTAACCGCCTCTGTGGTCTTGTGGCTAAGCCACCGGTTTCAGACCCAGAGGTCCCGGGTTCGATTCCCAGCGGGGGGTGCTTCTTTGTGTGCTCGGTTTGGTTGGTGGTAGGGCTGTTAAGTCCGCCTGGCTAGCTACCACCATCTTATCTAAGTCTGTCGCCATAACAACGATGTTTATAGCATTGTTGTGTTCCGGCAGTTTGAGATAAGATAGCCAGTTCCTCAGTGGTTGAAGATTCCGGGTGAAGCGCGCTTCCACCTTCGGCCTTATCGTCACTTAACATCAGGTGAGATGAAGGCCAAGCGCTTACCCGTTGCCAATAAAAAAAAAAAAAGGTGAAAAAACTACAACTAAGTAAATCACCGCGCAGTGCATAAAAATGCTTACGGCGCTAAATGCCCGCGTCGCGGTCAATGTACGTAACTAGTCTATGACAATCTACAAATGACACCATCTCGTCTTCATCTTCGTACATTGTATATATTTACATTTTAAAACAGCTGAAATGCTTTTTAGGTCTCAAGGTTTTTAAGGTGATCTCTAATATGAACAATAAGCTTGTATTTATGTGCAAAATATGTGTTACAATAATTACACTGATATGATTTCTTGCCCGTGTGAGTCCTTAAATGTTAAGTCAAATTAGGTTTATATGAAAAATCCTTATAACAAACATTACACTGATATGGTTTCTCGCCCGTGAGTCTTTAAATGTTTAGTCAAATGAGATTTTCGAGCAAAATACATATTACAAACATTACACTGATATGGTTTCTCGCACGTGTGAGTCCTTTTATATATAATCAAATTAAAGTTTTGTGAAAAATACTTATTACAGTCATTACACTGATATGGTTTCTCGCCCGTGTGAGTCCTTTCATGTATAATCAAATGAGATTTATGTGCAAAATACTTATTACAGTAATTACACTGATATGGTTTCTCGCCCGTGTGAGTCCTTTTATGTCTAGTCAAATCAGATTTATATGAAAAATACTTATTACAGACATTACACTGATATGGTTTCTCGCCTTTGTGAGTCCTAATATGTAAAGTCAATTCACTTTTATTTACAAAAGACTTATTACAAACATTACACTGACATGGTTTCTCGCCCGTGTGAGTTTTTACATGTATATTCAAATGAGATTTATGTGTAAAATACTTATTACAAACATTACACTGAAGTGGTTTCTCGCCTGTGTGAGTCCTTAAATGTCGAATCAAATGTGTTTTTCGTGCAAAATACTTATTACAAACATTACACCGATATGATTTCTCGCCTGTGTGAGTCCTAATATGTCTACGCAAAATTCTTTTATCTGAAAAATTCTTAAAACAAACATTACACTGATATGGTCTCTCGCCCGTGTGAGTCCTTAAATGTATAGTCAAATAAGATTTACGTGCAAAATACTTATTACAAACATTACACTGATATGGTTTCTCGCCCGTGTGAGTCCTTTCATGTATTGTCAAAGAACTTCTTTGTGAAAAATACACATTACAAACATTGCACTGATATGGTTTCTCGCCTGTGTGAATCTTTATATGTTTAGTCAAATGAGATTGTTGGGCAAAATACACATTACAAACATTACACTGATATGGTTTCTCACAGGTGTGAGTCCTTTCATGTATAGTCAAATGAGATTTATGTGCAAAATACTTATTACAGTCATTACACGGATATGGTTTCTCGCCCGTGTGAGTCCTTAAATGTCCAATCAAATTTGTGTTTCGTGCAAACTCCTTATTACAAACATGACACTGATATGGTTTTTCGCCTGTGTGAGTCCTAATATGTCTACGCAAAGTATTTTTTTCTGAAAAATCTTTACAGCAAACATTACACTGATATGGTTTCTCGCCCGTGTGAGTCCTCATATGTATACTCAAATGAGATTTATGTGCATAAAACTTATTACAAGTATTACATTGATATGGTTTCTCGCCCGTGTGAGTCCTTTCATGTATGGTCAAATTATTTTTTTGTGAAAAATATATATTACAAACATTACACTGATATGGTTTCTCGCCCGTGTGAGTCCTCATATGTAAAGTCAAAGAAGATTGGCGTGTAAAATACATATTACAAACATTACACTGATATGGTTTCTCGCCCATGTGAGTCCTTATATTATGTAAAGTCAAAGAAGATTGGCGTGTAAAATACTTATAACAAACATTACACTTATATGGTTTCCCGCCCGTGTGAGTCCTTTCATGTATGGTTAAATCAAATTTTTGTGTAAAATACATATTACAAACATTACACTGATATGGTTTCTCGCCCGTGTGAGTCCTTATATGTAAAGACAAAGAAGATTGACATGTAAAATACATATTACAAACATTACACTGATATGATTTCTCGCTCATGTGAGCGTTTTCATGAATGGTCAAATTATTTTTTTCTGAAAAATACATACCTATTACATATATTATACTATGGTTTCCCAACCGTGTGAGTCCTAATTCCTAATATGTAAAGTCAAGTCACTTTTATTTACAAAAGACTTATTAAAAAATTACAAATTTTGCCTTTTAAGATTTCTTCATTGTTTTAACGATATTCACCTCAAAAATGTTGTTATGTTTTATGTTATAATAACATAGCGTATTATGAGTTTGCCCTAATACCTACTGTAGAATGTGAATTCATGTGACATTCTAATGTTTTAGAAATAAAATTTTGTTTACAAACGTCACATGTATAGTTGTTTAAAAGTTTCTGCTTATTTCTAATATTGTTTTTAACAATTACACATTTTCCTTGTTTGTATTGATTGTATCCTATATTAGCATTGCTTATAGTACCACTATCTTCATTACTATTATTGATTTAGGTAAATACAGTTCGTTGATTAGTGTTTTGTGGTTATGTTTTCCCGATATCTTCATACAAAACTAATTGGTTTTTTCTTCTTCAGTTGCCTAAGACGTCTGATTTACTCCATTACCAGTATCAGTACTTAGTTTACGTTTTTCTGTACTGCAGCACCTGTGAAATAATTGTATTTTTAGTTAGTTCACTTATATAATTAAAACTTGTAGTTTGAGGATTCAATTCAAGTAGAATTTGCAAGCTCTTTTTCGTAGTTTTCACAGTTTTATTGACCAATTCCAGAATAAGCATCATTCATAATTATTAAAAATTTCTTAAAATACATGATTTTAGATGAAGAATTGTTTTTATTGTTATTCCTAAACCATAATGCATTAGATACAAATTATATTGTTTGGCATCGAAGCAGCCACGAATGTTTCCACTAGCCCGCCAGGTGTCACGCACGGGTAACGGAGACTCAATACTATACGTATTTTATATTTCTAGCGTTACTCGTTTGTATGGATCGGCGAAACCGTAATTCTGTGTACCTACACCAGTGGTTCATCTCAGACAGACAGAGGTCACAGGTTAGACCCCCGAACGGGGCTGTTTCGTATCCGCCATGCTAGCTATCACCATGTTATCTATGTTTGTCGCCATGATAACAGCGATAATTATAGAAGTATTGCTGTGTTCTGGCAGTTTGAGGTAAGATTCTAGGCGATGGTTCTGGGAGAACGATTTCGTAATGAAAGAGATATATGAACGAAAGACGGTCAATTACGTAGGTTCACAATCTAGCAATTTCTTTCCACGCAAGAGCACGCTTTATAGATAGATGGATAGACTCTCACCAAATTTCTGCGCGTATCCCGATGGGCTGTTGTAGTGTTTCAAGTTGACGTCCACCAGACGCGCGTACTCGCCGGCGTAGGACCGTAGCTCAGTGAAACGGAGAATTATCTTATTAGTCCTAAACAAAAATATATATTTAGGATTTACACTAAACAGAATTTATAAAAAAAACTAATAATCCAATTCAGGAGCGTTTGGTCCACTCTCGTCCCCTCGACCCCCAATAAATAATGTGTCCACTGGACCCCTAGCTACAGTGTATTCTAGACCCTCGGGGGTCGAAAGTAGATTTAAGTTTTCAGCCTAATTTAAGTTTCTTCTCGACCCCCAAAGTACAGTTGCGATAATAAATGACTAACAAAACGTTAATTTTTTTTTAAACTCAGGTGGGATTAAACCCACGTCCTCCGCACGACGACTTACGGTCATGCTTCATTATCTTCGAGTTCATTTGATTATTATTATTAATAATAATATATCAAATAAAGAGTCTTACTTTAAGTTTGTTAAGTATATTATTACTTTTTGTTCTTTTTTAGCTATTTTTAAGCAACTTTTTAAAAAGGAGGAGGCTCTCAATACGTTTTTTTTATTATGTTCCCTGATTTGTTAAAGACGTTTGAACCGATTTAGATAATTCTTTTTTTGTTTGAAATGATGTTCTATCTTGTTGGTCGAATTTTCATCAGGTCAAGATCTGATGACAGGATCCTAGAGAAATTGAAGGAAATCTTCGAATATTATTGGCATACCTAAAGCGATTTAGGTATTATTTGCAATAAACTATAGCATCATTTAGTTAAGTGGAACTGATAATGAAGACCACAGACGGCCACCGGAATTACGAAATAATAAATATTTTAGGTGTTTGCTATACGATTACAAACTTTTATATAGTTGCTAAGCAAATAATGTTTGCCACAATGCATCATGGTGAAGTAGAGCAATCAAGTATACCTAAAGGCAGAGGCAGGGTATATTCCGAAGCTTGGCACCGACTTCAAAAGTATGTAAGTTAAGTTTAATTATAACTGTAGGGATTAAATTTAGTTATTCAAGACAAAACTATTATTTAGTTCTTTTAATTAATTTATTTTTTTGAGGTTGGTTCTTTACTTTATTTTATAATGTTTGATATTTTAGGTCTAATATACCATTCCTTACAATACAAAAAAAACTAATTTAGACCTCAGCTGGGAGTCGCCCGGATAGCGAAATTATCTGGGTTTGAATCCCAGCTGAGGGCTAAATGAGACTTGTTGTTATTTTCTAATGTAATGTTTTATTAGATATTAAATTATATTATAAGTATTCTTTAATATTGCTCGTTTATTATTTTTTATATAAAATTCCTGCCTTTATTTTTTTTGCCTCTATTCTGTACCTTACTGTACTAAAATATTAATTTTAGGTACTTACCGAACTAGGGGTTGAAAGTGGACAAGGTATGCCTGTCCTCAGTATGAAAATTCAGTCTCGCCCCCTAGGGGTCGAGTGTGAACTATGTTTGAGGGTTGAGAGGAAACAAATGAACAAATCTTTTTTTAGGGGACGAGAGTGGACTAAACGTTCAGGAGCCGCCCGTACCTACCTTATCTTTACCTACTAAGTTTCCTAAGTTTCATTAAATGGCTTATTATTGTTTAATTAAGTTTGCTTACAATAATTGGAGCTGTGTGGTGGCGGCTCATTGAAAGAATACCACCGACCCGCCTCTGCCTTGGGCGTCGTAAAAGGCGATTAACGGAGCAAAGACTGCACATACATCCAATAGCATACGTGGACAATGGCAGTGTAGGTGCTGCTTCTGCGGTCCTTATTGCCTAGTGTCTGACTGGGTTAGTCAGACACTAGGGGGATAATAGTCGTGAATATATGTATGTTCTTTAGATATAAATTAAGTAACGGCGGCGTCAGATCAACTTACCCTAAACTGTCAAATTTCTCCAATGAATATTGATCCTTAGAACCAAACAATAAAGTTCATAATTGATTGTAGAAATTTGACAGTTTTGGGTAGGTTGATCTGACGCCGTGTGTACATACATACATATACCCACGCATGTTTCCCATAGCGGTAGGCAGACTATAGATCGCCATCGGTACGGTAAAACAAGTAATAAAATTCAGTAAAACTTACCCGGTATTATAGAGGGTGCGATGTGCGGAAACACTTTTTGTATGGCGAGTGCGGCTCGTTGCACGATCAATGGATAATTCGTTTTTGCCGGTACCTGAACAATGAGAAGTAAATATACGACATCATCACAAGTACTTAAACTTCCTACTGCTGGGCAGTTCTTCATGGACAACATCACATGCAGGGATTGGGCCATAAATCCACCACATGGCCTAATGTGAGAAGGTGGGCTTTTACGAGAACGGAGGAACTCGAGATGTTTTTTACTTAGTAGCAAGTTATTTACACTAATAGGTACCAGTGAACAATCTTTGAGACCGCATTATTTACAGTGTCATTATTTGGGTATTGAATAGAATAGAAATAAATTTATTCAGCATCAAAAACACAACATAAAAATTACAAATAACAATATTATGTGACATTGAAAAGGCATCTACTCAGCATTGTGTCGTAGCATCTAAGTAATGCCACGACGCTGGTCTTCCGTAGATACCTACACTAAAACTAAGAGCTAAAGCTCAAGCTAAAGAGTATAAAAGTAAAGAATCATCAGCAAATAATACTATCTTATGACTGGGGGGCTGCCTTTTCGCCATATTCATACCCATAAAAAAAACATAAAAAACGTTTATAACCAAAAATAATACGTACAACAATAACAAATTACCTATAGCGCCCATACTAGGTAATCCTGTCTTTTGGGGCTATAAAGAACTTAACTGTATAAACATTAACCTTTCAACTATATTGTGTGCGTTGTTAACATTTTCGCGGACAGTATGGCAAACAGTTTTAACACAAGATTACATCATTGTTTGCTGCCCTGCTGCGTAAAAAATGATTATAAAGTAAGTAATAAAAGAATTTCTGTATATAAATCTAAAACTTTGAGCTTATATGTTAGAAAAACAATCTTATCTTATTAATTTCATTTATTATGGCGTTACACTGTATAATATGATAAGTAAGTATGGAAATAACGAAAGAGAATCGTAATTGTATCGCATTGTAATTGTTTGACACATTTGGTATTCTTATATGAGTAAGAGAATACCAAATGTGTCAAACAATTACAATACGATCCAATTGCGATTCAATTATGCCATTCGTAAATTAGCAGATTCGGGCCCCTGGACCAATTTTTATTACTTTTTCAGCATCGGTTAAAGAAAGAGATTTTCTATGTCTGTATGTTTGATTTTTTAGTTAAACCAGCCACTTAATGTTTTTGAAGACGCCTTAAAACGGAATGATTTCACTGAATTTTTAAGGCTCCTTGGTTATTAAATAAATGACTTAATGCAAAAAAAACAAACATACAGACATAGAAAATCTCTTTCTTTAACAGATGCTGAAAAAGTAATAAAAATTGGTCTAGTTCTGAAGGAGGAAACAGGGGACTACGAAACGTCGTTTATCTGTGTTTTGTATGAGAATTTTGCATGCCACGTCGACGTAGTATTTCCTCTTAAGAACGTACAGCTTACGCACACTTAGGACCTGGCTGTCAGCGTACAACTGACTTGTGGGGTAACGACGAGGCTTATTCATCATCACCTTACGTGGACAATGGCAGTGTAGGTGCTGCTTCTGCGGTCCTTATTGCCTAGTGTCTGACTGGGTTAGTCAGACACTAGGGGGATAATAGTCGTGAATATATGTATGTTCTTTAGATATAAATTAAGTAACGGCGGCGTCAGATCAACTTACCCTAAACTGTCAAATTTCTCCAATGAATATTGATCCTTAGAACCAAACAATAAAGTTCATAATTGATTGTAGAAATTTGACAGTTTTGGGTAGGTTGATCTGACGCCGTGTGTACATACATACATATACCCACGCATGTTTCCCATAGCGGTAGGCAGACTATAGATCGCCATCGGTACGGTAAAACAAGTAATAAAATTCAGTAAAACTTACCCGGTATTATAGAGGGTGCGATGTGCGGAAACACTTTTTGTATGGCGAGTGCGGCTCGTTGCACGATCAATGGATAATTCGTTTTTGCCGGTACCTGAACAATGAGAAGTAAATATACGACATCATCACAAGTACTTAAACTTCCTACTGCTGGGCAGTTCTTCATGGACAACATCACATGCAGGGATTGGGCCATAAATCCACCACATGGCCTAATGTGAGAAGGTGGGCTTTTACGAGAACGGAGGAACTCGAGATGTTTTTTACTTAGTAGCAAGTTATTTACACTAATAGGTACCAGTGAACAATCTTTGAGACCGCATTATTTACAGTGTCATTATTTGGGTATTGAATAGAATAGAAATAAATTTATTCAGCATCAAAAACACAACATAAAAATTACAAATAACAATATTATGTGACATTGAAAAGGCATCTACTCAGCATTGTGTCGTAGCATCTAAGTAATGCCACGACGCTGGTCTTCCGTAGATACCTACACTAAAACTAAGAGCTAAAGCTCAAGCTAAAGAGTATAAAAGTAAAGAATCATCAGCAAATAATACTATCTTATGACTGGGGGGCTGCCTTTTCGCCATATTCATACCCATAAAAAAAACATAAAAAACGTTTATAACCAAAAATAATACGTACAACAATAACAAATTACCTATAGCGCCCATACTAGGTAATCCTGTCTTTTGGGGCTATAAAGAACTTAACTGTATAAACATTAACCTTTCAACTATATTGTGTGCGTTGTTAACATTTTCGCGGACAGTATGGCAAACAGTTTTAACACAAGATTACATCATTGTTTGCTGCCCTGCTGCGTAAAAAATGATTATAAAGTAAGTAATAAAAGAATTTCTGTATATAAATCTAAAACTTTGAGCTTATATGTTAGAAAAACAATCTTATCTTATTAATTTCATTTATTATGGCGTTACACTGTATAATATGATAAGTAAGTATGGAAATAACGAAAGAGAATCGTAATTGTATCGCATTGTAATTGTTTGACACATTTGGTATTCTTATATGAGTAAGAGAATACCAAATGTGTCAAACAATTACAATACGATCCAATTGCGATTCAATTATGCCATTCGTAAATTAGCAGATTCGGGCCCCTGGACCAATTTTTATTACTTTTTCAGCATCGGTTAAAGAAAGAGATTTTCTATGTCTGTATGTTTGATTTTTTAGTTAAACCAGCCACTTAATGTTTTTGAAGACGCCTTAAAACGGAATGATTTCACTGAATTTTTAAGGCTCCTTGGTTATTAAATAAATGACTTAATGCAAAAAAAACAAACATACAGACATAGAAAATCTCTTTCTTTAACAGATGCTGAAAAAGTAATAAAAATTGGTCTAGTTCTGAAGGAGGAAACAGGGGACTACGAAACGTCGTTTATCTGTGTTTTGTATGAGAATTTTGCATGCCACGTCGACGTAGTATTTCCTCTTAAGAACGTACAGCTTACGCACACTTAGGACCTGGCTGTCAGCGTACAACTGACTTGTGGGGTAACGACGAGGCTTATTCATCATCACCTTTAGCACTGCTCTCTGAGCTCTCTCGATCTTTAAAATCCACGTCTTGTCCGTACCCCCCCACGAGGATATGCAGTAGCCGACGACCGACTGACAGAGCCCAAGATAGACCATCCGTAGGACTGAGGGCGGTGCCGCGCCTCTTAGTAACAGCATCACGTGAATGATCTTCCTAACACGACTTGATAGTGAGGTTATATGATGGTGATAATTTAATTTGTTATCTATAAAAACTACGAGGTATTTTAAAACTTCAACCTCTTCAATTCTGTCACATCCGCAAGATAGACTGGAATGGGCATACTGGCAGCTACTGTTGTGGATTCTGACTGGAGGTATTAGGGCAGGCTTCGACGTGGCCGTTTTATGAAAAGTCACAAACTTTGTTTTGACGATGTTCAGGGATAAGAGGTTGCTTCCCAACCATCGGGCCACAGAAGCCAGGCCTTGTTCAACGTGCTGGAATATTTGTGACCAGGAGGTCCCACTGAACAAGATGGCTGTGTCATCGGCGTAGCAAACCATCTCAGCGTTAGGCAGCGGTATGCAAGGGAGGTCATTGATGTATATGTTGAAGAGGGTGGGTCCTAATACGCTACCCTGGGGCACCCCAAAGTGAACGGTCTGCACGCACTTACGTAGTTACCTACTCGCACACATTGCCTCCGCTACGTAAGATAGCTTCTAAACCATGACAGGGCCACACCTCTTATACCCATCTTTTCAAGCTTAGAAAGCAAGATGGGAGCTGAAACTGTATCAAAGGCCCTGGCAAGGTCCAGGAAGACTTCGACACAACAACGGCCAGCATCGAGGTACCCCGTAACCAAGGACGACAACAGACTCACCGCTTCATCAGTCGATCTCCGCCGTCTGAAGCCGTATTGGCGTTCCGTAAGCAGTTTGTGACTTCCGAGAAAACTCGCGAGCCGTCTCTGGACTATCTTTTCTAATAATTTAAACATGATGCTCAGCAACGAAATCGGCCTGTAATTATGAGGTGAGCCTCTCGTCCCCGATTTATGGATTGGAGACACGGCAGCAGTCCTTCAGCAATCAGGGAAGGTTCCACTGGACAAACTAAGATTAAAAACGTGCGTTAAGGGGGCTGTTAACACATCACAGTTTTGCTTAAGCAATCCACTGGTAATTCCATCAAGCGCCAGGTGCGCTGTTACTTTTCAGGTTCCGGACTAGACAGTCAACCTCTAGGGGGTCAGTAGGCGTCAGGAAAAGTGAGTCCACTGGGGATGTACTTATCTGGACAGCGTTTGCTAATGATTCCTGCGTAGTGTTAGTCCTTAAGAGGGTATCGTTAGCCAACTTCTCACCTAATGTTGAAAAGTATCTGTTACAGAGAGAGAGTGACTCCTTTGTGGTGTTAGTTAAGTACAGTAGTTCCTCAGGTTGTCTTTTCTTCTTAGTCGTTTGGCAAATGTCATTTACTGCCCTCCATAGTTTTTTTGGATCATTGTTGTTTTTTTCAAGCTGCTCCGCATTGTATTTGTTTTTTAGTTTACGTAAAAGATCATTGCAGAAGTTTCGGTAGCGTGTGTAGGTCAGTTTCAGAACGGGATTATCTGGGTCTTTTCGTGAGGATAAATGGAGTTTGTCACAATTATTTATACAGCGGATCACACCTGGAGTTATCCATTGCTTTGCGATGTGTTTTGACCGGGTGGTCCTTATTTTACGTGTATGCTTAGATAGTATATTTTGAAGAGTTGAAGTTAGCGCATGTGCAGCAATTGAAGCATCCGTCTTCTCAGTGACGACTGACCAGTCCACTGCCTTGAAATCTTCCGCAACGGCTGATTAGTCAACTTGAGTTATATATCTGTTAGGTGCGTCCTTCTTTCTGCTAGGTAGCGACAGTGCAATCATTGCTAAACTGTGGTCTGTGGCACTATTTGAACAGACGACACCAATAGCAGGGCTGTAGGGTCTCATAAATATGTGGTCTAGGCAGGAGGTCAGACGGGTTGGTTTGGTGATCACAGGGACGAAGCCGTGTTCTGATAGGAGACAAAGGTAGTTATTGTTTTTAGTATCGGCAGTGTTACTTGTTATGTCTATATTTAAATCACCTGCTATTAAGAAATGTTTTTTGTGTTTTAGTGAGCAGAGATTTTGGTCCAGAATTTCTACGAAGTTATCTATATTTCGCAATGATGGAGAGCGATAAACACCCATAATAGTAATAAATCCCAGAATTTTGACTCGTAGACAATTAGCCTCTCCTTTAAAGTCGATCTCCGTAGCCGATGCTCCGAGGCAATCCCTAACGAAAACAACTACTCCTCCTGCTTTGTTAGTGATTATATTTGTGTTAAAGCTCGTATAGCCATCAAGTTGCATTATGTTCTTTTGTTTGTCTAGCCAGCTCTCGGCCAACACTACCACGTCATAGGTTATATCAAGTTGATGAAGCATGACTACACAATTATCGAAGTTCTTATATAGACTCCGTATATTATAGGTTAGTAGTTTAACATCCTATTTAGGTGTCGTAATGTGGGTGGTACAGTCTCTCAATCGACTTAATGATAAACAGTCAACGTTAAGCGAGTCGTCCATTTCCTTTGTTAGTTTGTTTATTGACATAAAGACCGGAGTTTACTCCACAAAGTGGAGAAAAAGAGTGTGAAGTATGTTTTCAAATAATTCCCTGGTCATGTTTAAACATTTGTAGTCATAATAACTGAAACTTGTGTTGCACTGCAAAGTGTGATCAATAGGAACAGTTTTCTTGCATCCCAAACAAGTAGCCATCTCTGATTTTTTGCGATTCGTTTACTTATGAGAGTACGAATAGGATTTACTTTCGAGTCCAGATGGACGTAGCCCGTCGTAACGGAATCGTAGCGCTGCACGCAGATATATTTTGGGGGTTAAGTTGCTCGCGTCCGTAGGTTTACCCTTGAGACCCTACACGTGACCCCTGGGTGGTGCTAAATGAGTGACACCAACTGAGTGGTAGAGCCACGCTGCGTTGCAGCACGCATTGGGTCGGCTCGCCCGGCGTAATACCACCCCCTCACGAATTTTCGGCGTGAAACAATGGCACTCTGTGCTGTTGTGTTTCGTCCGGCGAGTGAGGGTTCCGGAGACCCCTCCCCCCCCCCCCCCCTCACAATTGATATGGCAGCGAACTGTAATCTAGATTTACCCCAGGGGGGTACCGACACATCCAGTGTCGGAGAATCCCCCCCTGAGCGTTCTCGCTCAGGCTGCCCTACGTATTCTGGGGAGGGCAAAAGTTCGCCCGTGCCAAGGCATGCTGCAGGTAGGAGAAAGGCGGGACAATTGGCACCCCCTCCTACGCTTCGCGTGGACTTCTGCAATATCAGGGGAATCCACTCTAACTTGAGCGCTGTCCATTACCACCTCGAGACGGCGAAACCAGCCTTGCTCTTCCTCACCAAGACGCAGATATCCCCCCCTCCTGACATCTCGTACTTGCGCTACCCGGGATACAACCTGGAACATGCATTTGTGCCACGAGCCGGTGTTTGTGCCTATGTCAGGGAGGATATGTGCGTTCGTCGCCTTGGCAATCTTGAAGATAGGGACCTCTCCATCTTATGGCTGCACGTCGACTGCGGACGTCATCCTCGCGTCTACCCGTGCCTGTATAGGTCCCACAGCGGTAACATCGGAACTGACCAACTCATCGAGACCGTCCAAACAGCGACAGACTCCCTTCTCCAACGGATCCCCTCGGCCGAGATTGTGGTATTGGGAGACTTCAATGCCCACCACGTCGAATGGCTTGGTTCACGCACAACTGACCACGCGGGTAGAGCCGTTCATGACTTCGCTTTGGCCTACAGTCTGTCCCAATTGGTAACCGAGCCAACACGGGTTCCAGATGTGGAGGGCCATGCACCTTCTTTATTAGACCTTCTGCTGACCTCGCACCCAGACGGCTATCAAGTTTCTGTTGATGCACCACTAGGCTCATCAGACCACTGTCTGATTCGCAGCACTGTGCCTCTCACAGAAACTTCAAAACCGCAACTAGCGGCTAGCCGTCGAGTCTGGCATTATAGGTCGGCGGACTGGGATGGGATGCGAAGCTTCTTTGCGTCCTACCCGTGGTGGCGAGTTTGCTTCTCGCTGGATGATCCTGATGTCGCCGCTGACTCTGTCGTTGATGTGATACTGCAGGGAATGGAACTTTTCATTCCAAACTCTGTGGTTCCCATTGGCGGCAAGTCCCAACCATGGTTTGGTCGTTGCTGCAAAATGGCGTCTCGCCAAAAGCGACAGCATTACTGGCCTGGGCTAATGCGGTGTCATCAAAGGATCCAAACACCAGTGCGCTCAGAAAGAAGTACAACTTTGCCGCCAGATCCTTTAAGAAGGACATTGCCAAGGCGAAGTCATCATTCATAGGTAGAATTGGCGAGAGGCTAGTGCGTCTTCCTTCGGGGACGCGTGCGTTCTGGTCTCTCGCCAAAGCTATCTTAGGGAATTTTTGTCAGCCGTCCCTACCACCATTGCACAAGACCGATGACTGCCTGGCCTATACTGCAAAGGAGAAAGCCGATCTCTTGGGCTCTCTTTTCGCATCAAACTCGACCTTGGACGATGGGGAAAACTCTCCACCAACCATACCGCATTGCGCTTGTACAATGCCAAACGTTCAGTTCCTGCAAAGGTCAGTTCGTAAGGCTCTTTTTTCCCTTGATATCCATAAGGCGAGTGGGCCTGATGCAGTTCCACCCATTGTGCTTCGGACGTGTGCTCCTGAATTGGCACCAGTTCTAACGGTTTAGGCGCAGAATGTCCAATTCGCAAAATGTCCAGCGGTCGCAAAAAGTTCAATTCGTCATTATTTATTTAATTTGTCCGGCACAATAAAAATAACTCGTGGATACCGTTTTATTGTGCCGGACAAATTAAATAAATAATGACGACTTGAACTTTTTGCGACCGCTGGACATTTTGCGAATTGGACATTCTGCGCCTAAACCGTTCTAACGCGCCTTTTCCAGCTCTCTTACACCACTGGCGTCGTCCCGAGCTCTTGGAAGACAGCCCTTGTCCACCCGATTCCAAAAAAAGGCGATCGCTCAGATCCGTCTAACTACAGGCCAATAGCTATTACCTCTTTACTCTCCAAAGTAATGGAGTCCATTATAAACCGCCAGCTCTTAAGGTACCTAGAAGAGAACCAGCTACTAAGTGATCGCCAGTATGGTTTTCGTCGCGGTCGATCGGCTGGTGATCTTTTAGTGTACCTTACTCACCGATGGGCGGAGGCAGTCGAGAGTAAAGGGGAGGCACTGGCAGTTAGCTTGGACGTAGCGAAAGCTTTTGACAGGGTTTGGCACAGGGCTTTTTTCTCTAAACTTCCATCATACGGGCTTCCTGAGAAATTGTGTTCATGGGTTGCCAGCTTTCTTACTGGGCGTAGCATCAGAGTCGCAGTCGACGGTTCGTGCTCCGACATGAAGCCCGTGAATGCTGGAGTCCCGCAGGGGTGTGTGTTGTCCCCTACTTTGTTTCTTCTGCATATCAATGACATGCTGCATAACAACAGCATTCATTGCTATGCGGATGACAGTACTGGGGATACGCTCTACACCGGGCGAGCTAATGTTTCTCTGGAAAGCGTCATCGAGAGCCGGAATAAACTTGTGACTGACACCAAGAACATGTTAAGTCATGTCTCGGATTGGGGCCGACGTAACCTGGTCCGCTTTAACCCCTCCAAAACACAAGTTTGCGCATTTACCGCGAAAAAACATCCCTTCGTCGTACCTCTGAACTTTGAGGGAGCTCCCCTTGATACCAATCCGATTGTTGGAATCCTTGGCGTCGATATTTCGAGTGACGTTCAGTTTCGTGGTCATTTGGAAGGTAAAGCTAAATTAGCTTCGAAAAAGCTGGGTGTGCTTAATAGAGCGGGTCAGTATTTCACGCCGGCCCACCGTTTACAACTGTATAAAGCACAGGTCAGGCCGCATATGGAATACTGCTCCCATCTCTGGGCTGGAGCACCCCAATACCAACTCCTTCCATTTGACCGCATTCAACGCAGAGCTGCTCGAATTGTCGGCGACGTGGTTATTTCAGGTCGGCTCGATCCACTGGCTCTTCGGAGAGACGTTGCGTCTCTCTGTATATTGTACCGTATATATCATGGGGAGTGTTCTGAGGAATTGTTCGGCTTGATCCCTGCCGCTAATTTCCTTCACCGCACTACACGCAATCGACTGTCATTCCATCCACATCACCTTGATGGACGGCGGTCTACTACTGTGCGTTTTTCAAGAAATTTCTTGCCTCGAACTACAGTGTTGTGGAACCAGCTATCGGCGGCGGTATTTCCGGACCGTTACGACTTAGGGATCTTCAAGAAACGAGCCTATTCCTTCCTTAAAGGCCGGCAACGCGCCTGCGATTACTCTGGTTTGCGGGTGTCCATGGGCGGCGGTGATTACTTTCCATCAGGTGACCCGCTTGCTCGTTTGCCTCCTTCTGCTATAAAAAAAAAAAATATATGTAGCAGTGATTGGGAATGTTTGGAAACGTTCGTGCGGCGCTCGGGTTTTGTCGACAGTCGGGCGCGCTGCGGTTGCGTAGGTGATGGTCGTTAATTTTGACCGCGCCGGAGCATGTGACCGTAGCCAAGCGCGCAGCGGACAGAGGTACAGTGAGGTACTCACGCATAGGTTTGGAGTTCGATCCCCGCAACCGCCTCAGCTTTTTTTCTCGACCTTTTCACCGTTGGGCTTCGGATGAGGTCCGACGAGGTTTCGACACCAGCAGGGGCGGCCCCTGTCGCCGGACAACCGAACCTACTTCTTATCTGCTCATAAATTCCGCACGGCACGTATCACGAATCTACATTACTGTCCCTTTACGACCAAATTGTTGATGTTATTCAAGTAAACCCAAATGATATTTATTTAATACTTGGTGACTTTAACGTGACGAATGCAATGAATATACAAAAAAAAACTCAGTAACTGCCCGCTTGTATCCATGACTAAGGACTTTATGAGTATGTCCTCCCTTTCTCAGTATAACCAGGAGTACAATGTAAATAACCGACTATTAGATTTGGTTTTTTGTAGTATAAAGTGTAACATTAATTCCTGTGAATATCCAGTAGTTTCTGAAGACCGACACCAAGTAAGTTCTGTCTTCGTAAGTGGCAATAATAATCTTTCTACTACTCATCCCAGCGATGTTCGGTCAGATATCGATATTATAACTATAAAATTGGACCTGGAACTCGTTCACAATGCTCTAAAATATGTAAATATTAACAAGGGAGCGGGCGCAGACGGAATTCATCCCATGTTTATTTCTCGTAGTTCTGAAGAACTAGCCTTCCCTATTTTTATTATTTTTAAAAAATCTCTTGACACAAGTGTCTTCCCAAATTTGTGGAAAAGGGCTCTGATAACACCTATCCCAAAAAATAAGGAAATTAATATCATAACGCAATATAGACCCATTTCCAAACTGTGCATTTTTAGTAAATTATTTGAAAAAATAGTCACTTCACAACTATGTTGTGCAATTAGGAATTTCGTCTCGCCTGCACAGCACGGCTTTATCAAATCACGTTCGGTTGAAACAAACATGGTTACATTTACTGATTTTTTGTTAAGGTCTATCGACACGGGCATTCAGGTAGATGCCATATATACCGACTTTTCTAAGGCTTTGGACAAGATTAATCATGATTTGTTAATTGAAAAACTTGCCAAGGTCGGTATACATGGCAACCTGCTCAGATGGATAGATTCTTACATTCGGAATAGGAGTCAGGCAGTTTGTCTAAAGGGCTATTGCTCTCGTTTTTTGGAGGTCCCCTCAGGCGTACCCCAGGGTTCACATTTAGGACCTGTATTGTTCTCATTGTACATAAACGACATCGGTGACATTCTTGAATATAGTTCTCACCTTTTATATGCAGATGACACAAAAATTTATCGCTGTATTGTTAACGATGATGACTGTATTAAATTACAAGCTGATATAGATTCGCTTTCTATATATTGTCAAGAAAACCAACTTTTTATCAATTTTAAAAAATGTTCTGTCATTTCATATACTCGTAAACGATCACCGATCGTATTTAACTACTCTTTGGGTAATTCTCCTCTAAAACGTGTTGAAAAGATTCGGGACCTTGGGATCATCATGGATAGCAAAGTCAACTTTGACGCTCACATCGATACCATCATCGGTCGAGCTTTTAGAAGCTTAGGATTCATTAATAGGGTAAGTAAGCCTTTTAGATACCCGTTTACATTCAAAATACTTTATTTTTCGTTTGTAAGATCCATACTAGATTTTGGTTGTGTTGTTTGGAATCCACACGTTAAGCACCACGTTGACAGAATTGAAAAAGTTCAAAAGAAATTTATTAAAACCTTAAATTATCGTAATAACATTAAAAACGTATCGTATGAAGCATTTCTTTCTTCTCATCGTCTGTTATCTCTGGCCAATCGCCGTAAACAATTTGATATGATGTTTCTGTATAAAATACTTAACGCTAAAATAGATTCTTTACTACTGTTGTCTAAAATAAACTTTTTAGCTAAAGTCGGCTTACCTCTGCGTTCTTTGCGCGCTATAAAGACATTTGTACCACCTCGTTTTAAAAAGAAATATACCAAAAATGGCTTTTTCCACCGTTGCTTAAACATGTATAACAAAGAATTTGTAGAACTCGATCCTTTCAATAACTCTCTGGTTACATTTAAACGCAAAATTATTGAAAAATTGAAATAGTTAATAAGTACATACCTCGCTTTATCTAAAATTATAATAACCTAAGTATACTTCTGTCGATATATTATTCTTACGTTTATTAGAATATATCGTGCTAAACTTGCAAATGTTAATATTCAAAATTCACAATTGTAACATATGTATTATGTCTGAAGTATGTTTAAGAAATAGTATATCAGTTAGGATATCAATTATATACTTTTTAGTAGTATTACACAGCTCGTATTAGTATTTGTAACTCTTGTGATTAATTTTCGGCACCGTTTTGTCTTTTTGTGTGTTATGACTTAAAATGTAAAACTATTTTTAATATGACTGTTTGTGCCAAAAAATAATAAAATATAAAAATAAAATATCTTCAGAGCTATCAAAGTCAATTTTGTCCATTCTATGTACTCGAGATGATTTTCGGTATTGTTGGGTAAGAAACTATGCCCTGACTCAAGATACCGAAAAAGAAAAGAAAAGTTATCGTTTTTAATAGTTTTCGGTATCTTGAGTCATCAGAGCATAGTTTCTTACCAAACGATACCGATTTATCCATCATAGAAACAGCAACAACTTAAAAAGCAACAACGTGTTTGTATAAACACTTACAAATACGTAAAAATTATGAAAAATGCTAGAAAAAAAAACTATTTCAAGTAAGTATATAGAATGGACAAAAATGACTTTTATAAACTACACACATCAAAAGTGTCTAGGGATCAAGCATTTTTATGCGGATTTCTTGAGATTGAGATGTGGCTTTGTAATAAATTTATGATTTTATAAATTTATATGGATCCTTTTTGGTGCATTTCATAATTTGAAACAGGAACTTTCAATCAATTTCTAGTAAAAGATGAAAATCAGCTGTCAATATTTTCCCTATAAAAACATACGCATTGAAGACATTATTAGTGCTACTGTTTCCCTACTACTGATTAAAACCAACGTTATTATGGAGCGGCGACGTCATTTAAGCAGGGAAGAAATGCTCAGAGCCGTGGGAATGATAGAAGCTGGTTCCCGGCAACGTACTGTGGCTTTAGCTCTGAATACAAGTCAGAGTGTTATCAGTCGACTTTGGACACGTTACCGAAGCACTGGTACCATGGCTGAGCGCCATGGAGGACGGTATCGCTGCACCACACGGAGACAAGACCGATACATTCAAATCACAACTCGAAGAGCTCCAACAATAACCGCCATGATGTTAGCCGTGAGGCTTCATCACTCTTCAGGGAACTTAATTAGCGACCAAACAGTCAGAAACCGCTTGCATGAAGTGAACCTTCATTCCCGAAGACCGCTAAGGGTACCACCTATAGCAATGCACAATCGTAGGATTCGATATCAATGGGCTCTTGAACACAGAAATTGGGCAGAAGAACAATGGCGTTTCGTGTGCTTTTCTGATGAGTCTCGCTTTGGTATGAGACCGGATACAAGACGTATACGACACTGGAGAACCCCTGGACGCCAACAGCGATTAAAATCCTGCCAGGAAGTCCATCCTCATAGTGGTGGAACCATCATGGTATGGGCGGGTATTTGGATCGGCGGAAGAACTGAGTTGATTTGGATCAGAGGCAACCTCAACACTCAAATTTATGCTGAGACGATTGTATCAGACGTCATCGTTCCTCTACAAGTGCAAATCGGTCCCTTATTTCAGTTAATGCATGATAATGCACGACCGCACACCGTAAGAGTTGTAAGACAGACTCTCGCCGCAGCTAACATCAATGTCATGCCCTGGCCTGCTCAGTCGCCAGACTTGAACCCGATTGAGCATGCATGGGATATGCTACAGAGAAGAGCTCTGCCGAATATGGAGGGTATCCAGTCGCAAGAAGACCTTTTTTTGTTGTTGCAACGAACATGGGCGGCCATTCCACAGCGTGATTTGGATGAACTCATTTTGAGTATGCCAAACCGATGTTCTTGTGTTGTTAGTGTTCGCGGTAGAAACACGGATTATTAATTGTTTAAGTTACCCAATAAAATTTTAAAGAAAACTGTTATTTCAGTATTTTTTTCGAACTTTAATGTTAGTGGTTCAAATGTCAAAAATCCCTTTATTAGGAAAATGGCAAATTTCTTTATTAATGCAAAGGTGACTTGGTTTATCGTTACTGTAGACAAACGAAAACACTTTATTTGATGAATCCTTAAAGAAAATTTTAATTAATATCAATCAGGAGAAAAGTTATTGCAAAAATATATGTTGATCCCTAGACACTTTTGATGTGTGTAGTTGCTGGCAAAGGAGATAAAGATTGAAAAAGCTTAATTATATTCGATTTTTATGAGAACATCTTTGGATGAAGTTTTTATGGAACTTAACATTAAGAAAACGAAAAAAGGAGCGATTTCTACTAGAAATAGATCTGATCTTAAACAGCTGTGGCTTAACGCAAAACCCATTGCTCCAGCTAGATTGGCTGATTTATGATCTATCTATAAGTTTATTTCAGCAGATTGCCTTAGTTTTTATAAAACATAGAAAGCATCTAATGAAGCCATTGACGATGTTGATGGATTTGATAAGGAGCTGGATTTTGATCAAGATGAATAAATTGTGATGATTTTCCATGCTATGATAGAATATTTTCTCATTAAATATTTTTTAAATAATGTTGTTTCACTGATAAACTGAATTTTAGAAAAAAAAAAAAACGAATATATATCAATTTTTACACATTGGATCGTTTTTGCAAAATAAGTTAAAAGCTTCCTTCATACAAAAAGCCTTTTTTCAAAAACGTTTCAACTACAATTTTTTTATAATTTGTATGAGAAATATTAATAAATTTTAATGACAAATACATGATAAAATAATACTTATTTATTTAATTGAAATGATACATACTACTCTGTTTCACACACTACCATAAAAAAGCGTAAGTACCACAAAAACATAAAAACCCGATTTTCTCAGTTCAACCTGCGTGTGGATTGGATCTTTGTAGCATAACTACGTCCAATTTAAAATTAGCACAATACATTTGTGATATGAATTTGTACCCACAGACTACAGGATACTACATGGATACCTACTACGGTTAATCAAAGAGTAATTTAATCTAATTAATCAATAGTTACAAAAAAACTGATGCATATTCAAAATTTTGTTTACTGATCGAATGATATTTTATGAAAGTTAGAGTAATGTATTTTTACAATTTATAATAATGGACATTTTAGAATTATCACAAAGGATCAGCGTTATCATTTTTGGCGGTTACTTTAAATCAGTAATTTTCAAAGGACCTGTTTAATTAGTTTTGTAATTCAATCATTGTGGTTACAATGTTTCAAATAGAGATAAAGGGGAAAATCTCATGCATATCCGTTGACTTGACAATGTGACTAAATCATTTTCTTGCATAAATTGCTCTTAGTTGGTTTGGAATTACATTTAAAAAAAAAATAGGTAAGTTTATTAAATTAATTTCCTCTTCCTTTTTTTCTCTTGATTTGTTTATTTGAATTGTTGTTGTTGTGGTTGACTTGTCGCGAAGCATGCCCCTTTATTGCCAATAATACATCTTTATCTATTAACATTTGTTATTTGATCTACTTCACCAATTTTACAGGGACGCATGATCCATAATATGAAATGGAGATACTCACAGTATGCTCCGGTCTGGCTCCTCTTCCTTCTGGTTCGTAGAGGCACCAGGGTTTCTCATCTTATATGCACCATCTGTAAAAGTAATGCCCCATGAACTTCTGGGATAAGTACCAATGAAGCCAGATAACAACCACCTAGACAGGTTCTCCATACTTTGAAGCCTTGGCCCATAATAATTTTTTCGGTATGTTCCAAGGGCCAAAATTATATAAGGGGCTTTATCCTGGTCTGGGTATAACTGGGTATAAAATCGTCTTTGTGCAGAGACAGAGAAAAGCGAAAAGTAAAAGTACTTAATTTATCACTTCAATATGTTTTAGCGCATATCGCCACACAACAAAGCACAATATGACTACAGGATACTACATGGATACTTACTACGTTTAATCAAAGAGTAATTATATTAGAATTAAATTAATTTCCTTTCTTTTTACAAGCTTAATTTTTTTTTACATATTCCGTGAAGGAACAGGCTAAGATCAGAGACCATACTGCCTAGTCATTATTTTTTTTTATATATTTTTTTCCCTAGATGATAATGAGTGGTTATTAAGATGATGAATGTTAAATGATATTCCCCCAAACCCCTTGAGTCCTCAGTAAAGATGTGGGGCTTTACTAAGATCTCACGCGGACTTCTTGAGAGAATTTGAAAAGTGATGTTGCACTGTTTTATTTCATTTGCCAACACTCATGCACGTTCACAAACATTTATCGGTTAATAATCCACTATTATTTCATATTAATGTTCGAAAAAACACAAATTTTAGAAAATAAAACAAAACTGCAGACATGACGCTTCACTTTCCCGCCAAGAAGTCTCCTTTACAAGCAGGGACCGGATTACCGGTATTTTTCATATAACGTTACTAATATAACGTTAATGTAACGTTATACCCAAAATTTTTATAGTTCTTAGTGCTGTTAAAAATTAATGTTCTTATAAGGTTACCAATAGTTCTTTCTCTTTTCAATTTGCGATTGCTCGCGTTTACACAATCAATATTCGTAATTCTTTCATAGCGTACTTAACAGTGTAAGGTACACAGTGTTACAGAGTTTTAGCTACCTACTGCCGAGTTACCGAGTGTACGTCTCTGTGTACGCTTGAGTACGTTTTGTACTTGGATTGGCAAGAATCATGTTTTGTCAGTTCAGGTTCTAACTCGTCGTTGAGAGAGGTACAAAAAGTTGGCTTTGCTTTGTAACCGTTAAAATAAAAGTTATTCAAGGAATTGCTGTTAAGGCCTATTTTGAAAGGCAAGTTTGATTATACTACAATCATACAATGTATACATAGTACATTTAAAACCATTGGGTTCACACTTTACGAGATTTTACAGTTTTTAGCGGCCGAAATGGAGGAGCGTTACTTCCACTTTGTTTGGTTACATATAGTTACAAAGTGGAAACATAAAGTCGAATTCACATATTGTATTTTATTTCAAAAATAAATGTTTCGCAAACCAGGTACTGTAAATATAATAACAGTTGGTGTTGTAAAAGACATTTTTGTTTTAATTTCATGCATTTGGCTTTACACACCTACTTTGTCTCGGTGATGTGTGGTGTGTGGTGTCAGTGGGTATAAGTACTGATTTAGTTTAATTAATCATACTTACACTTTTAAGTGGCCTTACTTTACAATTTTACATTACTTTATTTTTAACAATTCAGCTGATTCAGCCATTTTCATCAGTTTTCCAACAAAATATTAGCAAAATACCTATTTATGTGTTTGTATATAAGGTGACTGCTAGAAACCGCAAGAAACTTCAAGGGCTGGTCAGGTCAAGTGTTTTAAACATGATTAAAATGACGAAAAGGGGATTCGTGTTTTTTCATTTTTAATTAAATCATTCATTTTGTGAATTTTAATTGGATAGTCTTTGAGTATCTAATTTATTTTAATGCAATAACATAAGAAAAATAAAATGAAAAACAATTAAAAATAACGATTATTTACAACGGCCGGACGGCCGACCGTCTGTTGACCCGTTCGCGTCAGCTGGGCGATAAGTAGGTACCTACGTTAGTTTGCAATGTGACCATTTTTGTCATGTTTAAAACACTTGACCTGACCAGCCCTTGAAGTGTCTTGCGGTTTCTAGCAGTCACCTTATATAGTTTTGTCTTTATAAGACACGCATTTGAAACAATTGTATTTGCAACATTCAATAAACACATATATCATGTTGTGGTGAAACCACTTACCTTTTCCACTTCCCAGGGCCCTGATTCATAAGCAAACGCATACGTTTTTGGGAAGTTATCGTAACTTTAAGGAATAAACGTGGTTTTGAAACAAGGAATCGTTACAAAATAAGGGCCCTGGTACCTTTTTATTTCATGTAATCATCTCATATTTTAACATTCGTCTTATTTATATATGTGCCTTTATTTTTCCTCGCTTCTGCAACGATACATAATGTTTTAGTAACTACACACTACACTACACACGTAGCAATTCCTTTATCTAAACACATTTACTTACGTGATCTAAATCACGAAACTTCGGACACTATTTTTCGACACTTTTACGTATCCCACAAGTTTCGGATCACTTCGATAATCTTATTATGCGTTTTTCCTTGTAATATTTACATTTATCTCACCTTAATTGTTTTCTATTTACTAAATATTGTGTTTTGGTTACGTTTTGACGTATCTGACAACTTATTTTTGCTTCGTTGCTATGCAACTTATCAACATAATTCAATCAAAACTTTTTGACTTTCTTATTTTTACATTTGGCCATCTAGATTTCAGCGTTTTAAAAGTATTATTTTGAAATTTATGCAGAACTCAGAAACCGAGGTTTCTTTATAAAGTTCAGCCGACGACTAATCATTACATCTCTAGCTTTTGATTCAAAAGGATTAGTCTACTGAGACGATCACCAGCTTCCTAATTGGAAGGTCTTGTCTTCTTACTTTCTTCTTCCAAATTGGAAGGACTAGTCTTCAGGTACAATCACCAGCTTCCGAATTGTAAGACTACAGCCTCCAGTCATCGCGTGCGCCTACGCCTGCCTGTGCCTGTCTCGCCTGTCAGCCTGCACCTTCACCTGCTTGCGCCTGGTGGGGCCTGCCTGCCTGCACCTTCGCCAGCCTGCGCCTGCTGGCGCCTGCTGTCTGCGCCTGCCTGCGCCTACCGGCGCCTGCCTGTCGGCGCCTGCCTGTCGGCGCCTGCCTGCCTTCGCTTGCCTTCGCCTACCGGCGCCTGCCTACCGGCGCCTGTCTGCCTTCGCTTGCCTGCGCCCTTCGGCGTCTGCCAAGTTCAGCGTTTGCCTCCACACCTTCGCCTGCCTCCACGTCAGCTGTGCCTACCCCTTCACTTTTATATTTTCAACCTTCATCTTAACCATCATCACCTCCATACTCACCATCCTCACTCACTTCTTTTTTTTACCCACTCCCTAGAGATTTTTCTTTTTTGTGTTTGCTTTCTTTTTCTTCACCATCTATGCATTTTTTATTTTTTTTATTACAAGAAACTTGTAACAAATGCTTCGAATAATTATTTGCATTGTGATTGTGACTTTATATTTCCATTTTGTAGCTTCATATTCAATTTTGTACCCTGTCCCATTTTTCAAATACCCTAAAATTAAAAATTTCTTAAAAATATTTTTTATGCTATGGCAAAAGTAGATGCTAATTACAGAACAGGTTTACAAGTAACAAAGGTAAAGCACAACTGGAGCAGTCTAATAGTTTTAAAGCCGCCGATAAACAGGTGCAATTGTTCATATCCAACGTACATATGGATACGAATTCGAAGGATATAGAAGATTACATCTTACTAAAAACAAACGACAGAGTTGTATTGAATAAAATTATTATGAGTCGAGACAAAGGCTATAATGCTTATAAATTCACGATACCCGAAAGTAAGTTGCATATTTTCCTGAGTGACACGCTGTGGCCGGCGGGCGTTTCTTTCAGAAAATTTATAAACTTTAAGACTCGGTTCACAGACAGAAACAATCTGAATGGTGGCGTTAAGAAATAATCACATAAAAAAAACCATAAACACATTAAGAAATAAACACATTTAGAAATAAACTCATTAAGAAATAAACAAATTAATGGGTACTACAGCAAAATTAATAAGCTTTAATTGCAAAAACGTCAACAGCTCTGTCTGTTGATTGTGTAAGGAAGCTCTGCAAAACAGCTGATATAATAGTCCTTCAAGAAACATGGCTTTTACCTCATGATCGCGCATTCCTGGGCACCATTGATGACAACTTTGCATATACGGGAAAATCTGCCGTGGACACATCTGCAGGTATATTACGTGGAAGACCGTATGGGGGTGTAGCCCTTATGTGGAGAAAGAATGTGTTTCCATCAGTGGTTGTGATTCCATGTGACAGTGTGCGTGTTACTGCTGTGAAGGTATTGCTGCAGGACAGGTCGGTGCTAATTTTTTCTGTTTGTATGCCTGTAGACTCAAATGAAAACCTGGTAGATTTTGCGGAGTGTCTTAGTGTAATTTACGCGGTAATAGAGAGTAACAACACCGAATCTGTTATTATGCTAGGTGATTTTAATGCCCACCCCGGGGAATTATTCTGTGAGGAACGTTTCTGTGCCGACCAAAGGTGGACTTGCGTTGATTTAAACTATTTGCCACCAGACAGTTATACCTTTGTAAGTGAGGCACATGGTTGCCAAAGGTGGCTTGACCATTGTGTCATGACTGATGCAGGGCACTGCTCGTTTCTATATGCTAGCATTTTATATGATACTTACTGGTCAGATCATTTACCCTTACTGATTGTCTGCGACTTTCATATCATTAAGCCAAAGATTTTTTTTACTAAATTAGAATATAATTACGTGTTATGGGGTGAACGTGATTGTAGTCAAATAGAATTTTATAGTAATTATTGTAATAGTATGCTTAAAGAAATAGATTTTCCGTCTGAATTAGGCAATTGTAATAATAAACCTGTAATATTTCAAATCATAAATTAATACTGAACGATATGTACCTATAACAATATTATAAATATACTTTCTGAAGCTGCTAAGAATTCTTGTAAAGCTAAAGCTAACAATAAAAAACGAACATATATTACTGGATGGAACAAGCATGTTAGAAATGCTCATAGGGAGGCCCGGCTTGGTTTTCAAATATGGGTGCTTAATGGTAGGCCTAGACAAGGGTATATTTTTCAAAAAATGATAAACACAAGAATTTTTTTTAAAACAAAGTTAAAGTGGTGTCAAGATAATGAAGACCATATACGTATGGATATAATTGCATCTCATCATTCTGACAAAAAGTTCAGTAAATTTTGGAAAGACACCAACAAACTGAATCCTAAGGCGGGTTTGCCAGTGAGTGTCGCTGGTGCTCATGAGCCTAAGCACATTGCCAACCTGTTTAAAAATTATTTTAAGGTTGAATCACCATTAAACTGTTAGATGCAGGCGTGCGATACTGAGGCCCACTTAGAACCGGATGTGACTGAGGTTCAAACTTTGTTTACTGCGAAGCAAGTTAAAGATGCAATTAAAAACATGGTTAGAGGTAAATCTCCGGGTCATGATGGCCTCAGTATCGAGCACCTGCGTTTCGCGGGAGCTCATCTGCCTAAACTCCTGGCCATGCTGTTTTCATTATGTGTAAGTCATTCATTTATTCCGAATGAAATGAGGAAGACCATTGTTGTACCGGTTGTTAAAAATAAAACAGGTGATGCTTCCGACATGGGCAACTATAGACCTATCTCGCTAGCTACTATAATAGCTAAGGATCTGGACAGTTTACTTGAGAAACACATGAATAAACACCTAAACTTGCATGATGCCCAATTTGGTTTTAGACCAGGGCTGTCTACCGAAAGTGCAATGTTGTGTCTCAAGGAAACTGTCAAGTACTATACAGAGAGAAAAACATCAATCTATGCTTGCTTTCTCGATCTTTCAAAAGCTTTCGATTTAGTGTCATACGATATTCTGTGGCATAAGCTGATGTCTGAGTCTACTTTACCTAAGGAGATAATATCTCTTCTCAAGTATTGGTATGGCAACCAAATAAATTATGTGAAATGGGCAGGGGCTCTCTCAGACGGGTATGCGTTGGATTGTGGGGTGAGACAGGGGGGGATCATTTCTCCACTGCTTTTCAACCTATATATAAATAGCCTTATCGTGGGGCTTAGCGGCACCAGGGTCGGTTGTCATGTGGGTGGCGTCAGCGTCAATAACATAAGCTATGCTGATGACTTGGTGCTGCTGAGTCCCTCGATAAACGGCTTAAGAATTTTATTGAAAAAATGTGAATCTTTATGCAGTGGCCCAGGGACTCAGATATAACACCAGTAAGAGCGAGTTGATGGTCTTTAAAACGCGAGGAAAAGACCTTAGTTCCGTACCGGCTATACATCTCAATGGCAAACCGTTGAATCGAGTAACTCAATTTAAGTATCTGGGTCATTGGATCACTGAAGACTTAAATGACAACATGGACATAAAGAGGGAACGGAGATCGTTGGCGGTCCAATGCAACATGCTGGCCCGGAGATTTGCGCGAAGTACTGTTGAAGTCAAGATGACATTATTTAAATCATACTGTCAGTCATTTTACTCGTGTGGTCTCTGGGTCGACTTCACGCAGAGGGCCTATAACGCTCTGTGTTCAGTACGACAACGCGTTCAGGGTGCTGATGGGGCTGCCGCGGCGATGTAGCGCGTCTGGCATGTTTGCTGAGACTGGTGTGGACGGTTTCCATGCCATTATGCGTAAACGATGCGCCTCGCTGCTGAGACGCGTGCGCGCCAGCCCCAATGGCATCCTGTGTGCGTTTGCTGACCGGTGGGAATCCCCTCTTCTACAGTACTGGGTGTCACTTCATGTGAAAAAAAAAGTCGACCATTATTTGAATTAACATTTTAACTACTAACATAGGATAAGGCAAATATTGTTACTAACAAAATATGGACTGTACATTTTTAGTCTGAAATAAATGATTATTATTATTATGCTCTTTATTTAAAATATAATCTTAAGTAAAATTTTTTACAATATTTTATAAAAAAAAACATATATACAATATAAAATATTATAAAACTTAACCTAGGTTTCCACCGGCAGCGGGGATAGACCCAAGTTACCGGTGGTTAGGGCTGCAGAGTGAGGAACCTCCTGACAATACGTGCCGTGTCAAGGAGTACTGCCTTCTGTATCTGACCCTTGACCCAACCTTTTAGTGAGAGCCTCTCTAGGTGTTGATCGAGGTTCTTAGCCAAAAGACCGTTTACCGAAACGACTATCGGTACAATAATGGTTGAATCCACATCCCACATGGCGGTAACCTCGTGAGCCAAGTCAAGGTACTTACTGAGCTTGTCCTTCTCGGCTTTCAAGAGGTTCTCATCATGCGGTACGGTGATATCAACCAATATTGCCCGGCGCTGAGATCGGTCGACCACCACGATATCAGGCTTATTGACGACAATTGTCCTGTCCGTGATGATAGAGCGATCCCAGTAGAGCGTTGCATGACCATTTTCGAGAACTGGCGCAGGTGCGTACTTATAGTACGGCACCTCTGATTCAACAAGGCCATATTGAAGAGCAAGTTGCTGGTGAATTATTCTGGCTACTTGGTTATGTCTGTGCAAATACTCTCCGTTAGCAAGATGAGAACAACCGGAAATATTATGTCTGAGTGATTCTCCAGGACGGAGGCATGCCCGACAGATGTCGACCGTACCGTCCTTCATAATATATTTCCGGTAGTTGTTCGTCTTGATAACTTCATCTTCAATGGCACAGACAAAACCTTCGGTTTCCCCAAAGAGGTCACCGAAACGTAGCCAGTTCACCGAGGCAGGCAAATCTACATCAGGCCCAGTTAGAGCCCGATAGTAGCGCCCGTGCTCTTCCATATGTCCTTGCGATCGAGAGTGCTTAGCACCACTGGTTTGCGCCAGTTTTCTGTTGCCAAGGAGAGCGGCGTGAAGTATCTATCAACTGCCACGACATCCAAATGCATCCCGCACTCACTGTTAAGAAAATAATCCCTGAGACTGCACACCTCACGGTTATGTAGGTCCTTGGCATTTAAAAAGCCGCGACCCCCACATCTCCGCGGGAAGTACAGCCTCATAACAGATGAGCGCGTGTGTAGCAGTCAGGAAGTCGTGAGCATTTGACGGACTCTTCTATACAAGGCGTCCAATTCGCTCTGAGTCCATCTTAGTATGCCAAAGGAGTATGTGAGCAGAGGCATAACCCAGCCATTAAAAGCACGCGTCTTATTGCCACCCGATAAAAGACTGTTAAGTACTTTTCTCAGGCGGCAAAAGAATCGCTGCCGTAATGACTGTTTTATGTCCCCATCCTCAACACCCAAAGACTCTGAAGAGAGACTCTGAGAGATCTGAAGTTTATCGTTTCGGAGAGTTGTAAATTGGTTGAATTTACTACTCTCCCACGCTGTACATGCATAACCGCACACTTATCCACACCAAACTCCATCTTGATGGCACTGCTGAAAGTCTCAGTAATTTTCAGCAGTTTCACAAAGTCTAGGCGGTTTGGTGCGAATAACTTGAGGTCATCCATGTACAACAAATGCGACATAACTTCACCCCCTCTCCGCAGTCGATAGCCAAACCTTGAGTTTCTCAATAAAGTACTGAGAGAATCCAAAGCTAGGCAAAACCATAAAGGACTCAGACTGTCGCCCTGGAATATGCCACGCTCTATCCTTATAAGATCCTGTGTGGCAAAAACACTATCTCGACATCCTGGTTGACGCAAGACCGTGGTCCACTGCCGCATACATGACATCAAAAAGGATTTTAAAGTTATATCAATTTTATATAACTCTAAAATCCTCACCAACCATGTATGCGGCACCGAATCATAGGCCTTCTTATCGTCAATCCAGGCTGTGGAGAGAGTCCCTCTGCCACGCCGAACCTTCTGGCATATGGTCATGTCAATGAGGAGTAGCTCCTTAGTACCACGGGATCTAACCCTACATCCATTCTGAGTCACGTCCAAAATATTATTTGCAACAATGTGCGAGTTAATTTTTGTTCTCAGAATGGATGTAAGGAGCTTGTATAAAGTAGATAAGCACGTGATGGGTCTATAATTTTTCGGTTCCGTGGTACTACCTGATTTATGGAGCAGAAAAGTGACACCAGTAGTCAACAAACTTGGGAGTGAGCCGAGCTCTATGGCTTCTTGGAATTGTGTTGCCAGTAACTCGTGTGAACATCGAAACCATTTGATCCAGAAGTTGTGCAATCCGTCCGGTCCTGGGCATTTCCAATTTTGGGCCGTACGGATTGCACAACTTACGTCAGCTGTACTAAT
Source organism: Scoparia ambigualis (assembly GCA_963921215.1). NCBI lineage: Eukaryota > Metazoa > Arthropoda > Insecta > Lepidoptera > Crambidae > Scoparia > Scoparia ambigualis. Next base: position 18,928,331 of record OY992503.1, read on the forward strand.
ATTAATAGGCTGCATGGTCTCGATAGATTCACACGCCTCACTGACAACACTCATCCATTCACCTTCCGTGTGCTCGACGGGCACCGACCAAATGTTGCGCCAGAAATTAGTCAAGGCATCAACATCCGGTAGCTGCCCGTCGCTCACACGTTGATCAGCTCCTTCCCAACATCTGTATACTTTTCTTTGGTCACTTTGAAAGAGGCGATTTTGTTGGTATCGGTCCACACGCACTCTGTAGCGACGTATACGGTTTGCCCATGCATAGTCTTTTTGCTTCAGAAAGTCAATACGTTCCGTCACACAAGCCATATAGTTTTCCGGTCTGACATCAGTCCCGACAAAGGCTTGTGTGACGAATCGCATGACGCGAGGCCGATTATTGACATTTCTGAAGCAAATTAGCTTTGCAATGAGTGTCCTGAACCTATTGATACGCCCCTCGATCCTCAATTGCCAAGCAGGGGCAGTCCCGGCTCGCCGCGGTACTCGGTCAGAATCCTGGAATTTGACACGAGCAACGCGACACACCACGATGGCCCCACAATAAGGGATCGAGTAAGTATTAATTAAATTTTCACTGGTTCCAAGATAAGGAACCAGTAAATCGTTCAAGGCACTCATTAACGCCAAATTATGTCTATTCATGGGCAAACAAGGTATACGCGGCCTAGAGTTACGCGTGTCACGATACTGTAGAATGGCATCGTTCAAAGCGCTCCTCATTTGCTCATTCGCCTGTGTACTTACATTCGTATTTATGAAATCTTCATCGTCGGGTACCGGATCTACTCGCGCCACCAAAACCGGCGTCAGGGCCGGTGATTGTGGGGCAGGGCGATCCTGCACCGAAGAAGAAGCCGCACAAATACGCAGTTACTCCAGGCGTAGCCGATCAAGTGCTGACTGATCTAGCAAGTTGTTACGCTGGATCACCCGCACTTGATCCGACAATCGTTGGGCAGACACGTCGATGGTCGGTTCAACATCTGAAACAAAGACAGCAACCTAACACGATACGCAGTGAGGTTAGTTCCTCCGTCTGTTGCCCTGTAGTAGGCGCGCATGCAGTTCTCATTTATAGTCTGAGTCCATCGCATGCGGCGCACTACACCACCGGTAGCGGGGGTCGTACGCGGGGCAGATTGTCCCACTGATCCCAAGCGTGCCGGCAGCGGTGGTCGTCCACGTCGCGTAGGTCGTTGTGGCGGCGGGGACGGCGATCGCCCGCTAGCGCTGCTCGACTCGTAAGTTGATATTGACACCCTGGTGGTATTATCACACGACGAGGAGCTTGATGTCGGCGCAGCAGGCGATGGTGAAGGGCGTGCGCGTCGTTTGGCTCTTGTTTGCATCATTTCATTATTTTCTTCTTAGTTGGTTTTTTGACGTGTAAACGTCACAATGTGTTTCCATTTTTGGGTTTTTCCAATGGTTTACAGACATTATTGTTGTTTTCAATTGTTGTTGTTTTCAGACATTATTTTTAATCGGTTGTAAAGGTTGTAAATAAAACGTATCGGTAATAAATCAAATTAAACAAACAAAATAAAATTCCGATGAAAATACATGACTTATTATTTTTATATTATTATTATTATTAGTTTTTTTATTTCTTTTTTTCCCTTGATGATAATGAGTGGTGATTAAGATGATGAATGATAAATGATGTTTCTCCAAACCCCTTGAGTCTTCAGTAAAGATGTGGGACTTTACTGAGCTCTCACGCGGACTTCTTGAGAGAATTTGAAAAGTGAGGTTGCACTGTTTTGTTTAATTTGCCAACACTCATGCATGTTCACAAACACTTATCGCTTAATAATCCACTATTATTTCATATTAATGTTCGAAAAAACACAAGTTTTAGAAAATAAAACAAAACTGCAGACATGACGCTTCACTTTCCCGCCAAGAAGTCCAGAAGTCTGTTGAAATAAGTATTATTATTTCCATTGAGATTTAATTAGCTCAATGATTATTACACTTTTTTTTTAAATATATATTTTTATTTGTTTCGTGAAGGAATAAGCTAAGGTCAGGGACCATACTGCCTCGTCATTAGTTTTTTAATTTCTTTTTTTCCTTGATGATAATGAGTAGTGAGTGCCAAACTTCTAGCTCGCTCTGAAGTTGCGACGCGCAGGTGTACAGTTAGCAACATTATAATTAGAGCTTTATAATATTTATACAATATTACATCAAGATAATTTATAAATTAGGCGTTTTATTTATTTTTGAATACCCAAAATTAACCAGGATAAATTAATAACAACAATTAAATTATAAGCATACATATATTTTTAAAAAATAACATTTTAAGAAGCTATGGATGCTGTGTTTTTTTTTTTGTACTAAGCCCGGCAAATGACCCCACTCCACCTGATGTTAAGTGGAAATGAGGTCCAGGCGCGAGGACAACTGGTGCAGCGTAAGAGACGTAGCATCAGTCATCCTCACTCTGCCGGCCCACAATGTGCTTCTTCACGCCTCGTTTGAAGGACCCTATTAGGTTAAGTTTCCTTATCGGGAGTACGGAAAACTGTCCAAAGATCCGATTTATTTGCTTCTTCATTAATTCTGCGCACTGTCCATAGTCCATACTGAATCCAGTAGCAGCCGTAATTCTTTTTTGTGCATGTTTAAGGTCAATTTGTATACCTTTGTCAGCTTCTTTCTTCATAAACTCCTATACGTTATAAATATTTTTTCTAGCTTGCCAACGTAAAACTGTATTACGTCTAGGCATTTTAACTGCCTTTCAAAAACAAAACAGTACCTACTCCTACAATAACAGTAACAAAAAAACATAAATCGACAACTTAAAATAGTAAAGTACCTAACACACGTAAAATCGCGACGCGACCAAAAAAAATATACTCGTGACTGTACTTTCCACTGGTAAACTAAAACAAACGAATACACATGGCGAGCGCGCATGCACAGGGGTGTGCCCCCCCCCCCCCCCCCCCTATCCGCTTACGTCCCGCTAATACCCATATTTGTGCTACTGCGACGCGAATCGCCTCGTGTTCACAGCGAGCTAGATGTTTGGCGCGGGTTATAATTGATGAATGATATTCCCCCAAACCCCTTGAGTCCTCAGTAAAGATGTGGTACTTTACTGATGTCTCATGCGGACTTCTTGAGAGAATTTGAAAAGTGATGTTGCTCTGTTTTGTTTCATTTGCCAACACTCATGCACGTTCACAAACACATAACGGATAATAATCCACTATTATTTCACATTAATGTTAGAAAAAACACAAATTTTAGAAAATAAAACAAAACTGCAGACATTTAGCTTCACTTTAATGCCAAGAAGGCCTTACTTTACTTACTTGTTTATTTACATGACACTTGACAGTAACATGACATTAAAGTTTTTTTTTCCATATCTAAATTTTATTATGGCTTTGTGCGATCAGCACATTACCAGAGTCAATAGAGTTTAAATGTTTTCTTTTTTTTTCAGCAATTCTCAACAAAATTGTACCTGTCTGAAAATACGTGTCCTTTGCATTCAAGATTAATTTAAGACAATTAAAGGCATCTTTAGATTACTTAAAGCATGGCAAATTGGACCAGATGAATAGGTATATTATTAAAGCTCACGTCGTTATCATCATCCTACGCACGTCTACCCCTCTCCACCCCATTCTTCGGCAGGCACAACTGGCTACACCAGTGACCCAGGCCCAAGGAGTTGCTATACCAGTACTGGGTGGCCTTAGAAACTTGGTGAACTGTACCTCTCTCTGCCCTACAGTCACGTCGCCCCTCTCTCTCCAGCGACACTAGCACCGAGGAGACACCCGCAAGTGCGACCCCCTCGGGCAGTCCTAAACAGGACTGCGCCTCTTTCATGCTCACGTACGTTAATTGACCGTCCTGTGGAGCGAGACGTGATACCAATATAACGGAGCGATTCAACTTACTCTAAGGGGAGTAAGGACAGCCGGTTAACCCTACTTTAGTCAGTCTCACAAATCGAAGAGTTCTACGGCGGGTATCATCCGTCAGATGGTCCAATAAGCTGACTACCGCCGCAGATCAGATAAAGGGGTTGTACGGGACAGTAGACCGCACATTAACTCGCACAATTGCAGCGTTGCATCTTTACGCCAGTGTGCCAAATCTAGGGCACGGTGCGACAGTCCGTCATCCAACCGCGACTCATAACCATCGTTAATTTAGTACCATTTATTCATAAGTATTTTGTGTGACAATAAACTGTATCTTAGTAAAACATTATCTTCGTTTCTTTGGTGTACCATCAACCCGTACATCAAATGGTCCTTCGAGCTCCGAAAGCGGGACAATTTTGCGTAAAACGTGTGTGATTACCATATAGTGTGTAGAACTAGAACGCCACATCACGTCACTACGTGGAAGTCAGTAAGTAACCAGCTCCAGCCTTCGCTGAGTTATCTTTGATTTTACAACTATCAACATGGAAGATCTTCTGAATAACCAGAACCTCATCATGGAAGCGATTGACACGCTTTCTATTAACTTCAAAAAAGACGGGTCCGATCGCAAAACGGTGTCATACCTCAAAATGCGATTGAGCACGTTAGAAAGTTATTGGCGAGAGTTTCAATGTAACCACATTAAACTCTGTGAGTATGACGACAAATCTCACGAATATTTTACAAACGATGCATATAAACGAACAGCAGAATTTAACTTTAATACACGAGCACATATACAAAAATACTTGCCCTCTCCCTCTGATACACAATCGGAGGAAAAGCAGCTCCTGCGTCCGGCCACTCCCTTAGGTGTTGAGGGGCGAGCAACTTCATCTTGCACCGCGTCACCGGCGGTAGAACAGGTACAAACACGTCCATTTGAGCTTCAAGCTTCGCGCAGTAGCGCCGCCCGGTGAACCAGCAGCAAGCTGGACGAGATGCTCCGTAAACAAAAGAGCAACTTCAAGGCATTCTCCAGGACGGTCAGTAACATCAACCTTGACAATATCTCCGAAAAATGGGAATATGAGGATGTATTGAAAGCTGTACAAGCCAGATGGTCGATAATAGATTCCCTGCATTGGGAAATAGATAGCGAGCTTTTCGAAGACACTGAATACGAGCAAGCCTTTGGTAGGTACGAGCAGCAGTTCAATGATCTCAAAAGGAACATCAATAGCAAAATGTGGAATCAATGTCATCGCGAAAAGTCTACGCCCCAGATGGACATACCTAACTTTATGGGAAATTACCATCAATGGGTTTCCTTTAAAGATTTGTTCGTAGAGGCAGTACACAACAATCGCTCTCTATCAAAGTTACAGCATCTCAAGAGCAAACTACGGGGTGAAGCAGAAAAAATGGTGCAACATTTAACCATCACTTCCGAAAATTATGAGGTGAGCTGGGATATTCTCAATCGCAGGTACAATAATGCGAAACTCATATTCAATAGTCACGTTAGTATCCTATTAAACTTGCCTTCCATACAACAACAATCAGCGACAGCTATTAAAAAGATATTCGACACCACCAATGAGTGTCTTAATGCAGTAAAAGCACTCGGCGTCGACATAAGTACGTGGGATCCACTAATTGTTTATATTTTATCAAATAAACTAGATTCCGACACGCACATTGATTACATTGAGTCTTTAAAAAATCCACGGGAGTTGCCGGCGATAGTCGACTTGTTGCAGTTTCTAGAAAATAAATTTACTTCCTTAGAGGGTCTCGACGCAAACCAGTCATCCAAACCTCTATATCAACAAGAGCCAATAAATCATTTAAAGAAAACTCAATTTTTCAAATCATTAACGAGCCATCAAAATCAAACCAGTCAGAAAAGTTGCAACAAATTGACCCAAAAAAGTTTTAAATGCGCAATTTGCAATAAAGATAGAGATCACGGCATTTACAATTGCGAAACATTTCTATGTTTGCAACCACAAATGCGACATAACATAGTTAAAAAGTTATCACTATGCACAAATTGCCTGCATTTCCATCGCGACGGAAAGTGCTTCACCAACAAAAAATGCCGTGAGTGTGACGAGGACCACAATACCATATTGCAAGGCGCTAAAATGTTTGTCGGTCAAAACCGAGCAGCATCGCAACAAGATGACGCATACAATAAATCAAGCCAATTAAAAACGAATGTATTGCAAGAACAAGAAGGTGAGATTTTACTCGCTACTGCGTTGATACAAGTAACCAAGCATGATGGATCTGTTCAAACTATGCGAGCACTAGTTGACCAGGGGTCACAAATATCTCTGATTACCGAATCTGCAGCACAGAGTTTAGGGATAAAACGCAAGGGATGCAAAGCAGTTATATTCGGGGTTGGCTCCAAGGAAAATAAATGCAACGGGGTAGTCTCACTGTCACTATCTTCTATGTATAATAACTACACTCTTGACGTCAATGTTTTCGTTACGAAACGGCTAGTAAACAACTTGCCAAATAGGTCGTTTTTACAACCAAATTGGTCACATATTGAGAACATAAATCTAGCAGATCCGGAATTTTACAAAAGTAACTCAGTAGACATATTATTGGGAGCAGATGTTTATTCTGCAATAATTTTAAACGGAATTATAAAAGATAAAGATACCATGCCAGTAGCACAGCAAACTCGGTTAGGGTGGATTTTATGTGGCAGCGCTATGTTACAAAATCATATCACTGCAATGTGACATTGATCGATGATGACCTTCACAAATTTCGGTCAATCGAAGATGTAGGTGACAATCACGATATGTCATCAGAAGACCTACACTGCATCCAACTATACCAGCAACCACCGAACGCCGAGCCGATGGCAGATATGTCGTTCGTCTACCACTACATTCCGACATAGAGGAGAAGCTGGGCCAGTCCAAGCCAAAGGCCGTTGCGCAATTTTACGAATTAGAACGAAAGTTTATACGACAACAAAGGTTAGCAGCTGATTATAAATTATTTATTCAAGAATATAGTTCATTAGGCCATATGCAATTAGAACCGATAGCGGCCGCCGGTAACAAGACACCTGTAGGCTATTATATGCCGCATCATAGTGTACAGCGGGCGGATTCGCAAACTACTAAGTTAGGAGTTGTTTACAATGCATCGGAAAAAACATCGACCGGGTATAGTCTAAATGATGTCATGTACCGGGGTCCAAATCTGCAACACGATCTACTAGTACTTATCATCAGGTGGAGACAATATCCACACGCATTTACTGCGGACTGCGAAAAAATGTACCGCCAAATCTGGACTCATCCAGATGATCAAAAATACCAGAAAATCGTATGGCGGGACTCTCCAGATCAACCAATTCGCGATTACCAGCTTTCTACCATCACATATGGTACGAAAGCTGCACCTTTTTCTGGCTATGATGACGCTGAGACGTCTAGCACAAGACGAACGTCAAAATTATCCAGCATCAGCGAAGGTCCTGGAGGAGCAGGTGTACATGGATGATATTTTAACCGGAAGCTTTACAGTAGAAGCAGCAAAACGGTTAAAAATAGAACTTGTGAGTCTTCTCAGCTCGGCAGGGTTCAATCTCAGAAAGCGGGCTTCGAATGAACCTTGACTCGTGGATGACACTATTTCGCAATCTGATGCCCAAACTTACAACTTTCGTCATATAGAATCCACCAAAACTCTAGGGCTAGCCTGGAACTCAAAAGAAGATTAAGAGAAGAAGTGTACGGATGGTGTGATTCAACAGCAGTTCTTGGTTGGCTGCAAGGGGACCCCTGCAAATGGAAACCGTTCGTAGCAAACAGGGTCAAGAAAGTAACGGAAGTTATCCCATCAAACAGCTGGCGTTATGTCAAGTCTAACGAAAACCCAGCTGATTGCGCGAGCCGAGGTCTATCAGTCAACCGGTTAAAAGACCACACTATTTGGTGGAATGGACCTCATTGGTTGCCATCAATCAACATACAACTAACCGAAATGAATAAGTACGAAACAAATTTAGAAACTGCTAAAACAATGCAAAGTAACATGATACAAACAGATATAAATATTATTGAACAGTTATTACACAACCACAGCACTATTACGCGAGTGACGCGCGTCCTTGCACGGGTCTTGCGCGCGATAAAATAAAAACAACATATTTCGAAACCATTCCTAACAACGACCGAGTTAACCAATGCACTATTAAAAATAATTAAATATGTACAAGAAAGGGAGTTTTCGGAAGATTTCACTATTCTACAAAAACAAGGAAAAGTTAAAAAAAATAGTAATATCAGTAACCTCAATCCGTTTTTAGAGAACAACAAATTATTAAGAGTCGGAGGTCGACTGGAGAATTCCAACATCAGTGAGGATATGAAACATCCACTGATAATTCCTCACTCCTGCCATCTCACAGAACTTCTCATTGACTACGCACACAAAGCAAGTTTCCACGGTGAAGCTAGGTTGACATTGTCCGAACTCCGCAGGAAGTACTGGATACTTGGCGGAAATAGAGCTGTTATGAAACGCTAACACCAATGCGTAACTTATAAGAAAAACGCCCCCCATAAGCAGCAACAGTTGATGGGTGATTTACCGGAGGCCAGAACAAACCTTTCGAGACCATTCTACCACGCTGGGGTAGATTTCAGTGGGTTTGTCGATGTTAAGGCAAGCAAGGGTCGGGGCATTAAAACAACGAAAGGATATGTAGCAGTTTTCGTTTGCATGGTGACCAAAGCTGTGCACCTCGAGCTTGTCTCTGATTTAACATCTTCATCGTTTATGGCCGCCCTCCGACGTCTCGCAGCACGAAGAGGCACGCCCCGTCATCTATATAGTGATAACGGGACGAATTTTGTCGGAGCAAACAGGCACTCAAAACAGAACATTTAAACTTGAGATAATCATATCAGACGAATTCCTGGCAGAAATCAGCGAAATGAGAATTGACTGGCATTTCAACGCCCCGTCTTGGCCAAGCGCAGGGGGGCTGTGGGAAGCTGCCGTCAAAAGTCTAAAACACCACTTGCGTAGAGTAGTAGGCGAGCAAAAGTTGACATTTGAGGAGTATACAACATTATTATCTCAACTCGAAGCTTGTCTTAACTCGCGGCCTCTCTGTGCAATCACAGAAGATCCTAATGACATCAATTATTTGACACCATCCCATTTCTTAGCAAGCGGCCCCGTACTTACTATCTATGAAACAGAAAAAGACGAAAGGACCCGCTGGAAACTGACACAGAAGGTTTTCCAAGATATATGGGGCAAGATGGGGCAAGATGGCGCGTTGAATATTTAGCTCAATTGTCAGCACGGACAAAGTGGCAACAAAAGCAATCCAATATAAAGCTAAATGATATTGTTGTTATTCATGACGCCAATTTACCACCTGGAAAATGGGCGCTCGGACGAGTAGTCGACGTACACCCAGAGAAGGACGGACACGTTAGAGTTATCACCATCAAGACAAAAAACGGTGTCCTGAAAAGACCTATAGTCAAGGTGTCACTACTGCCCGTAAACAACAATAATACATACAACAGTGATAGCAATCAAAGGTCGTCAAATGAAACTCCGGCCACCAAACAAAACAGTGCACCCGCCATAGTAAGAAAAAATAAGTTCGTGACGTCATGCATAAACTTTATGACGACATTACTCATTTTATTTATGCTATGTGGATCAATAACAGCACAAAGCATATATGATATTAAATCATTAAATAGTAATAACAGCATCTATTTTGACAAGTTATCAGATCTACGAATCATACAAGACAAATGGAAGCTCATAGTTTATTATAATTTGAATCCGTATTGGCAAGGGGCAAAACTAACAAGCAAGTACTACAAACATTTGGAATCATTATGCGAAAACATTGAACGAAAATCCCATTGTGACACAATAAAACTACAGTTACGTCATAGCTTCTCGGAACTCGAGTACTATAACCTCATGTTGCAAAGTCAGCGCTTTGATAAGCGTACGCGCACTCGACGCGGGCTAATCAATGGCGTGGGGAATATCGCTAGTAGCCTCTTCGGAGTGCTGGATGACAAATTCGCATTAAAATACGAAAGCGACATTACCAACATTAGGAGCAACCAAAAACATTTAGTAAATCTCTGGAAGAACCAAACTTCAGTCATCGAGGCGGAGAACAATTTACTTCAACGCATTGTAAACACAATGGAAAGCCAATACAAGATTTTTAAAGAGCATTTGAATATTTTGGAACAAGCAACAGATGGCTTAACAAAGGAAGTAAAACAAATCGATTTAGCGGAGGAATTCATTTTGTCGAGTATTATTGCAAACAATATCATCAGCAATCTAAAAAGTATACAAGATACTCTATTGGATACCATCACCAATACTCACCATTTTAATTTCCACATTTTGTCACCAGAACAGCTTCGGAGCGAACTGAATATCATTTCAGGGCAGCTGTCAAAAGACTCGGCACTTTCCATTGACAACATCCTAACGGACCTACCAAAGATGTATGAAATCCTCAAAGTAAACACTCGTATGACATCACAATATTTTATTTTTGAGATTCATATACCTCTAGTAAACAGAGATAGGTACAAATTATTTAAAACCTATTCCATCCCACAGCGAAAAGATAACTCGGTCATTAATATCTCACCGATAGCAGACTACTTAGCTATCAATTTACAAAAGGATACTTATCTACCAATATCCGAAACAGAATTATTAAAATGCATCCAATTCGACAAAACTACTACCTTATATGAATTGTAAAAGCCAGTGCATCATAGAGATTCCGATGAAAATTTTTGTATCAGAGGAGAACAGAATAGGGCTTGCGTAACATCTGTCAGTACGTGCCGTGATAAATGGTCAGAACTTATCAATGTAAATAAATTTCTCGTCACCTGTTGCGACAAATGCAACTTGAGATTTATATGCGGGGGTCGTGTTTCAACCGAACAATTAAAAGGCTCCAATATAATTGCACTCGGAAATGATTGCATAATCAAAGGCGAGACATTCAACATTATCGCACATAAACAAAACACAAATAATTTGAATATGACACCAGACATAGTTTTAGCAGAAATCGCACCCGTCAATAAAATTATCAACTTGACGATACCAATGACGTCAGTGATAGAAGTTGATTTTATAGACTCATTTAAAGGCGTCGGCGATCAGATAACTCAATTGAGGTCAGAAGGAGACAAGCTGGAAAGATTAGAGGAATTGTCATCACATGACGTCCATCAGTATGCTGCTATTTATACGCTAGCGGCAATAGCGATAGCGTGTGCTGCGTTCGTGTGGTGGCGATTGCGCCGCAACACCTCTCCAGGATCCCCCGAGGCCCCGAGGCAGGCCGTGCCGCCCGGGCACGACGCCGCAGACCCGTCGCGGCCGCCACCCGGCCCCTCAACAGCGAGCATTCAGCTCGCGCGCCCGGCGTCAGCGCTCCACACGAGGGCGTCGTCCGAGGTCAGTGTTTGTGAACAGTGTGAAGTGCAAGTGAGTGCGAGTGGAGTGATCAGTGCAATAAAAATATTAGTGGATTTTACAGTGCAGCGGACACCAAATGCGTCTTAAACGGCACATCGCCCGTTTATAGTAAAATAAGTTTTAGGCGAGATTGATTGTCGGTTTCAGTTTGTATTGTCATTACTAACGACACAAAATTATTCGATCATCTTGTTTCATTTCATCAACTAACACCAGTTCACTCCCATCATCTCGCGCCCCGGAACATGTACGGGACAGTAGACCGCACATTAACTCGCACAATTGCAGCGTTGCATCTTTACGCCAGTGTGCCAAATCTAGGGCACGGTGCGACAGTCCGTCATCCAACCGTGACTCATAACCATCGTTAATTTAGTACCATTTATTCATAAGTATTTTGTGTGACATGTAATGGCGTTGGGACGGAGACCCGAAATGAAACAATGTCTTGCGTTGAATCAATTCTCCTTTATCCTCTAGTGTATCATCTTAAATACTAATTAACATCACATCTATACGTGACTAGAGGAAGGACGCCTTGTCAATCAGGAAGACCTTAATTATCACGTACTATTGAGTACGTGCTGATAGTGTAATTCACTATATCACACCTCCCCTGAAAAGGCTAGGCATCCCTTCCCTGAAAAGTAAACTCTTATTTTCTAAATATCTTAGTCCTATTCTTATGAACTATATATTCTTTATTATTCTTTAATATTTTTACATTAGTACCTAGCTCTTCTAAAACTTCAAATGGACCTAAATACAAGTCATTCAATTTATTATAATTTTCATTCTTATACAAGAGTAGATCACCTTTTTTGTAGTGTACTTCCTTACAATCTAAATCATAATTAGTTTTTCTACTTTGTTTTGATATTAATAAGTTGTTCCTGGCATCATTATGAGCTTTTTGCAATCTAAATTTTAACTCCGATGGATAATTGTCGTATACATATAAGGGATCAACTTTACTAACTAAATTACTAGGTACGTTACATGTTTTCCCAAAAACTAGTTCATAAGGGGAGTATTTGGTACTAGTATTTACAGAATTATTATAAGCAAAGCACCAATATGGTATCCAGGTACTCCAATTTGCCGACTGATTCTGTGTTTGTATTCTCAAGTAACATCCGAGATGTTTGTGCCAGTTTTCTAGCGAACCTATACTCTCATGATGATAGGGTGTTGAATTTAACTTATCAATATTTAGCAATTTACATACTGTTTCTAACGTGGAATTAATAAATTCCGTTCCACAGTCAGTCGCAATAACCCTGGGAGTACCATATCGTAAAATAAAATTTTCAGTAAAAACCCTAGCAACAGTTTCAGCTGACTTATCAAGTATTGGGTAAGCTTCTACAAACTTTGTCAATTCGCATTGTATTGTTAATATGTATTTATTACCCAAATTATCGACCTCCAACGGCCCCACAATATCTAAATATAATTTTTCAAAAGAAGTAGATGCTGTAGTGGTTATTACCATTTTCTCTTTATTATTTTTATTACAAAATTTCTGCTTTTGGCAATCTTTACAGCGAGTCACATATTCAGTTATGTCTTTTTGCATATTACTCCAAAAATATTTTTTTCGAATATTCTTAGTCATTTTATTTATGCCTACATGACCACTTGTCGGCAATAAATGATAATCATTTAGTATAACACGTATCAAGTCTTTATTTGTAACATGTTCAACTTGGTTATTAATAATACATAACCGCGGTAATTCTTTATGTTTCATGAAAGTTTGGGTCAAAATTTTAATAAACTTTTTATTAAACCCATTTTTAATCACAACGACTTCTACAATATTATATTTTTTACATAATGCACTCAGTTCTCCTATCGTTGCGTCTCGGCGCGCCTCCGTTAGTAGAGATTCCTGATTTATGTAAATAGTAGAGTCACTAAATAACATATCACCCGTCTGTGAGACGTATCTTTTCTTTTTCCTCAACTTCACGAACTTTTCATACGAACAAATATCTAACCTTACATCATTTTGTGATTTCTGCATAATATCTACCACTCTTGGTTGCCTATGATCAACAGGGGGCTCAACCCTGCTACTTCCAGAGGTAGCGGGTTCATTATTTTGCTCCATGGTTCTTTTCATTGAACGGGTTACTACCCCCAAAAAATTTGAATTTAGATTTTTTAACTCGTCTGATGTTATAATGACTCTCGATAAGGCATCTGCCGTTACATTTTCGGAACCTTTTATGTATTCAATATCGAAATCATATTCTTCTAAACAAAGTCTAAACTTAGTTAAACGGCTACTAGGATCTTTTATGCTAAATAAATGAACCAATGGTCTATGATCTGTTAATACTTTAAATTTTCGTCCGTATAAATATGGTCGAAAATGTTTTATAGCCCACACTACCCCTAATAACTCTTTATGAATGGTTGGGTAGTTTATTTCTGAACTGTTTAATTGTCTGCTTGCATAAGCTACGGGCTTATTATTTCCATTTGATAATACAGCCCCCAAGGCTACCCCTGACGCATCGGTTTGCAACCGGAAAACATTATCTTTTCCAAAATCTGGATAATCTAAGACAGGAAATGAACTAAGTGACTTTTTTAAGGTCTGAAATGCCACGTCACATTCTTCCGTCCACTGAAACTCGACATGTTTCTTACAAAGACGGTTTAGTGGGTACACTATTTTGGCAAAGTTTTTTATGAATTTTCTATAAAAGTTCGCAAAAGCCACAAAACGACGAATCTCATTTACATTTTTAGGTACTGGGAACTTTTCCAAGACCTCGATTTTACTGTTGTCTGGCAACACCCCGTTTGGCGTAATAACATGCCCTAAATAATTAATTTCTTTCCTCAAAAATTCGCACTTACAAGGGTTTAGTTTTAAATTAACTGACCTAAACCTCTCAAATACACTCATTAAATTTGTATTATGCTGCGATAGGCTTTTCCCGAAAACTATTACGTCATCGAGATATAGAAAACATATCTCGTGATTTAAACCCGATAGAGCCATAGACATAAGTTTAGAAAATACGCTAGGACTCGTTTTGAGACCCATAGGTAATCTTTTCAGTTGATATTGCTTATCAGCTGTAAAAGAAGTGAATTTCCTACATTCTGGTGATAACCCTAGCTGGTAATAACTAGAACTGAGGTCTAAATGAGAATAGTATAAGCATCCCGAAAGTGAGTCAATAATTTCTTGTATATTTGGTAACGGGAACTTTTCGTCTACTATTTTTTTATTTAAAAGTCTATAATCTATTACGATTCTCCACTTTTTTTCACCGCTACTGTCAGCTTTTTTCGGAAGTAATAATAATGGAGAAGACCATTCGCTGGTACACTCTTCGATAATATCTTCTTCTAACAATTTACCTACCTGTTTTATTAACTCAGCCTTCTGAGCGTGCGGTATTCTATACGGTTTGACATAAACAGGAGACGCGTCATTTTGCAGTTTAATGTTGTACTCGTATAAGTTTGTAACGGATAGCTTATCACCCGGCATATGAAAGATATCTGCATATTTTGCACATATTTTCTCAATAGACCGTCTCTCTTCATCACCAAGATATGTTTTTAATTTAAGAAAATCGAATAGTTGTTTAACCCTCTCGACAGATTTTCCGTTTTACGTATCAAAAGAGCATACGAAATAATCCGAGTATTTTCTAATTTTCGGGCTAAAGTTATTTAATTTTACATCTTCTTCCCGTGTGTTTAAAAATCGCACCGGAATCTTTTTCCCGTCTCCTACTACCACGGCGCCTGCTACAAATACGCCTGCAATAACTTCCTCCGCTAAAATGACACATTCGCCCTTTATCTCTGACGAAACATATTTTACGACCTCACATCTCCCTGGAATAGTCATTATTATGTTTTTACCTAAGCCTAATTCTAGACTTATCTTATCCTGTAATGTAACCAGCTTATTTTCATAGTTAATTTTACAACTATATTTTAATAAAAAATCTTCTCCTAAAATTCCATCATTTTTACAGTGGAAGTTGCTAAACACATAAAACTTATGCCTAAAATTATAATTGTTAACACATAAGTCTAGATAAACATAACCTATTGATACTAAATCCCCACATACTCCTTTAATCTTAATTTCATCCCTTACTAGCTTTGCGTCGCGGGACACGCTACGGAGTTTATTTAACCAATCTAACTTTAAAATTGAAATGCTTGCTCCTGTGTCTACTAATAGAGAAATTTGAGTTTGACTACAAGTAAAACAAACGTAATTACCACTACCATAACTACAAATATCTACCTCAGCGCTATTCAGAACGAAAAAAATCATCGCTATGATGTTCGTTCTGACGTATACTCTGACGTTCACTTTCGTTCTCGTCATTAGACTGTTCTGCTGAGTCAACTAAGAAATGTACATTCCTACGT
Organism: Scoparia ambigualis; assembly: GCA_963921215.1. NCBI lineage: Eukaryota > Metazoa > Arthropoda > Insecta > Lepidoptera > Crambidae > Scoparia > Scoparia ambigualis. The sequence goes on from OY992503.1 coordinate 18,944,200, forward strand.
TTATTATGAGGTGACGTAAACCTGGTGTTGCGCTGACCCTGAAACCTATTTGAGTTATAGTAGGCACGACCCCGACCTTGCTGACTCGTCGCCTTGTTGTTACGTGACTTATTATATTGTTGATGATAGTTTTTATTTATCTTTTCAAATCGCTGGTTCGAAACATAGTTAACATAATTGTTTATTGGTGGTTTCACTACCGAGTCTTCTTGTTCTAAGGCTATAGTTATTGCCTGCCTAACTGTGCTTACGGACCTAGACGTAACTATAATGCTTGTACGAGCATTGTTTAGGCCGTCAGCGAAACGCTTGATAGCCATTTTTTCATTAATCGGCTTTAATAAATTATATGCCGACTCGTCTCCATTAGCCTGTGCTGTACTTAAATCGTTGGACATTTTTTCGATTTCACTACCAAACACTTCTATGGTCTTGTTTCCTTGCCTACATCGTAGCATTCGGTCTAAAATGGCTGTGTATGATTTAATCGGAATTAAAACATTTTTTATATCTTTTATTAGGTCTGCCACAGACACATAAGACTTATTAATTTTTGTTTTAGCACTGCTAGAAAGACGAGTTTTTAAAACAAAATTGATTAACAGAGGCTGGTCCTCGTTTCTAAGGGTACTACTATAATACTCTATTCCGTCTATTAGTTGGTTAATTTGCGTTTCGTCGCAATCTACTACTGGGAGGAGCGTGAGCGCGACTTTTAGATCGAACGTGGCCATGGTTGTGATCGTTTCTGAATGATGCGGGTTAACGAGTGACTCGATTTCCTCAAAATTACATAAAAACTTTGACGATATTGCTTTTGTTATTTGTAATTCTACAGCATCTATCCCTTTTTTACATAAGTCTGCAGATATTTGTTCAAAATTATTTTTAATTTCCTTTGCTCTTAAAAACTTATTCTGCCCCTGAGCGGAATAACGTTTGTCCTTACTTAATTTAATAATAGAGTCTCTAATAGCCTTAAGCTCACTCAAGAGTTCTGACAGGTTTGCCATGAACACACTTTAGAAAAAAAAATCACTCACACACACACATAGATTCTTGGTAGCATAGTTATATTAATTCGTGCTGGCTTACACGTTCTGTGCTGGTCCAATTGCCCGTCGAACCGCTCTGCGTTCTACCTCTTCTAATAGTCGTGCGTTGAAGTAACGTAGCAGCCTAAGTACTATATAGCCCGCTAGTACAACGACGATGGTCAGTAAAAAGATCTCTGAAAGTTGCATCCCAACGGCCAAGGGAGTTGATGCTGCCGCCGATTGAGTTGGTGATTGACTGACAATAATATTGTCTTTAGATTGTGGGTTTCCCATAGTTAAACAATTTTGGCTTACAGTTTTTCTTCTTATTTCCTTCGTCCTTCTTGTAGGCCCGTGTAGCACTATTTTCCTGATATTTTGTAGACTTCAACTAGCGATTTTGCGGCGCGGACTTGTGACACCATGTCACGGTCGCCATGTAATGGCGTTGGGACGGAGACCCGAAATGAAACAATGTCTTGCGTTGAATCAATTCTCCTTTATCCTCTAGTGTATCATCTTAAATACTAATTAACATCACATCTATACGTGACTAGAGGAAGGACGCCTTGTCAATCAGGAAGACCTTAATTATCACGTACTATTGAGTACGTGCTGATAGTGTAATTCACTATATCACAGACAATAAACTGTATCTTAGTAAAACATTATCTTCGTTTCTTTGGTGTACCATCAACCCGTACAGGGGTTATCCCCATGATCATTAGCTCAGTTTACCCAGGTGACCAATAAATGAACAAATTGAATGCCATCAGAATAGAAAGATTAACCACTTTACTTTCATATTATTAGTTCAGTCAGTTTATGAAAGTAACATCAAGAGAATACAATAGAACGCTGTCAGAATGGAAAGATCAAAACCACTTAACTTTCCTGTTATTCACTCAGTTTACACAAATCACAATAAGAGAATAAAATAGATTCCATCAGAGTAGAGAGATCGACCACTCAACTTTCATGCTGACACGTGGGCCGCATCTCAGCACACGTAGGGTAGCATCTCACCACACGTGGGGCAGCATCTCAGCACACCAGTCTCCAGAGCACTTCACTGAACCACTTCAGACAACGAAATAAGCCCGCTCATGGCTCGACTGCTATATTTATACAGACTACCCTCACTACTAATGCTGCCCGCTCTGAATAATGTTGCCAGCTCAGAAAAACTGACCATAGACAAGTCGGTCGTTCGACTTGATACGGTACGGTACGTGACGGCTGTCACGACAATAGGTCAGAAAATTAAAAAATGATTTTTTTCTTCATCATCACATCATCATCACCAGCCTGAAGACGTCCACTGCTGAACATAGGCCTCCCCCTTTGACCTCCATCCTGACCGACAACTCGCCACTCGCATCCACCGGTTGCCTGCGACTCTCACGATGTCGTCGGTCCACCTAGTGGGAGGCCTACCAACACTGCGTCTTCCAGTGCGTGGTCTCCACTCGAGAACCTTTCTTCCCCAACGGTTGTCGGTTCGTCGAGCGATGTGGCCTGCCCATTGCCACTTCAGCTTGCAAATCTTACGAGCTATGTCGGCAACTCCGGTTTTTTGGCGAATATCCTCGTTTCGGATTCTATCGCGCAAAGAAACTCCGAGCATAGCTCTCTCCATTGCTCGCTGTGTGACTCTGAGCTTTTCTAAAAGGCCAACAGTTAAGGACCACGTTTCGGTGCCATATGTCATCACCGGCAACACACATTGGTTAAAGACCTTTGTCTTTAGGCACTGCGGAATCTTCGATGCAAAGATATCTCGTAATTTCCCGAACGCTGCCCATCCGAGTTGGATTCTCCGGGCGACCTCTTTGTCGAGGTTGGACCTACCTAACTGGACAATCTGTCCTAAGTAGGTGTAGTGGTCGACAACTTCGATAGTATCGCTCCCAACAATTACCGGTACGGGTTCAACATGGACATTCGACATGATCTTCGTCTTGTCCATGTTCATTTTAAGACCCACCTGTTGGGATACGATATTGAGGTCGCTGAGCATGGTGTTGAGGTTCTCCAGCGACTCCGCCATTATGACTATATCATCGGCAAAACGAAGGTGAGTGATGTATTCGCCATTAATGTTGATGCCGAATCCGTTCCAATTCAAGAGCTTGAAAACGTCCTCCAACGCATTTGTGAACAGTTTCGGAGATATGACGTCTCCCTGTCTCACACCTTTCTGCAATTGGATTGGTTTCGTACTCTCGTCTTGTAATCGGATCGACATAGTAGCGTTTCTATACAAACATTTCAACACTTCGATATACCTATAGTCGATATGGCAACGCTGGAGGGACTGCAACACAGCCCAGGTTTCGATAGAATCGAAGGCTTTCTCGTAGTCCACAAACGCTAAACATAAGGGCCGATTATACTCCTCAGTCTTCTGTATAATCTGGCGGAGCGTATGTATGTGGTCTATGGTACTAAAGCCTTTTCGGAAACCGGCTTATTCGGGAGGCTGGAAGTCGTCAAACCTGCGTTCGAGACGGTTCGTAATGACTCTCGAAAACAGCTTGTACACATGGCTCAGGAGTGAGATGGGTCTATAATTCTTCAATAAGGTGTTATCGCCTTTCTTGAAGAAGAGCACCACCGCACTCCTGTGCCATGCTTCTGGCGTAGTACCTTCGAGCATGACGGAATTAAACAACTTCTGGAGGACTACGAGTATCGGTTTTCCACCCGCTCGCAGAAGTTCAGTGGTAATTCCGTCATCACCCGGCGCCTTGTTGTTTTTAAGCTGTTTAAGAGCCATACTAATCTCATACAGGCTGATGTCAGGGATATCTTCGGTATAGTGTCGGGTTAACTTAGCTCTGGTGTCCTGAGCTGTACCAACAGCGGGCTCTTGTGTTGAGGTGTACAACTGTCCATAAAACCTCTCGAGCTCTCTCAGAATCTCCGGCTTCGACGAAATGACACTGCCGTCCTCGATCTTCAGCTTAGTCATTTGGCTCTGACCAATAGACGAATTCTTTGCGAACACTTTGGCGCCTTGGTTCCGCGCAATTGCGTCCCTAATGCATTTAGCACTATAGGAGCGCAGGTCGTGTCGCACAGATTTCGAGATTCGTCTATTGAGTTTGCCATATTCCGACATATCAGCTGAAGATTGCAGTATCATTTCTTTCCGGTCTTCCATTAACTTAATGGTTCCGTCTGAGAGCTTTTGAGGCTTTTTCCGGCGTGGGGTCTTAAAGAACTTAGACCCCACAGCTTGGACAGTTTCCACAAGCCCGCTGCTGATCTCGTCCACAGTTTCGCACTCGGCTAGGCACTGGAAGCGATTTTGGAGTTCGAGTTGAAAGTGTTCCGGGCTCTGGATCTGGGCAGGGCCAGGACGGAGTGTGGACTTCACCAGACGTGACCTCTCGAGCTTGATGTTGATATTCAGTGTGCCTCTAACAATCCGGTGATCGCTACCGGTTTTCACCCTACTGATCACGGAGACATCACTGAATATACGCTTCTTGGTCGTCATGATGAAGTCGATCTCATTTCTGGTTGAACCATCGGGGCTTATCCACGTCCACTTCCTGGTTGGTCGCTTCCGGAAGAAAGAGTTCATCAAAAAGAGTTCCTCCTTCTCCATAAAGTCGACCAACCGTTGGCCCCTTTGGTTCCGCTGTCCATATCCATATTGCCCCACTCTCAACTCATCGCCGTTCCTTGTGCCTACCTTTGCATTGAAGTCCCCCATAACAACGGTGAAGTACGTTTCGGAGGAATGTATGGCTTCAGATATCTCCTCATACAGAGCCTCTACTTCTTCGTCAGGATGTGTCGAGGTTGGTGCATATACCTGTATGACCTTCAGCGAATACCGATCGGTGATTCTGAGTATAAGGTACGCAACTCTACCTGACACACTATCGACCTTGATAACGTTGTTAACAAGGGACTTGTGGACGAGAAACCCAACACCACCCTGGGATTTTTTTCTTAAAGTTGGATAATTTCAATGTATGGGTTTTTCGGTGTCCTATCCATAACATTTAATTTGAAAATTCATTTTATCGGAGTGCATATTATTCAAGAAACAAATTTTTATGTTCTTCATATTATTATGTGTTTGTAATACAAGTTGAATAATTACCCTTTGACTTACCATTATTTCAATAATTTAACTTTTTGAAATCAATTTTACCTGTCCTAGATAAAACTCAATTTCTTTTAAGCACTTTGTTACCGTGTTTTTTCCCAATGATACAAAATATATTTTGAGGGAAGTATTTTTTAAAGGATGGAGATATTGTCATTCTATAGCCAAAACTTTGACTATATACATGTCTAGACGAAGCATCGCGGATTCGCGGTCTCGGACCAAATATTGTGATATTTGGTCCGAGATCGCGGTACATACGCTTCTCAAAATCCGCCTGGTTTTGAATTTAAAGTGTGCGTGACAGCTGCGTATGACTGACACTAGCGCGAATGGTTGCCAGCGAATGCCTAATTTCAGATGAAGTAGGGATAAAATATTTGTGCACAATACATTTTAAAATGATTCTTAATATAAAATAACTTTTTAAATTAGGTATGTCTATCATTTAGGTAGGTATAACGCATAAAAGAAGCTGGTGTGTTTAGAAGAAATGGATGATTGAAGGCGAGGGCGAGTACAATAAAATAATGCGCTAATGGAAGCCTGCGTGCGTGTGATATGTTTGTAATAGGGACGAAATAGAAGCAACAGGCAGGATGATTTACATTTAATACTTAATCAAAATAGATTTATTAATCAGAAATTTACATATTTTAAATTAAAATCAAAACAATTAATGGCGTTCTCTTTGTATTTGTTTCTTAAATAACTTTCGTTTGGATGTTACATCATTTTTCATGTTCTCTAATTTCTTATTATGTTGAAACCTTATAGTTAAATATTTCGACAACGACTTCTTTCTACCGGATCAGTTGGAAATCTGAAAATTAAAATGTTTGCTATGTGGTCGAACAGTTGTAAAGGTTACATAATGTGATGACTGCTCATCATTATCCGTGTCCAATAGTTTACATGAGACGAGAAATATTGACCTTTTAGGGGTACAAACATACACCCGTACTTTCTCGAACATCGTCATCATCATCATCAGCCTATAAACGTCCCACTGCTGGGCGCAGGCTTCCCACGTGGAGATAGCACATCAGTGGCGAAGCGTGAAATATTGAGAGAGGTAAGCCGGAGCAAAAAAAAAATGCTTACCTACTCCGAGCGCGGGCACGCAGTCTTGAGTCCTTACCGAAAATCTGTGATTGGCATCCTGGCTTCAGTCTTGTATAGGCAGATGTATCTTCAGTCCACTTTTACTATACGTGTAAGCACTGAGATATTGAAACAGTGTCTTGCAAGCATAATAGAAGTGGCTTTGATAAAAGCCGTTTGTGGTGAAATGATGATAATTATGATGTAAATTACAAAACTTAATCGACTAAGTACTAATAATACTACTTATACTCTAAAGCTATTCGTCTATTCTTTCTTACAAAGTGCACTGAAACATTATCATAAAAACCGGGAAGATTCTTAATTTTTAGTAAAGAACGTTTTTCTATAGAAAGAATGGCTAGATCAGATAATCGTTCTTGTTTTTGAGCATTACGCATGTACGCATGAATTCGCTTTAAAGCCGAAAACGACCTCTCCGCGGATGCTACTGTAACAGGAAGTGTCAAAAACAGACTACATAATGTTGTGACTTGTGAAAAAGTGTCAGCTAATAATGAATTTTGAAAATTTAGATAAAGTTCGTAAACATCTAATTTGTTCAAAGATGGAGTTGTGTATAAGACTTTCAACTCGTTTTTTAAAGCAGTGAAATCAAATATTTGCAGAAATTGAATTAAAAAAGCAGATATTATTTCATTTGGAAATGACCTAGTATAAAAACAATACTTACATTTATTAAGTAAATTAAGAAATGTCATTTGAGAAAGAGATTGGTACCTGTGTTGTATTTGCGTCTTAACATTGTCTATTATTTCAATAAAAAAAACGCCGATACATAGTTTTAGCGTCTACTTCTGGATTTAGCCATCGAAGCTGTCGCGGTGGCTCATTGAATTCCTGGACGCTGTCATAAATAAAATCAAAATTATTTATAAAATCATTTGCAAGCCAACTTTTGAATGAATCTATTTCGCGGTTTGCTACCTCGATATCAATCTGTTTTGACTGCAATAAATTAAAAAGAACGTCGGTTTTGTGAAAAATGTCTGACAATACGTGCAACAAAAAGCAAAACTGCATGTTTCCTAACTTACTGAGGAAACATTCTGCCAAGGAAAGAGATTCACTTTCCCAAGATTACGTGTTATCTAATATTGAATTAAAAGTATTAACCATGTCTAATCTACAGTTAAAAATTACATTTATCCACTCCGTCGCTTCATGTAACAATCGTTACATCTCAATAATGCCCCCACGTGCTTCCTGTTACAATTGTTACATAATACAAAAGTAAAGCAAGACGCTCGAAATATCGCTAATCCGTATCTCGCGGGACGTGTATGGGTGCCTTACTGAACGAACATGAACGAAGCATCAGCAATAGGAGCTGATCTGTCAAAAATAAAAACAAATAAAGTCAATGTGATTATTTTTAGTGGACGTGTTTAGGTTGAGTTTACGTGCTCATCATGTATTTTTTAAAACGCCGTATTTTTTTTACTTATTGTTTCTTTCTAGAGGTGTTATATATCAAAATACGCATAATTTCAGGTTCTAACTAATTATCAAGTTATTTGTTTTTAAACTGGATGGATATTCTATTGAAATCTGACGAAATTAGGTCTTAATGTAAATTATTGCAGTGGCGGTGGTTTTATAGTGATTTCCTTTTGTGATTTTTATTGTTTACTTCATGAATTGTATGTATTTACGGAGAGTAATTACTAAATAGTGATTTAAAATAGTAATCTCACTGTATTGTTGTTGTGTACATGCAGATTGACTCTCCAAAGGCGCAACGTAAGTCTAACTTATGGCATGTTCCTATAATTACAGGAAGCAATAGAACTTTTTTTGGATTAGGTTGGTGGCACATATTTGTTTTTGGGCGGTTGCTTTTTTTTGTGGCAGATAGCTTTGTTGTGGTGACTTTTTGGTTTGATATTTATATTAGTACCATATATATTATTATTATTATATAGGTATTAATATAAAATATTAATTTTTATTCATTTGTTTTAATAATTTTCATTTATTATTACAGTGATTGTAAATAAAATAATCTAAACATCGTATATAACATTATATATTTTATTACGTATCAAAGTCCTAATACATTTTAGAATTTAATATGTTTATTTTAATATACTTTAAACTAAAATAATTTGTAATAAAAAAACATACTACGAAGAATATTTTTTTATTACATTCATTTAATAAATTAACATAAATAATTACTAAACCAAAAAACAATCTTTGTTCGCAAATAATCGCGACACACCCTATTCACAAACGTATGTGCCCCGAACCTTATTTCTAAGCCATATTGCCGATAAAGCGGTCGTTCGTGCGCTCTAGAGCTGCATTTTGATGACTTTATTGCATAAAAACTATGAGTATTCTTGAAACGTATGGTATACGGTTGTAAAATACAGGCTTTGCTCTTTTGGTATATTTAAGTTATATTTTAATAGCACCGTGTTGGTTTCGGCAATAAGACTACTAAAAACGTTCGATTTTTCTATCAAAGCTTTTGTTGTTTAACTTGTATGACTACAGTTTACTGGAAAGTTAATTTGTTTTCACGAATTATAATAGACAAATACTGTATCTTTCTAAAACTGGCCATATTTTTGTTCTAGGCCTTCTAGATTTGGAGTAAAATAGGTTATAACATCCAACCCGATTAACATGCAGATTACGCAGCACGCGAATTTTTGCGCGACTTTCTCGATTTTTTTCTGAATATTTTTCAGATGAAACATACATGTACTTTATTTTTAATAGAAAGATAACTTAATATAGTATACGTGTAAAATATAAAAAAGACATCACAGGCCATTTGATCTTAAAATATAAAATAAAATAGGAAGTAATCCGTGATTTTTTTCGTCACTAAAGTATAAACCTTGTTTTATAAATTAAAACAACACTTTGTCACCACGCATTCTATAAAAACAGATGCTCTATTCATCTAACTATTCAAAACAGTAATTGGTTTGGCTTAGATCGGCTCCAGTAGCTCACAGTCGATGTTTTTGTAACAATAGTCAGCAGGCGCCGGACCGCTTCATAAATTTGGCGCCACTCAATCACGTAAGGGTAAGGGGCCCGCTGGGTGCGAGCAACTGAGTGGTTATAATGCGTGAGTGATAGTGCCAACGGGTTTCTGAAACTCCGGGCATACGGCGGTCAGCTATTTCTTACAATAGGTTGGACCGTTTAGATGGTTTGTTGAAAAACCGAACAATACTATTTACGTGTCCAACAAAGGTTTTCAGTTTCGGAATATTTTCAAGCGAACGGCTCAGTACTAAATTTAATATATGAGCATAACATTGAACAAACATTGCCATAGGGCATGCATCGCGAATTTTATCTTGGACTCCACCATGCTCGCCAGACATAACTGCCGCGCTATCGTAAGACTGACCAACTAACTTATGCCTACAATGATTACTTGACCAGTAGTCAAGTATTTCTAACAACTGATTAGATAGAACTTCAGCAGTTCGACTTCCGCTAACATCGTAAAAACCTAGAAATCATTTTTCGATTTCAGTTTGAGTTAAATACCTAAAAATTACAGTTAATTGCTCCCTATGACTGACATCGGGAGTTTCGTCAATCATTACAGACAGAAATTGAGCTTTATTTATTTCAAGTCTAATGTTGTCGCGTAAAACGGATGCAATACTATTTATTAAATCATTTTGAATGTCACTAGAGAGACCAGAAAACGCGGGGTTTTGAACTGAAGAACATAATTCTAAATGCGAATCCATTACTGTATCGTACTTGCTCAGATAAAGCAAAGTTTTGATTTAATTACTGCGGTTAACAGAACTTGTAACGGTACAGAATGAATGGTATCTGTCCGTTAGTAAGGAATATATGAGTGTAGCACTAAAATTAATATTAATGCATTGCACCATTAATGTAATAAGCATAAAAAGGGAAAAATAAACTAGTTTAAAATAATGGACATGTGGACAAGTGGCTTTGTGTTGAAGGTTGTAAGAATGTGTCAGTAGACTAGGGGCTCATAATTATTTTGAATTTCGCGGGGACTGTTCCGAGTGTCCCTTGCGACATAGGCGCCGTCTACCGTGCGTTATTTACTTGAGTTTTGCGGAGGACTGTTAGATTGGCAATGGCTTAGAGTGATGAGAGGCGGGTCCGCCGGGATTGGCTAACGCGTCCCTTGCGACATAGGCGCTGTCTACAGTGCGTTATTTACTTACGTAGTTTCGCTGAGAACGAGGTTAGGTTGGCAAAACCGGTTCACATACAGGCGGGCGCCATCTATGTTCTGAATACGGAACTTTTTATAATTTTACTAAATACGGGATTATTAGCTTGAGTGGGTGTTTATTAAGAGGGAATTGTTGATGGAAGGCTACATCTAGATGTTCAAACATGTAATATTGGCTATCTAAAGAGATTTGGTTGGATTATAGAAAACACTAAAATTTACGCGGGGGCGTCGGCAATGAGCGAGCGATAAGTTGAGAAAAAGATAGAAAGAGAGGGGAGATGTTATCTCCACGTGGAAGGACACGAAGTTGGCGATGTAACGAAAGATAACAAATGTGAAGTTGAGGTGCATAGGCGAGAGGGCTAGCGGTTGGCTAATGGGAGAAAAATGGATTTGCGCGGGCGAATGTCGGGCGAAGTGGCGCGATTTTGGAGGGATTTTGGCGTCATGGTAAGGAAGACGGGCATTCGATTCAAGGTCGCCGGGCGATAACGATCTCATACGTGAAAACGAGCGTCCGAGCCATTTTAGCGCGCTAAGTGTTATTCGAGCTGCGATATTAACTAAAATTGTTTGTGAAATAGAAAGTGATTGTTAAAGTAAAATTATTGCTGTCGCAACTCGAATTTGTTAAACAGAATGCAGTATTCTGGGTCATAATAGCGGATACGCATCACGGTGGCAACGAAACTAATATGACTTTAACTGACCTCGGTCAGGATGACCTTTGACTGTATTTAATAAGGTCGGCGTTATCTATTACAACGCTAAATAATACACTATATTCGAGAGAGTAACGGGGGAGAGACAGTTGTTCCCTAGTGAAAATCGAAGATAGGTCAGACACCAATTAGCTGGAGGTGGGAACGTACAACCCCGTCCAAAACCGTCTCACCATCTTACATACAGTGTAGTGTTAGGTTTTACATTCTGAGTATACTGGCTCGATTGATAGTCCATTTAGAAGTCTGTTGCTTGCAGGGGCGACTCGGCTTACACAACTCACCACGAAATTAAGTTAAATACGGCTTAGGCCTAGATTGCAAAGGTATACAAGTAGGGACTGTTAGTTCGACAAAATGTAGGGGGTTTTCGGGTAATGCTTGGAACCTCGTCAGGGGAGGGCAGTTTCCTTCTTGGGACAACCTCTATACTTTGTTAAAGGTAAAGCCAGGTCTAACTGGATGTGCTTGGGAAAGATAAGGCGAAAGCCGATCTAAGACCGAGTGGAGGTTGTCTTTGAGAGTGGAATTTGCCTAGGCTGACGAGGGGACGGGCGCTGGTCGAAAACATACTGTAGGGTAGGTAGGCGTCTCAAATATTATTAAGTAGTTGGGGACAGCACGGTGTGTACACGCTGTGCGTACATAAACTAGGTACGTAGGCCGCGAAGCTAGGGCTGGATTAATTCCGACTAATAAAGTTAGGGATAATTAAGTTATGGTGCCTAAATAGAAATTACTATGATGTGATGTTGATTATGAGCGCTGAAAGGACCTATCTAGGCATGTAATCTGTTACAGTGGGCAAATATAGGACTCTAATTGTTTTCCTAAAGGTGTTACCAATTAACTATTTATTTTAAATAATTAGCAGAAGTGAGGTAATATTGAACCATTATTACTTTGGATTACCTAAGAGTCTAGACTGGTTTCCTATTACAAGAAAAATACTAATAAGTTTTAGCAAATAAGCATAACTGTGCTGTGATGTTTGATTTCTAAAACTGAAATGACCAAACAGGCATTTTTAGCTTTTCCTGAGGTACAATACGGCCTTAAAATTGCAACTCTCTAATGTATTATAAATAGACATCCAGATACCTATTGGTAAAATTTAAGCTGATACTAAACAACTAAAAACCAGTTTGGAACCTAGGTTATTTCGCCGAAGCTGCGAATTCACCTAAATGGTCAAAGACCTTACAAGCTATGTGCTCCTAATATTATGAAACATAGAAATATTTGGTTGGCAACAATCTAATCCGATTAGACTAAAAGTACAGTCTGCTTTATACCTAATAAAGTGAGTAAAGGATAACTTCTAAATATAATTGACTTAATTATCAACAAGGACAATTACATGATACCTACCTACTCAAAGCATAATAACAATGATTTAGTAGGCTATTAAATAATCACCCTGTCTGAGAGACTGATGTATAAGTTAATGAATATAATTAACTTAAGTTCACTCTCTAAAGTCAAGGATATTGAATAAATCAGACATCAATATAATTTAATCATATTGTCACTTTATAAGATCTTTATAATAAACACTAAGAGTAAACAAAAGTAATCTTGCTTTAAATAATAGCATTCTATTTGTATCCACCTCCTGAAGGGAGTAAGGGATTGAATAAATTAACATTTTTAATAAACTTGAGAAGTAATATGCTGCCAAGGCAGTCAGTATAATTTAATCATATTGTCACCTTATAAGATCTTTATAATAAACACTAAGAGTAAACAAAAGTAATTTTGCTTCAAATAATATCATTTTATTTGTATCTACCTCCTGAAGGGAGTAAGAAATTGAATAAATTAACATTTTTAATAAACTTGAGAAGTAATATGCTGCCAAGGCAGTCAGTATAATTTAACATTACTTTTTAACAAAGATCAGCGAAATAAGTTGGGTTCTTAATGTGAAAAGGATATTTGGATGATAGCAAGCCTAAACTCTTTTGTTTTTAAAGAAATAATTGAATATAGAACCTAGTAAATAATAACTTTCATATGTAAGATGAAATTTAAATTTGAGGAGAGATGTAAAATCTCAGTTTAATAGAATTGAAGCCACAGGCTAATTAATGTTAAAGTCAATCTGGTCAGAGCTGATATTAAACAATGAGCTGGTCGGCATGCTAATAGCGGGGCGGGGCTATTAAATTACCAGAATCCTCTAATATGTCATAAATTTCCCCAAGACTTTTATGTATAATGCTATCGATAATAAATAATAATACCTGCAAGCTAAGCTATCATCTGATTATCCTTGAGTGGTTAACATTCCTTTCCTGCAGCTGCTGTGAAGGATCTAGGTCACAGTTCAGACGAGGTCACTGATAGGCTACACATATCTAGGATATTAGGTATTGACGGATAGGTAATTAGGTCAGGAGTAAATAATTTAACACAGGGATAAGCCAATCACTAAACTTTCACGAAAAGGACTTGAGTTACTTAGATGCGGTTAACAACGGAGGGTTCACTAGACGATCTGGCCAAAATAGTATTTATTATAATATTACATCGCTTGACTGAAATGTATTACTAATAGAATTAAGTTAGGTTAAGGTTCCATTATCATACAAACACTACGCACTCTACAAAACATCAAAGACACAAACATTAGATTGTAGATAACCTAGGTTTTAGTTAAGATAAGAGTTAGCATAATATAGGGTAAGTGGAGAGGAGGGGAAGGTGTAATTGATGGTAATCTTGAACGGCGGTATAAAGTAGGATAACTAGTTTTAAGAATTAGATTAACAGGTCAAGCTAAGGTAAAGGCGGCGATGTGTGTGTGTATGTATTTTAGGTTTAAAGGGGTGAAGCGTTGAGAAGTTACAAACTGGGCCCTTCATCACGGCCGCGAAAAGCTAGTTCTTTTTTACCTAACAAAATAACGGTGTCGATAAACCGTTTCATTAAATCTCTATTGCGATTGACTTTTCTGTTATGGGCGTCATGCGAATTATCGAAAAATGTTTCGATTCTACTAGTCCCAAACTCATGTAAAGCTAAACAACTACGTATATGCTTTTCGGTCTGAGAATGTTTCCTAGATGAATTGGTTAGATCATTAATATCGGTGTAACCACCTTTATTCCATAAACTACTAGCATCTGAGAAAAGTAAACATGGCCAACAATACATTTTATTTTCTCCACGTGGGAAGCCTGCGCCCAGCAGTGTGACGTTTATAGGCTGATGAAGATGATGATGACGATGTTTGAGAAAGTGCGGGTGTATGTTTGTGCCCCTAAAAGGTCAATATTTCTCGTCTCATGTAGGTTATCTCGTCTCACGGATATTGATGAGCAGTCATCACAATATGTAACCTTTACAACTGTTCGACCACATAGCAAACATTTCAATTTTCAGATTTCCAACTGATCCGGTAGAAAGAAGTCGTTGTCGAAATATTTAACTAGTTACAAGGTTTCAACATAATAAGAAATTAGAGAACATGAAAAATGATGTAACATCCAAACGAAAATTATATAAGAAATAAATACAAAGAGAACGCTATTAATTGTTATGATTTTAATTTAAAATATTAAAATTTCTAATTAAAAAATCAATTTTGATTAAGTATTAAATGTAAATCATCCTGCCAGTTGCTTCTATTTCGTCCCTATTACAAACAAATCACACGCACGCAGGCTTCCATTAACGCATTTTTTATTGTACTCGCCCTCGCCTTCAATCATCCATTTTTTGTAAACACACCAGCTTCTTTTATGCGGTATACCTACATATACGATAGACATACTTAATTTAAAAAGTAATGTTATGTTATGAATCATTTCAAAATTATATTGTGCATACATAGTTTTTCCCTACTTTATCGGAAATTAGGTATTCGCTGGCAACCATTCGCGCTAGTGTCAGATACGCAGCTGTCACGCACACTTCAGATTCAATACAAAAACCGGGCGGATTTTGACAAGCGTTTGTACCGCGATGCTCCGTCTAGACATGTATATAGTCAAAGCCTATTACCATATATTATGTAAAAGAAAAATACATGTTGGCCTAACAAAGATTAATACACTAGAAAAACAACAAAAACACGCAGTGTAACGCGGGGTGTATAAAAGTATTGCCAAAGCCAGTGCTGCTCATACGAACATCACTGCATGCCTCCGCCTTCTTTCCCCCGCCCGCCTGCGGCCCGCGCCAACGCTAGGGTCCGCTGGCCGGCGCCCGTAGAGAGAGCTTCCCGATCGCCGAAGGGAACGGTTGAGTAACGATATCCTCCGCGAATCTCTTTAAGCGTGACGTATTATATCTTAGTTTCTGTATGTACTTACCAGTTGTGTTAACAATAAATATATTTTCAATCATTTAAAGTCTTTCGCTTTAAACTGGCGCCCATACTTGTGGCTCGAACCGCGTGTGTAACAAAGTTATACTTACATAAACAATAAAAACCGTGTACGTGAAACGTGCCCAACCATCTACCTACCTTGTCTAGAAGTACGGACATTCCACCTTATCCTAAGTGTTATCATCACTCGTAAGTTCGCGACGTGAAGATGCCGATAACGAGGAAAGGAGAAGCGCTCCGTCAACAGCAAGAAGAAGATGAGAATGACCTCACGCTCACTAAAGGAGATGACACTGTCGTTGAACCCGGCCGTGCTGACGAACCGAGTGCCGGCACGAGGCCGACACAACCACCGGCGTTCCAGCTGCCGACGGAACAGTTCCTGTCCACGCTGATCGAGTCGTTCACGCGTGCGCAAACAGAAGCCAACAGAACCCTCATTAACTCGCTAATGACGTCCAGTGGCGAATTAAGGACTTCCACCCCAGTCGGGGCCTCTCCAACAACCAAGGCGTGCGACAAAAGCGCCGCCGCCAGTACCAGTGCCGGTGCCGGTGCCAACTTCACCAAGTGCACGGCGCGTTTCGACGGGTCATCCCAAGACGCTGAAGTCTTGGAAGCATTCCTGGACGCCGTCGAGGTATTTAAGGAGTGCGCAGCGGTGAGTGACTACCATGCCCTCCGGGGATTACCAATGCTACTCGAAGCGGAAGCGGCAGTATGGTGGCGCGGCGTCAAGGCGTCGGTGTCGACGTGGCCGGACGCCATCGCCCGTCTTCGCGCTATGTATGGCGTGGTGCAGCCCGCGCACCAAATTCTACGTCAGATTTACGCCGCCGAGCAACGGGAAGATGAACGCGCAGAAACCTTTATGTGTAAAGTGCGCGCGTTATTATCGAAACTTCCGTATAAGCTCGATGAAGTGGTGCAATTAGACATTTGCTACGGATTATTGCATAGACGTGTAACGAAAAGAGTACCCCGCGAAAATGTTCGTAGTTTAGATGAATTAATGTACAAAACGAGGATCGCGGAGGATACATACAAAGCCCATAAGGTGAACACTATTATAAGTAATACGAATACGAGGAATTCCTTATCGCATTCCCAAACCAAAACATTGCCGGTCCCCACGATCGACAGTAACCTGACACGATCTAATTCACCTACGCGCGCGGCAAGTAACAATAACAATAGAAGTAAGATAAGACCGCGATGTACGTACTGTAAATTATTCGGTCATACAAGCGACGAGTGTCGCAATCTTGAAAAAGTCTCTACTAGTAAGGAGTCGACTAGCGACACTACACAGAAAGGGCTGCGTTGTTACGGTTGCGGTAAACCGGGGGTTGTGAGGTCGAAATGTGATAATTGTGTCAAACCAATGTCGTCGTTTAACAATGTTGTTGTAAACAACAGTTTTGATAACAAGCACAGTAACGTTTGTACGGGTACGAGAAATTCGTGTGTACAATTAACGACAGTGAGTGCGCACGAATCCTACCCGATGGTAAATATTAGTGTTATGGGCCGTAACGGAGTTGCGATTGTAGATACTGGGGCTACACATAGTATAGCGAGTCCCCTCTTATACCGAGTCTTAGTTGACTCAGGAGTAAAATTTAGTGACACTAGGCGTTACGTACATTTAGCTGACGGAACACAGGGTTGGAGAGATCTGTTAACAGCCGAAGTTGATATTGTTATCGAATGTCGTAGCGTGCGTTGTCAACTATTGGTGTTGCCCGGCGATGACACGAAGACGCTTTTAGGTGTAGATTTCTTAGCACGAGCCGGTATGATCATAGACGTTGCCCGGCGTACTTGGATGTTTTCGGACAATCCCGGACACTCTTATGATTTTGTTTATACCTACACGCTTAGCTCGGCTTGTAACGGTACAGAATGCATGGTATCCGTCCGTTAGTAAGGAATGTATGGGAGTAGCACTAAAATAAATATTAATGCGTAGCACCATTAATATAATAAGCATGAAAAGGGAATAATAAACTAATTCAGAATGATGGTCAGTGGACTACGGCATTATCATTAGTTTGAATTTCGCGGGGACTGCTCTGTGCGTCCCTTGCGACATAGGCGCCGTCTAGCGTGAGTTATTTACTTGAGCTTCGTGTTAGGTTGGCAATGGGCTTTATCTTTATTTTGAATTTCGCGGGGACTGCTCTGTGTGGCCTTGTGACATAGGCGTAGGTTGGCAAGCCGGTAGACATACGGGCGGGCGCCACCTATGGTCGGAATACGGAACTTTTTATAATTTCACAAAATACAGGATTATTGGCTTAAGTGGATGATTATTGAGAGGGAATTGTTAATAGAAGGCTACATTTAGATATTCAAAGATGTAATATTGGCTATCTGACGAGATTTGGTTAGATTATGGAAAAATTTTAGAATTGCGCGGCGAAAGCGGCAATGAGCGAGCGAGAGGTTGAGAAAAAGACAGAAAGAGAGGTCGGATGATAGCTCCACGTGGCGCGACGCGAAGGCGGGGGGCATCGGGGAAACGGCTAGCGATTGGTGGAAGGGAAGAAAAGCGGACTCGCGCGGGCGTATGTTAGGCGCGCGTGGCGCGAAAGTTAGGATGCTTGGGAAAAGGGCGGAAAATTAGCGGGCATTCAATTTTGGGACGTCGGCGGTGCGGTCCAATTTAAGAGTGCGGTACTACTCATACGGGGAAAATAGTGTCCGAGCTTTGATAGTGCGCTAAGTGATATTCGAGCTGCGATATTAATTAAGATTTGTGAAATTGAAAGTGATTAATAAAGTAAACTATTGCGATCGCAACTCGAATCCGTTAACGGAATGAAGTATTCCGGGGTACATCGGCGGAAACGCATAACGGTGGCAACGAAAACCTATGTACCTTTCAACAGACTTCGGTCTGGATGATCTTTGATTGTATTTAATAAGATCGGCGTTTTACATCATTACGCTAAACAATACACTATCTTCGACGGAGTAATGGGGGAGAGACAGTTGTCTCCCTAGTGAAAGTTGAAGATAGGTCAGACACCATTTAGCTGGAGGTAGACACGTATGACCCAGTCCAATCTCGAGTCTACCTCCGTACATACAGTGTAGTGATAGGAAAATAACACACTGAGTATACTGGCTCGACTGATAGAACATTTAGGAGTTAGTTGCTTTCAGGGGCAATGCGACTCTCACCACACACCACGAATTTAAATTAAATGAGGCTTGGCCTAGTTTGCAAGGTACACAAAAGGGACTGTTAGTTCGACAAAATATAGGCATTTTCAAGTAAGGAAAGTTGTAGGAATCTATAGGTAGGCGGATATATATATGGTTAGTTATTAATTCAGACTAATAAGGTAGGGATAATTAAGTTACGGCGCTAAATAAAATTATGATGAAGTGATGTGGGTCCTAGCTAGGCAAGTAATCTGTTACCGCAGGCCGATAAAATTCTAATTGTTTTCCTAAAGTTGTTACCAATTAATTATTCATTTTAAATAATTAATAGAAGCATGATAATATCGTACCATCATTACTTTGGAATACCTAAAAGTCTAGACTGGTTTCCTATTACAAGAAAAATACTAAAAAGTTATAGCAAATAAGCTTAGTCGTACTGTGATGTTTGATTTCTAACACTGAAATGACCAAACAGGCATTTGTTAGCTTTCCCTGGGATGCAATACGATCTCACATCGCTACACTCTTCAAGGTGTTAAAGTTTTACATCCGATACCTTAGCAAAAATAAGCTGATACAAACTGAACAACTAAAACCAGTTTAGAACCTAGGATAAGTCGTTGAAAGAAGACATTGCAAGCTATGAGCTTCTAATAATCTGAAACATAGAAATAATTGATTGATAACAACCAGCTAATTAGCCTGACAATGGTCTACTAATACCATATGAATAGACCTCTTAAGATATGTAAGTACTTACTTCTAATAATATGAAACATAGAAATATTTGATGGGAACAATCTAATCAATCAGACTAATACCTAGTACAGTCTAATTTATACTTATTAAAGTGAGTAAAAGATAACTTCTAAATGTAATTTATTTAATGATTAACAGTGATAATTAACTACCTAATTTACTACCTACTAAAGGTATGCTAACTATGATTTAGTAGTCTATCAAATTAACCACTCAGTCTGAGAGACAGGGGGTGGAAGTTAATGAAAAAATAATTAACTTAAGTTCACTACCCTAAAAGTCAGGGATGTTGAATAAATTAAACATCTTTCAATAAACTTGAGATGTACTTATACTTTATAAGATCTGTATAATGAACACTAAGAGTAACCCAAAGTAATTTACTTCAAATGATAGTATTCTATTTCAGTTCACTTCCTAAGGTCAAGGATATTGAATGAATTAAACATCCTTTAATAAACTTAAGATGTGATAATCTGCCAATGCAGCCAATCCAATGTAGTTATATTGGAACTTTATAAGACCTGTATAATAAATACTAGGAGTAAATAAAAGTAATTTTACCTGTATTAATAGCATTCTACTTTAGCCACCGCCTGAAGTGGCGTTTGATTAAATTATCCACCCTTTACGGAACTGAATATAAGTTATTGCATTGAATAATTAAGTTCTTAATGTGAAAAGGATATTTGGATGATAGCAAGCCTTGAGATAAACTCTATTGATTTATGTGGAATAATAAGAATTTAAATTGCTAACACATAGTTCATAATGTAAAATGAAATTAGATTTTGAGAGGAGATGTAAATTCTCAGTTTGAAAGAATTAAAGCTACAAGCTAATAATTAATGTTAAAGCCAAAGTGGACGGGGCCATAATTAAACAATGAGATGTAATGGCACGCTATGGAGCGGCGGTTGGAGCTCATAAACTTCCACAAGACTTATATTTCCACAAGACTTTTAAACTTCCACAAGACTCATAAACTTCCACAAGACTCATAAACTTCCACAAGACTCTTATATTTCCACAAGACTTTTAAACTTCCACAAGACTCTTATATTTCCACAAGACTTTTATACTTCCACAAGACTTTTATAATTCCACAAAACCTTTATATAAATTGCACCAGGCTTCTTATGTATCATGCTACTGATAATAAATAATAATACCTACAAGCTAAGCTATCATCTGATTACCTTTGAGTGGTTACAAATCTTCCCCGCAGCTGCAGTGAAGGATTTAGGTCACAGTTCAGACGGAGTCATTGCTAGGCTACACATATTTATGTTATGATCTATAGACTGGTAGGTAATTAGGTCAGGAGAAAATAATTTAACACAGGGATAAGCCAATTACTAAACTTTCACGAAAGAACTTGAGTTACTTAAATGCGGTTAACAACGGAGGGTTCACTAGACGATCTGGCCAAAATAGTAGTTATTATAATATTACATTGCTTGACTGAAATTCACTGCAAATAGAATTAAGCTATGCTAAGGTTTCATCATCATACAAACAATACGCACTAAACAAAAACTCCAGACACAACCATTAGATTGTAGATAAATTAGGTTAATTAGTTTTAAGAATTAGATAATAAGTTAAGTTAAGGTAAAAGCGGCGAGGATGTGTGTATGTATTATAAGGTAGCTAGGCATATAGGTGTGAAAGGCATTAGATTTAGGTATAGAGAACTTATAGAAAGGTGTAGAAATTTATAAGAGGGGGGGGAGGTTACAGGCTGATACTAACCTGATGCGCGCCGCCTCTACTGAGTTAACTTTGCGCTCGGATGAAGGTACGAAGTTAACGCCAGAGCAGAAGCGTACACTCAACGCTTTTATCGATAAGCGCGCGCTACAGTTCGCACGTGACGGACCACCTACGGAGTTCGCCACGCACCGAATTAAGGTAAGTCCACAACAGGAACCCATTGCTTGTCCGCCATACAGGATGTCTGAAAACCGGAAAGAGGCCTTGCAGACGGAGCTTGATAAGCTGCTGCGAGATGAGGTCATTGAGGAGTGCGAATCCCCATGGGCTTCCAACGTCGTACTGGTGAGTAAAAAGGACGGAAGCTTACGGTTCTGCATTGACTACCGGAAGCTCAACGCCGTTACAGAGCCGGACCGGTACCCGCTCCCACGCATCGAGGACATCCTGCACGCCGCCAAAACTAGTGAGTACATGACTACGCTGGACCTCCGGTCAGGCTACCATCAGGTCAGCGTCTGCGCAGAGGACCAAGACAAGACTGCGTTTACATCACCTCTTGGCACCTTCAGATTCAAGCGGATGCCGATTTGACTTCGAAATTCTGGAGCCACTTTCCAAAGGTTGATGGACAGGTTCCGTTCGAACCTGAAGGAGGTGGAACTCCTGGCATATCTGGACGAACTGATTCTGCTGTCACCAGGACCCTTCGAGAGGCACCTGGCTGACCTAGAAGCAGTCTTTGATCGACTGGCTATGTTTAAACTAAGGGTTAACAGGGACAAGACTTCGTTTGCAAGAGAGTCTGTCAAATTCCTAGGGCACGTCATCGTTCCAGGTGGAATCCAAGTGGATCCTGAAAAGACGATAGCCATTGATAACATGGCTGCCACTCAAAATGTTAAACACTTAAAGAGTTTTCTACAAACGTCCAGTTGGTTCCGACGTTTCATTGATAACTACGCGGAAGTCGCGAGACCTCTTACCAACCTCCTGAAGAAGACGAGTGTTTGGCGATGGGACGCTGAGCAACAGGAGGCGTTTCAGCGCATTAAGTCTCTTCTTGTATCTGCTCCTATTCTGTGTCAGGCAGATGAGTCGAAGCCGTTCGTTCTCTGCACTGACAGCAGCGCATACTGCCTGGGGGCTGTTTTAATGCAGGGGGAGGGACACGACGAAAGACCCATTGAGTACGCAAGTCGACTCCTCACCAGCGCCGAGAGAAACTACTCCACGACCGAGCGAGAGGCTCTCGCCGTCGTGTGGGCACTTAGTAAGTTCCGCGGCTATGTAGAAACGGCGAAGGTAATTGTTAGGACAGATCACCAACCCTTGCGATGGCTGATGAGTCAACGGTCACCGAGCGGTCGACTAGCCAGGTGGGCTCTAACGTTGCAGGAGTTCGACCTTAGTATCAAATACACACCCGGCCGCTCGAATGTGGTTGCAGATACTCTGTCGCGACCCGTTTCTCTGCAGGATCAGGGTGAATGTCAGTTTTGCATGACAGTTGTCAATATGCCAAAGAGGACCAGCAGTGAGATCCGCGGTAATCAACTTCTAGACCCAGAGGTGCGCAAGATCATTGAAGACATTGAGTTCGACGAACCTTCTAGGGGGAGACCATGGTCCGACCGCGGATACACCATATCAGACGGAATCCTTTATAGGTACAGCTTAGAGTCAGACGACGGAGAGGACTGCTGCTTAGTGGTGCCTGAGCAAGAACGCCGGCAAGTCATGGCAGACCTCCACGACGCGCCTACTGCTGGACATTTTGGCGTAGAGCGCACGTTGAGCCGTGTTCGTGCTAGATATTATTGGCCTGGCATGCGCACGTTCATCGCAAATTATATAAAGGACTGTGTGACTTGTCAGAGATATAAAGCTGACAACCGCAAACCGGCAGGATTGCTGCAAACCCCTGCTGTGAATAGGCGATTTGAAGTAGTCTCCGTGGACCTGTTTGGTCCTCTTGTAGAGACATCCAGGAAGAACAGGTGGGTACTGATTGTAGAAGACGTCTGCTCGCGCTGGGTGGAATTGTTTCCACTAGAAAGTGCCACCAGCGTCGAATGTGGTCAAACTCTGGCAAACGAAGTTTTTCTAAGGTATGGAGTACCACGCCGCCTCATCAGTGACAACGGCGTGCAGTTCGTGAGTGAGGTGATGCAGCAAGTCTGCCATGTTTTGGGGATCAGCCAGTCACTCACACCTTACTACCATCCCGAGGCTAACCATATAGAACGGAAGAATAGGGACCTGAAACCTCAGTTGGCCATGCTCGTAGGTCAAGACCATACCACCTGGGACTTACACCTCGCTGCGATCAGGTTTGCAATGAACTCTGCAGTTACAGGAAGTACAGGGTTTTCGCCGGCATACCTGACCTTCGGTAGAGAGCTGCGAGCTCCTTCCGATGCTGCAACGGACATGAGGGCGATTGTAGAGCACGATAATTTTGTGCCCAGCATCACACCTTACTTAAAGAAGATGGCTGCAACTTTGGACGACGCTAGGGACACACATGAGAAAGCGCAGGCCGTCCAGAAGAAAATTGCTGACCAGAAGCGGAGGGCACCGCCAGAGTATAAGGTGGGTGACCTCGTTTTACTTAAAACGCAGGGACCGAACCACGCAGGACGTGGACAGACTGCAAAGTTTATCCCACGCCGTGACGGCCCATACAAAATCGGGACAATTGTGAGTCCCACCACTTACAGTCTGGAGAACGTTCAGACCGGCAAAAACGTGGGCAAATATCACGTTTCGCATCTCACGCCCTTTACCGGACAAGTAGAACCTCCTATTAGGGAGAAACGTAAACGGGGTAGACCGCGAACATTTTTAGACTAGCCCAACTGTGGGGACCCTTAGTTAGGCTAGAGGGGGAGAATGTAACGCGGGGTGTATAAAAGTATTGCCAAAGCCAGTGCTGCGCATACGAACATCACTGCATGCCTCCGCCTTCTTTCCCCCGCCCGCCTGCGGCCCGCGCCAACGCTAGGGTCCGCTGGCCGGCGCCCGTAGAGAGAGCTTCCCGATCGCCGAAGGGAACGGTTGAGTAACGATATCCTCCGCGAATCTCTTTAAGCGTGACGTATTATATCTTAGTTTCTGTATGTACTTACCAGTTGTGTTAACAATAAATATATTTTCAATCATTTAAAGTCTTTCGCTTTAATCATTTTCAGAAAATGTGTTTTCCTCGCAAATATGTTATAAAACGTCGTATGACATCATTGACCTAAAGAGATAGACAAGAACGTCCATACAAACCATTTGTTCCAATTCGTAGAGCGTGTCAAGATGGCGTCCCGAATAGATTGTCAACTACCAGAGGGGACACAATTTTTGTGTCTACAATACTTTGTAATCTCGGCGGTCCGTAATTGACTTTTAGTACTAACAGCACTGGAATATGACAGATCGCCCTTAATTCAACTATGAAATCACCGTGAGGTAGATAACATATTGACACTCGTCATGACGTAGATAACATTGACACAAAAAAACTCAAAATATAAACAATTAAAACAACTTAAAACATTTTTTTTAAAACAACACAATAAGTCAGTGCTCCTCAGTCACATATTTTACCTACAA
Organism: Scoparia ambigualis; assembly: GCA_963921215.1. Classification (NCBI taxonomy): domain Eukaryota; kingdom Metazoa; phylum Arthropoda; class Insecta; order Lepidoptera; family Crambidae; genus Scoparia; species Scoparia ambigualis. The sequence continues at coordinate 18,969,005 of OY992503.1, forward strand.
CCGGTTTTGTATGAGAACATCGGTAGGTTTTTAGTCTATGATTGTAGAAGCCGTGGCACAGAAAATAAAAAAATATCGTTTCTATTCTATTATTATTGACTCGAATAACAATTAATTTCACTTACTTGAGAGCTGATTTGTTGTAAACGTCTAGGAGTACACTTTGTCATGAAATAAAGACTTGTTTTTTTATCCACTACGGGTTAGCGCTTGGCCTTCATCTCACCTGATGGTGAGTGACGATAAGGCCGAAGGTGGAAGCGCGCTTCACCCGGAATCCTCAACCACTGAGGAACTGGCTATCTTATCTCAAACTGTCGGAACACAACATCGTTGTTATGGCGACAGACTTAGATAAGATGGTGGTAGCTAGCCAGGCGGACTTAACAGCCCTACCACCAACCAAACCGAGCACACAAAGATGTACCCCCCGCTGGGAATCGAACCCGAGATCTCTGGGTCTGAAACCGGTGGCTTAGCCACTAGTGCCGCTCCGAACGCGCGCAAGCCGTGTGAATGTCAAAGTCATACTAAAGCAAGGTGCCGAGTCGACTCCGCAGATGAGTGGAACATAGTGCGTGTTCGGAAGGGCCTATCTAGTATAACGTATATATCACTGGCTTACTGTAGCCAAGCTGTAACAATATATACTTCAATGGATTAACTTACTTCATTTAACGAATGAATTTCGTGGACTGGGTTTTATAACAAAAGGGTGGTTCGACCTTCTTCACCGGACATAGATCAGAATCAGAGTGAGGAGGAAAATCTAACATGTGAAGGATAAGCAATATGGTTACCTACTCGATATGTAACTGCCGCCAGACGTCTAACGCGTAGGCATTAGAAAAAAATATCTGGGAGCTCAAAACCTAGAAGCCTTTACTACCTAGTTGTAAAGGCGAAAATAATCAAGATTTAAGGACAAGACTTCAACCTAAATGTCGGAGCCTAGATTACCAATAATATTTTTTGTTTATTATACCTATTAACTTATTTAACCGTAGACAGGTGTAAATAAAGCAACTTTCGTTGTATTGCAATTCTTTAATCAATATCTTCCCTTACTAATATTTCATCCAAGAATGAGGCGGAATCTGTAATAGTGGCCTGGGGCCCAAGTCTGCTAATTTACGAATGGCATAATTGAATCGCAATTGGAACGCATTGTAATTGTTTGACACATTTGGTATTCTTAAATGAGTAAGGGAATACCAAATGTGTCAAACAATTACAATGCGATCCAATTGCGATTCAATTATGCCATTCGTAAATTAGCAGACTTGGGCCCCTGATGCTAGACCCAGTACAATAGTCATTGTATGAGCACAGCAACCTACTGTTTGTTGTCCTGATATGCAACTATATACAATAATAACTTATAATTTTTTCATCCCTATTAGTTTGTTGTCTCGCCATTACTAAATAAGTGTAATATGTTCTACCTGAATGATGGCAATATTTAAAACAACCCCTAATAAACGCTCTGGTAGGTACAATTACATTCCTATTAAGGCGGTTCCCCTACCAAAACCGTCCAGGAAGCTGTATGCGCGGGTCAGGAGCCCCATTCTCCACTGGAGAGCGGGGAGGTTGTCCTCCTTGATGAGGACGAGCTCGCCAACTCGGGGAGAGGAGGATGGGGACAACCATTTGGAGTGGTGAAGTAGGATCTACTCCACAACGTCCAAACTCGCTGGGAAAGAGCCTGAACTAGCTGGAATCGTCTACGGTCCGATATAGGCCTATCCTCCAAGGATAGTTCGGGAAGGGCCGTTAGAGGGCGGCCTATAATAAAATGTCCGGCTGTGAGCGGTTCGAAGTCTGACGGATCAGACGAAAGTGGGCAGAGAGGTCTGGAGTTAAGGACAGCCTCGATTCGTGCTAAAAGTGTAGAGAATTCCTCGAATGTGAGGCGCTGTTCGCCAATTACGCGATATAAAAGTTGTTTTGTTGATTTGACATTGATCTTATGTAACGTACCGAACCATGGTCCTTTAGGGACGTTCAATAACCAAGTAATGTGTTGACCAGCGAGATTGTGCGCAATCGTGTCATTATTCGAGGCAAAAAAGTTTTGTACTTCAATGAGCTGATTTCTAGCGCCTACATAATTTGTATCGCAGTCTGAGCGGATGAGGACCGGGGCACCACGGCGTGCGATAAAACGTTGTAACGCCGCGAGGAACGCCTCTGTGTTGAGGTCCGAGACGGGTTCCAAATGAACCGCCTTAGTTGAGAGGCACACGATTATACAAAAGTACGCTTTTAAGAGTTTAACGTTACGTGGGGTACTAGATTTAACGAGGAATGGGCCGGCAAAATCCGTTGTGACTTGACTAAATACGGGCTGAGGCGTAACTCTATCGGCTGGCAGGTCGGCCATGAAGGGCGCTTGCGGCTGGGCCCGGCATCGAAAGCATCTAATACATTTAAAGACTCGGTGCCTAATAATACGGCGCGCGGACAATATCCAAAATTGTTGGCGTAGGATTGCGTGTAAGGTGTCAGCGCCAGGGTGGCAGTGTATTTTGTGGTAGTGGTCAATGATGAGGTCAACAAGTGGGCTAGAGCTGGGAAGTATGAGCGGATGGTGCGCGTTACATCGAATAGACGCATGGGTCAGTCGTCCACCAACTCTAAGGAGCTCATCTTTAATGAGAGGTGACAGCCGCTGGAGTCTGACGGAGCAGGTTTTGCCAGTTTGAAGGCGGTAAATGTCCTCTGCAAACACATTGTGCTGAACACTGCGTACCCAGTAAAGTAGGGCCTCCCTTCGTTCACTGACGGACAAGGGGCCTGAGCGTCGCAAGTCTGGGTTGTGTTTGCAGTTGTGCAGAAAACGTCTTAGACAAGCTGTCACTCCGACGAGCTTGTCTAGTGAGCTGAACCGAGTGAGCAGATCAAAGTCCAGACCAGTTACTGTGACCAGCCAGTGACGGGGTGTGTTTGGGCTTAAGGCCTGGTAGGGCGTGATGGCCCAGAGCTGAGGGCATCGCAGGCCAAGACTCACAAGGCTGTCTAAGCCACGTGGGAGACCACCATAGGTCGTGAGCTGACAGGGATTGCGCAGACATCCCTCTGCTTGCGGAATCTACTGGGTTGAGCTCGGAAGGTACGTGTCGCCAGGTACGTTCTGGTGAGCTTGAGCTGATTTTAACTACCCTGTTGGCTTCAAAGGGTTGAAGACGGTGAGGCGGTGTATTGAGCCAGGCCAGGACTATCGTACTGTCTGTGCCAAATTTAAAACATCTCGAGCTCCTCCGTGCTTCGAAAGGCACTTTAAGCCGATGGTCTCGTTTGTTGTCGTAAGATGACAGCTGTTAAAACCCACCAACACGCATTGGGCCAACGTGGTGGGTTATGGCCCAATATCCGCACGTGCTATCTCCACGTGGGAAGCCTGCGCCCAGCAGTAGGACGTTTATAGGCTGATGATGATGATGACGATTTTTGAGAAAGTGCGGGTGTATGTGTGGCCCCTAAAAGGTCAATATTTCTCGTCTCATGTAAACGATTGGACACGGATATTGATGAGCAGTCATCACATATTGTAACCTTTACAACTGTTCAACCACATAGCAAACATTTTAATTTTCAGATTTCCAACTGATCCGGTAGAAAGAAGTCGTTGTCGAAATATTTAACTATAAGGTTTCAACATAATAAGAAATTAGAGAACATGAAAAATGATGTAACATCCAAACGAAAGTTATTTAAGAAACAAATACAAAGAGAACGCCATTAATTGTTTTGATTTTAATTTAAAATATTTAAATTTCTGAATAATAAATCTATTTTGATTAAGTATTAAATGTAAATCATCCTGTCTGTTCCTTCTATTTCGTCCCTATTACAAACATATCACACGCACGCAGGCTTCCATTAGCGCATTGTTTTATTTAACTCGCCCTCGCCTTCAATCATCCATTTCTTCTAAACACACCAGCTTTTTTAATGCGTTATACCTACATATACGATAGACGTACCTAATTTAAAAAGTTATGTTATTTTATGAATCATTTTAAAGTGGTGTAACGGTACAGAATGAATGGTATCCGTCCGTTAGTAAGGAATGTGTGGGAGTAGCACTAACATAAATATTAATGCGTAGCACCATTAATATAACAAGCATGAAAAAGGGAATAATGAACTAGTTCAGAATAATGGTCTGTGGTCTAACTCTTTATCTTTAGTTTGAACTTTGCGGGGACTGCTCTGTGTGCTCCTTGCGACATAGGCGCCATCTAGCGTGAGTTATTTACTTGAGCTTCGCATAAGGTTGCTAGTTTGACTTCTTTATTTTGAATTTCGCGGGGACTGCTCTGCGCGTCCCTTGCGACGTAGGCGGCGTCTAGCGGGAGTCATGGTTGTGAGCTTGACTAGGACCGTATTTTTATTTTGAATTTCGCGGGGACTGCTCTGGGGTCGGGAAAGTGGTTCACCTACGGGCGGACGCCATCTATGGTCGGAATACGGAACTTTTGATAATTTCCCAAAATATAGGATTATTGGCTTAAGTGGAGGATTATTGAGAGGGAATTGTTAATAGAAGGCTACATTTAGATATTCAAAGATGAAATATTGGCTGTCGGACGAGATTTGGTTAGATTATGGAAAAATTTTAGAATTGCGCGGCGAAAGCGGCAATGAGCGAGCGAGAGGTTGAGAAAAAGACAGAAAGAGAGGTCGGATGATAGCTCCACGTGGCGCGACGCGAAGGCGAGGGGCATCGGGGAAACAGCTAGCAATTGGTTGAAGGGAAGAAAAGCGGACTCGCGCGGGCGTATGTTAGGCGCGCATGGCGCGAAAGTTGAGATGCTTGGGAAAAGGGCGGAAAATTAGCGGGCATTCAATTTTGGACGTCGGCGGTGCGGTCCATACGGGGAAAATAGTGTCCGAGCTTTGATAGTGCGCTAAGTGATATTCGAGCTGCGATATTAATTAAGATTTGTGAAATTGAAAGTGATTAATAAAGTAAAACTATTGCGATCGCAACTCGAATCCGTTAACGGAATGAAGTATTCCGGGGTACATCGGCGGAAACGCGTAACGGTGGCAACGAAAACCTATGTACCTTTCAACAGACTTCGGTCTGGATGATCTTTGATTGTATTTAATAAGATCGGCGTTTTACATCATTACGCTAAACAATACACTATCTTCGACGGAGTAATGGGGGAGAGACAGTTGTCTCCCTAGTGAAAGTTGAAGATAGGTCAGACACCATTTAGCTGGAGGTAGACCCGTATGACCCAGTCCAATTTCGAGTCTACCTCCGTACATACAGTGTAGTGATAGGAAAATAACACACTGAGTATACTGGCTCGACTGATAGAACATTTAGGAGTTAGTTGCTTTCAGGGGCAATGCGACTCTCACAACACACCACGAATTTAAATTAAATGAGGCTTGGCCTAGATTGCAAGGTACACAAAAAAGGGACTGTTAGTTCGACAAAATATAGGCATTTTCAAGTGAGGAAAGTTGTAGGAATCTATAGGTAGGCGGAAATATATGGTTAATTATGGGAGGCAAGGTATTTGCACGCAGTGCGTACATAGGATGGGAGCTTGAGCCGCAAGGCCAGGCCGGGTTAATTCAGACTAATAAGGTAGGGATAATTAAGTTACGGCGCTAAATAAAATTATGATGAAGTGATGTGGCTCCTAGCTAGGCAAGTGGTCTGTTACCGCAGGCCGGTAAAATTCTAATTGTTTTCCTAAAGTTGTTACCAATTAATTATTCATTTTAAATAATTAACAGAAGCATGATAATATAGTACCATCATTGCTTTGGAATACCTAAAAGTCTAGACTGGTTTCCTGTTACAGGAAAAATACTAAAAAGTTATAGCAAATAAGCTTAGCCGTACTGTGATGTTTGATTTCTAACACTGAAATGACCAAACAGGCATTTGTTAGCTTTCCCTGGGATGTGATACAATCCCACATTGCTACACTCTTCAAGGTGTGGAGAATTTACATCCAATACATATTATTAAAAATAAGCTGATACAAACTAAGCAACTAAAACCAGTTTAGAACCTATGATAAGTCGTTGAAAGAAGACATTGCAAGCTATGAGCTTCTAATTATCTTAAACATAGAAATAATTGATTGATGACAACCTGCTAATTAGCCTGATAATGATCCACTAATACCATTTGAATTCACCTTAATGGTCAGAGACCTCTTAAGACATGTAAGTACTTAACTCTAATAATCTGAAACATAGAAATATTTGATGGGAACAATCTAAATCAATAAGACTAATACCTAGTACCGTCTAATTTATACTTATTCAAGTGAGTAAAAGATAACTTCTAAATGTAATTGATTTAATGATTAACAGGGATAATTAACTACCTAATTTACTACCTACTAAAAGTATACTAACTATGATTTAGTAGTCTATCAAATTAACCACTCAGTCTGAGAGACAGGGGGTGGAAGTTAATGGAAAAATAATTAACTTAAGTTCACTTCCTAAAAGTCAAGGATATTGAATGAATTAAACATCCTTAATAAACTTAAGATGTGATAATCTGCCAATGCAGCCAATCCAATGTAGTTATATTGGAACTTTATAAGACCTGTATAATAAATACTAGGAGTAAATAAAAGTAATTTTACCTGTATTAATAGCATTCTACTTTAGCCACCGCCTGAAGTGGCGTTTGATTAAATTATCCACCCTTTATAGAACTGAATATAAGTTATTGCATTGAATAATTAAGTTCTTAATGTGAAAAGGATATTTGGATGATAGCAAGCCTTGAGATAAACTCTGTTGATTTATGTGGAATAATAAGAATTTAAATTGCTAACACATAGTTCATAATGTAAAATGAAATTAGATTTTGAGAAGAGATGTAAATTCTCAGTTTGAAAGAATTAAAGCTACAAGCTAATAATTAATGTTAAAGCCAAAGTGGACGGGGCCATAATTAAACAATGAGATGTAATGGCACGCTATGGAGCGGCGGTTGGAGCTCATAAACTTCCACAAGACTCTTATATTTCCACAAGACTTTTAAACTTCCACAAGACTCTTATATTTCCACAAGACTTTTAAACTTCCACAAGACTCTTATATTTCCACAAGACTTTTATACTTCCACAAGACTTTTATAATTCCACAAAACCTTTATATAAATTGCACCAGGCTTCTTATGTATCATGCTACTGATAATTAATAATAATACCTACAAGCTAAGCTATCATCTGATTACCTTTGAGTGGTTACAAATCTTCTTTAAAAGTGAAGGATTTAGGTCACAGTTCAGACGGAGTCATTGCTAGGCTACACATATCTATGTTAGGATCTATAGACTGGTAGGTAATTAGGTCAGGAGAAAATAATTTAACACAGGGATAAGCCAATTACTAAACTTTCACGAAAGAACTTGAGTTACTTAAATGCGGTTAACAACGGAGGTTTCACTAGACGATCTGGCCAAAATAGTAGTTATTATAATATTACATTGCTTGACTGAAATTCACTGCAAATAGAATTAAGCTATGCTAAGGTTTCATCATCATACAAACGCTACACACTCTACAAAACTCCAGACACAACCATTAGATTGTAGATAAATTAGGTTAATTAGTTTTAAGAATTAGATAATAATTTAAGTTAAGGTAAAGCGGCGAGGATGTGTGTATGTATTTTATGGTAGACTAGGCATATAGGTGTGAAAGGCATTAGATTTAGGTATAGAGAATTTATAGAAAGGTGTAGAAATTTATAGAGAGATGGAGGGGAGGTTACAGTGGTATTGTGCATAAATATTTTTTCCTTACTTTATCGGAAATTAGGCATTCGCTGGCAACCATTCGCGCTAGTGTCAGTCATACGCGGCTGTCACGCAGACTTCAAATTCATACAAAAACCGGGTGGATTTTGAGAAGCGTTTGTACCGCGATGCGGAGCATCGCGGTACAAACGCTAGACATGTATATAGTCAAAGCCGAGCACTGGCTTAGATACCATCAGTTCATGTTCAATTTTAAGAATCATTTGGTAGGAAGTTCGTTCAGTCGAGGAAATGCAATACATTGTCATGGTGGCTCCTTAACCCTAGAAAGATAACCTACGCCGCAAAGGCGCCCGCGCAGCAAACTTATAGTTGTCTCTTTTTATTCTACGGCTGTATTAACTTGTCCTTTTCAGCCAACTTAGTCGTCGGCCAGACCTATCGCGGGAAGGCTGTTTCTAAACGGTGAGTACCATATTTTTGATGTTATGACTTTTTATGCGCTCGTGAGGCGTATGGTTATCTTTTATGTAACTTTTAGTGTTGCTTGTTTCTTTTGATTTATTGATATAAAGTGTTATAAAAACATGTTTTTGTTTTGTTTTTAGGAAACATTATTAGCGTAGACCATGGCAAGTAGAGGGCACTTGCGAAAGACGAAATATGCCTATTATTTGGACCGAGAAGATGAGAATGGTGATACTCAAGAAAGTGATAGCGAAGTAGAAGATCATGAGAGCAAAGATGATGTTCAGAGTGACGTCGAAGATGAGTACATCTATAAAAGTAAAAAAAACAGCGATACTGCAGCTACTGCACGTCGAAATAGAAAAGAATGTCAAAAATGAGCTGTGCAAAATGTAAAAAACCTATTTGCAATGAACACAAAAATGACGTTTGTTCTAACTGCCTCTAAAGCTAATTATACTAAGGTTTTATTGTTTTTTAGACTGAATACTCTATAGTCTACCAGTTTATAAGAAAAAAACATGTTGAATTATGATAATTTGTAATTATTTGTTCCTATAAAAAGAAGACTGCAAATTTTTGTTTTTTTTCCATAGAGGTTTCGTATTTATAAGTTAAAAATTACTTTAATATAAACTTTATTAAAATAAATGCTTTTTATTTTTAAAACTCTTTCAAACCTTTCAAATTTTTAAATTAGTGATAATAAATATAAATTATTGGAATAAATACACGCATTAGAAAAGTGTGCGCCTCTGAAGCGTATGGTTATCTTTTACGTAATATGTAGCATGGTTATCTTTCTAGGGTTAATTATTGTTAGTAAAAAGTTTAAATTAGAACGCAAAGACATAGTGGGCCTCTCGGTTGAACGAACAATAAAAATAGCTTGTGTGGAGTTGGAGCAGTTTGTTGTAATAAGTGTATACAGACCTCCTTCAGCAATATATGATTTTTTTGAAAAAGTTATGGATGAGACATTACGTAAGGTCCGCAATGTAGGTAAAATAATAATTGTTTGCGGTGATTTTAATATAAATTTGTTAGAAAACTCCACATTGTCAACTAAAATTAAAAACTTATTTACAATTTGAATCATTTATTTTTGGAGCCAACAAGAATAACTGCCACTTCGGCTACCTGTGTATTGATAACATATATACTAATGTAATACCACTAGCAAATAATTAATAACCTCGACTCTGATCACTGTGGCCAAATGGTCAGTTTTTCACACCAAAGTAAGAAAGAGATGAAAAAGAATATCACTGTTGTAGCAAAAACTGCAGGTCGGCTGGAACGCTTTAAAAGCAATCTAGATACAAAATTAAATTATTTAGAATACAATGACAACCCTAATGTCTTTTATAATGATTTCTTTAATACATATTGTTCAGAGTTTAATAAATTCTGTTCCAAAAAAGATCTCGGTTAGTGGTACTGCAACTTTAAATGAATGGGCTACAATTGGTATTCACAAAAGTAGGAAACGCCTTTATGAACTTTATGCATTTAACGCAACTATAACACCAGTGACGATTTCAAATTATATGTTAAAAATTATTCAAAGTTATTCAAAAGAGTATGTCGATTAGCCAAGGCAAACTATTTGAGTTCGAGAGTTAGTCTTAACTAAGAATACTAATAACAAAATAAAAATAACATGGAATATTATAAATAGTGAAACAGGAAAGGTCAAAAGTCGTAATAATGAGTATCTGTTTTGAAGGAGAATGTTAAAGATTGTGAAAGTAATTTCAGTTTTCAAAAAATTTGTGTTATAGATATATTAAAAACATTTAACACTCTCAATAATAAGAAAACTGCTGATCTGTGGGGTAATTCCGTGGATGTCGCTAAATCAGTTATTATGACAATAGCTCCAGTTTTAGCTTGCATATTTAACGAATGCATTGACTGTGGTGTTTTTCCTGACCTAATGAAACATAGTAAAATAATTCCATTGTTTAAATCAGGTAGCACTTCTGACCCCTCTAATTTTAGACCTATTTCTGTGCTAGTAAAATTTTTGAAAAGTTGATGCTAGACCAAATTCAAATTCATTTTCATAGAAATAAACTTTTACATTGTAAACAGTATGGTTTTACTAGGGGTCGCTCAACAACTGACGCCGGTGCTGAGCTTTTAATCCAAATATTTGATACCTGGGAGGAATCACAGGATGCCCTAGGGGTATTTTGTGATTTATCCAAGGCTTTCGATTGTGTTTTACATGAAACTTTGGTCAGGAAGCTTAACCACTATGGAATTAGGGATGCTTTTTGAGCCTTCTAATCTCATACTTGAGTAACAGGATTCAGAAGGTCGACATTAACGGTAAAAGATCTCCGGGATCAGTGGTTACAATGGGAGTTCCGCAGGGTTCAATACTTGGTCCATTCTTGTTTTTAGTTTATATTAATGACTAACCTTATTTTGTAAAAGACAGTCATGAGATAGCATTGTTTGCTGATGATACTTCACTTTTATTCAAAGTGAAACGACGACACCCAAATTATGACGATGTGAATAATGCGATCTCAAAGATTGTTCACTGGTTTAGTGTAAATAACTTGCTATTAAACGAGGGAAAAACCAAATGTGTAAGATTTGTATTGCCTAATGTTAAGCAAGTAACAACTAGTGTACAAATTAAAGATAAGAATGTGAATCCTGTGGACACCACTGTGTTTCTAGGCATCACGTTAGATGCCAAGCTTCAGTGGGGCCCACATATAGCTAAATTATCGAATAGACTTAGCTCTGCGGCTTATGCAGTAATGAAGATCCGTCAGTTAACTGACGTTGATACATCCAGATTATTTCAGTTACTTTCATAGTGTAATGTCGTACGGCATTTTACTGTGGGGAAATGCTGCCGCCATTCAAACTATCTTTGTGCTTCAGAAGAGGGCTATTCGAGCAATCTATAACCTAAAAGCTGGCGACTCTCTCAGAGAGAGATTTAAGAATATAAATATAATGAAAGTTGCATCACAATACATTTATGAAAATTTGATTTATGTTCATAAAAATACTGGAATGTTTTCAAAAAACAGTGATAATCACAATGTAAACACTAGAAGTAAGAACAAATTAGCAGTACCTTATACTAGGCTCCATAAAATAAATAATTCTTTTAAGGGTCTGTGTTAAGATTTTACAACAAAGTACCAAATGATATTCAGAAATTAGATCTTAATAAATTTAAAATCGAAATCAAAGAAAAGCTTTTTAGAAAAGCTTATTATAAAGTGTCAGATTACACAGAAGACAAAACAGCTTGGATCTGAAATGCTCCAAGCACTCCAACAGCTATTTCTAATTGTCTTTATTTAATTGATACTACATTGTATTGTAATTTTGTATTGCATTATTTTTTATTTTTTAAATTCATATTTTGTATTGACCTGGTAACGACATACTCTTTTTTTTGTTTGTAAATGTCGTTGCTTTTGTGCGCTGTGGTTTCTTGCGCCCATTCTTTGCCACAGTTAAAAAATTATGTCCTGAATGGGTGGTAGGTTAAAAAAGATTTGGACGATTCAAAGTACTTATTAATTGAGTTTATTGAATAAATATATTTTGACTTGACTTGACTATCACATAGCAGACCAACGAAACCATGACATATTAGGAACTTTTTACAAACAAGAACTTCAAAAATCTTATTATCCAGATGACTACTTGATAGAAAAAGTTAGAAAAGGAAAGGAAATAAAATTTATGTTAAGTGGCTGGGTCTTAACAGTGAAGAAAACAGTTGGATTGATAAAGCTGCAATAATGAGTTAAGATAATTATATAGCTAATATTGTCTGGTGTTCCTTTCATTGCACTTCAAGTAATGCAAGGTGGTGGACTAGTAAATAGTTTAATCAATCATCTACCGTTCGAAATTCATTTGCCTGGATATAATTATTGTGGGCCTGGAACTAAATTACGTGAACGTTTGGCTCGCGGTGAGCGGGGAGTGAATAAATTAGACGAAGCTTGTATGCATCACGACATTGCGTACACAAAATATACAGATTTACCTAACCGTCACAAAGCTGATTTACAACTACTGAACATGGCCAAACAAAGACTTCAATCAGAAGATGCAGGGAAAGGTGAAAAATTAAGCTCAGGGCTTGTTAAGAAAGTTATGAAAGCTAAACTGAACTCTGGTTCTGGAATAAAAACATTTAGAAGCTTAGTTTCGAAGATCAAATAAAAAATCAAGAAACTGAAACATAAAGCGCCTCGAGTAATACCTTTACCAAAAACTGGAGGAGTTCTGCCTTTAATTCCAATTTTTGCCGAATTGTCAGCTTTAGGAACTTTAGCTGGAGGTGCGGCTGGTATTACAAAAACTGTAAAGCATCTCAAAAAAAAATTGTAGAAACGGAACGACATAATAAAGCCATGGAAGCTTTAGCTCTCGGGAAAGGTTTATACATCAAACCGTTTAAAAATGGTAAAGGGTTATTTATAAAAAATTCAAAAAACTAAAATATAAGCTGCCCAATCGTCCTCTAACTAATGTAGATCTTCAAAACATGCAAAGGATATCCCATATTTTCGAGGGGTGTACATGAAAGATCAGTTACCAGGGAAGCCGAAGAAGATTGAATGTGGCATCGTTAACTTGGATAATTATAAAAATTAAGGAAATCATTGGGTACCATATGTTAAAATAAACAACTATTGCTAATATTTTGATAGCTATGGAGATTTAAAACCTCCAGTGGAAATAATGAGGTATTTTAAGAATTGCACTATATTTTATAACTACACGAGATATCAAAAGTTTGATACAGTAATCTGTGGACACTTATGTTTAGAATATCTGTCGACGTTTAGAAATAAAAATGTATAAAATATATGGTATTTCTTTAATTTCACTCATTCACAAAATGTCACCCACTTTGTCAATAACTGGAAACTCATCAAATTTATCTACATACTTTCCTAATCCTTTACAATTAGATGGACAATATGAATGTGCTTTGATGCATCTTTCAACATATAATTCTATTCCAAATATAGACAAAAGTAATAACAAATTCTATTATGGCATCAAAGACGTTATTGAAATACCTGAAGGTACGTATGAATTGCACGATATCAATGACTTATTAAAATGTGTAATAAAGGATGCATCAATAAAACTACAGTATAATAACAATACTCTAAAAACTAATATATACTGCACAAAAGACGTAAATTTTACAAAAGAAGACTGCTTCAGAAAACTGTTGGGGTTTAATAAGCAGATTTTCTATCAAAACATCATCTCAGGTAGAAAAACCTCGATATATAATTATTGGTTTACAGACAAACAGGAAAAATAATGCAAGTTCTGATATGTCTCAGTTCGATCATTGCTATATTCGTGACGTTAGAGTGTATCTCAATTCAAATTTTTTGTTTCAATTTTTCATTTCAGTTCTATCGTGGAGCCGCTTGCAAGCGGGCGCATACATTGTCTCTGTAGAATCTTCTGAATTCAGCGCATTCCATCTTGCTCATCAAAACTATAATAATTAGATTCATATTCGCGCGGCTTAAGTGTGCATTTGTTTCCTACTACTGTCTCACTTATAGTGCATTGTGTGGTGCTGGAACGGGACGGTTAATTGACACCGCGGTAGTGTGAAGCAGGATAGCTGACTTCGTCGCTTAATACTCTCGCTACCTACTCGGACACAACGGCAAGAATGCAACGATCACCACCAGCAACTTACGAAAAATTATGTGCATCAAATCCGGATTTGCAGGCAGTGTCGGCCTTAACATCAGAAGATAGTAATTTTATCAACCTGCGTAAACGTAAACAACATAGTTTGGATGAGGATCTTTTAATCGTCGCCGAAAAGAAAATAAACGATCAACTTGGCGAGTGGAAGAATAGATTGGATGCGACAATCGCTGATTCTATCAAAAATGCGGTCAATAACGTGCTTGAGAAAGAAATTACTAAATTATCGACCTCTATTAACAATGCACTTCAACAATTTAGCTCAAGGTTGGATGGCCTACAAGATTCAGTTGGCTTTTTAAGCGATAGGCAAGATGTTTTTGAAACCCGCCTTGCATCGGTCGAAAAGACTTGCTGCTTGTGACAACGTTTCCAGTCAAATAACAAGCCTTGAAAATAAAATAGAACTGATGGAACAGCAGGCAAGGCAGTACAACATCGAAATCGCTAACCTTCCAGAACACCGTGGTGAAAATCTAGTCATATTGCTTGAAAAAATTGGTGACATTATTAAGCACCCGATTAATACTATTAATATTGTGTCGGCTCATCGAGTACCACACATTGACCAGAAAAACCCACATTCGAAAAATGTCATAGTGAGGCTAACTTCAAAAATACTTCGAGATAACATCATAACGGCGGCGCGGACGGTAAAAGGAATTAAATCTGACCAGTTATTGATATCAGTTACTCCGCGTAACATTTATTTGAACGAGTACCTGACACCAAGAAATAAACTGATATTTCGCCTTTGTCGGGAAGCAGCCAAAAAACATAACCACAAATATGTATGGATTAAAAATGGTACGGTACTGGTTCGCCGGACAGATTCATCTCCTACCTTCGCAGTGCGCACCGAGAAGGATATTGATAGAATCAACGCATAATTATTACGTGTTAGTTTCATTATTTAATGTTTTGTTTATGTATTGCTGTAAGTATTGTCAAAACTAATTTTAATTTTATTATTTATTTTTATCATTCACATATTCTTGGGGTTTCGTGTGTTGAGCTGTATGGGTTACTATCAAAAATAAGCAAAATAAATTTTCAAATAGTTTTTTATATTAATAAGGCAGTCGAGGTGCTAGTGCTATATTATAATAAATGTGATGAAAATCTAAGTTATTCTTTAGGTTGTGTTCTCTGTATTTGTCAAATAGTCACCCTAATAAATAATAAAGTCTACCAATGGGCTAACTCAAACTCATTATATTATGGATCTGTAATATTCGTAAATGTAACTTTGTATGAAACAAACCAGTCCATTAAATCAATATGTTATAATAATTATATCTTTCAACTTCAACATATTAGTGGTTATACAGGTTACACGATATACTTTTGGTGCATGCTTATATTCTTTTATCTAGTATATGCAATATGTTATCAAATGTCATTAGACACTTATCATTCATTATTAAAAATGCCTCAAAACGGATAAAAGTTTACTATTATACTACCAAAACTGTCGTGGGCTAAGAACTAAGCTGCATACTCTGTTTATGACTATTTTATCAAACTCATACGACATTATAATTCTTACTGAAACATGGCTACACGCTGACATACATGATAGTGAATTTATTGACGATAGGTATCAAGTATTCAGAAAGGATCGAGATCGACTAGCCACCGGCCGGCGGGATGGCGGCGGCGTACTTGTGGCAGTGCTACGGACACTCTGTGCGACTGCGCGGGCCGAGCTGCCGACGTCCGCGCTGCCATATGGCGACGTCCCCGTCCCGCCGATCGTTGACTATTTAATGTTGGACCTATGGATTGCGAATCGTAACTATCTGTTAAGCGCTGTTTATATTCCGCCCAGTTTAAGTTGCGATGCATATTACGCATTTTTTAACAAGATGCAAAACTACTTATACGATTCAAATGCTGTATTTTTTATAGTTGGAGATTTTAACTTGCCTAACCTCCAGTGGAATAGTACAGTAAACTTGCAACCGCTTATAAACAATAACAATGCAACACATGCTTGTTTGAGTAATTTTATGTCCTTGCATAACTGCCATCAATTAAACTTCATTTTGAATAAAAACAATAGAATGTAGGACCTCTTCATAACTAATGACACTAACTCGAGTTTGTCCCCTATATCAGTTCTATTGGTGTTGCATGACGAATTTCACCCGCCATTCCAAGTAATAATACCAGTACATAATGACTTAAAATTAATTAAGAGCAAAACCTTTAGTAAATATTGTTATGTAAATGCAAATTATGACAAAATAAGGGAGGAAATGGCAAACATTAATTGGACACATTTATTCTTGAACAAAAACGTGGAACAAGCTGTGTTTTGTTTTTATGAAGAGCTTTATAAATTAATTAAAAAACATGTACCTACTAAAGTTGTTAAATCAACTACCTACCCGTGTTGGTTCACTGCGGAGCTTATTCACCTATATAATAAAAAAAATCGAGCATGGATCAACATGAAAAAATTTAGCAGTAAATCCAATTACAGCATCTTTTCAATGTATAGAAAAAAGTTTAAAGTTGCCTCAGAACGTTGTTATAAGAATTACCTAAGTAACGTAGAAAGTAGTATAAAAAGTAATACGAAAAATTTTTTGGACTTATATTAAAAATAGGACAAAGAGTGCAAGTATACCGGCCACTGTCATTTATAAAGATAAAACTGCGGCTACTCCAGACGACATATGTTCTCTTTTTTCTGACTACTTCCAATCAGTTTTCGAACTATCTTCCGTACCCAATAATTTCGATATTAGTGATATTGACATAACCGATACTGAAACTCCCGACATACTGCTTAATGACATAGTGATAGTTAAAAGTGAAGTCCGAAAAGTGCTAAAATGACTTGATACCACTAAAGGTGTAGGGGTTGATGGAATTCATGCTCATTTTTTGAAGACCACTGCTGAATCTATTGACATTGATTAATAAGTGTTTACATGATGGAGTGTTACCTAGGATCTGGAAAACCGCTAGGATAGTTCCCGTTTACAAAAGAGGTTCAAAAAGGGACATAGAGAATTACCGGCCTATATCAATATTACCCACTATGTCAAAGGTCTGTGAGCGTTTAGTACATGATGTAACATATTTCTGTCTTCGTGGAACTATAATCGAGCAACAACATGGTTTCGTGAAACAGCGATCAACAGTCACTAACATGCTTATATATACCACATTTTTATTCAAAGGATTAGAATCTAACAAGCAAATTGATAGTGTCTACACTGTCTTTCGTAAAGCCTTTGACAGAGTGGATCACAAAATATTGTTGGAAAAAATTGCTTTTAATGGTATAAGAGGAAACCTCTGGCGTTGGTATAAGTCATATATTTCTAATCGAACTCAAAAGGTTGTCATACAGGGATACGAGTCGGAATGTGTGCATGTTAGCTCTGGTGTGCCGCAGGGCTCTATTATCGGTCCCTTATAGTTTATATTGTTCATAAATGATATATGTACATAAATGCTTTCATAATTGTAATTTTTTGTTATATGCGGACGACTTAAAAATTTACTCTCTTATAGACAATTTTAGCGATCATGCTAGATTTCAAGAAGACTTAAATCGTTTTTCTGTATACTGTTCTGAAAATAAACTTAGTCTCAGTCTAGAAAAATGCAAACTTATAACGTTTACTAAAATAAAGAAAATTAGTAAGTACTCCTACTCTCTCTGCGGTACCATTTTGAATAAAGATAATAGTGTTAAGGATCTTGGGATCAATCTTGACTCTAAATTACACCTTGATGTACACATAGAAAAAATAATAAATAAAGCCTTTAATTTTATTTATTTATTTATTTATTATCAGGCAACAAAGTTACAATATAACAGGCCCATAGATACATACCTTAAAAACTAACATATACATAGCTTATAAACATTTATTGTTAGTATAATAACTTAAAACTATGTTAGTAATTTACATAGCACTGGCTTGTGCTGTTTCGGTGGTGGTAGGCAATCTCCCGCGAAAACGCCGGTACACCACGCCCTTCGGCCAAAAGTCCTCCTTCATAAAGGTGTCGTCCAGCTAAGCTGTTGGGACTCGCACCACAAATGCCTTAAAACTGACATTATGTCGCGATTCCAGCGGCTCCACCCTCAGAAGGAAGTTGGTCTTTGTCTTAATGTACTCAACCACATCCTGCACTGTGATGGTGTGGTGCAGGCGCGACAGGTAAATCGGCGTAGTCGGCGTCGCAGCACGCAGCAGGAACTGGGGCCCTGTCAGTGCGGTACCGCAACGGTTCTGACTCGGCCGGTGATGGCGTGCCCTCTTCCTTTGGACCTTGACGAAACCGTCGTCGTCTCGTTCCACGGCGGCATGCTTTTACACTCTCTGAGCGTTTAGGTTGGAAGCAGCAACAGAGGCGTAGTCACGTCGGCTGGGCTTCGTTTGGATGGTGACAGGCTCAGGCTCAGCTGTCACGTGCGGCACCGCGTGCGAAGGTGCGGGGCGGGTGGACGGCGGAGACGGCGCGGGGGGCGCGACGACAGCGGGTTGCACGGCACGGGGGGCCGGCGACTGCAGGGCGCGGGGGGCCGGCGCCGGCGTCTGCGGGGCGCACCGAGCCGGCGTGCGCGCGGGGGCAACGGCTGCGTCAGCGTTGCACGGCGACGAGGTCGGCGTCGAAAATGCTGACTCGAAACTCAGCCGCGGCGCGTTGACGAATGCACCGCGCCGCTTGTTGACGTTTGAGTCATCGACTGACCTACTTACTGTGAGTGATGCGCGCAAACTATCCACTTCCTTGCGCAACTCACTCACAGTATTCTGTGATGCTTCGAACTTTAGCACCACGTCCGCCAAGCCCGCCTTTAAGGTCACAATGTCCTTCAGCAAGCAGGTTACGTCGACGTGGTCGAACGTGACGGGAGGGAGCTTGTTTAGGTCCCTCGCCACAAACGTCGGCACGTCGTCAGGGTCGGTCTCCTTCAGCAGCGTGATTATTTCCTGCAGGCTCTTCGGTGCCCCATCACGGCGATGAGACACCATCTGGTCACTCTTGTTTACAGATGCAAACAGTAGCTTCTTGGCCGCAGATATGTCGTCCTCGCTGAAGCTGGACTTGCATATCTGCACCGCACTTACTTCATCTATCACGTCCAGCTTCTGTTGCAGGAAGGCGAAGAGCTCGTTAACCACCAGTTTGTCGCTCATGGTGGTGGTTCGCGCGGCGACTCGCGCCGCGTTACGTGTCTGATATACGATTTAAATTAAATTGCAATCTTTAAGATGTATGGTTTTGTCATGCGTTTGGGTGTTTTTTTTAAACAGCCGTCAACGTACCTTTATCTTTTTTATTCCCTTATTAGGTCGCAAATGGAGTATGCAGTTAGTATCTCGAATCCGTTATATGAGAAATACATTAGTAAGCTTGAATCAGTACAGAGGACATATTTGCGATGTATGCATTATAGGTGTGCCAGAATAAGATTGCCCTATGTGGAATTACTAAGTTGCTACAATATACTAGATTTGAAATCGAGACGCACGCAATTGGGTGAAATGCTGTTATATGATATATGCCATAACAAAAACAATTGCATTGGTTTGACTAATGAACTGTATCTACTATAGAATACCGATAACAACTCATATGCGATCAACACGTCCTCATGAATTGTTTTCGACTACAACATGTCGAACTAATGCTGGGCTTCGATGCCCTATCAAAAGAATGTTAAAATCACATAATGAGATTTTTAATAATTTAGATATATTTGCTTTAAACACTCGTACTTATAAGAAGTTGGTAACCGATACTCTCAACATTGTATAGCTTAATTTTAAATGACTCACTGTTATTTTTTTATATTTCACTTTTTTGTGCACTGACTGTACATGCACATAAGTGCACTATTCGGTGTTATTATTTGTCTTTTTTTAGCACCATGCACTGTACGGATGTGTGAAATACCTTAATTGCTTAAGATATTTGGGATATATTGTACATCTACTTAAAGTAACTTACTTATATATACTGTATGTTCGTGTTTAGCTCCACAAAAACTAATGTACTAATTAATAAATTGTGACCAGCGATGTTGGGTATACAATAACTAATGTTATTAGAGCATTTAATTTAATAAGTTTCATATTGTAAACCTGTTTGTGGTCCATGTTAATAAATAAAATAAAATAAAAAATATTATTTTCCATATGAAAATCTCAACGCTAGTTTTTCTAATAATGAAATTGCATTAATATATGAGACGTTCGATTTCAACAGTCATATTACGGACGTCGTGGAGAACCGCTACTAAGTGAAAAAGAGTTTGAAGATATAGCACCTCTGTTTGTAGTTGACTGCTCTAGACAAGTAGATAATCTTAAAACAGGTCCTGTTGTGGATGTGAGAGTGGAAATTGAGACTGAATCAGATATACCAGATAAGACTACAGCATACTGTCTTATTCTCAACGATTGCATTGTTGAATACAAACCACTAAGCAGCATTGTGAAGAAGATATCATGAACGCGGATACACTTATAGTGGATGTTCAAGGATTTAAGGATATAAATAATAATTTTATCGGGAAAGGAATAGCAATTGCAAGCCAGGAACATACCCAAACGTTTTTAGTAAAGCCACCATACTCATTTCATCATCTCACAGAAGTAGAAAAGAAACGCGTCAGATGGTTAAAAAAGAAATCGAGGAATCAGCTGGTGTGAGGGCTACATAGACTATAGAGAGTTTCATCGTGTTATCATAAATCATCTAAATAATAAAAAGGTTATTACAAAGGGTTGTGAAAAAATTAAGTGGATTAAAAATTTATGTGCAAACTGTGAGGTAATCGATATTGGTGAAAAGGGATGTCCTAATTTTACAATATTAAAAAGTAAATTTTGTAAAAATGAAACGGACTTTAGTTGTGTAAATCATAAAATGAACTGTGCATTAAATAATGTTGTGTGTATTAGAAAATGGTACTATGATAATAATATGTAGGTATATGTTTAATTTATTTTAATTGTTATATTATTATCAATAAACTGATTCTTTGTGTTATATAAATGGATGTTTTATTTAAACTACTTATGCTACCTGTTTTACTGACTTTGAACTAGCTGCAGCAGAATGAATTTAATTATTGCTACTTTTATTTAATGGATAACGATCTTTTTATAACAATTTTAAACAAGAAATTAGACTATATATGTAAAGAAAAAAATATCATTTATTTTACACAATATACTTTAATATTATAGGTAAATCCTTAACTGTTTACAATAAATAAAACTTATGTATAACACATCATTAAACACTTAATATAAACACTTAGATATAATATTTACACATAACTAGAGTCTCCACAAAGTTTTTTTGATATTTTATTTATCAAGCTTTCTGCCTCATCCATTATATAATCTGTAGGTTCAGTCACTATGTATTGTGCACTCAGCAATATATCTTCTTTATCACTATCAGATCCTTGATCACTTATGTTCACCACTTGTATTTGAATGAGGCGAAATCCTTTTTTCTTTTCATTATTTATCACGTAAGACTATTTATGTACATCACAATACTCTTACTACGATAGTGTTTTCGTATGATACGGTTCACCTTACCATGTAAGTACATAATTTGACTCGAACCTGCTTGAGAGACGATTCCCAAACCCAAATATCTGCTAACTACTGGACAGTTAGACCTACCTACATTATTGTTAACAATTTCTTATGTAAGTGACTGTGTTCGCGTCTTGATCTTGCTACACAAACTATCTTGATTGATCTTGATAAATAAAGAGTCTTTGTTTATAGTAAAATGATTTTTATTACGTAAACTTGAGTACAAATTAATTACTTGATATGCGCTAGCTACAGACAATGCCTTGATTGCAAATGTGACGAAATTATGAATGAATATAAAATGCTGACGCGATGACCTACTTAATGTGCGGTAAACCGTACATATTCCCGGGCCAGAGATGAAATAAGATGAGAATGAGATGATAACACAATTATAAAAGAAATAAAAATATTTGATATTAATTAGGCAAGTTCAGTATTAAACATGTCATGATATTTCCGCAACACGGGACTTGTTGATTTGTTTCTGAAACTTGATGTACGCGCTGTGGGGGCCGGTGTGTCCTGCTCACTTGACCGCCGCTCGCGCCGCGCTTCCGCCGCCGCCGCCGCCGTCGCCGTGACCGCCGCCGCTGCCGCTTGAGCCGCCCCTGTCACATGTGATAGGGCTACTTGATCTGCTCCTTGTTCTGCATTGCTACTCTGCTCTCGCTGAGTACAGTGCCAACTGTATGAAATGCGCCGTACAAATATGGCTATGCCGCTTACCACTATTATTCCCAATATAACGTAAATCATAACATAATGGTGTACGTCATGATACGTTACAGTGTTTGGTAGACTTTCATTGTCTTTCATCTCTTGTATCTTGGTTTCTATTGCTGATGCTGCTTCTTTGAATTCCTCGTTAGATTTGTTTAAGAGTTTATAGGAAGGGATGCTGATATTTATAATGTGGTTGATAGGTGCGATTGTAGGTGTGTATAAGTCCGGTGATATCCGTACCTCGCTTGTATGAGGTTTGTGAGGATATATAGTAAACTCTTCTGTCTTGATTATACATCCATGACCTACATTTATAAGCCCGGCGCCTATCAGCTGATGCGCCGTAATCTGATTCTCGCACATCACTCGCACTGGGCATTGCGCACAACACGTGTATATATAACTATTGATCATATAACTTTCTAGCCATGTCTCTTTACATACACTTGTACTTGATTTGCACTCCTTATTTTCTATGTCACATAAGCTTTGGTCACTCTTCATCCGATACTCAGGTTTCTGACTGTGACAATAATATGTTTCCGACTGTACATAGCATCCTTTTACATCCATTTCGTTCATTGGCATAAAAATATCTTTCCTGATGTTCATGGCTACGTAATCTGATACTGGTGATAACGTAATGATTTTTTCTTGTAAATATTGCGGGACAGGAATGATTCTTAAAATTTCATAAGTCTCTCTGCTTATTAATGGAATCTTGATTTCAAAAAGTAGGTATTCATGCAACATCCTTGTCTTGATATGGATTAAATTGTATAACTTGCGTAAATCAGAGTGTATGTTATCGATCGGCAGTAAAACATCCTTTGGTAATTGACTTGATATTGTGCTCAATTCGTTTATTAATTGATCCGGTGTCAACAAATGTACATTGAAGCGACCTTGATGAATGTCTGTAATAGTATCCAACAATGTAGTTTGTAGGTTTTTCAAGTTGCTCAGCACGTTGTTTGCTATTATCGCCTCAATTGCGAAGTCACCAACGATGTTATTTGCTTGTGCATTGTTCTTCAGCTCCTCTATTGCCTTATCCAAACTAATCATATGTTGGTTTATTATTTTGTACTGTTGATTCATAGCGCTCTCAGTGCGCCTTAAAAGGTTATTTTCAGACTCTGCTATTGACGTTTGGTTTTTCCAAAGGTTTACAATATGTTTTTCGTTTTCTTGTATTAAACGAATATCTTTCTTGTATTGATCGGCAAATCTCTCGTCGAGTACTCCAAACAGGCTGTTCGCTAGATATCCGACGCCGTTGATAAGGCCTCGTCGCACGCGCCTTCTAGCCATCTGCCCGCCGATTTGCTGACTCAATAACAGCTGATCGTAGTACTCGAGTTCCTCATAATTGTGACGTAACTGAATGAGTAACGCGTCACAGTGAGCTTGCTGTCGTATTATTTTACACGTTCTATCTAGTGTTTGTATGTATGTTTCGAGTGCCCTTTTTCCGTTCCAATAAGGTTCCATTTGATAATAAATAACGAGCTTCCACTCATCCTTGATTAATAACATGTTCGCTAATTTATCAAAGTAAAGACCTTGATTTTCTCTGAACTGAGTAATGTTTACGTTCGCGGACGAGCTTGATAGAATCGTTAAAAAGAACAAAAATGTCATGATAATCGATGTAAAGAGCTTCTCTTGCTATATTTCTTTCTTGTCTGTTGCGACTTGTTTTCGCTGTCGGTTTTTTTGCTGTTGTCTCTTGTTTCAGCATCCTCTTCGTAACTTATTAGTTTAGATAACTTGATAACTGGCCTTTTTAAATATCCGCTCTTTGTTTTTAGGGTGACCACACGAACGAAACCGTCTTGCCCGGGATGTAATTCAGACAATCTACCCATAATCCATTTACCAGGTGGTAGATTTTCTTCATGCACGAGAACGACATCGTTGACCTTCAGGTTTTTTTGCGGAAGATTCCATTTTGACCTTGCTGTCAGTTGTGTTAAATATTCCGATGCCCATCGCTTCCAAATATCTTGTAGTATTTGTTGAGTGAGGTGCCAGCGCGTCCGGAGATCCCTTTCAGTTTCTACAAGTGTAAGTATTGGACCACTTGACAGAAAATGAGACGGTGTTATGTAATTTAGGTCATTTGGGTCATCTGTTAAAGGACACAATGGCCTTGAGTTCAAGCACGCCTCGATCTGGGCTAGCAAAGTGGCGTACTCTTCATAAGTGAGCTTCTGCTCGCCAATGACCCTCTTAAGGTGAAATTTGAAGCTCTTGACAGCTGCTTCCCAGAGGCCTCCTGCTGACGGCCATGCCGGTGCATTGAAATGGAATGAGATCTCCATGTCGACTAGCTCTTGCTGTAGTTCCTTGTTATTGAAGACTTTTATAATTTCTTGATATTCTTGCTGTATTATTCTATTTGCTCCAACAAAATTGCGTCCATTATCGCAATATATGTCGCTGGGAGTCCCCCTTCGCGCAGCCATTCTTCTTAGCGCTGCGACAAATGCAGAGGTGGATAAGTCGGAGACTAGTTCCAGATGGATGGCCTTGGTGGCCATACATACGAAAACAGCCACATATCCTTTTGTGGTTTTTATACCTCGACCCTTGTTGGCCTTTAAAAGGACATGTCCTGTAAAATCCACCCCAGTTTTTTGGAAAGGACGTGATGGGTTGACCCTTGCTTTAGGTAAGTCTCCCATGATTTGCTTTAACATTCTTGATTTTTGTTTTTTACAGATCACACAATTATGAACGTGTTTTTTTTTTATTCGACTCTGTCTGCAACATTAGAGCCTAACCATCGTGGTATTTCAATTGTATTTATTTGTGTAATATCATTTTTTATTAATTCCCATTCATGATAAATATCTTCCGGGAGCTTGTCATCCCAACTCATATTCGTCTTCCAGACTTGTTGAAAAAGGATCTTGAGCTTTGTAGAGAGTGGGGTCAACCAACCCAGAGGGTCATACAATTGCGAAATAGCTGAGAGTAACGACCTCTTCGTATTTTGTATTTCCTTAATGTCGATTTTGCATTGAAAAGTGAAAACATCTCGATCAGGTATCCAGGTTAGGCCAAGTGTTTTTGTGAATTCAACTTTTTTGAAATTATAGTTATCTTGCTCCTGCTTGATTGGTTTGTCTACTAAATCTTGATAATTAGAGCTCCACTTTCTTAAATTGAAACCGCCAGCTTTTAGAAGATTAATCAGGTCTTGTTTCAGTTTTATGGCCGATTCCACGGAGAAGGTGCAATAAATTAAATCGTCCATATAAAAATTACTTTCGAGCACTTGGGCAGCTTGTGGATAATTATTTCTCTCGTCACTAGCTAACTGACGGAGCGTCATCATTGCGAGAAAGGGCGCGGCCTTGGTGCCGTACGTCACCGTTGCTAATCGGTATTCATTAGGGCTGTCTCGCCATATAATTTTTTGAAGTGCTTGATCATCTTCATTTAACCGAATTTGTCTGTACATTTTCTCAATGTCCGCGATAAAAGCAACTTGATACTGCCTCCATCCCAAAATCAAATTTAAAATATCTTTTTGTAAATTAGGCCCTTTACTCATGCAGTCATTAAGACTAAGCCCACTCGATGTTTTTTCGGATGCATTGAATACGACTCGGTGTGTCGTAGTGCTAGACTCCGCTCGTAGCACGCAATGATGCGGTAGGTAACAACTCGGCGCCGGCGTAGCGTTTTCGTAGCCGCTGCTTATCAGTAGCATGTGACGTAATTCTTGATATTCTTGTATAAACAACTTGTATGCTATTTTTATGTCTTCATTCTTATCGAATTTTTTTTCCAATTGGTGAAATTGCGCTACAGCCTTGTTTTTTGACTGCCCTAATTGTTCAATATTAGACTTTAGGGGTAGCCTCACTGCGTATCTCCCATCGGCCAACCTTGTCGTCGTCGACTTATAAAATTCAATGCATTTGTTTTCCTCAGTTGAATACGACTTATTTTCAGATAAATCTTCAATCTCCCAAAATCTTTGCATTTCTTCCAAATTGTTAATAATGACGTTGCATTGCATAGTTTGTATTTTTCCACACAAAATCCACCCGAGTTGCGTTTGTTGTGCAACCAGGTTTGTGTCATTTACTCTATACATTCCCTCCATAATAATACTTGTGTAGATATCAGCCCCTAACAAAATATCTATGGGCTTGCTGACATTGAAATAGGGGTCGGCCAATTGCACGTTTTTTATACATTCCCAGGATGGTTTATGGAATGAGTCATTAGGTAAGTTTCTTGTCAAACTTTTCATAATGTAAACATCTGCTTCGAATGTATATTTCTCTGAAATCGAGCTGCACTTGGTGTTTGCCATGCCTGTACAGGCGTTGTCCTTGATGCCAACGCCTGTTACGACGCCCTTACATTTGCGACGAATTAAGCCCAATTTTTTAGCAGCTTTGTTAGTAATTATGGATACTTGGGAGCCTTGGTCAACGAGTGCCCGCATTGTTTCGTACTTTCTATCAAATCTTTGTATTTTTACTAAAGCTGTAGGTAAAATAATTTCTGGAATGTCGCATTGTTGAGCAACGTTAGTAGTGCTACGTCGCGTTTCTGCGGCCGGCGCTGCAACTTTGATCCTCTAGCTACAGACAATGCCTTGATTGCAAATGTGACGAAATTATGAATGAATATAAAATGCTGACGCGATGACCTTGATGTGAGTCACTGCACATTAGTGTTGACAATTTTTTTAAATAAATTGTAAGTATTACATAGCGAATACGCATATTATAATTTTTATTTTTCTTAGTTTTGTTGTTTACATTATTTACTTAATTATTTTTTATTTTTCTTAGTTTTGTGGTTTACATTATTTACTTAATTATGTTTCTTTGTTTCAGTTCATCATGACCTATTCTCCTGACAATTTTTCTCAATACGGCCAATGTTTTCCGACTCCGAGTTTGAGCTGGAATAATCCAGAACCACAAGAATCATTAAAAAAAAGAGCAATACGAGGATCACAAAAGCAGAAGCAGCATAATATATGTCAGTCTTACGTGATAAATAATGAAAAGAAAAAAGGATTTCGCCTCATTCAAATACAAGTGGTGAACATAAGTGATCAAGGATCTGATAGTGATAAAGAAGATATATTGCTGAGTGCACAATACATAGTGACTGAACCTACAGATTATATAATGGATGAGGCAGAAAGCTTGATAAATAAAATATCAAAAAAACTTTGTGGAGACTCTAGTTATGTGTAAATATTATATCTAAGTGTTTATATTAAGTGTTTAATGATGTGTTATACATAAGTTTTATTTATTGTAAACAGTTAAGGATTTACCTATAATATTAAAGTATATTGTGTAAAATAAATGATATTTTTTTCTTTACATATATAGTCTAATTTCTTGTTTAAAATTGTTATAAAAAGATCTTTATCTATTAAATAAAAGTAGCAATAATTAAATTCATTCTGCTGCAGCTAGTTCAAAGTCAGTAAAACAGGTAGCATAAGTAGTTTAAATAAAACATCCATTTATATAACACAAAGAATCAGTTTATTGATAATAATATAACAATTAAAATAAATTAAACATATACCTACATATTATTATCATAGTACCATTTTCTAATACACACAACATTATTTAATGCACAGTTCATTTTATGATTTACACAACTAAAGTCCGTTTCATTTTTACAAAATTTACTTTTTAATATTGTAAAATTAGGACATCCCTTTTCACCAATATCGATTACCTCACAGTTTGCACATAAATTTTTAATCCACTTAATTTTTTCACAACCCTTTGTAATAACCTTTTTATTATTTAGATGATTTATGATAACACGATGAAACTCTCTATAGTCTATGTAGCCCTCACACCAGCTGATTCCTCGATTTCTTTCTAACCATCTGACTCGTTTCTTTTCTACTTCTGTGAGATGATGAAATGAGTATGGTAGCTTTACTAAAAACGTTTGGATTGCTATTCCTTTCCCGATAAAATTGTTATTTATATCTTTAAATCCTTGAACATCCACTATAAGTGTATCCGCGTTCATGATATCTTCTTCACAATGCTGCTTAGTGGTTTGTATTCAACAATGCAATCGTTGAGAATAAGACAGTATGCTGTAGTCTTATCTGGTATATCTGATTCAGTCTCAATTTCCACTCTCACATCCACAACAGGACCTGTTTTAATATTATCTACTTGTCTAGAGCAGTCAACTACAAACAGAGGTGCTATATCTTTAAACTCTTTTTCACTTAGTAACGGTTCTCCACGACGTCCGTAATATGACTGTTGAAATCGAACGTATTGCTCATATATTAATGCAATTTCATTATTAGAAAAACTAGCGTTGAGATTTTCATATGGAAAATAATTTGAATTGAGATACACTCTAACGTCACGAATATAGCAATGATCGAACTGAGACATATCGGAACTTGCATTATTTTTCCTGTTTGTCTGTAAACCAATAATTATATATCGAGGTTTTTCTACCTGAGATGATGTTTTGATAGACCAGGTAGTAGTTTTTGGTAAAGTTGGGTATTCGTACAGATCCCAATTTCTGAATATCATCTGAAGCGGTCGATCTTTTTCTAATAGCTTTAGTAAATTTATTTTTTCTTTGTCTGACACTTTAACATGTGGTACGCGCCATATGATTTTGTTAACTTGAACATCTTCCACTACTTCATCGGAGTTCAATTTTAAAGCGTTTAAATTAGTATTACTTCTTAACAATATTACTTCATGTCTACTATTAATCACGACTTTTTTATAATCTTCAGCGAATCCGAATATATTACAAAGCGGTATAGAAGCAGAAAAGCTCCCTTCATTCATATTTTTATACCATCAATATTCCATCCCCAAGCATGTGACATTTTGGACTCGCTTTCATTCATTGACACTAATGATTTCATAGTTGTAGTTTTACCTGCATTTTTATTTTATCAATCTCCACTCCATTTAGTTCGTACCTAATATCTTGAAACAAGTAGAGCAGAGCATTGTTCGTGAAATGGATGGTGGTAGCTTTAGCTTTCTTTTATTTATTTTTTGCTCACTATAACAGTTCCTTCCAAATATAGGGTGCTAGCAGAAGGCAGTATATACAGGTCTTGTTGGTTGATAGGTATGCGGATTTCATCATTTCTATTGAAACTTGTGACATAAGGCTTGTAAGAATGAAACTCAATTCCTTCTATTGAGGTGTCGTAACTCGGAGTTGATAAAACGTTTAATATATTATTATTCATTTTAACAATCCAATTGCTCTACTTTATTTTCTTTAGTTATCTTTTTCTTAAAGCGAGGTCCTACTTGGTAGGTTGCTCGAATAGAACTAATATTTTTTATTTGCTGAATTTCATATTTATTAAAGTCAATCATTTTTTCATCTAAGGTGTAAATACAACTGTACCTCTTCACCACGTAAATTGATTAAACGATTGTTAATATCCAATAACTTGATATGTTTGCAGTTTATATAGGTTATATAGTTATAGTTTTGGTTGATTGGACAGTTTATAGGATTCTTCGGGATTTCTATGATTCTGTATCCCGGGGCCCAAGTCTGCTAATTTACGAATGGCATAATTGAATCGTAATTGTATCGCAATTGTATCGCATTGTAATTGTTTGACACATTTGGTATTCTTATATGAGTAAGAGAATACCAAATGTGTCAAACAATTACAATACGATCCAATTGCGATTCAATTATGCTATTCGTAAATTAGCAGACTTGGGCCCCAGGTGATACGTTAAGGGCGAATTCGTGAATAATGTGACTTGGATCGCCGTTTATATAGGAGCCGCTTACAATATCACAGTCAATCCTGACCACGGTTGTCGGCAAAATGTTCACTGGAAACTCTGATTTATACTATTTATCTGCTTTCAAAATCTGCTTATTAAACCCCAACAGTTTTCTGAAGCAGTCTTCTTTTGTAAAATTTACGTCTTTTGTGCAGTATATAGTAGTTTTTAGAGTATTGTTATTACACTGTAGTTTTATTGATGCATCCATCCTTTATTTCAGATTTTAATAAGTCATTGATATCGTGCAATTCATACGTACCTTCAGGTATTTCAATAACGTTTTTGATGCCATAATAGAATTTGTTATTACTTTTGTCTATATTTGGATTATAATTATATGTTGAAAGATGCATCAAAGCACATTCATATTGTCCATCTAATTGTAAAGGATTAGGAAAGTATGTAGATAAAGGACATTGTTGAAGTTAGCCTAAGAACCAACACAAACATGACATACATGATAATTCTTTGCTTATTTTTTATGACTTATAACAGTATTTAGATTTTAGCGGACACTTTTAGATAAGTAATCATTATTAAAAAGAATGTTTGGACATTCATATTGAGTATCATTTTTTTTACTATGGGTTGGGTAATTGAGAGTTCAGTGCATTCAGCCAGTGAATTAAAGGTTAGTGACCAAAATATTTATAATATGTACAAACAAACCTAATAATATTATGCATGCATGGCTGACTTGATATTCTTAGTGCCAAACACTCCAAACATCATTATAATACGATACATCGCATTTTATTTCAAACTGAAAACGTTAGTCGACTTAAAATTCTTTTGCTTTTCCAATGAGGAGAAATTCACTAACCTGCGGTGCTTTGTCACTCACTGACTGACGTTAATGTAGTCTGCTCTCAGAACAATATGCTTTAGTTATTGTTCTGAGAGTATGCTATACACAGTGTTGCCATATATACGGATTTGTCCGTAAAATAATGTCAATGTTCAAACCGGACAATGAATACACACGGATATTTATACGGAGATTTCAGGCAAATGCTTATAATGAGTAATAACTTTTAATAAGTGGTACCTACTAATAGCTTTTATTATTCCTAAGAAATATGTTACATTTTATTTGATTCTGCGTAAACTAGCGAGTCTTATTTAATTTTCATAGATTTTTACAGAACTGAACCAGCAATTACTGCGTAGTAAAAATTATGGCTTTGAGGATTCCCATTGAGATATAAGTATTTTCTTGGTCGGCTAATATGAGAATGAGAGCCAGTGAGAGTTAATGGTGTGATTTAGTGTTAGTGCAAGCAAGACGTAAAACACTTTGTTATGAATCATTTGTGTTTGTCTGACATCCATATTGTTTTAGTGTGTTTTTGCCGTTATTAATTATCTTATTACTTTCATTGATATAGTTATATATAGTTGTAAGTATGTATGTGGGAGATTGGCGTTTAAATGTAGATTACTATTAATGATAGCATTAAAAACAAATGTTTGAAGAAAGCAAATTCACCGCAGTAATTAATACGAATAAGAAAACTCGTGCTTGTCCATTGCCATTTGCCACGCTCCCCACGCCATGCGTCATTAGCGACTTGTTTGTGCTTCAGTATAAAAAGGTCATGCGCTAGCGCCTTCGGGGCATTCTGTATTCAACTGCGGAGCATGACGGAGCTCTGATTGTCAACATAGTATTGAGGTATGCTATGATGGTGTAACTAAATTATGTATTTTAGTACATAACTGTGTATGTTACAAGAAATAGCAGTAAGTACTAATTTTCATCATGTAAAATGCCAAATGGCTTATTATTTTAATAAATTGATATTACTGTAATTATAATTAACACTAATTGTGTGTATATACTGTCTGCCAATTAATCTGGTTTTTATGAATATAAATTGATTAAAATCATTACTCTCTTTTCTTAATCTCCCACATGTACATACATACCTTAGAGTTTTAAACTTAGACCTTAAAATAAAATATTTTTTGTTTGTATTTTACATGTCTATAACTTGTTTTGTGCATTACAATAAAATAAAACTTCCCATACGGATTTCATACGGAATTTGGTAGTTATTACGGAGTACTGGCTCTAAGATCTGGCAACACAGGTAGTGCTGTTTCTTTGACAAATAAAACAAAACAGTGTAACATCACTTTTCAAATTCTCTCAAGAAGTTCGTGCGAGATCTCAGTAAAGTCCCGTCTTTACTCAAGGGGTTTTGGGGGGAATAAAACAACCATTATTACATTAATCTATATTAATTGTGTTGAATTTAAACAAAAAAAAACCATTTAATTATCAAAGAAAGTAATTTGTAATTTTTATCCGACTGATTATTAGTAGGTACTTAACATAAAAGTGTGAAATAAATAAAAAAATATTAAAGAAAACAAAAAATCTGACTGAGTCAAAAATATTAACTGAATAGCAAAAAACAAGCTTTAAGGTACAAGAGCCCAGTGCTGACACCAATTATTATTGTTTGTGGTTGGGCTAATGTTTTTGGCCTCAAAATTACCTATTGTTATCAAGCGATGGTGCTGTCACGTTCAGCAGCAACAGATTTTGTTAATTGTAGTAACAGCGAAGTTGCTGAAGTCGTAGTGCTTGATGGCTCAGTTGTGTGTGTGTCCTGGAAAGTAAAGAATATCTATAAGTATACGATTCTTTAGTTTTCTGCCTGCCTCTAAACGGTGTAATGGTAGGTGTATATGTACAGTGGAGAACGGCCATGGCTAACCAGTTGGGAAAAATATTACTTGCAGTATACGCCGATGGTTTAGGGGGTGGAGATTATCCCATCATTTTGAACATATTATGTTATGACGATGAAATTCCAAAAGATATAACTACCTTCTCACTCAATTTTTTTTTATATGAGAAGGAGGCAAACGAGCAGGCGGGTCACCTGATGGAAAGCAATC
Organism: Scoparia ambigualis; assembly: GCA_963921215.1. NCBI lineage: Eukaryota > Metazoa > Arthropoda > Insecta > Lepidoptera > Crambidae > Scoparia > Scoparia ambigualis. The sequence continues at coordinate 19,002,028 of OY992503.1, forward strand.
ACCGCCGCCCATGGACACCCGCAAAACCAGAGGAGTCGCAGATGCGTTGCCGACCTTTAAGAAAGGAATAGGGTTAGGGGAAGGAATAGGAATTGTGAGGAGGGGTGGGAGGGGAAGTGGCCTCCGGAACTCTCACTGGCCGGACGAAACACAACAGCACCAAGCGCCATTATTTCACGCCGGATATTCGTGTGAGGGTGGTATTACGCCGGGCGAGCCGGCCCAATGCGTGCTGCAACGCAGCGTGGCTCTACCACTCAGTCAGTGTCACTCATTTAGCACCACCCAGGGGTCACGTGTAGGGTCTCAAGGGTAAACCTACGGTAAAATGGTGCTCAGTTGATTAATTTTTAAATAAATGATGGACAAAAATATTTTATTGATTAGTGGCTAGAGGCAACTTGGGAACCTTCACGCAGAGCGTGTAGCTGAGGTAAATATTATACGACTTTGTTTGACCAACACTCACCAATTCATCATCTCTCAGTTTACGCCATTTGTCGCCACTGGTAAAACTCCCGACTGTAAAATGTTTTGAACAAACTCGATGGTTTTTTTTTGGTGTCCAAATCTTCGGGAGGCACTGCAGCAGCCCACTGTGCACGTCGAATTTCATCCAGACCAGAGGAAATCTAAAATATTTAAGTGAACATTACGATTACTTTTTAATTTATAGATACTTAACATTTTTCACAGCACTTTCATAACCTCAACGACGAAGTTGTAAAATGGATTTTAAACTCTTAGTGTTTACATTTAACTAGTAGTAACAACAACTAACTATGGTTCATTGTATAACGGTTGGTGCAAAAATTAAAACCTTTTCTTGATTGAATCGCCATTTTATTACTTTTAACAACTTTTACAACTTCTAACAGCAACTTCCTTCCGACACAACTTCTCAGCGCAACGTCTTGCGGACGACAGGCAGGGGCGCTGCCCGATAGCCATCTTGGTTTTGTAAAGACAATTTGACAAACCGTAGACAAAGAACTGTCTACGTGACAGACAAAACCAAGATGGTGGCAGTGATGCCAGCTTACAAAATATGAACTAAAGTTACAAAAATACAATAGCTTGATTAAATAATTTAAGTTTCCTTACAACTCGGCCATCCTACCTTACAACGAGACCCATCGTTGAGTTGCACATTATAAGAATTTTATTGATACTTAGCATTAGACCTACGACTACCATGTTGTTCCTAAACTAAGAAATATTTTAAGACATAAGTACCTACTTATTGCATTTATTATCAAACAAATAATAAAAAAAATAATCTCGTACATTTTCCTAATTATTAATGTGACGGCATGACGGCGGAATCGTCGTACGTCTGACAGCAGAAATTGTAAACAGCACGTGCACCGATCACGCCACCCAGCGCGCCACTCGATTTCCCCCACCGCCCCCGCTACTCGACTTGTTTCGCAACGGGTATAAAACAGCCGCATAGCGGACGGAGCAGGCAGTCTTGGCTCTGGCTTGACTCGGTGCACTGGTTGTACCCAGCTAGCTTATCCTAGACGCTCTCGGATAATTAATTTAAAATTAATTATTATTGATTGATTATAAATGCCTTGGTGCAATTTATAATTAATAAAAACTATCTTCACTTGTGGTAAAACTCTAGGTATTTGCCACAAGTGATAATTAGGTTTTAATTATAGTAATTAGGGATACTGTCTAAAAGTTAATAAATCTGAATATTATCTTGACATTCCTGACTACTTATTCGGCATGTCCGACCCCCTTCCTACATCAGAAGTGGGATCGGATCCACCCCCACCCCTTAATGTCTTGGCACAACCGCAAATGTCATTCTTCTCTGGAATGGAAGCCATGTTTAAAAAAATGGCTGATAGCATGAACTCACGACAGATCTCCTTACCTACCATACCGACAATGTTGATAGCTTTTGATCCCGATGTCCCTGAGTCTGATATCACCAATTGGTGCGCGTTAAGCGAAATGATTATTGAAAAAAGGAAATTAGAAGGAGTTGACCTAATTATTGCACTAACTCATTCCCTTAAGGGGCGTGCTGCTACCTGTCTAACGAAAATACAACCTGACAGAATTTCTTGGCCTACCATAAAGGACATACTTATCTCAAATTTTTCTAAACCCATGATGATGCAAGATCATTTCGATCAAATAATTAATTTTCGCCTTAGTAATAAAGATAGTCCCGCTGAGGCAGGCTTGCGTCTATGGCAACTGATCGAAAATATCCCTGATGCCAATTTACCTAAACACGTTATCACAGGTTTTGTGGTCTCAGTTTTATCTAAATGCGACGACAAAATTCGTCGTGAACTGAATTCCGTTGTCATAAACGATAAACTTCAACTTTTCCGTATCTTGCGGGGATTTTCACTAAAAAGGTGCAATGATGAGTCTATTTTATCAGAAATAGATTCTAAAAAAATTCGAATACCCACAAGCTTTAAGGGTAATTGCCACTTCTGTGGAAAAGTTGGGCACCGTGGTTTTGAATGTCGCGACAAGCATCGTTTTACTAATAATCATAACTTTGTACCACACAAGCCTGAGCAAGCGAAGACGATGACGACGTAGTGTTACATCAAGTTGATATTAATGATCATGAAGTCAATGCCTACCTTGATAATACCTCTGAAGCTGATACTGCTAGCTCTAGTACTTTGACTAGAGAAAATGACGACTATCATACCTCTAGTTCACGTACGATTTCAATAGATTCTGAAAATGCCATGTCTGTTCATTCTCAACCTACACTTATAGTTACACAAGCTGATATCCATAGAGCTAATGATAGTGATTAACATGTGTCTGGTAAATCATCATTGAAGGGCTTATCCGATCCAATGATAGTAGTAGAAAAAAAAAAAAAAAAAAAAAAAAGGGAGAAGTAGTTTTGAAGGGCATATTGCCGGACCAAAACTGATTAGTGTTGCAGGGTACAATGAAACCGGTCCAATACTAATTGCCTGAAGGGTCTATATAGACCGGACCTGAGCTGATTGTTATCTATCTGAAGGGTCGATGTAGACCGGACCAGACTACATTGTTGAGTGTATGAAGATATACGAATTTTGTCAGGATAACCGAGCAATAATTATTGTTTCAGAACCTTATTGATTCTGTTGCTGCGTACGAGGACGTCCGCATGTCAGCATGGCCGTGACGGCATGACGGCGGAATCGTCGTACGTCTGACAGCAGAAATTGTAAACAGCACGTGCACCGATCACGCCACCCAGCGCGCCACTCGATTTCCCCCACCGCCCCCGCTACTCGACTTGTTTCGCAACGGGTATAAAACAGCCGCATAGCGGACGGAGCAGGCAGTCTTGGCTCTGGCTTGACTCGGTGCACTGGTTGTACCCAGCTAGCTTATCCTAGACGCTCTCGGATAATTAATTTAAAATTAATTATTATTGATTGATTATAAATGCCTTGGTGCAATTTATAATTAATAAAAACTGTCTTCACTTGTGGTAAAACCCTAGGTATTTGCCACAAGTGATAATTAGGTTTTAATTATAGTAATTAGGGATACTGTCTAAAAGTTAATAAATCTGAATATTATCTTGACATTCCTGACTACTTATTCGGCATGTCCGACCCCCTTCCTACATCAGAAGTGGGATCGGATCCACCCCCACCCCTTAATGTCTTGGCACAACCGCAAATGTCATTCTTCTCTGGAATGGAAGCCATGTTTAAAAAAATGGCTGATAGCATGAACTCACGACAGATCTCCTTACCTACCATACCGACAATGTTGATAGCTTTTGATCCCGATGTCCCTGAGTCTGATATCACCAATTGGTGCGCGTTAAGCGAAATGATTATTGAAAAAAGGAAATTAGAAGGAGTTGACCTAATTATTGCACTAACTCATTCCCTTAAGGGGCGTGCTGCTACCTGTCTAACGAAAATACAACCTGACAGAATTTCTTGGCCTACCATAAAGGACATACTTATCTCAAATTTTTCTAAACTCATGATGATGCAAGATCATTTCGATCAAATAATTAATTTTCGCCTTAGTAATAAAGATAGTCCCGCTGAGGCAGGCTTGCGTCTATGGCAACTGATCGAAAATATCCCTGATGCCAATTTACCTAAACACGTTATCACAGGTTTTGTGGTCTCAGTTTTATCTAAATGCGACGACAAAATTCGTCGTGAACTGAATTCCGTTGTCATAAACGATAAACTTCAACTTTTCCGTATCTTGCGGGGATTTTCACTAAAAAGGTGCAATGATGAGTCTATTTTATCAGAAATAGATTCTAAAAAAATTCGAATACCCACAAGCTTTAAGGGTAATTGCCACTTCTGTGGAAAAGTTGGGCACCGTGGTTTTGAATGTCGCGACAAGCATCGTTTTACTAATAATCATAACTTTGTACCACACAAGCCTGAGCAAGCGAAGACGATGACGACGTAGTGTTACATCAAGTTGATATTAATGATCATGAAGTCAATGCCTACCTTGATAATACCTCTGAAGCTGATACTGCTAGCTCTAGTACTTTGACTAGAGAAAATGACGACTATCATACCTCTAGTTCACGTACGATTTCAATAGATTCTGAAAATGCCATGTCTGTTCATTCTCAACCTACACTTATAGTTACACAAGCTGATATCCATAGAGCTAATGATAGTGATTAACATGTGTCTGGTAAATCATCATTGAAGGGCTTATCCGATCCAATGATAGTAGTAGAAAAAAAAAAAAAAAAAAAAAATAAAAGGGAGAAGTAGTTTTGAAGGGCATATTGCCGGACCAAAACTGATTAGTGTTGCAGGGTACAATGAAACCGGTCCAATACTAATTGCCTGAAGGGTCTATATAGACCGGACCTGAGCTGATTGTTATCTATCTGAAGGGTCGATGTAGACCGGACCAGACTACATTGTTGAGTGTATGAAGATATACGAATTTTGTCAGGATAACCGAGCAATAATTATTGTTTCAGAACCTTATTGATTCTGTTGCTGCGTACGAGGACGTCCGCATGTCAGCATGGCCGTGACGGCATGACGGCGGAATCGTCGTACGTCTGACAGCAGAAATTGTAAACAGCACGTGCACCGATCACGCCACCCAGCGCGCCACTCGATTTCCCCCACCGCCCCCGCTACTCGACTTGTTTCGTAACGGGTATAAAACAGCCGCATAGCGGACGGAGCAGGCAGTCTTGGCTCTGGCTTGACTCGGTGCACTGGTTGTACCCAGCTAGCTTATCCTAGACGCTCTCGGATAATTAATTTAAAATTAATTATTATTGATTGATTATAAATGCCTTGGTGCAATTTATAATTAATAAAAACTATCTTCACTTGTGGTAAAACCCTAGGTATTTGCCACAAGTGATAATTAGGTTTTAATTATAGTAATTAGGGATACTGTCTAAAAGTTAATAAATCTGAATATTATCTTGACATTCCTGACTACTTATTCGGCATGGCCGACCCCCTTCCTACAAATGCATTAAACAGATGATTTTGCATCTTGAACATTCAACACTATATCGATATTAAAATAAATCTAAACAGACCTAACAAACAAACAATGAGTTGGTAAGCAAATCTCACAAAAACTAAACCAAAAACTTCTCTACATCGAACGACTTTACACATAATACAAATAAGGTTATTGCAATACCTTTTTTTTTTTTTTTTTTTTTTTTTCCCAGGGGAACTTGTTACGAGTACCGGGGCCTTGAAGAGGCACCCGGTTATGTGGGACTCGCCCGTCCGCCTTTCCACACCCACCGACAAGAAGAGAGGCTCCAGGTCGGCTGCCAGGACAGAAGTCCCGGCTGGGAGGGCGAGACGGAGGGGGATACCCACTAAACCCCTGGGGGTCCAACAATCCGAAGCTGAAAGCTGGGGTGGGTGTCACGGTACAGGCCACTAGGGGTTAACCCGCGACGGTCACCCCGTCGCCCGTGTGCCAACCTATGGCCGCCAGCAGTCACGCGCCGACACACGGGCGACTCCGCACAAGGCACAACAAAAATACAGCATGCCCACCCTCTATGGGCACGCTATCCTCCAAAAATAGGACAAAGTCCTCCAATCTTTGGGCTTTCGGGGAGATATAATTAAATATCCACACCGAAGCCCAACTCCACTCGCGCTTGCCCAGCAAGCGCCCCACAAAACGGGCAACACAACAGAGACAAAACACGACATCACAAAGTTATATACAACAAATAGCGCGGCCTTCCGTCAGCCCGCCTTATCCCTCCTGAAAGCCCAGACCCTGGCCCGAACCCAGACTCCGCCCACGAGTTCAGCTCCGATCCAGACTCCTAGCCCCACAACACTTCATCCTCCATCCATCAACACCCTACGACTCAAGGGAGCTTTCCCCGACATACCCGGCAATGATGCCGGAGCATGACATTCGGACATTCGGAGGTGTGTGAATCCTCCGAGATACCGCATGCCGTCCGTACTCACACGGTACTGGGCTCATCCCCGTCACACAACCGGGACTCAGATTCCGGCCCCCCCCCCCCCCCCCAAAGCCCAACACTCGACTACGATACCCGAGGTCGTATCCACCAAAAGGCGGCGCTCAGAAGGAGCGCCCAGAAGGGGCGCCAGGGATTAGCATAAGCCCCCTTTACCTAGGTCCAGGGGTCGAGGGGCCTTATCCCAGGGTGCACCACGAGGAGGTTCTCAAATTTGCACCCCGGCTATTGCAATACCTACCATTACATTTTGGAATGCTAGGTTTCATTGTATGTAATAATAGTCACCCCTAATAGTCATAACATAGAAAAGTGATTAACAAAATGATTTGACATTAAACAATTATGGAACAATACAATGGAATGACATTTGAAACTTTTATGATCACTACAATAATGACATTTGAAACTTTTATGATCACTACAATAATTACTTTCAAAAACATTAACATGGTAAAATTCAGTTTTTCTCTAAACTTAATACAATAGAACATTCGATATGCATACTATTTATAATTAAACAATTTTAGTCAAGACATATCTTATAACATCGAAACCAATTATTATTATAACATTCGTGAATGTCCAATAAATTAAATAGAAATATTAAAAAATGCATTTATATTATAAAAAGCTTTAGAGATTAGCCATTCTCTCAAACGTTTTTAGAATACTCAGGATGGTAGTTTAACGCAATAGGCAATTTATTATAAATACGTACTTACAGCAGATACATTTAATTAGACAACCAACAAGACCTCCTTACATGCTAACATATTACATTTGTTATTCTTTAATTGTGTCGCTATGGAAAACATAATCTTAAAAATGGTAGGTTGCGGAAGGCGCCCACTGGCAAGTGTACATAACAATTTGTATTAATCTAAGAATAACAAAAGTAGGTAAGCAGTTAATACTAAAAATACAACAATAGCCAAACAGGTGGTAATGTCACCATTTATAATGCTATTTTCTTTAATCTACAAAACTCAGGGAGGGTATACGGATCGATCACTCTGCCCGCTTGAGTAGGGCTTAAATAAAGGACTTAGCTTCGGCTACTCTTCCTGATGGACGGTGTGCAGAGACGAAAGCTAGGCCGCGTACCCGGAGACCGCGCCGACAGGAAACCGGTACCCGCAGAGGTAGTCACCCGCAGGACATCGGTGGGTAGGTAGACTGCGGTAGGTCAGCAGTAGGTAGGCTGCGATAGGGCAGCGGTAGTTTACTGCGGTAGGGCAGCAGTAGTGGCCGCAGACCAGGGGGTGACAGGAACGGTGGAAGAATATCAACCTGGGTGCCAATTACAATTTGCACATTTAACCAATGGTTTGGAGCATCTGAAAATGTGTGACCAATTTTATTACAATTATAACATGTTACATTGCTGGTTTTACCGATCCCGAAGTAATTACTAGATATCTAAATCTGTTTTAACAACTCTTCTGTTCCTGCATAAAATTCACACAACCCGCGGTTTTCCTAAAAATGGAGCACCTGTTTAAATGTAATACAGCATAATTCTATCTTGTGGGAATAAAATCTAAAAGTTTAACTTTCATTCTATAAAATGGCATGGGGTGACGCTAACGGTAGGCCCTAATACCTGGGCCTAGGCATCCCTGGCTATGCCACATACTTACATGTTTTAGACAAACTCTTAATCAGTGAGTAATGTGGAGTCTATGCCATGTTGGTGCACTGGCAGGTTCTACATTGAAATAATTTATGAATAAAACTTGTAATTTGAAGTCATGAAAAAGGTAATTAGAATGTGACACGGGACTTGGAGAGAGAGAACATTCTGAGGCGCAAGCATGGAATATGGATGGATGTCACATGACATGTTTGACTATAATCAACGCTTCTACCTTCGAAGGGCTCGGCCGTACCTGACCATAACTATAACTTCAACTACATCCTAAAGTCAAAGTTATTTATTGTCAATTAAGTGTAAAAAAGGTCTTGTATATCAAAAGTAGTACCAGACTTGTTACAGACTAAACGTGACTAACAACTTCAAATATTAATTTTAAAAACTGTAAGTAGGTAGTTGATCTTATTTGTAACTCAGATAGCTTTAAATTTCAGTATCTTGGACTCATTTCATTACTAATTAAATAGAACTTGTCAATCACGTCTAACAAGAGTTTTTTAGATGACTTTGGTAACAGGGGCATTCTAATTACTATCAGTTCCTTTGATCCAAATTTATGACAGATTAAATATTGGTATGATCTCACCAGGTTACAGTAAACGAAGTGCAGATGATGCTCCGCTATGGTACACCCTCGGCTTGTTCAGTGCCTGCAGCGACGCACGTAGCAGTGCATACGATATTGCACGCCAGTGCACGCAGCAGTGCACGCCATAGTGCCCGCCAGCGCACATAGCAGTGCACGCCATGGTGCATGCCAGTGCTCGCAGCAGGGCACGCCATGGTGCACGCCAGTGCACAAAACAGTGCACGCCATGGTGCACGCAGCAGTGCAAGCCGTAGTGCACGCCAGCCACGCAATAGCGCACATAGCAGTGCACGCCAGCGCACGCGGCAGCGCACGCCACGGTGCACCCCTGTGCACGTCAGCGCACAGAGCAGGGCAAGCAGCAGCGAACGCCACGGTACACGCCAGTGTACGCAGCAGCGCACGTCACGGTGCATGCACGCCAGTGCACGCAGCAGCGAACGTCACGGTGCAATGAGGTCTCGGTGACGACTGGCCCATCGATGCTCGACACTGCTCTCCAGCAGAATCTTCACCAACCACTCGATACATACCGACTTGTTTAAGAGGCCTATTACATCTCGAATGTGATTTTTGCGTAAAATGCCCGTTTTCGCGTTTTGTAGTAATTTTGCAGTTGTATTTATCGTTTTTATTGAAATAGGATAATAAATTTGTGCTTAATATTACAAATCTCCATTCTGTGAGCATAAGTTGAATTTAGACGGCCGGCGCATCGCATTTTGTAGTAATTGTGCAGTTGTGTTTATCATCTTTATCGAAATAGGATAATAAATTCATTATAAAATCTTTATTCCTCATGAAGTAACAATTACTCTGGTATAAATTTTGCTCAATAATATTATCGTAGATAGGAGATATTCACAGTTAACTTATAGCGATTTTCGAAGTTTTTTGGTTTAGAAAAAGATTTTTTTCCCATATAAAATCAATGATATCTAAAAATTCCGAGGCCGCTACGCACTATTCGACTATATAAGAGATAACATTATAATTTTTTTATTTCCCTTGTTTAGAACAGTAGTTCAATCGATGAGCTTAAAAAAGTGCCTTCGCGCACTTTATGAAAATCTTTCTCTGCAATTTTGGGTTTAATTAAAAAGTTAAGCAAAATTTACAAAAGCGAGGCTGCTACGCACTATTCCAATAGCTATTTTATACTATTCAATAAGTCATAACTGTTAATGTATTTTTGTTTCTGAGATCCATAACGCCAAAATTGGCCATTTTACGCAAAAATCACAGTCGAGATGTAATAGGCCTCTTTACGTTGTTGCTTCTTTACAAAATATATTAATAAGAACAAATGCCTATCATTTATATTAAAAAACAGATATTTCCTTTAATGCAATGTGTAAAATCTTCACCTACATATATAACTCATTATTGTGAACGTTTCCTATTTTCATAATTTTAACTATGAACTAAAGCTGCTAGCTGTACCACCAACAGGTACCAGAGGAAGCAAGTATTGCACGATATTCCAGAGCAACTTTTCTCCTAGTAGTTCTGCTTTACCGACTGATTTTAAACATCTGCATTTGGTCACATCCAAATTCCAGAAAAGAAAAAGGTCACATTTACAAACTTTTAGCTTAATATAGTTGTGAAAGTGACGGTTGTATAATATAAAATCAACCTAAAGGACGACATTAAAACCATTTTTGATAACTCAAAAAAAACCTTCTTAGATAATGTGCTGAAAGTACTCGACCAATATCTAATTGTAATTTTCTCATTAAAGTGTAATTCATTGAAAACAATTATGAATTAATGTTTGCAATGTAAATGTATAATAATTTGAACTGTATTTGAACCATGGAATAGTTAATGTTTTGCCTCTCTTTAAAAATGCTGTCGGTGCATGTCGTATTTCTTGGTGTTTTATAATATTTAATTTGTGTCCATTTTTATGTTTTCGTTGTAAGCATTGCTAAATAATAAGTAAATAGCAAAATATAAATTAATGTAAAGGGTTTAAACGTCAGGAATAAACAACAATGTAATGTAGTAAATTAAAAGAGAGTTTGGTCTGTAAAAAGTATTTCATTTCAATGTGCAGTGTTTGCGTAAACCTTAGAGTATCACATAAAAAAACAATTAATAAACATAACTTCTAAAAGTCTGAATTGTTATAAGGTGTCATATACATAACAAAATACCGGATATGTTTCCGCATAACCTTTCTATGAAATTCACGCTTAATTCATTATGTCTTAAATAGCGTAAATGTAAAGTCATAACAACGTTTGTAAAACTTCATAATTACAGCATATCGTATTCAGAGTAAATAGACATAATAGTAACTTTAGTAAAACGCCAAGTTTTATGCGTTGGTTTTATGAAACGTTTGCAAAAACAATAAGTCAGCTAATGGTCTTAAGACCAACTCGCTACATCGTTGGCTCGCGACTGTCGCGACATCTGGGAGCTTAGCGGGTGATTAGGACCCTACATAGGATCAACCCTTTGCAAATCCAAGAGTTAATGAGATACCATCTGATCGGTTACCTGGTTCATTATAAAGAACCCCTCGATCGACTTTTCTTACACACATATAATATGTATGACCCATTCTATGCGATACCAATTGTTCAGTTACCTGGTTTTTTTTTTTATGAAATACCCTACGAACAAGATCGCATTGACCGAATTGACCGGGATTTATTTTATTTAAACTTTTGCATACCCAACAATCATTGCGATACTAATTGTTCGGTTGCCTGGTATAAAACCCCACGAACAAGATCACATTGACTGATGACCGGGCTGAATAAATTAACATTCATCTAAAAAATTCTTAATCGTATCCAAAGGTTAATAGATTAGATTAGATTATGTATGGCTCCCAATAAACATAAGCAGGCCCTTATCCCTCCTTATTCCTTAATAGCAACCAACAGGAAAGGTGATACCAATCGGTAGGTTTCCTGGTTTATTTAAAACCCCTTGACTAAGATCATGTCAACTGGCAGTGTAATCTAAATCTCGAATAATAATGATATGCATATGCATTCTTACGCTTAATCATAACTTATTAAAAAGGGAAAAAAAGTTAAGTACTGTCCCACTGCTGGGCAACGGCCTCCATTATTGAAATCAAGTCATCGCTACAATTGATTGGTGGATCGCTTAATCACAACGCTTGCCAAATGCGGGTACCTAGGTAATCACAAACCCGGGCTATGCAGCAAAAAAAAATCCGAAATATACTTTGCCTGACCTGGGAATTGAACCCTGGACCTCCGGTTAGCAGTCCGAACGCTGAGCCCACAACCCAAGTGGCTGAGCTAGGCGACCACGGAGGCGTTATCATTTGCACAACTTAAAATCTTCACCACCATTTTAACTATTGATAACATTACTAGGCTTTACACTACTACACACTAGCATCAACCTGTGATGAATAGGCCAACCTCAGGTAGTCTTGGCTGCATTAGGACAGAGGAAACCACCAAAGAGTAGCCCTGGCTATCCAGCCAAAGCTAGTATAGTATGAAATGTATATAATCTATCTAAGTCTATACGATATATTTAATCACAATTCATTATTACCTTAATTCATTTTCAAGCATTTTTCATAAAATAAGTAAGCAACAGAAAAAATACTTCTCGGTTTCATTAATTAAAATTTACGACTACCTACCAATAAGTAATAAACATTGAAGAAGGTAGATTTCACAGCGAAAAATGCGATTTTAATATTAAAGGAGAATATTGTTTTCTGAGGTTTAAGCGAGCACTACACATTGAAAGGGAGGACCAGGGAGACTCCCTGTGACCACGGACCCTGTAAAGGGTTCGAAACGTCAGGATAATATAAAAACTATGTAATAAATTAAACGCGAGTTAATCCGTAAAAAAGTGTTTCATTAAAGGAGAATACCAAGGAATAGCAAAGAAAAAGCTAATAAATAACTTAAAATATGGTAAAAAAAATCAACAAACCGCTTCTGAGATATAACGGTTGGTGCAAAAATTAAAACCTTTTCTTGATTAAATCGCCATTTTATTACTTTTAACAACTTTTACAACTTCTTACAGCAACTTCCTTCCGACACAACTTCTCAGCGCAACGTCTTGCGCACAAAGTACTTTTTTATATACGGAAGCTCGGACCAAATAATTTGGTCCGAGTACGGAAGTCTTGCGGACGACAGGGGCGCTGCCCGATAGCCATCTTGGTTTTGTAAAGACGATTTGACAAACCGTAGACAAAGAACTGTCTACGTGACAGACAAAACCAAGATGGTGGCAGTGATGCCAGCTTACAAAATATGAACTAAAGTTACAAAAATACAATAGCTTGATTAAATAATTTAAGTTTCCTAACAATTGCTTTATCACTTACATAAAACAGTATTTTGCAACGAAATTTTAGTATTCACACAATTATAATGTGTCATTGTTGGCTGACAAAGGCGATGGTTAGAGCGAGTAACTTAATTTGGTAGTATTAAAAGGCTCCAATGGCTCCAGTTTTGACAGATCGCCTGGTACGCATTTTTTCTACTCAGACGGTTTCTATGCTTTAGTTATTGTTCTGGGGTTCTGAGGTACAAAAACTAAGTTTTCAAATGTGCTAATCGCACGAAGCCATTATATTTAAGAGGAAAAAAAAACTAGGTACGTACTAGGTACGGAAAGTGAAGCGTCATCTCGACATGCGCAAAACATTACGTCAAAATGTAATGCAACCTCAGAACAATATTAAATAATGTTCTGAGAATGCAACATCACACATCACGTCCGAATCGGGATTATTAATTCACAGTGTATACGTGGAACAGGTACTCGGGTCAATTATTTATTTTATGACACAAAACTACGCAAGAATTAATCGGGTCCATATTGGGTTGCATAAATTAAAGAGACATATTTTAAGGCTGCTTAACGCTTTTTAACCGACTTCAAAAAGGAAGAGGTTCTATGTTCGACGTGTATTTTTTTTAATGTATATCCAGCGATAAAGAGCATACTTTTGAGGTGGTCCTATTGCCACTAAGTCAGGATCTGATGATAGAATCCCAGGGAAATCGAGGGAAACCCTCATATTTTATAGGCACGTACCTATATATTTCGTATAATTTCTAAATAATCATATATTTGCTTCTTGTAGTCAGCATCTGATGACATTGCTAATCTGATGATGATGGGAGATACAACTCCTCAACGATTAGGAGTTAGGGAATTATTATTTTAATATATATTATATTATTGAAGGCTAGCTGTGTACTATCAAGTTATTCAGGTAAGCTGATGGTGGAAGGTACAATTCCTCAACTCCTGACGGTTAAGGAGTTGTGTATTTGTACTTGCCCATATTAACTTGTATTTATTTTGGTTTATTCATTTTACACAGTCACTGGGGTGTTTTGTACGAGAAAGGGGGACTTGTAAATTTGGATGGAGATTATAAGAAAAAAACAGATTTCTTTTTTTTATAATAATTTTAATCGTTCCATTTTGCGCAATGCTTTTCATCATGCAGTTTGTTAAGCACTTTGTTAGGCTCTAAGTCGCAAAGAGTAATGCCATCCAGTGCCTTCACACGATTAAGTGCTACATAGACTTGGCCTTTGGCAAAATATTTCTTGACCTAGTCAATCACGGCTCTGTTTAAAGTGGTGCCCTGGAGTATATGCACCGTTACCGCCCAATTGAGGATTAGCGGCAGCATTCTCCGTTCAACATCCCCGTACCCTTTATTTGCTTGGAATGTTGTTGATACGGGCACTATGGCCACGAACCCATCACTGTCTTTTACTTTTGTGCCAATAGTGTCGTCATCAAATTTTATGCACACTGAATCCGGTAACTCGCCTGATTCTATTTGATCACCGCGAAGGGCAGGCCACTTAAACTTGGATCCCCATTGCCCCGTTGACTAGGCCTTCATTAACAGAAATGTTACGTCTTAACATGACTCTAAGAGCCTATACCTAACTTCAGTGCGTGTATCAACCCGCCGCAGTTATTAACATCAGCAGAAATGACGTTAGATGGTGGTCGTTTTCCGTTTGTTGTTGCCTCTAGTGACTCGTCGATAGCGTTAAATGTGTAAAGGCGACTTGACTGAAATTTGTAGTTTATACGTACCTATTACTAACACTAAAAAGAGAAAAATAAAGAATTAAAAAAAGAAAACCGCCTTAAAAAAACACAAATAAGGTATAAAAAAACACAATCAAAAACTCACTAAAAAGCAAAAAATAAACTTAATTTACATTGATAGATAAAAAAAGTTTCGATATAAGGTTGGCTAGAACGATATTCGTGGTTAAGTAGGTTTACGCATTTCGTTTTCCCATACAAAAATTTCAAGTCAAAATTTTTAAAAACCAATAACCCAATTTTAATAAAACTTTGCATGCTAGTGTAAAATAAAGGGATCTAAATAGTTTGTTGAAAATATTCGCAATAACTCAGTTAAATAAACGTTTTTTATAAATGTTTTTAACAAACTATTTAGATCCCTGTATTTTACTTTAGCATGCAAAGTTTCATCAAAATTGGATTATTGGATTTTAAAAATTTTGACTTGGAAGTTTGTATGGGAAACCAAAATGCGTAAACCCTCTTAGAGATTTGTATCGAAACTTAGTTTTCTCACTTTTGTGACAGCAGGGAGTTTTATAATTTAATCTCAAGGGATCCACAATCCTTGTACCTAAAGATAAGACAATCATAATTATTAGCAAAAATATATCATTAGAGTCAATAACGAAACACACTGGATTAAAACAATGACATAACTTCTTAATTACTTACTCTTTCCTCGGTCTTGAATTTAGCGTTTTTTTTTCTTCTACCACTATTTATTTCACGGACAGTCTTTTCAGCCAATTGGCTATCAAAATAATATCGAAAATAATAGTGAAAAATGTAACTAGACATCTATTTTTTAACATCGACAAAAACTTTTTTGGGGTTGGCGGTTGGTATGTTTCCACCTTGACTTGACGTTTTGACAATGACATTAGGGAAAAAAGAAGTTCGGTTGTGTAATAGTAGACAGTGTAGCTAACTAAAAAAACTTAAAATTATCATAAAGGTGCGTCCCTAACCATAACCGACACGAGTAAGTCGAAAACCTAAAATTAAGTGGAAATATGCCCTATTTGTTATAAAATAATAAAGATTTATAAAGCGACTATAGGAAATGCGTCTTTTTGTTTCAAACTCTAAAATCGTCTAAGCATAACAAAGAACTCAGATGGAAATGTGGCGTTTTGTACGAAATTGCGATTTTTAATCTTATATTTCCGAAGGAAATATGCACATTTTGTAATAAATTCTGACCTCGAGAATAGCCTTTTAACATGATTTTGACGATGTCATTCATAGTTTTCTTCTAGGCTCAAGTGGAAATAAGCCCTTTTGAAAATTCACTCCTCACTTGTAATTTGAAAAGTAGGAAGAAGGGAAAACATGTAATCGGTTGGAACAGACATGTACGGGGTGCTCACGAACACGCTCGACTTTGTTTACAAATATGGTGTTTACATGGTAAACCAACTACTGGTATTGTATATGGGTGAATTTCCTGGGACCAAAAATTGCGTGGCATCGATGAAATCGGTACTAAAAAACATAGTTATAATGTTCTAACATTTTTTTCTGGTTAGGTGAAATAGTAATCTATGTGTAGCACTAAATATTTTATTAATAAGTTTAACCCCTCCAAAAAAATTAATTAATAAATAAATAAATAAATAAAATTATTTTTTGGGTTCACCAAAAAATTTATTAAACCTGGAAATCTTTTATTTCCGTGTTTGTCCACACGTCAACTTGATGTGTATTAAACCTCATTGATAAAAATCTACTAGTTATTTTTATTAAAACCTAGTTTTATTTGATACGTGAATAGTTAAAGTCTTGTTACGGAATACATTTATTTAAATATTTAAACAATACTATGAATGGTTAATAAAAAATCTTTTGTCCCAGAACTACCTTTAATCGCCGTGTCTTAAACATGTTTAAGAATATTGTTATATCTAACGACTTGCGTCTGTGCGCTAAACGTTGCTTAACATAAGGCCTAGTCAATTGGCAAACAAATTAAACACTACGAAATCATCGCTACGATAAACAGAATGTATGGAATTGACATAAGCAAAAGTTACCTACGTCGTATTTACTCTAAAATAGACCTAATTGACAGTTTGACAAGCCAAGAATCGCTAATCTAGCGATCACTCAAATATTGAAGATAAAAATTCACACAAAATGGCGATTGTTTGATCAGCTGATGAAGGAAGGGTTGTGTTGTGTTGAAAGTTTTGTATAAAATGTTTTTTTTAGGGCTATTGTGGACTGCAATAATCAAAGAATGGTGCTCAGGCGCTAAGGAAGAAATGTTTCCCTACGTTGCTTGGAGCAAATCAACGAAATCCCGAGTTTGTTGTACTTGTGAATAGTTCTCGGAGTTCTCGTTTACGAACTTTCAAATATCTAACTAAGGTCTGCCGGGAATTGCGTGCTGATACCGTTGTTGCGACGTGAGTGACCAAATAAATGTGTGTCATGCAACATTTTCCGCAACGAAGAGCAAGTCGCTGCATAACAATCTGTGGAGGCTCTCAAACCATACAAACATTTTGGCCAAATAAATCCACCTAAGTACCTTTAATCATGACAAGAAAGGTCAAGAATAAGACAACAGTAAGGGACTTCTGTATAAATATTAAATGTAACCTATCCTTATTGCCCATTTATCAATTTATAACTTAGATTGCCTATTTGTTTTACAGGTTCCAATGAAGATTTAATTTGCCAGGTAGCTTAGAGTATTAAACCAACGCTCTAAGTGTGGATTCGACCAAACTGGAATAAGGTCTTATACCTAGATTAAACGCCTAATTTGTATGGAATAATCTCGGAGTAAGTCTCACTCCAGTTTGGTCGAATCCACCCTAAGTGTAGTAAGGTGTGCCTATTGACTGTACCCTATAAATCTAATACAGACAAGCATCTTTCATAATAGGAAAAGATATCAGTCCTTATGTTCAAACGGTAAGTTTTAATAAATAAATAATTACTTACAAAATAAAGGTAAGTATTACGCCTATTATTATATTGGGATTTACCAGAAAATGTCAGTATTGTTAAAATTGCTAGAATAAAGAGTAAGTATTGACATAAAGATAAAAACTATTTTATGTGGTTTTGCAGATTTGAGACGACGATTCAAAAATCTTAAATGTTACCTCATAATTTGGAGGATGGACTTCCTCAGAATGGTGAACAAACATGGTTATTTGGTAAAAACAATACCAAGCAATTTTGTATAATATACTTACCTACCTTAGATTAAAACAAAAAGGGAAGATACGGCATTAGCGTCTCGTGAGTGAGCCGCCAAAATTAGGCCTAAAGGCACAATTTCACTTCATTCACAATTTGCCGAGCGAACAGGCTACATCGCACTATTGCGGATATTCTACTGTGTGTAAAAGAGAAAGACGCTACTCCGCAGTGGCGTCGGAATCGGTCGTACGTACTCGTCTGTTGCGACTTGCGAAGCGACCGAGACGTCAACGCGCTACTCGCTGACTCCCTCGCGCTGACGTTGAAACTTACCGCTTTGTCTCGCTCGCTCGATTTACACTTTATAGGTGTGCGTGTGTGAGTGTTTGCTTAAGTAGTTGAGTAGGACTATATTTTGAGTGACTACAAGTAGGAGCATGCCGTATCTTCCCTTTTTGTTTTAATCTAAGTTACCTACTAACTTTTTATCTATGACAATTTTCTTTAAGTAAGTACATTGTTCTAATTTCTTAGGAGATTCTGGATACCTTCAAAAACCATGGTTAATGATAATAATAACAATATTTAATGCTGCATCAGGCTCACAACAAAAGAGGGGTGTGTACCACGTGTCATATCCAACAATGAAACTGCATTGAACATGGCTTTGGCATCGTTGAATTTAGTTATTTACATGAATTTTTTTTGTGAAGCTCTAATGTTGACAACGTTTATAATCTACAAAAAGGAGCAGTCTGTGCCATAAATATATTTAATCCATAAAATAGTAATTTGGTTTATATGATGGGGAAAAATTAGGTATAAAGTTAATTTAGTTCTAAGTTTATTGTGATTTATTTAAAAAGATTTACTTTTGTACAAAAAACAATACCTTCGTTGACAACATTTTTATTTTAAGAAAAGGAACAGTGTGTCATAATCATAAATATATTTAACCCATAAAATAGTAATTTGGTTTATATGATGGGAAAAAATTAAGTATAAAGTTAATTTAGTTCTAAGTTTATTGTACTTTATTAAAAAGATTTACTTAGGTAGGTACTAAAAAACAGTACCTTCTTATACACACAATTGGCATTTATTTTTATATTTACATATAGTTTTAATGTCAATAAGAGAAAGTGAAGCCTCATTTTTAATAAACTTTGACTTTGAGAGAGTTTATCCGTGCGGTGACGGAGAAAGAATACCAATCGCCGCCCCTCTCTCCGTCCGGTGGGTGTCGTAAGAAGCGACTAACGGACTCTTTCGAGCGATGATCTGCTCCACTGGTGGTAGGGCTTGACCCGTCTGGTTGGTGACCACCGTACGCATGGTGTAAAACCCGTCAAGTGACTGCTTGTCGGTCGCGTTTCGGGATTAGCCAGCGCATAACCAGAGCTCGAGGGGATGATGCTGCGATGGATTTGGTCTGTGGAGGCTTCCGTCAAACCAGTGCCAGGAGGACTTCGTTAACCTGCAAACCAGGGAGACCCGTAGAAACGGTTGTCCCGCTGGCCGCCCGTGGCACAGTACAGGGGCCCAAGCGAGCCTAACCAGCTCGTGAGGCTGCCTCACCATGCCACGCATAATCTCGGGGTGGTCCGTCGTGCCGGTTGGTGACCGGAAGGTGGGGTCCCGGCGGCCATTCCCGGGGGGGTTCGGGGGCCCTTCCGTTCGGCAGGTTAATAATACTCGTCTGTGGGCAAATTCCTGGGAAAACAGGCCACCACACTTTAACCATTCGCATCGCGGCATCATTTTCTCGATTCACGCCTCTCTCTATCCACTCCTAAAATGACAGCGCCTAACAACAAAACTGGTAATACAGCGGTGCACACCCCCACCACAACCTTACCGTTTGAGGTGGAGTTCGCTAACATCCGCGGACTCCATGCAAACCTCAATGCCGTCCACCACCATCTTGAGACGGCACGGCCAGCAATGTTGTTCCTGACGGAGACGCAAATAATCCGCCCTGCTGACACCACCTACCTGAACTATCCCGGCTTTGTGCTTGAAGAATCCTTCAAAGCCAAAGCCGGAGTTTGCTTATATGTTCGGGCGGATGTTTGCTGTCACCGTCTGCGCTGTCTGGAGGACCCTTCCTTCTCCCTCCTAGTGGTACACGTCGACTTAGGCTCTCATTGCCGTGTCTACGTTTGCGTCTACCGATCCCATAACAGCGACATGGAAACAACTCGACTAATTGAACATCTTAGTTGGGTAGCAGATGATGCGCAGGAGCGGTTTCCATCGGCGGAATTGGTGTTTTTGGGGGACTTCAACGCCCACCATGAGTTGTGGTTAGGTTCCTCCAAAACAGACCATGCTGGTAGAACTGCCCACGCAGTCGCTCTCACGCATGACCTGACGCAACTGGTGAACCAGCCCACCAGGATCCCAGACATAGTTGGCCATGCGCCCTCCTTACTCGACCTTCTGCTGACGAGTCGCCCAGCTGGATACCGGGTGGAGATTCGAGCTCCTTTAGGTTCCTCGGATCACTGCTTGATATCCAGCACAGTGCCCTTGGCATCGCGCCCGCCAACAGCGGTTTCGAAACGCCAGATTTGGCACTACGCGTCGGCAGACTGGGACGGTATGCGGGAGTATTTTGCATCCGTCCCTTGGAGGCAGCGCTGCTTTAGTGGGAAGGACTCGACCGCTAGCGCCACTGCCGTTGCTGATGAGATGGAATGAGATGGATGAGAATGGAATACTATATTCCACACTCCTATGTCATCAGCAAAGGCAGACGCAACCGCTGGTTCAATCGCGAGTGTGCCAGCGCTGTTGAGAGCAAACAGACGGCATACCGCGCTTAGATCAGAGGTAAAGCTCATGGGGATCCCGAAACTCGCTCGCTAAAAGCAGCCTATAATAATGCCACCAAGTCGTGTAAGAGGGCCTACATTAGAGCGGATGCCCAGCGCGTTGCACGTGAAGTGTATACGTAGACTTTAAGACATATATACCTATTACCTATATAATCTGCATGTTGTATCGATATATTACATTGGATTAGTATTAAACCATCATTTAGCCTGAACGGTTGTTTGATTTCCCTTCATGGCGACCCTGCCAATTTTGGGTCGACTCGCGAGCGCGGATCGTATTACCGTGTGCATTTGTCAGTGAAGAAAAATTTAATAATGGAACATTATAATTCGGCGTCCGTAACGCAACGATCTATCTGTGTCGTAAAATCAGTGAAAATATAGAGTTTTATTTTATATAAAATGGGTAAATATCAGTCAAAGCAAGAAGACATTGTAATTGCCCAAAATGCTTCTGGAGGAAGTAACTCTGCGTCGGCGACGGAAGATTTAAAATATCATGTTAGCACCACCAATATATTACTTATTGTGATTATAACTTTAATCGCATTGGGGAGCCTAGTCTGCTTTTATAAGTACTACAAGAAAACCCATAAGAAATGGATGCGGCGAGAAATAACCCTGAATGATTTACGTCGATCGCTTCGTCTGCGACCAGTACCTGCTGCTGTGGGAAGAGAACAACTGGAGTACCAAACTACAAAAATGGACCAAGTTTAAGTGAATACGTGAAAAGCATAATTAGTGCAGTGAAAAGTTAATGAGTGAAAATTTCGAGTATCGTTATAAGTGATGGTTAACTTTTTAAATATAGTTTAGAAACATTAACGTAGTGTAGTGCGTATTATTTTATTATGAATGAATTATTCATTCCTGTAATTCTATTTTAATATTGTTAAAGTAGCTTAAAGATGTTCAGTGTAGACACAATATGTTTATCTGCGTGACAAATATGGAAAGAAGCCACATTCCAATGTGTAATTGTTACGATCATCCTGGAGCCCCTACCATGGTAACTCGTGCGAGATGGTGAGTTGTACTGATTAATATTGTTTTATGTTTTATGGGAATGGAAAATGAATTATTACAATGTTTAACGGAAATAACAAATATTAGAAAGTATTTAGTAAAAAAGGTAAATCTCGATTTTAGGAAATGTGATTATAAATAAATTATCGGAAACTGAAGTTATTTATAATAAAGGTTCTACAATTGTAACTTTATTAACGAACGAAAAAGACATTAAACCTGAGGTTTTGGATTCATACTTGTCTATTTGGAATAGTATAAAAGTTTTACATAGTAATATTTTATTGTTATGTACAAAACCGACCGAAGAGAGTAGTAGTAGTGATAATAGTGACTATAGTGATCCTAGTGAATATTCATCTTTAAAAATGGAGTTTGATCTGAAAACTGCATGTAATTTGATCCCAGTTATGGATGGTAATGAAAAAACTGTAAAAACTCTCATAGACGCGGTAGAAATGTACTCTGATATGCTATCTGATTCCGGAAATAAATTATTAATTAAATTTGTTCTGAAAAGTAGATTGACAGAAAATGCTAAATTGTCTTTATCTTCGGAATACAGTTACAGTACTGTAAAAGCTCTTATCAAAGATATAAGGGAAACTTTGCTTACTAAAAAGTCATTTACTGCCATACAATCTCGATTACAAAATATAACACAAGGTTATCGTTCAGTAGCTCATTATCGAGTCGAAATTGAAAAACTATTTTCAGACTTAACAATATCACCGGCAGACGGTGATACCGAGAAATACGGAATAATAAAACCCTTAAACGAAAAACTGGCTGTAAAAAGATTTTCAGACGGTCTTCGTGATTCTCGGCTTAGCACAATTATCGCTGCGAGGAACTATGAGCACCTGAAGGATGCTATACAAGCGGCGAAAGATGAGGAGTTGTATGGAGCATCGACATCGAGAGATGAAGGTGTCATGCAATTTTCACACAGAGGAAGAGGTAAGTCATTTTATAACAATTATTCTAGAGGACAACATAACAGTCGTGCCAGAGGTGACCAGTACAATCGGCGGCGGTATGTTAATAATACGCCAAGAGGTAAATGTTATGGTAGTGGTAATAGATCGCGCCCAGTTCGTTACCCAAATCGCAGAATAAACAGACAGAGTGATAACCGTTCGAGTTATCATAACACTCGTGGTAGTGGAAACTTTAGGCAGCGAGTATTTTATTCGCAACCAACTAGCCACAATACGGAAACTACAGTTTCAAACACGGAAGAAAACGGGTTTCAGTTTTTTCGATCTTAAGGATTATATCTTTACATTAAATGGTCAAACTAAATTTGTTTCTTTTTTTGTAGGGAATAAAAAGTACTTTTTCTTAGTTGATACAGGAGCATCTTTGTCGATCATAAGAAGTGATTCATTACCGAGAAATATCGCTATACATAGAGATGACACAATAATCAACGGTATAGGTGGTCAGATTAAATCACCGGGTTATGTTTATATGAATTTGATACATCGTGACCTAAGTGACCAGTTATTGAGAGCTGACTTTAATCATAACTTTTATGTTTTTAATAACGTTCCTTTAAAGGCGGATGGAATTCTAGGACTTGACTTCTTGAGTAAGTACGGATCTAATATCAATCTCGACACAAATGTCATCACACTTTACAAAGAAGGAATGGAATATTGTTTATCGCTTTGTAATGAAATTAATTACTCGTGTAATACTTTGTTTATTCCAGCACGAAGTGAATCTATTCATTATTTATTTACTGATTCAGAATTAAAGGATGACAGCGTTATCTTGGCAAAACAATTAACGGAGGAAGTTTTTTTGGCAGGTTCTATTGTAAAAATAAAAAATAATAGAATCCCAGTAAAAATTTTAAATACTAGTCAACAAGATGTAGTGTTACCAGCTTTTCAACCAATGTTGCATTCACTACAACAGTACGATATTTGTGAATTTACGCAATGTACAAAAAATGTAGAGAGAGTAAATATTATTAAATACTATAGATTTAAAAAATCTTAATACTGAGGAACAAAGTTCTATTCGGCAGATATGTTCTAAATACGCTGATGTATTCTTTTTGACAGGAGATAAATTGACAACTACAAATATTTATGAACAGACTATAACTTTAAAAGCCAACACAAGCCCTGTCTACGTAAAACAATATAGATTACCACAATCTTTAAAGAAGGAAGTAGACAAACAAATTAAAAAGTTGATTGATAGTGACATTATAGAAGAAGCAAAGAGTGAGTGGTCAAGCCCGATCTTATTGATACCTAAGAAAAGTTTTAATCAAGATAATAAATGGCGATTGGTAGTTGATTATAGGAAATTAAATAATTGTATCGTGGATGATAAGTTCCCATTGCCAAATATAACAGAAATTTTGGACTCACTCTCTGGTGCTATCTATTTCTCACATTTAGACTTATATCAAGGATACTATCAGGTAGGTTTAAATGAGCATAGTAGAGAGAGTACAGCCTTCACTACAAGCTCAGGCCAGTACCAGATGAAAAGATTACCGATGGGACTTAAGACCAGTCCAAGTGCTTTTAGTCGCGTGATGTCTGTAGCTATGTCTGGATTAACTTTCGAGCAGTGTTTCGTGTACTTAGATGACCTTATTGTGTTTCGGAGAAGTTTGGATATTCACAGTAAACACCTAATTAACGTAATGGAAAGACTAAGAAAAGTTAATTTAAAATTAAACCCTGAAAAATGTTAAACAAAAGGAAATATTATATTTAGGACATCTTGTAACAGCAGAAGGAGTATTGCCCGATAATTCAAAAATAGAAGTCTTACAAAAATATCCTGAACCTAAAAATGCAGAGGAAGTAAAAAGATTTGTTGCTTTTTGTAACTATTATAGGAAGTTCGTTCACAATTTTGCGAAAACTACAGCTCCATTGAATCAATTAACTAGAAAAAATGTACCTTTTATATGGTCTACAGATTGTAAAAAATCATTTGATACATTAAAAAAGGCGTTAACGACTCCTCCAGTACTTCAATTTCCTGATTTTTCAGAAAATAATGAATTTATAATTCAAACAGACGCTTCAGGTTTAGCTGTCGGAGCAGTGTTGTGTAACAATAACATGAAACCAGTAGCGTATGCCAGTAGGCCATTAAACAAAGCCGAAAGAAACTATCCCACGATTCAAAAAGAATTAGTGGCGATAGTATGGGCTGTAAAGTATTTCAGACCGTATGTTTATGGAAGGTTATTTTCGATTATGACTGACCATAAACCTTTAATATATTTATTTTCAATGAAAGACCCTTCGAGCAGGCTTTTAAAATTCAGATTGGCATTGGAAGAATATAATTTTACAATTTTGTATATAAAAGGTAAGGAGAATAGCGTAGCAGACGCTCTATCTAGGATTTGTATAACATCAGACACTTTAAAAACTATGAATGAAGAGGTAGTGAATGTTATGACGAGAGCGCAAAGAAGATGTATGAATGAGAAAACTGATTCACAACAGTTTAGTAAATCTAGTAGCATTAGGTCTGATCAACCAAATGTAGTAGAGTTGCTAAAAATGCCTAAGGACTTTGTAGAATTAACGTTTATCGGAAATGACGAATTAACTCGAGTTAAAACTGTGAATAAGGTATACCTAGAAAGTAAATGTTTTATCTATTATGAAAAGAAACGCGTTATTTATATAAATATCAACTGGCAGTCGCATTTTACGCGAGCCGAATTTGTGACTGAGTTGATGAAATTTTGTAAAAGAATTAAATTAAATAATGAACTATGCATAGTAAGAAATGAAAGGAATAAGATGTTTATTAAAGATTTATTAACTGAGATAAAATCAAGTAAGGATTGGACCGGTCCACGAATTTGTATAGTAAGAGGTATTAGAAAAATTGATAATGAAGAAGAGAGAAAGTACATATTAAACGACTATCATTTACTACCCACCAGCGGCCATGCAGGTATGCGTAGAATGACAAACAATATTAAGAGAAATTTCTTTTGGCCAGGACTAGAAAAAGACGTTCAAGATTTAGTGAGCAAGTGCTCAAAATGTCTAAAAATGAAACAAGGTAAGTACATTAGAGAGCCCATGGAAATTACGACCACAGCGGCTCATGCTTTTGATAAAATATATCTCGACCTTGTAGGCCCGCTACAAAAAGACTTTGAAGATAATCGGTATATCTTGACCATCCAATGTGAGCTCACGAAATTTGTGGAAGTGTATCCACTTAAGAACAAAGAAACTGAAACTGTAGCTAAGGAATTAGTTGATAAGTTTATATTAAGGTTTGTTATACCCAATACCATCGCAACAGATCGCGGAACGGAGTTTATCTCATCAGTAATGGAACAGGTATGTACAATTTTAGAAATAGAAAAAATTAATTCAACGGCATATCATCACAAATCAATAGGAGCTTTAGAAAACGCTCATAAAAATTTAGGCACGTTTTTACGAATTCGGTGTGACGGTGATAAGGAGACATGGAGTCATTGGCTACCATTTTGGTGTTACAGTTTTAACAATACTGTCCATACTGAGACTAAATATACTCCATTCGAACTAGTATTTGGTAAACCTAGTAAAATTCCTTGTAGAGTAAGTGAGTAACCATTATATAATCCAGAGAGCTATCCTTTAGATATGAAATATCGGTTGCAAGTAGCCCAGCAGGATGCTCGCAATAATTTAATTTCTAGCAAAGAAAAACGTAAAATTGTTTATGATAAAAATGTAAATCATATAGAATATAACAAAGGTCAATTGATATTAATAAAAAATGAAACTGGTGGAAAATTAGATTCTAAGTATAGTGGTCCTTTTATTGTTTTGGAAGACTTAGGAGTCAACGTAAAAATTTCTAAAAATAAGTGTGTAGACATTATTCATAAGAAAAGGACGAAATTATATGTCCAGTAATATTGTATAAGTTAATATATATATATATTTAAAAAAAAAATGTAGCCCTTTATTTTTTTTTCTTTTACCCGGAAGGTGAAGTGTATACGTAGACTTTAAGACATATATACCTATTACCTATATAATCTGCATGTTGTATCGATATATTATATTGGATTTGTATTAAACCATCATTTAGCCTGAACGGTTGTTTGATTTCCCTTCACACGAGTAGGCCAAGAACTCCTGACGCATCCTACGGGCAGCCGTAGCTACTGGCGTCTGGCCAAAGCCGTGCAATCCAACTTCTGCCAAACCTCGCTGCCACCACTGAGATGTCCTGACGGAACTTTAGCTCACAAGCCGCAGGAAATGGTCGATCTCCTGGCCAAACTCTTTGCGGCTAACTCCCGGATCGATGACTGTAATGCACAGCCACCCTCAATTTCTCACTGTGGCCACACAATGTCTGATATTAAAATCAGGCAGTGTGATGTCCGTGCGGAGCTGCAGTCAATCGATGTCCGGAAAGCTAACGGTCCTGATGGCATCCCAGCAATAGTCCTGAAAATGTGTGCAGCGGAGTTGTCCCCTGTGTTAACGCGTCTGTACCGTCTCTCGCTCTCTTCGGGTTGTGTGCCGGAATCTTGGAGAGAAGATAATGTGCAACCGATCCCTAAAAAAGGAGATCGGTCAGATCCGACTAATTACCGCCCTATAGCCGTAACTTCAGTGTTGTGTAAGATCCTAGAACGAATATTGAACAAACAGCTTATTCGATACCTAGAAGATCACTCTCTAATTCACGATCGTCAATATGGGTTTCGGCCAAAACGGTCAACGGGTGATCTTCTAGCGTACGTCACTCATCTCTGGGGTGAGGCTATTGACAAGCGAGGCGAGTCACTGGCAGTTAGCCTTGACATAGCCAAGGCTTATGATCGGGTCTGGCACGAAGCTCTTCTCTCCAAGCTCCCGGCATACGGTTTGCCCGCTCAGTTCTGTACCTGGATTGCTAGCTTCCTGCATGAGCGTAGAATCCGTGTCCTTTCGGATGGATGCGCTTCGCGGTTCATGTCAGTGAACGCTGGTGTTCCTCAAGGCTCCGTTCTATCCCCCACGCTGTTCCTTCTGCATATCAATGACATGCTTCCTCTTGGAAACATTCATTGCTATGCAGATGATAGCACAGTGCATGGGGGATATAACGGTCACCCAACGGCTTGTAACCTCCCCCCCCTTTTATATTATTGCTACACCTATCTATAAATTCTCTATACCTAATCTAAACCTAAATCTAATGCCTTTCACACCTATATGCCTAGCTAGCTTATAATACATACACACATCATCGCCGCTTTACCTTAACTTAACTTATTATCTAATTCTTAAAACTAATTAACCTAATTTATCTACAATCTAATGGTTGTGTCTGGAGTTTTTGTTTAGTGCGTATTGTTTGTATGATGATGAAACCTTAGCATAGCTTAATTCTATTTGCAGTGAATTTCAGTCAAGCAATGTAATATTATAATAACTACTATTTTGGCCAGATCGTCTAGTGAACCCTCCGTTGTTAACCGCATTTAAGTAACTCAAGTTCTTTCGTGAAAGTTTAGTAATTGGCTTATCCCTGTGTTAAATTATTTTCTCCTGACCTAATTACCTACCAGTCTATAAATCCTAACATAAATATGTGTAGCCTAGCAATGACTCCGTCTGAACTGTGACCTAAATCCTTCACTGCAGCTGCGGGGAAGATTTGTAACCACTCAAAGGTAATCAGATGATAGCTTAGCTTGTAGGTATTATTATTTATTATCAGTAGCATGATACATAAGAAGCCTGGTGCAATTTATATAAAGGTTTAGTGGGATTATAAAAGTCTTGTGGAAGTATAGGAGCTCCATCCTCGCCCCCTATCGTGCCATTCAACGCATTCGTCCTTCAGGCCCCGCCACTCCAACTTCATCTTATAAAGAGTCATCACAACTTATGACTTATTTTCTCTCATATTAGGAAATATAGGTTAGCATTTTAATTATATTTATTCCTCATAAACCAATAGTGTTTACCCCAAGGCTGGCTATCATCCAAATATCCTTCTCACATTAAGAAGTTAATTGTTTAATGCAGTAACTATGTCTTATGAATTTACTTTTAGATATCTTTGACCTTCAGGAAGTAGACTTAAGTTAATTACTTTTCCATTAACTTCCTTCCTTTGTCTCTCAGACTGAGTGATTAATTTGATAGACTACCAAATCATAGTCAGTATATTTTTTTAGTAGGTAGTTAATTATCCCTGTTAATCATTAAATAAATTACATTTAGAAGTTATCTTTTACTCACTTTAATAAGTATAAATTAGACTGTACTAGGTATTAGTCTGATTGATTAGATTGTTCTCATCAAATATTTCTATGTTTCATATTATTAGAAGTAAGTACTTACATATCTTAAGAGGTCTATTCAAATGGTATTAGTAGACCATTGTCAGGCTAATTAGCTGGTTGTTATCAATCAATTATTTCTATGTTTCAGATTATTAGAAGCTCATAGCTTGCAATGTCTTCTTTCAACGACTTATCCTAGGTTCTAAACTGGTTTTAGTTGTTCTGTTTGTATCAGCTTATTTTTGCTAAGGTATCGGATGTAAAATTTTCCATACTTTGAAGAGTATAGCCATGTGAGATCGTATTGCATCCCAGGGAAAGCTAACAAATGCCTGTTTGGTCATATCAGTGTTAGAAATCAAACATCACAGTACGACTAAGCTTATTTGCTATAACTTTTTAGTATTTTTCTTGTAATAGAAAACCAGTCTAGACTTTTAGGTACTCCAAAGTAATGATGGTACGATATTATCATACTTCTGTTAATTATTTAAAATGAATAATTAATTGGTAACAACTTTAGGAAAACAATTAGAATTTTACCGGCCTGCGGTAACAGATTACTTGCCTAGCTAGGACCCACATCACTTCATCATAATTTTATTTAGCGCCGTAACTTAATTATCCCTGCCTTATTAGTCTGAATTAATAACTAACCATATATATATATCCGCCTACCTATAGATTCCTACAACTTTCCTCACTTGAAAATGCCTATATTTTGTCGAACTAACAGTCCCTCTTGTGTACCTTGCAAACTAGGCCAAGCCTCATTTAATTTAAATTCGTGGTGTGTGGTGAGAGTCGCATTGCCCCTGAAAGCAACTAACTCCTAAATGTTCTATCAGTCGAGCCAGTATACTCAGTGTGTTATTTTCCTATCACTACACTGTATGTATGGAGATAGACTCGAGATTGGACTGGGTCATACGGGTCTACCTCCAGCTAAATGGTGTCTGACCTATCTTCAACTTTCACTAGGGAGACAACTGTCTCTCCCCCATTACTCCGTCGAAGATAGTGTATTGTTTAGCGTAATAGTGTAAAACGCCGATCTTATTAAATACAATCAAAGATCATCCAGACCGAAGTCTGTTGAAAGGTACATAGGGTTTTGTTGTCACCGTGACTCGTTTCCGCCGATGTACCCCAGAATACTTCATTCTGTTAACGGATTCGAGTTGCGATCGCAATAGTTTACTTTATTAATAACTTTCAATTTCACAAATCTTAATTAATATCGCAGCTCGAATATCACTTAGCGCACTATCAAGCTCGGACGCTATTTTTCCCGTATGAGTCGTACCGCACTCTTAAGTTGGACCGCTCCGTTGACGTCCCAAAACTGAATGCCCGCTAATTTTCCGCCCTTTTCCTAAGCATCTTACTTTCGCGCCACACGCCTAAGATTTTTCCGCGCGAGCCCACTTTTCTTCCCTTCAACCAATCGCTAGCCGTTTCCCCGATCCCCCCCGCCTTCGCGTCGCGCCACGTGGAGCTATCATCCGACCTCTCTTTCTGTCTTTTTCTCAACCTCTCGCTCGCTCATAGCCGCTTTCGCCGCGCAATTCTAAAATTTTTCCATAATCTAACCAAATCTCGTCCGACAGCCAATATTTCATCGTTGAATATCTAAATGTAGCCTTCTATTAACACTTCCCTCTTAATAATCCTCCACTTAAGCCAATAATCCTATATTTTGGGAAACTATCAAAAGTTCCGTATTCCGACCATAGATGGCGTCCGCCCGTAGGTGAACCACTTTGCCGACCCCAGAGCAGTCCCCGCGAAACTCAAAATAAAATACGGTCCTAGTCAACCTAGCAACCTTACGCGAAGCCCAAATAAATGACTTCCGCTAGACGCCACCTATGTCGCAAGGGACGCGCAGAGCAGTCCCCGCGAAATTCAAAATAAAGAAGTCAAACTAGCAACCTTATGCGAAGCTTACGTAAATAACTTCCGCTAGACGCCGCCTATGCCGCAAGGGACGCGCAGAGCCGTCTCCGCGAAATTCAAACTAAAGATAAAGCGCTAGACCATTGACCATTATTCTGAACTAGTTTATTATTCCCCTTTTCATGCTTATTATATTAATGGTGCTACGCATTAATATTTATTTTAATGCTACTCCCACACATTCCTTACTAACGGACGGATATCATTCATTCTGTACCGTTACAGCCGCCCCCGATAGAATTTAAGCAGATAAAGTACCACTCTTATCTGCGGCGAATTATATCTAAACCCTGTACTTAATTAAGTACAAAATAGCACGTCCTTCCTTGCTAACCCCATTGTCATCCTAGCCCTCAAAGATATTCCTACTATTTATAGTTCTTCCCCAAATCCCTAATGACTCCTCCCTCCATAAGCTTTCTTATTGCAAAATAGCTCACACCCTCATCTATACCAATACTCCCCGATCTTCCCATTCTTCCCTCTTATTATTATTATTATTATTATTTTTTTTTCTAAACTCATGTGATGGCTGTGTGGACTAGATTCCCTATTTCAACTCTATGTGTCATAGAGCACAGAACTTCTCTCATGGCCTCATCTGATTGTCTATGACACGGCACCCATTTTCATTGCCACCCCTTCCTCAACTTAAATTTTACCAATTTTAAAGTTAT
This sequence comes from Scoparia ambigualis, assembly GCA_963921215.1. Classification (NCBI taxonomy): domain Eukaryota; kingdom Metazoa; phylum Arthropoda; class Insecta; order Lepidoptera; family Crambidae; genus Scoparia; species Scoparia ambigualis. The sequence goes on from OY992503.1 coordinate 19,033,806, forward strand.
TCTCTACATTGAACAAGAGATTCAACTCGTAAGTATTTTAATCTACTCTTACCTTCCCAATTCAGACTTGTAGTCTTCCCAGTGCGATAACGCCAGTTACCTCAGACCGCCTTAGCCACGTGTGGAGCCTTGTTAGCTCATTACCAACTCTATATCACACAGTATTTCCCTAACTGAATCGATCGTCGTTAATAACAGTTTTGTGGTACGCGAAGGCCCTACCCCCTTTTTTTTTCTCTGCAGTATTTGTTCTATTACTATTTTTTTTTTCCATAATTTCCCCCTTTCTAACCTCGGGTAGTACTACTAACTCTCTCTGCCCACCTTCTCCTCTTTATTCCTTACATGCGAGACATTCTACCACTTGCCTCTGTTAATATCGATCAAGGCCCTTTTCCTTCCCCCTACGGTATCATTTTCTAAAACCTACAGTGTGTGCCAGTTCCGTGAGCATGGCAGCCTAATCAGGTAACTTTTATACCTATTATTTTGTAGCCATAGAATCATTCAAGCATGCCTCTCTACCTCCCTGGAATCATACTATTTGCCTTTATTATATGTCTATTTTTTTTTTATTTTTTATTTTAATTAGGTCAAAACCCTGTCTAATGAGTCACTCAAGATTCTATTCAGTGCTTTAACTATTTACTTCCTTCCCTCTTTATGGTTATATTTACAGAATTTCAATATGTGTGACCTTCTAGTGTTGGTTCATTACGCCTTTAGCAGATTTTAATTTTGCATTGGCACAAGGCACATTATTAGTATTATAACCTCCCGAACGTTCGTAACTCTAATTGGTTACTTCCTAACTATTCTACTCTACTTTCAGCCTTCCGACCAGATGGGAAAATACTCCAGCAACGCAAGATCCCTTGACTACGCCAAAATGACATGCCATCAAAAGCCTCTGTTTCTGCAGCCGAAGACATTATCTCTCTATAGGTCAGTCAAGTATAATTGTCCTGATTTAGCCTTCATCAGACGCCCCCAAAGGAACCGCCCTACTACAGAACTCTCACATCCTTCAGGAAGGCTAATTTAGGAGGTGTAGCGCGGATGGTAGTCACTTAATTTTATTGTGTGTAAAGCGACCCCATCCCTGTGGCACACCTCCGAAATTCCGATTCATTATTTTTTTTTCTCCAATTTAAATCAACCTGCTCATTATCTAAATTGTGTCTTGTGCCCCGCGTAATTGAATAATGTTCAAACTCCCTAATTAAACTACTATTACTACTTTAACAGTGCCAACTAAGAGTGCTCCTTGCGCCTCCTATAAGTTTATTTAATGGTAGGTTCCTTTTTTTTTTCTTTTTGTGTATATAGGCGACCAAGGACCTCGCTTACAGCTCGCCTTCCTCGCTGGCCCCGTCAATTTAAATATTCTACCCAAAATTTAGCGAGTTACAATCGGAAATGACAAGGTTCGAACCTTATGCAATTGGAAGTTCTCTAACATAGCCAACAGACCTCATCTCACCATTAAGTCAGACATATCGCAATTCCAGTATCTATCTTAATTCGTAATAGCTAACATTATATATAAAAATATATTCTCTGTTTACAGATCCCGGCTATTTCTAAGCCGCAATGGCGGTGAAGTTAAGGGTTTAATGAATAAAGCATTTGAGGTCATTTTTGCTAGCACAAGGAAATACCCTGCTAGAGTGATCTGTCATAACGCCGACTGTATGAGGTAAGTTTCCCTCCACCCTTTTCCTTATTCGACATAGACGACATTAACCTACAATTAACCTTTAATTTCTTTTATTCTCAGAATGTCCTTAAGTTAATACCCGTCTCTAATTTACTAGAATAAACAGAATAAGATTACTAGGGCTAAACAAAATCAGAATAAAGCACCCGACCTAACATAACTAGACTTATGTATTCACACTTGCAAACAAGATATCTTCATCTTCCCGTGTTGATTGATCTTGCTAACACCATTTCATCAACTCAATGTCCCGGCCTACATATTTGAAAACTGCCAATTAATTAGTTTGTATAACACAATTTTGATGCAACATGTAGTTCACATTAACTAACAATTTTAAGGTTGTGTCTTAATTCCGACAATAACCTTTATTAGCACTAATTTTAATCATCTACAATTACGTCACGTACATATTAGGTGCCAATAATCCAGATTATTTAAGATTTCTAACAATTCATAATAATCAATAACCAACAGGATCATCCCGCTTGTGACAGGCGGCGCTAACCTTGCCACAAGTTAAAACGCGTTTCGTTTGTCCTATCATTCCTAGCTTTTAACCAATTCATTGAGTTATTATTTGCTAATCAACTGTTAATCAAGCTTATTTAATTCCATAATAACAATTTTAATATAGCAGTATTAGAATATTATTGTAAGTTCCAAACATCAACATTACTGCTTAAGTATTTGAATGGCCTAGTGCGAACTAGGTTTCAGGTCTCACCTCGGGAAAATAAATTTCTTAGCGACTCTAAAATCCATTACTAATAACAGGGAATTACCTGTTAGTAACCTTTACTCTAAGAGATTTATTCTCAGCTCGCAATGCCAGTTGCTTTATTTCCGGCATGAATGGTTCTGCAGACTATGCGTCTATATTTATCCTACAACTTAAAATAGTGGCACATATAATCGTTCACCGTTTTATAAGTAGTTTGTGTTAACTTTTAAAATGTTAAAATGATGGTTTAACTAACTATTATTATGTGACATCCGCCCGCAACTCGCCTTTATAATCGATGTGGTAACATATGCTATTGATCCCCATAGCATAACAGTGCTCTAGTTCATTAAATTTTCTGCTAAATTCCCCCTCTCCCTCTCACTCAGCCTATCTATTTTTTTTTTTTTTTCCCTTTTTTTTTTTTTTTTTTTTTTTTTTTTTACACGCGCCCCCAAGAATCCACATGGCCTATTTAATTTGCTTTTGGCCTCGGAAGCTACCAACCTTATTAGTCACCAGTCCAGTAATAATGTTTTAATATATTATCCAATATGTCTATTTTTTTTTTTCTTTTTCAGTACAATCCCAGTAACTACAACAATCTACCACCAGTGCCTACTCTCCTTCCACTACATCTGTACGAGCCCGAAGCAGCTTCAAGATGCTGTTACCCCGGCCCAGAATATGGGCCTGCCTCAAGCCCTACTACCAGAACCCACCATTACGCTAGTTTCATTATTCTATAGCTATGTTATTAGAGCCTCTGATCACTCGTCCCCTTGTCTCCTCCCTCTCTCTCTGGTCCATTCCCTTTACCCTAATAGTAGTTATCCTTGCCATCTAATTATCGTTTCTCCGACATTACTATTTTTTTTTTTTTTTTTTTTTTTTTTTTTTTTTTTTTTTTTTTTTTTTTTTTTTTTTTTAGAAAAAGCCGCCAACACACCCCTACGTCAATATTCATTTACAAGTCTCAACCACTAAGATCTAATTTTACTACTTTAGTATCTTTAAAATAATTGTTACCCAGAGGGATTTGTTAAGACCAGCATAATGTATATTAACGTGCCTTTTCCCGACCCGACTGAATCTATATAATGCAAAGTAATGTCTTTTATTATTAAAATCGAACTTATCTACTAAACAGGGTACCTGAGGTTCTTCTCTTTTAATAAACATTTTTCAAAGTACATAAATCTTCTTATTAAAATTAACTTAGCCACTAGGGTAACATTGACTACATCACATAGCTTAGACTCTTTATTTACTTAATTACAATATTAAATCTTTAATAATAAAATAGCGGGAACAATAATTATGTCTTATTCCTCGACCAAAGATAACCAAGCTGGAATAATCCGATATTCCTTGTCTAATAGACCAAGAATAACAACTCAACTAAGGTACTTATAATTATATCATCACATTACACATTAATCTAATTTAATCTACAATCCTTCCTCATCTGGCTAAACCTATTTCCCCTCCCCTGTCAAAGGTAATTACAGCTAACTACTTTTCCCGGCTCAGCCTCAACCCAGGGCGGTGTTCAAAGTTATTGATAATAGCGAGATAGATGAATTGTGTTGAACTTCCCCCTAACCTTGTCGGTATATGGATCCACTAGGACATAGACATTCTGGTAGGGTCTAGCAGCGACAACAAAAGGTCCCTCGTACAGAGAGGTAAATTTCTTTGTAATCTTCTGACTGGCATCGGACTTATTTAGCTTCCTTATCTTTACTGTATCCCCAATCTGATATTGTATTATTCGATATCTTTGGTTAAATTTATACTGTCGATTTTCCCCTGCTCTTTCTAAATTAACCCTGGCTGTTTCTCGTATCTGTGTAACCGTACCCCTAGCAACCGGTCTCCGAAGTACCCTATCAAAGGTCATTTCAGTGGGTTCCCCATACATAATTTCACAAGGAGTAAAACCTATACTTTCATGAAAGGTGTTATTATAGAGTATCTCTAGCTTGGGCAACACCGAAACCCAACTTCTATGATTGCTCCTACAGTAAGTTCTAAACAGTCGTCCTAACTCTTTATTTACCCTTTCTGTTGTATTAGGCCTAGGATTTCGAACAGTAGTATGCACTATTCTTACCCCAGCCCTCTCCATCTCACTATTCCATACCTTACTTACGAATTGGGACCCATTATCTGACAATATAACTTTAGGCTTAATTATTTTAAAGAATTTCTTCATTCCCCCTACCACCGACCTAGAAGTAGCTTTTCGCAAAGGGTAGAATTTGACAAACTTACTGAAGGAATCTTGGATCACTAAAATATAACTCATCCCGAAAAGTCCCGTTGGCAAAGGCCCATATAAATCAACCATCACCAATTCGCCTATGTCTTTAGTGATTATCGACCGGCACGGCCCAACATACTTTATAGTATTGCTTTTAGTAATTTGACAGTCATGACAAGCCCTTACGAATTGTTTTATATATCTAGTAATTCCTCTCCAATAAAATCGATCCCTTACATACTTTATAACTTTGTAAGCACCTTGGTGTCCCATTTCAAGATGTACTTGTTTAACTAAATCTTCCCGTAGCCGTTCGGGCAAATAGACCACCTTCCCTAAATCCTCCCTGGGAGTAAAATATAAAATATCGTTATCTAACTCACATCTCTCTATTATCCTACCTAACTTACTCCCTTTTCTTTTTTGCGATAACCTTTCCACTATTTCCCTCAGCTCAGGGTCCTCTCGCTGTAATTTAGAAAGGTTCCTAAGTTTCTCATTTAACTCCTCATTCACTTGCGTTTCTGTATATAATATCTCGGGACACCTAACCTTTTCCTCCTGCAATATTTCCCCCTCCGGCAGATATCGCGATAATATATCCGCTGCTACATTTTCGGTGCCCTTGACATGCTGTAATTCATATCGAAATTGCTCTAAATAATTAATCCACCTAGTAACCCTAGCATTGTACAGTTTCCAACTCCTAGCAAATATCAAGGCTTTATGATCAGTACGAATAATAACCTTCGTCCCCCTCAGATATGTTTCAAACTTAGCTAGGCAACAAATGACAGAATAGAATTCTTGTTCGGTGACCGTCCAATTTAATTGGGCTCCTTTAAGTATTTTACTATAAAACCCTAGCACCCTGGGTTCCCCCTCTTCATCTAGTTGGTACAAAATTCCGGCTATCCCTATTCCTGAACTATCTGTTTGCAAATAATAAGGCTTACTGAAATCAGGATGCTGTAGTTGTACCGTGGCCACGAATAATGCCTTAATATTGTCAAAAGCTGTCTGTTCAATTTCTCCCCAATGCCATTTCACTTCTTTCCTTAGTAACTCACATAACGGCTTACTATGGAAGCTATACCGCGGTATAAACTTACGATAAAAATTGCACAACCCTAAGAATCCGCGCAAATGCTTTATCTTCCTAGGCCGTGGATAGCTCTGAATGCCCTTGACCTTCTCAGGATCTGTACTGATCCCTGTTGTTGAGATAATGTACCCTAACATTTTGACCTCTTTACTTAAGAACCGGCATTTCTCTTTGTTGCAAGTCAGTCCAGCCCTTTCTAACTTTGCTAGAATTATGTCGAGGTGTTCTAGATGTTGTACCAAGTTGCCTCTAGTTATGACGGCCAAATCGTCCAAATAATTAACGCAAAACTCCCGTACCTCCGGTCCTAATATTATATCCATGGCCCTACTAAAACTACCCACCGCCGTCTTTAGTCCCTGTGGTAATACATTATAAACATAGGATTTCCCATTAAAGGTGAACCCCGTATACTTTTTACTTTCTAACGATATAGGGAATTGGAAATACGCACTATTCATGTCTATGGTGGTAATGTAATTAGCCCCATGGAAGGAATTAATCACATCTAATTGTAACGTAGGTTTCTCAGTTTCTGCTACCATGTACTGATTTATACCGCGAGCGTCTAGCAGTACGCGTATTGTCCCATCTCCCTTAAGTGTGAAAGTTAATGGACTACAATAAGGCGTGGAGGCCCTACTAATTATACCCTGGTCTTCCATTTCTTTTAGCTTTGTTTCCATTTTTTCTCTATAAGCGTAAGGTACCGGATATGACCTCTGTACTACAGGAGCATGGTTCTCCATTTCGATCACATGTTCATAGCAATTGGCCCTCCCTAGCTTAGACGAAAACAACTTTGAATATTTCCCTAAGAGGCTTTCCAACTTCCTTAAACCTTCCGAGTCCAATTCTATCCCTACCTGTATCCCAGACGGAACCCTTCCCCCCTTGTTACACACTAACGACTCAACTTCTACATTAACCAGCTCATTCTGTGCAACAAATTTGATAATATGGTCGCCCCCCTTTGTGCTGATACTAATTCCCACTCCTCTCCGGTTTAAGTCGATTTTAATCTCATTTTCCTTCATCCAGTCAAACCCTATTATTAACGACCTAGATAGCCCGGGCACTATCAGAAACCTTGTATCTACTTGCAACGACCCTAGCCGTAGCGGCAGAAGTACTAACTGTCGTATTTCCGCACTCTTCTGTCCAACCGCTGATTTAACTTGAAAAGGTCTCACGGGCATCAACGCTATCCCCGGTTCCCTACTTTTTAATTCACCCCAAAACTCGTCAGAAATACAGGTTAAATCGCTCCCGGTGTCGAACAATCCTAGGATCTTAAAGTCGTATATCCGTACCTCAACTTCGGATTTATAATTCGATAGTAGCTCCCCCCTATCCTTTTCTTCCTCGAATACTGAAGCTACAATCCTAACTAGATTACCCTTCATTTGACCCTGTTCAACCTTCAACCTTAACGTCTCTACCAACCTCTGCTCGACATGCATTTCGACGGGGTACGCCTCACAGTGTCCTACTCCCTCTGTTTTTCCTCTAACCAAAAGTTTCCTTATCAGGGGAATTGCTAGTCCTCTACCATTTAATCCTAACGTTTGTCCTGGTTTCCAATTCATCCTACTCATCATCTGCCAACCTTTGCTCCCTAAGGTTGAGGCTGATCCGGGAACAACATTCTCAGCCTCCTTTAGTTTAATCCTGTACCTTGTTGATCAGCTGTAATTCCTACGTCCTCCTCTTCTACCGCATTGATTATTTCCCTTGGACGCACTACGGGGTTTTGCATTGCCGCCGGCTTCCTCCAAGCAGGATAAGTTTTCTTAGTATTTCCCCACCTTCTCTCTGCCCCCCTAGTGCCTTCAGGTATGGAGTAATTATGAGCCTTTTGTTTCCCTATGCTTTCCATGTCCCTCAAAAATTCAGCGGTGCCAATTATGGTGTTTATCCCACTAGTCGCCCAAACTTGTTGTACATTTTTAGGATAGTGTCTTATAACGTCCGAAACTATCTGTTTTTCCGACATGGGATAGCTTAACATTTGCGCCTTTCCTACTATTTGAAGAAAATGGTTTAACATGGACGGATTCTCTTGCCTATCCCACCATCCTTGTACCATCTCCCTTCTCAACTCGCTCTGGACATTTTCGCCCCAATAAGTGGCTAGAAAATCCACCTTAAACTCCTCTACCCCTATCCATCTTTCCTTATAAATTCTAGCCCAATCTCGAACCTCTCCTACCAGGCATTCTTGTATCTGATCCAGCTCCCTTCCAACTCCTATTCCTCTCTTTAGATACCCCTCTAAATCCTCCAAAAAGGTGATAGGGTGTTCAGTAGATTTGTTTCCAAATTTAGGTTTTTCCGTGTTTACATTTTTTATATTATACACTATGTGCCCCGCAGTCCCATTAGTAAGCTTCCCTTCCTCTCGCGCCTTCCTCGTCCCCACATCGTTTTCAGTAGTCTCCTTCCTCAAACTCTCTTCCCTCTCTTTTAACATGCTAGATCCCTCTTCTACTATTGTCATTCCTTCATTATTAATTAGTTGTCTTTCCCCTCGCACTAGGGTACCTACTCCCTCAACTTCCGCGCTCAGCCTAGCGACCTTTTCCGTAAGCACTCCTATTGTCCTCTTCATCATTTTGTATATTAATCCTATCCCGTTCTGCTTCTCAGCTGTCTTTCGGTCTAAGACCCGCGCTCGCTTAGCTGTACTCCTAGGTACCTCGCACTCCTTTTCCCTCGTCGCAGTCCCTCTCATAATTCCTTCCTGTTCCCGGCCTGGTTCCTTATCCTCATTGACCCTCATCCGTTTGGTTACCCTCCTAGTCACTCCCATCTCCCTTCCGTTCTCGAGGTTCCTCTCCATCGACTCAGTTGGCTCTCCAGATGTGGCTACGTCCTCATACCTCGCCGGCTGCCTATGGGTCCTTTGAGACTTCCGGGTAGCCATTTTCTCTAGTTATCTAAGTAAGTTGTAACTCTTATGTGTACCAATTCGGAGTTGAAGGAAAGGAAGCTAGCGGCGAAGCTCTTCCTTTCACTCATCTCCTCCTATTAGTTTATTTAGGAAAGCGTCACGAACGATGTGTGGTTCTCCTTCCTCTTTTTTTTTTTTTTTTATTATTAATATTATTAAAAATTTTCTATTCTAAATTTTTCCTCTCTTTTTTTTTTCTACTATTTATTATTATATTTTCTTTCGACCCCTATTTTGTCCCGAAGCTCAATTAATATCCACCTTCCACAATTATCCATCATCCGTTTAGGTATCCTCGAGAAGTATTTCTTTTTTTTTTTTTTTCTACTAATTCGCCTATCGTATTCCTACTAACATCTCTTCAGCATATATAATTTCTACCGTTCCTCAATTAAATATAATTAAAGCCGGCTCTAAGATAATTATAAATATAATATTTTAGTGTCGTGTGTGTGTAGAATCAAACTTCGACTAGTCAATGATCCCTAGTAAGTCGGCATGGTTGCCCTAGAAGAACCATCAACTAACCAAAGCTAGTGTCTGGGATACACCGTCAGGATATTCTCCTTCGGCACTACCCGATTAGTCAGTACCAGCCTCTTATACAAGTGCCTCTTTCGATTTACCCACAAGCAAAGCTGCTGGCTTATGTAGACGCGGTCAAGCATCCGATTCAATGTTTTTGTCTGTAAAATGGGTGATTATGTTTTGCTTTGTGTACTGTAATTGAGTATTGTAACAAGTACTGATTGGATATGATTTATAAAATATATATAATATTTTGTAGTAGAATAAACTCACTACACCCTATCCTGTGCTATGCTACCACTAGTATACCTCCTACACTTTCTCACCCACAAGAGTATCTCCGCCCAACTATATTTATATAAAACCAATAATTAAATATAACCAAGTGCAGGTTCTAATGTACTTATAAATATAATAGATTAGTGTCGTGTGTGTGTAGAATCAAACTTCGACTAGTCAATGATCCCTAGTAAGTCGGCATGGTTGCCCTAGAAGAACCATCAACTAACCAAAGCTAGTGTCTGGGATACACCGTCAGGATATTCTCCTTCGGCACTACCCGTTTAGTCAGTACCAGCCTCTTGTACAAGTGCCTCTTTCGATTTACCCACAAGCAAAGCTGCTGGCTTATGTAGACGCGGTCAAGCATCCGATTCAATGTTTTTGTCTGTAAAATGGGTGATTATGTTTTGCTTTGTGTACTGTAATTGAGTATTGTAACAAGTACTGATTGGATATGATTTATAAAATATATATAATATTTTGTAGTAGAATAAACTCACTACACCCTATCCTGTGCTATGCTACCACTAGTATACCTCCTACACTTTCTCACCCACAAGAGTATCTCCGCCCAACTATATTTATATAAAACCAATAATTAAATATAACCAAGTGCAGGTTCTAATGTACTTATAAATATAATAGATTAGTGTCGTGTGTGTGTAGAATCAAACTTCGACTAGTCAATGATCCCTAGTAAGTCGGCATGGTTGCCCTAGAAGAACCATCAACTAACCAAAGCTAGTGTCTGGGATACACCGTCAGGATATTCTCCTTCGGCACTACCCGTTTAGTCAGTACCAGCCTCTTGTACAAGTGCCTCTTTCGATTTACCCACAAGCAAAGCTGCTGGCTTATGTAGACGCGGTCAAGCATCCGATTCAATGTTTTTGTCTGTAAAATGGGTGATTATGTTTTGCTTTGTGTACTGTAATTGAGTATTGTAACAAGTACTGATTGGATATGATTTATAAAATATATATAATATTTTGTAGTAGAATAAACTCACTACACCCTATCCTGTGCTATGCTACCACTAGTATACCTCCTACACTTTCTCACACAACACTTAACTAGTAATATCATTTTTTTTTTTTCAACATCTTAATCGTTCAACGGAGATAGACAATTGTGCAAGATACTCTTCTTAATGGGCTAATCCAACCCAGTGAATTTAATGATTTATCTATCTCTACCTATCCTAACTAATTAGTCATGTAGTAAGGTCTTTTCTTTTCACCGCTCTCCCGACTTAGATATCTCTAGGTAACTCACAACTGATAATATTAGGTAAGTAGGTATAGTAAGCTGTGCCCAGCGAGCTTTACCTCTGCGTACGTTAACCTCATCTTAAGCTAATAATAATCCTTTATAAATCTTTATAATTAACTATTTATCACGATTTCAACTATACGGTAAGAAGCAATGATTACCGGTAACGACTACTTACAACGCCGCAAGAGTATTACAATTATACATATTATTATTAGACAGCACCCTTTTACCATCATCCAAAATAAAATCTTTTATTGGTAACCCAACGCCATCTAGCCTCGCTAATAGGTAACCTCCCCACAATAGAGTAGATATTAGATAGTTGTTTCCAGACGGTAACGACTTTTATCGCCTACTAGACGTATTTATCCGTTTATATTATGCATCCCAAACTACGTTGCTTTTAAACCAAAATTCCTACTAGCAATGAATAGTCATATGATTCTATCCCCTACATGACATCCCTGCTACTTGTTATTACTTATAATCGCGATTCCTCATCAACGCGTGTATTTTGAACCGTAATACTATTTTATGTTACTTTTCCTAGGATTTTAGCGAACTAACAAAATGAAGCGGCATTTCCATTGTGCAGAGCAATTGTCCCCATTTACATGTCACATAATAATAATTCCACCACAATGTCATTGCATTCTAATCTACTACGTGATAAGTATTAGGAAAATCTCTTTCAATGTAAAAATCGCAGGTATTAAAAATAGCAGGTATGGAAAATAACAGGTGATTCCGCTTGCTATAACAAAATCATATGATTACGCGTTAAGGAAGTTTCCTCTTCGATTGGTTTTATGACGTCATGTTTTATAATCATTCCTAATTCTAGATTGTTTATGGTCTAGCTAAATCATATGTCTATGGTCCAACCATAGACAAATGATTTAATAGTTCCTGACTAGCCTAAAACTACTCTATGGATTTCAGACGTGAGACTCAAGTACATTATTATATTTTTTTTTCTAACATAACCAACAAAATAAATTATAATACGTGGAATAGCACATCAACTAAAAACCGCAATCGCTCAACGATTATTAGTCAAAATATAATTATTATTAGTTTTATATTATGCTGTTAGCGTCATAACTTTATAATATTGTACAGCATATCGCCGTCCTATAATATAAATTGAATCCTGCAATAATTTAGTTGGTTAATTCTGTCCAATCTCGCCCCCTTGCCTTTCCATCCGACAGCAATAATAATTAAACCGCCCCCTATTCCACAAATCTTTCTAAATCAATAAATGTTGAACTATGTCACCCTATCGACTTTTTACGATCCTAAAAATAACTCAACACAAGGCTGTATGAACCAGTTGCCTATGCCTATATGAAATCTATCACCAGGAATAGAAACAAAACTACAGTTACCATAGCTCCTAACGTCAACAACAAAAATTGGATACCTGGTTTCAGTATTCAAGGAAACAATTACTAAAGGTTTCAGTATTCACAGATAACTCAACAATTTTAAAATTTAATACTCCAGACCCCCGGAATAGTTTGGTTATTGACTATATCTAAGTACTTTGTTCACTCATTAAACTTTGGAAAACCAACAACGCACGGTACCTGATGCTGGCGAAATCCGCCATTAAATAAAGAAGAAAAAGATAATAACTGAAAGGTATTGTATTTCAAATAATACTCATTACGCTATTGTTTTGTAGCTTTATCTCCTCCTTTGACCTTTAACCTAACCTCAGAATCTTTTTGTTACAGATTTCGTACAACAAAATTTAGCTCCAGCTCTCATTGCGACTGTCTACAATATTGGTCGAACCCGTAATACAAAGTGTATGAATCAACTTTAGAAGATAACAACGTTTATTGTGAAAAGTGTCAAATTATAATTCACCCACTATCAAGAGCCCGTAATACAAAGTGTATGAATCAACTTTAGAAGATAACAACGTTTATTGTGAAAAGTGTCAAATTATAATTCTTCAATATCTCTGAATTAATTAATCTTCATTGAATTATTCCCTATTAAGCCAATTCTAAACTCACACATCGCAACACGACAACAATTTGTGGGAAAAATCCCACTTCTAAATTAAAGTATTACCGCTTGACTGAAATCCAATACAACTATATTAATGATAATTTATAACTTAACTTTCTAATCCTGGTCATGGCTTACCAAATTGTATCCTCCCCCCCCTTTTATATTATTGCTACACCTATCTATAAATTCTCTATACCTAATCTAAACCTAAATCTAATGCCTTTCACACCTATATGCCTAGCTAGCTTATAATACATACACACATCATCGCCGCTTTACCTTAACTTAACTTATTATCTAATTCTTAAAACTAATTAACCTAATTTATCTACAATCTAATGGTTGTGTCTGGAGTTTTTGTTTAGTGCGTATTGTTTGTATGATGATGAAACCTTAGCATAGCTTAATTCTATTTGCAGTGAATTTCAGTCAAGCAATGTAATATTATAATAACTACTATTTTGGCCAGATCGTCTAGTGAACCCTCCGTTGTTAACCGCATTTAAGTAACTCAAGTTCTTTCGTGAAAGTTTAGTAATTGGCTTATCCCTGTGTTAAATTATTTTCTCCTGACCTAATTACCTACCAGTCTATAAATCCTAACATAAATATGTGTAGCCTAGCAATGACTCCGTCTGAACTGTGACCTAAATCCTTCACTGCAGCTGCGGGGAAGATTTGTAACCACTCAAAGGTAATCAGATGATAGCTTAGCTTGTAGGTATTATTATTTATTATCAGTAGCATGATACATAAGAAGCCTGGTGCAATTTATATAAAGGTTTAGTGGGATTATAAAAGTCTTGTGGAAGTATAGGAGCTCCATCCTCGCCCCCTATCGTGCCATTCAACGCATTCGTCCTTCAGGCCCCGCCACTCCAACTTCATCTTATAAAGAGTCATCACAACTTATGACTTATTTTCTCTCATATTAGGAAATATAGGTTAGCATTTTAATTATATTTATTCCTCATAAACCAATAGTGTTTACCCCAAGGCTGGCTATCATCCAAATATCCTTCTCACATTAAGAAGTTAATTGTTTAATGCAGTAACTATGTCTTATGAATTTACTTTTAGATATCTTTGACCTTCAGGAAGTAGACTTAAGTTAATTACTTTTCCATTAACTTCCTTCCTTTGTCTCTCAGACTGAGTGATTAATTTGATAGACTACCAAATCATAGTCAGTATATTTTTTTAGTAGGTAGTTAATTATCCCTGTTAATCATTAAATAAATTACATTTAGAAGTTATCTTTTACTCACTTTAATAAGTATAAATTAGACTGTACTAGGTATTAGTCTGATTGATTAGATTGTTCTCATCAAATATTTCTATGTTTCATATTATTAGAAGTAAGTACTTACATATCTTAAGAGGTCTATTCAAATGGTATTAGTAGACCATTGTCAGGCTAATTAGCTGGTTGTTATCAATCAATTATTTCTATGTTTCAGATTATTAGAAGCTCATAGCTTGCAATGTCTTCTTTCAACGACTTATCCTAGGTTCTAAACTGGTTTTAGTTGTTCTGTTTGTATCAGCTTATTTTTGCTAAGGTATCGGATGTAAAATTTTCCATACTTTGAAGAGTATAGCCATGTGAGATCGTATTGCATCCCAGGGAAAGCTAACAAATGCCTGTTTGGTCATATCAGTGTTAGAAATCAAACATCACAGTACGACTAAGCTTATTTGCTATAACTTTTTAGTATTTTTCTTGTAATAGAAAACCAGTCTAGACTTTTAGGTACTCCAAAGTAATGATGGTACGATATTATCATACTTCTGTTAATTATTTAAAATGAATAATTAATTGGTAACAACTTTAGGAAAACAATTAGAATTTTACCGGCCTGCGGTAACAGATTACTTGCCTAGCTAGGACCCACATCACTTCATCATAATTTTATTTAGCGCCGTAACTTAATTATCCCTGCCTTATTAGTCTGAATTAATAACTAACCATATATATATATCCGCCTACCTATAGATTCCTACAACTTTCCTCACTTGAAAATGCCTATATTTTGTCGAACTAACAGTCCCTCTTGTGTACCTTGCAAACTAGGCCAAGCCTCATTTAATTTAAATTCGTGGTGTGTGGTGAGAGTCGCATTGCCCCTGAAAGCAACTAACTCCTAAATGTTCTATCAGTCGAGCCAGTATACTCAGTGTGTTATTTTCCTATCACTACACTGTATGTATGGAGATAGACTCGAGATTGGACTGGGTCATACGGGTCTACCTCCAGCTAAATGGTGTCTGACCTATCTTCAACTTTCACTAGGGAGACAACTGTCTCTCCCCCATTACTCCGTCGAAGATAGTGTATTGTTTAGCGTAATAGTGTAAAACGCCGATCTTATTAAATACAATCAAAGATCATCCAGACCGAAGTCTGTTGAAAGGTACATAGGGTTTTGTTGTCACCGTGACTCGTTTCCGCCGATGTACCCCAGAATACTTCATTCTGTTAACGGATTCGAGTTGCGATCGCAATAGTTTACTTTATTAATAACTTTCAATTTCACAAATCTTAATTAATATCGCAGCTCGAATATCACTTAGCGCACTATCAAGCTCGGACGCTATTTTTCCCGTATGAGTCGTACCGCACTCTTAAGTTGGACCGCTCCGTTGACGTCCCAAAACTGAATGCCCGCTAATTTTCCGCCCTTTTCCTAAGCATCTTACTTTCGCGCCACACGCCTAAGATTTTTCCGCGCGAGCCCACTTTTCTTCCCTTCAACCAATCGCTAGCCGTTTCCCCGATCCCCCCCGCCTTCGCGTCGCGCCACGTGGAGCTATCATCCGACCTCTCTTTCTGTCTTTTTCTCAACCTCTCGCTCGCTCATAGCCGCTTTCGCCGCGCAATTCTAAAATTTTTCCATAATCTAACCAAATCTCGTCCGACAGCCAATATTTCATCGTTGAATATCTAAATGTAGCCTTCTATTAACACTTCCCTCTTAATAATCCTCCACTTAAGCCAATAATCCTATATTTTGGGAAACTATCAAAAGTTCCGTATTCCGACCATAGATGGCGTCCGCCCGTAGGTGAACCACTTTGCCGACCCCAGAGCAGTCCCCGCGAAACTCAAAATAAAATACGGTCCTAGTCAACCTAGCAACCTTACGCGAAGCCCAAATAAATGACTTCCGCTAGACGCCACCTATGTCGCAAGGGACGCGCAGAGCAGTCCCCGCGAAATTCAAAATAAAGAAGTCAAACTAGCAACCTTATGCGAAGCTTACGTAAATAACTTCCGCTAGACGCCGCCTATGCCGCAAGGGACGCGCAGAGCCGTCTCCGCGAAATTCAAACTAAAGATAAAGCGCTAGACCATTGACCATTATTCTGAACTAGTTTATTATTCCCCTTTTCATGCTTATTATATTAATGGTGCTACGCATTAATATTTATTTTAATGCTACTCCCACACATTCCTTACTAACGGACGGATATCATTCATTCTGTACCGTTACAGGCTGAGCGGGTAGACACCGAAATGAAGCGAGCAAATCTTGTCATTGAGCTCGATCGGGTGTTGGACCTTATTTCTAAATGGGGCTCCGATAATCTGGTGGAGTTCAATGCCAAGAAAACACAGGTGTGCGCGTTCACAGCGAAAAAGTCGCCATTCCTTCCCCTTCCCTCTCTTCAGGGTACATCTCTAAGCCTGCAGAGCAGTATTAACATGCTCGGTATGAATATCCGCTGCGATCTGAACCAAAAGGACTACATCGAAAGCGTGATTAAAAATGCCTCACGTAAACTCGGTGTCCTGAACAAGGTGCGGCGATTCTTCACGCCTGATCAGTTGTGTCTATTATACAAGACACAGGTGCGGTCTTGCGTGGAGTATTACTCTCACCTTTGGGACGGCTCCGCAAAGTACCTTCTCGATGCCTTGGACAGATTGCAGCGCCGCGCTGTGCGCATTATCGGCAATGCGGAGGTCACTAAAACTCTCGAGCCTTTGCAATTACGTAGAGATATTGCGTCACTCAGCGTCTTTTACCGTTTATACCATGGCGAGTGCTCTGAAGAACTCTTTGACCTCATCCCTCCTTCTCCCTTCCTCCATAGGAGTACACGTGCTGCTCTCCGGAGTCACCAATTTACAGTCTCTAACATTCCATCACGCACAAAGAAATTTGGTGACTCGTTTCTTTGTCGCACTTCCAAAAGATGGAATAGTCTACCAGCACACGTATTCCCTCCTACCTATGACATAGGGTCCTTCAAACGAGGCGTGAAGAAGCACTTTGTGGGCCGGCAGAGTGAGGGTGACTGATGCTACGTCTCTTACGCTGCACCAGTTGTCCTCGCGCCTGGACTTCATTTCCACTTAACATCAGGTGGAGTGGGGTCATTTGCCGGGCTTATCATAAAAAAGGTAGGTAAGGAAATAAGAATATATTAAGAAATACAACATTAATGTTATTTTTTACTTGATATTTAATTTTACTTGCAGTAGGTACCTATAGAAAATGTTTAAGTACCTACTTATATCAATTTTGACTTGTCATAACATTAAGCTATTGAAGTTGTACTTGATTCATTATCAACATACAAAGGTAATTATATGTATAAACTTCTTAGATTAAAACAAAAAGGGAAGATACGGCATGCTCCTACTTGTAGTCAATCAAAATATAGTCCTACTCAACTACATATGCAAACACTCACACACGCACACCTATAAAAGTGTAAATCGAGCGAGCGAGACAGAGCAGTAAGTTTCAACGTCAGCGCGAGGGAGTCAGCGAGTAGCGCGGTGACGTCTCGGTCGCTTCGCAACAGACGAGTACGTACGACCGATTCCGACGCCACTGCGGAGTAGCGTCTTTCTCTTTTTATCACAGCAGAATGTCCGCAAAAGTACGATGTAGCCTGTACGCTCGGCAAATTGCGACTGAAGTGAAATTGTGCCTTTAGGCCTAATTTTAGCGGCTTACTCACGAGACGCTAATGCCGGATCTTCCCTTTTTGTTTTAATCTAAGATAAACTTGTATTATTACTATCCGATTATTAAATCTGGTGGGTTCTATTGTGTTTGTTATAATATTGTTTTTTCTTTAAATAGGTGGCTTAACATAAGGTGGCTTGTTTTACATATAATACAAATTAAGTTCCATATCTAGCATACTCTGTAATAGTTTAGTTATTATCAATTTGGCGATTGTGAAGTAATCGATTGTAAATGTTGCTTGAGTTTGTAATGTTACTATCACATTTTTATTTGTGTGAATCTGTAAATGGTTAGCTGTTTCACATTTTCAGTGTTATACTTTATAAAGAACTGTCGATTCACCTGTGAATATAAAATAAATAAATAAAATTTATCGTTTTTAAATTATTTTTGGTAAATATATACTACCTACTGTTGTCGCCGAAGTAGCATCGTGTCGTCGTCTACGTTATTTAATGTTACTTAGTAGCGCTTTTGTAGTCGAACGTTATATAACCGTTTTTATCGTAATTTTGCGGGTGTGCATAAAAGGCGATGCGCGCCATTTTCTGACACTTTTGTGTTCGAGACGTGCTAGTGGTAAGAGCTCTTGTGGTATTGCTGCGAGTATCGTGAAAATTTGGTATATGTATTTAATTATGATTTGTATTTACCTACTTAACAATGATTTGCAAAAGATAGTAATGATTAATGTTTATTGTAAAGAATTTAGTAATAACGACACTTAATTAGTGATAAATTCGCGAGTAAAAGCTTAACAATTATAAAAACGGTTTGATTAATAGTAATCTGTGATTTAACTAAATAAATGTGTATTTTGTAAACCTTAACTTGTGTTTTAATGTGTGCTTATTAATATCAGAAGTGGGATCGGAAACACGAAATTATGCCGCGAAGCCGCAAGCGTACTCGGGCCCGCCGGAGCAGGCGCAGATCTTCAACCTCGAGTTCGGGGCGTACTCCGACCTCTGCAAGGTCATCATCTAGCAGCAGTGAAGAGCAGCAGAGGCGAAGGAAAACCAAACGTATAAGGCAAACATCTCCCGCAGTGAGTCAAAACGTTTTATTATCTTCGGTGGTTCCTGAATTTGATCCGTTAGTGGACGATATTCACATGTGGATTAATGTAGTAGAAGCTAATGCACGTGCGTTTGGTTGGTCAGATCGTGTAGTAAAATATCAGGCATTGCAAAAATTACGCAATACGGCGAAAACATGGTATGACTCTTTACAAAAGACTGAAACTCGGTGGACTACGTGGAAATGGAAAGATTGGCGTAGTACTCTATTAGATACCTTTCAAATTAATCGAAATATGTATAATATGCTTAAAGAACTTATGCAAACTAAACCAATAGAGGGCCAATCGTTGTATGAATTTTATTTTCAACAAAAGGGTAGAATAGATAAAATGCGATTGTCGTTTTCTGAACAAGACATAATCTCTGTAATAGTAGGTTCTATTGGTGATAAAAACATTAGCACCACAGCTGAAGCTGGTAGTTTTCGATATTGTGATGAATTAGCGTCATTTTTACATGGAAAAATTTATACTAGTGATATGAAACCGATACAGAAACATTGCAATGGTTCTCAACGGCATTCTTCTCGCCAATCTTTTGTGGATAAAAAGCCTGATAGTTTACCAATTACAGAAAAAGCTAATAATAGCAATTTTACTTTTTCAAATATAAGTTGTTTTCGCTGTGGTGAAAACGGTCATAAGAAGTTTCAGTGTACTCAAAAAGATAACGTACAGTGTAGTTCTTGTCACAGATTTGGTCATTTAGAATTAGCATGCAGATCTAAAGCTAAAACAAAGGTCGAGAAGGATGCCGAGGTTAAATTGGTTATTTCACAGAATTCTAAAGATAAATTTTGCAAGGAAGTCACGTTGAATGATTGTAAGCATCAGGCTTTTATTGACATGGGAAGTAGTTGCTCCTTGATAACACCAAAATTAGCTCAACAATTATGTTTAACTCCTTTTATTCTTGATTCACCAATAGTACTTAACAGTTTTAAAGCTGACTCAAGCTCAATAGTTTTTCAAGGTGTCAAAGCAAAGCTTAAAGTTGATGACGTGGAATTAAATACTGATTTTTATTTGGTTGAGGATTTAGCTGGCTGTTCTATTTTGATCGGAAGAAACTTCACTGAACACAATAGCCTCATGTATAGTAGAGTAGGAAATACCCTTAAGTTTAATGCAGTCAGTCCAAACCAGGTAGCTTTAATAGAGTCTTCCCTTTTTAAGTCTAACCGCCGTACTCAGAGACGTCAATTAAGTTTTAATGACAATTAAGTCTCTTGCTGTCACTTTCGTATGTATAGTGATAAATAGAGAAGGAAAGACATTTAATTGTCATTAAACTTAATTGACGTCTCTGAGTACGGCGGTAAGTCTACAGAACACATTAAGTTATTAGAGGAACTATTTGCCAAGTACCCCAAAGTAATAGCTACAGATATGACAACTTTAGGTAAAACTTCTTGCGTAGAATTAGACATCGAACTGACTACCAATAAACCTGTTTGTCAGCGTCCTTATCGCATGTCGGAGTCTCAAAAAGCTGCTACAAGAAATATTGTTGATGAACTTTTACAAAATAATATAATTCGAGAAAGTAGTTCTCCATATGCCAGTCCAGTTTTATTAGTAGATAAGCCGTCGGGTGAAAAACGATTGTGTATTGATTACCGGGCACTTAACAAGGTAACAGTCAAAGAAAAATATCCTATGCCCCTTGTAGATGAGCTAATTGATAAACTGAAGGGATGTAAAGTTTTTACGTCATTAGACCTAAAACCTAGCTATTATCAAATAAAGGTCAATGAAAGGTCAATATCTAAAACAGCATTTATTACACCCGACGGGCACTATGAATTTTTAAGAATGCCGTTTGGACTTTGCAATGCTCCATCTATATTCCAAAGATTAATGAATACTGTGCTAGGAAAGCTCCGTTTTGAGAAAGTGACTTGTTATACGGACGATTTATTGATAGCTACGGAATCTATAGAAGAAAATATAAAACAACTAGATGTAGTGCTTAAACTTTTACAAAACTATGGTCATACTGTGAACATAGAAAAATGTAACTTTTTTCTTAAATCTGTTAATTTTCTTGGTTATGACATTTCAAATGAAGGGGTACGACCCGGTAAGAAAAAACTAAAAGCTATTGATGAATATCCAGAGCCTAAGACCTAGGCCTAATAAATTACTTCCGTAAGTTTATTAAAAATTGTGCTCTTATTTCAAAACCTCTAACTAAGCTTCTTAAGAAAGATGCGTTATGGGAATGGGGTTGCGAACAAGTAGAAGCTTTTACAAAATTAAAATCTGAATTAATTTACAATTCATTGCTTAACATCTTTGATCCTACTTTACCTATAAATATGTATACAGATGCCAGTCGTGATGGGCTAGGGTGTATACTGACACAAATTACCACCAGTGGAGAAAAACCTATTCACTTTTATAGTAGACAGACCTCAAACGAAGAGAAGAATTATCATTCATTCGAATTAGAGTTTCTAGCTATAGTTGTAGGATTACAGAAGTTTAGGCATTATTTATTAGGTACTATGTTTAAAATAATAACTGACTGTAACGCTGTCAAACATACAATTAACAAACAAGAATTAAACTCCCGCATTGGACGGTGGGTACTTCTTACACAAGAGTACACATTTGAGATAATTCATAGACCAGGCACACAAATGCAGCACGTTGACGCTTTAAGCAGAAACCCCATTGCTAATTTATCAGTCCCTGTCAATGAAAGCGCGATGGCAATTTCTGAGAATGATTGGTTATTATCTGTACAATTACAAGATTCTAAAATTTGTGCTATAAGAGACATTTTGGAGTCAGGGGAGGCCGAGACTAACAAAAAGATCTTCCGTGATTACGAATTATTAGGAAACAAAGTATATCGTAGAACCGAATACGGTCGTCGATGGTTAGTTCCAAAACTTTGTGTCTGGCAAGTCATTAGATTAAACCATGACGACAAAGGGCACTTCGCTGTAGATAAAACAATCGAAAGAATACGATCTATGTATTGGTTTCCAAAGATGAAAAAAGTTGTTGCAAAATATATTAAAAATTGTCTAAATTGTATCTACTATAAAAACGTTCATGGAAAAAAAGAAGGAAAGCTTTTTTCTATTCCCAAATACGCTCGGCCTTTCCATACTCTCCATATAGACCACTTAGGGCCATTTGTTAAAACCACCCACCAGAATACATACCTGTTAGTAATTGTCGATTCTTTTACTAAGTTTGTATTTATTGCTCCTGTACGAAATACTAAATCTAAGGCTGTAATTAATGAGTTGAATAAGATAATTAAGGTTTTTGGTAACCCTAAGCGGATTATATGTGATGCAGGTAGTGCATTCACTTCTAAACTATTTGTGAAGTATTGTTCCGATAAAAATATTCGACATCATGTAATAGCAACTGCCATGCCTCGTTCAAATGGCCAGGTAGAGCGCTACAACCAGACAATACTAGAAGCCTTACGGTCCTCTGGTGGAAACACTGACTGTAATAAATGGGATCAACACATTACAAACATTCAACAAGGCATCAACAGTACAGTAAACAAAACTACGGCAGCAACTCCAAGCGAGATTTTCTTTGGATACAGACTTTGCAGTGACGCGGATAAGTTTGCAGACTCTGATAGTGAACAACTCATTGACGTGACGTTACTTAGAAAAACTGTCAGCGACAATATAACAATAAATGCCGAAAAACAAAAACAAGCCTTTGATTCCAAACGCAAAGAAGCTCGTATTTATAGTCCAGGCGATTTAGTGGTTATAAAAATACCCAGTCAATCTAATGAGGGACAAAGCACAAAGCTACTCCCCTTGTACAAGGGACCGTTTCAAGTTAAAGAAGTAATGGGTCATGATCGTTATAAAGTAACAGATATGCGCGGAACTCAAAGAACTTCAAAACACTACACAGGAGTTTCTTGCGCTGAAAATATGAAGCCGTGGATAAGAATTGGCGATTCGGTGGACGAGTAACACAAAAAGGTCAGCCAGGGATGTTGTCAAGGTACCTACTAAAACACCATACAGGTTTTCTGTTTATCGTAATATTTGACTATCACCCAAAATAATTTTTCATAAATTTACAACTTGAGCAAATACTTATTTTATGTCTAGTGCATGTGCTTCGAACACAGTTATTGGGTTTCAGTTGTAATGATTGTCATGAAAACATGAAATCATTGCAAATGACAATATTAGAGCCTGTTGTGATATGCAACCAGGGTTGGCCGAAGGCAACGCCTGGGGTAAACAAAGGTTCTAATAGACTGACCGTTGATGGAACAGTCTGTCTAGAAACTCCAACAATGGGTTCAAAGGGTTAGTTACTGTGGTGACTTTGTTCAACTGGCCGACGAAGGGATAGTTGGAGCAAGGGGCCCGGTAGACGAAAGCATATAAGATTGAAATTGCTACAATACAATAAGTTTCTATAATATGTCTCCTATCTGTTCTCAGCTTCTGCACCAGACCTTAACGCATGCCGGGACGGATGCGTGTAGCAGGACGGCCGGATGTTGTCGCCGAAGTAGCATCGTGTCGTCGTCTACGTTATTTAATGTTACTTAGTAGCGCTTTTGTAGTCGAACGTTATATAACCGTTTTTATCGTAATTTTGCGGGTGTGCATAAAAGGCGATGCGCGCCATTTTCTGACACTTTTGTGTTCGAGACGTGCTAGTGGTAAGAGCTCTTGTGGTATTGCTGCGAGTATCGTGAAAATTTGGTATATGTATTTAATTATGATTTGTATTTACCTACTTAACAATGATTTGCAAAAGATAGTAATGATTAATGTTTATTGTAAAGAATTTAGTAATAACGACACTTAATTAGTGATAAATTCGCGAGTAAAAGCTTAACAATTATAAAAACGGTTTGATTAATAGTAATCTGTGATTTAACTAAATAAATGTGTATTTTGTAAACCTTAACTTGTGTTTTAATGTGTGCTTATTAATACTACTAACTTTTTAATTATGACAATTTTCTATAAGTAAGTATATTGTTCTAATTTCTTAGGAGATTCTGGATACCTTCAAAAAGCATGGTTAATCATAATAACACCAATATTTAATGCTGCATCAGGCTCACATTAAAGAAGGGATGTGTACCACATGTCGTATCCAACAATGAAACTGCATTAAACATGGCTTAAAGTTGTACTTGATTCATTATCAACATACTAGGGTAATTATATAAAATTAATTGTTTTAAAATTATTTTTGGTAAATATATAAATACTCCTATGTTTTATTTCGAAACATTATCAACCAACTCATAATTAATGGCAGTGAAATAAATAATGTAAAATAAATAAATATTTTAACTTGTCGCGTAGAGACCACGATCATGTCATTGTGTCTGTGAAGGCGTATAGTTAATACCTAAATGATTTGACTTTTATTTTCAATTATTTTCGGTACCTACCGCTATAAATAAGTAACAATGAAGCAATCCTATATTAAGGCAATGTTGTCATCATCGTCATCCTACACGGAAAGAAATTATTAGTTGGGTTTACCATATTTCAACAAAATTTTAGGGTTAATATAGCACCTACTCTTGAGTTTTGTTGAATGAACAAAAACTGTATTGTTGATCAGTTACGGTAATTTGAACTTATTACATATATCATTTGTTGTTTTAACGTATTTATTTTGTAAATTTAACTTCAAAAATGGTTATTTCAACCACTTGAACAGTAAAATCAACAATTACCTATTGAATTATGCATGAATTGTTACGCCAACATGTACAAATAGGTAAAAACAACTGTTTTCATATCAACAAAAACTTTTCTGTGAAAACAACAATTTGTTCATGTTGCTTTAACCCATCACTTTGTCAATTCAACTAATGTGTCGCCAACCCGTGCAAAATCAACCTTTTTGTTCTTTCAGTGTATGAACGTCCTGAACGTTCCCACATGAACGACAGCTCTAAGGCAGACTGGGCTATAACAGGCTAAGCCCTGAGCCAAAACAACCGCAGTGTGCTTTACGTGCCTTCCGAAGCACGGAGGAGCTCGAGACGCTTTTTATTGGGTTACCCATCCTTTAACTCGGTAATGTGAAAGTTGCGTAACTAACTGGCAAGATCACAAACCGGGGCGGCGCGGGCGCTACTTGTGCTCGACGCGGAAGGACTTACTCACGCGCCTGCGTTTTCGCGCCATAAATGTAAGTATTCCATTTATTTGTTACTGAGGGCCTAGTCAACTGGCAAACGCTCGACCGGTGGCAGCGTCAAAATCGCTCATCAAATTCGCTAGGATATATCGATATCGATAAGCTAAGGGATATAGAACATACAGGCTTGTCTTAGTATTTTTTTGTTCGATGATAATCTAACGCTTATGTAAGATTAATAAATAGGTAGTAACCACACCGATCCTTTTGAGTTTTAGTGAATTGAATGTCACTTTACTAAGAAATTTGGGTAGACTCCTTGAGACAATTTGAAAAGTCAGAGAATCAATCGCTTTTTTCGCCGGACATTCGCCAGGCAAGCACGTTTGTAAATAAGTACTTATTTGATGACGAGTGACTTACCTACCATAATATGACATTGATATGAAACCAAACCCGTTTTTCAGCTTATATTATAAATAAATGAAGACTGAAGACCACAAGCAAACGCTTGCTGTCAAGTATTTCTCAAATATTAACAACTTGACGTCCGTCTGCAATGAAATAAGTGATAACACTAAATGTTACAAACCGCGCGAACATTTAAACAGTTTGATCTTAGATGCGAGTACCCACTAGGTAGTAATTAAAACGTTTGCATCTTGTATGAGTACATCGCTTAAAGTAACTCTATGGCGTAGCAGCTAAGGCTTTCGGGTTTAATTGTCTAACTACAACACCTACCACATTATTTTTCTAATTGATTATTGTCCTAAATAAAATTAAATTAAAAACATTCCAAGTACATTGTTTTGATAGTTAACTTAAAACTAATTTTAAAATATGCAAACTAGCGAAGCAATGTACTTACTGTTACTTGAAAGGTAATGCTAGAGGTTCAACTAATGCAAAAAGTCCCCGCCCGCGCCGCCCCGGTTAGTGATCTTGCCAGTTAGTTACGCAACTTTCACATTACCGAGTTAAAGGATGGGTAACCAAATAAAAAGCGTCTCGAGCTCCTCCGTGCTTCGGAAGGCACGTAAAGCACACTGCGGTTGTATTGGCTCAGGGCTTAGCCTGTTATAGCCCAGTCTGCCTTAGTGCTGTCGTTCATGTGGGAACGTTCAGGACGTTCATAGGATGACGATGATGACAACATCGTCTTAATATAGGATTGCTTCATTGTTACTTATTTATAGCAGTAGGTACCGAAAATAATTTAAAATAAAAGTCAAATCATTTATTAAATATACGCCTTCACAGACACAATGACATGATCGTGGTCTCTACGCGACAATTTTGAACGCGAAAATATTTATTTATATTACATTATTTATTTCACTGCCATTATTTATGAGTTGTTTGATAATGTTTCGAAATAAAACATAGCATTATTTATATATTTACTTACCAAAAATAATTTTAAAACAATTAATTTTATATAATTACCGTAGTATGTTGATAATGAATCAAGTACAACTTTAATAGCTTAATGTTATCAGTAGTAGAAATAATTGATATAGGTACTTAAACATTTTCTATAGGTAGATACCTACTGCAAGTAAAATTAAATATCAAGTAAAAAATAACATTATTGTTGTATTTCTTAATATATTCCCTATATATATATATATATTAAGTTGTATCCCGGCGTAATACCACCCTCTCACGAATATCCGGCGTGAAATAATGGCACTTGGTGCTGTTGTGTTTCGTCCGGCCAGTGAGAGTTCCGGAGGCCCCTTCCCCTCCCACCCCTCCTCACAATTCCTATTCCTTCCCCTAACCCTATTCCTTTCTTAAAGGTCGGCAACGCATCTGCGACTCCTCTGGTTTTGCGGGTGTCCATGGGCGGCGGTGATTGCTTTCCATCAGGTGACCCGCCTGCTCGTTTGCCTCCTTCTCATATAAAAAAAAAAAAAAATCTTATTTTTTTACCTAACTTTCTCAAAGTCAAATTTTATTAAATTTAAGGCTTCACTTTCTCTTATTGACATTAAAACTATATGTAACCATAAAAATAAATGCCAATTGTGTGTACAAGAAAGTAGGTAGGGTCAAGGAGGTAACAGTGACTCATGTGTTTTTTGAAAAGCTAAATTAAATATAAATCCTTACTGGATTGATATGAAACTTATACATATTATTCATTAACTATTATAGTTTAACACTGCATCAACACAATTTCATAAAATAGGTTTAAAATAAAATAAATAATAGAAAACAAAAAAAAATTTTTGAGCTACTGTGCATACCCAGGTGTCCACAGTGACCCAACCCTGGGGTCCACAGTGGCTCAAAAGGTACACAGTGACTCATCAAAAGGAGTAATAAAAATAGTCAAAATAATTCAAGTTTTATATATTTATTAAAGAAAAAAACAAGTTATTCTAACAGTCTACAAACTCTTTGTCTTACAAACAATGCTAACAATGTACTTTTTATAATTGAGTCACTGTGCACTACTACGCCATTTTGAAAACTTTGTTTTGTAACAATAAAACTGAAACCAATTCTCATAATAAAACTGTATGAATGAAGATTATACAATATTTATCAACCAGCAAATATAATTGTCATAACCAATTGCCATTATTTTACGTAAAAAAAACAGAGAAACTTACCTTAAAATCTAATTTCATCCAAGTGAAATTTGTTTTCTCTCTGTGACACAACACAACGACACTGCACCGGCCGGCCGACTAGTTCAAACACGTTTGGGGGCTACGTACTATAGTGTGCAAAAGAGACAAACCTACTTTATGCTTTGTCTAACCTGGAAACATTAATGAGTCACTGTTGTCGACTGAGTCACTGTTACCTCCTTGACCCTACTGTTTATTGAGTACCTAGGTACCTAAGTAAATCTTTTTAATAAAGTACTAAGAACTAAATTAACTTTATACTTAATTTTTCCCCCATCATATAAACCAAATCACTATTTTATGGGTTAAATATATTTATGGCACACTGTTCCTTTTTGTAGAATAAAAATGTTGTCAACTAAGGTACTGTTTTTTGTACCTGAGTAAATCTCTTAAATAAAGCACAATAAACTTAGAGCTAAATTAACTTTATACTTACTTAATTTTTCCCCATCATATTTATAAACCAAATTACTTATGGCACAGACTGCTCCTTTTTGTAGAATAAAAACGTTGTCAACATTAAAGCTCCACAAAATAAAATCGTGTAAATAACTAAATTCAACGATGCGAAAGCCATGTTCAATGCAGTTTCATTGTTGGACATGTGGTACACACCCCTCCTTTCTTGCCTGATGCAGCATTGAATATTGTTGTTATTATCATTAACCATGCTTTTTGAAGGTATCCAGAATCTCCTAAGAAATTAGAACAATATACTTACCTACTTATAGAAAATTGTCATAGATAAAAAGTTAGTAGGTAAGTACCTTTGTATTATACAAAATTGCTTGATATTGTTTTTACCAAATAACCATGTTTGTTCACCATTCTGAGGAAGTCCATCCTCCAAATTATGAGGTAACATTTAAGATTTCTGAATCGTCGTCTCAAATCTGCAAAACCACATAAAATAGTTTTATCTTTATGTTAATACTCTTTATTCTAGCAATTTAAACAAAACTGACATTTCCTGGTAAATCCCAATATAATAATAGGCGTAATACTTACCTTTATTATGTAAGTAATAATTTATTTATTAAAACTTACCGTTTGAACCATGTTTGAACATAAGGACTGATATCTTTTCCTATTAAGAAAGATGCTTGTCTGTATAAGATTTATAGGGTACAGCAATGATATTATTGTAACATCATTGGGGTACAGTCAATAGGTACACCTTACTACACTTAGAGCGTTGGTTTAATACTCTAAGCTACCT
The DNA here is from genome assembly GCA_963921215.1 of Scoparia ambigualis. Classification (NCBI taxonomy): domain Eukaryota; kingdom Metazoa; phylum Arthropoda; class Insecta; order Lepidoptera; family Crambidae; genus Scoparia; species Scoparia ambigualis. The sequence goes on from OY992503.1 coordinate 19,062,743, forward strand.
GGCAAATTAAATCTTCATTGGAACCTGTAAAACAAATAGGCAATCTAAGTTAAATAATTGATAAATGGACATTATGGATAGGTTACATTTAATATTTATACAGAAAGTCCCTTACTGTTGTCTTATTCTTGACCTTTCTTGTCATGATTAAAGGTACTTAGGTGGATTTATTTGGCCAAAATGTTTGTATGGTTTGAGAGCCTCCACAAATTGTTATGCAGCGACTTGCTCTTCGTTGCGGAAAATGTTGCATGACACACATTTATTCGGTTACTCACGTCGCAACAAAGATATCAGCACGCAATTCCCGGCAGACCTTAGTTAGATATTTGAAAGATCGTAAACTTACATTCATACATAATCATTCACACATAATCATTCTTACGCAATTCCTGAAAACCAATAAAGTCAACAATTGATTGATGCCTGTCACTTGCTGACACATCAATGTTTTTCTTTTCCGCGCCCGGCGCGGAACTTTCTAAAACAATTGCCTGATCTAGAACATTCGATGACCTATCTGACTTTTGTTCTAACTTCTAACTTTCTAAACCAATTGTTAGACATGGAACATTCGATGACTTACCTAACTTTTATCTAACAAGCGAATTCGTTTTTTCCGAATCCAGTCTTGCAACAATAGCGGCTTTACATATTTGGCTCGACACATTTGGTTGAACAAAATGAATATTTCCTAACTTTTGTCTAACAATCGAACTCGATCTTTGCGAATCCTGTCTTGCAACAAAAGCGGATTCATCTTTTTGCCTCAACACATTTGGCTGAACAGAATGAATATTTCTTAACTTTTGTCTAACAAGCGAACATCTTTCAGAGTCCTGTCATGCACCAAAAGCGGATTCATCTTTTTGGCTCAACACATTTGGCTGAAAAAAATGAACTTTTGAAAAAGACACACAATTGTTATAAAAATCAATACACATTTTATTCTTTATTAAGAAATCCTGACCTAAAACTACACTACACTTTTAAGTCAGCTATAATTATAAATTCTTGTTATAATAAAAAAACCGCTCAAAGAAAACATTACATCGCATTTTCCAACTACTTTTAACCTACCACCATTAACCGCACTAATACACCTATTTTCTATACTCTACATTTTACTCCTATCTCATCGGCGGCATCTTGACTGATGCAGAAAACTGTGGCAGCTGTGTCTACAAGAGCTACAGAATCCACCTTATTGGTAGCTAATACTACAAAAGCGGTTGGTCTAACCTGTTGACTCGCTTCGTCCATCGCTTGTAATTTCACGTCAGATGCGTGCGCTTGCAGAAGACCAGACGACATCTCAATAACCGCCTCGTCACGACATTTGGTCTTCTTTAATGTCGGTGAGGTTAAAAACCTGGCTGCGACTGCGTTTTCCTAAAATTGGAACGTAAATTATAGCTATTTGTAAGTGCAGGTCCTGGTACAACGCGGCATTCATCTTGCACTTCCGTCGTCATTGGCGGACCAAATGGAGTGGGCGTACTACGTTCACCTCCCCAAACCAACAAACTTATAAACGAGCGCATCAGGATTCTGCGCTAAGTACACGTGCTCTTCACGTGCTTGTGGATACACCTTCTCCAATTGCAAAATAACTTCCCTGAGGTCTCTTTTACACGCATAGTGGGAATACGCTAGTTTACTCTTGTAGTAAGGCATTAATCCCTTTAAAAATTGCGTAATGAACGTGGCTTCATTGGTAATGTTAGCTTTGCTAGCCAACTCCGATAAATTATAGAAATGCTCGCTCAGGCCTTTCTGGTCCTGCTTGGCATTATAAAATAATTCGGAGTAATCACACATTTCAAATTCTTTCCTCAATTTATCCACCACTTTTTCAAAGCTTTTACATGAACTTTTTATTGAGCGAAATGAAAACAGTGCACTTCCTTTCAAAAATGCTGGCAACAACAATAACCGTTCCTCAGAGCTAGTGCACTTCTTAAAAACTGCTACTGCTTGGAACTGCTCCAGAAAATCTTCCACCGACTCATCAAAATGACCCGTAAAACAAGTGACTACGCGATCCATTTTGCTTAAAAAAAATCCTTTTCTTTCAGGTATAGGTTATCTTAATTTATTTTCTATTCTTCATTCTTCAACACTTAGCTTATTCACCATTATTTTCAGCGCTTTCGTGTCATCTGAAAAACGGAAACTTTTCGCGCCCGGTCGGTATATATATCTATATATATCTTAATATATGGCTTTATATTTCTTTACAAGGTTATAAAAATAACATGGTCAAGTCTACCCATGTTGGCACTTCAGATCGATCTCTTTAATTCCCCGTTTGACATCTTGTCATTTCAAATTACGTTTTATATATAAATTACTACAAAGTAAAACCTACCAACGCCCTAACATGGTATAAACTCTACAGTACCTACTCTTTCCATTGTTGCCAATAGAGTAGAGCAGAGCTCTTAGACACAATCACGTTTCTATTCAGTTAACGACTGTCGGATGAGTGCAGGTACTTCTAGGAATTCGTCCTCAACCACCAGGAATATAATATCGTTTCTACACTATCAATTTCTGTACGAGCGCTGACACTACTAAAAGATTTTCATACAAACTACAAAAATTTCATTTCCAAATTACTTTTACTGACAATGTTTCGCCATCTCATTTAAATCCCATCGCCATTAGGAAACGTGATCTAAAGATGGTACCCCGGTCAATTGCCAGTTTCAAGCCCAGTAATAATGAAAACGTTATTACAACACAAAGTCGTTTAGTTTTAACAAGATTGAAGTTTTGCTATGTTTGGAGTAAACTACGTTTGGAATTTGGAGCAACCAGTTTTGGACGCAAGGCGACATTAATTGTGTTGAAAAACGTCGTATGAAACGCGTGTGCATTGGTTCCTCGCTCTCGCCTTCGGCTCGGGCTCGTGACCCGCCTCGATTGTAATGACCAGCATAGCACACTTGTATCATAATGTGCTATAAACCAACAACAGCTTCCAACTCCGAAACTTCGCTGATATACTGTAGTAGCGGCTAATTTACTCTAATTTTTAACAGTGGTAGAGGTGGTAGCGCACTTAAGTTACCTCAGTGCGCTCTCTTAAATAAAAATTACAAAATCTACTGTACCTATTAAATATACTGTTTAAATGACTTACATAAGACCTACCTACCTTGTTGGTAGGTATCGACCTATCCAACCTTAGAATATAGATAATATCTGTATAACACTATTTTTTATTTTAATATTATTTAAACCTTAGAGTAGGTACACATATTTTAAAACAATTGAAATAAAAATACCAGTGTAGTTAACAAACGAAAACGCTTTAAAGCTTTATTTTATCTATCCAGTATAGCTGTACGTACAACATAAGAACCAGAGAGTCTACTCTCTTTTTCGTTTACTTGCTATTTATTTAGTCCGGTCTCCATTATTTTTGAATTTTCATACAATTTTCTAAAAATCAACAATCTTAATGCCAAACTTTTTTTGTATGAACGAAATTTCGGAAGGAATGGAAACCGCTGTATTGAGGTACCTACCTACCCATCATTATAACTTTAACGTGGAGCATGTTTTTGCGCACTAGTTGCGGCATGCCGCACCCCTAGATGAAAACTCCGCTAAATCAAGAAACCTAATTTTTCAGAAACGACGAATAACTGATTTTGGCTTATTTACTAAAGATGTCAAGAAATTAGTAATACAAACATGAATGTGACATGTTCCAAAGCTTGTTTAATTAAGTATTTTTATACTATACCCTAGAAACGTTAAAATAACCGTTTTTTTTAGTTACTTTAGTTTTCTTTACGTAATAAGCAAATTTTTTTCGGCATATGTAGATTACCTTAATTTATCTGAAATAAAAATGAGTTAAGTACGTTACTTTGCACCTTAAAAATATACTGGTGGTGTTAAAAAACTACTAAGTTGAACACTGGCTTTGTAGGATAGGTAATATAGGATTAAAAACATTGAAATAAAACGATTTTGTAACCAAATGTTTTATTTAATATATTTGATTATAACAAAGATGACGGAAATATAAAAAGTTCACTTAGTGACCTATAATAAACTAGATAGTACTTACTTAAATTCTTATTAAATAGTATAGTAAATAGTATTCTTATTAAACTTATTACTCTTATAACAACAACTGATATTTATAACTTTTATACCTAACAAGAAGATAATTTGTATTATTTAATTAACAACGTTACTAAGAAGTATTATTATAACTTTTGTATTTATAATTTGCAAACAAACAATTTCTTAACAAGTAGAGTAGGCACCCACCTAATTTAACTAATATTTAGTACCAATTCTTTAAGATTTAACATATTTACTTTTTTTTATTGTCTCTGTGGTCTAGTGGCTAAGCCAGCGGTTTCCGACCCAGAGCGGTCCCGAGTTCGATTTCTACATCTTTGTGTACTTGGTTTAGTTTGTCGTAGGGCTGTTAAGTCTGCCTGGCTAGCTACCACCATCTTATCTAAGTCTGTCGCCAAGACAACGATGTTTATAATTATCATGGTGGTGGTCCGATAGCTTGAGATAAGATAGTTCCTCAATGGTTGTGGATTCCGGGTGAAGCGCGCTTCCATCTATTCGGCCTTATTGTCACTACCATCAGGTGAGATGAAGGCCAAGCGCTTACCCGTTGTAGAACCATTTCATACCAGAGGATTGAGGTGCTGGCTGATCAGGAATCTTTTTTCTGCATTGATGAGTTCCAACATAAATTGCCCCCAGCCTTTCATTGTCCTAAAATAAATAAATAATAAATAAAACAAATGAACTTTCCTACACTAACACTAATTATCTAGCAAAAGAGAAGCTTTGGAAACTCGTTAAATGGTTACTAGACATCGGATAAACATACTTAAAATAACTAAATACATACTTATTATACATAGAAAACACCCAGACCCAGAGAATTTAGAAAAACAAAAATTTCTATATTGACCTGACCGGGGATCGAACCCGGGACCTCAGAGATGGCGACACCATGAAAACCGGTGTACAAACAACACGGCCAAGGAGTCGTCTAATGTCCTTTTCATTTCAAAATCAAGTAAACTCAAGCAACCCAAAATTCCCAATTATCGACCCATAGTGGGTCATATGAACATTAAAACAAATAAAAAAATGTAACTTAATGTAAGACTTAGAAATGTTACTTGTAAGCAAGTAACATTTCTAGGTCTTACAAAAATACCGTAGTTGCGGTAAAGTAAAAAAAAATAGTGTGCATTAAGCTGAGAAAGAAGTCCTTTTGACATATCAGTGATTTTTATTTTAAAACTAGCGGCCTGCCGTTAGGTAAGATACTTATTAGTAACAAAGAAGTAATTATTTCTTCAAACAGGCGAAAGAAAGCAACGTTTAACATTCATTCAACTAAACCAGTGTAAGTCGGAATTCATAATTTCTGTCATTTAAACCAGCGTACTTAACTCGAAATATGAAAAAAATATATGTGACGCAACATCAACATAACCCCCCGCAAGTCAAAATATACAGTTTTATTTATCAATTTAATTTCAGCAAAATACAATCAACTCGAAATAAAATATTAAACTTACATAATGATTTTCACATAAACTCCAGCAACTTAAAATAGGCCACAATGCAAACGGCTTCACCTCACAACGGCCAGGGGCCCAAGTCTGCTAATTTACGAATGGCATAATTGAATCGCAATTGGATCGTATTTTAATTGTTTGACACATTTGGTATTCTCTTACTCATATAAGAATACCAAATGTGTCAAACAATTACAATGCGATACAATTGCGATACAATTACGATTCAATTATGCCATTCGTAAATTAGCAGACTTGGGCCCCAGGAGACAACTCAAAATGGCGGAGTAATATTCATTCGCGCCGTCCAGCGTACGGTCATTCAACAAAAGATATGTTTCGCGCTGTTAGACTGAGTCCGTTGGTAGTCTTTTTAAAAAAACTATTTTATTTAAACACTTAATTTATTTGAAACAGAGGAAATATTAATTAGAATTGGAACACTTTGTGTATAGAAACAGAGGTGTGTTCATGTCGAAGGTTCAGGCCAGACTGAACTCCCGCGCCTAGTGATGAGGCCCTCACTCGTGAGGTACCTCGTTTGAGTTCCTCGTTGCGACCAAATGAGGGAGTACTCGTATTTCAACTTTGAACCACCTCATTTAGCTCCTCACTATTTTGAGGCTTCGAGTACGCGAGTACAGATAGAGATGACACAGCAAACGCAACAGAATGAGTGAGTTGAATTAATAGTGAGTGAGTTGCCTAGAATTGAAAGGTTGTGTCGATACCTACTCAATATTTACGATTGAGGGAGCGCGCTCGACAGGTCGGTCGGTGTTTATGAGTTTGATGGTTGATGGAACGACTCAATTTTGTTTAGGTAGTGTTACCACTGTTACCTCACAAGTAGTAGGTACTTACCTATTTAATTTTATCTGTAAGATGAATTATATTAATGGGTTAAAATGAGGCGAAGTGAGTATAATAATGAAGAAATCAGTAGTAAAAAAGAAAGTTTAAAACATTTACATGTTTCCGTGCAAAAATAAAATCATGCGCAATTTATTACCGACTCCCTCCCTCCAAAGAGGATTTAATCACTACTCCCTCATTCATTGCAAACGGCAATGATGCGCGAATGCGCGCGCCTCGCTAAGCACTCATTCATTGCGTTTATTTCAAACTCTTTACCTCACCTCAAATGAGGGGTGCCTCGCGAGCACCTCACGAGGTAAAACAAGGTCCTCACTCATCCTCAATAAAAAAGAGTGAGTTACACAACGCTACCCGCGCCGGTCGTGGGCGCTACCTCGACTGAAAGCTTAGTCAGCTAAAATACAGGGGTTGCTGCAAGGGGGCTTACTCTTGCACTATTACATACAGTTACAATACATAACAACCCCCCGCATAAGAATAAACTTACACGTTGAGGTGAAGTTTATATTTATATAATTCTAAGAGATGGTGCAGGATTAGAAGAGAGTTCTATGTCTACGTCTTAAGGAGAATTTTCTACAGTTTTCTTTGATAATATGATTTTCCTGCATACACCGGTTTTATAAATTCTGAATGTTATATATAACAAAATTAACATACATATAAATAGGGTAATACCAGAGTAGTAATTACCCTAAAGCACAATATGAGGTTTATCTATAATTTTATCTAGGTCTTTTACAATATTATTATTATCTAAGGCTATTTTATCCAAATCTATGTTTTTTAAGTTAACAATAGGCAAATTCTGTTTAATATTCTGAAATTGTAACATATTACAACACTTATCAATTATTAAGTTAAATACTGATTTTACAATTTGACTTTCCCTGTTTACAAAAGAAGGTTTAGAAATCAAGCGAGTTTCTCTAAAATATCCTATACAATTCCTTGGTAGACATAATACACCGCTACCACTAATGCTGATATCATAAGTTTGGGTATCGTTACATTCCAATGTTAATTTGGACCTCTGTGATATTACATATAACCAATTATCGTTATTAACAGGTTGCAAGATTTCCAGATGGCCATGAACAATTTTAGTAATACATATTTCAGGGACTGAGGTAAGTGACTTAGTCATAAGTTCTGTTTCACAGGTTGGCGTTGCAGCAACGGAATACGTTACCGTCATCTCACACAGGTAAGTATTACTATACATAGTTTTACACATACTTATATTTTCTATTTTACAATATGTTGACTTATCGTTAGTTATACCTAAATATTTTACAGATGGTATAATAGTAGCATAAGATTCTGGGTTATCGTTGTTATGAGCAACGGGAAAAGGTAAGTTATGAAACAAATTATAAGTTTTAGTATCAACAAGCGGAATCTTTAATGCGAAAACAATCTTAAGATTACTGTAATAGGAGCTAACTTCCGAAATATTTAACAAGGTTTGTATGTTATCAAGAGTCAACCCTAATGGGAGCTGCTATGTATTTGAAAGAAATCTATAACTATTCAATAACTCATTAAAGAGATTCTTAGGTGTCAAAATTGAAGGGTGTAGCACATTTGATTTACTGAACATAATGCCATTTACAATATCTTCTACTTTAAATGACAAGGCTAATAAACTATTTTCTAACATGAATATAAGTTCGTACAATCTAGACCTTATTCCTAATTCTCTAGACACAACAGTGAGGTTTGTAATATCCTTATTTAATTCTACAATGGCATTATTTAAATGCTGTTTTATGAATAAGTGTATTATCAATAACATTATTAAGAGTATTATTAAAAGATTTTAAAGTATTAGTCGTTACTAGAATATTCTGTTTCATTAGAGAGGCCAATGCCTTCTGATCGTCTTGTATGTCATTAATTGCCTTATCATAACGAATCGCATCGTCCTCGTCCATCGTACCGAATATTTTTTTTGATAGAGTTCCAATTCCTCCGAACCAAGCAGATCTTTTAGACCGAGATGAGATGAAGTGAGAGATAGAGTCGTAGTCGAGCATGATATCGAAGAGACGAGTATAAAGTGGTTGAAACAAGTTTTGACATTCTATAATATCAATTAAATCACTATTCCTACATATTAATTTAGAACTATTCATAAAACTATATATGTTACTTATATGTGGACCAATAAAAGATATTTCTACTGGAATAGCTATACTTAAATAACTATCTATTAACCGTAAAGATCCTAAATTATCGAAATATAGTCCGGAACCATTTGTCCCGGGCCGGATGACGTCTTGCGCCAGGGTCGTGCTGGTGCTGTAAATTAAAAGATGTAAACTAATAACTAACTTAATATTTATTGTATAGCAAACTAACTTAAGAACGGTGTGCTACTTTACTTGGTCATAGTGATGCGTCACGTGACGCCGATTTATGAGTAATGTTAAGGTGCTTCTACCATTAATCTTTACTACCTTATATGATCCTTTCCACAGTAGTGATAGAGCTTTACGTAATCGAAGGTGATTTTTAAGAAAGACGTAGTTTCCGGCTTTGTACTGTACGGGGCGAGAATGGGCATCGTAATAACTTTAGATTTTTCTTTTGCCGCTTGAATGTTTTCAATTGCTTTTTCACGGGACAGTTTGAGGCGATGGTGAAGAGCCTTGATGTACTCGGGATAAGACAGTTCCGATTGGTCATTATAGATAGATACTGGAATAAAGGCTTTATGCCCGAATACGAGCTCATACGGCGTAAAATTTGTTGTTGAATGGACGTTAGTATTGTAAACGAGCATGGCTGTATAGACATATTTGTGCCAATCGGTCTGATTTTCATTTACGTAACTCTTGAGGTACTCTTTAAGAGTGGAATGGCTGCGTTCCAGTGCTCCTTGGGTTTGAGGGTGGTTACGGCGAAGACCAAAATTGTTTGATCTTAAGGAACTCACAAGTCCTATTAAAAAGATCAGCAGTGAAATTGGTGCCCTGGTCCGTTAAGATAGATTTAGGAATTCCAAATAGGGTTATGAAATGGACCAGGCACTCGCATGATTCTTCGGCATTTGCATTGGAAATTGGATACGCTATGGAGAACTTGGTCAGATCGTCTTGTAATGTGAGAATGAAACGTAATCTAGTAAGGCCTGCTTCTGGTAAGGGACCTACTAAATCTAGGCTTACACGTTCAAATGGACGTGTGGAAGTGGTAGTTATTTGCATTGGAGATCGATTAATTTGCCTCAATGCTTTGTTGGACTGGCAATATGAGCAATTTTTCATGTAAGTTTCTATATCAGATCTCATATGTTTCCAGTAATATCTGTCTTTCAATCTATTGTACATCCTGGTGTTGCCCAGGTGACCAGCGATTGGTATATCGTGATTTTCTTTTAGAATTTTAGGTATCTCACTGGGTGTTGGATAAATGATAGAATTGTGGTATATGTGTATGGAGATGTTTGAATTATCGATTAAGAAGAAAAGCATGTTGTATATTTTAGTCCAGATATGTTTATCAAACGGATTTCTAAAGTCTGTTATTGCGATTTCCAGACATTCGTTTTCAAGCAAGTTTCTTAGCAGGTTTTGTAAACTCTTGTAAATATCCTCATAATTACAATCATTAAAATGGTAGAGTTTAGTGAACAGAAAGTGAAATTTCTTCCCAGCCGATTCAAATGAGATGAAGGAATATAAGGATCTGTCTTTATCTCAGATATCTCTGTCCGTTAACTTGCCTAGTGTTTCTTCCACATGAGGATTGGAGTCATCTAAATCAATTGAAGTTGGAATAATAATGCACTTACAGGCGCTTTTCATGATACTTTCGTTGTGTTCTAAATTATTGGAATTAAATGAAACGTTTTTATCTTTTATTGACTTCGAGTATTGTGAATAATTATAACTTAGTGATTTATTTTCATTTTCTGTTACAGGTGCAGGAGCAATAGGAGACGGTGCAGGAGTATGAAGAATAGGAGTCTTAGGAATTTCAGGAGGAGTAGGTGGTAAATGTAACCACTCTTGATCGATATTAAAATCATTACCATAGGGACTTATATCCCGGAGACCAATGTCATCTAGAGAAGGATCTTGTTTACTAGTAGAAGGTTGAGAATCAACGACGTTGGAAGGCTGAGGTTTGGATCTAGTGACTGTGCTTGGTTTGCAAGGATCATGATTTAAAGCCATGTTGTCATAGTTTTCGAGTAAATCTGTAAAGGGTAAGTCATAGTTATCAAAGTTAGATTCAGTAGAAATTGGTACATACAAATCTTCGAGTGTGAATGGATCAAACGGAAAACCAACGTTATCATCGTTAGAGGGAGGTGACGTTTGATGATTTGGATGTTGAATTGGGTTTACGGGATATCTCGATAAAGCGTCAGCGTTTCTGTTTATTTTTCCTTTTTTATATTCTATTTGATAATCGAATTCCTCAAGTTTTAGCCGCCAACGAACCAGCCTTGATCCAGGGTCTTTGCAATTAAATAGCCATTTTAGTGGCCTATGGTCTGTAACTATTTTGAACGTGTATCCATAGAGATATGGACGGAACATTTTGGTGCCAAAGATGATTGCTAGGCATTCCTTTTCAATAACGGAATAGTTTACTTCTGTTTTATTTAAAGTCCTTGACGCATAGGCTATGGGTTGATCTTTGCCGATTTCCCCTTGAGATAGGATAGCAGATATCGCGGAATTGGATGCATCACATGTAAGCACAAACGGTTTCGTAAAATCAGGATAAATTAGAATAGGAGTGGACACGAGTTTATTTTTTTGGTTTTTCAAATGCTATTTGTTGCTCGTTTGACCAAACAAAAGGAATTTCTTTCTTTAAAAGAGATGTTAGTGGTTTTGCTATTCCTGAGAATTCGGGGATGAACTTCCGATAATAAGACACTAGCCCAAGGAAGGATTTTATATCCTTAGGACATTTGGGAGTAGGAAATTTAGTAACTGATTTGATCTTTTCAGGATTAGGTTTTACTCCTTCATCGCTTATTATGTGCCCGAGATAACCAACTTCCTTACACAAAAACTCACATTTGTCTGGCTGGAGTTTTAGATTAAAACATCTGAACCTTTGAAAAATAGAAATTAGATTAGAAATATGGGATTTTAAATCATAGGAATAGCAAATTACGTCATCTAAATATACATAGCAACGGATCCCTTGTAGCCCTGATAGAGCAGAATTCATTAATCTTAGAAACGTAGAGGGCGCGTTTTTCAGGCCAAATGGCATGCGCGTGAATTGATAATGCCTTTCGGGTATATTGAATGCTGTTTTAGCTTTATCTGGTTCATTTAAGAGGATTTGGTGAAAACCTGATGCAAAATCCAGGGTAGAGAAATACTTGCTTTTACCAAGTTGATCGAGGATTTCTGCGATTTGAGGTATGGGGTATGTTTCGCCTACTGTGACGTCATTAAGCTTCCTGTAATCAATGACAATACGCCATTTTTGTAAACCGGATGCGTCTTTCTTCTTAGGGACGACCCATATTGGTGAAGACCAAGGTGAATTAGAAGGTTCAATGATATTTTGCTGTAGCATTTGATCAACTTGTTTTTTAACTTCGGCTTTATGGATTTCAGGAAATCAGAAATTAGTATGAATAGGATTGTCAGTGTTTGTTTTTATTTCATGCTTTAAAGCAGAGGTTTATAGGGTAAGGTCTTCTCCCGGGAGATGAAAAATATCAGAGTAATTGGTACATAGCTGATGAAGAGATTTCGTCTCTTCTGGATTTAGGTGAGAAGTACGTAACTGGTTCAAAACCTGTTCGGATCTAGAAAAAGAGTCATTCGTATTTTCGTTATACTTATACGTAGGATTCAGTGGAAATGCATTTGAAGGATCGACCGGAATAAGGTTTAAATAAAGATTAGATTTAATGGATATAGGATATTCTGATATATTGGCTACACAAAAATTTATTCTATTGTTATTAGCGAGGCAGTTATATAAGTAGGGTATATAATAGCTATAAGTAGGTTCTTGGAATAGTGTTGATCTAATATAACACCTATTTTTAATTCGGGATTAGCGACAGAGCATTCTATTACAGTCTCGGTTCTAGGAGCGATAATATAAACTGGTTCGTTAAATTTCAATTTGAATTCAACTTCACAAACATTAAGTGTCTCTTTTTTTAAATCGATTTTGCTTTGATAATTCGTAAGAAAATCATTGCCGATTATGCCATCATAAGGATAACCTAGACTGCCTACAAGATGAAATTTATGCCATAGTAAATTGAATTGAATAGGGATAGTACCCAACGACTTCATAGGTTTAGTTTCGTTTCCAAGTCCAGTAAAAGTAGCGTAATCTTTTGACATTATGGGAGGCATTGCCTCTACTGAACATTGTTTTACTAGGCTTTTGGATGCTCCGCTATCAACGAGAAATGTCAATGGATTATTAGAAACTGATGTTTGAACTTCGACAAGAGGTAAGTGTTTACTTGAAGGGTTAGTAGTAATGTTATGAATTTGTATTTGTTTTCTACTATTTTCAGAAATGATGTGGGGTGGAGAAATAATGCAAGGTGGACGGGGTTTAGGAACAACGGATGCGTAGGACACAGCGGGATCAACGATTTTGGGTTTCATGGAAACAGTGGATTGGAATGGTACATTTGGAACAGTGGAAACAGTGGGTTTAATTGGTTTTTTTGTAACAGTGGAAACAGTGGGTTTATTGGAAACAGTGGGTTTATTTAAAACAGCGGAAACAGTGGGTTTATTTAATACAGCGGAAACAGTGGGTTTATTGGAAACAGTGGAAACAGTGGGTTTATTTGAAACAGTGGAAACAGTGGGTTTATTTGAAACAGTGGAAACAGTTGGTTTATTGGAAACAGTGGAAACAGTGGGTTTATTTGAAAGAGTGGAAACAGTGGGTTTATTGGAAACAGTGGAAACAGTGGGTTTATTGGAAACAGTGGAAACAGTGGATTTATGGGCTCTTGTTTGGGGCTGGTTACCCGTGTGGTCCCAAAAAACGATTTGGGTGTCTACAAATGGGAGGCGTCTCGCGCGACACCTGAACGAGACGTGATCTAGTTTAAATTCTCATCCCTATTCATTTTATCGATAGGTTGTTCTTCAGTGAAATTAACTTGTTGATTGTTACTGATGTTAGCGAAATTGGTGTTACGAATACGATTGTTGTATTCCCGTTTCCTGCAATCTTCGATAACATGTCCGGGAGCTTTGCAATACCGGCACACTGGAACACTAGACGAAAAGGTTGTTGGTTCTGTCCTGGGTCTGAAATTTTCAGCGGGAACATTATCCCGTCTAAAGGACGTGCTTGGACGATTTTGAGAAATTGCATTGTTAATAAATGGACGAAAACCACTGGAGTTAGGAGGGACGTGACGATTGAATTGTGAGCGATTAGGAAATCGCGCATGGTTTGAGTTATTAAAAGGCAAATGCCTGCGAGAAGTAGTTTGAAGAATTTTTTCTTCTGATACTGCGAAGTTAATGGCGTCATTTAAAGTTTCGGGTTCCCGACACCTGACGACGGTTGACAATTGAGGGTTTAATCCTATTACGAAAGTATGCAATGCCAGATCTTGCATTGCTGCGACACGCCCTGCCAGTTCGCCCTTCTTTTTGGTAGGTATCGATATATTTATTTCCGTAAGTAGCTTGGATAGACAAGACTCTACTCGAAGTGCGAACTGGTTGACTGTTTCGCCAGTTTGTTGGCGACATTCTTGTAAATCCGATAGCAACGCAGCGTAATGTTTTCTTTCGGCAAATTGTGACTTTAGAAAGTCTTCGAGTTGTTGCCACGATTCAAAATCTTTAATTGAACACGCGACTTCGGCGCGACCCTCAAGTTGACTAATAACATATTTTAAAAGAATGTCCTGCTGGGACTGTGATGCAAGATTTATCGCGTTTCGGCAATTGTGAATAAACGCATTTAATTTTTCTCGATTGCCATCGAATTTGTTTATGAACTTACAAAGTATGTTCAATTCAAATTCGTTGCTCGACAAACAAACAAAACTCCGGGCCAGCTACGCGACGCGATAAGGGTCTACGGCGAATAACTACGTTGCTCTCAGATAATGACAATGAATTAGTATTACAAAGAATTGTTAATTAAATTTTGTGTAACTATGTCACTATCACTTGATAATTCACTCGTTTTTCAACTTACAGGAACACGAAGAGAAGGATGCTGCTCATCTTGGACATGGTAAGTAAATAATATATATATATTTACAAAAGGATTTCTTTTTCAGGTCGCGGTATGGTATGACATACACAGGAACACAGGAGTTCACCTTTCGCCACTTTGGAAGTTCTGAGGACGCGCACAACAACAGAAGTTCGCAGAAGTTCGTAGAAAATTCTCACAAAGTTCAAGGTCTTAGTTCTGAAGACACGCACAGCAGAAAGAAGTACACAGGAGTTCACAGTTGATGCGTATGAGATTACTTGCAAATATAGGAGAAACACTCGCGAAACTGAGGCGTACCGGGGGACCTCTTTAGATCCCACCGCTGCCACCAATGTTAGACTGAGTCCGTGGGTAGTCTTTTTTAAAAAAACTATTTTATTTAAACACTTAATTTATTTGAAACAGAGGAAATATTAATTAGAATTGGAACACTTTATGTATAGAAATAGAGGTGTGTTCATGTCGAAGGTTCAGGCCAGACTGAACTCCCGCGCCGGTCGTGGGCGCTACCTCGACTGAAAGCTTAGTCAGCTAAAATACAGGGGTTGCTGCAAGGGGGCTTACTCTTGCACTATTACATACAGTTACAATACATAACAGCGCCATCTTTCGACAACAGTCGAAGTTATGGTTACGTGAGTTTTATCCCCGCGTAGGAATTCATGTCGGGATTTCGAAAACGCTATAAACTCAATATGAGTACTTTTTGAGTTAGTAAGATTTACATCTAGGGGTGCGATTGTGTTATTTGGTTGCGGTTGCATTGCGTTGCGGGCGTTGCAATTGCGGCCGATGGGCTACAAACACCTCAGTCAGATTGTGAGTGATCCAAGCGATTGTGGAACTTGCGCCCACTAATCAGTGTACAAAAATTGCGTAGTGGTGAGAGAGACGCGTTATAATACGCTCGTTATAATTGTGTAATTGATGTTTGATTTATTTAATGCTCTAAGGATAATTTTATTGCTATTGTTAATACAATTACTGACGAAAACGAGATTAGGACTACTTAAGTATTATATTGATGCAGCGCCTCCTGGTGACCAATGAGGTTTTTAATTTCGAAACTTGATGGAATCTATATCAGAATCAGAACTATCAGATCATCACTTCTGAACGGCTGCACCTATTTCGCTAATTTTTTTTTTGAGTTTGTAAATGTTTCTTGAGGAGCTCGATGGCGCAGCGGCTAGCGTGTTCGGCTTGCGATCTTGCCCGCTAAGCAACTTTCGCAATGCCGGGTCGCTGGATGGGTGACCATATTTAAAACATCTCGAGCTCCTCCGTGCTTCGGAAGGCACGTTAAGCCGTTGGTCCCGGTTGTTGTCGTAAGATGACAGTCGTTGAAACCCATCAACCCGCATTGGGCCAGCGCGGTGGGTTATGGCCCAATATCTCCACGTGCTATTATTCACGTGGAAGGCCTGTGCCCAGCAGTGAGACATTTAAGGGTAAAATTAAAAAAAAAAGGTTTCTTAGCATCAAAGAATTTTTTTGGGAATTCGCCACGGGATACGATACGAGGTGTTCTTGCGGACGAAGTCGCGGGTGGGCTCTAGCGGCCCTAAGTATTTATGTAGCTATGGTAGGTAGTAATGTTTTAAACTTATAATAATTATGAAAAGGTGCCTATGTATAATACAGGGTGTAAAATACTCATAAGCCTAAACATTACGCTTAACGTACATCAAAACAAGTAAGTAATAAGTATTCTGCATAAACATTTGCAGGGAAACTACTTTTATTTTTGTCAAAACAGCTGTTTTCTACAGTCGTGCGATTCTCTAAGCTAAAGCCTTGATAGTTGCGGCTGCCGCAGCGCTGAGAAATGACTCTGTCTCTTTCATATTCATAGAATTGGAAAGAGACAGCAGATCACAGCCGTGCGCGCAGCGTCTATGTGTCGCTTAGAGAATCGCATAGCTGCACGCAATCTAATGCGCGCACAGTCTGTTTCATGCAAGTGAGAGTCAGGTAAGGGTTTCGTATTCGTCATATTTAAGTAATTAAAATTTGCAAAAAAAAACCCTGTCCTGACAATTACGAAGACAACAGAAAAAAACCGGTCAAATGCAAGTCAGACTCGTCCATGAAGGGTTCCGTAGCAGCAAGTAACATCATATAAAAGTTCTTGTAGTTCGTTTTAGCTTTGATCGATGTTTTAATAATAGTGTATTTTTTTAAATTAATTAATCTATGACGTATTAAAAAAATACTTACTATACTAGATCTCGTTCAATCCAATTTTCGATTATTTTAGTTTTATCATTCTCTTATTTTAGAAGTTACAGGGGGGGACACATTTTACCACTTTGGAAGTGTCTCTCGCGCAAACTATTCAATTATCATTTTTGAAGACCTATCCATAGATACCCCACACGGTTGGGTTAGATGAAAAAAAAAACATTGAGTTTCAGTTCAAAGTATGGGGAACCCCCAAAATGTATTGTTTTTTTTCTATTTTTGTGTGAAAATCTTAATGCGGTTCACATAATACTGAAGTGTATACGTAGACTTTAAGACATATATACCTATTACCTATATAATCTGCATGTTGTATCGATATATTACATTGGATTAGTATCAAACCATCATTAAGCCTGAACGGTTGTTTGATTTCCCTTCATGGCGACCCTGCCAATTTTGGGTCGACTCGCGAGCGCGGATCGTATTACCGTGTGCATTTGTCAGTGAAGAAAAATTTAATAATGGAACATTATAATTCGGCGTCCGTAACGCAACGATCTATCTGTGTCGTAAAATCAGTGAAAATATAGAGTTTTATTTTATATAAAATGGGTAAATATCAGTCAAAGCAAGAAGACATTGTAATTGCCCAAAATGCTTCTGGAGGAAGTAACTCTGCGTCGGCGACGGAAGATTTAAAATATCATGTTAGCACCACCAATATATTACTTATTGTGATTATAACTTTAATCGCATTGGGGAGCCTAGTCTGCTTTTATAAGTACTACAAGAAAACCCATAAGAAATGGATGCGGCGAGAAATAACCCTGAATGATTTACGTCGATCGCTTCGTCTGCGACCAGTACCTGCTGCTGTGGGAAGAGAACAACTGGAGTACCAAACTACAAAAATGGACCAAGTTTAAGTGAATACGTGAAAAGCATAATTAGTGCAGTGAAAAGTTAATGAGTGAAAATTTCGAGTATCGTTATAAGTGATGGTTAACTTTTTAAATATAGTTTAGAAACATTAACGTAGTGTAGTGCGTATTATTTTATTATGAATGAATTATTCATTCCTGTAATTCTATTTTAATATTGTTAAAGTAGCTTAAAGATGTTCAGTGTAGACACAATATGTTTATCTGCGTGACAAATATGGAAAGAAGCCACATTCCAATGTGTAATTGTTACGATCATCCTGGAGCCCCTACCATGGTAACTCGTGCGAGATGGTGAGTTGTACTGATTAATATTGTTTTATGTTTTATGGGAATGGAAAATGAATTATTACAATGTTTAACGGAAATAACAAATATTAGAAAGTATTTAGTAAAAAAAGGTAAATCTCGATTTTTAGGAAATGTGATTAAAAATAAATTATCGGAAACTGAAGTTATTTATAATAAAGGTTCTACAATTGTAACTTTATTAACGAACGAAAAAGACATTAAACCTGAGGTTTTGGATTCATACTTGTCTATTTGGAATAGTATAAAAGTTTTACATAGTAATATTTTATTGTTATGTACAAAACCGACCGAAGAGAGTAGTAGTAGTGATAATAGTGACTATAGTGATCCTAGTGAATATTCATCTTTAAAAATGGAGTTTGATCTGAAAACTGCATGTAATTTGATCCCAGTTATGGATGGTAATGAAAAAACTGTAAAAACTCTCATAGACGCGGTAGAAATGTACTCTGATATGCTATCTGATTCCGGGAATAAATTATTAATTAAATTTGTTCTGAAAAGTAGATTGACAGAAAATGCTAAATTGTCTTTATCTTCGGAATACAGTTCTGTAAAAGCTCTTATCAAAGATATAAGGGAAACTTTGCTTACTAAAAAGTCATTTACTGCCATACAATCTCGATTACAAAATATAACACAAGGTTATCGTTCAGTAGCTCATTATGGAGTCGAAATTGAAAAACTATTTTCAGACCTAACAATATCACCGGCAGACGGTGATACCGAGAAATACGGAATATTAAAACCCTTAAACGAAAAACTGGCTGTAAAAAGATTTTCAGACGGTTTTCGTGATTCTCGGCTTAGCACAATTATCGCTGCGAGGAACTATGAGCACCTGAAGGATGCTATACAAGCGGCGAAAGATGAGGAGTTGTATGGAGCATCGACATCGAGAGATGAAGGTGTCATGCAATTTTCACACAGAGGAAGAGGTAAGTCATTTTATAACAATTATTCTAGAGGACAACATAACAGTCGTGCCAGAGGTGACCAGTACAATCGGCGGCGGTATGTTAATAATACGCCAAGAGGTAAATATTATGGTAGTGGTAATAGATCGCGCCCAGTTCGTTACCCAAATCGCGGAATAAACAGACAGAGTGATAACCGTTCGAGTTATCATAACACTCGTGGTAGTGGAAACTTTAGGCAGCGAGTATTTTATTCGCAACCAACTAGCCACAATACGGAAACTACAGTTTCAAACACGGAAGAAAACGGGTTTCAGTTTTTTCGATCTTAAGGATTATATCTTTACATTAAATGGTCAAACTAAATTTGTTTCTTTTTTTGTAGGGAATAAAAAGTACTGTGATTCATTACCGAGAAATATCGCTATACATAGAGATGACACAATAATCAACGGTATAGGTGGTCAGATTAAATCACCGGGTTATGTTTATATGAATTTGATACATCGTGACCTAAGTGACCAGTTATTGAGAGCTGACTTTAATCATAACTTTTATGTTTTTAATAACGTTTCTTTAAAGGCGGATGGAATTCTAGGACTTGACTTCTTGAGTAAGTACGGATCTAATATCAATCTCGACACAAATGTCATCACACTTTACAAAGAAGGAATGGAATATTGTTTATCGCTTTGTAATGAAATTAATTACTCGTGTAATACTTTGTTTATTCCAGCACGAAGTGAATCTATTCATTATTTATTTACTGATTCAGAATTAAAGGATGACAGCGTTATCTTGGCAAAACAATTAACGGAGGAAGTTTTTTTGGCAGGTTCTATTGTAAAAATAAAAAATAATAGAATCCCAGTAAAAATTTTAAATACTAGTCAACAAGATGTAGTGTTACCAGCTTTTCAACCAATGTTGCATTCACTACAACAGTACGATATTTGTGAATTTACGTAATGTACAAAAAATTTAGAGAGAGTAAATAAATTATTAAATACTATAGATTTAAAAAATCTTAATACTGAGGAACAAAGTTCTATTCGGCAGATATGTTCTAAATACGCTGATGTATTCTTTTTGACAGGATATAAATTGACAACTACAAATATTTATGAACAGACTATAACTTTAAAAGCCAACACAAGCCCTGTCTACGTAAAACAATATAGATTACCACAATCTTTAAAGAAGGAAGTAGACAAACAAATTAAAAAGTTGATTGATAGTGACATTATAGATGAAGCAAAGAGTGAGTGGTCAAGCCCGATCTTATTGATACCTAAGAAAAGTTTTAATCAAGATAATAAATGGCGATTGGTAGTTGATTATAGGAAATTAAATAATTGTATCGTGGATGATAAGTTCCCATTGCCAAATATAACAGAAATTTTGGACTCACTCTCTGGTGCTATCTATTTCTCACATTTAGACTTATATCAAGGATACTATCAGGTAGGTTTAAATGAGCATAGTAGAGAGAGTACAGCCTTCACTACAAGCTCAGGCCAGTACCAGATGAAAAGATTACCGATGGGACTTAAGACCAGTCCAAGTGCTTTTAGTCGCGTGATGTCTGTAGCTATGTCTGGATTAACTTTCGAGCAGTGTTTCGTGTACTTAGATGACCTTATTGTGTTTGGGAGAAGTTTGGATATTCACAGTAAACACCTAATTAACGTAATGGAAAGACTAAGAAAAGTTAATTTAAAATTAAACCCTGAAAAATGTAAATTTTTGCAAAAGGAAATATTATATTTAGGACATCTTGTAACAGCAGAAGGAGTATTGCCCGATAATTCAAAAATAGAAGTCTTACAAAAATATCCTGAACCTAAAAATGCAGAGGAAGTAAAAAGATTTGTTGCTTTTTGTAACTATTATAGGAAGTTCGTTCACAATTTTGCGGAAACTACAGCTCCATTGAATCAATTAACTAGAAAAAATGTACCTTTTATATGGTCTACAGATTGTAAAAAATCATTTGATACATTAAAAAAGGCGTTAACGACTCCTCCAGTACTTCAATTCCTGATTTTTCAGAAAATAATGAATTTATAATCAAACAGACGCTTCAGGTTTAGCTGTCGGAGCAGTGTTGTGTAACAATAACATGAAACCAGTAGCGTATGCCAGTAGGCCATTAAACAAAGCCGAAAGAAACTATCCCACGATTCAAAAAGAATTAGTGGCGATAGTATGGGCTGTAAAGTATTTCAGACCGTATGTTTATGGAAGGTTATTTTCGATTATGACTGACCATAAACCTTTAATATATTTATTTTCAATGAAAGACCCTTCGAGCAGGCTTTTAAAATTCAGATTGGCATTGGAAGAATATAATTTTAAAATTTTGTATATAAAAGGTAAGGAGAATAGCGTAGCAGACGCTCTATCTAGGATTTGTATAACATCAGACACGTTAAAAACTATGAATGAAGAGGTAGTGAATGTTATGACGAGAGCGCAAAGAAGATGTATGAATGAGAAAACTGATTCACAACAGTTTAGTAAATCTAGTAGCAGTAGGTCTGATCAACCAAATGTAGTAGAGTTGCTAAAAATGCCTAAGGACTTTGTAGAATTAACGTTTATCAGAAATGACGAATTAACTCGAGTTAAAACTGTGAATAAGGTATACCTAGAAAGTAAATGTTTTATCTATTATGAAAAGAAACGCGTTATTTATATAAATATCAACTGGCAGTCGCATTTTACGCGAGCCGAATTTGTGACTGAGTTGATGAAATTTTGTAAAAGAATTAAATTAAATAATGAACTATGCATAGTAAGAAATGAAAGGAATAAGATGTTTATTAAAGATTTATTAACTGAGATAAAATCAAGTAAGGATTGGACCGGTCCACGAATTTGTATAGTAAGAGGTATTAGAAAAATTGATAATGAAGAAGAGAGAAAGTACATATTAAACGACTATCATTTACTACCCACCAGCGGCCATGCAGGTATGCGTAGAATGACAAACAATATTAAGAGAAATTTCTTTTGGCCAGGACTAGAAAAAGACGTTCAAGATTTAGTGAGCAAGTGCTCAAAATGTCTAAAAATGAAACAAGGTAAGTACATTAGAGAGCCCATGGAAATTACGACCACAGCGGCTCATGCTTTTGATAAAATATATCTCGACCTTGTAGGCCCGCTACAAAAAGACTTTGAAGATAATCGGTATATCTTGACCATCCAATGTGAGCTCACGAAATTTGTGGAAGTGTATCCACTTAAGAACAAAGAAACTGAAACTGTAGCTAAGGAATTAGTTGATAAGTTTATATTAAGGTTTGTTATACCCAATACCATCGCAACAGATCGCGGAACGGAGTTTATCTCATCAGTAATGGAACAGGTATGTACAATTTTAGAAATAGAAAAAATTAATTCAACGGCATATCATCACCAATCAATAGGAGCTTTAGAAAACGCTCATAAAAATTTAGGCACGTTTTTACGAATTCGGTGTGACGGTGATAAGGAGACATGGAGTCATTGGCTACCATTTTGGTGTTACAGTTTTAACAATACTGTCCATACTGAGACTAAATATACTCCATTCGAACTAGTATTTGGTAAACCTAGTAAAATTCCTTGTAGAGTAAGTGAGTAACCATTATATAATCCAGAGAGCTATCCTTTAGATATGAAATATCGGTTGCAAGTAGCCCAGCAGGATGCTCGCAATAATTTAATTTCTAGCAAAGAAAAACGTAAAATTGTTTATGATAAAAATGTAAATCATATAGAATATAACAAAGGTCAATTGATATTAATAAAAAATGAAACTGGTGGAAAATTAGATTCTAAGTATAGTGGTCCTTTTATTGTTTTGGAAGACTTAGGAGTCAACGTAAAAATTTCTAAAAATAAGTGTGTAGACATTATTCATAAGAAAAGGACGAAATTATATGTCCAGTAATATTGTATAAGTTAATATATATATATATTTAAAAAAAAAACCAAATGTAGCCCTTTATTTTTTTTTCTTTTACCCGGAAGGTGAAGTGTATACGTAGACTTTAAGACATATATACCTATTACCTATATAATCTGCATGTTGTATCGATATATTATATTGGATTTGTATTAAACCATCATTTAGCCTGAACGGTTGTTTGATTTCCCTTCAATACATCTACTTAGCAAGTTTCAACAGTATAGTTCTTATAGTTTCGGAAAAAAGTGGCTGTGATATACGGACGGACAGACAGACAGACATGACGAATCCATTGCCATTTGGCTACGGAACCCTAAAAAACAAGCCAAATACCTACGCCCTTCTAAAGTGATGGGCGTACAAACATCTCGGCAATTGATTTTTATTAATATAGATTAACAATCCACAAACCTGATTGATAAATCAGTGATCACCACATGTACTGCAAATTGTTATAATGCAAATTATGTAAAAAAATATAATGTTATTGTATAATTTCACAGACTGTTACATAATATACTTTAAAATACGAAGCAAAAAAAAACGTATTGAATCGTTTACGTCTTTATTCCGTTATAGTCTAATACTAAACACTGAAAAAAAAATCTAGTCTTTTTGCAGACTTGAGCCGTGTAAAAATAAGTAAAGTCTTTGTTAAAGGCCTTATAAGAGTGAGTTTCTTCTTACATTTTTCTTGTTTCTTGTTTATTTCTTGTCTCTCGCACCACTTAATACATACTCACGCTCGATTCTAAAATCACATCACCGCACAGTACCGTATTGTTCCATACAGTACAATCAGTTCCACTTATCATAAGTTTTAAAGGTGAAATTGCAGTTAAGAATAAATATTCATCTGTCATATTAGGATTCGAAAACCACTGCTTGTACAGTCACGAGCAAAAATATGTAAACAATTGTTACTCTTAATACAATGGAATAAGAGTCAAAGTGTATACATATTGGTGCTCGTGACTGTACGTTCTGTTTCCAGAACTGCCATCAAACCCATATTTACACACCAAAGTCAAACTTTCATCTTCAGTTAAACACTCCGTATTAGTGATTTTTAATAAGCTTTGAGCAGTAACATGTAATAAATCTTGCAAGTCAACCTCAACTGCAAACTCGGTTGCAGTAACATTTTTGGGTAGTAATCGGTTTTTACATTGTTTTATTGCATATAAGCTAGGAAAGCAGTCTTTATGTAAAGTATTTACTGTCGACCGTAACATGTTATATTTTCTTTCGGATAAATCTAAATCCAAGTAAAGTGCTTGTTCCGGAGAAAGAGCTGAAAAGCAAAATCTTTATTTGAATCAGACAAACGCGTAGATTCTTGAGCCGCGAACTGCAATTCTTCTGAATCGTATCCTTCAACTAAGTGTTTTACACGCTTTCGTATGGTTTTTAAACTAAAGTTATCAAACGGCATTTTAGGACGACCCCAGTGGCTACATTTAGACATAGAACCTTATTTAGACTTTAGAATAGGTCTTAGAGTATCCATCATATATATATCAGATTCAAGCCATTCTTTATAGTCAGTCAGAAATCGGTCTTCTTTTCGAGCTGATTTTTGCTAGAAGTCATCGTCCATTTTGAGGCAAAAATAAAGTGCAATCTGGTTAAAATGCTTTTCAGCCTCTTGAAGGTTATTACAATGTTCGAAAAATAACATAAGTTTACTTAAAACATTTTTCTTATTGTTACATTTTTTTTCTTAAAATCCATGCCTCACAGAGGTCATTATTTTTAATAGCCGGCTCTTGCACTACAAATGAAAAATACATATATTGGCGCAAACCTCCGCAAAATAAAACATACATAATCAGATTGTTAAAACATTCAGCTACAAGATGGCATTTAAACCAAAAAGGTGTTTTTAGGTGTATTTTAGAAAACCTACAACCAAACTTAACATATTTTATTTATTTCTCACGCTTTTCGACAAAAAGTTAAAATGCCATATCTTATTAACATTTATGTGAAATCCTATTTTAAAAACTGATTCTAAATGTACATACCTAACGCTGCATAAGACATTTTGTACTTTTTTGATAACTTTCACAAGTTAATTGGGAAAAACGACGTCTTGTTAACAATTCTACTATGCGCGACAAGGAATATTATTAATAAATCAATATCAACTTTGACGCGAAGTACCGGTAACGTTTCCAATGAATAAATTTGATATTGTGTGACATTGAATGCAGTACCTATTAATAATCATTTGTGGGTAGTTCAATTTATTTTATCTCATTTGTCAAAATTGGACTTTTGTGTATGGGACGACGCACTGTGCACCGGTTTAAATTAAAGAAATTGTAATGGTGAGAAGTTAGACATCTAATAAAGGGTGTCACAGAATTAATGCAAGAGAGAGTAATTTAAATAGAAAACCCAGTTTTTAGAAGTTTTTTTTTATTCATTTATAAAGTAAATAGAATAGGCATACTTATGGAATAACATATTGGGCAAAGGCCTTCACGACTTTGCTGGCACATAAGTACACACTCTTTTGTCGAAATATTGCATGACAATTTTTCATAATGTGGTTTAATTTCGTTGATGCAGCGTCGAATTTCCTGTTTTAATGCACGGGTGGATGTGCGCTTGTTGACATACACCTTTGACATGTATAAACCTTCTACTTCAAACAACCCCAAAAGTTAAATCTGGTGGTTCTAATCACCGAAACGAGAGTATCGACCGACGTTTGCTGCATCAACGAAATTCAACCACATTTATGCAAAACGGTCATGTAAAATTTTACCAAAAAAAAAGCGTATGTAGCAGCAAATCTGGAAGGCCATTCGCCCAATGTGTTAGTAACCCTATCCTATTGACTTTATAATTCAATAAGCAATAACAATAAAAGTACTGAAAATAAAAGCCCAGGCTTTTATTTAAATCAAATCTTGCGTTAATTCTAGGACAGCCGTTATAAGTGGTCTAATAATAATAACGTCTGGATAAGTTATTGTTCTTTTTTAAGTATTTATAAATTATTCTTACCATTTCCTAAATCATATTACTTTTTTATATTAAAACTGAAAAGAAACACTCGAGATAAGACTTGCCTGAGGTGCTTGAGACATTGGTTTTCTCATAAGTATTATTTTTGTTTACGAACTCAGTTTATTTGTTATACGTTATTAGCCAGTGTTGTTTTGTTCAATGTTTAAGAATTTTAGGTAAGTGAATAGGTATCATGCAAGAATTAAAACAAAATTTAATAAAATCTATTGTTTATATTTGTAAATATATAATGGATAAATTAACACGTTTTGAAATAAATTAATATAGGTCTAGAGTTGTTCCATAAAACATTTTTCGTTATATTCTTTCTCTATATTTAATAGATGTAGGTATCTAATATTTCTTAAAGGTCTAATCTATGCAAACTTGATTCTCAAACTCCATAGAATTTGTCATTCTTATCAATCTCAAAAGTTATCATTTTTAGCATTTATTTCTGAATTGATAGGTAGTAATTTATTGTAAATCACATTTTTCCAAGTAAGTAGTCATGATAACTTAGAAGAGAAATGGAAATAATGCCACAGTGATTCTATAATCGATAATTTTTTTAAGACACATAATCCATACTAAACTTATTGAGGTATAATATATCAGGCAAAAAGTGTACTAGAAGTAGCACATCGTATTAAAATAATAACATTTTTTCTCTTAAGTATTCCTCGCAGATAAACATTTATTGAGTAAATACACATCTTTCACAGTCAAATTTTTCGTTCGCTATGAAATGCATTATACATTATAGAGAGCTCGGATAGCGATCACGCAGAGGCTGTTCAATATTATGTGATGCTCATATATTAATTTTCTTGTATAATACGTACTAACAAATTATATTTCATATGTTTTTACACTTCTCCAACATTTTTATTTTAACACATTAACATAAACATTTCAATATTTAATATAATTGTAATATCTATAATTTATTAAAATCAATCATTTGGAACACATTCTGGACCTTTTAGCATTAGGTACAATATAAAATAACATCGCCTATTCTAACATGATATCAGTAAAATATTAACACGCTCACATTCAACATTAAGGATATAAATAATAATCTACACGAATAATAAATAGAATTATTAATATCACAGTAGAGCAACTGCCAGCTATTTTAAACCTTCGACATGTTGTTAAACACAAAGTGATATATCTGAATAAGTCGATTGGTGTGCGTCACGTGAACTAATTTGTAAAACACCAATAGCAACGAAGACATTACGGAGCTGACAGTCCCGGTAAAACCTGCTGTGATATTGACAACTAAACAAGTATCAGAACGAAGAGCAACTTCTCGAAACAACATCCTTTGATCATAATGTTGTTTGCAACCTTACAACTACTGGTAACTAACGACGACGCATCGAGATATCTCTGGTCTAAGGACAAACTATGACACTATACATTTTATTAAACTGATTAAAAAAACCCCGTTTTTATCAATACGAAGACACAGTACACAAGATAAAGTATTGCTGTCCGTATCTTGAAGCTACCGGTGAATAGGTTCAGGGAAATGCTGTTCTTATACATGTATTGCGGATATAAATATTATATACAATATTCATTAATAATAAGAAATGTATGTGATTAATTAATCAACGCTTTGAAATAACTTACAATATCACCGTAATATGAACTTAATATTAAGGTCCATTCGGTTAACACAGCGCGGTGGAGCACAAAAATATTTTCGTTATAACGAGGCTTTATATAACAACAAATTTCGTTGTAAAACGTCATAAATAGATTGATCGAGTCCTGAGGAGAGGTCAGCGATTGGTGCTCGGCCACGCTGCTGTGTTGGAAGGAGATGTAAGTATCTATAACAGGAGACATATTTTCAGAGTTGCGATTGCCCACATAAAGGTTCAGTATGTTTCAGGATAATAAACTATATCAATTTATTTACATAAAATCCATACAATATGAACCAAATTGCAATTAGGTACTAAAAGTTATTCATAATTTTATATTCTCATTTATTTATAGATATGATATATTTAGAAACAATAGTGCCATAAATCTATTGGGAGAAAATACATTCTAGTTTAGGTACTAACAATAACTTCAAAATTATTTTTAACATACTAAACATATTGAAAGTTGAAATGGTTCTAAAGTCACGTTTTAGGATAATATAATTTTATGTATATTTAATAGACGTGCTAACTTACAGTGGTAGATCGAGTGTTATGTTCAAATTGGCTAGAATTTCAGATGTTAAGAAACCTAGCTCGTTTCCAGCCAGTTTTTCCATTGAAAAACAGAATGGCAGTTCAATACATTAATTTCGAGAGATCTTAAATATTGTAAATTTACATATTTACACGAGTGATCTTATTTTACAGAAACGATACCATTATGTTTCGTTAGATAGCGCAAGAGTTAGAATTTACCATTTTCTTTTGATTCACGAATATTAAGCAAGCTATTTGTTCACGTCGATAATGTTGTTAATTTATTAAGAACGATTTAGTTAAGATTAAGTTCAATAAAAAAAGCATCAAATTTAACAAGAAAATAAATTTAAATAAAATTGCACAATAACTAAACTGTGTCTACTCTACGCAATAATAATAATGATAGATCTAAGTACGAAAGCGAGGCTCGTCTGCCTTAAATAGATTATGCGGCCGTCTCACCAGCTTTACTAATAAATTATGAACTGTGCCTTAAAAGTAACATTATTTTAACACTATTCAGTATAAAAATCACTCGATACGTTATTCTGTTATGATATCGACCGAAACAAATTTAATAACGAATAAGACTTAGAGGTGGACTAGCGGCCGTGTCAGAGGGCTCCAGCACTCCTTTGTCCTCATGGAGACATCTGAGTGTCGCTTATACGATGAGTCGTCATACCATGTCTTCATTCATGTCTGCCGTACCACGTGTTTCACTCTCTGTTTATCCTAAAACTATTTATTACCAACTTGAACTCAATCTCAAAGGTGGCGGTAAGGGGCGCTTTGATCATAAATGAATTTGTCTCAATTATGCTCATTTGTACTGATATGTTAACATTTACTTTTGTTTAATATTATGACTTTGGTGTTGAGTGCAGTATAAAATTGAGCAAATTTTGGCTAAATAAATTAATACGTACATTATCTACATGTGGCTTAGTAAAAATAAAGTGTCTTTATTCATCAAAATAATAAAATTCATCTACGACCTAATATAAAATACCATAAAATATGGAAAAAAAACTATGATTTATGAAAACGTTACTCTAATAGCTTCGAATATAAATTGAGATCGGTAAAGACATTACGTTCATGAATCCGATGTGGGACATGTTGCAGCGGTTTCTGCTGCCCATTTTCTATTAAATTGCCAGAAATCATCAAACAATAAACGTAGGAAGGACTTGATTCATTTTAATGTTTAGAAAACATGATAATAACCAGTGAACAACTGGAAAGACAGCGTACTGGATTCTAGAAGCTCAAAGTCAGCCAGCTTTTATGTAGTGAAGGATTTGCGCAATAAACGAATTTATACATTGTAATATATTTATGTAATCGTAACTACAACATCGTATTGAAAGATATTATCCATATGAAAATAAAATGTTTACGTCCATAGTATACTACTAAAGACATATAACTGTAAATTAATTACAAACGTAACATATTTATTGTAGTGTCTAATATTATCTATTAAATACTATAATTATGACTTCAACTTAAAATAATCTATGCCTAACATTAACCTAAGCCGCTGTTATATCTAGATCCTTACAATATGGCAGTTGTCAATTCGCTAGCTGAGTTGTCAAAGTTTATTTAACTTCTAGCTTTAGACATAAATCATTTGGTTCTGGGAGCGCGCTATATCGTTGCTGCTACGGAAATATTGATTAGAATCTGCTAAAATGACAACTTTTATGATGTTTTATCACAACCATTATTGCAATGAAAATATATATTTGGTAATAATCGCAGGTACGTCACGTAAAATACAACAAATATGTTTCAAATTTTGTTTTGAATTTTAGTATTTATACTAAGCCATTGGCACCCTGTAACTGATATTTATTAAGACATTGCGTTTGGCAAGAAAATATATCGGTTAAATTTTTATTTTTTATCTGTTACGAAATTATGATCCAAAAATATTTTTGTATTTGAAGCATAAAATAGAGTCTGTCTCTAAATTATCACTTTACTTTATATTATCATACCTTATTATTATATTATTATATTATTATTAAATCAATTGTAAGTATTTATATGTTTACAATTATTAATTGCACTTATACGTACATATTTTTAAATGCTTAAAGATAGAACGCATAATATATCAAGAAGCGTGATGCACTTATTTGGGACAAACTCTATTTTTTTGTCAGATCTGCGTTTTTATTCCTGAGATCTAGGTTTCAACGTATACAGAGTCTGTGAAAACGTGTTTGTAAAGCATCAATTTAATTTAGACGGATCACTTCATCACACGAGTCGATTATCACGATAAACGATCACGCGTTAATTTGCAAAGAACATTTTAAATTGTACCTTAAATGGGATCAGTTACGTATATTGCATTTGATTCTTAATTTTGTCAGTATAATTTTAATCTATGTACTTCTATTCAACAGTGAGTTACTATGGTGTTCACCATAGGGAGATTAATTAACTTCTTATACGGCTTAGTTGTGCGTTCCAATTTTACACGTCAGCACCGAAGGCTAGGTCAAGTGAACGCGTGCAACTACGTGCCTCCAAACGAGAGTGATAAGATGCACTAGCGTATCGAAAGTATTGAAAATTGAAACAGAATTATAACTACTAACAGTGAATTTATGATACAACATTAAAAATAAAATCGGTGAACTTGTCATTGTTCCCCAACGAAAAGACTTAAACGCGTTCCAACAAAAAAGTAATAATTATAAACGTCAAACATCTTTATCCAGAATTGGCACATATTTTTATATGTAACGTGACTGTATGTCGTCTTGGAGATATTCGTTACGTTATTCAAAATATCAATCATACATCCACTTAACACGTATAACATTTTAATGTAACGAATCTTGGTAACTGTAAACGTATGTGGAAAACCGCGTCGAGGTCCAACGTGAATGTCACATCGACGTGTTGGGTAATAGCTAAATTAAAATTAAAACACGTCACTATGTAACCGTACAAAATTTTTCGATTAAACGATCACATTAATTAAGTAACAATACTATTTAAAATATAATTAATATATTATGTACACATCCCCAAACATTGCTTGAATTTTTTAATAATATAAAGTATTTAATTATAATATTCATCGTATAATAATATTTACAAATTTAATCTTCATTTTATAATACTTAAAAATAATATTGCAGCTCGCATCGCCTTCACTTTATTTGTTTGTATCGGTATTCCGCTCCGTTTCCTTCATTTATCACATTCCATAAGATCGCGTTCACTGTTGTTTGTGAGGAGGCTACATACAGAAATGTATAATACTCAAAAAACAGGTGGTATTGGAAGTAAAACTCCTTCGAGCATCGTCCAACGTATATTTTTACTTTACTTTAAAGTATATGTTTGAGCCCTCCCTATGATCACAGCGAATCATTTCACAACTCGTGATGTTTCGTGTCCTCCCTTATTTTGGGTCAATAGTGATGTTTCCGTCAATTTCCAATTTCATTCCATGCATCGTAGTGGTCATCAAGTTACAATTGCCATGTCTGCGACAAATAATGGGCACGGTGATTCCGAATATAAGTTCTTGTACAATGAGATAACTAATACCATAGCTTTAAAGGTCAGCTAAATGAAAGTTAATTCAATAGAGTGTCATTATGATTATTTTTGAATGTTTGATGATTTACGTACTCAACAATTATTAAAGTCTGTAGCCACAAACTTATTTTTATTCTGAAATAAATAAAGCCAATGTAAGTGCAGCGTTAGATTTCTGCGCAAACACCCGTTTCACGGATCGGGGCCGGGGGAATTTGACAAAACCTTTCTATCTCTTACTTACGTTACGAAAAGGACCAGCACATGCCATCGTTTGTACCCAAATGTCGCAGACATCACAATGAACTTGCCCGAAGCAGAGACACAGACCACAGTCCGGCGCCGGCGCCGCACGCGCAACGCTGAGTATTGTCTCATTGTTTTAAGACCACCAATGTTCACTACAAAGATATGTTCATAAAAATTTAAAAGTCTAAAACATGTTTTGTAGTCTTTTCGTCGAATCTGAGATAGCTTACAAGACTAATTCATAAAAAGTAGTTTTGTTTCATTATTATCTAGTAATTCAGTCAATATACATTTCATTTTAGTGATTAATATCACCGAAGTAATTTCGACTGGAATATTATACCGAGTCGAGTATAATATTGTCCGAGCGAGTGAGTCGCGCATGTCATACAATGCGTGGCGCATACGTTCGGCGCGAGCAGTGTGGAAACATCGGCGCGCCATGTACGCTAGGTACTTTCTAGCACATTCGAAAATGTGGACGGAATTCACTGACTTCATAATGTTTATAACGATTTCACTACTGGAAGCGTTAATGAAGCCAAGGACAGTACAAAAATATATCTTAATCACATCCCATTACAGATGTTACTCTACGAAATCAATGACTATACGCGGCAGTACAGCTAAATACATATTTTAAAATAAATATTATATGTCGAGAATATATAAGATATTTAACAAAATACACAAAGATATGTTATAAAAAGATAAATGATATTTAATAGATGCCTAAATGTTTTGTAACCGAACTGGCATAGTGCTATAATCCGATCTCGATAGCACCGTTAATAACTTTGTTGCATTGTCAGGGCAGTATCGGTTTCATGAAAATTTTAATTTATAAAACTGAAATATTATGCATTATGAGAATATGTTTGTGTTTGATTGTATCTAAAAAAAAGTACATAAAAATACATAATAAATACAAATTGCTGTTCAGTAAATACCTACTTATAAAAATCTATGTTTAGCTTGAATGTGGCTAAAATAGCATCATGCAACATCATCAACAATCATGAATCCAGTCTGTAGGTAATCGTTGCTTGGTATGGTAATGTTTGCACACTGCTCCGTGTCAGTCTAACCTTATAATATATCTTACAGCTAATATTCACAGTCTGCAGCCGAGAGCGACACGCGTTTTCGCATGCACGTCACAGTAAAGGCGAATCTACTGCGCTACAAAAATACGTGGGCAATGTCCATATTATGCAGTCAAAATACGAGCCACATTTCGAAGAGCAAAAAATATGTCTCCTTCACAATTCATTATCCAATATAAGTATTATATTAATATTTCTCTTTAATATTAAATAAAACATTTAATAATATACCATCTTTAGAGATCACGACTTGCACAGTTAGTTGCACTCGCAAATTGTCTAAACAATAGTGTTAGTTTGTTTTGAGGAGTAGAGTGAGGCGCGTCGCGGCGACCGCGCGTCGTATGCGCTAGTCGCCGAATCGCGTGCACGCCTTTTTCCACTTGCACTGCGTGCACCAGAGATCGCGCTGGTCCATGCCGTATACTTTGCGGCACTTCTTGTTGTCTGAGCGCGGCCGCCGCCCGGGGCTACCCGGCGAGCCGTTGGCGCCCGATAGTCTCATGTGCTTCTGTAAATTAATAAACCAAATCAAATAAAAATGTTTCCAAAAGAGAATAAGCCGTGTGCCTTGTGGTATAGAGCTAACTAAAAAAATGCTACCTACTACCAACCCCTCTCTTCCCTTGGATGTCGTAAAAGGCGACTATCGGAATAAAGACTGCACATCACACTAATATTATAAAGGCGAAAGTTTGTGAGTGTGTATGTTTGTTACTTTTTCACGTAAAAACTACTGAATGGATATGGATGAAATTTGGTACAGATATATTTATAACCTGGATTAACACATAGGGTACTTTTTATCCCGATATTCCATGGGAACGAGAACCACACGGGTGAAACCGCGAGCGGCCGCTAGTACAGCATAAAGCGACGATGGGCTCACCACCTATCACGCTGAGCACATGTGCAGTTATAATTTATTGAATCGTGAACTGCTTTTGCGGTTTCATTGCCTATCTCTGATTAATCTATTGGGGATAAAAGCTGTGAACCCATCAAGTAAGTGTCTATAAAAAAGAAAAAAATACTTAATCGAAATGTGTGCAGGATTTTAAACGGTTAGTTCCAGGGAAGTTCTGACATACTCTAAGTCTTTGCAGTGCGATATGGCTATTTAGAAACGAAACAGAGCCTCGATCCTGCTATTTAGAGACGGTCCTAATCAGGTATCAGTGGCCTGATTTGACTTTTTTCCGAATGTTGTCCAAATGTCAGATTTATGCGGCTTCAAAATAGCAAAATCAAGACCCAGTGCAACTAAAGTAAAAATAATATAATTACCGGTGAGTGTGAGGTGGACCAGGAATGCGATATGGGAATGGTGATAGGTCTCGCTGACCCATTCTGCATGGTGGAGAGCAGTCCTTGCCTGAAAAACACATAATTTGTGTTAGACATAGGTAAAGAGTCTGAGAATGACACGAATCAGTATTCAAATGCTTAGTAGTAGTATGTTCTGAGTGGTAGAGCCACGCTGCGTTGCAGTCAGTTCGCCGACAGGTATCGGCCTGTCAGTTGCACCTCGGCGGCGGCGACTAGTACTAACTGACAGGCTGATACCTGCTGGTGAACTGATCGTGTGTGTGCCCTTAATACCACCCTTTCGCAGAATATCGCTGTGAAGCAATGCCACTCGTTGTTCTTATGTTTCATTTGGTGAGTGGAAGAACCGGAGGCTCACCTCTTTGGTGAGTAGAAGTACCGGATGCCCACCTCTCCCCGTTCCCCCCTTTAGAGTAGGGCTTTTGCGGAAGGAGTAGTTCCGCAAAGGTCCTACTCCTTCCCATTCCCACCCAAAGGTTGGAAACGCATCTGCAACTCCTCTGAATTTGCGGGTGTCCATGGGCGGCGAGGATTACTTCCTTTGAAGTAGTCTCCATTTCACATTTTAAAAAAAGTTGCAGGCAATTTGTGCTATTAAGTTACCTGTGGAGCCGTATCGTGTAGCGGCTCACTGAATGAATACTACCACCCCCTCTCTTTCCTTCGGGTGTCGTAAAAGGCGACTAACGGACTAAAGACTGCACGCACACACATCCAACAGCATGAAGCGGCGATGGGCTCACCACCTACCACGCTGAGCACATGTGCAGTTGCAGTTTGGTGTAGCGTGGACTATGGCAGTGGATTGTTTCTGCAGTCCTCATTGCCTAGTCTCTGAGTAACCTTTTAGGGATATGATAGTTCTGAATCTATGTATGGAAGTAGGTTACCTGTAGGAGCCGACCAGCTGCCGCTGGTACTCCGGGTCCTCGTGGGGGGGCCGGCACATGTCTCGGTGGGATAGAGTGGGGGGCGGTGCGGGAGTGGCGATCTCGCGCTCTGTGTAGTAGAACTCCTCCTCGTGGTCACTCTCTCCCTCTTTCTTTGGCCTGGAAGTAAAAAGGTTGGTTTAACACCTTGTCGTCACGATGACTCGTAGAGGTAACAATTGAATTTACTACTGCGTCTGATTTTACGGCAGCTTAGCACTAAATGTAGCTGTTATAGAATTTTACTAACTACATATTATATGGTCAATGCTAACGGTGTAACTCTACATATACGAGTATATATAGGTCAATGCTAACGGGTGTCTTAAGCAATTGTGCACCGCATGAAATCAAACCTGTCGTATTTTTTTTGCTTGAATTTGTGAAGTAGATTTTGATAGTATAGATATGTACTCGTATACTATCAAAATCAATTATATAGGTACATTACTATTTAAGAACCTCCTCCATTTTTCGATATCGTTTTAAAAGAACTTTGCTATCTCTTAATTGACACCTATATTTTTAACGGATAAAATGTTTACTAGAAAAATAAATCAACCAGGAAGCTCGAGTGGGAAGCTTTTTTTCTAGTAAACATTTTATCCGTTCTCTTTAAAGCATTGTGAATGCAAAATTTCAATAATAAAGGTATTTTTATGTTCTTTTTTTAAACTATACCTACTAAAAAGACATTTTTCTGTGTCAAACTTATATAAAATAGCGTACAAACTAAATATTATTTTGTTTTTGTCCTTTTAGATAGGACACTCTGAATCTCGCGAAAGTACATGCCTGTCTTTATGAATCGGTTTGTCCAAGTACATTATTGAGTGCTCAGCCACATAACGAGATGTATTGTGGACTGTCGTCATTAGTATAGGGCACGGTTACGTAAGCCGGCCGGCGCGACGCCGATTGGCGGCGGGCGACCTTGCGAGCTAGCGCGGGTGCGGGCTATGCAACCTTGTCGCTTGCCAACCGTCGCTTCCGGGTCACCAAGAGCTACCCTTTCATACCTCAAGTGCTTCAGTAACACAAAGTTCTATAGCAAAACGTCGATTTCTCTGAAGGCTTGATCTCTGATAACGATTATGTTGCCTTTAAGCCAGATATTTTTTTTTTAATATATTATTAAACCTCTTTTGTTTGCTGCTGAAAGCTTTATCAAATTTCGAGATAAGCATATATTCTGTTACACGTTATTATAGTGTTTATTAATCAGATTGTATGGTTCGATTTCGCATGGCACTCGCCACGCCCGCTAGCTGATTGCGCAATTGCACCCGACACGTGTTGTTCCTTCTGCGCACGTGACCTTTGCTACACGTGCAAGTTAAATTATGCTGCATGTCTTACCATCCGTTAAAAGTCAACGTTACGTGTGTTGCGTAATATAGGTATGCTCGTAAAATTTCAGCTGTAACGAGTGACGTATTGAACTGTTCAATGTGAAAAATTAAAAGGAAAAGTGTTTTTTTTTCCTTTAACTCGATTTCAGCTATGTGCCTTTGATTTTATCGGACTACGATCTAACTACAGTCTGGGCTAGTTAATTAGATTTATAGACGACAATGCTATTTTAAAAGACTTTCAAAAAAGAGATGTGATGATGATGTGTAAGTAGTCTAGTATTAGCAAGGTAACACACCCCAGATGCGACTGCCGTATGTGAGCTTCGATCGCGTTGCACGTGTTGGTGTTGTACCCGCAGCCTCGCCACACGCACTCATACACGACGCTGTTAATCTGCAACAAAACAAGAGAAAAAATGGTTAATATCAACTACCACTAGCAACGAGATGATTTTATATGTATCCGGAATGAGCAGATGCGGTAAACAACTCCACAATTTAATTACAATCATTATTTTTTGTAAACAATTTAGCTGTTTTGTACTTATGTAGTAGTTTGGTTCTAAGAACACTGTATAATTTTTAATCTGTTCATAACAAAAACGAGAAACTCTGTCAAGTGTTTTCCCGATTGACAAGGTCAACTCAAACGTCTTTCTACGTAACAATACGAGTATTGAGCATCGTCAG
This sequence comes from Scoparia ambigualis, assembly GCA_963921215.1. Classification (NCBI taxonomy): domain Eukaryota; kingdom Metazoa; phylum Arthropoda; class Insecta; order Lepidoptera; family Crambidae; genus Scoparia; species Scoparia ambigualis. The sequence continues at coordinate 19,100,189 of OY992503.1, forward strand.
ATAACAAGTAACATACACGGAAGTGGTTCTAGGTCGGCGCGGCCCTGCTTCGCGCCGCGCGCCGCTCCCTCATACCGGCTCACTGGATGCACCGCACTATTCCAATAGAAACAATGGCCGACAAAAAAGTATCTACACAATTGACGAAATAATATATAATCAATCGAGAGCTCTACTTAAACATAGAACGCGAACCAATTGTACTTTGATCCAAATCGGTATTTTAAAGATCGGTGGCATCGAGCAAAAAAAAGACAAAAGCATGCTTACAAAAATGTTCGCTAACTTTTTGTAGGTACCTACCATGAGGAAATTTGATAGAATGCAATTGTGTTTGGTGTGAGCTCGTAACGCTAGCGCTCGGGGCCGAGCTCAGTGAGGCTTGCCAAAGATTCTGCATCGACCTTCTGGCCAATGCCACATTATTTTGGCCACCCGGGCTGAGCTGCCACTGACAACCGTCTTGTTGCTATGCCATTCTTCGCTTTATTTAGATCTGTCGCGGTAATTCGAGTTCGTCTGATTACCGTTTATTGTTGATATGTTACTGACTATTGAAGTAATTTAAGAGCTTTTGGCTAGTGCTTTCGGGTTTTGTGATTTAGCAAGTTAATTAAGCAAGTTTCGCAATGCTGGGTCAAGTTATGTGAATTGTGAAATTCACTTTTGTCGTATACAGCAGTTGTTTAATCCCACTAACCAGCATTGGGGCCAGTTAGGGCCTATTTTCCCGGTTCATGTGGCAAGGCATGAACCAGCAGTGGGTCGTTTATATCCTGATAATGATATAGTGGTTGTAACTGCTGCCGACCAGAAAAATATTGGATGCAAGCTAAAATCTAGAGCTCTGTCAAGTAATTGTTCCAGAATTAGGTTGCGCATACGAAAACAAATAGCTGTTAGTACTCTGCCTGGCAACGGAGGCTATATCAAGTGCATTAGGAAGTAGGTCAGGTCAGGCAGCCGGACGCGGGGCGCGGGGGGTGGGAAGGCCACGATCTAGGTCGCATCACCACGGCCAAGGGTGGTCTGCGAAGGTTGCGTTCCTTTGTTATATTTGAGGACGCAAGTGCACTAAGAACAGCTTTCGTCTTAATTGATGAGCTATCAATAATAATTACGTATGAATTGTTTGCTACAAAAAGTTTGCATATTAGCAGTTGCACGCACCTACTTTTTAATACCTGGATTCATCAAACTGCATCAACAACCGTCTTGTCTTAATTAATCGACTATTAATAGTAATACGATGGTATCATGTGTATGTGAGTACGAATATTTATCATTCTATAAAATGCTTCTCATGTTAGGAGGAGTTGCACCCATTTATCAATTCCTGGAAACTTTATATCAGTTCGCAGTATTATTTGTGCCAGTAAGCACATGATGACGCATATAAATAGGTTTGTAACAAATATTAAATGATTCATATTGCATGACGCATCTTTCGGGATAGAATACTAAGGTTTATTGAGCAATCCCAATTTTATTATAGTCTCTATGTAGAGTCCAATACAGTTTAATATCTAACAAGAAATGGATCTCTACATTTAATATCCACCATGGCTTGCATGGGGATTTGTCACATTGGTGTTTGTCCTCCAAAAAGCCGGCAGAACATGGATCGATACCGCGTCAAGCCGTCAAGGTTCGCCCCCGTGCCCCGTTTTAGATCAGAACCAAGTATCTGATTTTTCTTTTTTTTACTCGCATGTTTTGAGCAGTTTAACTTGTAACTTTTTAATAATTACTGATACAGGCTTCTTTACTATTTAGCCCACACTACTTTGAATATTTGTGTGCGTCAGTAGCATAAAAACTTTTTATTTTTTTAGGGTAAGTGACTCTACATTTACCGTAGTACAATGTCCTACAACTTATAAATTAAAGGTAAAAGTGCTGAGTAATCGCTGTTAATATCAACGAATCGCGGTGTTGTTTGGTTTGGTGGCTATTTTAATATCGGATACCTTCCCTGCACGCGGGGCGGAAGGCGGGGGCGCGGGCGAGGACGGCCGGCTCGGCGTCGCTTCGGGAGGGAGCCTCCCTGAGCTGCACCAGTGACCTACTTTCAGTCTTCAATTGACTTGTATAGTAACTCATAGATAAATGTACTAAACACCGTTTTGGAGCCCGAAATTAGGTCTCTCTACACTGTTATCGTTGTTTTAAACAATCAACGCTTTCATTTGAATCGAAAAATGTTATTGTGAATTTGAAAATTTTACTGTTTTCTTTTGTAAAAATCCAAGTTGTGCTAAGTGAGCCTATACACAACAATACAAAAATACCTATTTATACGTTCGTTAATGAGTCTACGATGACGTCAAGCTAGCTGCCTCTCTTTTTATCGGAAGGTGCAGAAAAGGACGTCGAATATAGCGGTGTGCCCACAGATACCTTTGTGTGCATTTGCAGTGGGTACGGGTAAGCGGCTACTACCGGACTTTTGTAACTGGAGAGTGAATAAAATCTGTTAGTCTAAACAAAAGAAAATTTTAATAGCTCTACATTAGAGTTTTAAATCATTTTTAACACCTATTAGGCAATGTGCATTTTTTTACTCATCATTGTTTGTACATTTTTTATTTTACGTATTTGTGCATTGTTTTGGTGCAATAAAGAATAAATAATTGTTTTAGTGTTTCTTACATTACTAAAATCATTAAACAAACATAAGTTTTTAATATCTACTCTACAAAGAATTCGTTACGTTAGTTAATACGTTATCGTGAAGAAGTAATATAATTAATAACTAATATTTAAGTACTTAAAATAAATACTTAAGTTTATTTTTTTAACTTGTATATTATTTTCAAAAAATAAAATAAAAATACCTATTCGGGGCGTTGTAGATTCGCGATATCTCATCCCATCACATCCGTATAACACGCCACAGATCGTGTTCGGTCGGATGCACGCTGCTATAGGCTGTTTGTCCTGAATAGCTGCAACGCGCGCCTGTGTGCTATACGGACGGGTTGCACGTGCCGGTCGCTCCGCTTGTGTGCGAGCATCGAGCGTGGGCGGTGCAGTGAGCGCGAGCGGCGCGATTTTAAGACTTCATTTTTAAGTCGAGCATTTCGTGCGGTTTACAGCGACTGTAAAAATTTAAATGAAGCTTATGTAACAATGCAGGCTTTTTAAATGCTGTTAGGCTCTTGATCTGTTCTTTTGTTTGGTCTTAATCTTCACCGATGATGTAGAGTAATTTTGATAAGAAAATAAATACACAATCTTCTCCGATCTTTTTAGTTTACTTTTAGTTTTCAACAGTCAATTTGAACGGTATATTTATCGTTTTTCATTGTTCACAAAGGTTATTGTTACATGTGTCGAGAAACAGTGGGGATACAATAAAAGAGGGGAAGCCGGGGGGCCGAATAGACTGAAGTAGGTATTTATAATTTCTATTCGGTTAGTCCAATGGTCAATGGTGAGGTGACAAATAACGTATCGGTATAAAATGCAGTTAGCAACCAGTCGTATATGCGATAAACGATGATGTAGCACTAACTTTAATACGATTGGCGTACCTACCAACGTTTTATACAATATTTCATAATTATTTAGTTTATTTATTGATCTTTATTTATTAATCTCTAGAATTTTTTTTTTGCTTAACACATTTTCCTTCAGCTTTGGTAATATGCATGTCATGTGATATTTCGTCCTTTCTCCTTAGATTGAGCAAATATTAGGTAGCGAGAGCGACTGTACAAAAACTCCGTGTAAGAAAACCCATGACATAAAACATCGCATCGGGGCCAATAGCAAAATAATTACTTTGTTTTTTCTAACTCCCCGTAAACATTGGTACTTTAACTAAAACTATATTCAAACCCGCGGCGGCAAGGCAGATAATCGTGTGACCGTTTAAACTGTATATCGTATGAATAACGTACCGGCACAAAATGCCGGTTTGTTGTTGCGCCGTCTCTTTCTACTGCGAAACGCCGAGATGATATTGATTTGTTTTCATTGCGTCTCTTTCCCGTGCCCGCGCGAACGTATGTCCGTCGCGGCTACGTGACCTTCCTTATTTATACTTCAAGTACGCGGTCAGATAAGTTGTTTTCGTGTCGTCTCGCTCTCGCGTTGGAAATGAACGAGGAAGACGCCATTTAAAGGCCGATGTGTTGCGTTGCCGCGCAGTGCCGGCCGGTACTCTTTGCGTGTGTGTGTGTGGTGATTATGAGAACGTGGTGAAACGAAGCAGACGGGCGACCGTGACGCAGCGTTCTTTGCGAGGAAAAAAGTTGACTGTTCTGAAATATTAATTGGAAAATAGTAAGAGAAATAAAACAATAATATATTGTTATGATTCTTTTTCAGACCAAGGTGTTTATTATTTGAATTAATTATATATATTTTTTATTTCTCAATATACCAAATCGTTAAAAAGGTGTTTTTTTTATTGATTTATAAATATTAGACAATTGGTTCTACAATTGCAAGGTATTATTTAATTATGATTTTGAATATTCTACTTTTTGTAAAAAACAAATAAGTACCTACCTAGATAATAACAACAAAGCAAAAAATGTTTCATAAATACTTGACAGTTTTTTTCTGTAATAAATATACTTATAAGTTGTGTGGAATATTACAAAATACATACTTAACTACTTTAGTTATTATATAAATACATACTACATAATTAAATTGTAAATTTTACCAATCATCGAAGTAAAAAAATGTATATCTCAAAATTAAACAAAGGAAACCTATTAGCACTATAAAGTCATTTGAACATTAACAGCAACACATTTAAAAGAAAAATGAGTTTTCCAATTTTATTTCACGAGGAGACTTTATCAACCGCCCGTCTACAAGATCGTAACCAAAGGAATAGAGGAGTCAGCTCAACCGTTATAAAGGGAATTTACATTATTTACTAAGACGCGCCCAGATTGTGGGCGAAAGCCCGGCAGATGAGCACACATTGTCATCTGCGGCTGTTAAACTTCGTACCAATTTACACTACCAACATAAATGGAAAGTAAACAAACACTGCGCACTACTTATAGGAGTACCATACCATGGCAATGTTACGATAGTCAGCTGTAAAGAGGCATATGTGCAAAACACCATTGTCACAACTCACAACTCCATTTTCTAACTTTATTATGGTGCTACCTTACGTCAAAATAATGTTAATAGATATGAATTTTAATTGATTTTAAGCACCATTAATTATATTTCCGTACAAAAATTACAATAATGTTTTGATCTATAGCAAGACTAATATTAAACTAACATAGATTAAACAATATTGTTACAAGCCACAGTGCTTGAAATTTTAATTAAATGAAAATGATAACTAACGCGTCATACATTACAAAAGGCTTCTTATCGTTTAGAGATGCTGTACGAGTACGTATAGTAGGATCACGTGGCGACCATACTCGATATACGTTTCAAAACAATCATTGTCTCACTGTTTGTTTACAAACAATACAGCGACGACGATGAAGCTGCTTGAAAAAGGAATCGAAAAATAAAATGGCGTGTTACCAAAAAAAAAATTACTCTATAAACTTTATAGCTATTGTATCAGTAGATTTAAAATGTGGTGTTGCTTGTCACACAAAGGAATTGGGTGAGACGGCGATAGATAGAGCGAGATGGCGCAAAATGTGCCATGCAGTGGTGGCGGCACCCCATGAAGCTAAGGGACTAAAAGCATTGCAGGTCACTGAACCTACGGCGGCTTTGCCCCAACAGACTGCGCACCGCGATTCCTGAATCCAACTAACGGGTTAGGAAGATTCATAGAAAATTATACAAGATCTCTTCTATAGCAATCTAGCAATAAAGTGTCAAACGAAAAAAGTAAATACTAAGAAACAACATTATTCAGATATTCAGCTGTTTTTTTGTATCGAAAAAGAATGGTGATAAAACAAAAGAAGCATGATTTACAGCACATTCCGCGTGACGTAGGCACTCGGCGATTAAAGAAACAAAACAGTTCTGTTGATGCGCCTATACAAAGAATAATCTACAGGTGGCGTCGTGGATGCATTGAACTCGGATCCAAAACATTCCCCGCGCCCCGCACCCCTCCACCCTAGTTGCTACACCCTTCTCAATGTAGGTACATTGAGAGGGGAGAGTATGTTTTTCATTTGGTTCTATCAATGCCCTTTTACGTATAGAGCACACTGAACGTAGTATGAATGCAAACGCATAAAACTCTACATTTTTTAAAACCACCAAAGATACTGTGTAATAAAACTAGAAATTTATAAAAAATTTATAGTATTTTGTATTAAATAACACATTTGTAATGTAAGTACATTACGTTAATGCGTATTAAATAACGTTATCCTTGGCAAGTTAAGTAAGTCAAAGGTGAAATACGTCAATTGACGCTATGTACACACACGTGAATTATGTGGAGCTGCGTGAAAATGCGTCACGATCAAGACTCACCGCGACACCTCCGCTCAGCTTACATGCGCACGATATTCCCAGCGATTGGCCTATTATACACGAAGCGTTGGTCCGTGCAATAAGTGCATTGTGATTCACCGAAGTGGTGGATCAGCGCTGATGAATCAGCCGAGTGGGGCAGCCGCCAATCGAGGAGAGCCGCCCGCCTCCCTGGTCACCGACCTCGGCAGGTTCTGACTTGTTACAATTTCACTTTTTACTCTTTAGCTTGCGGACCAGCTCTTACCAGTTTAATGACTTGCCCGCCGCCGACTAATCATCCGATTTATGTGGACGACCGACGGTACGATACAAATGCAAAATTTTAAGTCTCTTGTGTGTGACATAACGTTTCTGGCATTCACTCAAGCGAGCTATTTTGGAAGTACCCGAAAATCTTGCGTTACGTATATTGGGCATCGCATTTAACACGATTTACTTGTGAAATAGGTAGTTTAATGAACCCGCGGGACTACTCATTATCGCGTATGATGAACTCGTCGCCATTGTTCCAGCCGGCGATACCCGCCGCCGCATATAGCTATGTCATTTTGTCATTACCCACTCACTTATGGACAACACTTCAACATTTTTAAAGTAACAAACGTATTTGAAAGAGCTGTTAAAACATTTTTTTGTTAACATTCTTCCGAGTTATTTTAATAGGTGAAACGGTAACGTAACGCTCAGTGATGTCATCGTAACATAGTTAACGGTAAAATATTAATGTGCTGATGTCATTTGTCCAAAATTGGTGAAACTGTTGGAGAAAATTAATAATTCCCATATGAAAATATCGGCGAGCAATCCTTTAAGATGCGAAATGTAAACATTTGAACTGTCAAGAACGGACAGTGCCCCGGCCGCGGAGTCATTGCCCTGTCGATGCGGGTTAAAAAAACGCATTGCTCCCCATGCTATCTACGCTACGGACGCAACTAACTACACGCGTCTTGCTTCAACAAATTCTCATTTTTCGCCAGTTTCATAGACTTTGATAAATTTGGTACGTATATTATGATGCTATTAAAGTTTTTAAAAGATTTTTTAACATTAATTTTTTATAACTCATTTTATACAGGTTTGGACTGAAATTAAGGTGATGATTTAGATAAAACATCTAAGTAATATTATTGCAGTATTGATTTCAAAGCACATATCAAATAGCCGATCAATTAAAAAATTTGCCACCCGGAGAGTGTCGTGTGGCACGCAAACAGTAACTGTAGCACTTCCTTTGTTCACATTAATTGTGCAAGGTAGCAGAAGTAATTACCCAATGTGGTTACTGGTCCCACACCCATAATGGCCGTAGCCACAGCTGGTGTCCATGCAAACAGAATTCTGGTCAATGTCTTCGCGGTTGGGGTTTACGACCGTATCAAGGTCGCCTGGATAGGGTGCATAGACCCTATGACGATCACTGACGCGACTCTCTTTGATTTGGTTTCAATGTCCAATTAATTTGCGTCGAACGCTGGCTGGCCGGTTGGCAATTCGCAAAAAAAAAGATAATGGAAATGAGGATATAAGCAGGGTTATTAGAACGAGGGAGTAGTGTCGAGGGGCGATGACCCGTAGAAAGAGACAGAGAGACAACAATGTTGAAGTTCGCGCAGTCCTGCCTCAGTGTCGCTCTAGCAACTACTTATACATACCTACGTTCTTAAAACACCGTTTTGAATTCTTTTTTTTTAAACTTGGGAACATGGCGGTGCGTTACGAACAAATTCGAACTCCTTCACGCCTTTTATCTACGGTTCGATCACGAAGTAGGTATGTTGCTTGCGCAGGTAAACGAAAAAATTCTATATTAGAAAGAGTTGGGTAAATGTTACAATTTATTTTGTGCTTTCTATTATAATTTCCCCGTTACATGAAATAACGTAATGTAGAGTCACATGTCAGCAATTTAGAAAATAAGTATGTACGTGTTCGCAATAACTATGTCATGTAAGTCAATTTATTTAACAAACAATTACTTAATAATTTATACTTTAGAAGAAACGGAATTGAAAATGCTAACGCAACAAAAATATTATAACGGTCTGAATAGTTCTATTACATGAATAATGTGGTTCTATTGCCATTGGTTGCTACGCGGTTGCTACGTGATTTTAGCGCATGCTGTTTCTTTGATTATCGCGGGTTTAAAGTCTGTACAATAGTACATTTTATTAAAATGCACGACTTATTTGGGCCAGGCGCAGCTATGCGATTCTCTAAGCGACACATCGACGCTGCGCGCATGGCTGTGATCTGCTGTCTCTTTCCAATTGTATGAATATGAAAGAGACAGAATCATTTCTCAGCGCTGCGGCAGCCGCAGCTATCAAGGCTTTAGCTGAGAGAATCGCACGGCTGTAGTCTACGCTGACAGGAAACATTATTTTCTCTATCCAATTTGAGTCGCCCAGCAATTCGCACAAAAACTAGGTGGACGGATTAGCTGAGGCTATATTTTTTTTTAATACCCCTCAGTCTTGGATTTTTTTTGTCAATTTTTTAGGCGCAACTGACAACGTCAAATTTGACAGAATCGAGCATAGACTATGCGATATTTTGCGTTAACAATTCATAAGATGAACCACAGAACCGAAATGACCAAACTTGTTCATACTAAAGTAGTCTGTAAGTCTATGAAAACACGGTACAAAGTCAAGTGTGTTTTTGTAGGTGCGGTCTCATGCGACCTCTTCGGGTTTGAGGGGTTGTGCGTTTAACACATTATTAATAGTTCTGTTAACCTATCCTGTTAATCTAAATGACTGTGTCGGAGTGGGTTCACGTCAGTAGTGTAACGGAGCTACGGGGATTGAACCACGATTTCTCACGTTCAACCCGAGCATCCATGCGCTCGGCTACCGATGCCTCTTGATTCAGTCACTTGATTAAGTCACTTTTGTTTCTGTATTTAACTGATCAGAGAGCTAAGTGTAAGTTTGTAAATGTGCAAACGTTACTATCGCGTTTGTGTTAAGAGTTTTGATTCTCGATCTTATTTACTTAGCATTAAGATCTATCTGTCAAAACTTAACTCAAACGCGATAGTAACGTTTGCACATTTACAAACTTACACTCACTCTCTGATCATACATCCAACAACATTTACCACCTATCACGCTGAGCACATGTGCAGTTGTTATTTGGTTAAAGGTGGACTGTGCCAGAGCACTGCTATGGCGGTCCTTATTGAAATGAAATGAAATGAAAACTAGTTTATTTAGCTACAACACACGAGACTGTTACAACAATCACAGTATAACAAAACAGATTAATATGAGAACACTTATTAAAAATAATAGCAATACTTAACACATTATTGTCTCACGACCGCAGCTAAAAAGGTAGCCAATTCAGCATTTTGTCAGGTCCAATGGAGCCTGACGCTGGTTTTCAATGGGCTCCTTCAATAATTTTTTTTTGACATATAGACGCCAATACTTTACAATGTACAATATACTTTACAATTATATCTTAATCGCTGACTAACCCTTTGTTGATAATAGTCGTACCTACGTTCAAAATTAAGGCCGAAGGTTCGGCGTTCGACTTTGCTCGCGAGCGCACACAAAGGAGTTGATACTTAAAGTAGTACCGTCTAAATGGGCCACTCCGCACTCGCATGGCTTGTAACCTATTTCGCTGTTGCCCAAGCCGATCTCACAGCACTCGAATAGGCCATTAGCTACCGTTCCAGTTACTCGCTCGATCGGTTATTTATTGGGCATGGTGCATTTGGCCGATGCACGGTGCAGGCCTAATGTGTGCTCAATTAAAACGTTTTGTAGCTGTTGAAGTATCTACAAGGAGTTCGCGGTAGCTCATACACGTTTCTACTTATAATTTTGATGAGCTTTTTATTATAGGGATCGAATATTCTGACGATTCGTATCAATGTGTGTTGTTCACGTAAAGTTAGGAAATAGCAAGCTTTTCAATGTTGTAAGCATCTTATATTGCACAAAAGATCCCCATGAGTCGACGTGCTACTAATAGAGGGAGACCTCTGGAGGCTCCATTAAGATACGAAACATCTTAAACCTCCGGGAATCGGGAGTTCACCAACAAACATATTTCACGCGAACTAAGCAAGTACCTATTGAAAATGTTTAAAGGTTAACAGTATTTTCGGACAATCGAAAGTACTTAATTTTGTGATCTCGAATCTTTGGTGGCGTGACGCACTGTTTCTCGTAAACATAAATGACGTCGGCATTCAAAACATACATACTAGTACGTAGGTACTCTCGATGTCAATGTGTACAAATTAAGTAATTGCGAGTGTGTGCTCCCCACTTGTGTTGACCCACTTCGATACGGGACGGTCGTACGCGCCCCGTTTGTGCTCATTTTACTATCATTACAGCGTGCTGAGCGAGAGATTTGTCACTATGATCGATTTTAGGTTTACAATTAGTACGAAATCGAATCAGCGCCATCTAGTTAAAGAGTTTTCATACCAACTTAAGGAAAACGAGCGGCACATTTTTTTTAAATATGGGTACTTTTATGAAGATGATTGTTTAAATAAATAATTTGTCAGGTTTTATCTTGTTCCGAACCGAGCATAACTTGTTCTTGTGATAGATTACGGATTCACACACATTGGCACAGCACGTGTACATGTATTGTTACTGTATAATTTATGTTAGTAGTAAATAAGATTGCGTTTGGAACAATGTAATTTTTGTCGTTAGTATGTAGGTTTTTAGGTTGACAATTATGTATTTTCAGAATTAATTTTATGCGTGATTAATGGAATAGTCCTTCGAGAAGAAAATTTCTTCTGTCTTTGCAAGATATGTATTTTCTATCCTCCAAATGACAAATCCGAAAAAATGTTAAATAGGATTTCTACTACTATATTCTAAAAATGTCGGTACATTTGTTGGAAATAAATATTTTCTACAGTAACGGAAATTGTTACAATTTTCCATTTCTAACTACCGCTCTAGGGAGTAGCGTGGGAGCGTGACACTGAAATCCATTCATAACGTTGTTTTTCTGCTGTGTCACTATTTACGTTTAATCGTACCACATAAGCCTCTATCTAAAACATCTTGATTTTGGTCTCATGCGCCATACTCTTACATGTATATTAACACCTACAATTGAAGCCGGTGATAATTTGAAATAATGCGTAGAGCATGACCCTTATCAGCTAATGTTATCGCTGTTATGCGTTCTAAATTGCCCAGTAATTGGTTGACAAAGCCGCGCGGCCCGGCCGGTGACTGCGCGCCGCTTGCGTGTGCGCAGGGTTAGGGTCGCTCGACCCAGCGACGCCGGATGTCCCATACCATACATTAGCACATTAAAAAGTTCACCGGTGCTTCGGTTCACTTAAAGTATTTAATTCTATGCTGATTATGCACGCTATTGTTAAAAAAATCATGAATAATCTGTAACTATGAGCGTTAATGCTGCATTGACTTACTCGATATCGTTTGGTCAGTAATTTTCATTATCCGTACGAAATACTTATTCGTCGTATCCGGCTCGAAGGACCAGTTTGAATAAAACAAATCTGTCCTAAATAGTTTCATTATGTATACACCGAATAGTATATTTGGTGGCCTAAATAAATTAACGAGGCGGCGCCGCGCCGGTGGAGGTCGCGATTACGCGAGTGGCATGCGCGGCGAGCGTGGCGTCCCGGCTGCAGTAGGACCAGTCCAGCGAGTGCTCTGTTATGCTATAACGTCTGTTCAGACAGAATATACAATCCTAATATAACTGTTTACGGAGCGGGACTGATCTGCGCGCTCCGAGTACCGCAATGTCTTCCGCGTTGTATATATAGCGCGCGAAGGCCGTGCTGCTTGCTATTCGGTCGTCGAATACAATGTCTGTGAACCTTGAAGCTTACATCAAACACACGCTGTTCACTAGTAACGCTGGATAGAAGAATGATTGTCGGAATTAAAGAAATAGTAGTACGATAGTGTGATAGTTGTTGGCCCGCGCGTACTGTTGTTTGTTTTGCCGGCGTCGCCACAGATACTCGTGACTCGTAACGTAACACACTACGTAATTTGAACACGATACGATAACAAACATTTTCTTTGTTAACAAAATATCTTACAGATTCACTGTCCAGAAATTATAACAATAGAAAATTGTTAGAACTGTTTTATCGGACAGAGGCAGATAATACTTAGATTGGCACACGCCTCGATCACAGCAGCTTGTCACTGCCGGAATGGATAGGCACTTCCTATGTCTTAACTGAGGCGTCACATTTGAAATGCATATGGTTTTTTTTTTAAAGCTGGCTGCTCCCGCTTTTTGGCAGGTTTTTATTTTTCCAACATATTTTTTTCTTTCTTTTTTAGAGATTATTTAGGCTTGAGCTATAAGAGCTCTAAATTTTTTTTCTTTACCTCTTTTCATATACTTTTTTATTTTCATTTTTTTTAAACTTTTACTTTTTAACATACATACATGCAGTTTTCATTTCTAGTACATTTCCTTTTCTTATATTACAGTTTCTTCTCACACTAATACATTTCTTATCTTTTTATCTTACGTTTCTAAAGTACATTTTTTAATTATATTTATATTCTTACATTTTTAATTAGTTTGCTTATTTATTTCTATCCTTCTATTAAATGCATATAGTTAGCACTAGTTGCATCCAAGGTCTGGCAGAGGCTAAGCAAACAGATTGTCATGCGCGCGTTTAGCGGTCACGTTGCGCACGCGCCGGCCGCGCCGCTCACGTGAGCCGGCAGCGCCCGCGCACCGCTCGCTCCGCCTTATCGATAAAGTTATCGAGTGATATTTCACACTAGATACGGCACGCCGCATGTGAAATGGAAGACGTCATCGGGTTTGAGTGAAATGTTGCGTGCGCTTTAAATCAAATAACAACTTTCTCGTATTTATGTGAAAAATTACCCTTATTTTGAAAAAAAAAGCATTCAAATAACGACGACATTCCACTATATTATATAATGAAATTATTAATATGTAAATTGTAGTCAGTCTAATCTGTCAAGAACGTATAAACATTCTTTATTATTATTCTTTCACATTTTTTTCTTTATTTTTATTATTTATTGTAGCTTGCTACAGCGTTACGGTTTCTTGCATTTAACCTCTAGCAACTATCCCTAAGGATTGCGACGATTTTTAGTTCAATTTCTGCAGGGAAACCAATGACAATTAATTATCAGTTCGAGTCCCACAGAGGCAAGTTGTTATTATAAATCTGCTTCGATTTAGATATAATTAAGCAGTGTGTTAAAATAAAAATACTAAATTAAAAATAATGAATGAAAGTGGCTTGCAAATGTGATTACGGGGTTTGCCCAATACCTCCTTTATTATCGTTCTATATCTAAATAGAAAAGTCCTGTAATGGCACCGACATAGCGATAAGATTGTGTTTAATATATTCCACTGTTTTTACGAACAAAGGAGTTTCAATTTTCATATCAGACTTAAGTGAAGTAGGTATTATTATTTATTTATTTATTACATAAGTACATATAAGAACAAATAAAGAATATTTCAAAGAAAATAAAATTTAAAGAAAATTTAGTAAAAAAGCATAATATCTATTAAAATACAATATTTAAGAAAAAAACCCTATCTATTTTATTATACCTACTACGAGTATATTATTAAACTAAGTAACTGTGGTCTGTAAACTACAAACAACTGATAGTTGCAGACCGTTATTTATAAAAAATAAAATTCTTACACTTCCGTCAATTTACATTATTGAAGTAGCACTATTTGTTAGAAAAAATTCCCACCTCTTTCCACGTTTATGTGACAAGGTGGTTCGAAACAGACGAGACAACAATCGACTGTGTATTCACTTGTCTAAAACTGCATTACTGCGAAAAAGTGTAGTCTGTATGGCTCCTATAATTTATAATAAAATACCCAAGAACTTGAAGGAACTAAATGCTAACTTATTTAAAATAAAACTCAAAAAATTATTGGTGAACAAATGTTACTACAGTGTTGTGGATTTCCTAAATGACAATTTTTTTTAATGCAATAATTTATGTACTTAGTTAATATAATTTTCATCAAATTCATGTAATAATTTCTAATTAAATTCATGTAATTTTAATAAAATGTATGTAATTATTCTTTTTTAATTTCATGTAATTTTAATCAAGTTTATCTTATAATTTTTAATCTTTTATAATAACTAATTAATTTTATTGTTATATAAAAATCTACCTGCATGCCGCCACCTTCAAATTTTTGCACACCTTTACTGGTAAAACATGTTGTGTCATCCCTATTTCGTCACCGTAATCATTCTACATATGTTTATGCAAATAAATTTATTTTATTTTTTATTTTATTTTATTTCTATATTTATTTATATGTTTTTTTTTTGTAAATTATGCAAACGACTCTGCTTGGTGAAGCACAAGAAGGTTCTTTGGATGAAAGGAAACTTGGCAACAAAATAATAGACATTTTCTTGACAATGTAAAAAGTAAAGTCTCTAATTAAGTGAGCGATTACACGTGGCCGTGAGAAGCATACGGAAGTCACCTTCTTCTTCAGATAACAATTACGTATTTTATCAGCGGAGGCGATAATGTGACCTTCGCGCCGCGAGCATTGTAATGCCGATTTCAGGGGCCTTGTCAATATTATCTACTTACGTTTATTATTTCGTAGGTACGAAAATACTGTAACATAGATGTCACTGATGTTGTTGAATAAGGTTGGAAGAGCAAACGCCAAATACTACATAAGACTTTATCTAAATAGTAAGAAAGAGTAGAATATTTTAGCTTAAATGTTTAAATAAATTACAAAAATATATTTTAATAATTGTATTAATCGACGAGGTTTTTAAATAAATACTAATTTCTACTAAATTTATTATTTATATATTTCCTAATCCTATACTTTTAATTGGTACATACTTTTGAGAAGCCAACTTTTAGCAGACGATGATAATTATGAAAAGGTTTTCTTAACACTGTAACTTTTTTAAGAAATTAAAGAAAATTTACCTTCCATGCGGCTTTTTTTTCTTTCTACCGCCTACGGTGATGTTACGTGTTCCAGTGACGTTGTAATGCTTTGTACGCCCTTTGCGTAACTTTCGCTAACAATATATTTGGGTTATATTTTGTAACATATACATTTCTTAAACTTGCTACGTTTACGTCAGTTTGCGCCTGATTGTGTACAGCGAGTGTGTTAATTTGGAAAAAAATCTTTTCTTTTCGGAAACAGAATCAAATATTTGCTTGGGCCAATTGCGGTTTTTTTCAAAGCATTTCTTTGTTTATTCCCGTTACAAAGATGTTCCCTTCGAGTACCGTTAGGATGCGCTTCTCGGTAGACTAAGTACGGGACCAGCCTAGCAAAGAAAGACCGCCGCCATAATGAGAAACGAATATTTCTGCGCTGAAAAGCATAGCTTACGAGAAAACGCGCCGGAACTCGTATGGTTGCTGTGCGCCTATTCGAATAATGGTGATAATGGTGATATTTATCAGGTCACCCTTTCCTATAAGTTTATGGAGGTAAAATGCTGAGTAAATGTGCTAAATAAAGTGGGCTGACCTCATTTTGTGAAACATTTTTTGAGTGGTAGAGCCACGCTGCGTTGCAGCACACATTGGGCCGGCTCGCCCGGCGTAATACCACTATCTCACTAATATTCGGCGTGAAATAATGGCACTTGGTGCTGTTGTGTTTCGTCCGACCAGTGAGGGTTCCGGAGGCCCCTTCCCCCCCCCCCCTTCCCAATTCCTATTCCTTCCTTAAACCTATTCCTCCCTTAAAGGCCGGCAACGCGCCTGCGATTCCTCTGGTTTTGCAGGTGTCCATGGGCGGCGGTGATTACTCTCCATCAGGTGACCCGCCTGCTCGTTTGCCTCCCTCTTTTATAAAAAAAAAAAAAAAACATAACGGTAAAGTGTTATTTAACGGGATTTTTATCATGCTTTTTGCTGTCTTTAAGCATTCGATGTTTCAGCACAGTGGCTTGGGCCGTGATCGCGAACGTATTGAAGTAAGTAACTTCAAATATGAGCGAACACAACGATCTATCAGTTTTCATCGTTTTGTTGCGATCGACACCGCCGAAAAACCTATTTATTTAAAAAAAAATAGCATGTTAATCCCGTTAAATTATTCTAATAATAAGTACTTGAAAAATGTATAAACGTTAAAGGTTCTCTATTTACACTAGCATCGTTGTAGTTTGCAAATAACAATGGTAATTATTCAACCATAATGAAGAAGGTGCATTAGCGCGACCTCGAGTTCCTAGTAACAAGTTCCGTGTATACACAAAGCTCATTATAGAGCGGTGCAAATGCTAGCAGCTGAGGGGTCACCGCCTACTGCGCTTTAGGTCCTAAAACAGTGTTAAACTAGTCACAGTTGCCAGTTACAAAACTTCACTTTCATAACACAGTGTGTGTTTAAAAAACAAGAATTATTGTGCTTTAAATTGTTTATGAACGTTTCAGTAACAGTAACATTATTTCTTTTACCGAATTACAAAGAGGCAAGTGTTCTGCGGCAGCATGGTAACAGCGTGGTAACTTATTTCTCATTGTAACAGTACAATAACTTACACGTGCCCAAGTCGGGGATGAAATAAAGAATATGATTTACACACTTTTTTCTAAAGCTTCAACGAAACTGTTTAAGCTAGCTACAACGAAATATAAAAAGAAAGAACCCTCTTTTTCATGTTTACAAGTAGATATATCGAAGTAATTAACTTTGGGATTATTGCCATGTTTTTTGTTATCTATGAGTGTTCAATACAATAACCCACTCAATCAAAGTAACTTCAGTATCATGCATGGTGCATGCAATTATAGCTAAAATATCAGATACGCTAAGACAACAAAAACATAGCAATATTTCCGTTAATAACTATTTATTGTTATTTTAGTGACAGTTCAAAAAATGAAGAATGTAATTCAGATACCAAACGTGGTTGTGGGCCTGTGGGTTAATGTAATCGACTAAAGTTGTAACAAATAAATGGGTTTTATCATGAGTTGATTGATATCGGTCAGTTTCCCACTGCAAAAGGTAATCGAATCCAATCAAATGCACTAACAGAGAGTCAGAAATGATAACAATATTTGCTATTGGCTCCTTTGGCTTTGAATTGTGCACGCGACCTTCGCCACGTGTATGGGTAATGTGAAATAAAAAACGTTTGTTGCAAAATGCAATGGCGTTTGAGCTCCTTGATTTTATTTGGTAACGTAGAGTGTTGTAGCGCAATAAAATTTTAAACATCATTGTAATCTGCCAGCTGTTTTAAGAGGAATTACGCATTTCGATTTCCTATACAAATTTCCAAGTCGAAATTTCTAAAAACCAATAAGCCTATTTTGATGAAACTTTGCATGCTAGAGTAAAACACATGGATCTAAATTGATTGTTGAAAACATTTTTAAAAATCGTTTATTAGCTGAGTTCTTGCGATTTAAAGTCCACTATAGAAGGTTAAAATCGCAATAACTCAGTTAAATAAACGTTTTTTAAAAATGTTTTCAACAAACTATTTAGATCCCTATATTTTACTTCAGCATGCATAGTTTCATTCAAATTGGCTTATTGGTTTTTAAAAATTTCAACTTGGAAGTTTGTATGGGAAACCAATATGCGTAAACCCTCATAAGTTGACAGAGCTAGAGCGACGTTGCAAAAGGTTTTAACAAGATCGAGAGATGAGTTTCCGATGCAAATTACTCTAATTTATGAAACTGAAGATAAGATATTTCTGATAATTAAGGAAACTCCTACTTATTCATCAAATTCAACACACTACTAATCAACTAAACGTTTCATTTTAAATTTAAAGTACGAACAGTACAAATCAAATAGTTCCGCTCAAAGTGCTATCGACGGTGAAAATTGTGTAATCAATGATGTAAAAAGAGCATTTAAGTGACGTAACAGCGTTTAAATCAGAATTTGAAATGGCGAAAGGCGGTATTTGGCAAGCCGGCTGTCGGTGCCGCGAAACTAATGTAGGTATGCTATCACTGTTTTCTGATAACAAAAGTTGTTATCGCTCCACGCGCGCTCTGTTCAATGTCGAATCGTTGAATGACGCCCTCTTTAACACCTGACTCCAGGTACGTACAACCAAATTGTACGCATTCGCATTTGATGGGTGTAAGTTACGTTCTGTGTCCCACTTTCCTAGTACCGAGCTGTGATTGTGACTATAACGCATTGTCAAGTATCTTTTAATGCAAATATAATTGCGTTGACACTCCACATCTCCCCAACGGAGTCTCGAACTTCAGCACGTTCAATTTCCGACCTAAATGTGAAGATGATTGATGAAGAAATAAAAGTAAATTGCTCGATCTCGATATATCTACTTTGAAGCATAACAAAATGTTAAAATAACATAGCAATAAGAAATATAATTGACTACCATTATTGGTGTGAGCGTCATGCGACTTCGTGTGTCTGGGCTAATAACAGATGTCAGTTGCAATAGTTTCGCTGCAATTCGTTCTCGGAAAGGAATAATGAAGCAAGGAAGCGTGGTAGGCGGCCTGCATCACGACAACACTAGACATTAGCACGCACAAAGAACAAAGCGCCCCCTGGGAACAAGCGATATAGCATATGATGCACTATTGTGCATATCATAATGCGATATTTTTAAATATGCTTATGGTTATTTGATAACCAACTACATGCGAAGATGAAGTTAAACAATCATTGCTTATTGAATGAATTAAAAAACCAACTACAAAGAACAAAATTTAAGACGCGTTTGCCTTGTAAGAAACGAAACAAGAAAAAAGAAAACATTTGCAATGTAAAGTTATTGCACTGTATTCGAAGTATCTAGCGTAATTTTATTTGAAATTGGAATGAATCTCCAAGTTTTAGCTAAATGAAGTGGGTAACTGCGGAATTAGCGTACCTATTAGCGAATGTGTTTGAGAGTACAATCGTTTGCGTTGCACGCAGAAAGCTGGCGGGACCTTGCCTCGCTCTAATAGCTGTGTCCTTGTCCAAGGTCTGCGCTGATGACGGCACGCCCGCCGCCGCACGCAGTAACAACAGATTTTGCATGCGCCCGTCCTGTTGCTACGGCAGCGTATATTGTAATTATGGACAAGAGTTTGCTTATCGTCGTGACATTGCATTTTTTTATGAACTATAGTTTACTTTAGACACTAAAAGTTAATAGAGGATCACGTTCTTTTTTAATACTAAGTAATAAGGTATTGTAATGAAAAACATGAAGTGTGTTTTCTTAAAAAAAGTGTAACATTTTTAAACTGACTTCACGTTCATGAGGGTTCAACATCCAGATGAGAAAAAAAAGTCTTTATGGCACGTAATAAGGCCGGGCGAACTCCTCTCTAGCCTTACGTTTTTTCCGGCTAGGCGCACAGTGGGCTGCGGCCGAAGTGCGCAGGAACAGGTTCCGCGCGGATCACATGTGGGGTCGCCGACCCCGGGGCCGATAATCCCGACACCGGCTTGTTGACACCGAATCGAGGAATATTGTTAACGCGAAACACAATAAAGGCTGTTTATTGGCACACGCAGGGTACAAGGGTAAACTGTTACTATCAAAATTCCAAAAATCAATACATGCATTTAACTGATCGTTGCATTAACTGACCGTGTTAAAAATAGACATCCCTCTATCACTCTAGTGACATGAATTGGCAATAAGTGACGGTGTAGTTGCCAGCGTTGGCGAATGCGATAATCTAGATCGGCGACGCCGCGTCTGGTGCTCGCCATTGTGTCGAGCTGCACCGATAATAGCATATCGCGCTACTCACCGCACGCGGGCGGCGGGCGCGGGGCGGTTACGCAGCGGGCCGCACGCCGCACATGGTGCACCGCCCGCCGCCCATATGTTATCGAAACAAATGACGTCACCCCAATAATAACTCATTACATTAATCACTGCCCGACATGTCCTTGCGCTACCCAAGCGCTTGACCCTTCCAAACCGGTACGCTTCCATAAAAGGTAGATGATCGCTCTCGAATCCGGCTACCGGTAAACGTTCGCGTCATCGCCGCCGCACGCCGAACAATGCAGGATAATTCGTGTTTATGTAAACGTAATGTTAACAATCGTTATTAAACAATTAAAGCGGAGCGACGCCAGCGGTATTATAGTTTTCGAGTGTAAATAGGTGTTACGTAAGCTGAAGTCATGGATTGGTACACGGGCGTCTCCGGTCCGCCCACGAGCGGCGTTTGGCCGCCAACAGTGTATACAAGGTTACCGGCGGCGTGGGCCTGAAAATATTGCACGCCAATCGCCAATACGACGAAACATTACACCTTCTGTACCCGCCTTCGGGACAATCGCTGTGGACTTCATTCAACTACGCATAAGATTTTAAATCTAAGTATGTGCCATGCCGACGTCGCAACAGGTAGGTAGTGAGCGGAATTGATAACATGCTCGTTACCTTGGTTTGATCGAGCGCCGCAGTTAATGTTAAATACATTATTAACAGCTTACGTAATGAATGTGCGTAATAATTTAAATGTTACATTTTATGAAAAGATAATAAACGGTAAGGGGTCATGTCAGAGCACACAGATAAGTGTGATGAATTGCCACAAATTTTCGGTGAGGTTGTACTTGACCTATATAATGTGTCTGTATGAGAATGACTGCGACAAACAGCTATTAAACTGATCTTATCATAGGAACGACGCAATGTTAAATTGACTGTGAGGATTCAATTGTTTACAGCGCGCCGCTGCTCGCTCGTGAGCCCGCTATGTCGGACAATCGTATCTATAAATACAGCGGTTCACTTCGGTATCCCTGATTATTCTCAAACAGGAGAATTGGAGCAACTGTGACCATCATTAGATCATTACGGATGAGACTTATATAAAAATCAAAAGAAAACACTTAAATAATTGTGTTTTTTAAGCTAGAGCCTATGTCTGCGGTCTGTTTGGTATATACTGGATTTGCTTGATTGTAGGGCTTGTTATAAAAACGCCTATAGCTAACTATCAACGTAACAACAAGTATGTTAGTAGCATTCTTTGTTACTTCAGCTAGACATAACTAGTTCCTCAGTATCTAAGGCTTTCGGGTGAAGAGTACTTCCACCTAACTCATAGCGACACTTACCATCAGGCGAGAGCCCAAGTCTTCCACAGAATAAAACATAAGTAAAGCGCTACCACCGTTGCAAGATATAACAAAAGAAAATGTGACAGCACGATTTCTGCCCTTTCTAACAAAACACAAACGCCACTAATACCTAATAGGCGTTGTAAAACATTGCAATGCTTATTTCTATCGGCCCATATTGTCTATGTAACACAAGAACTGTCCGCTAGTACTATGTGGCTAGCTCGGCGCAGTCGTAAACGAATTTATGACAATTTTACAATGCACCTCATTGCATAACCGCAGCACCGCCTTGACATTGGCCGACACACTGAACCACGCACGTGTATCGTTAATATTATATTATATTGTGTGACTGCCACTGGTAACATTATATTGAACACCAAGAGCTGATTGATTTAGCTAGAAGTTTGTAATTTAAAATAAAATATGAAGGTTTTCACCCGGGTACACACAGTATCAATGTGAAAAATAATTATTTATTTATTTATTTTAATAATTATACAGGATTATTCTCAATTACATAATTATGACAAACATTTAAATTATTAAAATGAGACATTACTTAAAAAATAACAAATATAAACAAAATAACAAGATTTTCTAAAAATAATATTTAATGATACTTGATAGATTTGTATAAACTTATGTAGAGAGTTTTATTGACTTTATCACAGTGAAGTTAGTAGTAATTAGATTTTTACTATTCCACTACTGGGCGAAAGTCGCCATAATTGGAATAAGGTCATCGTCATATTATGTCATGTTGTCAAAATCACTACTCTGTAGTAGTTAAATGAGACTTTATAGAAAAGATAATAAAAAAGTGGTTGCCTATTAAAAAACTCCTTGGCCGTTAAATCACAATAAGTATCGATCTAGTATGCGTGTTATCAGAAAAAATCCAATAGGTAGGCAATAAAATTGTAGGTAGTATATCCTAGTTACTGGAATAAATGCATTCCGTAATGAACAAGTGGTTTAGTAGAAGGTCGCCCGCCTCCGTGTTGTGTTTTAATGATTACCCAAAGTGACCTATGATTGGTTTATTAAATTGCACTTTGTGGTCGCCGAACATGTTCCTAAACGCTCAGATGTATTTGTTCCAGAAATGGTTTTGTTACTCAAATTGCAATAAGCGTTTCATTATTATCGTAATGGCAAAACTGGAATGTTACGTCAATTAGTTTTGCGTAGCGCACGATGTTCTTTTGTTCTTGTGCGGGAAAGTCAAGATTTAATTGTTTGTGATTTCGTGTCTTTTTGCAATTTATGCTTT
The DNA here is from genome assembly GCA_963921215.1 of Scoparia ambigualis. Taxonomy (NCBI): domain Eukaryota; kingdom Metazoa; phylum Arthropoda; class Insecta; order Lepidoptera; family Crambidae; genus Scoparia; species Scoparia ambigualis. The sequence goes on from OY992503.1 coordinate 19,123,029, forward strand.
GTCGAATACCAACCTAGTCGTAGATATGATGTTAAAATTTTTGTATAGACAAACGTTAAGTATTTTAAGTATTCTCTTACAATGAACGAGTGAGTAAAATGCGACAAAAGTTTAAAAAAAAACGCAAGGTGTTACTAAATTACGTCAGTTGAAGTTTAAAGTTTGTGTCAAAATGCAATCTGGCTATCTTAAAGAGCGTGAGCATACCACAAAAACCTACTAAGCTACTATTTTGTTTTAGTAATGGCAATGCGCATTCTCTCGATAAAGTAGTCAAAATAACCTGCCATCTGTTATATTCTACGCAGATATCCAGCTGCAGTTGTGTCGTCATTCGCTATTTATTTCCTACACGTGTAGCGCGTAGTGCTGTATGTAGTCATAAAACTAATGCACTGGATGTCGTTGACTCTTTATCTAAGACATGACTTTGTTGCTGATAGGTAATTACATTTTATAGGTCATTACTACAGTACAACAGGTCTCTCTGTGAGGATTGAACATTTTTCTAACAACGATAAACGAAAAGTGTTTCTAGCATCCTTATCAATGTATATTAAAACAAAATATTTTACATAAAGGCTGACTAATCAGCAGGGTTACAAAGGATTTTTGATAAATCCCTAGGTATCCCGTAAATTCTATACACACGAGTGCAGTATTGGGCGCTAGACTTTAAGTGCGCAGGTTTTATAGTCCCTGACGTTTCAAAATAAAGCCAATCAATCAATCTGTAACTGGATTCTTTTGTTTGTCCCTTTTTCGCGTCAAAACAGATAGAGCAGTGGGTAGTGGTAATTTACGCCCAGAGTTATTCGGAAGGCTATTTTTTAAATCTAAAAGACTAAGTCTAAACAGATTTGCAAGCGGAGTGCTAGCCGTTAGCATTCTAGCAATCAAAACATGTTTACGTTGTATGCATATATTCTGAAATGGCTTTAGAACGGCCATTTGCAAAATATAGTGAAACCTCTATTAGCTTGCGAAACCAGGAACAAACTACAGATAGTCCGAGACGTAATATAATGGCATTTGCCTGACGGTAAGCAGGTGTCTCGTTGAGAGAAAGTGGCTTTTATTCGGGCTATTGCCTCTATATAAAAGTGATAGACAATAATAAAGATATACCTAACAAAGGAAAGTTACACGATGGGATTACGGATAAAGGGCTTATGGCAAATGCTTTTGCTGAGTCATTAGAAGCTGATTCATTAGAGCATCCGAATTGTACTTAACAGATTTACTAATTAATGAAGAACTCGCTTTGTGTCCGCAACGAGACAATTTTGACTCAGATTGTAAAGGGATTTTTAAATAGATCGTATGGAATTGCCCTCTAAGTAACGTGTTATGCGTTTCTTAGTGTTTCAAGCATTTCTTCACTACTTTCAATATTATTTGTTTTCCCATATTGTCTCAACATAACCGTCTTTTTACATTTTCTCTTTTCAAATTATTGAGGATACTAGCTGCCCTACTTGAAAAACAACAGTAGGAGTTTAAATATATTTACATTAGTGATATTATTAATTACAATTTTCGGAAAAACGAGCGTTATGAACATCGTCGGTAGTACTACAAATTGTATGAACACACTCGGATGTCGCTTCATCCGTTCCAGTCATCGCTGCCGATACAAGTAACAGCGAAGGTAACGAAACAGTAGCTACGACGGTCGCCTCAAGTCGAGGTCGACAAGTACTGTTGAAAGTTTGCCCGGTTATAATAAACGGACCGGCAGGCGAAATGGAGGCATACTTACGCCTTATAGCTTGCACACTATTTACCTTTCTCGTAGATAGTATGCAAGCGAATATTGCCGACAAGTCCAGGTCGACCAGGAACATCTCTACTGTACCTACTCTACTGTACCAGTACCTACCAGTGACAATCGTACTCGTAACTTCAGGGTCTTAGACCGGTGGCTTAACGACCACAAAGTCGGTTGAAAGGCTAGGCCAAAACCTGGCAGACAATGAAAGCGCGCATAAAGTGCGACGCGGTCTAATTGAAGTGAAGCCCGCGGTGGCTGGCCCGTTCCACACGACATGTCTCCGTAATTTGGAGCTGAGACTCCACGACACGACAGACCGTTACTCTTTAAGCAACGTGCTGAGTTACTTCATAAAATGGGATCGTTAGTAATTGCAACAGTGCTGATTTTTCATGATTAAAGAATATGAGAATTCATGTTTTAATTTGTTTAATTCGAAACTAATTAGCAGACTGTGATTATAATTGGACGGTGAAGTTTTGATGTGGCAACGATGAAATTTTTCGGTATTATATTGTTAGCACAATTATATTGCCTTGCAGTCGAGTGCACCCTTAGTTATTAGACGTTGACCAAGTTAATTAATATACATCTTCAGTGAACTTTTCAATTTTGACAGAGTTAATGATGATAGGCTCGTTGTGAACGTCCTTGTGGAAACCTTTAATGGGAAAGTGAAATGGCTTTTGCGGCAGCCTTATACTCGTTCTCGGTGGAAACCTTTAAGTGAGGAGTAAAAAGGTAGCAATGGTTTCAAAATTGAAACTTACCCTTTTCTTGCGGGGGTGAACCTCTTCATAATCCATAGCGATGCCCTCATCGCTGAATGAGGAGGAGGCGGGAGGGGGGGAGGGGGTGCCGGAGCGCCACGACGACCCGGAACTGCTGCTGGCCCCAGGGGACACCGAGGAGCGGCCGCCCCATGCGCCTGTGCAATAAATACACTACATCAAATTGAGTTCTATTCCGAAGAACGTAAGGAATGTATTGCATTTTATGTATATGTGTGTTAACCCCTACCTAAGTAGACCTTGTCAGGAGGATCAAAATCAACATGTTAATAGATTTTATAAAATAAGCTGTAATAATCATTAATAGCACCTTTTTTGAAAAGATGATGACAGAACACCTTATTGTATGTGCTATAGCCAATAAAAATGTGAATAAAAAAGTATGAAAATAAGACTATTTAAATATAATATTTCATTTAAACTTGTTCATATGCTGCATGCTGGTATAAGAACTATTCGCTGATATTTATAAACTGAATAAAAAGTTAAATCGCTGCACCTGCATAATAAATTTGAAGTCCCTTCTAACTGGCATAATAATATGAACGGCGCATTATCAAGCAACTAAATTCAATACAATAAATTATGAAACGGAACTGCGCCCAGTCACTTTCACTAGCAAGCACTGCTATCCGCTGCACACATGCGCAGGCGCAGCGCAGCCAGAGATGTATCGCGAGGTTTCATTGGCCGCGTGGATCCAGCCTAAGCTGTGGTTGCGCAATGCCACCGCTATGACTACGGTTCCTTCTTCCTTGTTCGATGGTCGTTTCTAGATCTTTGTTTACTAATACAACTCGAAAGTAATAGATTGGACGTTTCGGACGTCACTATAAAGGTTTAATTTTATTTAAGTGCCGATATCAAATGTCTCTTGCGGACTCCGGTTTTTACGACAGTGATTAAGTGGGCATTAGCATTGAATTTATTATGTGCGGATCGGACTATAAAAAGTTGTAAGAATTTATAACAAAGGCATTGTTGCAGTTTACGCATTACTCGGGCTTCGTAATACTTACTGAACAATTTGCTCTTAGTATGGTGCGGTGCTAATGGACTATAATACATAAAATGTATAAGTTCCAACTAAAGTGGAGTGAATATTATCTCTCACGATAATGCAACTCTGGTAATACTAAGATTGGCATATTAAATTAATGAAGTTAGCCGTAAAGATATGCTTAGGTTGAGCAAGAAGGACCCATTTGGTCGGGGCTCATCAGAGAGACGTACACCAAATACCTGTCTAGACGATGTCTAGACTGGCGTCTAGACGCTTTCCACATTTCATACATTTTACACTAAACACAACCTGGACCGCGGCGGGCCAAGTGTTGTTTTATTTTACAAAATTACCCGTTCCTAATAAGAAGAAAAGTTCATGCAAATCTCCACAGCTTTTACGCGAGTCTCGGGAAAATGTTTTCTAACGTGTCGTAATACTTAATCGCTTTATACAAATGTAAAGAGCTCAGTGTATTGCATTATGTAAATCCTCGGCCAAGATATCTCAGCAGCCTGCGTGGCATGACCATTGCATGACGCAAGGCACTATCTAAGTACGCCCTGCACCATTACAAGAGTAAAACATTTATACACCCTCATTTTTTATCGTTTAATGAAATTAAGGGTGAGTTCTACCCATGAAACTGAAAAACTTTCCCCAAGAAACCTATGTGCAAAAATTCCAAAAAAATGTTGACTTCCTCATACAAAACTGTCCGATCAGCTGACGAGTGACGACAATAGTATGGAAGGTTGAAATTTTTTTGTCATTTTTGCACTAAAGTTTCTTGGGGAAAGTTGTTCAGTTTTATGGGTGTAACTCACTCTTATTTCAATAAAACGAATAAAAAAAGGGTGTATACAGGATGTTTGGTAATTGGTACCAATAATTCCGCAACTGGGCCATCAAAGAACAACTATTTGGTTGGGAGCAACCAGAAAATGCGAAAAAAAATCAGCTGCTCCATACATTAGGTCAAAAAATGGGTTACTCCAATTGACTCCAAAGCCATTGTTCTCAAAACTTCACCGTCCATACATTGTTTCCCTTCGACTCCAAAATGATTTTAGGCATTTAATTTACATGTAGAAATATGTACGTAGGTACTTCAATGCCACTTCACTCCAAAATAATTTCGGTACAGTCAACAAATCTATTCAAAACTTATTGTTATAATTTATTAAAACTGGTTTGGTTCACTGAATACTGAGAATTCACGTACTGACTGTAAATCTTGGAGTCAAAGTAGAATGATTTAAATAAAAATAAAATATTCACTAAAAAGTATTTTGGAGTAAAAGGGAAAGTTTTTTGGAGTTAGTAGAATAACCCCAAAAAATATTTGCTGTTTTGTATGGAACAACTGATTTTTTTTTCGCATTCTCAGGCTGATCCAAACAAACATAATTGTTCGTTGCTCTTGTAGAATGCCCCAGTGCGGGATTATATACCTATTACCGAACACCCTGTATTAATATGTGTTTAAGATAACACTTAACAATGTAAGGAAACTGTGTGAAGTCAGCAATAGATACCTAGATATAATTGTGGGTGTGTGATCTCGTAGCAGCTTTGCCACGAGTTAACGCAGGCGACACCCACTGACGACAGCGTAAATGATTTTCATGGGAAAATAGACACAGGCTTTTTGGCAGTGTGACCCAGCCGAGTTTAACGCAAGGTCCATTTTGCCATGTCAAACATTCACACCGTCTGAGTGTCATCTGTTTAGACTGTACACGGCTGCCGTAAGCGTCTGGTAGTGTGGTGCCGATGGTGGTCCGTGGGTAACTCACTGGGCCTCGGCGAGTTCGGTGAACAGCTGAGCGACATCAGGACCAGGGCGGCGTTGCACTCGTTCATCTGTTCGTCTCGCTCGCCATAGCCCAGGTCACACGAGCTGCTCGGCCCACGCTTACGCGACCTGCAAAAACAAAACGCCATTATTGACCCGCCCAACAATTTAAAATTTTAACTGAAATAAACAACCCAGATTGCTTAATAGAAAAATCAAGGCCTAGTAATCTCAGAAACATCTCTTATGATAATAAATATACTCTACCAAACGCCATAAATGTGTATGGAACTAGAGTCAGTAATTATCTTGTACCCTTATATTTAAATAAACTTCCAGTAGATTTCCAATCAATGTATATTAACAATGTAAAATTTCTTAGATCTAAGTTAAAAAAGCATTACATAACGGCGAGGGATGTAAGCGAGGGTCTGGGTTGATTTTATCAACTTAGATTATCGTTAACATCTTCTGCTAATTAATAATTTATACTAGCGACTCACCGACACCCAGATAAACCCTACGAGGTTTTCGTGGTGCGGTCTTTATGTACCTAAATTGTATTCCTTTTGTTTTAAAAAAAAAAAAAAAAAAAAAAACTTCACGCCATATGATCGTAAGAGGTGACCGCAATAGGATTTTCCATTAGCGAGCAATGACGTTTTGTGACCAGTCATTGTTTTTTGTGTAACGCTCACAATATCGAACGAGGAATGGGAACGTTGGCAACGTTTGCAAATTGCTCCCCCGTCGTCTGTCCGAGCGACGAATCGATAATCGTACGGACGATTGCCTTTCCCGGAAAAATCGATGTAAATAAACAATTTAAGCGTGTAAGGACAACGGACGGAGCTTATGGACGTACGAAATATGCATATAGGTAATAAAATGAAACATCTGCTTAAGTCTATAATGTCATTAAAGTTATGTAATTTTGTGGATGTGGACCCACATCAGGTCGTGTTACAATCAAATCAACAAGTCTAGACTGGTTTGTTGACCTACGCCTAAAGTTCACGAGATGGCATTGGTGCGTAGGGGCGGGCGCGGGGCGGCGGGCTGGAGCGGGTTGCGTAACCGGCGGCGACCTATAAACGAAATGTGCGGAGACATTGCTCTCGGCCAGCCTTATCACCTTCACTGGAAGAGCCGTTTACCCTAGCTTTACCCTAGCGCAGCCATCGTTTATTCGATCCGCTGTGCACGCGTAGGTATAAATCTAGACTACGAATATCTCTTGCGGCCTTCGTCTCTTTTAAAAGCAAGCAATGCCGTTGTTCTCTTTAAAATACTAAATAGTAACGTTGCAATTTATAAATAACCTTAAAGTTTAATTTGAGTAAACAGATATTTCTATTAATATGCTATTTCATTGCGAAATGTTAATTGGCACACATTTTTTTTATGTGTCTCACATTTTATTGAGTGGTGTTATAAGATCTGCAGAGCAGAGTGATTTTCTTGGGAAATAACGGAGCAAGGTTGAATTGATTGACAAACAACTTTGTTCGTGTCAAAATTAAGCGACACTTCTAACACGAACGCCATCGTATCGTGAGAGAGCAAATATTGAAATTTTAGGCTAGAAATAGCAGCGTAAATGGTTATACGTAACTTTACAGTTATTTGCTGCCAAGGACGCAGATTTCCATTCAGAGAGAAACGGTATGCGAACAGCAAAAAAACGCATATTATAATGGTAGTGTAAAATAGAAACAATATAAATTTTGAATGCTGTGTGAAATAAAAAGAAAGAGATAAACATCTATATAACTAATGTTTTACACATTGTTATACACATGTCAATTTATTTTTTATAACACTACAATTTAACATGCAATGTTGACTAACTTTCAACGACGACGTGCAATTATCACGCATTGCTAAGAAGCCATCATTAAACAAGAACGATTTCGTACACTTTATTATTGATTTTTTACGTAAAGTGCTGGCTCACAAAAGCGCCCAATTAGTGTCCCCACTAACTCAATAAGGTTGACGTAACGGGATCCAAAGTCAACAGGTTTGGCAATCACTGTACTCGGGTTTCTACCTCCATCTAACTCGTAGCTTCTTAAGTCAATGTCGTACTATTTATCGGCATTAGGTAAGATACATTGTGAAGGGATCGGAAAATAAGTTTCGATTATGAATTGTTTGTTCTTGTTTATTATGAAGAATGCCTGAATTTTGGAGTTAAAAGAGGGGTGATTTAAGTTTGGAAGTGTCTGTCTCTTTCTTTCTGTATCTGTGGCATCTTAGCTCTGAAATGGATGAACCTGTTAAACAGATCGCTGATCACTGTACTCGGGTTTCTACCTCCATCTAACTCGTAGCTTCTTAAGTCAATGTCGTACTATTTATCGGCATTAGGTAAGATACATTGTGAAGGGATCGGAAAATAAGTTTCGATTATGAATTGTTTGTTCTTGTTTATTATGAAGAATGCCTGAATTTTGGAGTTAAAAGAGGGGTGATTTAAGTTTGTAAGTGTCTGTCTCTTTCTTTCTGTATCTGTGGCATCTTAGCTCTGAAATGGATGAACCTGTTAAACAGATCGCTGTCCAAAAATTATAACAATAATAAATCAATTGTTATGTTACACATTTGATTCATGAGGCAGGGAGATGGTTAAATTATGTTTTTCTATGAGACAAGAAAATACTACATTTTTTTTGTGGTCGAGCAGCTCGATGGCTGTTGTACATGTGGGAGGACTGTACCCAGCAGTGGGACGATTATAGGCTGATAATGATGATGATTGTGGTCTTTGAGTATCACATATTTCGACCTAATTTAATAATTAATAATCATAGAACATCCGTATCCGTATGGCGCATTCGCAACTGTGTCGAAATATCAGATACAAAAACATGCTATTAAATCCCGTTAACATAACTAGTGAAGTTACACGACAATTACGAAAACTTTGAATTACAATAACCTATTAGGATGTTTATTGGAAAACCTCATGTTGTGAGATAGATATTGGAATTAAGTGTACCTACTTAGTAGATTTCAAGATATTCAGCATTAATAGCATTTATAGAGAATTACAGTAAGATGAAAACGAGCTTAATTTCCGCGCAATCCCCCTTCACGGTGAAATTGCAAAGAGGCTTTACTGTATTTGTCTTTTTTAAAGTTTATCCAGTTCGGTTCTTTTTCCGTTCGTATTTCCTTTTTGTTTCCGGCAAAAATCTCTTCGTAATTCTGACATTTGTCTTGCTTAATGTTACGAGACAACCTCGAAACTTAACGCAAACCGGCGGCGTCGTACTGAAAACTAAGGGCGAGTGCGTAGGTCATCGCCTCGACCGATCGTTGACTTCAAAGTTCTAAATCTATCAAATCCGAGACTACGGACTTCGGGTTGTACTGGTAGACAATTGAAAAAAAGTAAAGCGGGCCTTTTTTAAAAAGGTTGAGAAACTCTTTTAACAATGTTTTAGTTTAGAGGATTAACATTGTACGTATCAACAATGCAAAGTTAATTTCTACCGGGTTTTTATGGCTTCTTCTCGGCACAAGGTCGCCGCGAAGCCTTGGCTTAGTTTAAACGTTTAAGAACAATGATTGTAAAAGTTTTGTTTTGAATAAACTTAATAGTGCTTTATGAAAAATAATGATGGTAATGTTCTTGCGTAACGCCGTATATATGCTCGTATTCCGTTAGAGCCTTTCTCTATTTTCCAGTTCTTAATAAAAATTAAGGTTATAAAATGGTACTCACTGTCTTCATTTTTACCTAGCCCTTCTACAACATATAAATTCAAAAGAAAAATGAAAAGGTTCTAAAGTATGAGCCAGCTAGTGTGTGTGAACCAAGTAGATTTTTATTGTTTTCTAATGAGTTATTGTATTACGATAATGAGCCTTGAACGGTTTCCACAAAGTAAAGAAAAGGCGAAATCTCTCGAAGTTATTTGAAAGTTGCAAAGTATGAACAGAAGGTCTCAAAAGAATTGGGTGTTTCGGGGTGAAGGTTTGGAGGCAGAAGCCGGTCGGCGCGACCTACCGGCGACTCGGGCGGCGACCTGCCTCGATTCGGGCGGCGACCTACCCGACTCGGGCTTCGACCGGGCTCGGGTTGAACAGTCGCTAGTCTGCGGGATCTCGTGTAGGAACCCGCCCCGTGAACTCTACGCGTTTCTCTCGACATTGGTGAAAAAATTGTTTGCGAAGTAATTTGTCTTAATTCTTCGAGATAACATTCACTTTGAACCGTTTTGTAATTCAGATGAGCTATTAAAATGTTTTGTGGATTCTTCGCATTGATTCGATAGTGGATTCTCTGAATTCATTATTCAACATATAATTTTATCCAGTAGGCTCAAAGCCAAATCAGTGCAAATCACATCTACCATCATAACATAGCTGTAATAGCTAAAATATACATAACTATGCTCTCTTATAAATGTTATATTGTGTTTCTATAGACATAAGAAATAGGATAAAATGTCTACTAGAAAAAAAACAACCAGTCTCAGGAAAGCTCGAACGGGATTCGAACCCGTGACCTTTGGATTGCCGGTCCACTGCTCTAACCGCTAAGCTACCGAGACCCCAGAAGACTCGTTGAATTTTTTCTAGTAGTTGATACGCTGCAAGCCAGCGGTATTACGTCACTGTGAAGTCTACCCTCGCATTCGAAAGAAATACTATTGCAAGTATTTAACAATCGATAAAGACGTAATTGGATATTAATATCTTTATTATTGAAATTTTGCATTCACAATGCTATATAGATATAGGATAAAATGTTTACTTGAAAAAAAAACAACTAGTAAACATTTTATCCTATATCTATATAGCATTGTGAATGCAAAATTTCAATAATAAAGACATAAGAAATATCTAGAAACACGCAGTAATATGTTATTAAATAGTTGGTAAGTTTGTGCATTCTGCAATTACCCTTTATTCAACAATAAAAGCCGGTGGTTGATGAACCCAATATCATATTGACTTTGATGCAACATGTTTTTACACGGGCACGTCATTATTTCTTTTGCAACAATTACTCGTCGGTATAATGACTTCGCTTACGACTGTTTGTGTTGCAGAATCTTCAATAGATTAATAAATGAACATGATCTGTTGTATGTTCAAGTATTGTACAGTAGTTTGTCGACCACAATTCAATAAATAAGAATAGTTTATTTTGCTTTATAAAGCTGTGACGTTTCTTTGGGAGCATTGTACTCCACAGTTAAAAAACGTAGCGATGGTTAGGTTTTGTATATCCTAGTGCCTAATTGTAGAGTCTCGATCACGTTATCGAGAACAAAAAAAATACGGCGTCGAATCAGTTGCTCCTGGTAACAGATATGATTTGAGTTACAAAGCTACAAAAAATTACAGAGCTACAAAAATTCTCTTCTTTTCAATATGTGATACGTGATTGAATGAGGTAAAAAACTCGCATTAGCCGCTTGAAACTCTTCAAGTGTCATGAAATACTGTTCTAAGTTTAAACAGTATCTAGACAACAACTTGTAGTGCACATACGTCGAATGACCTGGACGCACCCCAGCCTCGAAGTGTGTTCACCCGCGCCGCTGCGACCTTCACGCGAGTCGGCACCCGCACTGAAATAGACCGTAATCACCTACTGTCGTAGGCAGCGCTATCATTTTTTCTGTACAAGTTATTTGGAAGGTGTACTTTGGTAAGATGATATGCCTATGAATATGTTTTTTTTATAACATACGTACGGTTTGACGGTAAGCGATCTCCGTAGCTTTTAAATATATCGCTTATGACAGAGGGTTGGATTAGTTTCGGTGATATAAATTTGCGATTGTTTTAAGAGATTTTTACCGAGTTCGATTACTGGTTGTCTAATGAGTGTTTTAATGGATTTGTATGTGACACGGTTTATGCAAACCATACTCGTATCTTTTCCCGTTGGTCCCGGTTGTCGTCGAAAGATGGCAGTCGTTAAAACCCACCAACCCGCATAGGGCCAGCGTGGTGGGTTATGTCCCAACCTCCCCATGTGATGTTGTCCACGTGGGAAGGCCTGTACCCAGCAGTGGGAAGTTTATATCTTTATCAGTATCTTTTCACTTCTTTGTAAGATTTGTTCCGGATTCGTCGTATTCCAGATTGGTCGTATTCCAGATTTGACGTATTTCAGATTCGTCGTAATACAGCCCACCTTAGAACCTAACATATTTGTTATAAAATAAAAAAACCAAATACAAATTGTTACTTATTTAAGTAAACAAATATAAGTATTGGAACAAAAAACTCTCCTCGATAGAACAAAAAACAATTTGTTACTAATTCAATAAATTCATAAAATGAAACAATTAACTCATCATTCACAAAGTCTAGTGAATGATACTATACGCAATATAATTTGTTAAAGTATCGTAATATCATTTTACTTCATTGTCTACACAAAATTTATCATCGAGCAGTTTCTGAAATGAAGTAAGAGGTAACTCAATAAATACTTTCAAAAGTACTTGACTCCTTTTGAAGGCTGTCTTGTCTAATGCCTCGTTATAATATTATAGCCAAGGATAGGTTCGCTTTGGACAGTATTTAGGATCAAAAAGGACGATTTGTTGATATATGTTTGAATATTGGATCCGGTCATAAGGCAGGTCAAACGCTGGATCTCTATCAAATGTCCTTATGTTAGATGGCCCTTTTTGTGATGCAATATTTTAAAAAGAAACATCTAGTGACACAATTTACGCTTCTACGCATTCGCTGACGTAACGTTTGTTTGTTTTGCGATTCGACATTGATAACAACCTAAATATGTAGTTTGGTGATTATTTATAGCTTATCTTTCATAATTTGGAAATTCTTGAATCTCGTTTGACGTACAGTATAACCTTCAGGTAATCTTTTATGGAAAACGTCCGTTAAAAAGTTCATGACAGATCGTTTAATTTTGGTTCCCTTGTTGTTATCTTGTTTCTTAACATGTAAGTCTTAAGTACGGTGTGCATTGTGCTGTAACACAACCTAAAAATGTAGAGTGATTATTTATAGCTTATCTTTCATAATTTGGAAATTCTTGAATCTCGTTAGTATAACCTTCAGGTAATCTTTTATGATAAACGTCCGTTAAAAAATTATGTTCATGACAGATCACTTAATTTTGGTTCCATTGTTGTTATCTTTCAAGTATTCATGTTCATTAAAGTCTTAAGTACGGTGTGCATTGTGCTGTAACATCACTGATGTGCTATAATGCTATTCTTAAATTTAAGATTTCTTCTAAAACTTATTCTAAAACATTTTTTTTTTGCAAAATGTAGTATTAGCAGACTGTCTGTCACCAAATATTGATGCGTCAGCTAAAGATTTAGGAGAAGCATTCTAAATGTGTTCCAGTCCAGGTTAGTACTAGGCACTTTTCGTCACTTCCCCGGCCGGCGCGCGGCGGCGTGACGATATCTGTTCGAACGTTCTACGTCACACGTCACGTGCATGTTACTCATCATGTGTGTTTAGAAATGCGATCAATGCGTAGATATCGTTAGAAATAATTGTGTTTACTATTTGAAATACGCATTTGTTTCTTCAAAAACTCTCGAGTTCGTCATTCATGCTTTCGCACTTCTGTTGTTTAAACTTCAAAACTGTTTTCGACATAGTTGCTTAGATACATCTGGTACTTCTTGGCGGGAAACTGAAGCTTCATGTCTGCAGTATTGATATATTTTCTAAAATGTGTGTTTTGTCGGATATTTATGTGAAATAACGGTGGATTATTATCCGTTATGTGTTCGTGATCGTACATTAGTGTTGGCAAATAAAACAAAACAGCGCAACATCACAGTCCGTGTGAGATCTCAGTAAAGTCCCACATCTTTAATGAATATCAAGGGGTTTGTCTGCGGATATCATTTCCCTACTGATCTACTACTCCATCTACTTTATGCAAAGAAAACATTTGCAATTAGAGTCTGGCCAACGAAAGCTGAACCAGGAAAAACGCGGCAATTTCAAAAAAATTATGACAGGGTAACACAGCTGCAATTGTCTCAGATTTTTTTTAATTTGACGTCAGATAAACACCCATTGAAACAAAGTGTTGCCAATCAAATAACTACGAGGTTCAGCTTTCGTTGGCCAGACTTTATCTCTCAATGTGTTAACCGCACCAAGTCATTATTTAAGAAAAAAATACAACTCCGGTACACATTGATGTATTTAAATTCGTAGTAGTAAAATTCCTGCAAGTGACTCTGTTAATCAAACACTAGTACGCTTTTCAGCGTTGCCCTCGCTGCGGTGTGTTGTGATGGCCCGCCACGGTCACCAACTGGTGCCGCAGTTGTTCACACAGAGGCTCCGCGGCCTTGGCACTCGGCACTTGAAATACCAACCTATTCATTTAATTAACCCCTCAAGCCCCAAGCGGTCGCATGAGACCGCACCCACAAAAATACACTTGACTTTGTACCGTGTTTTCATAGACTTAGAGACTACTTTATTATGAACAAGTTTGGTTATTTCGGTTCTGTGGTACATCTTATGCATTGTTATCGCAAAATATCGCATAGTCTATGCTCGATTCTGTCAAATTTGACGTTGACAGTTGCACCAATTTTTTTGTGAGAAAAGTGCCCCGAGTGAGTGCATACATACTACATAAGTACACACATATATTTACGATTATTATCCCCAAAGGGTTAGTCAGAGATTAGGCAATGAGGACCGCAGATTTAGTCCACTGCCATAGTCAACGCTTCGCTAAATTACAACTGCACATGTGCTCAGCGTGGGTGGTGGCTAGGGTTTACATACGTCCGGATTAGTCCGGACATGTCCGGAGTTTCAGACTCTAGTCCGGACTTTGTCCGGCTCTTTAATTTGTCCAGATTTTAGAATATGAGTAACAAAACTACATATTAAGTAATATCAAATAAGTCTTTAATCTTTGTTTTAACTTCTTTCTCATTTATCTAAAAACAATATAAAAAGTGAGTAATGTTTCCATTTTGTGACTAAAAAGTTCGGACTTTTATCAAAATGTCAGGCTTTTTGTCAGGACTTTTTAAATTCCAAAATGGTAACCCTAGCTGGTGGCGCATCGCCGCTCTATGCTGTTAGATATGCAGTCTATAGTCCGTTAGTCGCGTTATACGACACCCAAGGGTCGGTAGTATTCTTCTAGCGAGCCCCTACACAAAAGGCATTTTCATTTAACAGTAGAAACTAATAAAAAATATCCCGAGCGCGCTTCACAAGCATATTCCCCAGTCGCCAACTGGCCAGCTATCCAGTGCCATGACGATTTCACTCGGCTGCTCCGTTTATGCGTAACGCTACTTGAAAACCGCACACGCACAATACTAATGAATCTTGTAAGTCTACTTTGTATTCGATTTATAAATCGTGAAGCGGGTCGATTTAAATTAATTCAAATCGAGAGTTATCACACCATCAGTGACTATCAGTATCTAATGTTGGCGTGGGTAGCAAACGGCATTGAAAAAAGGAAATCGGCAGCGACCATGTCCGTAACTATAAACACTTTGTAAGCGTCAGACAAGAGTTAATTTCGGCTGTCCGAAAGCGCTGCGTTTTTTGCAAGCGTTGATGTAGGTCGGGGCGCCTTTTTCACGCGATAAAAACTAGGTCCGGCGCGATTGAGCTGACATGACGCGTTGCCACCCGCCCGCCGCCCGCCGCCCGCGCGCCGCCTCGCCCCTTACTTGCCGTGTTAATCTCGATTTTAACCAATAAACAAGATTACATTGTACCGACGTTTTAGGACTTGAAACAATGCTAATTAACGCTCACATTATGCAATCCAGTCCATCACAAGATCATCGCCCTCCAAAGGAAACCCGATAATACTAATTCAACAAATATAAATTATTCATTGTTGTTCTCATTGAATTCTATGCCGGCAACCGTACGCATAGTTAGCTCGTAGCAGGTCGCGTCAATTTGTGAAACATTGAACTTGAGTTTTTGTGAAAAAAATGACAATAATGAGTGGCATGTTTGACTGTCCGGTCAAAGCGTAGGTGACCTTCGGCGCGGTAACATTAGTACTTGTCACGCTGCTCCACTGAGCTACAATCAACCAGCTATTAGCAGACACTATTCTTATATGTTTCCAAGAATGGTTTTTGTTCCATGTTACAGTGGAATAACCTGTCGGGTCGGTTGAAGGAAAGTCAAATCTGAGGTGAACAATTTGGGTGAGTAATCGCCCGGAGTCCCGGCATCGTAAAATTAATAATGGCGATGCACCTTTCCTTTGTGCGAGCACACGTAATTTGTTAGTCAGCGATCCCTGCAGGGCCAAGTTAGTCGGCGCGAGTGATGTTAAATTGGTACTGTTTGCATAATATCGACTACAGTTATTTGTCGTAACACTTTCTATAGACGAAGGCGGCATACCAGCACCTGCCAAATGAGATAACGGGCCGATACCAACGAAAGCAAACGCACGGCGAGAAAGTGCGGCCCCACCGCGCAGCGCCTTCTCTTTGCATGTTACGCAAACGGCCGCGGAATGTAAACCAGTGTATACCTGCAATTTCCAGGCTCTATCGCAAAGCGAACCCATGTCTGTAGTGCAACAAAGTAACACTTTAACACGCATTTACATTATTTCGACACAGCTAAGTAGTCATTTCATCTGTAGGGTGGTTTCAATTTCATTTGAAGATTTATGACGTCTCCCACACGTTGTAGCGGAACATTAATTATTGAACGCCGCTTCGCTGTTAGGCCTATTCAATTATTAAATGTGGCATTATAAGAAATGACATTGAGTCAGTCTTCAAGGCAAGGCGAATCGCCGCCGGGGTGACAGAGTGAAGGTTCCGCGCCTTGCGACATTAGAATGCGGGCCGGGCGGGCGCCCTACTGGCCGACTAAGGATGTCACCGCGCGACCACAAGCGTCGCAGCTATCTAGGCACTATCCAAATACCTACGACGCTCAAGGTAAATCGTCGATGTGTCTCGCTAATAAGTCATTCCACCTCTGTGGTCTAGTGGCTAAGCCACCGATTTTAGACCCAGAGGTCCCGGGTTCGATTCCCAGCGGGGGGTACATCTTTGTGTGCTCGGTTTGGTTGGTGGTAGGGCTGTTAAGTCCGTCTGGCTAGCTACCACCATCTTATCTAAGTCTGTCGCCATAACAACGATGTTTATAGCATTGTTGTGTTCCGACAGTTTGAGATAAGATAGCCAGTTCCTCAGTGGATAAGGATTCCGGGTGAAGCGCGCTTCCACCTCGGCCTTATCATCACTTACCATCAGGTGAGATGAAGGCCAAGCGCTTACCCGTTGTGGAATAAAAAAAAACAGGGGCTAACACATGAAAGTCAAAATCATACATTTACCCCCCAAAGGGTTAGTTAGACTGGGCAATGAGGACAGCAGAAGCAGTCCACTGCCGTAGTCCACGTTTCACCAAATTACAACTGCACATGTGCTCAGCGTGATAGGTGGTGAGCACATCGCCGCTCTATGCTATTTGATGTGCACATCAAATATCATAGAGCGGCGTTACTCTTTAGACCGTCATTCGCCTTATACGACACCTAAGGGAAGAAAGGGGTTGGCCTATTCTTTTAGTGAGCTACCACACGGCTCCAAAGTCAAAATCATTAGCAAATATGAATCCATTCGATTTACTTAGTTGTTGCTTCGCTCTATGGCGCCGGCATTGTTCAATATCAGTTCAGCTAGTGTGTGCGGCATTCCGTTTTGTAAGTAGGTCACTGTGTCAGGTAGTGCCTGCGCCAAGCATCAACGGCGATGTGGCGTTTTCAATTCTGACGATATATATTTTTCTTTATAATCCATTCTATTAATAATATTATTATTTTTATATTTAGAAGCATAGCGAACAGATAGAGAATTCGAGTTTCAAAGGTTGACGCGGTAAATGTGTGGAAAATGAACGAACTGTATGATTCAGAACGCCATCTCTTTTTTTGAAGCTTTATAAAAATGAAAACTATTGTACATGGACTTGATTTTCAAGATCGTCGTGTCAAAAGAAAACAAATGTTTCACAACTTTCACTCTGTCGTCGTAGCACCGAAGAGATTGCGAAAAGTCACTCCAACCTCGAGTTCAATTTCAATCTTATATCTGCTACTTAGAATAAATAACAACGTCCAATCATTTATCGAGATGACTTGTGGTATTCGATCCATCATCATCTGCCTATTGTCTACCAACGTCCGAGCTTATACGATAGATGCATATCCCCAGAGCTTTTCTGATAAAACTGGTTTTCTATAATCACTGCTTCTACTTTAAATATCAAGAACTGGCTTTTAAGAATAAAAGTATTATTGACTTTAAAGTCTTTTTCCGTATCCTTTTGTTAAATGTCAGCTTTCATGGTAGCATTTACTTGAAGGATAAGGTTTTCTTTGTTACCTATTTGAGAGTAATGTCAAGTCACAACACTTTTAAGCTGCTGTAATTATTTTAATTGATGCTACCGATTTTGTCTTCCAATGTATGTCGATTTGGTGAACTTGACTCGACAGTTTTAATTTGATTTTGAAATTTCATTGCTGAGCGAGCTGGTGTGATGTAATACAAAGTCGTTATAATAACAAAATGAACTTAATAATTTTATATTTTTTACAATTTTATTTGTATAATTTGGTGCATACCGTTCAAGAATTTTCAGTGCCAACATAGACACCGATGCATCGAACCTGAGGAGTGAGAGCGTTCGTAATTGATATCATAGTAGTGTGCGAATTATTGTCTCCGGTTCTCGGTGTTCGCCGTCGACAGTCGTATTCGGCGGTGTTGTGAAATTTGGACCGCTAAGGTCTCGCCTCTCACCGCGATCACGATGGAAAGTGAAACTGCGCCGCATCACGTCGCCGCAGTCGTTTGATGCCGTTTGTTCCGGCTCTATTGCGACGTACAGACGCCGGCACTTCAACTGAATGTAATTTTTTTTCAATACGTTCGAACTTTGTCACTAGTGTATAAGGACCATTATCGATTGGCGTTTGACAGTTTTGGATAGTTTGATTTGCAGGCTCCAAAGTTCTGACCCCGACAATGGAGTCTTAGAAAGGTGGCGTGCTCGCCTCCACTCAATCGGTTATCGAGCCGTCTCCTTTACGGTTTAGTTATCCGCAATTACAATGGTTTATGTAATCCACTGGTAGTGTTTTGTTTTTTTATAAAATCGTTCTCACAATGTTGCATTGTCTGTCCCTGCGCGGGTGCGGGGAAGCGGGGAAGGCAGTAGAATGTAGGCAAGTGTGACAAGGACACACCCGTACCCGTACTCCGCGCTAACTTCCACTCCATCCAGTTTCTAACGCGCGCGCGTTTCGCAACCGCCCGGCCCGCTCCGATGCACGGCGGCCGATTACACCTACCTGCTATGCTAGCCAACCGGCCTGCGCCATAATACATGCCGCTCACACAATACGCCACTCTCCAAATCTTACGTAGCGCGGCAAGAGTTTCTAATTTTCCGTGTGATAACATTATCTGGTGATACTGCATATACTACAATTGCCTAGCCCGGTAGCCTTGCTGTTTAACGCGTACGTGTGTTATTGTATTTCCTATTTAAGTGTATTTATGTAAATTCATAGGAGAGTAAATGACAAAACTTGATCTTATGAGTTGTGTAAAGGTTTTGTGGGAAAACGATATAAGTAGTGTTTTATCAGCCATTAATGATTGTTGTTAAGCAAAAGTTTAAGTCTATTTTGCTAATCTGAAAGATAATTTGAGTACATACTTAACTAGGTACTTTTCTTTTGGGAATATGTAAATTAATAAACTAATTTAAATCTCGTCTAGTAAGTATGTCTACGCCGATAATAATAGGATTTTCGGGCTTTAAAACACAAAACCTTTGTAAGATTGCGTTGTATGTTATGTGGTATTTTTTATTGTATCCAAAGCAAATGGAAACAAAAAATGAATGTTAAAAAATTTGACTTTCAAATGTTCGCGCCTAAAAGCACAGTCACGTGACGTGACGTCATCGTATCGTTAAGCGTGAAAATGTAGCTCAATACTTCCTCAATGCACCGGTGATGGGCGGCTGGAATTACGTTCCATTCTAAATTTTTGTTCAAATAAGTTATTATGTACATAACATCTATTAGGTACCTACCTACTTTGGTAACAAATATATTATCTTTATATACATACAAGAAATTGATTAGGTACTCTGGTAAAATACATCCTACCTATTCCTTATAGCATTTTTAACGACGCAAGTGTCTAATAATAACAATTTCATAAATTACAATTTCCGATGCAAATCCTTAGTGTTATTTTTGCGATGGTAAAATAAGGCAATTATTACGCGATATAAGTACATATACTTAGGGCACATAGTCCTTATCAAACAAACCAAGTTTTTTATGCCAGAAAATGCTTATGCCAGAAAAAAGTAGCATAAGTTCGTCAAGTTGCTATTCAAAATTGATGGTAAGGTAAAAAAAAAATTATGACCTTTCAAAAGTGCTTGTTATTAACTTTATTTGAAAAAAAATATTTTGAATTTTGATCTTTACAACCTAAACAATAGTGTAGTAACAAACTTAAAGCATTCCAACATCGCATGTTGTAATGTCACTTAGCAAAATTCAATTGCGCTAGAGCAGTTAGAAAATCTACGACCTCTAACGGCGAGGCGAGCCGCCGCCTCAAGGCAACTGGCTGATATTTGTTAATTGCAAAACCCGTATCTTTTATACTTGTCTATATACGAGTAAGTCGTGGCTCTCTTGCCCTCATCATTTCGAATAGACATTCGTCAATGCTGAACTTGATTTTAGAACACCGTTTATGAGCAGTATAGCTGTTGAATTTGTTAACTTTAGAGTACATAGTACCTTTATAAAGGCTAATATTTCAGAATTTCTGGTTTTTTCATACATGTCAATTCAAGTAAATTAAGAGCATTACATAAAATGCATGATGTGGAGAATAAGCAGTTGCCACTTTTGTAAGAATACGGAAGATTAATAAAATACATGTGTTTTCAACTTGTTCGTTGTTTTAAGGTCAAGGCTCAAGGTTTCCATCAATAGGCCCGGTGTGGTTTCAATCCTCGAACGTTATGCAAAATTATTTTCCGGGTGTTCGTACCGACTGATAAACAAATTGTTTGAAACCAAGTGAGGAAGCACAGTTTTGTTTTTTTTTTCAGTGTATTTATTAAAAAATATAAAAAGAAGAAAATCTATTATTTTTAAAACTTTTGTACAGAGTGTAGTATTAGTCAGAGACTAGGCAAAAGGACCGCAGTCACTTTCATCACCATTCGCTTGCCCTGTTCCCATGTTATTTGGGGTAGGCGCAGTATGTCCTTTTCTTTCATACAACTCGGTAATTCGTCATCAAATCATCCAATTCCTTCTCATTCATGTCATCCCTCACACAATCCATCCATCTTTTTTTTGGTCTTCCTCTTTCTTTCCTACCTTCAACACTCATATTCATCACTCTTTTTGTCACATGGCCACAGATCACCATCACTATCATACAGAAACGCAAGTTGCAGTGCGTTCTGGGGCGTGAAGGAATTCTCAAAATTCGTTAGGGAATTTGCATAGAAAGATTAAAGTAAGACTGCTCTTTGCTCTAAGAGTTGATGGTAAATCTCCAGTTACCGCTATGGGACACTGGATAACGTTTTTATCACGTGTACGTGTATCTCCTACTGTATATAATTTTAGTACTTTTGTGAATTCACTTTTGTATGTTTATGACGAAAATATCCATCTATGCTAAGAATCGCTTTTTAAAATAAACAGACGCCATAAAAGAAAGGCAGAAAGGAAATGATTAACCACGGAATATTAACAGTAGGTAGGCGTATTGACATTCATTTAAGTTACTAAAGAGATTTTAAAGAAATAAACATGTGATTACAGCATCCCCAGTTATCCTGGCGTGGTAACAGGCTCAGCAATCTCAGTATTCATCATTTGGCATCACTCAATAGATTCAAATATTTGTGAGATTGACTATTAGTATATTGTTCATCCGGTAATTCTGGTACGTATCCCCTTGTCTATCACGAAGACTCCTAGATGTGGCTTAAAAATAAACTTCTATTATCTCTGGTTACAGCAGCTGACCTCTCGGTGTACCGTCTGCTATATCCGATTTTCGATCTTATTGTCGTACAAATAAGGTGTAACATGACATACCCTTGGATGTGGTGGTGCGGTGCAGGCACCTCTATGGTGGCGGAGGCCCGTCGGCGGTCGCCGGCCATGTCAGCCAGCCGGGCGAAGTCAGTATCGACGTCGGCCAGGCGAGCTGACTTGCGAGACTCCAGGAGCCTCGTCTCATCTAATTTCTTCTTCATCTCCAACGGTGCCTAAGGACAATGGAGACAACATTGTTACAACCGAATATAGAGGACTCACATATAAAGGGCGTCCCACGGATATGCCACATGGAGGGAAAGTACCTTGAATATTGTAGATGGAACATTTTTCAGAAAGAAGACATTATTTGAATTAAAAAAAACAATTTAAACTGCGTTCATGGATATTTAAATAATTACATGGTTGAACCGGAAATCGAACCAGTTACATGAGAAAAATAATCAACCTGTAGCTTCATCATACCTATCAAAAGGTTTCATCATAAGGATTATTTTTTGCTAAATAACATAGTGTCACAAACAAAAGAAAGACCATGAATTTTAACATTTTTAATACAAAATTAATCAATTTATCAAATGCTCAAAATGAGTCCCTTCCTGTTGAATACAAAGTCGCACTCTTTTGACTATTTCGCTCCCTGTCGATTTTTTGATGTTGTGGTGGATATTTAGAATAATACGTCTAAGTTCTGCTTGTAGCTCGTGGACACTTTCATACTGGTTACTTACTTCTTAAGTGGGTACATTTATTAGTAATAGGTACTTATGATGAAGTCAGTTGTATGTCCTTACGGCAATGTCAGCTTTTCATTTTTACGAACAAAATTTCACATTAAATGATAAAATTCATGATCTTCCTTTTATTTGTGACACTATGTTATTTAGCAAAAAATAATCCTTATGATGAAACCTTTCGATCGGTATGATAAAGCTACAGGATGATTACTTTTGTCATGTAACGGGTTCGATTCCTGGTTCAACCATGTAATTAATTAAATATCCATGAATGCAGTTTAAATTGTTTTTTTAAATTCAAATAAAGTCTTCTTTCAGTAAAATGTTGCGTCTACAATGTTCAAGGTAATTTCCCTCCATGTGGCATGTCCGTGGGACGCCCTGTATATATCAGGTCACCGCTGCCCATGGACATCAGCAACATCAGAGGTGTTGCTTCTGCGTTGCCGACCTGAGAAAAACCTCTTTACACCCATTTTGAAAGAGTCCATGTCGTAGTTTAATGAGAAAACCTCTGATGGCACTGGATTACGACAGATATATTGTGAATTAATTTCGGCTGTTAGCCAACACCCATCACATATAGCGATGACTTGAACTCTTTAATGGAGGCCTATGGGACAGTATTTTGGTTTTTACAAATACTTTACTGATTAAATACCTCAATTATTGGGTAAACGGTCATCAAGCCAAAAGTTAGTTGGTGCTACGGCTTTTAGAGCTTCGAATCACCCATGCATTGTGTTTAGTTTAATAGCTGAGCGACTTTCAATTCCTCTAGGTAGGTATATATCATCGTCATATAAGACTGTCACCATATCAATAATATATAATAATAATATAGTGTTAGTAGCATTGTTCTGTTCCGACAGAGATTAGATAGCCAATTAATCTGTAGTTGATGATTCTGTGTGTAGCCAGCTTCGGCCTTACCGTCATATACTTACCATCAGGTGAGAAGAAAGTCAAGCGCTTATACCCATTGCGAAATATAAAGAAAACTTAGTTCTATTTTAAAGATATCTAACAATTGAATTTCTATTGTTTGGTTTTACGACATCTGAGCTGATATAAAAGAAGTACGAATCATATAAAATAGAGAGCTGGCAGACTCTGTCTACCCCTTCGAGATTCGTGATAAGCGTATGTAGCAAAAAGGCGGTAGCTCAAACCGAATTCGTGTCTCAATCTAGAACGCGGCAATTAATTAGACCATACATTGTTACAGTGCACACGTAAGAGGTTATATCGCATGCATGCACTGCTAAGTGGGTGTGAGCACGAGATCAATACGGCGACCTTCGCCGGGCAGTGACGTCACCGCTGCAACTGGGCCGGGCCATGATGAGGCTGCGTCCCCTCCCCCCCGCGCCTCTGCCCCGCCGCTGTATGACATTGTGCAATTTTGAGGTAGCAACTACTTTGGTGCACGGGAATACCCTTACGCGATACGACTGGTTCGATGGGATTTACCGGAAGCTGTAGTTGTTGGATGACGGTTTTCTTAAGATAGTTTACGCATTTCTGTTTCCCATTAAAACATCAACATTAAGGATCTGTATTTTTACTTTAGCATGCTAAGTTTCATTACAATTGCCTCATTGGCCTGAAAAATGTTGAACTTGTAGGTTGTACGGAAAACTTTTTTTTTGGCTTATCTATGCTTACCTATTATGTGTTCCGGTTTGAAGGATACTGGAAAACTATTCTGTAATACTGGATTTAGTGAAATTACAACGCATACAGTAGTAAGAACTAAAGCGATGAGCGCGCGATTTCCTTAGTTTTTGCAAGCGTCCATGGCCTGCGCTTTCCATCAGGCAGTTTTTAACCGTAGTAACATTAATAAATGATTACATTTTTAAGACTTCTACCATGTCAGCCTCATCAATTCATGATACCAAGGACGATATATTATAATAATTTGTCTATGATAATACCTCAAAAATGAAATTGAGTACTTAACTTAAACAAGAACCTAAAATGTAAAATTCTTAGATTGTTATTTCTATGTTAGGCATTGTAATATTTCCAACGCTATTATACACTTATTATTAAACAAAACGTATATTTAAGTATATGAATTAACTTTGTGTTTATGTTTAACTAACACAATACCAAAAAGTTTGTAAGGAAATTCCATGAAGGAGTTAACTCCATAGAAGGCAGTGCATAATTATTACAGAAATCTCTGCAACTATCATACAGGATATTACATGTCGGATAGGTGGCGAGCTCGCAAGGTGAGGTGACAACTTATGATTGATAACATGATCTGTGCTCAGTGCTTTCAAATTGTGAACTTTGGACCTAATCACGCGTGTCTTACGATTCAAATCGGGTTATATTCCGCTGTGCACAGAGGTGAACTAGTCAACACATACAAGTGGGTTTATAGTTAACTCGACGTGTGTTTATCGCATTCGCACGTGTAGACATAGTCTTTCCGCATATCAACTGCATCGGAAAGGTCAGCTTTTCTATACTCACGTATTTCTTTATTGAGTAGTGCTCAGCTCTATTTAAATAAATACTTGTTTGCAATGCTTTGATTTTTTCTACCTTCAGTAGCTAAAACCATATTACAAGGTACCGGTTGATTATGAAAATGTGACAATTATTTCTATCCTTTTTTAATGTTCGCTACGTTTGCACTTTTTATTATTTATTGTAGAACGGGAAAGTGCTTGGTCTACATACTATTATTTTAGATTAGAAACAATTGATCAAAAAATTTATTATTTTATATTAATTAGTTTGTAGGTATGTATAATAATTTGAAAAAATATGAGCGTAAGTATAAGCCTGGCAATCCAAAGACGTAAACACAGTTAGAAGACATATTTTATTTGTAGTTGTTTTTTTCTATTATGACTCGTCATAGTGACTGCATCCTGCCTGATGGTAAGCAGCCGATGCAGTCCAAAATAATGTGAGCGCTCCCCACTGTGGAATAAGCACGATAAGGATTTTGTTTTAAGCTTTTTGTTTAAATAGATAATAGTAATGTTCTGTTCTTTTTCGTTTTTGTTTTAATATTGACATTTGGAAATATACAATGTAACAATGCGTTGGTCAAGGCAGTACTAATTAAGTGATGAGAAACGCATTTAGCCTCGTTAGTAAAGCGCTGAGATGACCTATTATCTATTCTTGAATCGTTAGTCTGATTACGGTAAATAAGTCGTTAAGATTGGTAAAACAAGACTTGCTTTAACAGTAGCTAATGACATATATCTGGTTGTAACATTTAATTAATCATTAATCAATTATCGGCATTAGTTAATTCGCTGTGATATTGGAAAGCGATGCGCTATCGGAAATAAGTTGTTATTCTGTATTCTTATCACTTTTTATTTCACTTTTCATTACTAAATGTCATAATTTGCTTGTTAACATTAATGAAATAAAAAAAAACTCTATTAAAAATTTTGGGCAATTGTTACATCTATTTTAAACGTTATTACAATATAATTAAACATAGATTTTATATTTTCTGACATTCTCGAATAGTCTCACGCCTGTAATTTTGTCGTTATGTTTAAAGATAACGTACCTACAGAAAACGATTCAACTGACATTGTTTAAAATATCTGCAGTTATAGATTTTCATTTAGACTTACAAATGTATAGAAGTACTTTACGTTAATTTAAAGGAGTACAAATGTACCTAGCTCATTTTAAGTCACGTGCCCAGTTTGACGGTTAATCTCAGTGCACACAAGTGTACTGATCACATCATACTTAATACTTTCACTTTTAAGCGATTTCGTGCGAGCGTAAAGTGGCTACATGTGGATTCGCTCGGGTCCGCCTCGGAACAATGAAAGCTGTATTTAATGAGTATCTTGTACAGACGACGGCAGGTCTACCTTCCACAAAAAGTCAAGTTTCATCAATCAATTTTGTACTCTATGCGCTGTGGTATAAGGATCAATATTGATTAGAGAAAATTGACAGTTTTGGATATGTAACCAGCGAGCGACATACCGACATCTTTTTTAACGCCGCAAGTGCCACAGAAGCGGAATCAGGCTGCCAGGTTTTGGCAATTTGTGAAAAGTTGCTGCGTTTCGAGACGTTTAAGCGGTTATTAACATCCGGACGTGATTCTGTGATCTAGATCGGATGATTACGTAACAAAACGGAATCTTGTTCAAGACCTTTTTTTAATATTTAATTTTAGTACGGATTTTACAAGCGGTGTATTTATTATGGGTCAAACATTTTTGTGAGCAGCTTAGTCCATAGTAAAGTAAAACAATTGACAAGCCGTACGTTCTAATACAAGATGTTCGATTGCATTGCAACTCCGTTATTTGTCACTACTCTAAACGTGCTTCTAGCTCGCGCGGCGTCGCCGGCGTTTTGCCGTTATGTAAAAAGTGACAGCTATTGCACAATTACTTTATTGGATGTCGAAACTCACGCTTGCTGCGCCGGTGAAAGCCACTGAGTGACTTTGACATGGTAACACTGAGTAATTATTATGCATTAGGCCGATTAGCTTCCGAAACAGCCGAAACACGTTCGGCAGTTGACAGAGCGCGATTGGCTTTTGTTTCAACTTGTTTTGTCACTTTGAGTAGGTAACGTCAAACGTGTTGTTATTGTGACCCACTTAAAACTTGAATTTCAAGACAGTCGTCTTCTGTTATTTGAATGAATTTGCGGTAAGAGAGAATTGCGTGAAATTACCCATAGATACTTTAAAAAAGTAGGAAAATTTTATATAAACCACTAACGTGTAATACATTCACTTAATTTTCCCACTGCAGCGTTTGGTCGATTTCTTTTCGGAACGACTACATTAAAGCACTTTCACTTGCCGAAATTGCCAGCTCTGTGAAGGAGAGTGGCCACTGCTGTCACTCAAATAAAAAGATTTAATTGAGTGAAGTATAATAAGGCACGTTTTATTAAAGCTATATTCTGGCATTATTAGTAATCAAATAATTCATATTTGCTACATATTTCATCCAAGCAATGAGAAGCAGTTACTCTGTATTTCATATTGTAGAACTAATGCTTGTATGCTCTTTGAGAGGATAACAAACAAATAGTGAACCGTCAAGGCCTAGGTGTCGGCACCCGGGTTGCGAAAGCTATCCGGTCTACTGCGCATCGGAGCTCCGCGCGAATCGGATTATCCACGGCCGTAACATCGAATGTCGAAATCTTGCTCCATAGGTGACTTGGAACGAGCGTACCGAGTCGTTTGAAATCGATTTGCGATGTCTGAAGAAAGGTTTTATTCAGATCACAACAGTGATCGATATAAAGGGTAATGCAGAGACTAGGCAATAGGGACCGCAAAAGCAGTGCAATGTCAAACTCCACATTTCACCAAATGACGACTGCATATGACGTCCTGGTTCTCGCGTACCCCCCACGACACGTTTAACCCGAGTCGAGGTACCGTGCCTCTTAGAGGCGCCCTCGGGTTTCCCGCTCTCGAACCGACTCGAAACCTCAGAGAATCTGGGGGGGATCGGAGACTCGCTTGCGGCAAGATGCCATCCCCGCCCTCCCTCTGGGGAATTTCGGTCTCACGGCTTGAGGAATCTGTAAGTTTCTCGCCGCCCCTAAACAAGCTCTATTAGGCTGCAAAGGATGACCTTTACATCCTAACCGGGCTTGTAATTCGCAGTCATCTGCGACCGACAGCAAGCACACTCCAAAAAAAATTGCACATGCCGTGATAGAGCGGTGAGCCCGTCGCCGCTCTATGTTGTTGGATGTAGGTGCAGTCGGTTTTCAGTCGCCTTTTACGACGCCCAAAAAAAGAGATAAGGTGGTAGTATTCTATTATATATTTGATATTTGACGACCTCCTTGGTCGAGTTGTTTGTACACCGGTTTTTATGGTGTCGCCATCTCTGAGGTCCCGGGTTCGATCCCCGGTCGGGACAATTTAGAAATTATTGTTTTTCTAAATTGTCTCGGGTCTAGGTGTTTTCTATGTATAATAAGTATGTATTTAAGTATTTTAAGTATGTTTATCCGTTGTCTAGTAACCATTTAACGAGTTTCTTCGAAGCTTCTCTTGGGCTAGATAATTGGTGTGATTGTAGGAAAGATTTATTATTATTATTTATTATTCTTTAAACAATGAGGTGCCATCACACAGCTCCTTTTAACCTTTCAACTGCGGTCGCGCATTGATCAGTGCCCAGTGAACACAGTGTTTAGTTATACGTGTTTATAATGAGCACAGCACACTACAGTGTCAGTAGAAATGAAAAAAAACAATCACTGTTGCAAGTTGCAAGTAGCAATGTCGTCGTACGCAAAGGTAGCGAAAGTCGGGCAATTCCAACAAGTGGCATTGAGTGTGTCGGCGCGTTTGTTGCCGAACTTGCCGGCCGGCGAAAAAGTGACGGCATGCGCCGGTGCCGGCGCCGCCACCGGCTCTTATAATTAAACCAATAACACTCTTAGTGCGGTTTTGCAATACGTCCGATACGAGTCTGATCCGAACCCGTAAAAATACGGGTCTAGAAAACTCGGACCTAATTCGTATATTGCTTCTGCTATCGCACTAGTCCGTTATCTGATACAAATACAAACAATTTAGGTGCCATTTTGACATATGTCAATTTACGCGGATTCATTTTATTACTATGTCAAATGTCAATGTTAAAATTTTTTCTCCAGAATGGAGATTCACGGATGACGGAAAGAAATCGGAAGTCTGATCTATTGCGTAAGCCACCATAGAAACAGTTCTACGACTCTAGGGGCCGTATTTTCACGGGTTCGGACCGGACTCGGATCGGACGTAGAGCGAAACCGCTCTGACGCGGCATGCCGATGCCGGTGCCGGCCCGACCGGCTTAATAACCAAACCACTAACACTCTTACTCTTAACAACATAAGATTGTAGATCGATCGGCACCCCCGCCAACTACGTAATAAAACTAAATGATACGCGATCACTTTGCGCTCGTATAGAAACTTTTCCGTATGCAGGCCTTACTTTCGGCGTGATTTAGGCAATCAACATCTTTTTTTTTTGCGCAATACTTGTAACGTTTTTCCGTAGAGTGAACGTCGTAGCAGAATTTAATTTTCAGTTTTGAACTTCTGACATTTTTGTCCTATGTGTATTAAGATAACGGTTTAGTTGACAGCTCGACATAAATATAGGGTTATGTCCGCGATACCTATTTGGAGGTTGTTTATTGATTACAATTGTGGGCAAATGGTCGGTTATCAGAGGAACCTCTCATGTAGAACAATGCACTCTCAATTCATTGCTATGAGGTTGAGAAAACAATAGATTACCACGTTAGCGACTACAGATAAAACCGGCTTCGAATGCACATCGTGATCGTGAATCATGAGGTAAACATTTTGATATCATAATATCTTTTTTAAAAACTAGTTAGGTATGAGTCACTGTTTTGAGTTCTAATAAAAATTATCAATATAAATAACTTTGATATTTGAAAAAAAGAATCAAACTTCATTTGTTTTCGTTTCGTTTCGAACAAATGAATACCGTTTTTATCGAGCCCCATCTTGGTGATGCACTCAAAGATAGTGCGCGTAGGGTCGTAGACAAATATATCGAACGGAAACCGTCGGTGATGGACGGACGGCGATTATTCTGTTATTAGGCATTCAGAGGCTGCAGTCGACGTCACGTAGATACGCATGCATAAGCAATTCGGTTGGCGAGTGACGGTCGTGCTGCGTAAATAGGTCAATAACTAGATAGCGACGGTGGATTGGTACGTAATTGTGGGTACTGGTAAAAGAAATCTTCAATACTTACGACTAATACTTGCTTTTGTAAGGCATTTGATTCATTTTTACACAACACTGTTAAGTTCTGTTCTGATATTATTTCAATATTGGTAAAGCGTAAATATAGTATTGAGTTATCATCAAACCCAATACAACAAAATATAGTTAAAGAATTTAGTGTTATGAATAACTATTGATCCTTCCATAAACAAATCTAACTTCTGAGCTTCGAATATGCAAATAGATGATCAAAACATAAAACAGTTCGTTCATTTTAATGCGTATTTACCTATATGTATTGTGTGAGATTATTTTTTTGACTAAAACCCGTTTAAAACGTGTTTAAAAAAATTATACTACCAACCGAACGACTCTAGGTCAAATGTTTACCTTAATAAATAATAAAACTATGCTTAGCTTTACACGGAACTTTGCCTAAGATAAGTGTGTCACAGGCCAAAGTGTGTAGACTTAAGTATGTGTGGTATAGATATGTGTAGTGTAAGTAGAAATATCAGATGTGGGTAGCAGCGTGGGTGTATACTACAACCAGTCAGGGGTTAATCCTAACGTTCCTGACCTATACCCGTGCTTGGTACGTCACAGGACCCTTGACATTTAAATGCTTATGTACTCAAAATAAATGTGCCTACGCTGTCCTTATCCGTTCATTTCCAACTGGCATTCTCTGGTTAAGGAGAACGTCCTTTTTTTCCTCAATGTAGAAGCGCTTGGCTTTTATTTTATCTGATAAGTGACAGTAAGGCTGAAGATGGAAGCACACCCGCTATTCTCAACGATTGAGGATATGGCTTTCCTCTCAATAAGTTCTCAACTTTTGGAACGCAGAATTAGATAAGTCGGCGGTAGCTAGCCAGGCGACCTTAAAACCAGTAAGTACTGCCAAAAACCAAACCGAGTTCAATAAAATTGTGGTTGTGTGGAAGAAATCGCTTTATACTTAGCTAAGACCGCCAAATTGTACCGTGTATTGTACCTATTTATTATGTTTCGTGTAAAATGTAAACTGTTACAATAAAAGTGTTACCTATATATCTATAGGATGCCTAAAATGCACCCTTTACCTTAGAGTGTGAGACCGATGATCTAACCACTTCACCATATGGAACACGAAATAATTCTTATATATTTATTATAATATTTCCTTCCCAGGTGTGGGCTCATGGGCTCCATCATGACGTGAGAATGGCACGATAAATTAATGTATTGGCAACATTAGCACAACTCAATAGTTACGTGGGAGTTCGAACCACGTTAGAATTGGAGAATTCAACCTTTCACGCCGCAATTTATTATTATCTAACCTTCACGATGTGTAAATACAACTAAGTATGTATTTGTTGGAAAAAAAGCATCAACCTTTATCAAAATGGACGTTCGACCTAGTTTTTAACTAGCGACCGCATATTTCATAATTGAGGAAGTGCACACATATCACCGAGAATGAGCGATCATATCGAATCGACACAGCGATAAAGTGGCTGTTTAGCTAAATCGAATTGAGCAGTCACGTTGGGCAAATGCGCTCGGTATTGAATTAGGCATTCCGATCGGATATGTGCGGTTAGGCTGATCAGTCGGTCGGCGCGGTGGCCTTGCGATTAACGTACACACGCTACCAGATCTATCTATTCAAACTGACAATTTTCTCCAACCGATATTGATCTTTATAGACAAACTATGAAATTCTAAAATTGATTGTAGAAATTTTATATTTAATGGTAGGTTAATCTAATGGTTGTACATAAGCTGGGTGCTCGCGAGCGGATGCGGCACGAGCGGCCGCGGAGGCTCTGCAACCGTTGCAAGCGCCAACCTTGCCCCCAAACTCCGTGACCCACATAACAAACTTCAAAATGCAGTCAGCGTTTTTATTACAGCTATTCTCCTTGAAACGAACGTTACGTCCAGCAATTACCAAAAGCGAGCTGTCACAACAAACGTTTCTGTATCGGTTTACATGAACAAACCTATTACTTTATTTATATGAAAAAAGGTGTATGTTATTTGTAAGTTTCGGTTAGTTCATGGCCGACGCAGAGATAGCAGTAGGTGAGCGGAATTGGTGTATTAGGTCACGTCATCGATTGCACAGGACGCCGCCGCCGCGCGACGCGACCCGGCTAACCTCGCCGCTCTATTTCTGGATAATACTTCTGTACCGGTCGCTCTGTTTTAACTGCATTGTTCCGACACAAAAACTCTGTGCAAACGTGTGCTTTATGTATGCATGCCCCTCCCCGCGTAATTAATTCGAAGCGAACGTGACGCAAACTGCATTACAATAACTGGTACACAGATACTAATCAATGTACGCAAGTCTATCGTTACCTACATTTCTTATGATAATGACCCGTTAGGTTTTGCAAGTAAGAATTTAAAAGAACAATAAATCCAATCGCCTAACTAGGTCAACGTCAGCCGCCGTCGCGTCGTCAGGAAACTGATATTGCGTAGCGCCCGCAGTGATGCAAGCCGCGAGCACGCCGTTTTTTATCTAAAGTTCAAATTCTCGATTCAGATAGTGGGCGTAAGGTTTTAATCGGGCAGGTGACGTCACAGCGCGCTAAGTGAAATTACTCTCGATCCGACGTCATAGTGCGTCGGCGTGAGCGGGCGCGTAGGCGCGACGCCGACGCGGCGGTGACGTCACGGGCTCCAGCGGGGGCGGAGCGTGGCTGCCGTGCACGTAAATAAAATCGCGCACCGGCTGCCGCCTTACGTAATTGAACGTGAAATCTGCACAAGGACGCGTGCCCCACGTTTCGACACTACAACAACCACGATGCCATAATAGCATCGTTTATGGGCGACGCCGCGACGCTTAGAAAAGTGAGCGTTTCACCTTGAGATGCCTGTAGTAGTCGCCTCTCTATTCTTAGATATCGAAATAGCAATGGGTACATTCGAGGGGGCGAGCGGTTACCACGCAGGCGTCGTGACCCAGCCTGACCCAAAAACGGAGAGCGACCCACCGCGCCCCGAGCCGCTGATAACGGGTGGAACCTGTTCATAGGCGCAGCGCAAGCATCGCCATAGCACCGTTACGCGGCTGACCTGAAGACGCAGCGCCTCCCGATAACGATGGCTACGAGCAAAATTAACATCAACCTCCCGCTATGCCGTTATAACATTATTACTAAAGTTAATTTAAGATTTATCAACATTTGCCCTTTTCCCAGGATATCCAAACTAACAAAAATTAAATTATGACCTTAATTTGCAAGATGCATATTGTTTAGCAAATGAAAATACGAGGAAAACGCAAGTGGAGGTCGAGTTTCGAATGCGGGCTGTGCGTCGCTGGTTCAATATCAGCGATTCTGGGTCAGTGGGTCACCGGGCTGAAGTGGGCCGCGGCCCGAGCCCCGCGCTTGCAATTACACTCTTCACTTACATACATAAAACATATACTGGGACGATGCATCGCGTGCTTCCCTCCCTCTCAATGAACATTCGATTCATGTCACCATGAACGCTGACGTCTACTTGACCCTATCGGCCGACCAAAGCCAGCCAAACGACTGCCGGCTAACCTTCGCACTAACACGTAACGAGTATTGTTGCAAGCGGCGAATCTCCATGTTGATTCCGCTGCCCGTCCGCGATGAATGAAGGAAGGATGTCGCGCTGTCGTAACTGTTGTAATTTGTGACAGTCGCCCACATGGTAACGGTTGTGGTGTGTTACTGTTAGTTCGGGCCCGAAAACGAGTAATTTTGCTCGCTGAGTCAGTCTGCGACGCCGTGCGTGACGCCGGCCAACCAGTTATCCGGTTACAGCCGGATCCGTGGAATTGAAACCGAAATATCAAATCAAATCGTTTGGAATTTGGAGTCGATTGCGAAACAAACGACGACCGTCGAAAGCCTCAAGAACGAAATGTTAGTTTTTGTTTTGTTTCTAATTAGCAAGTGAGATTCACACTTTGTTCTGCCAGTTGCACAGATAAGGGAGTACGTATAAATCGTGTAACTATTCCAAGGCGAGAGCAATGAGGTCGTCCACAAGGGCCGACCTTCGCTGCTCGCTGGTGGGAGGACCACCGCTACTTCTAACTATTCTACAAAAATATATCAGGGTCTTTAGAGAGATTCACAACTATTAATACTTAGCTATTAATAATTTGTGTGTGTGAACGGATTTCGCTGTCGCCAGTGTAGTGTAATCTAATCATACAAACATATATGCAGCATAACGTAACCAATAGCGTATCTCAGCCATTCGACAGTTTAGGTAAATGACGTAGTGCTCTAAAATCTTAACGGTCTCTTGATATCATTATTTGGTCAGTCATCTTTGTATTCGTCAAATTAGGTCGCGTGAGTTGAACTACAAATGTATCAGTTTGAGTTGAACTATAAATATAAGTACCTACCTGGATAATTTATTCCTTAAAACTTTAAATGTAACTGTTTTCAAATCTATTTTATTTTAATAAGTACCAATTATTCTTATTTGAGTATAGTAGCACTTTATTAAAAAATCTGCATCACAGACAAAAATATTATAGCATTATCAATAGACCTGAACAAAGAATTACGTAATTTTGTAAAACTTTAATGATCGTGTTACATATTAAAATTGTATCACTCAGTTTAACTATATTCAATCATAAAACTAATAGTTCAAGATTCAAATTACCTTGAAACAGTGCATGCCACAAACCTGTTAAACATTGCATTTAGAGCAGAAACAATAGATTTCTGCTGGTTCGAGAAATTAATATTATTCTTAACGGCTGTTATCACAAGGCGTGGTTATCGACATTATGAAATATGATTTTCTTATTATATAAACATTTAGTTAAGTATTTAAATTGTCTTGCATATTATTGCTTCACGTGCAAGTAAGTAGGTAACATTTAAATTTTTAAATTCAAGCTGATTTGTTGTATAGTGTAGGCGAGATAAAATTATACTGACTCTACGTAACTTGTAATATTATTACTAACCAGGAATTATCATAATATAATACCTGGGTGGTTATTTAGCACAGATCTTTTAGATTACCGTGTAATTTGATTCAGCTGTGTTTGGTTGACATAATAATTACAAGGTTATTTTAATGGAGAACTTAAATCCTGTTGCCTTGATATAGATTTGTAAGGCATAAAGTATTTAGACATATTAAAAGAATTTTTCGTTATTAAGTATGAAATTTTGCAATTTTTTTGCAAACTTAAGGCTTTTCCTTGCCGTTTTAATGAAGTTATGTTTGGTTTAGTCAAATTGGGTAAAGAAAAAGATTTGATTGAAAGGACCCGAAGGTGATAGAAGCAGTTAGTATTACATACGTATGCAATCTGATATTTTCGTTACAATCCAAATCGCAACGTTGTTTGTATCATGTTCGTACTGTTTGTAATTTATAGAGTTTGAGTTCTCTTTTTCTGTATTTAAAGTGATAAAGATTACACGACTAAATACTAACCGTAACCTTTAGATCATGGCAAACGCCTTTCTTCCATTGTTCCCTATTTGTAGCCAAGTTCTATATTTAATGTTTACTTTTGTGGTAGTAAATATTATCCATCTAATAATCAAAATTTCACTGTATTTGCCCCATGGTTGTCACAGGACGATGTTACATAACTATTATGCTCCCAACAAGTATGTGAGCTTAACGCGACAAGGTGCAAAAGTGCTCATGTATATTGAACTCATCGTACCTTAGCGAACGCAAGCCGTTTTCTCTTCCCATGGTTTTCTTTACCATTGGCCGAAGCCCGCCGGTTCCGTTAGCATTCACACACAACAGCAAAAAAACCACATCTATAGCTGTAAACTATCGAAGTAGAAACTTGCAAATTGTATAGTAGCTAGCGATTCCATTACTATGCGGCTGACGACTACTAACGTGTTGACGACTGTTCGTAATTGCAGTGCAATCTATGTAGTTCTGTGGCGTATTGCGTGGAATTACTTAATGGTATAACGCGTTTTTGTTCTATGTACGTATGTGCCTATTAAAATTAAAAAGTAAAGTAAGATTAGATAGTGACATTTTTAAAGTTATTATGCCGGCAAACGAGGATACAGTCTTCCTCATGGAAATCAGTGACCTCAGGTTATGAATGCTTGCGACACCAAGGCTATCATGCATTACTGGCCCTGGGGTATCATTTTGTATGCTTCTGTACCTCTTCTGACCGGAACACAGCAATACAATCTATACAACGGCATAAATACTCATTAGGGTGGATTCTTTATATGTAATATATTTAATTACCTAACCAATTTGTCGCTATTGGTTAGATGAAGGTAAACACAATGGAACAAGTGAAATTTGCCGCGAGCACGCGACGACGCCACGCTAGGCTACCCGCCATGAGTGAGCGCAAGTGTCTGTCGTTCCATCGGAAAAAAACGACAACTCACCTGGAAAATCTGGAAAACGCATCTATAATTTAACTTTTAAATCGTAACTGCTTTCGCCCGTTATTTAAGTAATGCGATATAATTATAGCTTCGCTGTTCGCTCGCCACGACAATGCATGTGTGCGCCGCAGTCGACGTACACAGAAAAAGAAATTCAATGAGTTATGTTCCGTTTTCATGTGTTCGTGCTTCGTGATATTCATTAAATTGGTAATGTATCCTTGAACGTTGATTGAAAAGCACTTAAAGAAATAATCACGCGCAACCTATTCGCCATTACATGTGTACAAATATGTTAATACGTTTTCTCGTTTTCAAAAAGTAGACAATCACTTTCATTGTTCAAACGACATTGTTCAGGTGTTACAATGTAGTATTGTCTTAAAATAAGTGAATCTGAAACTGAGTACGGTCGGAACAGCTGTGAGGTGACGACGGCACTTTCACAGTCGCCGGCCGGCGTGCGGCGGCGGGCGGGCGGCGGGCGGCTGCGCGCTGCTGCAGCGAATCGCTCACCCTCTTTACGACTTCCACACACGTAATACACCCACAAAGTCGCGGGAAAATTTCAAACCAACTATTTCACATAACGCTTACGGTTGTTTGTAAACTCAGCGTAATACGATCTGTTTCAACAATAGATCATGATTTGTTTATTTGCCTCGCAGCACCATTTGTTGTCATGGGTATTAGCGGCTTCTTGTTCCACTTAAAGGCGGTGGTTAGCCGCGGCTAACGGTCGCGCGACCGGCGCCGCGCACGTGAAAATAATTCTTGACGCGATTTTGTAACCAATACCGTTACTCGGTTCCGGGCCTGCCGCTGACCTTATTTCGCGGCCGCGCACTCTTTATTTTTATATCTTACTGCCTGACACATTATAGCCACTGACTCGCTCACCAGTTATGTTTTTCGAGTGCTATTTAAAGTGAGCGGAGCGCTCTATATCCTGTCCGTGAAGAAACCGTATTAAAAATGTTAAGTAGGACGCCGATTGATTTCAATCATCACTCGCAGCTAGTTGCTATTATGGTAGCACTTGCATGTTGATTAATTAATCATTCCTTTGGAGTATTTACTTTCTTGTGGTTACGTAACGATATATTTGCTTTCAGTGCAAATAGAGGGTTTACGAAGCCGGCCGGCGTCGCCGACGCGTCGGCGCGTGAGTCAGGCGCGTTTGGTTGAGCTGATTCCGCGTAGCGTGCCGAGCGGTCTTACCGCGCCCGCGTACACAAAGCTGTGACGCCTCCGCAGTGCGCATGAAACGATCAGCGTAACTCGGAAAAAACCGCGTCACAGCCACCGATAATAGAGGACGTATGCAATTTAAGATCGCAAAATGTATGTCAGGGAAAATCCTGCGGCTGCTACGTCCGTGTGTTGTTTTATATATCTTTTCGCATAAGGAAATAGTGCGCATTTGTTTTGCCATTGGCTTGTTTGTTTTGCTTGTTATCATTAAACTTGTTTTGATCTGCGCGCCGTTCTCTCTGAGCGTGACGCAAACATACGTACATAATGGGCGTACGCCGTGGGCGCAACACAAACAAGTCATTTCCACAACTAACATAATATTGTGATTAACAAATTTTGTAATCTCTTTAATGATTATCAAAATGATTGATTAACAGTTAACAAAGGCACAACAAAGAGTTTAAAAAGCGCTTATTGCGCGAGTTTCATATTAAAATTAAAAGTGATAGAGCTCCGCTGATTATGCATGAAAGCGTATTGGCAAATGGATTGTTCAATGATATTTTATGAGCGTCGTATCGCACGCATAGCGTCATGCGAGCATAGCGCCGACGTCACGATTTACGAGTCGCCAAGCGGCTTCCTTGTCGTGTCATAGTAGAACTACTGCGCCATTTTGTGTATCGCTACAAACGATCTAAGTAGCATGCAAGCGCGAATTGATATTTACTTTTTTTAAAGTTTCTAACTCTAACAAACCGGTCATATGTGACACATAGCCTGTTATACAACGACGAACGCCTTCGGACAATACAGTTGTCAGTAAAAAAAAATCAAACATGCAATTTTACAGCCGTGATTTTTATTCTGACCTTGTTGAAAACAGCAACGAGTTACTGTAAATGGTTTTTATCGCAAAAGTCGTTTAATAAAATTGTGTCCGGTTGATAAATTAGAGTGTTGTCGACCTTGGTGAGAGAGTAGTCGGCCGCGCGCACTGTCAGGTCACAGGCGGTTATTGGGGATTTATCGGTGTGTACAAATAGTTGTACTAATTGGTGTCCAATGTCGGTGGCGATAACGCGGTGACGCATGTGCGGTGACGCGACGAAGCGATACCGGCCGGCGTGCGGCGACTCCACGCGCCGTACAACGTTGCATCTGAGAGCTGAGTGTAAGTTTGTAAATGTGCAAACGTTACTATCGCGTTTGAGTTAGGTTTTGACAGATATATCTCAATGCTTAGTAAATAAGATCGAGAATCAAAACTCTTAACACAAACGCGATAGTAACGTTTGCACATTTACAAACTTACACTCAGCTCTCTGTATTCCCTGTTTTCCCTGAGTTACATGGACTAGAGCTTATTTAAGACTACCTCTGAGGTTCAATTCCCTGTCGAATCAATTTAAAGAAAACTGTTTCTAAATCTATTTCGGATCTGGATGTTTTCTATGTTTATGTATGTTTATCCTTTATCTAGTTAATAATATAAGAAAGTTTCAAAAGAAGCTTAATTTGGGCTAGATAATTAATTCAAGAAAAAATTTATTATAATTTTGTTTATTTTTAAAACAATTAAAACAATATTAAGTTTTATCTCTACGTTAGATTCAATTTATTTCCATAAACCAACATGCTATGACATCTGATTTAGTAACAAGACATTTGCATTAAAAAACAATTTCATTTATGGTTAAATATAATTCAAGATAATACATTAAGGAATATAAAAATATAAGAATAATTAACCTAAAACTAAAAACCTTAAAAATATAATATAAAAACTAAAATATGGTATTTATGGTTTATGTTACCTTAATAACAATATTTATTTCGTAAAAGCTAGTCAGTAATGAGAGAAATGAGATATCATTGCATTATTTTTTAGATTATTTTTAAGGTTTTGCTATCGAATCCGGTTTTTAATACGGTACCAGCTGTTCAACATGCCACAAAATGTCACATTTCGTCAAAGACTAGCATTTCGTCAATTAATATTAAGACATAACTTAGATGTTTGGGATATAAAGATTAATATCATACATACATATAATCACGACTATTATCCCCAAATGGTTAGTCAGAGACTAAGCAATGAGGACAGTAAAAGCAGCCCTCTACCATAGTCCACTTTTCACCAAATAGCGACTGCAAATGTGCTTAGCGTGACTGTTGTTGAGCCCATCGCCGCTCTATACAGTTGGATGAATGTGCAGTATTTAGTCCGTTAGTCGCCTTTTACGACACCCAAGGGAAGAGAGGGGGTGGTAGTATTCTTTCACCGCTACGCGACACGGTTCCGATTAATATCTATTAGAGAAAATGGACAATTTTGAATAGGATGACCTACCGGCATGTGTAGTAAAGCCGGCCGGCTACCTGTTACTGCGAAGCGGGCATAACTGTTCGCCGTCGACCTAATTCGAGAATGTAGCGCACAACGCGGCTTGTTACGATCCGCCAAAACGCTAAGCAAACCATTAACAACCGTATACTGTACGCATAAGACTTTTACATAACGTCTCAGTTATGAAAACAAATGACGCGCTTTATAACTACGCACGTCTGCATAAAAGACGGCATTGAGGTAGCAAACTATGTATTATTTTATTAAATTACTGATAAATGAAAAAGTTTATGAGCGTGTTTTCTCTCGAAGTATATTGCAAATTATTTTTTTAAATAGTAACGTGATTTTTGTAAATAAATAAATGTAGGTATCTTTATTATTTTTATACTGTGCTTGTTGTAATAAATTTTTACTGCGTAGCAAAAATGACTACCTACGGCAAATTGAATCTTATCTTTTATGTTTTCTTTATTGCCAATAAATTACAATTTAAGAGTAAAAGCAAAATAATTTAATCCATACAGTCTGATATTAAGCACAAAAGTTTTATTTATTTAATTTTCGAAATTCATTAAAATTATAATAGTCTGACTACAACATTAACGATTGTTATTTTAAACAAGCAAATTCGTATTTTATTTATATAGATAGATAGATAGTTAGAATACAATCCTGTTTAATATTTGTTTATTATTGCATTAGGCATTGCTCGTGCGTTTTACATTTTCCTTATCAAACTTCAATTAATTACGTTAGTGGGGCATATCAGCTATTCACGTGAATACTCAAGTATCATACGCAATTAGCGCTTTATTTTATGTTTATATAGATACAGCGGTGTCAACACAATGGCGATGATAAAGTTATCTGTAAAAATAACTAACAACCGCATTGTGGAATATAGTTTATATCATCAGTTACCCACTCAACAACCAATTCCTATGATACCTAATTATGCGTGACCATATTGCCGTAACGAGGTAAAAAATATTTTTAAATTACGACAATGATATTGAATTAATTCTAATATTTGGACATGTATTTAACTTGACAACTAATTAATATAAATAGAGCAATACTAAAAAGCATATTATTATTACGCCATTGTTCCACCATAAATATTGCACCATATAAATCTAGAAACGTGTTGTTACATGCAACCGCTTTGTTGTAATTCATAAAGGAATTTCTATGTACTTGTCTTATCTGTGAAATTTTGCAATCAGAATGTAGAAATATCTGGTAGCAGGATTATTAAGTCGATAAGATGCGATGCATGCGTCAGTGGGGAGCCGGGGAAAAGGGGGGGAGAGGGGAGAGGAGTGCACGTGGAAAAGGGTCAATAGCTGCGCTTTGTGCACGCTCCCGCGCACGCCTTTGTCCGCAACTGAGTTGCTTGTGGAGCCGGCTAGCGGGCTAGGCGGTTACAAAACGAGGATAACACACAAAAGGCACAAAGATTGGCTAATGGCTTGTTGAATAAGCACGGACCTGATGATGACCGTGATTGACACGAAAAAATGCTTTTACGTACTTATTGTGGTTGCACAATAACATTGTTGTAATTTATTAAAACTAAGTTTTGATGACTTAAAGATTGGTCAAAATGTATCATAGTAACACAATATCAATATTAAATTTAACTACAATTGGGTTAAGACAGAAAAATCACTTTAACATCGATGTCGTAACCTATTCCAAAATGCTTATCGTTGATGTCTTTTCTAAGGGCGCGACGGTGGAGCAAAATCGAGGTTGAAGGCTCGTTTTTACTTTTTGTAGTTCGTGAACTGAGAACTTCGGGGAAAAAGTCTAAATTGGTACTATAAATTACCACAACAATTACCTCATTGCACGATCATTGTGTAAATTGTCCGTGATGATTTGATGAATCACAGCTGTCACCATAATATCCTCATGAGTTTATCGACGAATGCAAGCGGGTTTATTGACAGTATTATTACTTAAAACCCGTGTTAACAATTTTAATTTCTAGGAACACTTTAAGTCATCTAAATTCGCCCAAAGTTTAGGGGCACTCTACACTCGTAGCTACGCCGTAGCGCGTGCGCTCCGCCGTAGCCTGCAGGCTGTGTAGCAGGGGTGCGTACTGACCTCAGCGCCGGGGGCGTGCACGAGAACGCGCAGCTCATCCGAGACGTGGTCGTGGTGCTGCACGTCGGCGCGCACTTCACGCCCGTTGTAGGTGAGGTAGACGCGCTGGCCCGGCCGCAGCCGCACGCCCGCCAGCCCGCGGAAGCCCGGCCCGATCAGCTCCGCGTCGCGGTACTCGCGCGCCAATTTCCCCCCGTCGAATCGCACCGTGTAACGAGTGTTCGGCGTCAAGTTTATGCAGTTGTTGTTCTCCGGGAACGGCGCCGGCGTCTTCACCGCCTGGATCATCCCCGAGTAGTATAGTCCGTCCTCCCCCAGCGCCGCGACGCGCGTCCCTATTATGGACCGCTTCGCGAGCCTCTTCCCTGTCGACATCGTTCCTTCAGTCCACTTCGCACAGGTTACCACCACCGTTCGGCACAAGAGATCACTCGACAACTTCAAATCGCCCGGCGTACGCGTTTCGCGGGATAGCCGTCACAGAATTTCAGAAAGCAGCAATATTGACGCGGTTCGCGATGCACTTCCGGCTCTTCGGTGGGCCGGGGTTGGTCGCGGATCTGGCGCGGAAACATAATACGCAGGCGGGTCCTCGATCGGGACAAAGGAGAATCCTTTCGCGATAGTAAACTTCGCACGTGAGCTCACAGCGAACGACCTCAACTGACGCGGTTCGGATGGGAACTGGCGTGCGTGCGGCGCGAGTCGCGGCCGCCGACACCGGCCGGCCGGCGCGGCGAGCGGGAGCGGCGACCGCCCGTCTCGCTCATTTTGTTTTGATACTCAGCTGTTTGCGGGAGGGAGCCGGCGCGCCGGCACCGCGCGGGGGCGAGCGGGACGGCCGCGCTGCACTGCCCGGCTGCAGTCGCGCGCCGTCGGCCGCGCTCGGCCGTGCTCGGGCGGGCGGCGGGCGCGGGCGGGCGGCGCCCACGGCCGACATTGAGGCGCGCCTCGGTTCGCACGTGGAGCACTAACGGGATTGCACAACGCACCTCGTCGCCGCCTGTGCCCGCGCGCTGTTAATTCGTGACACAGTTTCTATTCGGATTCGGGGTCGATTCAAATGTCAAGCAGATGCACCTATTTATGCAACTTGCGTGACCCCGCGGTGCCATTACGCGCCTATCGAATAATTGCCGTATTACATCTTAGAGCTATCATCTATCACGCATGGTGAAATTACGTGTCATATTTCCACTATCAAAAAATCGTTTACATGACAAAATTACTCTATATTAATTATAAACGTTAAATATATAATTATAATGATTAATTGAACGTTTGATGACGTTGCACCATGCCTACCAAGTGCAATACCGGTTTGCTCTCAATTTCATTACAACATGAAGTGAAATTGACACGTTTGTTCTATAAAAAATATATGTCAAGCTCTCATAGACTAAACAATAGAGGCTCTCTTTATGTTTCTTTGATTTTATGAAACGCGATGAATTCTTTATTACAAACGATGCACTAAATCTGCACTCAAAGATGTTTGTGGTTCAATGCATAGTTGTACGAACATTTTTAAAAGTACTTGTACTCCACCTTTTTTTCTGTAGAGTCAACGTTCTTTTTACGGAATAAGTGATAAATAAAACCACATTCCATGACAAATCTATCGGAAACAAAACTGTTTTGAGGCTACAGTAATTTTATAATGCGGTTTAATATAGGATAGTAATAAACCAGATTAATGACAATAAATAAAACAAAACGAAGTCACAGAGATATTTTAATTAATTACACGAAAACCGGTAACTGACGTTTTTAGGTCAAACAAAGACAGATAATAAAATTACTTGCGTATTTTTACACGAGATTACAATATATTTCTGAAATAACTGGTTATTTCTAGATGAAACTCGCCTCTAGTTTTGCAGAGGTAGTTGCATGAAGACCTTTTAAGTACAAGTTTAGTTTTCGTCCACTTGTTTGTTTACGCTTCAAGTCATTCAATTTAATTTAAGTCGGTGCACATATGCAGCATGCCGATCCTCAAACGAATGTCGAATTTAATAATTCAACGGATCAAACACCAACACATCCGCATTTCCTAATTTCGAATCTACGTCAATGTAACAAAGGTCACTTTAGATCGGAATGTGAGGGTCGAAGTGAACGCTAATTTACGATCGAGCGTTAGAGAATCGACACACAGATATCTTGTATATTCATTTTTGAAACTGATCTTGAGGTGTAGGTTTCTACCGAGAATTTGAATTATTAGGCGATCTTCCTTAAATGTATCTATCCCTCATCTCTGTCCCCCACCCACATAATTCATACTTCTTCTTCCTCAAAGAACCTACCGCAATAGGCCGGTAACGAATCTGCGACTTTGGTTTTGCGGATGTTCATGGGAGGGCGGTGATTGCTTTTGATCAGGCGACCCGCCTGCTCGTTGCCCCCCTTTAAGAGGGTATACGCATTTCAGTTTCCCATACAAATTTCCAAGTTGAAATTTTTAAAACCAGTAAGTTTTTGATGAAACTTGTGGAAAACATTTTTAAAAAACGTTTTTTTAACTGAAATATAGCGATTTTAAACTTTCTAT
This sequence comes from Scoparia ambigualis, assembly GCA_963921215.1. Lineage (NCBI taxonomy): Eukaryota > Metazoa > Arthropoda > Insecta > Lepidoptera > Crambidae > Scoparia > Scoparia ambigualis. Next base: position 19,167,630 of record OY992503.1, read on the forward strand.
AGTGGACTTTAAATCGTAGTAACTCAGCCAAGTAAACCTTTTTTAAAAATGTTTTTTAACAAACTATTTAGATCCCTGTATATTTACTTTAGCATGCAAAGTTTCATTAAAATTGGCTTATTGGTGTTAAAAAATTTCGACTTGGAAAATTGTGTGGGAAACGGAAATGCGTAAACCCTCTTAACCCAAAAAAAAATTGTTTCTGTAGAAAACCAGTATGGTTTTGATTTTCTCTTTTCCACTGTGAGGAGTACTGGATCCAGTAATTGCTTAGAGGCATAAGAAAGAACTAAAGCTACAGGGTCGGCAACGTGGGCGTGATACGTATTGCAAAAGTCCGTAGCCTTTTTATTAGGTAGGCACGCACGTTAGTCGGCTAAATAACAACAATAACAAAAATAATTCATCTATGTGGACTACATACGACTTTTGTGTATTGTATACTTATTAACCAAATATATTCCATCATAATGTTAACCGTATGACATTGAAGTTATCTTGTTCTCTTAGTAACAGCAATAGACAAATTAGATAAGATAAGTAACAGACGCTGATACGATATAACAAATGAAAATCTTATCTTTTAGCAATCGAGTTACTAAAAGAATATTGGGATTCTCTTATATTGTGATATGTTTAGGAAACAATCACAATTCACAAAAGTTTAAATACATGTTTGAAATATGATTTTTTTTATTTACTTATTTATAATTATAAATAAGTAAATATATACTATATTCAATTGAATAAGGTAACTCAACTTACAAGCTACAAATATTTAAAAAATAACAAAAAGAGGTGCTATTACTATAAGGTCAAAACAGTACTTATTTACAAATTAAATTCATTTTTATATTATTTACAATTTGTTTTATTAAGTACCTACCTCAAAGACATTAAACATCTATATACCTAAATAAAATTCGAGAATTTTCAGTGTACACTTTTACACGTTTCTTGGTGCCATGTTTTAGAAAAACATACGTTTTACTTTGTTTTTCCTTTTTATTTAATACAGACTATTCCTATTTTCTCTTCACCTTCTTCACACATAAACTTATGCACTTGCATTCTTTTATTTTCGCCTCTTACGACGCAAAGCAAATGTTAGAGCTGCCCTTGCACTAACAAAGGTTGTGGTGGCAAGGTTTAGACTGTCTTCACCTCGCTCACAAGGACACTCTAATGACGTCTACAGAACACTCTTTGTTTTTCAATACTCTTATTCAGTTTCAGCATTGCTAATTACTTTGAAATATTGTTTCATATAATGAAACGAAAAGAATAGATTTAGTTAAGAGGCCTATTACATCTCGACTGTGATTTTTGCGTAAATTAGCCAATTTTGGCGTCATGGATCTCAGAAACAAAAAAACAATAACAATTATGACTTATTGAATAGTGTAGAATAGCTATTTGAATAGCGGCCTCGCTTTTTGTAAATTTTGCTTAACTTTTTAATTAAACCCAAAATTGCAGAGAAAGATTTTCATAAAGTGGGGGAAGGCACTTTTTTGAGCTTATCGATTAAACTACTGCTCTAAACAAGTGAAATAAAAAAAATGTAATGTTATCACTTATATAGTCGAATAGTGCGTAGCGGCCTCGGAATTTTTAGTTATCATTGATTTTATATAGGAAAAAAATCTTATTCTTAACCAAAAAACTTCGAAAATCGCTATTAGTTAACTGTGAATATCTCCTATCTACGACAATATTATTGAGCAAAATTTATACCAGAGTAATTGTTACTTCATGAGGAATAAAGATTTTATAATGAATTTATTATCCTATTTCGCTAAAAATGATAAATACAACTGCAAAATTACTACAAAATGCGAAAATGTTCATTATACGCAAAAATCACATTCGAGATGTATAAATATATGAATAGGCCTCTTAAGTGTGCATGTTGATGTTTTTTCTATTGTGTGACGTTTTTACACACATGTTTATACATTACGCTCGTTTTTCCGAGGTGTAGGTAGGCTGGGTCCATATTGGCTAACCTAAAGTTCCTTACCCGAAGTTGTTCTTCCTACCGATTTGTGATTTGGAAGAGTGATCAACTCTTCCTAAAATTTTCTTCCTAAAGTTTTCGTTCATACGTTCATTTTGTAGTACAACAGACGATGTTTATAACACTCATGTTTGCGAAAATTTTAATTAATAATATCACTAATGAATAAATATACTAAACTCCTACTGTTGTTTTTCATAACGCTTTTACCCCTAAACATAATATCCATAAAATTTTTACTTATATTAAAAGAAAATACAACGGTGACCTACAGGAGTAGGGCAGCTAGTATTTCGGTTGTGTAACAAAAAAAATAACCTCGAAATTCAAGACAATCGCTACGCGCTGCGCTTCGCGATTGTCTTAAATTTCTAACCTATCACGTAACCTACAGAAGTAGGGATCATTTCACTCGCAGAATGTACCTTTCGCAAAATGCACCTTTCGCAAAATGTACCTTTCACAAAATGCACCTTTCGCAAAATGTACCTTTCGCAAAATACACCTTTCGCAAAATGCACCTTTCGCAATATCCTCAATAATAGTGTAAACGACGGTTGAAAACAAATAATATTTTTATTTATTTATTTATTTGAATGATTTGGAATTTAGAACATTAGAAACAGAGTAGTTAGGAATTGCGATTGTCAGGATGAAAAATGTTAGGAAGAACATTTTCGGAGTTCCGATTATCGGGGTTGAAAATTTAGGTGAACTTTAGCGCACCCAGGTAGTCTTACTATTTTAAACAACGCTTTTTTTTACTACGTAAAATGCTGGCTTACGCATACACCGAAGCCAGGGGTGACCTCGGATTTTGTTGGATTTCCTGCTCCTCCTTCGCCCACTTAGAAAAGCTCGACGGGGAAAGGGGACACACACTATAAAACATAGTACCATGCCTTCTTTGCCACGGGGCTGGTTTGGGATCGTATAAACTAAAAGCACCGAGTTATTTGCTACGATTTCATTTTCAATTCACAATCAATCACAGACCAATACGTTAGACTTCGTTCGTATTAGAAAGAATTTAAAGGTACATCAAATTGGGTCAAGCGCATAATGTAGTTGTTAGGCGCTAGTGGAGTATTGAGGTATTATAACTAGAGACGACACCGCAAAAACCTTATTTTTTTTATTGGCAACGGATAAGCGCTTGGCCTTCATCTCATCTGATAGTAAGTGACGATAAGGCCGAAGGTAGAAGCGCGTTTCACCCGGAATCCTCAACCACTAAGGAACTGGCTATCTTACCTCAAACTGCCGGAACACAACAATGCTACAAACATCGTTGTTATGAAAAATTGCGCACCGAGTTTGCGGCCCATGGGTAACAAACGCCTGACAACAAGGCCGAGCAATATTTTAATGGTAATTTGAATAGTAACATTAAAGTAATGCTCTAAAAGTTGATGTAAGCCCTTGCTCCCTAGCGCGTTGCCCGCTGTCATCTAGCTGAGCACATATTTTTATGGAAAGTCTGCTCTAGGTTATAATACCTCAATGTAGCGGAGTGAGAAACCATGCGTGAGCCAGTAGCCAAGCGAGAGGTGCGGATGCCAGCACCAGTATCATATCCTGCGGACGGCCGGAGACCGACTCACTACTAAGTAGTTACTAGTAAATTACTACTTATCGGTTTTGGTTATTACGCTGAAGTTAACGGCGAACAAAGATATGGTGTTATTGGTTTGCTAAGCAGAACGCCTTACGTTGTAGTGTTAAGGCTAAAGTAGCATATTCATAGCACATGTGCAGTCGCTATTTGGTGAGAAAAGTGGACTATGGCAGAGGACTGCTTTTGCGGTCCTCATTGCCTAGTCTCTGACTAACCCTTCGGGGATAATAGCAGGGGGTGTCACTCCGCAGTTTAGGTACCTACGTTCGGCCGGCGCGCCTCCCAGGCAGGTCGCCTAGGCGTAAGGCAGTAAAAGTTGCCGCTCGCGACGCACGCTCCACGTCGAGCGTCGTCGCTTAACTTGTAATCCCTGCTCGCGCGTGAAAACCCTACACTCTGTGACGTCATGACGTCAAATCGATATCGAATCTTTGCCTTATGGAATATGAACGCTCGGGTCACACGATAAGTTTCAATTTCGCATGAGAGTGAATCTTCTGTACGTAGTACTGTTAGTTATTCTGTGATAATAGTCGTGATTATATGTATGTATGTGTTTTGTAGCATATTCCGTTTCTCATAAGTTAAAATTGGGTTTTGTGTATGGCGGCTCGTTAAAAGATTACTAACAACCCATCTCTTCCTTTGGATGTCGTAAAAGACGACTTACGGACTAAAGACTGCACATACAAACAGCATAGAGCGGCGATGGGCTCACCACCCGTCACGCTGAGCACATGTGCAGTCGCTATTTGGTGAAAAATGGACTATGGCAGAGGACTGCTTGCCTAGTCTCTGACTAACCCGGCGGGGATAATAGTCGTGATTATATGTAATTTGCATTAGGCAGCAGTGGTAGGTTTTGGCCCCATCTTCTTATAAGCTGTTAATTGTTTATGTCGATATGCCTGAGCTCAGCCAGTTGGTCGTTTATAGGTTTTTTAAATCTGGCTTTGAGGAAGAAGTATGAATTATGAGGGGGGGGAGGGGAGTAATTACCGCCGCCCATGGACACCCGCAAACAAAGCAAGAGGAGTCACAGATGCGTTACTGGCTTTGAGGAAGAAGTATGAATGGGGGGGGGGGGGAGAGCAATTACCGCTGCCCATGGACACCCGCAAAACCAGAGGAGTTGCAGATGCGTTATTAGCTTTAAGGAAGAAGTATGAATTGTGAGGTGTGAGGGCGGGGGGTGAATAATTACCGCCGCCCATGGACACCGGCAATAACCGAGGAGTCGCAGATGCGTTACTGGCTTTGAGGAAAAAGTATGGATGGGGGAGGGGGGAGAGTAATTACCACCGCCTATGGACACCCGTAAAACCAGAGGAGTTGCAGATGCGTTACTGGCTTTGAGGAAGAAATATGAATTGTGGGGGCGGGAGGGAGATGTATTTTCCTCATCGCACGAAACAACAGCAACAAGTGCCATTGCTTCACGCCATTCTATGAGAGGGTGGTTGGTATTACCAAGGAGGTGTGACTCCGCAGTTAAGGTACGTTCGGCCGGCGCGCTTCCCAGGCAGGCCGCCTAGGCATATGGCAATAGTCAACGATAAGTTACAATTTCGCGTGCAATTCGTTAGAGAATGAACCTTCTGTACGATAGTACTATTATTTATTCTGTGGTATTACGCGCGCAGTGCCGGCCCAAATTGTGCTTAAAAACTGCAGTATTGTAGATAAACAAAATTAAAGTGTATTGAAGATTAATAGTGGCGTATGCGTATGATTTCATGGGCAAATACGGTTGCGTATGCGTATGATGCCATCGGCAAATATCAAAGTAAAAAAATGTATAAGTATTGAAATGAAATAGATAGTTTTCTTGTTTCATAAAGTTGAAACTATTATTTTTAACGAAAGATCACGTAATGGTATCCACGTTTTTCTCAATGAAAGCACGTTTTGGTGTTTTTCATAATAATGGGTTCTGTTTCGTCAACCATCACGTTTTATATTCATACCACTTGAACATTACTTGAAATAAGTACCTACCTTTAATTAAACGAATTTAATATTTATATAAATCTTCAGTTTTGCTTAAATAAATATATTCTTATTGACATAAACATGTACAAATAATAATAAAGAACCAAAAGAGTCTGGTGTTTTAACCTGTAAAGACAGAAGTCAATGTCCTCACCACGCAAAAAAAAAATTAAAATATTAAATGCTTTAAATGTTTATTCGAGGTGTTTTTTTACAAAAGATAAAAAATTACAATAAAATACAATGTTAAAGACCAGATTACAAACAGTTAGATTAGCAATAGGTACTACGAGTACCTATAACAATAAGCAATACTACGAGTATAACCAACTATTTACGCTGTATAAAATAATGTAGAAAACAGCAAACCAATTATCAATACACGCAGGTAGTTGAATTTGTCCAAATCTCTTGATCAATGTTGCTGACTTTTAAATTGCGAAGTTTTTTTTTTGGTGAACGTCCCGAGCCTCTATGGGAGACATTCATTAGACAATAATCAAAGGTTTCCCATATAACGAGGCCAGCAGTGAAAGTTACACCGTGAGTGGCCATTATAGCGAGATTTGAAGATTGCCATCACCTCTACGTAACGTTTCGGAGATTGGAGTAGGCACCTACTCTGTGGGGAACTGTGGGGAAATAACGCTTGTGTTTTGTATTACAATACAAAACTTGTTTCAAAGTTCTCATAGAATGATGTTAACTGTGTACCTGGCCGTTGTTAAAGTTTTAAGAATGTGCCTAGAAATAAGCTTCTACTTGTAATATCAAGTCATAATGTTTCTAATTTATCTTAAATGTTAAGTCTATTTAAAGTCATAAATATACATACAAACGCTTTTTTGGACTCATGTGATGTTAATTTTATAGGTATACAAGTTGTAATAAGTTTTTATTTTTTGGAAATAATAATTGTAATAAAATATTGGAATTTTCCTTAATTTATTACCAACATAACATCACATTTTCTGCCAAACGGTTTACAGTTTACAGTGCTAATGCTAAGTACACATTGCAAATACATGAGTAACCTCTTGGTAATGTATTAATTTAGAATATCTGTAAAGATAAACAAAAAGCTTTCTTATAATATCTTCCTTCCCTTTACGATAAGCTAAATAATCGTACACTTTTTTCAGCCCAGAACTTCTAAACAATGACGTATGCATCGAAACAATACTTTAAATAAACTTTTTGCACATTCCCGTGTAATATTTCAATTTACCTGACCGGCACCGGACGGCCTGAAGTTTGTGCTTTGTACTTACGCATTTGTGTTTGGTTTATTTCAATGAGTCAGGGGAAAAAACGCATTCACTTTGCGTCCCAGACTCGAGAGCGGGCCCAGGTGTTCACCCCATGATGCTCTCTTCATATTTTTTTTGTTCAAATCAACCTGTTTTCTACATCTCGCCGCCACCGCCCCGCCGCCCCTTAAGTTTGAATTCAAACTTAACGTTCGGTTAAGCTTAGGAAGTTAGCGATGTGTGTAATGGGGTTAAATTGTTATTTCAATTAGTGACGACAATATCTTTTAGCTGTAATTAAATTTAATACATGAAATTTTAATTGACTGTAGAAAAGGTCGAATCTGAATATACACACATCAAAAGTGTCTAGGGATCAAGCATTTTTATGCGGATTTCTTGAGATTGAGATGTGGCTTTGTAATAAATTTATGATTTTATAAATTTATATGGATCCTTTTTGGTGCATTTCATAATTTGAAACAGGAACTTTCAATCAATTTCTAGTAAAAGATGAAAATCAGCTGTCAATATTTTCACTATAAAAACATACAACGCATTGAAGACATTATTAGTGCTACTGTTTCCCTACTACTGATTAAAACCAACGTTATTATGGAGCGGTGACGTCATTTAAGCAGGGAAGAAATGCTCAGAGCCGTGGGAATGATAGAAGCTGGTTCCCGGCAACGTACTGTGGCTTTAGCTCTGAATACAAGTCAGAGTGTTATCAGTCGACTTTGGACACGTTACCGAAGCACCGAACCATATCGACTATAGGTATATCGAAGTGTTGAAATGTTTGTATAGAAACGCTACTATGTCGATCCGATTACAAGACGAGAGTACGAAACCAATCCAATTGCAGAAAGGTGTGAGACAGGGAGATGTCATATCTCCGAAACTGTTCACAAATGCGTTGGAGGACGTTTTTCAAGCTCTTGAATTGGAACGGATTCGGCATCAACATTAATGGCGAATACATCACTCACCTTCGTTTTGCCGATGATATAGTCATAATGGCGGAGTCGCTGGAGAACCTCAACACCATGCTCAGCGACCTCAATATCGTATCCCAACAGGTGGGTCTTAAAATGAACATGGACAAGACGAAGATCATGTCGAATGTCCATGTTGAACCCGTACCGGTAATTGTTGGGAGCGATACTATCGAAGTTGTCGACCACTACACCTACTTAGGACAGATTGTCCAGTTAGGTAGGTCCAACCTCGACAAAGAGGTCGCCCGGAGAATCCAACTCGGATGGGCAGCGTTCGGGAAATTACGAGATATCTTTGCATCGAAGATTCCGCAGTGCCTAAAGACAAAGGTCTTTAACCAATGTGTGTTGCCGGTGATGACATATGGCACCGAAACGTGGTCCTTAACTGTTGGCCTTTTAGAAAAGCTCAGAGTCACACAGCGAGCAATGGAGAGAGCTATGCTCGGAGTTTCTTTGCGCGATAGAATCCGAAACGAGGATATTCGCCAAAGAACCGGAGTTGCCGACATAGCTCGTAAGATTTGCAAGCTGAAGTGGCAATGGGCAGGCCACATCGCTCGACGAACCGACAACCGTTGGGGAAGAAAGGTTCTCGAGTGGAGACCACGCACTGGAAGACGCAGTGTTGGTAGGCCTCCCACTAGGTGGACCGACGACATCGTGAGAGTCGCAGGCAACCGGTGGATGCGAGTGGCGAGTTGTCGGTCAGGATGGAGGTCAAAGGGGGAGGCCTATGTTCAGCAGTGGACGTCTTCAGGCTGGTGATGATGACCGAAGCACTGGTACCGTGGCTGAGCGCCATGGAGGACGGTATCGCTGCACCACACGGAGACAAGACCGATACATTCAAATCACAACTCGAAGAGCTCCAACAATAACCGCCATGATGTTAGCCGTGAGGCTTCATCACTCTTCAGGGAACTTAATTAGCGACCAAACAGTCAGAAACCGCTTGCATGAAGTGAACCTTCATTCCCGAAGACCGCTAAGGGTACCACCTATAGCAATGCACAATCGTAGGATTCGATATCAATGGGCTCTTGAACACAGAAATTGGGCAGAAGAACAATGGCGTTTCGTGTGCTTTTCTGATGAGTCTCGCTTTGGTATGAGACCGGATACAAGACGTATACGACACTGGAGAACCCCTGGACGCCAACAGCGATTAAAATCCTGCCAGGAAGTCCATCCTTATAGTGGTGGAACCATCATGGTATGGGCGGGTATTTGGATCGGCGGAAGAACTGAGTTGATTTGGATCAGAGGCAACCTCAACGCTCAAATTTATGCTGAGACGATTGTATCAGACGTCATCGTTCCTCTACAAGTGCAAATCGGACCCTTATTTCAGTTAATGCATGATAATGCACGACCGCACACCGCAAGAGTTGTAAGACAGACTCTCGCCGCAGCTAACATCAATGTCATGCCCTGGCCTGCTCAGTCGCCAGACTTGAACCCGATTGAGCATGCATGTGATATGCTACAGAGAAGAGCTCTGCCGAATATGGAGGGTATCCAGTCGCAAGAAGACCTTTTTTTGTTGTTGCAACGAACATGGGCGGCCATTCCACAGCGTGATTTGGATGAACTCATTTTGAGTATGCCAAACCGATGTTCTTGTGTTGTTAGTGTTCGCGGTAGAAACACGGATTATTAATTGTTTAAGTTACCCAATAAAATTTTAAAGAAAACTGTTATTTCAGTCTTTTTTTCGAACTTTAATGTTAGTGGTTCAAATGTCAAAAATCCCTTTATTAGGAAAATGGCAAATTTCTTTATTAATGCAAAGGTGACTTGGTTTATCGTTACTGTAGACAAACGAAAACACTTTATTTGATGAATCCTTAAAGAAAATTTTAATTAATATCAATCAGGAGAAAAGTTATTGCAAAAATATATGTTGATCCCTAGACACTTTTGATGTGTGTATTTATATAAGTAAACGAAATACGTCGTGGCATGACTTACAGAACTCTTTTTTAACAAACTGTAGTAAGGATAATTACAATTGACGAGCTGGGGCCTTACTCTTAAAACACAATTGCATTAGTCAATTTCCTATCACAAATCTAAAAAATGTCAAATGGCACTTTTGTAAGCGACAATAGCGCCACATTGGAATTAAATTGCGTGGAAATTTATTGAACAAATTATTATCGAGATGGCGTTCCGGAATTATCTTTACTTATCCCAATATCGATACATATTAATCGCATTGGAATTTTATTGAGATTGAGTTTGCGTTCAAGAGTAAGCCCCCTGATTGGTGGATCGTCTAGCGGACTCTAGCGCGTTCTTGTAATCGTGCAAGTTAAGCAACCATCGATATAACTATCTGGTACGGGTAGCCGGAAGGGTGACTAAATTAATGTCTCTATATTCTCGGTGCCTATAGGCAAAAGCCCTAAGCATAGCACCGTATAGAATTTTTTAAATAAAATTTATTAAATGAATTAATACGTCCTACTTATTTTATGTTTGTGTTCCCTGAATAGATATCAAGTACCATCTATCGTGCAAATTCACCTGCAATGTGCCCGAACTACAGATATAGAGCCCGATCATATTGGACGGTCTTTAAATAATAGTGTAAACAAATTACTGTCATATTTTTGTTTGCAGAAATCTACGAGTAGTTTCACTCGAATTTTTACTGTTTCTTGAAAGATAGACTATTGTTAGCTGTTTTCTTGTGAATCACTGAGGAGAAAATCTGAAAGGAGAAGTAAAAATCAGAGTAGGTAACACTAGATATTTGCACTAAGAAATGTAAATAATTTGGATGTTTTTTTTTTGTACACAAACATTCTTTATCGAATTTATCCGTAGTATTAGATAACTTACACACAAATAAAAAACTATCAACAACACGTCTGGCGTGTATGTATAATAGTTTACTATGTCACTACAGTAATGACATCATATACTTGTATATCACTTTGATTTAACATTACATACGCAGCATAACGTAAACGGTGGCACCGCAAAGTAATTTATTAATTGTTTATCGCAACCGGTCCTCTTTATTTTTATTGATGTATCAATTATAATTTAATTGACGCAAGCACAAACTTGTTACAATACAAAGTTTTGCTTTCAGTTTCTGATGTTGAGATAATGTTATTTACTTACCTATTTATTGCAGTCGGAATGCATGTCTTATTGTAATAGATAGTTTAAAAAACTACTTAAGCATAGGTTGGCGTAAACAAGTAAACTTTTAACATTATTAATAATTAGTTAATTATTAATAACTCAAGTTTAGTAACAGAAAATAAGGTAAAGTTGTTTGATAGGTAGGTACCAGAATTTATTTTTAGGTCATACAAAACCATAACATTGCACGAATACCAAAACGTGCCTAAAAATTTGGTTTCACATTTTAAATACGTTCACTATAGAACAATCATAGAGTTTGTATGGCGGTGCGCATCAATACATTTTGATTATGTTTCAGATTTTAAAAAGGGACCTTTCCTTTTACGGGAAGTTGCATTTCAATGTGAAATTACTGGTTCCACCTTATAGTTAGGGTGGGCCGGCCAATGGGGAGCCGGTGAGGTCGGTCACGTGGTTTTGTTGTGCCGATCAGCTGTTGCCGGAATGTCAACAAAAAATATCAACAAACCACCGCCGCCGGGCCGAAGGGCCAGCCTCCAGGTAATAAAAGACGACCGTAAAACTTATCGAACAACTTTCAACTTAAAACGTTTGATCGTTAAGGACCTAAATCCTCAGTGAATGTTGTAGAATTCTCGTATTTCGGCGTGTAATAATACCCAACTGAGCTATTGAAATGACAAATTTAGTTTTATCATCGGAACAGAAAATCTCTTCCAAGTAGAGTCGAATTGTTTTATTATCCCCCTTTAGAAAGTTATATTACCATTGATTGATTTTCTTGGAACGGATGCAGGACGATAAATACTGCTTATTCGTTCACCAAAGCGAAATAAGTTCGGAGTTTCTAACTGTAAGTAGATAACATTGCAAAATAAAAAGGTAAGGTGACGAGGCATCATGGGTAGCTTTTTTTTAAATTCTACAACGGGTAAGCGGTTGGCCTTTATCTCACCTGATGGTAAGTGAAGATAAGGCTGAAGGTGGAAGCCCGCTTCACTCGGGATCCTCAACCACAAACATAACAATGCTGTAAACATCGTTGTTATGGCGACATACTTGTTAAGATGGTGGTAGGTAGCCAGGCGGACTTAACAGCCCTACCACCAACCAAACCGGCACACAGAGATGTAACCCCCGCTGGGAATCGAACCCGGGACCTCTGGGTCTAAAACCAGTGGCTTAGCCACTAGAGCACAGAGGCGATTACATATATTACTACATTATATACACTTTCATAAAAAATGCGAAAAATGCATCTGACTGCAAACTTACGGGTCTGGGGCTACCCCCTTGGCACCCTTCCCAACTCCAATTTATGCAATTTAGAGTCCATAGAAAGTTTAAAATCTCCTAAACCAATAAAACTTATTTTTCATTTTTTCTTTTAAGATCTCTGTATCTTCCTATAACGTGCAAAGTTTTATTCAATAAGATTATTGATTAGTAAAATTTTTAACTTTGAAGTTTGTATAGAATACCAAGTGAGTGAGCCCTCTTAATTCAGATAAAATGTTTACCAGAAAAAAAAACAACAGTCTCAGGAAGCTCGAATGGGATTCGAACCCATTACCATTTTATCCTAAATATATATAGCATTGTGATTGCAAAATATCAATACTAAAGACCCTCTTAATTCATTGATGACTGAACTGACAGCTCACAGCCACCCAAGCTACGAACCTTGGGCAGCGCGAGGAGCGGATGTGACGCGCTCAATCAAGCTCCGGTGACATTTGACAACTATCCGTAAGCAGTCATTAAGTTCGTAACTGATCGATGTGGTCACCATACCTGTGCTGGTGGTCGCACGCTTATGAGCACTAGCGGGCTGTCTCGGACCGCAAATTAGTAAATACTTTACTGCCGTACTCAGAGACGTCAATTAAGTTTTAATGACAATTAAATGTCTTTCCTTCTCTATTTAGCACTACCTATACCATACAATAATAACTAAAGCATAGAAGGAGCTATGACATTTAAGTAGGCACTCCGTTTGGTCACCATTCGAATTACAATTGTATAGATCGCTTTTGAATTCGGTATGGATATATGTCATAAATGGTGACCGGTTTTTTTATTTTCGCTAGACATATGACGTTTTTAGCAACTTATTTTGTCTCTTTTCTTTCAATGCTTATGGCCCATTTGAAAAAATAGGACAACTATACGAGTCTCATTTTAACTCATATGCTTTAGTTATTATTAAATGACCTATACATAAGAAAGTGACAGCAAAAGACTTAACTGTCATTAAAAGTAATTAGACGTCTCTGAGTACGGCAGATAAGTGGCTAGATGGTTTTCCTAAACAGAGAAGGGACGTGTACATTATCGTGATCAAATGATGAATATAATTAAAAATCAGCACACCAATACTTAATAATAATAGTTAATAATAAAAAGCTTGGCATATTTCGACCGGCAACCAGGAAAATGAGGACAGGTAAATCAATTTCCGACTATATAGTAATTCCCAGTGGCCGATTTGACGCAATTACTGCCCCGTTGATGGTATTACGTTCGCTATGAATGACTTCTTACACGCTGCCGTTACATGATTTATCCTCGTCCATTACGTCGAGGTTTCCTCGTCGTAATGCACAATTGACAATAGCTTGATGGTGTCAATTATCCTGTCGAAGTTGCAGTTTTTCTTGTTGCGCTTATTGCACCATACAAATAACTTTTCCTTTTCTTTGTGCTCCTCAATAAAATTAAATGTTGATACAATTAGTTACATCATGTTTGTTATGTAATATCGAAATAATGTTTTTCATTACCTATATTGTCTGTCATTCAATCCACATCACCTTGATGGATGGCGGTCTACTACTGTGCGTTTTCCACGAAATTTCTTACCTCGAACTACAGTGCTGTGGAACCAACTCTCGCCGGCGGTATTTCCGGAACATTACAACTTCGGGATCTTCAAGTAACGAGCCTTTCGTTCCATAAAGGCAGGCAACGCATCTGCGATTTCTCTGGTTTTGCGGGTGTCCATGGGCGGCGGTGATTGCTCTACATCAGATAACCCGCCTGCTCTTTTGCCTTCATTTTTATAAACATATATACGAGTTTTAGCAAAACCTAATCACGTTCATTTTTTACATAAATTATTTTCCTAAATTCTTTACTTTTCAAACCACATTGAATTATTTACAAATAATCGTAAAAAGTGCTTACATTACAATATGTAATCATATATTGAATGACGTTTTAATCAATATCAATTCTATTCTACAACGGGTAAGCGCATAGCCTCCATCCCACCTGCTGGTAATGACGATAAGGCCGAAGTTGGAAGCGCTCTGCACCCGGAATCCTCAACCGCTGAGGCACTGGTCATCATAACTGGCCCTAGAAATGAAACCGGGACCTCTGAGTCTGAGACCGGTGGCCCAGCCACTACACCACAGAGGCGGTTAAATATTGAATGAGAAGTAAATAGTATTTTTCAAATAAATATATGTATAGTACCTACATTGTTACCCTAGGGGTGAAAGTAGCTCATTTACTCCCGAGACGGGGTTCGAGGGAGTAAATAAGTCTTTCACCCGAGATAAACACTGTGCATGAATGTCTATAGTCCTTTAGTCGCCTCTTACGACACCTAAAGGAAGAGAGGGGTTTGTAGTATTATTTTGATGCGCCCATCGCCGCTCTCTGCTGTTGAATGTATGTGCAGTCTTTAGACCTTTAGTCGCCTTTTACGACACCGTAGGGAAGAAAGGGGTTGGTAGTATTATTTTGATGAGCCCATCTCCGCTCTATGTTGTTGGATGCATGTGCATGTCTGTTAGTTCGTTAGTTGTTTTTTACGACGCCTAAGGGAAGCGATGGGTTAATTGTTAGTATTATTTTAACAATAAGTTACAAGTCACAACTACACATAACAGTACCTGTCAGAAGAAAATTACCTTGGACCTTTCTCGTCCAAGGTAACTCCCTTCCTTACTCCTCCCTCTCTTCAGAACAATCCGTTACCCATTTCGGTGAACCTCAGCATTCTTGGCATTGACATCGGCCAGGAACTGAAACCGAAATGCTGTATCGAGAGTGCTATTTTAACTGCCTCCCGGAAGTTGGGTATTCTCAATAAGGTGAGGCGGTTTTTCTCTCCCGAGCAGCGCTGTTTGCTGTACAAAACTCAGGTGCAATCGAGTATGGAGTATTGTTCCCAGCTATGGGACAGCTCCGCTAAATACCTCCTCGATGCACTTGATTGACTGCAAAGGCGAGCGGTACGTATATTGGAGATGCTGAGGTTACAGTCTCCCTTCAGGGCCTCCAGCTGCGTAGACATTGCTTCTCTCAGTGTCTTCTACCGGAATTACTACGGAGAGTGTTCTGAAGAACTTTTTGATCTTATCCCGCCCTCTCCTTTCCTCTCCCGGACTACTCGTGCTGGTCTTAGGAACCACCATCATACTGTACAAACTATCAGTACTCTTACCAAAAAATTTGGCAAGTCGTTCCTCTGTAAGACCATTCGGCTTTGGAATTCTCTGCCGGCGCATGTGTTTCCCAGCTCCTACAGTCCCGGAACTTTTAAGCGGGGCGTGAAACGGCATTTATGCAGGCGTCATGAATGGGTGCGCTCGTTATCGTGCTTATTCCACGGTGGGGAGCGCTCTCATTATTTTGGACTGAATCGGCTGCTTACCATCAGGCAGGATGCAGTCACTATGAAGAGTGAGTGTAAGTGAGTGAAAAAAAAACGATTCTCTCCCCTCGGGCGGAAAAGTATTACTTTCCACCCGCTCCTCAGGTAATTTCAGAGCTACTTTTCGTGTATCAGGAATGAAAAACTTATCGCTTAACGCCGGACATTATCGAGTACCTACCCAAAGCAGGAAATTACTGTTAAGAAAGATTTCTGATAAAGTACTTAAACATTTTTTTTTATCTGCTAACTTTTGTGTAAAAATAAAGATTTATAGCCGAAAGCTTAGTCGCTCGCCGTGATAGATTGTCAAATAACGACTACAAACCGGCTTTTAGGGGTGTTTTAATTTATAATAAATATGCATGTTAGTCCATAGGCTCACGTTGCCCGACTGACAAATAAATAAATCTTGTGGTTAAAGAACTTTATTCTCATAAGAAATTTACATTTCACTTATAATGAGATACAAAAGATAAACAATAACAATTGTGCTAGATTATGCACCGATACTAGCTGCTGCTATATGTAACCTAAGCTTATTTTTAAAAACACTCAAACTTTCACAATCTTTCAATTCATTTGGCAACTTGTTAAATAGCTGTGCTCCCTCAAATAGTACCGTCTTTTTTCCGTAGTTAGTTCTTGGTATTACTGTTTTGAGTTTAAACTTATTTCTAAGATTATGTGTATTACGTTTTAGGTTTAGATTTATGTTAGTTTTAATAGTGCCAGTTATAATTTTTTTAATCAAGATGCATGTGTTATATGTGTATAGTTGTGATAAATTAAATAGTTTAGCTTTTGTGTATAGTTCTTTTGATGCCGTGTGAAAAGGATAATGGAACAAAACTTTAAGAATTTTATTTTGAGTTCTCTGTAATGGATTAAGATTGGTTGGTGCAGCAGAACCCCAAATTTCTATGAGATAATCTAAGTGGGGTTTGACAAGGGAGTTGTAAATAGTATATTTAATCTGTTTGGGTATACAGTGTGCAACTTTTCGAAGTGCTCCTACTAAACGTGTTAGAATAGATTTAATATGTTCTATGTGCGGTCTCCATGTTAATTTATCGTCAATGAGTAATCCCAAGTATTTTTCCTGATAGGATCTTTTGATAGATTCGTTATTTATTTTCAGTGGCTCATATTCGGGTATCACCTTGTTTTTTGCAGATATAATCATGTACGATGTTTTTTGTGTGTTTATTGTTAGCAAATTCTGCAAGAACCATTCATTTAGCAAATCTAAGTCTTTTTGAGCATCAGTAATGATTTGATGAATTAATTGACCAAAATAAAATAGGCATGTGTCATCGGCGTATAGTGTAAGATATCCGGTTAGCCCTATTTTGTTGATGTTATTTACATAGACTAAAAACAGCAAAGGCCCAAGTATGGATCCTTGGGGTATTCCGAACGAAACACTTTTAGAGCTGCCCACGAAATTTTCAATTTTAACAGTCTGACGCCTGTTTTGTAGGTACGATTCAAATATATTTAGTGCTTTGCCTTGGATACCTAAGTCGCTTAACTTTATAAGTAACTTTTGGTGACTCACTGTATCAAACGCCTTTTTTAAGTCAATAAATATACCTATTGCAATATCCTTTTTATCTATGTGTGTTTTAATTTTAGTTATTAAATCTATGGCAGCTGTTAAAGTACTAGATTTCGGGCGAAACCCATATTGCTCCTCAATAAGAAATTGCTTTTCGGTTAAATAGTTACTGAGCCGATTGTATAATAGTTTTTCAAATATTTTGGACATGACGGGCAATACTGATATCGGCCTGTAATTATTTGGGTCGGTTTTTGGTCCAGATTTATGTATAGGACTTACCTTGGCTAATTTAAGTGAGTCAGGGAAGATACCTAGCCCAAAACAAGTGTTTATTGAAGAAGCTAACTTTTCGACAATGAGATTTTTTACACATTTAATTGCTTTAGTGGAGATTCCATCCTTGTCAGGAGACAAACAAAAATTAGATTTGAATATATTTGTAAATTATTATAACAATCGATCGGTAGACGTATTATCAAAGAAGATCAAATGGCTGTCTTAGAAATCTGAAAGGCTTAAAAAAGCTATCCTAATCCTAACTAGTATTATAAATACGATAGTGAGTTTATTTGTTTAATTGTTTGTTACGCTTTCTTGTTTAAACCACTACACCGATTGTAATGAATTTTGGTATAGAGATAGATCGGTCCCTTGAAGACAACTTTTGCGAAAATGTACTCAAGCAAAGCCGTAGGTAAAAAATGAAGCTATAATAACAACTCGTATATATAGGTAAATCGTATTTGTAACGTTGGCTTTATTTGAACCATTTTAAGTATTACAACCCCTTTTGTTTTAATCTAAGATTACAACTAACAATCACTAATTTTCGAAAGCCTACGTTGTTTGATACCGACCCCTTTCCATTGTCCACTCTTTCCACTAAAGTGCAAGTACCTATCTATTATTATAGATGAAGCGATAATTACATAGATGTACCGTTCATAACAATGCAGTTTTAATTATGTAACGCTTTTCCTGGGTGCCCTGTAATTACTTACAGCGGGCAACTGGTAGTATTGATCATTTCCATGAATCCATTTTGTATGCTGATGGTTGGCTATTACTCCGTTCTATCCGGTTGACCTCAACTGCAAAGTATATTTACGAGTACAATTATTGAGCGCAAGAATAAAAGCTTTGATTGTTTTCTTAAGCTTACGCGAGCCCGTGGAATAAACTTACTAGCTTTCGTAAATACACAGTGATAATGAATCAATTACGTAAAAAATAAAAGAAAAAACTCGTCTCGGCATTTGTGGCCATGACAATCACTACATCATTACACTGATCTTTCATGAAGGCCTCATTTTTGGTGTGCACATCACCGCAATGTACCTACATACATCATAATTAAAAAAATTAATTATAATCAAAATATATAGGTGAGATCCGTATAAAGTTTAAGTTTTAAAACAGAGAGAGTTTCATTTTTCTTTTATTAAAAACGTTTCGTTTGATGATGAACAAAAAAATATAGCTCTCTGTGTAGGTACTCATAGGTTGTCGGAATCTGATTGAGTTGAGATACAAAAAAACAAACACGTGCCGCACAATTCACCGTGGCTACCTTTCTATTCCAAAAGAACCCAGCTTGCCAGGTAATGAGCTTCTAGCACTTGCTTAGCCACTTCTGATTCATGGTGTGACTAGTGTGAAGGTTTAACCGTTTATTACGTTTCATAAAATACATGAGCACAATCAAGGCTCATATCGATGAGTATATTAAATTGAGTATGTCCTTATAAAGCATCTAACAATTAGTTGTGCAAATAATACATAAAATTTTAATTTACAAGACTTTGCATAAAGTTCATTTTGAAAAGAAATATTTGTTTATAATTATTAATATCTTACTAAAGTAACTCCAGCTGTTTGGCAATGCTCCCGTCACATGGCCGCAATGATAAGCAATCACCACGGGCTGTGATAACGGGCCATGGGAACGGCGTATCTTTCAGGACCGAGATAAGAAGACAACCGCGATTATGCTGATAATAGCGAGTCTGCGGCGGCCGTACGAACTGAATGTGGGTCTTACCACAGATAAAGTTGAGTTAGGCAGTTACAAAGCATTCTTGTTGTTAAGAAGTCACCCTCATACCGTGCTGACCATCAAGACACGTACCAAAAAGTTTGGACAATCGTTCCTTTGCCGAACTGCCCGTATGTGGAATGCGCTTCCCGCACACGTGTTTCCATCCTCTTTCTTTCCCGGGTTATTTAAGCGGGGCGTGAAAAAGCATTTAGCATAGCGTGGTAGCGCTGTGATGAACGCTTTCACTTCTTGGGCTTCACTGGCTGCTTTTCATTAGGCAGAGTGAGGCCATTATGGCGTGCCACAATAAAAAAAAAAGAAAAAAAAATCTGACGATAAAAATAATAATTAAGACTTTGAGCGCCATGAGGGTCACCGCACCGGTGGTGACCGACAAACAATTAAATTTCAATTGTGTCTGGATTTGTGGCAGTCAACGTGTGTAACTCATATAAATTTACAATTCAAAAGTAGTTATGTACCTACCTAAAATAATATTTTATAACTAGGAATTCATCAAACATTGTTTCTCGCTGTTAAAAAATCTATTTAACAGAAACATAGCAATAAATAGCATAAACATTATAAAAAAACTAAAAAATAGCAAAAAGAAAGTTTTCAATAAAAAAAGTATAAAAAAGGAAATTTTGGAGGCGCCGGGTATCGATCCCGGTACCTCTCGCATGCTAAGCGAGCGCTCTACCATCTGAGCTACGCCCCCGGTATTGCGAAAGACGAAAATAAACAAGTGATTCGAACAGAGGGCGTAACTTACACTGACGCAATCTCATACGAATTGCAAACACACTTTCACAAAAGTGCCAAGGTGATGCCGTATCGTTATGGTTATCTACAAGGTGCCGACGAAATGAGAGCAATGTAATTTATTTACATACTTCGCTTCCGACCAATGACATATTATCGCGTGGAAGCTTTCATTGTCGTCACGGATTATAAGGTTACCTAGTTAGGTACTACGATTTATATTCGTAAGTATATTCGCCAAGTCAAAATTAAAGCTAAACATTAAACCAACATGTAAATTCCAAACCATTGTAAACTTTTTTCTATTGATAGATGATTTAAGAGGCCTATTACATCTCGACTGTGATTTTAGCGTAAAATGGCCAATTTTTGCGTTCTTTATTTTAGAAACAAAAATACATTAACAATTTTGACTTATTGAATAGTGTAGAATAGCTATTGGCATAGTTCGTAGCGGCCCCGCTTTTTGTTTTTGCTTAACTTTTTATTTAACCCAAAATTGCAGAGAAAGATTTTCATAAAATGCGCGAAGGCACTTTTTTGAGGTCCTAGATTTTAAACTACTTACTGTTCTAAACAAATAAAATAACAAAAATAGAATGTTATCTCTATAAGTAGTCGTATAGTTCGTAGCGGCCTCGGAATTTTTAGATATCATTGATTTTAAATAGAAAAAAAACTTATTCTAAAAAAAAAAATTGAAAATTGCTATTTCTCCTATCTACGATAATATTATTGAGCAAAATGTATACCAGAATAATTGCCATATTTCGATAAAAACGAAAATACAACTGCAAAATTACTACAAAATGCGATGCGCCGGCCCACGGTGGAACGCCCATAGGTCATAAATCGTAATAAAGTACCCTCTAATTTTTCATATTTTTATTTGCCTTTGCACTGGCTAGTTTACGTACCATCTTTAATTACAAACAGGTCAGTAATTAGGAAGCACATTCATTATATTTTGTGCATTCAAAGTAAGCGCATCGGAATACGTAAACAGTGTTATCAATAAGTAGTTCAAAAGCGTGAAGTTATTTGTTATTTATTCGATCAATTCGTGCTGGGAGTAGTTTTTCTGCTATGGATTCCAAGAACAGGGTATGTATTAATCATTTTCATATTTTTTGTTATATATTACTGAATATTTTACTTTATAAGCGCGAGCTACGAGGCGATCTATATGTTAGTCTTTATTTTACATTTTTGAAGTTTGAGTGAACGTTTAAATACATTGCTTTGCACTCCAACTCTTGAGGTACCTAATATACATAAATAAAAGCTATGTACTTTTTTAAACCCTAAAAAATTAAAATTGTCTGCCTCCATCTGCCTATGCACTGACGTCAAGGCTGCTACAGTTGATAGATTTTGTTGTAGTATTTGCTACGAAATTCGTTTCTAAGTTTCTGACTGAATAATTGTTTTTTGTTTGTTTTAGGTACTTGAGGGATGCGGACGATTTCAAGGATGCGTTTTCTTGAAATTTCTAAATGACACTGAAAATATTGACATCAATAATTTAGAGTAGGTACCTATATTAAAATAAAATCATTTTCATTTAAGTACTTATGTATTTTAATTTTACTTATACAAACCCAAATAACACATTTAATAAGATAAACAGGTCGTAATAAGACTTAGGGTGGATTCGACCAAACTGGAATGAGACTTACTCCGAGATTAGTCTATACAAATTCGGCGTTTAATATAGGTATAAGACCTTATTCCAATTTGGTCGAATCCAGCCTTAATAAACTTAATAGAGATGTAATAGGGCACTTAAGTTATTTGACAAGGGGGCAGTCTGCGAAATACCAAGTCACTTTGATAGTACCTACCTAAGCTCAATGCACAACAAGCTAGGTATTTGCTAAGTAAGCTTGTTGCGAAGTATCCACCTTAAGAAGTAGCGAGAAGGAGAAATTAGCGTTTTCTAAGCTAAGTAGATAGACGGCTACGTACGCCAGGCGCATGAAAGATAATAGAAAAAAGTTTTAGTAGCTATCATAGACAAATTAGATAATCGTCCTGGTAGCTACCTATCTATTGCTCTAGCATTTAATAATAAGCGTACTACCTATATTTAATTCCTTTTAATAATTAGTCCATCGCGAAGAATTAACCCTTTTGTGACTCGGGTGCCATTTTGCGAATTAGGCATGACATTTTGCGACTAAACGTTTTTCTTTCGCATGGGAATAATCTTATGTAGCCCTGTAAGTTTATGTACTATTACAGAATATTTAAATAACTAATAATTTAACAAACGAAGTCTAAGTATGGCAAAGAAATAACAAACAATCAATTATTGATTGTTCTTCGATTAACCCACCCAATGGTTTAACCTAATGACTAGTGAAACAGAAATAATTAGCTTACTAAAATAAGATAACAGCATCATCTACATCAGTCGTTCTTAACCGGTGGTCCGCGGACCACTGGTGGTGGTGGTGGATGCATCCCGAGTGGTCCGCGGAGCCATCCTAATAAATAAGAAAAGGATTCAGAAGGTCTCAGATCCAAGGATTCAGACGTTAGTAAAGAGTATGCAAAAACAAAAATCTCATCAAAATCTGTAAATGTTAGTAGGAATACCTAGTGTGAAACATCGTAAAAAATTGTGGGCTTTAAATAATTTTATGCGTGTTTTATTTATAATATATATAGAACTCTTTAGGACCTCAATGTGAATAAATACCTAAAGTTTAGGTACTGTATACCTATTATCTCTAAGCCAACTGGGTGGTCCATGGCGACACAGAAGTTTTGCCAAATGGTCCCTCATGACTGTGTGGCGGCGCCACCTACCTGCATGACGCCGCAGATAGTTTCACCATCTGCGCAGCCCACAACCGGTGCATCAATGTCGGCCGCATCACTCCGGCGTGGCAGCCCTGCACACCAGCAGCTCGGACCCACCGTCATCACCTGTCTCGACTCACCGCAGACAGGAGCCGCACACTGCATCACTGGCAACGCGCCTTCACCCCACCCGTCTCGACTCACCGTAGACTGGGGCATCCAGGAGCAGCACTCTCCACTGGCACTTGCAAGCTCTGACGCACTGACTGCTGAGCACACTAACTGACATCGACCTCCGGTCTCAGGGGGTGAGTGATGTGGCGGCGCCACCTACCTGCATGACGCCGACTGAAACTGAAAGGTTAAGAACCACTGATCTACATCATGACTAGTTTCTTATTTGAAATTAGGATAATGAGGAGATATCAGTAAAATAAACATCAATAGGTATGTAAGTCTATTTGTATAATTATGCTATGCAGATAGCGAATACTAGCAGCTATTACATATCTACCTATACATAGATTCACGACTTTATCCCCATAGGGTTAGTCAGAGACTAGGCAATGAGGACAGCAGAAGCAGTCTTCTGTAGGGATGCGCCGATCCGATCCAATCCTTTGAAAGATCGGATCGGCAGGCATACGATCTAACGATTTTCGGATCGGATCGAGGTCATACGATTTTTTGCCGGATCGATACAAAACTTGAAAGATCGGATCGCTTGGATCGTATGCATAAAAACGCGGTTTGTTTAAATAAAATTGGGTACATAATTATATATGTAGGTTTATTTCTTACGAATGTGTTTTATCTTTGTTTAAATTTTGATTTTGGCGGCAACCTTTACGGGTAGATTGATATAGCTGTTAAATTATAATAAAAGAATGTTGTGGGTAGGTTTAAAAGCATAAAATATGTATATCCAGTCACATGCATACTTCATTACAAGGTTTACATGAGTTTACCTCATAAAGATCTAAAACTAATTGTGTCTTACTTATTTGCATCCGATCCGGATCGATTTCCTAAAGATGGGATCGACGGCATGCGATCCGATCCGCGGATCTTCCCTTGGGTGTCGTAAAAAGCTACTAACGGACCAAAGAATGCACATATTTCCAACAGCATATAGCGGCGATGGGCTCACCACCGGTCACCCTGAGCACATGTGCAGTCGCTATTTGGTGAAAAGTGGACTATGGCAGGACTGCTTTTACGGTCTTCGTTCCCTAGTCACTGATTAACCCTTCGGGGATAATAGCACAGAATAACTAATTGTACCTACTACGTACAGAAGGTTCACTCTCTAACGACTTTCACGCGAAATTGAAACTTATCTTACCTTACCTAGGTAGGGCAACATGTTATACAATTTTAGGAATGCTAGCTCACTGGATGGATGACCAAATTAAAAACATCCCACCATGCTTCGGAACTTCCACTTGGGTCAATGGAACGCACGGGACAA
This sequence comes from Scoparia ambigualis, assembly GCA_963921215.1. Taxonomy (NCBI): domain Eukaryota; kingdom Metazoa; phylum Arthropoda; class Insecta; order Lepidoptera; family Crambidae; genus Scoparia; species Scoparia ambigualis. The sequence continues at coordinate 19,191,949 of OY992503.1, forward strand.
AGAGAAAAACATATAAATTTTAGGAATATAAATTATACTTATTGTATATGTATTGCGTATAACATTAATAGGTATTTAAAGAGTCACTAATTATACCATAAAACAGTTAAAATGACAAATTCTTTGTTTCAACGTGTGTAAATATGATTTTCTTTGTGACAGCGCTGGCTTGGTGCCAGCCATTGTTGGTTCTTCACAGAATTACATCAAAGGGCGCCATATAGAAAGCTACGTACAGCTACATATTAATTAGTTTATTCAAATTAATGCTGTTCCTTTTTAAAGTTTATGCGGACATTACACATTGAAATTAAACAATTTATATAAATCTAAGTACAGTTTTGTATAAATTGTTTAGGAGACCCTTAGACCGCTGGAAAGATGATCTGAAAAGATCAGCTGGCATAAACTGGTAAGTACTCCATAGCACAAGACCGACAAAAATGGGCATCTTTGGAGGAGGCCTTTACCCAAACCGGGGTTCCTGTTAATTCATAACTAATAATATTAATTAAAACTTATATTACTAACATAATCTAACTTATTAACACAAATATTTTTTTTGTTTACTGTAATATAGCAACTACCAACTAATAGTAAAACATAATAATAATAATAAACCTTTTTATTTCCTAAGTACAGTTTACTTTACACATTTTATGTAATAGGTATCACTGGAGGCCCGCCCACGACTACGTCCATGTGAACACCCAGTCTCAAAAAAAAATCCTAAAAATACATTCATACAAACCTTGTCCTGAGAATTAGCTACAAGCACAATAAAATAAGAATAAGTCAAATAGGTGTACCTGTTCTGTAGTGCTGTAAGAACATACATTCGTAGCAATAGATTTTCATTTATACATAAAGAAGATATTATCATGAAGTTTCAAGTTTTTTAGAGTATTGTTCTGAAACGGCAGGAATTTAGTGTCAAACAAAAAAGGCACCGGCGCGCGGCGACTTCGTATAGGTACTTAGGCATATTATTATGAACACTATGGTTTATGTACGAGTGGACATGAGACTCTTCGATCATCGAAACGCATATAGATGATAGAAGGGTAGAGTAGGTACTCTATGCTGATTTCAAAATGTGAGACAATTCTTACACTTCTCGGTGACAATTCACAGGTTCAAAACCGTAGTCCTGACGATGGCAGCTACGTAAAGCCTAAAATAATTTTCTACGGTCACTCCAACTATCTAGCCCAAGTTAAGCCTTTTTTGAAACTTGTTTAAATGGTTAACTAGATAAAGGATACTTACTCAAACATACATAAAAACCCACACCAGAAGTCAATATAGAAAAACTTTTTTTCAAAATGACTTGACCGGGAATTGAAACTCTGAGATCCCCCAGAGATGGAGCGACGCCAAACCGGAGTGTGCTTACCAATCGACCACGGAGATTGTCCCAATATAAGTACTATTATCCCCGAAGGCTTAATCAGATACAGGCAAAGAGGAAAGCAAAAGCAGCTAGTTCTCTACCATAGTCCACTTTTCACCAAATAGCGACTGCACATGTGCTCAGCGTGACAGGTGTGAGCCCATCGCTGCTCAAAGCTGTTGGATGTATGTGCAGTCTTGGTCCGTTAGTCGCCTTTTACAACACGCGAAGAGATGGGGTGGTAGCATTTCACCGCTACGTACGCGACACGGTAATTATGATAATTATTATAACTGTCAAAGACTTATCTATACGTCGTGATTGCGCGTACTTGGCGTAGTGAATTTCGCAAGGCCAAGACAGATTTTGCGCAACCAACCTTGCCGTGCAGATGGATCTAAGAGGCGTGGGCCTGAGGCACGAATGAGGGCTTTCAAGGCTTGTAAGCAACGGTGAAAGAATTCAAACGCGTTTAATATTAAAAAAGGAATATTTTGAATTGTAGGTAACTATACTACCTATAATGTTTAATTTTTATTTTTTTATTTTTTTTTATTCTACAACGGGTTAGCGCTTGGCCTTCATCTCACCTGATGAAAAATGACGATAAGGCCGAAGGTGGAAGCGCGCTTCACCTGGAATCCTCAACTACTGAGGAACTGGCTATTTTATCTCCAACTGTCTTGTCTCAGACTTAGATAAGATGGTGGTAGCTAGCCAGGCGGACTTATCAGCCCTACCGCCAACCAAACCGAGCACACAAAGATGTACCCCCTGCTGGGAGTCGAAACCGGGACCTCTGGGCCTGAAACCGGTGGCTTAGCCACTAGACCACAGAGGCGATTGTGAAATATTTGTGCACACTTACATTAGGTACGTAGATTTAGGTACTATTATTCCCAAATGGTTAGTCTGAGACAAAGCAATGAGGAACGCAGAAGCAGTCCACTGCTATAGTCCACGTTTCACCAAATTACAACTGCACATGTGCTCAGCACATGTGTTAGGTGGTGAGCCCAACGCCGCTTTTTGCTGTTGGATGTATACATCTTATGTATACATCCGTTAGTCGCCTTTTACGACACCTAAGGGAAGAAAAGGGGGTTGGTTGTCAATATTCTATTAGCGAGCCTATACCACACGGATTCAAACGGGACAACCACTACGCTGCCGTTGACGTGAATCTAATGTATCTTGATTTACATTAGTTACGCGTAACAAAGCTTAATCGCATCCTAAGGATGGGTTTCGTATGGTACCACTTTACTTTTATAGTATTTATTTGGATAATACATGTATAAAACCATATTAATGTAACCCATCGTTTCTATAGAACCGATTTGCGTATCTAAGTACTTTAACTCTAGATACCTACATGAAATAGCCATGGCAATTTGCGTCGTGACTAACCGCATTAAGTTACGACTACTAACTCGAGTAACATGGCAAAACAGATCTAGTATGAACGCCGACTACCACCATCTTGAGACGGCATGGACAGCAAAGCCTTTCATCCCAAAAAAATGATAAATTACCTATAAATTTTAGCCGTTTGTGTCGCTAGGGTAGAGACACTTGCCCGCTATTTTTTCTCGTACCAGGATACGTATGTTTACACAATTCTATGACCACGGCTTATATTTCGGTTCGACGCGATTCTGTTTCAGCGTGCAGTGGTACTGGGGGTAGCGATGCGCATTTGTCTGGCACAGACTATAATAGCTCGTTAGATTAGTTGTTAAGTCTTAACTATAAGTTAGTTAACTGTATTATTATTAGTATTGACGTCAATAAGTGCCTGTAAAGGTTTACATTGAATAAATAATTTGACTTTGAATGTTTCTGATCTTTCAAAGCCAAAGCCGGAGTTAGCTTATTCGTTTGGCGGATGTTTCTGTTGCCGTCTGCAGCATCCTTTCTTTTCTTTCCTTGTGGTCCACGTCGACTAAAGTTCTAATTGCCATGTCTGCGTCTGCGTCTACCGATCCCATAACAGCAACATTGAGACTACTCGACTTATTATGGAACACTTAGTCGGGTGTACAGTTGGGCGGGTGGGTAAAAATTGGGGTGGGTAAAATTGGGAGGAAGGGTAAAAAATTGTATTTACCCATTTATACCGGGTATTTTTATAAAACACCGGGTAAAAATTGAATACTGTCTATAATACTATCCTTAAAACGATCTACGGTGTTGTTCTTGACCATTGAAGATAAAATATTGATTTCAACTAAAACACAGTTGATTATATTTTAACTCTTTAATCATCATCTATTTTTAACTAAAACACAACAAAATGGCGCAGATCTAGCTAGTTGAAATGCACTTCAAATGAACATGTTCGCGTACGAAAAATACCACGTGGGGTGGGGGGCGAGAGGCTGCGTGCGGTATTATGGGGACTGCTAGAAACCGCAAGAAACTTCAAAGGCTGGTCAGGTAATGTGTTTTAAACATGACAAAAAAGGAATTGGTGTTTTTGATATTTTTAATTAAATAATTCATTTTGTGAATTTTAATTGGATAGTCTTTGAGTACCAAATTTATTTTAAAGCAATTTATCATAAGAAAAATGAAATCAAAAACAATTAAAAATAACGATTATTTACAACGCGCGGGCAACGACGGCCGGCCTGCCGACCATCGTCTGTTGACCCGTTCGCGTCAGCTGGGCGATAAGTACCTACGTCTGCAAAGTGCAATAAGATCCCATTTATATTCCTTTTACAACTGGAATGAAATGTGCGTGTTTAAGGTGCAGTTAAGTCCAACGACTATCGATAGCATCAAGTTATGTTATGGTTCCGATAACGCGCATAAAATGAAAATATTATTATTAATATATTAATTATTAATGATGTTGCCCAACCAACTCGCAAGCCAACTCAACACAATACAGCCCTGAGTCCAACCGGGCGTGAGCCTGGCGAGCGCTGCCATCAAGGCCCCAAACGCAAACAGAGGGTGTAGGAAGCAAAACAGTCTCTGGTTTGGGAGCAACGCGCAGGTGGGCAACAATTTTCTATTGGGGACCCGAGTCCCCTCTCCTCCTACTAGCACGAAGCGGGAGATGGCCTTGCTCCAACGGATCCCAAGCACCACCATAAGTGGAGTGGATAGCCGAGCCGATGGGAGAGGGGGTGGCGTCAAAGGTGAGGAGTTCACCCGATCCCTGCCACGAGCATGGGCGCATACAGGGTGGTGACCGAACCACCCTAGCGTAGGTTATCGGTGCCCAATGGCTCCCGCTTCAGGCCGATTGTCGCCTCCAAAGGCCCTACCTCTCCTAGACCTCCTCTCCGAAGGGACAGGAGCATGAGTTACAAGATAAGAAATGGCCCCCCGATCGGGCCCTTTTTTAACTGTAATTATTATTAAGTTAAGTGTTAGATTAAAAATGAAAAAAACACGAATTCCTTTTTTGTCATTTTTAAAACATTTGACCTGACCAGCCCTTGAAGTTTCTGGTGGTTTCTAGCACTAGCAGTCACCTTATATTTTGCGCGTGCGACATTGCCAGCTTGCAGTAACAGGGAGAATGATAATTACATTACCCACTTTATACAGCGTTATTTGAATTATATGATTTTTATGAAATAAAATAAATAAGGCCAGCGGCCCGGACGGGATTCCAGCTAGACTACTTAGGGTCTGTGCGCCTGAATTGTCTCCGATTCTAACGCGTCTGTACTGCCTTTCTCTTCTTACTAGAGCGGCCTCAGTCCTGGAAGCTTGCAAATGACAATATGGCTTTCGACGGGGCCGTTCCACAGGGGACCTTCTGGTGTACGTTACTCATTGCTGGGGCGAGACATCCGAGAAGCAGGGCGAAGCGCGTGCCGTGTCGCTTGACATATCGAAAGCCTTTGACCGGGTCTGGCGCGCTTACAACGTACGGCATCTTTGCTGATTTTCGTGTCTGGATTGTGGACTTCCTAAGTGAACGGTCAATCAGAGTAGTCATTGATGGCTGTTCCTCCGACCTCATGGCTATCGATGCCGGGGTCCCTCAGGGTTCCGTTCTCTCTGCTACCCTTTTCTTAGTGTATAATAACGATCTGCTCAAGCCGGAAATTGTTGGGTATGCAGACGACAGCACGGTCACAAAGAGGTATCTGTCTAGCGCAAGGGTCGGCGGAGAGGAAGTTCGTTTGAGTCCTTTTAACCTGGCTCCTACTTTCCGGGGTGTAGATGTACCAATTACCGACCTTTGATCTCCTTGGCATGAAGTTGACCTCCAATCTCAACTTGGGCGACAACATCGAAATCAAGGCTCAAACTGCGGCGAAAACGCTGGGTGTTCTAAATAAGGTTAAGCGATATTTCACGCCGGGACAGCTTCTAACTCTATATAAAGCACAAGTCTGGTCGTTCGTGGAGTATTGCTGCCACCTTTGGGACGGCTAAGCAAAATATCATCTTGCCGCGCTCGATTCAGTGGAACGCAGAGCCAGGAAACTTATAGGTGACGATAAGCTTGTGAAAACCAAGCTTCACAGTCTCGTTCACCGTCCGTCGCTCAGTTGCATGCTTGTCGGTACTTTACAGGTTGTACTTCGAAGAGTGTGCTTTTGAGCTACACGAGCTCATTCCACCGTCCGCTTTCTAGTATCGGGAGTCCAGACGTACGGCGGGTTACTTACCACCCTTTTGATATTCCACTCATAAGCACCAAGCGCTATTCGTTTTCATTCATAATGCGTACAGCCAAGGTATGGAATTTCCTGCCGGCGTCTGTGTTCCCGAGTGCATATAGCCCAACTTCTTGAAAGCCCGAGTGAATAGGCTGCTTCTGGGCAAGCTCGCTCCATCATCGGCTTCTTCATAATCATACGGATAAGAATGTGACCAAGAGCAAGCCCATCTATTATAAAAAAAGTAGTTTTTAAGGAACCGGGAATAGGTTGACTTCGTAATTCGTATGTCAAATACCTAAAAGAACAAGGGATACCAGGGTGCACGTCCCAGACTGATAATATAATTACAACAGAAATTGAACTAGAAATGATAACTAACGTATGAACATTTTGAATATCTTAATAAACAAAAGTCGTGCCTCAGCTCGAAAATGAATAGAATTCCACTAAGTAAAGGGTTTTTCCTCGGACCAAATCCGAGGGTTTTTCAATAGGGACGCGCCGTCTTTGACAGCTCATAGCGGCCAGCTTGGTAAAGCGACAGCTGTCAAATTTGGCATGAACACTTATATAGTCGTGACATTTCACCATGGAACGCTACATGCTTCAACAACGCGTAGAAATTGTTAAAATTTATTATCAAAATCAGTGCTCTATTCGCCTAACGTTCCGTGCATTGCGTCCAATTTATGGCGTTCATGGCCGTCCTGCAGAGTCCACAATCCATCGTTTAATGAAAAAATTTGAGACAACCGGGTCGGTGATCGATGAAGCAGTACCAGTACGTCAAAGAAACGCAAGATCATTAGAGAATATTGTTGCCGTTCGGAACAGTGTGCGAGAAAACCCCAGACAGTCCATTCCTTGGAGAAGCCGCGAACACTGTCAATAGCGACCGATATCGGACGATGATAACAAACTTTTTGTGGCCTAGGATAGATGGTATGGATCTCACAAACATGTGGTTCCAACAGGACGGCGCCACTTGCCATACAGCACGGGATACATTAAATTTATTGGATGAGAAATTAGAAGGCTTCGTCATCTCGCGTGGTGGTGACATCAACTGGCCACCGAGATTGTGTGACTTAACACCGCTCGACTACTTTCTGTGGGGCTACGTGAAATCTCTAGTCTATGCAGACAAACCACAGTCTATTGCCGCCCTGAAGGCCAACATATCTCGCGATCTTCGTGACATTGAGCCCCATTTATGCGAAGAAGTCATCTAAAATCGGTCCACCAGGATACACTACCTACAGCGGAGTCGCGGCGGCCGAAATTATATCCTATATATCATAAATATATTTGGCTGAAATTATATCTCATACATAATGTTATCGAATATCCTTTAAAATAAAGATAAAATTAGGGCAATATCACTTAAACAGGTTTTTTTATTTTATATCTAAGTTCGAGCGCTCTTAATGAAAAACCCTTTATTAGACTTAGAATGACTTAAAAATATGCTTTAGTCGGTATGTAATAGTATCTATAACCAAATTCAATAATTGGTTTAAATTAAACTGAGTTTAATTTTTACCCGGTATAAATTAAAAATGGGTGGGTAAAAATAGGTAAAAATGGGTATTTACCCACAAGTCGGGTATTTACCGGGTAAATGCCCATCTCTAGTCGGGTGGCAGATATGCTCAGGAGCGCCTTCCATCGGCGGAATTGGTGTTGGTTGTTTTTTTTATTGTTAAGTAACTGCTTTGCAATACCGCCACAACCCAGGGTACTAACTTGTTTGTCTATTCGAGATCTATCCGGGTCTCGAGTTTGTTGTTTAACAGATTGAAAGTATTTCAGAACCTGCACTGGTTCCTGACATTTTGCTGCTTTAGCACCTAACCTTACGGAACGATCATCAATTCCGTACAGCAAGCAATCAACTGCGCGCTTCCCTCGTATCTCACAACGGTTTAACAGATTAATTTTCTCATAATAGTATAACTCCAAGGAGTTATTGAACCTTACACGTTTCGATAACATTTCAGGTAATATTTCAGCATAGTCATCGCTACTCAGAAAAGAATCTGCTTGTTTAATTTTGTGTAATTTTGTTTGAGTATGTTCTAGTTCTCGCATCCTGTTCTTCTTCTGCTTCTTTTCTCCGTGCTACGGCTTCGTCTATTTTCATGATGACGCCCCTGACTTCGTTTCCGGTTCCGAGTCTTGCGCCGTCAGCTCCTTTCTCGTGAACGACTCCTACGTTCATCGCGTGGCGACGGCGGCGCGGCGGCGGCTCAGTGTATGCTCGATGCATCTGGCGTTTATGATGTCTCATGTCACGTAAAGTAGTAGCGCTCCGTTCTCTACGACGCTTTATTTTTGTTTGGCTTTCCACTAACAATTTAATGCGGCTGCAACGTCTATTCTCTCTGTTAATTGTATACATTGCGAAATCGAATTATATCTTGCTCACATATGTTTTTAGAACGTAATAATTGTTGACAACAGTTCACTTTTGTGGGTGTAAAAGTTCTATCCCACTTCTGAAATGTTAACAGAAGTAGATAAATGTCTATAAAACTCATTAATTCACTTATTCACTTTAATTAAAAAGACTTAACAATTATGTTTGCGCGCTTGCGTTCTCACCGATTAACCGAATTCAACTACCCGAGTTGCAGGCTCTAATAATTAATCTCAGATTTACAACTAAGCTCAGAACAAACAAACACTGTGTTCCCGTCCCCACATACAGGACGCAATAATTGCTATTACTTGTATTACATTTGTATAAACAAACCGCGCGACATAAGTTCGGAGAAACGATAAGCAAAATATGCAGATGGACAATCTAATACGTTGGCGTGCCGGGTACTACAGAGGCCCGGTATGACGATGAACCTTACAAGTTACAATAAAAGTATTGTCTATCTATCTATCTAAAGTCGTTTTACCAAAATTTATAGTTTTTAAGTACATTACTCATATGTACCTAACACGGCAGTATGGTGAAAGTTAAAAAAAATACAAAAACACTAAATAACCGTGTCGGGTAGTCGGGTAGCGGTGAAAGAATACTACCACCCTCTCTCTTCCGTTGGATGTCCAAAAAGGCGACTAACGGACTAAAGCCTACACATACATCCAACCGCATAGAGCGGCGAACGGCTCAACACCTGTCACGCTGAGCACATGTGCAGTCGCTATTTGGTGAAAAGTGGACTATGGTAGAGCACTGCTATTCTGCCGTCTACAAGCCTAAAGGCCGCTAAATGACAAAAACTAGTTTTGAGCTAGAGCGGAAAAAAGCGGCAAAATTTTCAAACCGATGCTACTTACTCATTTATTATAAACATTTAGTCATGTTGCCATATACTAAAAGACAGGCTTTCTTTTCAACTTAAATATGAAATTGATTGATTTTGTTAAATAATGATATTCATGTAACTAAATACATATTTTCCTTTCTAACCTTGTAAAATTTTAAAGATCGTTTTATGTGTGCTGAATTAAATGGCGGCTAAAAGTTCTTAGCTGCTCTGTAGTCATGGATTTATCGATAATTGCCAAAAGAATTTTTTGAGACAGGAAGTTATCAACATTTACATAGCTATAAAGCAGTATTAATTTTTTGCGTTTGTTACACCTAGAACTGAATGAATTTATATTGATCTTATCCATAACAATAAAGCGGCTAACTACACATAGCCGCCTTTTAGCTAGTAGATGTCGCTTAACTTCTCAACCATTATTTTTTAACAACTATTAATACAGCTGTGCATATCTTAAAAGCGGCTAAATATAAAACCTTTTAATATAACTGTGTTTTAGGTTAGCATTAACCGAATTAGTTTTTTATAAATCCTGCAAAATTATACGTTAAACTTACAAAATCCAACAAAGTTTTGAAAAGCGAGTAATTTATTGCCACAAAACTATCCCATTCATAAAACAGGAGACATTAAAAAATAAAAACCTATTCCAAAAAAATTAAATGTGTAAACAATTACTTTTTAAAACTAGGTACCATTAACAATTTCACCATAAATTGCACTTTTTACGGCTAATCACAGTATATTCCTGGAACTTAAATTCAATTCATCATTATCGATGTCTACATTCATTGTAATTAATACGTAACAGAAATTCATAAATTATCATCAAAAAATAAAAGTAATTACATGTATCAAAACTTAAATGACAATAAAAAAACTTGAGAGGTGTCAAGGGACACCCGGATGGAACGAAGTTCCTTTCGATTAATTAGTGAAGGAATTGTAATAAAATTTTATTTAAGTTATAATAATATTTTTTTTATTATTAACAAATATAATGTTATATAAACTGAATCAGTAGGCTCAATTTTCGTAATAATTGGCTTGTGGTAACTGAAGTAGGAAACATATGTTTGGGATTCTATTTTTCAAACCAATTTTCTTTTTTTTTACTACTCAGAGATAATCAGATGATAGCTTAGCTTGCAGGTATTATTATTATCTGTATATAATCTCTACTTACCTAACTCCATCAGCAATATCCGGATCTTGTGCAGAAACACTGTCAGGATTCATTATTATTATTATTTTTTATTATTTATTATTTACAAAAAACACAGGTTTTTTGTATACAGATACACTCAACAAAAATAATCGTCGCGACACCACACTGTTCAATGCGAAATAGAAATGAAAATATCTGGCTTGCTTTCTATAAGAGAGAGAGAGACAGACAGAGAAACATGCGACGCCGCACAGCTTACAATAGCTATTACTATAGCAAAAAGTGTCGTGACAACTTTTCGTAAGAATTTTTTCCGTCTAGCCCCCTTTCACAACGCGCGATAAGGAACTTCGTTCCAAAAATCAACATTAATTATTTATTTAATTGTTTTTTTTCCTAACCCCAGCCAAGTCGAGTCAAAAAAAGGCACGGGGCCGTACCATCCTTTTCTCGAAACCATTCGGGCCATTTTTGAAGCCTTGTAACTTCGTTGTGGAAAGAACTAGAATATATATTTTTTAATAGCTAAGAGGTCATTACTAATTACATAGCTAGATATATTTTTAAATTACATTAAATTTGCAACAGTAGTTTGAGAATTGCAAGTCGAAGTTGCTTCATTTTGTCACTGACTCACTCACAGGTCATTAAAATTCTAAGGTACTTCTAGCAGACCCACAAGCTCAAAGTTTTGTCCATAGCTATTTTGCAGCATATAAAGCTAATGTTACAAAATCCCTTCACGTCGCCCTACACCGGGCCTCTGTAATACCTATCTATCAACGGCGTCTTTGTCTCGTAGTATAATGTTTCTCCGAATCTGTTAAGGTGCCGCGTAGAAAAGTTTGTTTACGTGTTGGGCTGTGCGACATAGAGCTTTGTGTACCTCTGCGTAGTAATACTATTATTTTAATTATTGTAGTGAATAATACTTGACACTGAGATGTGAAATACGAATTAATTAGTTAGACTGTGTGTAACGCTCAGAGAGATTTATTTTTGTGCCACCCTGACCCACCTTTTGTTACCATTCAGAAGTTGGATAAGGGATGATGTCCGGCCCATATAAGGACGGTTTGGGCAAACGCCGCCGCACAGGTGACCCGCTTGCTCGTTTGCCTCCTTATGCTATAAAAAAAAAAAACACATTTTACGTCATCGTCATCGACAGACGGAGAAGAAAATGATTTTTTTTCTTTGAAAGAACAAAATGCCACCATGAAGTCAACCAAGAGACTGCGTGTTACCCCGACAGAAGCGGAAATGATACCAAAGTTTTGCCCGGATGACAAGACAAGTAACGTAACGGGTTGGTTACACAAAATTGACCAATTAGGAGATGTTTACGGATGGGACTGTAGGGATTGTTTAAATGATCTGCTCTGTACACACTGGCTCGACAATGCCCACGTATTCGGTATCGAGCACAACGATTCACAGTCGCTTCCCGCGGTGCGAGTGACAGCCATGACAGTGACGTTTGCTAACCAACACAGGAGCACACGAGACAGCGTATGCATGCCATAGTGCATACATTACATCCCTCCTTTAATGATAAATTAGAAAAACAAACAATAATATAGTTAAATCATTCCTTTACTTATAGGTTCATGCTTAATCAGTCTTTCTAATTGTATCACAAAATATCAACCACCTATTTTTGGTATTATCATTTGTCAGGTTTCTATTATGTGTTAATAGATATCTAAGTAATGTAATTAAACAACAATAATGAATTAGATAACAATCTTAAAATTTTAGCTTTAAGTAATCATATTTTTTAACCTAGTAAATCACAGCTTTAAATATTAATTTTCATTTCCGTCGTCTTCCTCTTCAGCTTTTTCTTCCTGGTCCTTCTCCTGAACCGCTTTCCACTGCCCTTCAACTCTTTTCAGATGAACAACGTTCCTCCGCAGTAGTTGTCCGGTTTGGTCGTTTCTTACTGTAATATCTCCTGCATGAGTGCTCTGCACAGTGTGAGGTGTTGGGTCATAGTTTGAGCTTAGCTTGTTTACCTTATTCATATTCTTGATATAGAACTTATCTCCTTCTGTCAAGTTCGATTTAGTGGCTCCTCTCCTTGTATCCCTATACTCTTTTCCCTTTTCCCTTTGAGTCTTTGAGACTTTTCTAGTCGCGGTCTCGCACCTCAAGGTCCATTTCTTGACTTTCCAGTTTATCGATTAATGAAATTTTGTCCCTATTCAGCCGTCTGAAGAACAGCTCCGATGGTGACTTGCCTGTAGTTGAATGAGGTGTACTATTGTACATTAGGAGATACTCCATTAGGCTCTCTTTCATATCCTTTTTCTCCAAATGGCTAATCTTGAGGCGCTTCATGATGTCGCGGTTCTGTCTTTCGACCTCCCCGTTTTGTTGTGGCCAGTATGGCACTGTATTGTGCAAAGTTATGTTGCATTCTTCACAATACGATCGAAATTCGCCACTAACAAATTGTCTCCCATTGTCTGCAGTTATAGAGACCGGATACCCTAGTCTGCTAAAAATTTCCTTGAGTAATTTTATAATTTGAGAGCTGGTCACTATTTTAGTGATTTTGATTTCTTTGTAACGACTAAAATAGTCAACCATTACAAGAAGGTAGTCGTTGGTAGGTAGAGGACCAAGTAAATCCATAGCAACATCGATCCAAGGAGCTATAGGGATTTCGCGTCTTTTCATGGCTGTTGGAGGACTCGGTAAACCCACTAAAGTACAGCTCTTGCAAGATTTAACTAGCTTTTCTGCATCCTTGTCAATTCTTGGCCACCACACTTTTGACCTCAACCTTCCTTTCATGGCAACAATTCCGGGGTGACCCTCATGTGCGGCATCAAGTACATCTTTGCGCAATTTCTGGGGTATCACAATTCGGTTTCCTCTAAGTAAAATGTTCCCATAGAAACATAACTCGTTCTCGAATATCTTATAGCCTTTGACAGAATCTTGCCACTCTTTTTCATAGACTCCTTTCTTAACATCGTTGATTTCTTTATCGCCTCCAGAAGCTTCAACAATAGTAGTCATCGAGATTGCACGTGATCTTGCTTGCTCTAAGATTTGATGTACATGTTCGTCTCCTCCCTTAGATGGAGATCTAAAATGTTCGCAAAGCCGAGAAAGCGGATCAGCAATGTTTACTTTACCTGGCTTGTAGATCACATTATAATTGTAAGATTGTAATCTGAGCACCCATCGTTCTATACGCGCACAAGGCTTTGACCTTGGTCCAAATAATAATAAATATTTCTAGCGGTTTGTGATCAGTAATGAGATCAAACTCTTTGCCAAAAAGAAAAATATTGAAAGTTCTACAGACCATACTAGGGCTAAAGCTTCCTTCTCTGTTTGGCTGTATTTCCTTTCACAATCTGTGAGGGTCTTGTTTCCATATGCGATTATTCGCGGTCCATTTGAATCAGTCTGAACTAAAACAGCACCAAGACCTACGGGACTAGCGTCTGCGATTACTTGTGTTTTATCTTTGACGTCGTAGTATCCCAGAGATTGTATTTAAGTAAGTGCTTCTTTTAACTCCATAAACGCTTTGTTTTTCTCACTCGTCCAAAACGGTTCAATATCAGCCTTCTTTCCCAATTTTTTCGTTAACAACTCTTTCAAAGGTTCGGTTTTGGTAGCGATGTTAGGCAACCATTTATTTACGTAGTTCACCAGCCCCAAAAACTTTGTAACTCTTCTATGGTTTTCGGAGCTCTGAAATTGGTAAGCTCTCCATGTATTTTGGCAGCGGATTTACTCCGTTCGATGACAATTCGTGTACCAAAAAGTTTACCTTCTGAACTTTGTATATACACTTTTGTTCATTAAGTAGTATATCATTTTCTTTAAGTACATGCAATACTATTTCCAGTCGTGAGTCATGTTGTTCCTCGTTGTCACCAAACACCAGTATGTCGTCAATGAAGTTAACAACTCCATCGCATTTTACTAGGGCTTTTTCCAGTATTTTTTGAAATATCTCTGGAGCGCGACTGATCCCAAACATAAGCCTTTTATATTGGTAAAGCCCTTTAGCCGTTATGAACGTCTATGTGTCTGCAATCAGGGTGTAACTCCAGTTGAAGGAAAGCGTCTTTAATGTCTAGCTTTGTAAAGTATTTAGCTTTACCTATTTTCGGCAAAAGCTTGTCCATACAGGGCAACGGGTGGTTCTCCCGCATAATAGCAGCATTAGCGCGACGCATATCGACGCACAATCGCAGGTCACCATTTTCTTTTATGATAGGTACCATTGGAGAAACCCATCTGAAAGGTCCATGTACTTCTTCGATTATGTCTCGATCGAGTAGGTCTTGAATCTTGTTTTCAACTTTTTGTTCAATAGGCAGTGGTATTCTCCGATATGGTTGTGATACTGGTTGAACCCTTTCATCAATAGGGATATCCACCAGTACGTTTTTGAGCTTAGGGAATGGTTGAGACTGTAGGTTTTCATCAATTTTGTTCATATCAATACCAATTTAAAAGAATCCTAGAAGTGTGGCAGTTTCTTTCCCCAGCAAGTATCTCGTACCGCCAGCAATAACATAAACAGTGCTTTGTTCTTCTCGATTGTTTATTTTGATTGTGGTCTCAAATGATCCTTTAACATTCAGCGGAATACGACTGCCATATGCTAAAAAAGTCTTGTTTGGTTTAGGTGTCTGGTTCATTGCTATAGCTCCATTGTTTTTTAAAGTCTCCCATGTTTCCTGAGTTATCAAGTTAACTTTGCAGCCTGAATCTACCAACATTCTAGTTTTGACTCCACCCAGGGTACACTCAACCGTTGCGTCGTCGTTAATGTTAAATACATAGTCTACTTCAACTCTAGCTTTTTTGTTTAATTTTGTGTATCGTGGATTTTCAGGTTTCCTTTGTTCGTCGGCTTTCCTTTTTAGACTTCTTGTCATGCAGTACTGTCGTAAATAACCCATCTTGCCACATGTGTAACATGTTTTTCCTAAAGCAGGGCATTCTTTGCAATCTGATTGATGGCTTTGGCTTCCACATCGTCTACAGGATTTTATATTTTTACTGTATACTTGCTTAGTTTTGTAATTTCCTTTTTTTTATTTCTGTGGTATATGACGTTCACTTCTTGGTTTCTTTGCTCCCTGTCTTGGATATCTAGTTTTTTGTCTTCATAAATTTCTAATTGCTCATTAACAATTTCTAAGGTATTGGCCTCAGTCACAATTTTATCCAACGTTATGTTGTCACCGACTGTAAGGATTTTTCTACGTAATTCAACTGACGTACATTTCTCTGTGATTTGGTCGATCAAATGGTCCTCTTTCTTGTCAAAATTGCATTTTTCAGCTTGTTTCCGTAACCGTACCAAAAAACTTTCGAACTTCTCTTTGTTCTCTTGCTTGATGAGTCTGAACATGTGGCGTTCAAAAACGCAGTTTTGTTTCGGAAGAAAGTATTCATCAAGTTTACTGATGGCAACTTCAAAAACGTCGACACCTTCGGTGGCTTGAACATTTGCGCCAGGTACGTTTTAAAAATATCTTGTAAACTGGACCCACCGTAGTGCAGCAATGTTGCTCGTTTCCTCTGTGAGATCTCCGCTGCGTCTAGATATATAAGTAACGATCTTTTCCATCTCTCTCATTTGCAGCGAATGGATGCCCTGTCACCATCCAAGTCTAGTCCCTCTAGAGTCATCAAAGGTTGTTGTGCCATAATTTCTTCCGTTAGGTAACCTGATAAGCCCAATTAATTGAAGGTCATCATTTGAATTACCTGAGAATTCCGTTATTGGAGGACATGTCAATCAATTTAATGAAGGTATTCATTTGAATTACCAAAATAACTAAGTTTATAAACTTAATTCAATTTCCAATTCAATGGAGGCATTCACTTGAACTACCAGACATTTCCCAATTCAATGGAGGTTGTGTCGACCCAATCCAATTCAATGGAGGCATTCATTTGAACTACCAGACATTTCTCAATTCAATGGATGTTATGTCGACCCAATCCAATTCAATGGAGGCATTCATTTGAACTACCAGACAATTTCCAATTAGTGGAGGTTTTGTCGACCCAATCCAATTTAATGGAGGCATTCATTTGAACTACCAGACAATTCCCAATTTAATGGAGGTTTTGTCGACCCAATCCAATTTAATGGAGGCATTCATTTGAACTACCAGACAATTTTAAATTTAATAGTATTTACACCAGCCCAGTATTTTTAATGCTACATTTTATTTCATATTTTTAAAAACTTCTTTATTTTTTTTTGTTTATAACCCACATTGTGCATTTAAGGGTTAACTCGTTGAGTGCTACAAAACTAGACACAATAGAAATTTAATTGTTACGTTAACACAATATGGTGTTAACAAAACACTCAACGGGTTAATGGAATTCCAATGTGTATTTGAACCTAAGTTGTCCTCATTGCCTAGTCTCTGACTAACCCTTCGGTGATAATAGTCGTGATTATATGTATGTATGTTGTTACAAAGGCATGGCTGGGGCAACATTAATGAAATAAATACACAATTATTTTATACAAACAATATATTTTAAAAAAACTTTTATAAAACTTTATCATAAATTTTGTTCTTACGATAATTAAATACTCGTATCAACCATTAAATGCAGTAAAATGCAAAAACAAACAAAACATTACCATCACTAAAGGAAGTTTTCTTAAGGTATGTTTCCACGACAGACCGCAGGCTGCAAACTGCAGCTGCAGGCTGCAAGCTACACTACTTGTTTCTATGCATCTCTATGAAATTGATTCCAAGCGCGGCAACACTGCGGCCTGCAGCCGCGACGCGCAGCGACCGCAGACTGCAGCATCAGTGGTGTCGCGAACCGCAGAGAATATACACGTGTCACGTACAAAAATGGCGACTTTTTCTCGACATTCTGTCTCACACAAAGTTACTGGAGTGGCTGAGGCGTCGTTCTATGCATTGTGCAGCCGCGGCATGCCGCCGCGCTTGGAAATAGAAGCAACCGCAACCGCAGGCAGCACTGCGGTCAACCGCAGCCGCTAGCCGCAATGTCGCCGCAGTTGCAGTCTGCAGCCCATCTCGGAAACATACCTTTAATTTTGGGTTTTTCGCGGATTCCCTAAATCGCATTTCGTCTGACTATCTAAATTACTAGTGTCTCACTTCGTACACATCGCAAATCGTCTTAGTCGGAAAATGTCTAAATTTTAAAATAAGTATGGATCGGGTCGGGTCGGGCGTGGATTACCCAAAACCTAATTAATAATAATTCCTATTCCTATAATTCTATTCCTACCCATAAATACTTTGATTTTAAAAAGAGTTTTCATAATTTTACTGGAAAAAGTAGATACATGAATCAAATATAATTCAGAAAATTAGGTTTTGAGTAATCCACGCCCGACCCG
The DNA here is from genome assembly GCA_963921215.1 of Scoparia ambigualis. NCBI lineage: Eukaryota > Metazoa > Arthropoda > Insecta > Lepidoptera > Crambidae > Scoparia > Scoparia ambigualis. The sequence goes on from OY992503.1 coordinate 19,209,827, forward strand.
ACCCGATCCATACTTATTTTAACATTTAGACATTTTGCGACTAATGGTGGATTCGACCAAACTGGAATAAGACTTACTCCGAGATTAGTCTATACAAATTCGGCGCTTAATATAGGTATAAGACCTTATTCCAGTTTGGTCGAATCCACCCTAAGACGATTTGCGATGTGTACGAAGTGAGAAACTGGTAATTTAGATAGTCAGACGAATTGCGATTTAGGGAATCCGCGCCCGACCCTTGTACTACATCACACATCAATAACAATTTTATTTATTTATAAATCGATTAAATTATCTTTAGTATGATTTTTGACCCATGTTTATAAATTATAGCACTTTACGTCTTATAAATATAATAACAATGTAGACCTGAACTATTTTCTAAAAGATTTAATACATTTAAGGCACGTTTCACAATGTCCGGTTTTTTAAATATTATGTAGTTTATACTGTGTTCACTTCTGGGTAAAGGCCTCCCCTCTACGTTTCCATTCATTCGGTTAGGAGATATTAATTGTCAGTAAAATTACAGTTTTGTATGAACTAGAGGTCTTGCAGGAATAATGGGAATTTACACTCTTGTGAGTCAAGTAATACATCTCAAAACTTTACAGTGTCAACTTGAAGTGTTTATAAAAGTATAATAAGAGGAAGATTACTTTAAGTTTAAACTGAAATACTATTTCACTCATTCAATATTCATAAAATTTTCAAAACAATATATTTTCCTATTTTTTATATTTTTTAAACACAATTCCCGCTGCACGCAAAAGTTGTCAATTTGAGATGTATCACTTTGCAGAGGACAGAATCATTCTAAAGCACCTTAATAACACACGCACTTTAAATCGGAATAAGTAATCACGGTAGGGGCTTAGCTATTCACTCCTGCCCTTCCAACACCACAATATGTACTCCTTTGCCGACGGCCTCGCCCAGCGTGAGTGGCGCCACGCTAGCCACGACGCCATCTCGCGGCGAGCGGACCACATACTCCATCTTCATGGCTATCACCACGAATAGGGGTTGGCCTTTTTCCACCTGCGAATTGAAGGTAAATTACAGCTTGTAAACCGTCCCGCTGGAGGGCAAAATCAAGTTATCGCTACACACGGAGAACAGAACCCTTTGTCGCTACATAAATAAATAAATAAATAAATCTTTCCTACAATCCCACCAATTATTTAGCCCAAGAGAAGCTTCGAAGAAACTCGTTAAATGGTTACTAGACAACGGATAAATAATTAAAATACTTAAATACATACTTATTATACATAGAAAACACACAGACCCGAGACAATTTAGAAAACAATAATTTCTAAATTGATTCGACCGGGATCGAACCCGAGACCTCAGAGATGGCGACACCATGAAAACCGGTGTAAAAACCACTCGACCAAGGAGGTCGTAACTAAATAAGGTTGAAGATACCGCACATGCTGATGGAGTGTGTCAAGAACGCAAGCGAAAGAGAAGCACTGTTCAACAAACTCATTTGAACACCCAGGACGTAGGGCTAATCCAAAGCATCCTGGCAGACCCTAAATCAAACACTGCAATAAAATTATATGGTTTAATTTAAAAAGTTGAGCAGTGATTCATTTTCAAATGTATTATAATTATATAAAACTAATGTAAAAACTATTTAAGTTACGTTGGTAGGTAATGTAGGTATCATACTGTGAGAAGATACAATGGGGCTGGCGTTTATTAAATGATTGACGTTTAGGGATGCGCCGATCCGATCCGATCCTTTGAAAGATCGGATCGGCAGGCATACGATCCGGCGATTTACGGATCGGATCGAGGTCATACGATTTTTTGCCGGATCGATCCAAAACTTGAAAGATCGGATCGATCCAAAACTTGAAAGATCGGATCGCTTGGATCGTATGCATTAAAACACGGTATTTAAAAAAAATGGGTACCTACTTAGGCTTATTTGTTACGAACGTGTTCTAACTTTGTTTACATTTTGATTTCGACGGCAACCTTTGCGGGTAGATCGATATTATAGCTGTTAAATTATTATAAATGAATGTTGTGGTTAGGTTTAGAAGCATAAAATGCGTACAAAGTTAGTTTGCCACGTTTTTGTAACTCCATACATTGAAAGTAAATTCGCCACAGGTCTTCATAGTACATCATTTTTGCATAAAGTACCGGTAGCAAGGAAAGTTCGTTTTAAGCGCTCGAGATGAAAGGTAGTTATTTTATTCTATAATTATTGATGTTTTTACTACACTTATTGTTTGATTTTTCTGCTGTCATTGGCTACGGTGGCTGCGAACCATCAGGCCCTAAACCGGTTCAGTAAAAGAAGTCAAACATACTACATACATACCTCTTCAAATTGTTGTGCCCCACAGGGCCCATAATGAACCTGTACCTATATATTATAATTTATAACACCTTTGTAACATTATGGTGTGCAATAAAAATATTGAGTAATGAGTATTGAATATTGAGCATACATCCATCACGCCCTTTTCCCGGAGCTAGGTGTCATCGGATCGGCAGGCATACGATCCGGCGATTTACGGATCGGATCGAGGTCATACGATTTTTTGATGGGTACCTACTTAGGCTTATTTGTTACGAACGTGTTCTAACTTTGTTTACATTTTGATTTCGACGGCAACCTTTGCGGGTAGATCGATATTATACCGAAAAATCGGATCGACGACCCGGATCGCGCATCCCTATGACGTTGACACTTGACGACCTCCTTGGTCGAGTGGTTTGTACACCGGTTTTCATGGTGTCGCCATCTCTGAGGTCTCTGCTTCTATCCCCGGTCGGGTCAATTTAGAAATTATTGTTTTTCTAAATTGTCTCTGGTATGGGTGTTTTCTATGTATAATAAGTATGTATTTAAGTATTTGAAGTATGTTTATCCGTTGTCTAGTAACCATTTAACAAGTCTCATAACAAAGCTTCTCTTTGGCTAGATAATTGGTGAGTGTATATAAAAAAAATGACAAAAGCCCCAAATAAAGAGAAAAAAAAGGTATCGCTCCAATTTATACGTATTGACTTAATCACCACGCTTGCCAAATGCGAGTTGTGAACCCGGGCTATGCATCAAAAAATTTGAAAACACCCTTTGCTCGACCTGGGAATTGAACCCGGGACCTCGGATATCGAGCCGAGCGCTTGACAACTGGGACATTGAGACGCGGCGAATTGGAGGTAGTCAAACCTTTTTTAAGGGATAAGGGTTTCATCGAGTCGAGATCCGAGACGAGATACAAAAATAAGAACCAGATTGTCGGTCAAAGCTGATTACTTTCAAAATTTTTAGTTCGTTCAATAAAAAACGTGTTATGGGGGTTTACGCATTTCGGTTTTCCATACAATCTTCCAAGTCGAAATTTTTAAAGACCATTAAGCCATTTTTTTGAGTTATTGCGATTTAAAGTCCTCAATAGAAAGTTTAAAATCACAACGATTTTTAAGAATGTTTTCAACAATCTATTTAGATCTCTATATTTTACTTCAGCATGCAGAGTTTCATCAAAATTGGTTCAATGGTTTAAAAAAAATTGTCTACGCATGCGTAAACCCTATGACATACACAGTCACGAATCACGACTATTATCAGGGGGGTGTCACTCCGCAGGTTATGTACCTACGTTTGGCCGGCGCGCCTCGCGGGCAGGCGTATGTATGGCAGTAGGTTGCCGCTCGCGACGCACGCTCCACGTCGCGCGTAAAACGAACGATCACTTACAGAAGTGGTGCACCGAGCAATGACTACTAAACGATCTTATAATCCGTATAAAAGATACTGTTGTGTTTACGGGTTTCTATAAAAGCGAGAACAATGAATCCTTCGATCAACAATACCAACTACATAACGCGTCACGTACAAAATCAAAGCTAAATTCTGTCCACGTGAATAAATACTATTTCAAAGCAATAAATTACTCCTGTCACTTAAAAAAGAAAAGACGTCAATAACATTTAGTGGTGAAATCAACCTTAACGGGCAACAAATAAAGTACTTTATCCTGTTATGCATTACGAGAAAATAAGAGCTCACTTCTCAAGTGCGCTCTTATTTACCGAGACACATTTTTAGCGCCGACCTGACATCTAGTTGTATTGTTGATCGAAGAATGAATCTGATTTATTCTAATATATATTTCAATATATCCATGAGTGGAAACCCTGCGCTCCTGACGTAAAATCGATATCGAGTCAGCGTTGCTTAACGTAATATAAACGCTCGGGTCACACGATAAGATCCAATTTCGCGTGAAAGTCGAAAGAGTAGGAATTTTTTTATACTTAAACATAACTTTAGTTGGAGAGTGACTCTTCGGTACGGTAGTACGATTAGTTATTCTGTGACAACAGTAAGCACTTTGCACACAAATGCTCAATAACTAGTAACCTATACAGAATAAATTATTTTTAATCTTGACGCCCTCGGTGCCGCGCGCTTTTATGGGGGTTGTTGTACATTCGCCACAGAGTTAGTTTGCCACGTTTTTGTAACTCCATACATTGAAAGTAAATTCGCCACAGGTCTTCATAGTACATCATTTTTGCATAAAGTACCGGTAGCAAGGAAAGTTCGTTTTGAGCGCTCGAAATGAAAGGTAGTTATTTTATTCTATAATTATTGATGTTTTTACTACACTAATTGTTTGATTTTTCTGCTGTCATTGGCTACGGTGGCTGCGAACCATCAGGCCCTAAACCGGTTCAGTATTAAGAAGTCAAACATACTACATACATACCTCTTCAAATTGTTGTGCCCCACAGGGCCCATAATGAACCTGTACCTATATTATAATTTATAACACCTTTGTAACACTATGGTGTGCAATAAAAATATTGAGTAAAGAGTATTGAATATTGAGCATACATCCATCACGCCCTTTTCCAGGAGCTAGGTCTCACCAAAGCTCTCCATTTGCACACTTCCTTTGCTTTGGTACTCTCATAACGTTCTTCATACATGCTCGTCGGTTTAAAAGTCAGGTCAAAAGTACCCCTTGACAAGACCTTTAGCGAAAACGTCACCGATCTGCCCCCTTACTCTTGAAACCGATCCCGATCGATCGCGATTGGTATTGGGAAGTTTCGTACTCTTAGGTTACGACACCAGCGCTAATTTGGATTCATATTGCGTGGATTGTGAGTGACCTAAATGCAAAACTCAATACCATTTAGTTCACCTAACATAAATTTAAATTAGCGCTTGGTGTCGTCACTTAAAAGTACGAAATTTGACAATACCAAATCGGGATCGAATTCAAGAGTAAGGGGGCTGATCTAAGTTCGTTCGCCCATGCCTTCCCCTCCCAACTGGCAATCACTTTCTCACTCGCCTACGCGGCTTCGGCTGATAATGTACAACACGCAAAATGCTAACTGCACGCATATGTGCAAACATCAAAATGTACATACGCAAAATCTACATCATGACAAATGTACGCCGACGCACCGTTTTCGAGATATTCGAGTTGTTATAAAAAGTTACCTTGACATTTTTTTAAATCTTGAACCCCCTTTGCGAGTTTTCCTACACAACGTGGAACCAAGCGAACAATTTTAAAAACTCCATACAAAAAAATTCCCTTTACAGGGTCCGTGGTCACAGGGAGACTCTCCCTGTGACCACGGACCCTGTAAAGGGTTCGAAACGTCAGGATAATATAAAAACTATGTAAATAGTAAATTAAACGCGAGTTAATCCGTAAAAAAGTGTTTCTTTTTACACATTTTGCGTTACGTCGTACTTTCAGCGTAAGTCCATTTCGCGTACTGTACATTTGTCATGATGTAGATTTTGCGTATGTTTTATTATGCCTCTAAGCATATGTCTCGCCTCATGCACGTTTTTTTTTATTTATCCTTTCTACATGACTAAACCACATTAGCATGCCTTTCTCTATTTATGTCACTAAATCTTCATTTATTTCACACTTTTCTCTTATTTATCACTTTCACCACTTTTACTTACTTTTATTTCTTATCGCGTAGTGGTGAAAGACTACTACCACCCCCTCTTTCCTTAGGAGTCGTATAAGGCTGCTAACGGACTATAAACTGCACATACATCCAACAGCATAGAGCGGCGATGGACACACCACCTGTCACGCTGAGCACATGTGCAGTCGCTATTTGGTGAAAAGTGGACTATGGTAGAGGACTGCCTTTGCTGTCCTCATTGCCTAGTCTCCGACTAACCCTTCGGGGATAATAGTCGTGATTATATGTATGTATGTATTTCTTATCCTATCTTTCAAAGTCACACCACATATACTCACTTCCAAGTGATCCCACTTCTGCTTCATTCACTCGACTTTGATGTTTCTTCTGCCACACCCGACTTTCACTTCCATACATTAGTTTCGGCACCAAGGCTCGTATCCCAAGTAACAAAGTTCTCCTGTAGTGCACAGTTTACAGGATTACAGCACTAGTACCTCTCTTTTAGTGGTTCCAGGTTTTACTACCAAGCTTATAACAGGTTACACGGAGTTCGTTTGGGTTTATAGTACACCTGTTCTTATAAGTTGCCTTATAGTCGTGTATAGAACGAAATTATAGGCGCAGTAAAGGCTTAGATAGCCTTTATAAGGGTTACATAGGTGTAAATACACTTGAGAAAACTTGCTCCAGTAAGTTACACTTATAATCGCCTACAAGAAGTAATTATAAATCCGCAATAAGTGTCATACGCCAGTAATAGTGATTTATAGACTAAAACCATCTGCACTTGTTACTTGACCTTACAGGAGTGTATAAGTAAGTGTACTTGGTATTATTGTGGACTCTCGAATGCTGTTATAGTCTTAATTTCTTTAAAAAGGTTTCTTGTAAACCTATTAGTGTATAAAGATGTCTTCGTGAAGTCCATTTAAGAAGACAATTGCTCTTAATATTTCTCGCATCTTCACGGCCATTTTGATTTCTTTTGAGTCATTGGGTTTTATTAAATGATTACAAAAATGATATAAACAAATGAAAATATGAAATATGAAAATATTAGTTATTAAAATTAAGCATAAGACATTTGTATGCGGAACCCTATTTCGCCACAATATGGCGCGACAATGCTGTTAGGACTAATATTATTTTTAAACACAACTTAGTTAATACGCCATGTTCAAAAGGCGAACAAAAATTGAGATGTAAAACACATTATACTTCACCGAAAATACATACGCGTTTGCCGTGCAATCATGTATGCACGTATAATTATTACGTGCAAAACACTTGTTAATACATTTTATATAAAATAGATGAAGTTACTTTTATTTTTTTTATTTTTCTTCACAACTGCACAACAAATCATCAATTCACAAATGTTTGAAGTAGCTAGTAATAGAAGTGCGGAGTACGTTACAAGTCTGTCTGGTACTATTAGATGCTCATAGTTGGCTTCGCGGGAGCAGATAGTTCTGCTTAGTCCAACTATAAGTGTATTATTGGTCTAAGTGGTGCTCGCCAAGTCTACTATGAGTGTTTAATTAGCAAAAGTACGCGTATAAAATGGGCCCTTTTCCGTGGTTATAAACATTTACTAGCCTGTTATAGACCTGGCTCCGGAACCACTACAAGACCACATTTTGTTACTTGGGATTCTAAAACCAAACTCAAATCTCTGCTTGAGTACAGTTAGTAAGGGATGGTACTATTCATCGCATATATCGCCATCCTTTTCTAACTGTATTCAAGCATGGATATGATTTTGAGTTTTATTTTAGAATACGAGTCTTACACTCCTCCATGCACACCGAGTCGTGTTCTCTGCAACACTTTCAGGCTGCTCATAAAGGCATAGTGTCCCATTTATGCTACTCCCAGCATTCACTCTCCTTTCGATATCTTGCTCACGCCTCATGCACCTTTTTGTATGATAATCCTTTTTATTTTTAATTTTTAAGTTTAATTGGATATTTTTGAGTTGATTATTATTATTATTTTTTAAATTGTACTTCCTTTATTTTAATTGGTTATTTTTAAGTACTTGACTTGCCTCTTCATTTTCTTGTCATGCATAAAAACAGACCTGTAAACAGTTGTTAGGCATTTTTATATCAATGTCCATTAAACCTGAGGGAAGGTGTTAGCGTCTGTCATACAGTTTTTTAATAAACTAACACAGGCGTTATCGTTCAACCGTATCTTGCTATGTTTATTTCATTAAAAAGTCACATAAAATAAGTGTTAAGATCTTCGATCAACAATACAACTAGATGTCAGGTCGGCGCTAAAAATGTGTCTCGGTAAATAAGAGCGCACTTGAGAGTGAGCTCTTATTTCTCGCAAGGCATAACAGGAAAAAATACTTTATTTGTTGCCCCTTAACGTTGATTTCACCACTAAATGTTATTGACGTCTTTTCTTTTTTATAAGTGACAGGAGTAATTTATTGCTTTGAAAAAGTATTTATTCACGTGGACAGAATGTAGCTTTGATTTTGTACGTGACGCGTTATCTAGTTGGTATTGTTGATCGAATGTTAAGATACTCACTATGCTTTGTAGAGAAAATTAATAAAGATTATTATTTTATTATTAACTCTACTGACCTTATCGCCTTTGCTGACGAGTACCCGCTCCAGTATGCCCGCGGTGGGCGCACTGGCGCTGTCGGTGGCAGCGGCCGAGTCGGAACCACTGGCGGCTTGGAATTTGGGCGCGGGTAACTCCAGCACCGTTTGGCCGTTCTACGAGACAGAAACACAAATATTTATTGAGCAATGAGTAACAGAGTCGCTTAATGGTGAAAGAATACTACCACCCTCTCTCTCCCTTGGGTGTCGTAAAAGGCGACTAACGGACTAAATATAGACTAAGACAAATCTAACAACATAGAGCGGCGATGGGCTCACCACCTGTAACGCTGAGCACATGTGCAGTCGCTATTTGGTGAAAAGTGGACTATGGCAGAGGACTACTTTTGCGGTCCTAACGGCCTAGTCTCTGACTAACCCTTCGGGGAAAATAGACGTGATTATATTATGTATGTTTTGAGCAATACATGTCACTTACAGAAGTATGTAGTGTTGGCTTCACAATTTCAAAATTACCTATAGCAACATTTTAATTTTTTTTGGAAATTCGCGCCAAGTATTGACTAATAAAAATAAGGGTCAGACGCAAAATGCAGTACTCCTTGGCACGTTACGTAAATGGTCGGGAGGTTCCTCATTCTGCAGCCCTAACCACCGATAGCTTGGGTCTATCCCTGATGCCGGTGACAACCTAGGTTAAGTTTTTTATAATATTTTGTATAGTAAATGAGTTTTTTTTATGAAATTTAGTTTAATAAAGAGAATAATAACGATAATATAAATTCATTAATTTATTCAGGTAATTTGCACCCGTAAAAATTACAATTTAATATGACTCCAACAAATACTATAATTAAAATCAGGTTAGTTAAAAAAATAAACAGAAATGATTGAAACAATGATGGTGATGACGAATGATGACAAAACACATAAGTACCATGTCGCGTAGCGGTGAAAGAATACTACCACCCCCCTCTCTTCCTGTGCCGTAAAAGGCGACTAACGGGCTTAAGACTGCACATACATCCAACAGTAGAGGACTGCTTTTGCTGTCCTCATTACCTAGTCTCTGACTAACCCTTCGGGGATAATGGTCGTGATTATATGTATGTATGTATATACAAAAGTAACAACAAATGACACTACAACTACAACAAAAACAGCTAAGTCACTCTCTCACCTCATCATACACGTGGATCTGGTTCTCATACGTCAGCAGACCAACGCTACTCCGCTTATCCCCGATGGCTGTGACCAGCTGGACGCCCAGCTCAGAGTCGGCTAGTGAAGCTTCCACCTGCTTCCAATCGCCGCCGTTCACTTGCACTTTATAAGTGTTTGGTGTGCTAGCGTACTCCACTGTCACGTTCAGAGCTGCGGAAGGGTTTAAAAAACTTCGATGGAAGACATTTGGATGATGTAATCATTCATAAGTGAAATTTGCTTGTTAACACTGTCTTTTAATACTATAATAAACTAATATATGAAATAGTTATTTTTTTATTTAATTTTGAAAATATAAATCTGCCACCAGACATCCTGTAGCATTGTGAATGCAAAATTTCGATCATAAAGATATCTATAAGCAATACGTCTTACGATTGTTAAATACTTGCAATAGTATTTCTTTCCACTGTGCGGGTAGGTAAAACCTTCACAGTGACGTAATACCGCTGGCTTGCAGCGTAAATCATCAACTACTAGAAAGAATTCAACGAGTCTTCTGGGGTCTCGGTAGCTTAGCGGTTAGAGTAGTGGACCGGCAATCCAAAGGTCATGGTTTCGAATCCCATTCGAGCTTCCTGAGACTGGTTGATTTTTTTTCTAGTAAACATTTTATCCTATAGTTAGTTTACTGTTTATAATCGTGTTAGCATAAGTTTATCATTTCGTTTACAGTACCTAAGTTTTATGTTTCTGTTTTATTTTATTTTATATTCACATGTGAATCGACAGTTCTATAAAAAGCATAACACTGAAAATGCAAAACAGCAAACCATTTACAGATTCACACAAATAAACAAGTTTCGTTGGACTTGTATATGTTGTTATATTATAATAAAGATATTTGATCGTTGTCTTTTCATTTACAAGCCCTGTGGAGACTTAGGTAGGCCAGGTTTAGGACATAGACACATAGGTAGCATACACATAGATAAATAAGTAAAAAAGTTTGTTCTTATTATACTCTATAATTATACAGACGTGCATTTGTATGGGGCACGCATACTCCGACAAGCAAGCTGGCCGAACACTATCGAAGCTATCTCCCTCAAGAACCCTGTCGTGACTTTCAGAAGAAAATCTTTTTTCATTGACGTAATCCCAGCAACAGACGTACGTCCGTCCCGTACAATGTCCTTGTGTCCTGTTTGATTTTGTACTTTGTGTATATTTTGTTATTGTGAAGTCAATAAATGTTTTTTCACCTCACAACTCGGAAAGATTCTGTTTGTCATTAGAAATCTGAGTACAAAAGTGCATTTTCTCCGCTAGCGTGGAAAGAGTTTTAAAATTCGAACCTTTCTATTCCATTCTTTTCGATACCGCAAGTCCACTGAAAACGCATTAAATACTTATTTCATGTCAGTGCGCCAACCTCATTTCTTTGAATAATCGCACTGGCCAGCCACAGGTGGCAGCACTGGAGTGAATAAAATAAATGTAACTATCAATATTAACAATTGCAGTAATTTTAATTTGTAAAATGAATAAACACTAATTTAATAATTAAGCTGTTTTATTGGAACTAGCGTTTTCCTTGCTGTAGTGAGGTGAAAAATTGTGTGTTTCACTCGGCAGCAAAGTTATTTTGCATCTCGTACCTTTGAAACACTCGCTACGTTCAGGATTCTATATTTGAACCACGAGCGAACTAGAAACCATCGCTTGCTCAGGTTTCAATACAAGTACTCGCACCAAAAACCAACCTTGCAGCCTTGCATAAATAATAACTATTCGTTTCTTTCAACTGACCTGTGTCATCAAACCGCAGCGGCACCGTCCTCTTGAGCTGGTAGTTGGGTCTCCAGCCCGCGGTGTCCACGGAGATGCCTTTCCAGCCGTCTTTTACTGCGCTCTGCCTATGAGACTGAAGAAGCTGAAACACAGTTCGTTTGATATCATTACTTACATATTATAACTTACATATATACTTGAGACTCCGCTTTCTCCTTCTAAACAATGGATTTTTACGCGGTTTTCATTACAAAAAAGATTGATATTTTAAAAAAAAGTTGTACAAAATGGCTGAAGTATCCGTCATACCATTTCAAAGTTAGCGTTGACTAAGGCGCGGGCGGGTCGCTTGTAATGGTCCTTTGAACGAGGCGTGAGAGGCACCTTGTGGGCCGGCAAAGTGAGGGTGATTGATGCATGTTAACGCTGCACTAGTTTTCTTCGCACCTGGACTCCATTTCAAAATCAGGTGGAGGGACGTCACCTGCCGTGCTACGTATAAAAAAATAATAATATGCGTACGTATCTCAGCGCGGCCCCAACCCATTGAGTGCATGCTTTACCTCAGTAAGTGAAATGTGAATTTAATATGAGTTAAATAAATTCTTTAACCTCAAAGTGACTTTGTTTATTTGTTACACTTTCACATATAAATCAGTAAACTGATTTTGTTAAATTTTGGTAAAGCGATAAATGGGGCTCTGAGGACAGTTCTAGGCCACTTTTCACTGCAAAAAATAACCGTAAGCGTAACCGCAAGCAAAAGCTAGTATAATATAATATGCGTACATATCCAAGCGCGGCTTGTATGGCCTTCTCTTCTAGCACAGCAGCATCTACGCGCGGGAACAGCTCATTCTCGTGCTGCGGGATGAAGGACGTATGCACGTCGCCCTGCACGAACGCCGCGGCTCCACTCAGACGGAGGAGGAAGTTCACGTTGGTTTCTAGACCTGCCACCTGGGAACATACATAGATAGATTTAAGACTATTATCCCCAGAGGGTTAGTCAGAGACTAAGCGATAAGGACCGCAGAAGCGATCCGGTCACTTACGGCCAATTCCCTGAACGACTACTTTGTAAATTCCTACATCGGCTATTTCCTTGTCAGGGCTTTTCCTACTTCAGCCATTTAACTGAAAGACCACTATGTAAATACCCACTTCGGCCACTTCCCCGAAAGCCCACTGTGCAAAATCCTACTTAGGAAATTTCCCCGAGTGACCTCTAAGTCTCTAGAGGAGCTTGATGGCGCAGCGGCTAGCGCGTTCGGCTTGCGATCTTGCCCGTTAAGCAACTTTCGCAATGCAAGGTCGCTGGATAGGTGAACAAATTTAAAACATCTCGAGCTCCTCCTTCGGAAGGCACGTTAAGCCGTTGGTCCCGGTTGTTGTCCTAAGATGACAGTCGTTAAAACCCACCAACACGCATTGGGCTAGCATGGTGGGTTATGGCCCAATATCCCCTCGTGCATTGTCCACGTGGGAGGCCTGTGCCCAGCAGTGGGACGTTTATAGGCTGATGATGATGATGATGACCTCTAAAGTAGTCCACTGCCATAATTCACGTTTCAATAAATTATAACTGCACGTGTGCTCAGTGTGATAGGTGTGATGAGTCCATCGCCGCTTTATGCTGTTGGATGTATTTTGTCTTTGGTCCGTTAGTAGCCTTTAACGACACCCAATGGAAGAGTATTCTTTTAGTGAGCTCTGATATACCACACGGCTCCAGCACCAGCACCTAGGAACAGATGCCATATTATGGGTGTAAAGAGTTTTAACTACTATCTCTTGGGAAAACTGTAACTTGAATTAGCAATAGTAAATTGTGTCGCAAGCGAACAAAATGATGTATTTGAGGCGATAGCGATTTTTTTAATCCAGAGCGAAGCGAAGGATTCAAAGTACGTTGCTAGAGGTTAAATAATTTTGGTACCGTGTGGCACACTCTGCTTTTTATCCTAAAGTATGAGAAAAGTTTATCATACTACAAAACAGAACGAATAAAAAGTTCGCGCGTATTCTTACTTTTTTTTTAAATTTGGATACCTAGCCAACTGCCAATGCCGCGTGGGCCCGTGCGCTTTTTAGGATTCCGTAGCCAAATGGCAAAAAAACGGAACCCTTATGGATTCGTCATGTCTGTCTGTCTATCCGTCCGTATGTCACAGCCACTTTTATCCGAAACCACAAGAACTATACTGTTGAAACTTGGTAAGTAGATGTATTCTGTGAATCGCATTAATTTTCACACAAAAATAGAAAAAAAGAATAAATTTTGAGGGTTTTCCATATTTAGAACTGCAACTCAAAATTTTTCTTTATCAAAGCCATTTGTGTGGAGTATCTATGGATAGGTCTTCAAAAATGATATTGAGGTTTCTAGTATATTTTTTTCTAAACTGAATAGTTTTCGCGAGAGATACTTCCAAAGTGGTAAAACGTGTGCTCCCCCCCCCCCCCCCCCCTGTAACTTCTAAAATAAGAGAATGATAAAACTAAAAAAAATATATGATGTACATTACCATGCAAACTTCCACCGAAAAATGGTTTGAACGAGATGTAGTAAGTAGGTTTATTTTAATACGTCATAAATTAATTAATTTAAAAAAATACACTATTATTAAAACATCGATCAAAGTTACAACGAACTACAAGAACTTTTATATGATGTTACTTGCTGCTACGGAACCCTTCATGGGCGAGTCCGACTTGGCCGGTATTTTTATTACCGGCCATGACTTTATTGAAGCGAATTGCGTTCAAACTTTTTAATTCAATAGTGTTCCAATCCAAATTTAAAAGTCATTTCGTCACTGTTATTAAGTGCGACGGAATAACCTACTTTGCTCGCACTTATCGAGGAACCCTTCGCCTCTTTTCGATGGGATTAAAAATCATATTTCAATTTTGTAGATTGATTTAATAAGAGTATTTAAAAAGAGTTACTTATAAAAAAACCTGCTTATTTGTACACACAGTAACAAAAAACAAGTAAAAACGGGAGATTTTACGAATCACTGAAAAAATATATCTCAAAAATGGTGGAACACACGCCAGCAGAGTATCCTGCTAAATTTCTGCATTCGATATTGATTCTTAATATCAAGCGATAGGGTTCAAAATGTATAGAAAAAAAATTAAATTTTTTGGTTAGTTTACCTGCGCGGGCGTCCTATGTGCATTGTATATTATCTATGGTGTAGCGGTATACGCGGGGCTGCGTTCCCCGCCATCTTTAAATCATGCAATAAACCAGTGTGCTATATACCAGCTGTCGTTTCACTCGTGTCCTTACGCAGATATAACATTGGCGACGAGGATGGGATGCAGCCAGGGCCGGAAAAGGAGAAGCTGTTCGCCCAAGACTTGTCAGAGCTGACCCTTGCGAAGTCGATCGAGCTGGCAGAAGCGATACGGGGCGCGCGAGCTGCGGCAGCGGCTGCTGGCGCCGCGCTGATACCAGCAGCGCACTCGGCGAGAGCTACCGGAGAGCTGTACAAAATCGCGCAGACAGCTTCCAAGGATGGGAAACCCGTTGAGAAGTGTACGGTGTGCGGTCGTTTTAACCATAGTGCTTTAAAGTGTCGGTACGCAAATTACAAATGTAAAAAGTGTAACAAAAAGGGCCATTTGCGTAAAATGTGCGGCATAGTGAATTACGTTGAGTGCGAGAATGTGGATGAGTGCGGCGACGATGGTAAGTTGTTTCGTATTCAATCTAAAAATGGAGAACCAATGGTTGAGTCGGTGACCGTTAGTGGAGTAAAATTAAAATTTGAAGTGGACAGCGGATCATCAGTCACGGTTATCTCTCAAAAAATATACAATAGTTATTTTAAATATATTTGCCTTCGGCCGGCTAGGAAGAAATTAACTACGTATATAGGAGACGAGATAGGTTGTAGCGGAACAATGCGAGTGCCCGTCACTTACTCAGGCCAAACAAACGAATTAGATATATACATAGTGCGCGGAGATGGGCCTCCGCTTCTAGGTCGTGATTTTTTGTCATTATTTCAGTTAAGTTTACAAATGAACTATTTACAGGATACAAAACATACCTTTGCAAACATTCAAGCGATGTACCCCGAAGTGTTTGCCGACAAATTGGGAACATTTAATCGGTTTAAAGTTAAATTACAGCTGAAACCGCACTCGCAGCCAGTTTTTTTTAAAGCGCGTCCGGTTGCTTTTGCCCTTAAGGGAAAAATAGATAACGAAATCGACCGCTTAGTGAGTATAGGGGTATTAAAACCTATAGAACACTCGGACTACGCTTCACCGATAGTACCTGTGTTAAAACGTAACGGCTCAGTTCGGCTATGCGTAGATTACTCCATAAGCATCAATAAACAACTAATTGTTGAACAATATCCACTGCCATCTGTTCATGAGCTGTTTGCTAAGTTACACGGGGGTGAAAAGTTCTCAAAAATTGATTTATCTATGGCGTACAATCAATTTTTACTGGATGAGGACTCCCAAAACATAACTTGCATTAATACACATCGCGGGCTATTCAAATATACGCGTTTAGTGTTCGGATTGACCAGCGCACCGTCCATTTTCCAAAAAGCAATGGATACTGTGCTTTCTGGCATGGAAGGGGTATTATGTCTATTGGACGATATCTTAGTAACTGGGGATAAATTACAACATTTAGAGAGGCTACATGAAGTCTTTAAAAGGCTCAAAAGTTCAGGATTGGTTGTACAAAAGGATAAGTGTGAATTTTTTAGAGATGAGATTCATTACTTAGGCTATACTATTAACAAACACGGATTGAAAAAATCAAATGACAAAATAAAAGCTATAACGGAAGCCCCCGTACCCACTAATGTCCATAATTTACAGTCATTTTTGGGACTTGTCAATTACTACCGGAGTTTTGTAAAAAATGCATCCAGTATTCTTAGTCCATTATACGATCTTTTAAAAAAAGGCGTAAAATGGTCATGGACAAAGTTACATGATAACGCATTTAATCAAATAAAAAAAAAATTAACGTCAGATCAGGTACTAGCACATTTTGACCCAAAAAAGAAAATAGTTTTAACAGTGGATGCTTCACCCACAGGATTGGGGGCCGTTTTATCCCAGTTAGAAAGCGACGGCACTGATCGACCTATTTCTTTTGCGTCACGCACGTTAAATTCGGCTGAAAAAAGATACTCGCAAATTCAGAAAGAGGCAACTGCAATTATTTTTGGAGTGAGGCGGTTTCACCAATACTTGTACGGCCGATCAGAACCTTTTATATTAAGAACAGATCATAAGCCGTTAATTTCAATATTCGGGCCATATAAAGGTATACCCGAAGTGTCGGCAAACAGATTGCAAAGGTATGCTATGTTTTTGAGTGGGTATAATTATTGCATAGAATTCGTGCGAAGTGTAAACAATAACGCGGACTATTTATCTCGGGCCAGTTTACCGGCCGCCGGCGGCGCCGCGAGCGGCGACGGAGGCGACTGCTGCGCTCACGCCACGGCCGGCGCCGCCGGGGCTGACTCACTCGTGTCACCGCTCGCCGACCGAGCATCATATGTAAATTTTGTGACTGACGGGAGTCTGCCCGTTGCTCGCGAAATGTTGCGCATGGAAACAAACAAGGATGAAACATTATCTAAAATTAAATACTTTGTTTTTAATGGATGGCCAAAGAAAATCGTGGATACGAACCTGAGACCGTACTTTATGTGCAAATCGCAGCTATCTGTCGAAGATGATTGTGTAATGCGAGGCCACAAAGTTGTGTTGCCAGTAACGTTGCGATCACGAGTATTATCCGAATTACATAATTCGCATTTAGGCGTAGTCAAAACAAAAGCGGAGGCACGGTCCAGGGTATGGTTTCCAGGCATTGACGCAGCTATAGAAAAAATGATTAGCTCATGCAACATATGCACTAGTTTACGCTCATCACCTCCGCGAGCGCCAATGTCGCCCTGGAAATTCCCGATAGTTCCTTTTTACAGAATCCATTTAGATTTTCTAGGTCCGATGAATAACCGTATGTATTTAGTAATCGTAGATGCGCACACTAAATGGGTAGAGGTTTACGACGTACCGTCGACTACCTCAGACGTAGTTGAAAAACTTTACGAATATATATCACGTTTTGGATTGCCACACACGATCGTTTCGGATAACGCTACAACTTTTTCATCACAGGAGTTTAAAAAATTCTGCTTGCAAAATGGTATAACCCATTTGTTTTCACCGCCATATCATCCAGCGAGCAACGGACAGGCCGAAAGCTATGTAAAAATAATTAAAAAAGGCATTAAAACTTGTCTATTGTCTAGTAATAATTTGAAAGAATGCAAGAATAAGCTATTAAAATACTTGTTTGATTATAGGAATTCTATCCATAGTACCACTAACCAGTCACCGGCTCAGTTAGTGTTTGGTCGCAAACTTAGGTGCCGTTTAGATTTATTACGCGGTAGCTCGGTGCCCTCATCCACACTCTTAAATGATTTTGTGCACAATAAACAGTGTTCGCAGATTGAAGCCTATGGCGGTACAAATAAACAAACATTTTCCATTGGAACCGATGTGTTATACAAACAATATTTTAGTAACAATAAATACCGTTGGAACAAAGGTAAAATTGTAAAACGGATAGGTAATGTCATGTATTTAGTTAAGGACTTGCACACTTCTTTAAATGTAAGAAAACATAAAAACCAAGTTATTATTTTTCGAGGTACGCACAGCATTGGCCAAGAACGGTCAGAAAATTGGGATGGGGATATTGGGCTCGACGTTTTAAGAACGGTTGATGGTTCCCACTCTGCTGCAAGAGAAGAAGACACAGGCCAGAGTTCTACCAGAGACGAGGAGTTTTGCTCGGCATCTCAGGGACCAGAGAGTGAGCAGCCGTCTCAGTCAGCCACAACCATTGAACGGGGTAATCCAACGTCCAGAATGATACTGCGTGCCCAGCCTAGAGTCGATTATCGACGTTTCTGTTAATTCGTTGTATTTTCTATAATAGTTATGAACTGGGGGAGGAATGTTGTATATTATCTATGGTGTAGCGGTATACGCGGGGCTGCGTTCCCCGCCATCTTTAAATCATGCAATAAACCAGTGTGCTATATACCAGCTGTCGTTTCACTCGTGTCCTTACGCAGATATAACACTAAGGTTATCTTTTTATCCAGTTGGTATTCCTCAACCTAACTTCCCCTAAAGTTGGCACGCACCCATAAAGATTTGGGAAACTTGTACACTCAAATAATTTGACGGTGGATGATGACTCCGCGCCGCAAATAGAGGCGATACTCCGCGACAGCAGTCAGCCCCGTGACCACGGCGGTGCAACTCGGTCGAAACGTCGGGTATAAAAGGTATGCGTAGGATGCCTTTACTAAGTAGTTTTGCGTTAAATCCCGTTTCTGCAAGGTGGGGCAAAAGTCATCATCCTATCATAACCCAAAAAGCTATAATTTTTTAAATGGCGGTAAATATCAGTTCTGCTTTGACACTTGTGAAGTAAACAGCTACAAAATACACGAAAAACATTCAAACAGGATGGAACAACGGCGTATACTGCACGACCCACAACCGAAATTCAGAGGGCTGCATTTCCGGCTCGCTAATTTCTCGATTTTGATTTGCACTGGCCGGCATTTTGATTAGTTTTGACCGTTGTAGACTTCTTTTAGTGGGGATTATTAGAATCACGAGTCTATCTTTACAGGCCTCTGACTCTTGAAGCCCTCAAAGAGACCTATCGTCGGAATTCTGGCAATAGCGATGGAAAATGCCATAAATCGGGTCATTGGGTCTTCAATTCTGTGGTCGGCCACTTACAAGATATATTTTTTTCTACTTAATAAAAAAAAATTATACATCAAATAAACACGATCTAAAATTTTTTCTTCGTATGATACTGGTTACCAAACTCTGGTATCATACGCGGCCGAAGGCATGAAATCAAATCAAATCAAAGCAAATCTAACGTTTTACATTTATTTTAAAAAATTACAGTCAAATAACATCTGGTGACAACTTTTGCCCCACCTTGTAATGTGTGTGTGCCAGTATACTCACTTTGTATTCGGCTAGCTTGGCCCGCGTCTTGTCCAGCGCTTCCGTGCGATCGCGGCCCCACACCGCCAGCTTAGCGATCATGGGGTCATAGTGCACAGACACCTCCTGACCCTCGCGCACTCCAGTCTCCACCTGACACCGACATACATGGTAATAATGATGATGATAATAATAATGTTTATTATCCTTTCAATGGAGCTCGATGGCGCAGCGGCTCTACGCTTTCGGTTTGCGATCTTGCCCGTAAGAAACTGTCGCAATGCTGGGTCGATGGATGGGTGACCAAATTAAAAACAGCTCGAGCTCCTTCGTGCTTCGGTAGGCACGTTAAGCCGTTGGTTCCGATTGATGTCGTAAGATAGCAGTTGTTATACCCCATTAACCCGCATTGGGCCAGCGTGGTGGGTTATGGGCCAATATCTCCGACGACGCGGTGGCGACTTCCCTTGGGTGTCGTAAAAGGCGACTAACGGATACAGCGGCGATGAGCTCACCACCTGTCACGCTGAGCACATGTGCAGTCGCTATTTGGTGAAAAGTGGATTATGGCAGAGGACTGCTTTTGCGGTCCTAATTGCCTAGTCTCTGACTAACCCTTCGGGGATAATAGTCGTGATTATTTGTATGTATGTAGGTATGATACTGACCCGAACGTTCTGCTCCGCTTTGGGCTGGGTCAGTCGATGTAACGTTCCCGCCCTCGGTAGAAACCCGGCGGCCGGCTCCTCCGCGTAGATGCGACACTCGACCGCGTGCCCGCGCCGCACTATCTCGTCCTGGGTGAACGGTAACGGCTCGCCCGCTGCCACGCGTAACTGCCACTCCACTAAGTCCGTGCCTGTGCAAAAACAATTACCAGTGTTCACGATGGAACAAATAAAAACCGGCCAAGTGGGAGTCGGACTCGCCCATGAAGGGTTCCGTAGCAGCTAGTAACATCATATAAAAGTTCTTGTAGTTTGTTGTAACTTTGATAGATGTTTTAATAGTAGTGTATTTTTTTATTATTTATTAATTTATGACGTATTAAAAACTACTTACTAGATCTCGTTCAAACCAATTTTCGGTGGAAGTTTGCATGGTAATGTACATCATATATTTTTTTTAGTTTTATCATTCTCTTATTTTAAAAGTTATAGGGGGGGGGGGGCGGGGGGAAACATTTTACCACTTTGGAAGTGTCTCTCGCGCAAACTATTCAGTTTAGAAAAAAATGATATTAGAAACCTCAATATCATTTTTGAAGACCTATCCACTCCTATGGGTTTGATGAAAAAAAAAATTGAGTTACAGTTATAAGTTGGTATGCATACTTATAACTGAAACTCAAAATTTTGAGTTTCAGTTATAAGTAAAAAACCCGCAAAATTTATTGTTTTTTTTTCTATTTTTGTGTGAAAATCTTAATGCGGTTAACAGAATACATCTACATACCAAATTTCAACAGTATAGTTCTTATAGTTTCGGAAAAAAGTAGCTGTGACATACGGACGGACAGACAAACATGACGAATCTATAAGGGTTCCGTTTTTTGCCATTTGGCTACAGAACCTTAAAAAATTATTAGAATAAAGTTATGTGATATTTGAATAAAAATGCTCTTTTCTAACAACGCGTTTACTTTTCATTCCAATTTGAGTTCTCAATAGAAAGGTGAAAATACGAGTCCCGCGCCGAGGTTTGGCCGAGGACGCGACATTATATAGCGAGACGCAGGAGTGCGGGGCAGCGGTACCAGCGACGTTTTCGATTGGCGGAGTGGCTAGCTACGAGTATCATCCGAAGCGTTCACTTGTACTGTAATTCTCCGAGTCGGCATAATCGGATGCAATCACATTCTGTGAGATATAATGCGGCGCCGACAACGAGGATCATCATTTTATTTACAAGCAAAAGTAATAACAACAATAAGTAATAATAACGCGAAGAATATTAAAAAAAGATGGAGATATAACATTTTTTTATATTAAGCCCGGCAAATGACCCCACTCCATTTGATGTTTGTGTAAGTGGAGTCCAGGCGCGAGGACAACTGGTGCAGCGTATGAGAAGTAGCATCAGTCGTCCTCACCTTGCAGGCCCACAAAGTGCCTCTTCACGCCTCGTTTGAAGGATCCTATGTCATAGGTAGGAGGGAATACGTGTGCTGGTAGACTATTCCATCTATTGGAGGTGTGACAAATAAGGAAAATCGACGAAAAAAAATCAAGTCTTCGCTACAAAAACTGTGTTGTTATTTAAATGAAATTCTCATCTTATCATCACCCTGTATCTTGTATCTTACGAATTTCCAATTTCTTCCCTTTAACTAACCTTATCCTGACAAACAAAAAAATACACAAACAATATAATATTTATTTGTGTACATTGTATGCCTTTCATGGGCAAACTGTTGATACTATTTTTTTTAACTTGTTACACAGTTTAAGCAATCATCATCATCATCACCAGCCTGAAGACGTCCACTGCTGAACATAGGCCTCCCCCTTTGACCTCCATCCTGACCGACAACTCGCCACTCGCATCCACCGGTTGCCTGCGACTCTCACGATGTCGTCGGTCCACCTAGTGGGAGGCCTACCAACACTGCGTCTTCCAGTGCGTGGTCTCCACTCGAGAACCTTTCTTCCCCAACGGTTGTCGGTTCGTCGAGCGATGTGGCCTGCCCATTGCCACTTCAGCTTGCAAATCTTACGAGCTATGTCGGCAACTCCGGTTCTTTGGCGAATATCCTCGTTTCGGATTCTATCGCGCAAAGAAACTCCGAGCATAGCTCTCTCCATTGCTCGCTGTGTGACTCTGAGCTTTTCTAAAAGGCCAACAGTTAAGGACCACGTTTCGGTGCCATATGTCATCACCGGCAACACACATTGGTTAAAGACCTTTGTCTTTAGGCACTGCGGAATCTTCGATGCAAAGATATCTCGTAATTTCCCGAACGCTGCCCATCCGAGTTGGATTCTCCGGGCGACCTCTTTGTCGAGGTTGGACCTACCTAACTGGACAATCTGTCCTAAGTAGGTGTAGTGGTCGACAACTTCGATAGTATCGCTCCCAACAATTACCGGTACGGGTTCAACATGGACATTCGACATGATCTTCGTCTTGTCCATGTTCATTTTAAGACCCACCTGTTGGGATACGATATTGAGGTCGCTGAGCATGGTGTTGAGGTTCTCCAGCGACTCCGCCATTATGACTATATCATCGGCAAAACGAAGGTGAGTGATGTATTCGCCATTAATGTTGATGCCGAATCCGTTCCAATTCAAGAGCTTGAAAACGTCCTCCAACGCATTTGTGAACAGTTTCGGAGATATGACGTCTCCCTGTCTCACACCTTTCTGCAATTGGATTGGTTTCGTACTCTCGTCTTGTAATCGGATCGACATAGTAGCGTTTCTATACAAACATTTCAACACTTCGATATACCTATAGTCGATATGGCAACGCTGGAGGGACTGCAACACAGCCCAGGTTTCGATAGAATCGAAGGCTTTCTCATAGTCCACAAACGCTAAACATAAGGGCCGATTATACTCCTCAGTCTTCTGTATAATCTGGCGGAGCGTATGTATGTGGTCTATGGTACTAAAGCCTTTTCGGAAACCGGCTTGTTCGGGAGGCTGGAAGTCGTCAAACCTGCGTTCGAGACGGTTCGTAATGACTCTCGAAAACAGCTTGTACACATGGCTCAGGAGTGAGATGGGTCTATAATTCTTCAATAAGGTGTTATCGCCTTTCTTGAAGAAGAGCACCACCGCACTCCTGTGCCATGCTTCTGGCGTAGTACCTTCGAGCATGACGGAATTAAACAACTTCTGGAGGACTACGAGTATCGGTTTTCCACCCGCTCGCAGAAGTTCAGTGGTAATTCCGTCATCACCCGGCGCCTTGTTGTTTTTAAGCTGTTTAAGAGCCATACTAATCTCATACAGGCTGATGTCAGGGATATCTTCGGTATAGTGTCGGGTTAACTTAGCTCTGGTGTCCTGAGCTGTACCAACAGCGGGCTCTTGTGTTGAGGTGTACAACTGTCCATAAAACCTCTCGAGCTCTCTCAGAATCTCCGGCTTCGACGAAATGACACTGCCGTCCTCGATCTTCAGCTTAGTCATTTGGCTCTGACCAATAGACGAATTCTTTGCGAACACTTTGGCGCCTTGGTTCCGCGCAATTGCGTCCCTAATGCATTTAGCACTATAGGAGCGCAGGTCGTGTCGCACAGATTTCGAGATTCGTCTATTGAGTTTGCCATATTCCGACATATCAGCTGAAGATTGCAGTATCATTTCTTTCCGGTCTTCCATTAACTTAATGGTTCCGTCTGAGAGCTTTTGAGGCTTTTTCCGGCGTGGGGTCTTAAAGAACTTAGACCCCACAGCTTGGACAGTTTCCACAAGCCCGCTGCTGATCTCGTCCACAGTTTCGCACTCGGCTAGGCACTGGAAGCGATTTTGGAGTTCGAGTTGAAAGTGTTCCGGGCTCTGGATCTGGGCAGGGCCAGGACGGAGTGTGGACTTCACCAGACGTGACCTCTCGAGCTTGATGTTGATATTCAGTGTGCCTCTAACAATCCGGTGATCGCTACCGGTTTTCACCCTACTGATCACGGAGACATCACTGAATATACGCTTCTTGGTCGTCATGATGAAGTCGATCTCATTTCCGGTTGAACCATCGGGGCTTATCCACGTCCACTTCCTGGTTGGTCGCTTCCGGAAGAAAGAGTTCAGCAAAAAGAGTTCCTCCTTCTCCATAAAGTCGACCAACCGTTGGCCCCTTTGGTTCCGCTGTCCATATCCATATTGCCCCACTCTCAACTCATCGCCGTTCCTTGTGCCTACCTTTGCATTGAAGTCCCCCATAACAACGGTGAAGTACGTTTCGGAGGAATGTATGGCTTCAGATATCTCCTCATACAGAGCCTCTACTTCTTCGTCAGGGTGTGTCGAGGTTGGTGCATATACCTGTATGACCTTCAGCGAATACCGATCGGTGATTCTGAGTATAAGGTACGCAACTCTACCTGACACACTATCGACCTTGATAACGTTGTTAACAAGGGACTTGCGGACGAGAAACCCAACACCACCCTGGGATTTTCGTTCTCCTTCCCGGAAGAAGAGCATGTTGCCAGAATCAAGGACTACCATATCCTGCCCCTCTCGTCGGATTTCTGATAGTCCCATGATGTCCCACCGCAATCTGCTCAATTCTTCCTCCAGCTCTACAATCTTTGCATCGGTCCTCAACGTGCGGATGTTGTGTGTTGCCAGGGCCAAGGTTCGTTGGTGGGTGTGTGGGTAGCCGAGCAACTGCCGGTGATTCTTCGCACCCCCTGCTCCTCCGTTACCTGACCAGCTACCCGTTGGGCCAGGGATAAAGGAGCTGCCGGGGACTGGGGGCCGTGGGCAAATATTGTCTGTCATGGGGGGGGGGGGGGGGGTTTCCATAATCCCCACGCTTGGCAGGCGGCTTGGGGATCGCAGCGGGTCACCGTTTAGCTAGAGGACGCTGCGGCCCGTCCTCCGGTGGCTGGTCGTAGTTTTAGGACATACCCGGGTTAGTTTAAGCAATAAAGGAATTCTATTCTATTCTATTCTAGGTGCAGGCTTTCAGAATTAATGCGCGAACATACATTTGTGATGTACAATTTAATTTATTTGTAACCAAAAACTACTATCTTATGGCAGTCATTTCCACTGAGGAGATAGAGTAAAAGGACGGGGATACACAAAAGATCCCAAAAGGTTCGACGTGCTACTGCAAAAGTGAGAACTCAGCAAGCCCCACTAAGATAAGATAAGTTACGATAAGATAAGATAGGCACTGACCGGTGATCATCTCCGTGATGGGGTGCTCCACCTGCAACCTGGTATTCATCTCCATAAAGTGGAACTCATGGGTAGTTCTATGCAGTATGAACTCGACCGTGCCCGCGCCCACATAACCCACGGCACGGGCGGCACGAACGGCGGCGGCGCCAAGGGACTGTCGCGTCTCTTCAGATAGACCGGGCTGTGGCACGGAATCATAATATCATTGTATTTTTCCATAATTGTATTATAATTTATTTATTTTATTTATACACCCTTATTTTTTAGTCACCATAAAAAATTAAAGGGTGAGTTCCACCCATGAAACTGAACAACTTTCCCCAAGAAACCTATGTGCAAAAATAACAAAAAAATTTCGACCTCCCATACTAATGTCGTCAGCTGATCGGACAGTTTTGTATGGGAGAGCGAATTTTTTTTGTCATTTTTGCACATAGGTTATAGATTATAGCCAAAACATGAACAGGATACATAGTAATTTATAAAGTATTTTGTATAGTAGTAGTTTTTATGTAGTATTTTGTTAAACAACAATCCGATAATGAGTGCACACATCATAACTTAGATATCCAAACTATAAAAAGGTGCTTCCTATGTTACAATTTAAACTAATTAATATCAATATAAAACTAAAACTAAATTACAGTAGAAGGTTTCATCGAGACTTTGAAGCAATTTTGGAATCCTGAAAGACTAATTTGGAAAATATCTATACCCGAGTTATTGCTTTTATTAATGAGGTCATTACATAGACGGCACATGCGAACCATAGGGTTAAAGAAATATGTATTGGATATTGGCGCTAAAAAATAACTAAACTTACCGCAGGCGCTTCTTCTATTATCTTCTGGTGACGTCTTTGAACAGAACAATCTCTCTCGAATAGGTGCACGGCATTCCCATGCATATCAGCAAATACCTAAAAATCAAATATTAACTTACAAGGGGTTTTTTATGTGAAATGGAGGCAAACAAGCGAGCGCGTCACCTGACGGAAAGTAATTACACGCCCATGGACACGCTAGGGATGAAACGATACGAGTAAATACAAGTAACTACTCGATACTTTTCTTTCGATACCAAGTACTTTTGTACTCGATACTTTAGAACTGAGTAACAAGTAGTATCGGGATGTAAGTACTTGTATCGGTACGCGGTTGGTCAGTCGGTCACTCATTCAATTATTGAATTTTTGTTTCGCGAACGCATCTTTTTTACTGCTCAGTTGGCAGCCTTGCGTGTAGTTTAATCTGTGTTTTTCTTCATTTATTAATTCAGTCGGTCGGTCGGTCACTACACTACTTTCATTTCACGCGTGGTAATGGCGAGCCGTGCCAAAGCACGGCCCGACCCAAAGGTCGTTCGTTTGTTTTTGTTAAATTAAAACTTAACTAAATTGAATTCCAAAATCAGTGATAATGGGACCACATAAGTGTGGCATAATTTTACAAAAAAAATGAGAAAGTGACTGCTACTTAATAAATACTCGTACTTACGACAAACCATGTAGGTACCAACACTGCTGTTTTTATTTGCCTCTATCACTTCCGACAAAACAATTGACTGATACAAGTAGGTATCGATACTTTTCATTCGATACCAAGTAGGTATACCTTGCGACCGATACGGTATCGAGTAAAAGTATCGATACCTAGATGGTATCGTTTCATCCCTGGACACCCGCAGAAACAGAGAAGTCGCAGATCCGTTGTTGGCTTTGAGGATGGAGTAGGACCTTTACAGAAGGAGTGGGAATTGTGAGGAGGGAAAGGAGAGTGGAGAGATGAGCCTCTAGTACTTTCACTCTAAGAGACGATTAAAGTATTATCTGTGGCGACATAATATACGGCTTACTTTAAAATTGCTGGCGACTTCGTTCGCGCGGACCCTGTACCCCGTGACAAATTTTTAAAATGACTCCCCTCCCAAAAACACTTATTGTGACGTAATTAAAATAGTTAGACATGTGCTATCGCGATACTTTTTGTAGAAAATGGTGTGTTCTGCAAAGCCATAGTACATTATTTTATTCTATCATCAATAGTTTTCTTAGCGCACGCTATTTAAGGAATTTTATTTGAGTTTTAGTAAGGGTTCCTAATTTATTTGAAAATATAATACAGCCTATGTCACCCGAAGATAGTGTAGCTTCCCAATGGTAAAAGATTTTTTTAAATCGGTCTATTACTTTCGGAGCCTATTCAATACAAACAAACCATCAAATGTTTGCTCTTTATAATATTAGTATAGATGGAAATGATGTACCTGGACTTCGACATGTCTGGGATCCGTGATATATTGTTCTAGTAGCATGTTGTCATCTCCAAACGATTTCAACGATTCTCTTTTGGCTGACTCCAACTGAGGTAGAAAATCTGCTTCTGTCATGGCTATTCTCATGCCCTAGAAGTAAAAAAAATATTTTTCTTTAATTAATTAAGATAAAAAAATTAAATACAAACTAGGTATTTTTTTTTAATATTTCACTGAGCTCTCGGACGATCATGCGGTCCGCCAGTTGAAAATCGGCTACCGCAGCCCATAGATGCTTGCGGCGCCAAGTAGTGTTGCCGCTCGATAGTCTATCGATAGATGACGATAGTTGAGCCAAAGCAATAGTATCGATAAGCCTATCGATATTATTGATAGCCCCGCAACCAACAATACTATCGACACAGCAATACTATCGATCGTATCAATTCGTTCGAAGCTCAAAATCGAAGGCACTATCGATAGTATCGATACTAATGCTGCTGAATAATGCAACAACAATCAATAGTATCGATAGTTTTGTCCTATCGATAGTGACCTTTCCCTCAATAGTATTGCTATCTATATTAATATTCATAAACAATACTATTAAGTCACACACAGTCTAATATCGATAGCGCAAACATATCGAATGTATCGATAGTATCAATTGTAGTTACAATAGTCATAGCAGATAATATCGATACTATAGAAAATACGATATTGAGCTTCAATATTATTGATACTATCGATAGTATTGCAGTATACCGATACTATTGTACCAAACTTTTTTACAAATTGACGACCTCCTTGGTCGAGAGGTTTGTACACCGGTTTTCATGGTGTCGCCATCTCTGAGGTCCCGGGTTCGATCCCCGGTCGGGTCAATTTAGAAATTATTGTTTTCTAAATTGTCTCGGGTCTGGGTTTTTTCTATGTATAATAAGTATGTATTTTAAGTATGTTTATCCGTTGTCTAGTAACCATTTAACGAGTTTCTTCGAAGCTTCTCTTGGGCTAGATAATTGGTGTGAGTGTAGGAAAGTTTATTTATTTATTTATTTATTATTTAAACTAAGCTATCGATAGGCCTATCGATATTATAGGTCAACTATTGATAGTCAACTATCGATAGTTCGGCAACACTAGCCAAGGGTGGTCACAGGCATGTTATGTTTAAACTATACTTATTTCTTACTAGCGGCCTGCCCGCGAATTCGTCTGCGTGAACACTGACGAATAAAAATTTTCTTTCATACCTACACATACATACAAACCTTGTCCTGACTGCAAAAAAATCATTTGCCAGTCGTTTCTTCAGTGGTCTTTTAGCAACAACACGTGTTGTGAGACTCCATTTTAATTCAATCTACCGTATGCAATACTAAATGTACTTTAAATATATAGGTATACCACTTAAAATTGGCTTAACGCTAAACGCGAAGCCATTAATTAAGAATAATAATAAATCATTTGCCAAATAAATGCAGCCATTCCGAAAAGTGATGTGAGAGCATAAATTGGTATCAATTGATTATATAGATTTTTGGCAGCCGAAAATTGGTAATTGGTGGTAATTGGTATTGGTGGTTGGTGGTTTGTAACGCCTTTATCGCTTACCTTTCCGCCTCCACCTCGGACAGCCTTGATCATTAGAGGGAATCCTATAGTTCTGGCTTCAGATTGCAATCTCTCGATGCTCTGTTCTTCACCATGATATCCTTTCACTATTGGCACCCCAGCTTTGGACATAATAGCCTTTGAAGTGCTGCAAGAATAGAATAGGATAGCTTTTTACAAAATGAATAGCTGAACAAGAAGAACAGAAGTGGCAAGACAACTCTTACCTCTTTATGCCCATATCTCTAATAGCAGCTGTTGGTGGTCCAACAAATATGATTCCTTCAGTAGCACATTTCTCACAAAACTCAACGTTTTCAGACAGGAAACCGTATCCAGGATGTATGGCTTGGCTATTCGACTTTTTGGATACTTCAAGTATTTTAGCAGCATTTAAGTAACTCTGCGAAGACGGTGCAGGTCCAATATGGTATGCTTCATCAGCCTGAAACATTTACATATCAATAACTAGACAAAAACATTAGACTTTTATAAATATGGCTGAATATACACACATCAAAAGTGTCTAGGGATCAACATATATTTTTGCAATAACTTTTCTCCTGATTGATATTAATTAAAATTTTCTTTAAGGATTCATCAAATAAAGTGTTTTCGTTTGTCTACAGTAACGATAAACCAAGTCACCTTTGCATTAATAAAGAAATTTGCCATTTTCCTAATAAAGGGATTTTTGACATTTGAACCACTAACATTAAAGTTCGAAAAAAAGACTGAAATAACAGTTTTCTTTAAAATTTTATTGGGTTACTTAAACAATTAATAATCCGTGTTTCTACCGCAAACACTAACAACACAAGAACATCGGTTTGGCATACTCAAAATGAGTTCATCCAAATCACGCTGTGGAATGGCCGCCCATGTTCGTTGCAACAACAAAAAAAGGTCTTCTTGCGACTGGATACCCTCCATATTCGGCAGAGCTCTTCTCTGTAGCATATCCCATGCATGCTCAATCGGGTTCAAGTCTGGCGACTGAGCAGGCCAGGGCATGACATTGATGTTAGCTGCGGCGAGAGTCTGTCTTACAACTCTTGCGGTGTGCGGTCGTGCATTATCATGCATTAACTGAAATAAGGGACCGATTTGCACTTGTAGAGGAACGATGACGTCTGATACAATCGTCTCAGCATAAATTTGAGCGTTGAGGTTGCCTCTGATCCAAATCAACTCAGTTCTTCCGCCGATCCAAATACCCGCCCATACCATGATGGTTCCACCACTATAAGGATGGACTTCCTGGCAGGATTTTAATCGCTGTTGGCGTCCAGGGGTTCTCCAGTGTCGTATACGTCTTGTATCCGGTCTCATACCAAAACGAGACTCATCAGAAAAGCACACGAAACGCCATTGTTCTTCTGCCCAATTTCTGTGTTCAAGAGCCCATTGATATCGAATCCTACGATTGTGCATTGCTATAGGGGTACCCTTAGCGGTCTTCGGGAATGAAGGTTCACTTCATGCAAGCGGTTTCTGACTGTTTGGTCGCTAATTAAGTTCCCTGAAGAGTGATGAAGCCTCACGGCTAACATCATGGCGGTTATTGTTGGAGCTCTTCGAGTTGTGATTTGAATGTATCGGTCTTGTCTCCGTGTGGTGCAGCGATACCGTCCTCCATGGCGCTCAGCCACGGTACCAGTGCTTCGGTAACGTGTCCAAAGTCGACTGATAACACTCTGACTTGTATTCAGAGCTAAAGCCACAGTACGTTGCCGGGAACCAGCTTCTATCATTCCCACGGCTCTGAGCATTTCTTCCCTGCTTAAATGACGTCGCCGCTCCATAATAACGTTGGTTTTAATCAGTAGTAGGGAAACAGTAGCACTAATAATGTCTTCAATGCGTTGTATGTTTTTATAGGGAAAATATTGACAGCTGATTTTCATCTTTTACTAGAAATTGATTGAAAGTTCCTGTTTCAAATTATGAAATGCACCAAAAAGGATCCATATAAATTTATAAAATCATAAATTTATTACAAAGCCACATCTCAATCTCAAGAAATCCGCATAAAAATGCTTGATCCCTAGACACTTTTGATGTGTGTATATTAACATGATATGGATATGCTAAATGAATATATTTTTGTACAGAATCACACTATCTCAAATTATTGCCTTACCTAGTTACTTTGCAGTTAATTTTAGAAAAAGATAAAACATAGTAAAGTTATGATTAAAATTTTTACCATTTCAACATGTACAGCATGTTTATCTGCGTCAGAGTAGACGGCTACAGTCCGTATGCCTAGTTTCTTGGCCGTGCGCATGACTCGGCAGGCTATCTCACCGCGGTTGGCAATAAGCACTTTACTGATGTGCTGCCTCTGGACGTCTTCTTTGAGCACGCGAGCATGGCTGAACCGTGCGCTGTACTGCAGATTGAAATTACTACTGTGAAATAAGTAAAAACATTACTCAAAAATTATGAAAATATGGAAAATTTTCAAACAATATTTTATAAACATAATAAGGAAGCTGCGTAATATGTGCAATGGCGGACTCCGTCGCTTTACCAGTCTAAAGGTCAAAATCCCTTGCACACCGCGTCGTCTATTTGGTACGGGCACGTACTCAGGCGGTTGGTGTGCTTCATACGAAAATCGCTGCAAAGTGGTAAAGCGACGGTGACCCCGACTGTAACTAGACAAAAAATACAAATAAATAAATAAATAAATTGTAATACATACAGTGGTGGTCATATACTGAATAGAGGCATTTCTGCAGCAAAGAACCTTTCAAGTAAGAATAGGTGAAGAACTGTCTGGCCAACGTGAAGCATTCAGTGGCGTGCCGCAAGGCTCGGTCTTTGGTACAGTATTATTTATTATTTACACATTTGACCTTCCTCACTCCGTGCAAAGCCACATCAGTATTTTTGCAGACGATATAAAGTTATTTGGGAATTAACCTGCTGCTTGACTATGACAGACTTCAATCAGATCTGAATGCCATAGCAAACTGGTCAAAGAAATGGCTTCTCAGCCTTAATGCCACGAAATGCACGGTCTTGCACATAGGGAATCGAAATCCACACCAGTCTTATACCCTAAATGATGTTCAACTTTCTGAAGTCAAAATTCAAACGGATTTAGGAGTGAAGATTTCTGAAGATTTAAAATGGGAGGAGCATATTTTCACCATAACAAAAAAAGCTAACAGCATGATCTATCTAATCAGAAAAGCATTTGGTGCTTTGACTCCAGAAATGATGCTTAAGATCTAACCTTTAAGATTAAACCTTTGTCCGACCCATTTTGGAGTACGCATTTCAGGTTTGGAGTCCCTACTTTGCCAAAGATATTGAGCAGTTACAGAAAGTGCAACGAAGATTTACCAAGATACCCAGATCACTGAAACGACGCACATATGAGGAACGGTTGGATGTGCTATACCTTACAACTTTGCAAGACCGTAGAAGCCGCGGAGACTTGATTGAGACCTATAACATACTGAATGACCTCTGTGACATACACATGATTTTCGAAAGAAATGAAAACAGTCACCTCAGAGGTCACAGTTTCAAACTATGTACCCGTGTTGCTAACAACAATCCCTATAGACATTTTATATGCAACAAAGTGGTAAAAGAGTGGAATAAGCTCCCAGATGATGTTGTCTTAGCCTCCAACATCAACCAATTTAAAAATAGACTAGATATATATTTAAAAAACATAAGATTATAATACTTAAAGTATATTACGATAATCAGGATACCGGCATTATCAGTTGTGACAACTGCTTGCCTGATAACCACTCAACCGTCCACGGTAGTTTTACTCACCGAGAAAAAATAAGTGCGAAACGTCCACGGTAGGTTTACTCACCGAGCATTTAAACCTCCAACCGTCCATGGTAGGTTTAGTTACCAGTTTTAATAGGTCAAAGCACGTAGTACGTGGGTCCGTGAAAAAATTTGAGGTGGTTTTGTGGTTACTAATTCATCATACAAGTAAAAGAAATCTATATATTGCCATAGAAAATTTCACAGAAAAAAATAATGAAATTGACAAAATTGACAGTTCGCCAAAACGGAATTTTGCAGCGTAAGCGTCTTTAAAAATGTCGAAATACTCTTCTACTCACCATATTTCCTAAATAAGTGCACATCAAAACAATCGCAAACTAATTATCGTTAAAGATTGGATAATAAATAATAATAAAAAAAGAGCTCATGTCATTCGTACGTTACATTTTTTCTTAGACCAATTTTATTTAATTTTGCTCAAATTTTGCTACTCATACTAAATTTAAATATCAGAAACATTACAACTAATTACTTACTACTTACCTCTACAAAAATTCAAGAAAATACCAAAGCAATATTTGCACAATAATGGAAAGTATGCAATAGCGGCATGGTGACGTGCAATGTCAACACATTGTACGTCAATAACAAAATGAAAACCCAATGATGTTATAATATGAAAACCAGGAAAAATGTTGACGAGAAGCAAAAATAGAGCGAGACGAAGCGCACGCCCTCCATCATCACCCGCTCCGCCGACCTTAAGCTCCTCGTCTGATGAAGATTTCACCAGGGACGAGTCGAGCAGCGCGAGCGGGCGATCGCCGTCCCCGCCGCCACAACGACCTGCGCGACGTGGACGACCACCGCTGCCGGCACGCTTGGGATCAGTGGGGCCATCTGCCCCGCGTACGACCCCCGCTACCGGTGGTGTAGTGCGCCGCATGCGATGGACTCAGCCTATAAATGAGAACTGCATGCGCGCCTACTACGGGGCTACAGAGGTAGGAACGAACCTGACCGCGTACCGCAATAGGATGCTGCCTCCGTTTCAGGCCCTTGAACCAGCCGCCGTCGTCTCTGCACAACGACTGTCGAATCAGGTGCGGGCCATCCAGCGGCTCAAGCTGTTGGACGACTCTACGCTTGATCGAGTGCGTCTGGAGGCGTTACCTATTCATACCACTTCTACTTTAGCGCGGGACTCGCATGTTGCGTTGTTGACGCAGGGGCCGAGAGGCTCGGCTTCGACGCCTGCCCTGGCGGATCCCGCGCTGGACATAGATGATTGTATGAATCCGAACGTAAGTACCCAGACTAATGAGCAATTGAGGAGGGCTTTGGAAGACGCGATTTTGGAATATCGTTCCACCGACTCTAGGCCGAGACTACCACGCTTGCCAACGAATAAACGCAATCTGGCATTAATGGGAGCCCTAAATGTTTTGCTAGTCCCGTATATGCGGACTAGCGAAACATTAGTTGATACACACTCGATTTTGTACTGCGCTGCCATAGCGGCATGTCGCATCGCTCGTGTTAAGTTTCCGGATACTGACCGAGCGCCGCGACACCCCGCTGTCCCCGCGTGGCAAAGAAGAATCGAGTGTCGTATCAACTCTCATTGCAAAATTAATATGCTTCACAGGGGGCAACCATCGTCCCCGAGTCATGCGTTTCGTGAACCAGGCCTTTGCTGGGACCGGGATTAGACCCCGGGACTACATAGCTTGTGTCACGGAACGCATAGACTTTCTGAAGCAAAATGTTTATGCGCTGGCAAACCGTATTCGTCGCTATAGAGCCCGTGTGGATCGATATTGTCAAAATCGCCTTTTTCAAAGTGACCAAAGGAAGGTGTACCGGAGTTGGGAAGGAACCGACCAATGTGTGAGCGACGGGCAGTGTCCGGATGCTACTACCATGAATAACTTCTGGCGTAGTATCTGGTCGGTACCCGTCGAACACACTGAGGGTGATTGGATTAGCATCGTTGAACGTGCGTGTGAGCCTATCGAATCCATGGGGCTTGTGACTATTAGCCCCGAAGACGTGAGTTGTGCGATCCGTACGGCTCAGAACTGGAAAAGTCCTGGACCGGACGGGTTGCATAACTTTTAGATAAAGTGGATTAGATGCTCACACGACAGGTTAGCGACGCAATTCCAAGAAGCCGTAGAGGTCGGTTCCTTGCCAACATTTATGACAACCGGTGTCACCTTCCTGCTCCACAAGTCCGGTAGTACCACGGAACCGAAGAACTATAGACCCATCACATGCTTGCCAACGCTTTACAAGCTCCTTACATCCATTCTGAGAATTAAAATTAATTCGCACATTGTTGCGCACAATATTTTGGCTTCCACTCAGAATGGATGTAAGGTTGGGTCCCGTGGTACTAAGGAGCTCCTCCTCATCGACACGACCATTTGCCAACAAGTCCGGCGGAACAAAGGGGCTCTTTCCACCGCCTGGATTGACTATAAGAAGGCCTATGATTCGGTGCCTCATACCTGGTTGGAGAGGATCTTACAGCTGTATAAAATTAATACAACTCTAAGATCTTTTCTAGGTTCTTGTATGAGACAGTGGACCACAGTCCTTCGTCAACCGGGTGGTGGAGACAGCCCCTCTGGTCCGCAGGACTTCGTAAGGATTGAGCGAGGCATCTTCCAGGGTGATAGTCTGAGTCCGTTGTGGTTCTGTCTAGCCCTGAATCCTCTCAGCACATTGCTAGAGGATTCAGGGCTGGGCTATCGGCTTAGGAGACAGGGTGAAGTTATTTCGCACTTGCTGTATATGGATGACCTCAAAACTGTTTGCACCGAAACGTCATGAATTGATGGCGTTACTGAAAGTCACTGAGACTTTTAGCAGCGCCATCAACATGGGGTTCGGTGTAGACAAGTGCGCGGTCATGCACGTACAGCGGGGGAAAGTTGTAAATTCTACGAATTTGCAACTTTCTGAGACGATGACTTTCAGATCTCTCTCCGAAGCCGACACCTACAAATACCTTGGTATGTCACAATCATTGGGTGTAGAGAGTGGGGGTATAAAACAGTCGGTGAGGGAACGCTTCTTTGGTCGCCTGACAAAGGTACTTAACAGTCTTTTGTCAGGAGGCAACAAGGTGCGCGCTTTCAACGGCTGGGTTATGCCCTTACTGGTATACACCTTTGGCATACTAAGGTGGACTCAGACCGAGTTAGACACCCTGGACAGAAAGGTTCGACAGCAACTGACATTAAATCGCATGCTCCACCCACGCTCGTCTGTTATGAGACTGTACATCTCACGGAAATGGGGTGGTCGAGGCTTTTTAAATGCCAAGACCCTCCACAACCGTGAGGTGTGCAGTCTTCGAGAATACTTTCTCAGCAACGAGTGTGGCATGCATCGCGATGTGGTGTCGGTTGACAGGACCTTTACGCCTCTCTCCTTAGGCAAAGAGAACTGGCGCAAGCCTCAGGTGCTGAGCACCGAGGACCGCAAGGACGTATGGAAAAGCAAGGAGCTGCATGGCCGGTTCTATCGGGCCATAACAGGGCCCGATGTGGACCTGCTCGCGTCGGTGAACTGGCTACGATTCGGGGACCTCTTTGGGGAAACCGAAGGTTTTGTCTGTACAATTGCCGACGAAGTTATCAAGACGAACAACTACCGGAAATATATCATGAAGGACGGTACGGTCGACATATGTCGAACATGCCGCCGTCCCGGAGAGTCACTCAGGCATATTATTTCCGGTTGTTCTCATCTTGCTAACGGCGCGTACTTGCACAGACACAATCTTGTAGCCAGGATCATTCACCAGCAACTTGCTCTTCAATACGGTCTTGTTGAGTCCGAGGTGCCGTACTATAAGTACGCACCTGAGCCAGTTCTCGAAAATGGTCGTGCTTTGCTCTATTGGGACCGATCGATTATCACGGACAGGACTATTGTTGCCAATAAGCCTGACATCGTGATAGTCGATCGGTCCCAGCGGCGGGCAGTGCTAGTCGACATCACCGTTCCACATGATGAGAACCTCGTGAAGGCTGAGAAGGACAAGTTGAGCAAGTACCTTGACTTGGCTTACGAGGTTACCGCCATGTGGGATGTTGACTCGACTATCATTGTCCCGATAGTCGTATCTGCAAACGGCCTAATAGCGAAGAGTCTCGACCAACATCTCAAGAGACTCTCGCTAGACGGCTGGATCAAGGGCCAGATACAGAAGGCGGTACTTCTTGACACGGCACGCATCGTCAGGAGGTTCCTCTCTCTGCAGCCCTAACCACCGTTAGCTTGGGCCCTGCCCCGCTGCCGGCGGCACCCTAGGTTTAGGTTTTTTATAATGTTAAATGTTTTATTTTTTATAGTAGTTTTGTTTATTATTTTTATATGGAATATTATAAAAAACCTAGACTTAAGAAAATAAAAAAATACGAGAATAATAATAATATAATTAAGAACGCTTATCTGTGATACAAGATTTTTTCAAACACACTTAACACAATTCCTCCTTACACATATTTTATTCATTTTTGTGCCATTGCAAAATGTTTTCATACTTTCGATAATATTCATTTACACACATGACTAATTAAAAAACAAAACATATAAATTTTATATATCCAATAAACTTTACACTGATTATAACATGACTACTATAATGGCTGGCCACACAATTTAGAACGCTGAACAGTTTCTTTTTTTATTGATTTTAAAGAGGGTTTACGCATTTCGGTTTCCATCCAAGTCAACATTTTTAAAAACCAATAAGCCAATTTTGATGAAACTTTGCATGCTAAAGTAAAACACAAGGATCTAAATAGTTTGTGGAAAACAGTTTTAAAAAACGTTTATTTAACTGAGTTATTGCGATTTTAAACTTTCTACAGTGGACTTTAAATTAATTAATATTAATTATTATTATTGAAACAATAGGTATTTTTTCATAAAATAACAATGGCGAAAAATAAAAATTGCAAGAAATCTACTAGGGAAGTCATACTTAATAAAACTTCGTGAAAAGAATTGGTCCTACAAAAAGATAGCTGATCATCAGCTTTGTTCGAAAATGATGGTTTACCATGCTGTGAAGTTTTAAGTATCAAACGACTTCAAATATTCCACGTGTGTCTAAACAGAGAAAGACATCGCCACGAGATGATAGAAATATCGTTCGTTTGGCAATACAAGATCTTTAAGGGGTTTAACGAGATAATAAAAGCATATTTTAGAGAAAACAACCCTTCAGCGATCTCAGTACGTACTATTTGGTTACACTGACATATAGCAAGAAATGTACCATTGTTGAAACAGTGCCATAGGCAAGCCCTCTTACATTTGCAAGAAAGTATGAAAACTGATTAGCTCAACAGTGGAAAAATGTTCTTTTTTCTGATGAAAGCAAGAAACCTATAAACAGAGTGTGTTCTGATGGCAAACATTATGTGCGGCGTCCTTTGAAAAAAGCATTTGACCCCAAATTCACAAAAAAAGACCTTAGAACATAGTGGTGAAAATGTGAAAATATGGGGGTACTTTTCTAGTCAAGGAATAGGACCTATTAAGCTTGTAGAAGGTAACATGGATCAACTTCAGTACAAAAATATATAGGAAGTGGCACAAGACGGAAGATTTTTTCCGTTTTGTGCCCCCAGTGGCAGATCCAGGGGCACAGGGCGGAATATTAGGAAACAACAATGTTATGTTATGCTGAAGAGGTTCTTCCGATAATTTTTAGTGTATTAATATTTCGACACGATAATGATCCTAAACATACCACACTCTCAGTAAAGGTAATTTCTCGAATCACAATCAGTTTTTGTCTTAGATTGGCCAGCTAACATTCCAGATCTAAATCCAATTTAACATCTTTGGTGCTAAGTCAAGAAAAGAGTATCAAATTGACAATGCGGCAATTTGAGAGAACTTTATGATGTTTTTTAGAAGAATGGAACTCCTTTTGAAATTGAGTCATGTCATGACTACCACTGTAAAATGAAAATAAGGTTATCTAAATTTTATAAAATAAACATACTTACTTATGAAACACTATTAATAACCAACAAATAAATATAAAAGAATTATCCTAAAAAACTAGCCTTAAAAAACTTACCAAATTTTATTAACCAGCCTTAAATAAGACATAATAGCAGTGAAACTAATTGCTATTGGTTTGAAGAATTAAATCAGTGTTATTATTTATCTCTGCTGGAAAGCGATTACGTAGGTATCTACAGAGGCCAGCCCTCGGTAACATAACAATTAACTGATAAGCTGTTATCGCTACAGAATGTACATTGAAGAACATTTAGTTTTTAACGTCACGCAGTAGCGTATTACTTTTAGCTGATAATTAGGCTTGCAAGCAAATGAGAGATCTTTTGCTAGCCTAAGTTAACTTTAAGTTAACATAAAAAAAGGAAGAATTATGAAGCGAAGTTGTGCTGCTTTTATGGGTAACAGTTAAAATATTAATATTGTATATACTTTCATTAATCGAATATCACATTCGATTCGATTCGATACAATGATTTTTTTGCTATTTTGCTTGTTGTTGTTTACTTGTCAGTGTCAGTTTTTTTATTTTTTTTTAAATATTTGTTCCGTGTAGGAACAGGCTAAGATCAGAGACCATACTGCCTAGTCATTAGTATTTTTATTTCTTTTTTTCCCCCTTGATGATAATGAGTGGTGATTAAGATGATGAATGATAAATGATGTTCCCGAAACCCCTTGAGCCCTCAGTAAAGATGTGGGACTTTACTGAGGTCTCACACGGACTTCTTGAGAGAATTTGAAAAGAGATGTTGCACTGTTTTGTTACATTTGCCAACACTCATGCACGTTCACAAACACTTAACGGTTAATAATCTACTATTATTTCACATTAATGTTCGAAAAAACACGAATTTTATGCCGGCACTTCACATGGCGTATCGTGTTCGCGTATTTGCATTATTTGTCCGAACACGGCAATGTGTAGACGGCCTATTTGAATATATTTGCTTTATTTGCACGAATATGGCAAACAACGCAAATAGCGAATATGCGTTTCCGTCCACTTGTCGGTTTTTGATCACACATCAAAGGAATCAAATACGGCATATATTTGCGTCGGCCGTGACGGCCGTCCACACTTGGTTCTGTTCAGAAGCGCGCGTGCCGTGCGGCTGTCCTGTTCAGACGTGTTCAGTTTTTTATACGTAAACATAGTAAAATGGATTGGACAAACGAAACCGTATTGCGATTTTTGGAATTATACCAAATCCTTGTATTTGGGACCCCAAAAATGCCTCTCATAAAAACAAAAACCGAACACGTTGCATTGATCGATATTCAAAATAACTTAGGAGAACCCTGCACAATAAAAAAACAGGTGTTGGCAAGCCGCATTCAGATAAATATAATAAGCTGCTGCCACTGACACGTCCATCACTGTTGCATTCAATTTGTTTGTGAACAAGCAAATATTGTGAATATTTGCGTTGTTTGCCCGTATAGGCCATGTGTGGATGGCTTGTTTGACGCCAAGTGGTGTGCCAGATTATTTGAGCAAACACAACGATATCGCCACACGAACACGATACGCCAAGTGAAGTGCCGGCATTAGAAAATAAACAAAACTGCAGACATGACGCTTCACTTTCCCCTCTGAAAAAGGAATCCTATGGAAATGTTACAACAACATGTAGATACTTAGTTATGTTATAGTAATAATAAACATGATGGCGTCTTTGTCTAACGTATGCAATAATAACAAACCAACTCTATATACAACAATTTCGCTCTAATGGCAACATTTGTCATGACGTCAGGCCTGCCTGTGCCATGTCCGCCATATTGTGACGCGCTGGTACTTACGACTTCGCTGTGTTTAAAAAAATAAGTTTTATAAATTTCTAGGAATGTGCTGTGATTGTGGTAATATAAAGTTATAAAACAATACTGCATAATGCCTAATAAGTGCAGCATACTTTATTATGGTTCAACATTAAGCCGAAATCGGCTAAATTTAACATTTCACCGGTAAGCTATTTATCTGTGCTTTACTGTTGTTTAATAGCCTTGTATATCTGTAGATTGTGTAGATAGTGGTAAAAAAACTGTTAATATTATTTTAAGTAAAGTATTCTGCCTTACTTTCTTAAAAATGTTAGGATTTCAGTTTTGTGTACATTCTATTTGTTTTGATTAGTGATGTTCTTGTTGTATCGCACGATTTATCGATTTGTTGCGGACTTCAGTATTTTAGACCATTTTTTTTGTGTAAAACTTCTTGTTTACTATTACATCATTGGTAAAGCCCCTTCTAAACATAGGAAATTTCAGAAAATAAAAGCCGATTTAATTGATAATATAATATAAGAATTTTTTTTTCAGACTGCCACAATATAAACATAAACAAGAATTTGGTTGGAGATAATTGGCAAGGAAAATATAAAATAGGGTGACAGGGTGGTCATTATTCATATGGACCGGGAAAAGTGACTTAGTTATGCAGTTTTAATTACATTGCCCAGTTGCTATGGGGCTTATGTACACGGGCCGGCCTTTATTCATAGTGACTAGATTTTATAAGTTGCCTATAACAATATTGAAAAGCGAATTAATATAAATAAATAAATACATAACAATATTGAAAAGCGAATTAATATCAATAAATAAATACAGGATGTACAAATTTTTAATTTTTATTTTTGCAGTACCTATCCCAGAACCATATCCTTCTCAATATCCCCATAGCACGGGTACCTGTGTACCATATTATATATACAGTATGGCAGAAAATCATGGGCCCTGTAGGGAAACTACCTTAAAACCCTTTAGCTAGATCATTTTACTCAACGGAAACATTCTTTTATTTAAAAAAAATACAGAACTGCAATCAAAGATTTCCTAAAATTTTCTTTCATGTTTTTGAATGCTCTAAGGTTTACAGTCATGTTCTTCGTATGCAATTGAAGATAAAATAAATGTTAGCGTTCACGTTTCTTTTATTTCAAAGACTAAATGTTTATTAAAGAATTATTATCCTGAAAAATAATCCTATCGATTAATGTAATAAATGGCGAGTTATTTTTTTTAGGTTAAGCCGGTTTGATTCCAGGGTGGGGTGATCAAGCAAAAATTAAAAAATCTTTGAAAGTAGTTTTGTTTCTTGTTTAAAATAAAGAAATGTTCCTGTAAATTGAACTTACTAGAGGATTTAATGTAGTTTACTTCCAGGGCCCATCATTTCTTTCCACCATGTTTTTTTCGACTTATATTAAAACCTTAGATTAAAACATTTAAAACCCACTATGACTAAGGTAATGTCAAAGTAGACTTCAGTACGAAATCTATAAGCTTTATCGATAGTTTTATCGACAGATAAATGACGAAGTCGATAAGTATACAACACCAAGCCGCCATCAACAATACCTAATAGGTATACACGTTTTTTTCGTAGGTATGGCAAATTCATTTGATTATCTAATCTAAGACTTTCCCGCCAAGAAGTCCCAGTTTTTTTTATACCTTTTTTTTAATTTGTTTTTATTTGTTCCGTGAAGGAACAGGCTAAGGTCAGAGACCATACTGCCTAGTCATTCGTTTTCTTATTTCTTTTTTCCCTAGATTATAAAAGTCATTGAGTTAAATAAACTATAGAGGTAACTTCGATGTGCAACATTTTCACACATGCACAAAATAAAGTCGCCTATGTGTGCGTTACAAAACTTACCTTGAAAACGATATTCGAGACACTTTCCACTCACTTCTATTACTACAAATTATTGTTTAATTGAACAACTCATTATTAAATTAAACCCACCGAAATACTAAGTTCACTAAAAAATAAACTTATTCAACTAAAAAATAGATAATGACAGCGATTTGTTTGGGTCTAAGTGTGGCTGGCCCCATGTAAAAAGTTGCACAGTTTGTGTCGGTGACATACGGCCCTTTCATCCTATGTTTTGTCTTTGTTTTACTTAGGGTAAACACTTAGAGCATTCAACCAAGTAGAGACGACACGCGCACTAATTTCTACGCAAAAAAATCTGTCATTTTCCGCGGGCGGCGGTGAAACACACATGGAAATAGTTATCACTAATGTATTTTTGAATAACGTCGCTACGCACGCAAACGACAACATTGCTAGACACAAGCATAAATTAGACGACCTATTCACACACAGGTATTACCTGTCTCCGTGCACAAGTCTGACGTCATATTTATGTAAACGTCTATTAGAGGTTGACACTATCGATTCATTTTTTTCGATGTCGATTTAACTTAATTCAATGTTAAAATACAAGAAAAGTATTTTTTTTATTTAGGCTCTTCAGCCCAACAAGTGGCAAACGCTCACCTCCTGTCTATTTTTAATTCGCTGTACAAAGCGCGAGTGCTTCTGTACTTACTTTTCACTAGCAATTGATCTCCTTTAATTGTGACAATATTTAATTAGATCCTAATTACCTACTATATTAGCTCTGTAATGGTAAATAACAAGGAGGGCATTACATAAAAAAACAAGATAACACTATTAAAAATCTCGAGAACAAGAACGCAGACCTGCAAAATAAGAACAAAGATTTAGAGCTGAGTTAACTGTCCTCGAACATGGAATGAAAAATTTTGAGCAGAAGTCGTTATCGTCTTCCATAGAGATAGCGGGATTACCTGATTTTCCGTCGAAAGAGGTAAGAAAAATAATAGCAACCGTGGCTTCAAAACTGAACGTGGACGAGAGTGACATCAAGTCTTCGCAGCGACTACCAGGTAAAAAGGAAAGACCAGGCCCTATTTTAGTCGAGATGAAGACTGCGGCAGCCCGCAAGCAATGGATAGATGCTGGCAAAGAGAAGTGCCTTACAGCAGGAATCTTGTTACCAGATGTCCCCAAAGAGAAGACTGAACATCGTATTTACTTAAGGGAAGCTCTTACTAAACATGTCAAGTCCTTTTTGTATAACGCCAAAGAACAGTTAAATAAATCTTATCAGTTTATTTGGTGTATAGAAAGTCAGGTATGTGCGAGAAAAAACAGCAACAGTAAGATTTTTTATATACGTTCTCTTAGTGATATTGATCACATTTTGAAATCCAGTTAAATGGTTTGTTTCGTCCCCATTACATTTAATTTACTTTAAATAAGGTCATATTATCACTTGATGGAAAGTTGTTTTCAGAAAAATGAAATATTTAATTGTTATTCTGCTAATGATTTTTTCCAAAACTTACCCCCAAAAAGCCATTTGCTTATTACTTGTTTGCACTTAAATATAAGATCGATGATTATAGTATATTATGATATAAGTGCGGTACGATGAAAATTACAGCCGAGGCGA
Organism: Scoparia ambigualis; assembly: GCA_963921215.1. Classification (NCBI taxonomy): domain Eukaryota; kingdom Metazoa; phylum Arthropoda; class Insecta; order Lepidoptera; family Crambidae; genus Scoparia; species Scoparia ambigualis. Next base: position 19,254,205 of record OY992503.1, read on the forward strand.
TATTGCTGGCCCGAGCCGTAGGCGAGGGCTACAAGAAAGCAGAGGCTGTAATTATCAAAGCGCACGTATGCCATACGACGTTTTATAACGTATTTGTGAGGAAAAAAAATTCCGAAAATGACTGCGTTTCTTTGTTGTTTTTCTAGTGCATGAATCTTTGGTAAGCCAACGTATATTTTTATTTGTCCAACAGCATAGAGCGCAGATGGGCTCATCAAAATAATACCACTAACCCCTCTCTTCCCTTGGGTGTCGTAAATAGCGACTAATGGACTAAAGACTGCACATACATCCAACAGCATAGAGTGGCGATGGGCTCATCAAAATAATACTACCAACCCCCCTATTCCCTTCGGTGTCGTAAAAGGCGACTAACGGACTAAAGACTGTACAGACATCCAACAGCATAGAGCGGCGATGGGCTCATCAAAATAATACTACCAACCCCTCACTTCCCTTGGGTGTCGTAAAAGACTAACGGACTAAAGACTGCACATACATCCAACAGCATGTTGTATGTTAAAAACCATATTAAGTTCACAGCACTACCGACCAAAACAAAAACATTCGAAAGTATTACTGGTATCCTAAAACTTAACTCAAATCAAGACGCAGTTGTCTGTGCTGCCGTCCAACTCTAATGCCGTTAACCGACCTGAGGTTGATTTTGTTTTTTTGATATCATTGAACTCAGAATAAAACGCGCCATCGAACAATCTGACCCATTTTTTTCTATCTTTTTAGTTACCCGAGATAGCGACACGAAAAACGCCGATAGACAACCCCTTTTTTCAATAATAAAATGCTAAAACCAAAACGCCGTTCATTCCAATTCCATAGCAATAACGCGGTTAACAGTTTATGACGTTTATATGCACTAGGCCTTCCAAGTCATTTCCACGACTTAATTGCCGTTAACTGGTTATATCAAACTATATTGCAGTTAAAATACTTTAGCTGTATTGTAGTCATGTTTTCTATTAAATCGTTAAATTATAATCCCTGACTTAAATGCCGTTAATTAAAAATACTAAACTAAAATGTGGCTAAACACCAGGTAACGTATATTGTTGCTTGTGTGCAAATAAATTGTTTGATCTTCATATTTAATAATTTATTTACATACAAACAATAAAAATAAAGCGACTGCTTAGAAACCTGCCTGCTTGCCCGACTGCCTTGAAACCTGACTGCTTTTAAACTAAGATCAATTGACGTATTATAAATGAAAAAATGAATCATGAATTAATCGAAAAATAAGTTTAATTTTAACTTTTACAATAAAAGTTAAAAAGGAACTTAATACGAATTAGACAAGCTATTACAATTGACTCATCAATGTCTTTGTATTTTATAAATTTAAAAAGCTAATTTTAAGCCTATTATTACTTTTCAAAATATTATCAAACAACACAATATCAAATAATAATGATCAACATGGAAGAATAACAAATAAAGCGACTGCTTAGAGGACTATTAGGCTGAGATCAACTGGAGTATTAACGCTACTTATAAATTCAATTCTCACTTTAACAATAATCATCATCATCATCAGCCAGAGGATGTCCACTGCTGGACAAAATCCTACCCCAAGGATCTTGTAACCGCGACCTTATCGTCGGAACACCTTGTTGGAGGCCTGCCCACCCTTCATCTTCCGGTGCGCGGTTGCCACTCGAGAACCGTTCTGCCCCAAAGTCCATCAATTCTACAAACAATGTGCCCTGCCCTTTGCCGGGTGCGTGTCATTTCATATAATGACATGAACTAATTACAAAGAACATAACGTTCATTGGATATAATTTTTACTTGATCTATATCACAGACATATAATAGATTATATGTCTGTGATCTATATACACTTCCTAGTTAGTCCTTCCAAAGTTACTATACCTTTCCGCTAGGTATAGTAACTTTATGGTCTAAATACACTTCCTATAACAACATTACGTATACCACAGACATATAATATGTCTGTGACGTATACTAATCATTTGATATAATACTCATATTCTATAACAAGTATTTCTAAAGCTATATTGGTATAATAACATATTTTATAACTTTATTCGATATAATTTTAACTTTAAAACAAAAAAGCATTTTAACCCCAATTTGATTTTAAAAAATTTCATTAAAAGTTTATACGTTGTGTTTTTGGTAAGGTTGTGCCACAAAAGTCAGTGACGGAAACGAATCGCCGCAAAACCGACTCCACGTAGACTTGTCTGCCTACGCTAGATAGAGAGTAATTTAAACCGTAAAAGAAACCATGCCTGCTGCATGCTTGCTTGCATGCTGCGTGCTTGCTTGCATTTTGCTTGCTTGCTTGCACGCTGCATGCTTGCTTGCACGCTGAATGCTTGCTTGCATGCTGCATGATTGCTAGCATGCTGCATGCTTGTTTGCATGCTGCTTGCTTGCTTTCTTGGATAGTGCCCTTTGGGTCTGAGTATTATATGAATAATGTTATAAACCATTAGATTATTTTATCAAATTTTTATTATATCATATGGACATTATATCACATGAAATTATAGATTCTAAAATTATATTAAATGTTTATTATATCAAGTCAGTTGTTATATCAAATGAAATTATATGAAATGATATTATATTAAATGAACGTTAGATCATAAGTATTTCTATCAAACATTACACACTCGCCCTTTGCCACTTGAGCTGGGCAACTCTTTGGGCTATGTTGGTTACCTTAGTTCTTCTACGGATCTCCCCATTTCTGATTCGATCAAGTAGAGGAACCCTGAGCATAGCCCTCTACATTGCTCTTTAAATGACTTTGAGCCTGTCTATTAGGCCTATAATGTGCGACCACGTTTCGGTACCGCATGTCATCACTGCGGCAACACACACTGGGACGAGAAGATATTTCGTAGCTAACCGAACGCTGCCCAGCCGAGTTAGATTCTACGATTAGCCTCTTTCTTAAAGTGGGACCTACCTAACTGGACCGTTTGTCTGAGGTATACATATTCGTCAACAACTTTAAGAGCAGAGTCTCCGACCTTCAGAGGAGTGGGTGATGGTACGACACGTGAGTTAGACATGATTTTCGTCTTCTCCATGTTCATTTCAAGGCCCATTTGTTAAGACTATGTTGAGATCTACGAGCATTGTGCCGAGTTCCTCCAGGGTCTCAGCCATGATTACTATATCGTCGGCAAATCGAAGGTGAGTGATGTACACTCTGTTAATAATGATGCCGAGTCCTCTCCAGTCTAAAAGTTTAAATACGTCTTTCAGTGCAGCAGTGAAGAGTTTCTGAGATATGACGTCTCCTTGTTTCACTCCATGCTGCAGCCAGACTTATTTCGAGTTCTGGTCTTGAAGGCGAACTGTCATAGTGGCGTTTTTGTACATACACTTCAACACTTCGATATACCGGTAGTCAATCTGGCACCGCTTGAGATACTATAGCACGGCCCATGTCTCAATAGAATCGAAGGCTTTCTCATATTCCACAAACGGTAAGCAAAGTGGCCTGTTATAATACTCTTTGGTCTTCTGTATAACCTGCCTCAGCGTATGTATGTGGTCTAAAGTGCTGAAGCCTTTTCGGAATCCGGCTTGTTGGATTAGCTAGAAGTCATCAAACCTGCGTGCAAGACGATTAGTTATGATATGACCCACTAAAAAACAGCTTATAGACATGACTTAGAAGTGAAATGGGTCTGTAGTTCCTCAGAAGGGCTTCTGGCCGTCTTATAGAACAACACAGCCACACTTTCATGCCACGCTTCTGGCGTCCTGCCTCCAAGTACGACGGAATTGAATAGCGACTGAAGAGCTTTGGTTTTAAATATCCGCCTGCTTTCAAAAGCTCAACCGTAATTCCGTCAACACCCGATGCTTTGCTGTTCCTAAGCTGCTTGAGAGCCACACCAATCTCGTACAGGCTGATGTCCGGGATATGTTCGGTATCTTTAGTATTCCGATTTTTCTGTGTTGATCATTATTATTTATTAATTATTATATTTTGATGTTTAATAACTTTATTACTACTTTAGAATTAAGTTTTTTGGGAATTTACAAATTCAACACATTGATGTGTGAATAGTTATCATGTGTCTAATTTTTATCAAGTATTTTTTAGTTACTATTTTTGTTGAAGTGGGAATTAAATTTATATTTTTATAAAATGCTCCAGATCTCAGTCTAATAGTTTTCTAAGCAGTCGCTTTCCTTGTTGTTTTTTCTATGTTTATCATCATTATTTGATATTTTAATGTGTGATAGCTTTTTTAAAAGTAATAATCGGTTTCGAATTGAGTTTTTGAGTATTTACAAATTTGGTCACATTGATGGGTCAAAATCACGTGTCTGATTTTTATTGGGACATTTTGTAACTTTTTTTGTGAAGGTGAAAATTAAACATAAGTAGCGATTAATTCATGATCAATTAATTAATAATTCATTTAAAATTGGTGCGCCAGTTGATCTCAGTTTATAAGGTTTATAAGCAATCGCTTTGTTTCAAACCCCTTGACGATCGTAAGACTAGACACAATTAAAAATCAATTGTTTTGCGACCGCCGGCGGTCTTATAATCCTCGACCTATTAATGTTTTTATGATTATTAAATAAATAAAAATTTTGTATTGTTTTAATTTGTTGCTAAAATTTGTCCTTTAACTTCAATTTAGTGCAATATCTCACGTCTCACATATCAGTTGCTAAACTAAATCGCCGTTATGGTTGAAGGTTTTGTCTTTAGCTCACAGACATCTAATAGAAGCAGACCAATCATTATTTCACAACTACATAGATGAGAATAAAATATGTCCGTCTGTCTGTCTGGTTCCCGAACCGATTGAGATATAATGCCGCTTGTGGCACTCTATACGCTTCGTACTAGAATGCCGTCAAATTACGGCATCGTAACCGATCGTACTAAGTTGCCGCTTGTGGCACTCTATTCACTGCCTACACTTCGTACTAGGATGCCGTCATTACGGCATCGTAACCGATCGTACTAGAATGCCGCTTGCGGCACTCTATCCACAGCCTTAATATTATATAGATAGAGCTTTAGGTATGGAACAAGTAATTATTATATCAAATGAAGCATATACGTAATGTTGTTATAGGAAGTGTATTTAGACCATAAAGTTACTATACCTAGCGGAAAGGTATAGTAACTTTATGATTTAGACCAAGTAAAAAACATATCCAATGAACGTTAATTATGCTTTAATTAGTTCAATTGTAATTATATGAAATGAAACAAACACGTACTAATATTAAACGTGTTTTATTCTAATTTCTTTAAAAATAAATGAGAATACACATTATAATGAGATATGAATAATACTGCTGTGTTTTATTTTTACTGTCCTATTTTTAGTAGCTCTCTGTTAAAGAGTTTAGTCTTTTAATGCTAAACTAAGATAGTCAGAAAATAACTAGGGGCTAATTGTCTAACCTCAACATCCATCGCAATCGCCCTCAAACAGAAGTACATTGCTTCGCTAGTTTGCCTATTTGAAACTATTTTTAAATAAGTATTTTATGCGAAGCAATGTACTTCCACTTGAAAACGACCGCGACAGATGCCGAAGTTAGACAATCAGCCCACGAGTTCTTGTAAAGTAACAGCTTATAAATGAAAGTTTTCATGTACCCAGGCCTTGGCCTTCAGTGTTTTTATTCTAAATTAGGGTAAGTATTAATAGGTATCTTTAATTTTTTATGAAATCTTTTTTAAATAGCAACTTCTATAGGTATTTTGTAGATGAAAAGTATTGAATTTTTATATGGACAAACAGCATCTTTCGATATCGATAAAATGTCAAAAGGTATCACAGCACAATGAAATTGTTTGACAACAAACGGAGTGCACACCAATGATAGCACACTCAAATGTCATAGCACTCCTTCTTATTCTGAGGTAAAGGAGCTAGATAATTGCTTGTCCAAGCTTGCCACAACATATCATTCAAAAAGGATTTGTACTTAGATTCCCTCAGCGGGCGCGGATTGATGTGTGGAATAACTGAGTTCACTAGAATTAGAATAGAAAAAAGATTAAATAAAATCACAAAAACTTGTATACCTAGATCACGTATATGCTCGCTTCCCCACATGTCTACCGGGCAAAGAGGAGAGTAATGGGGAAAAGAGTGACCCCTTGCGGAATTTTTCGTCACCTACAATTGAATAGTAGCGACATCTTTGAACAAAATCGGAAACTGCTTCGCTGTAGTGCCTATATATAGGTACCTTAACCTACATTATCTATTCATAGATATATTCAGCCAGCCAAATTCGATGAAGAATGTTTGCAAACAGATTACTGTCATTTATTTGTGCAAATATCTAGTTTCACTCGGATTTTTACTGTTTTTCGGAAGAAAGACCTTGTAAATCTCTCTCAAGAAAAAGTATAAATCTTAGTAACAATGGATATTTGCACAAATAAATGACAGTAATCTGTTTACAAACATTCTTCATCAAATTTGGCTGGAGTCTATTACTCCAGTGCACAGAATGCATTGCATTGCACCTATGTGCAACCCGTGCAACTAGAGATGGGCATTTACCCGGTAAATACCCGACTTGTGGGTAAATACCCATTTTTACCTATTTTCACCCACCCAATTTTAATTTATACCGGGTAAAAATTAAACTCAGTTTAATTTAAACCAATTATTGAATTTGGTTATAGATACTATTACATACCGACTAAAGCATATTTTTAAAGGGTGTGTAATGTTTGATATAAATACTTATGGTCTAACGTTCAGATAATATAATTTCATTTCATTTAATTTCATTTGATATAACGACTAACTTAATATAATAAACATTTAATATAATTTTAGATTCTATAATTTCATTTGATATAATGTACTTTTGATATAGTGTACATTTGATATAATGTACTTTTGATATAATTTACATTTGATATAATAATCAAATGATATAAAACATTACTCATGTAATAAGCAAGCAGTATGCAAGCAAGCAAGCAGCATGCAAGCATGCATGCAGCATGCAAGCAGGCATGCAGCATGCAAACAGACATGCAGCATGCAAGAAGGCATGTTTTCTGTCACGGCTCCGGCGCTGCGGGACTCCGGCGGTCCCACACGAGCTTTTCGTCGCAGATGGCTTTCGCTCACCACCGCAGCTTTGGCTTGCTGGCCGGCTTGGCCGGCCAGCCTCAGCCGCGGCGGCGAGCGTTAAACCCACCTGCTCCTCAGCTCGTAGGCTGCCTCGCCCCTCCGCGGGATTAAATTACACTCTAGCGTAGGGCAGACAAGTCTACGTGGAGTCGGTTTTGCCGCGTTTGGTTTTGTCACTGACGTTTTTAGCACAACCATAACAAAAACACAACGTATTAACTTTTTAAGACAATATTTGAAATCAATTTAGTGTTAAAATGGTATTACTACCAATATAGATTTATAGCATAAGTTGTTAGAGAATATGAGTATTATATCAAATGAATAATATTCGTAATGTTGTTATAGGAAGTGTATTTAGATCAAGTAAAAATTATATCCAATGAACGTTATGTTCTTTGAAATTAGTTCATTTGTCATTATATGAAATGATACGCACCCATTTTTAAGTCATTCTAAGTTTAATACTTAGTGGAATTCTATTCATTTTCGAGCTGAGGCACGACTTTTGTTTATTAAGATATTTAAAATGTTCATACGTTAGTTATCATTTGTAGTTCATTTTCTGTTGTAATTATATTATCATGTCTGGGACGTGCACCCTGGTATTCCTTGTTCTTTTAGGTATTTGACATACGAATTACGAAGTCAACCTATTCCCGGTTCCTTAAAAACTACTTTTTATAATAGATGGGCTTGCTCTTGGTCACATTCTTATCCGTAGGATTAAGAAGAAGCCGATGATGGAGCGAGCTTGCCCAGAAGCAGCCTATTCACTCGGGCTTTAAAGATGTTGGGCTATATACACTCGGTAACACAGACGCCGGCAGGGAATTCTATACCTTGGTTGTACGCATTATGAATGAAAACGAATAGCGCTTGGTGCGTATGAGTGGAATATCAAAAGGGTGGTAAGTAACCTGCCGTACGTCTGGACTCCCGATACAAGAAAGGGGACGGCGGAATGAGCTCGTGTAGCTCAAAAGCACACTCTTCGAAGTACAACCTGTAAAATACCGACAAGCATGCAACTGAGCGACGGACGGTGAGCGAGACTGTGAAGCTTGGTTTTCACAACTTTATCGTCACCTATAAGTTTCCTGGCTCTGCGTTCCACTGAATCGAGCGCGGCAAGTTGATATTTTGCTTATCCGTCCCTAAGGTGGCAGCAATACTCCACGAACGACCAGACTTGTGCTTTATATAGAGTTAGAAGCTGCCTCGGCGTGAAATATCGCTTAACCTTATTTAGAACACTCAGCGTTTTGGCCGCAGTTTGAGCCTTGATTTCGATGTTGTCGCCCAAGTTGAGATTGGAGGTCAACTTCATGCCGAAGAAATCGAAGTTGTCGGTAATTGGTACATCTACACCCCGGAAAGTAGGAGCCAGGTTAAAAGGACTCCTTCCGTTAAACGAACTTCCTCTCCGCCGACCCATGCGCTAGACAGATACCTCTTTGTGACCGTGCTGTCGTCTGCATACCCAACAATTCCCGGCTTGAGCAGATCGTTATTATACACCAAGAAAAGGGTAGCAGAGAGAACGGAACCCTGAGTGACCCCGGCATCGATAGCCATGAGGTCGGAGGAACAGCCATCAATGACTACTCTGATTCACCGTTCACTTAGGAAGTCCAAAATCCAGACACGAAAATCAGCAAAGATGCCGTACGCTGGAAGCGTGCCAGACCAGATCAAAGGCTTTCGATATGTCAAGCGACACGGCAAGCGCTTCGGCATGCTTCTCGGTTGCCTCGCCCCAGCAATGAATAACGTACACCAGAAGGTCCTCCGTGGAACGGCCCCGCCGAAAGCCATATTGGCATTTGCAAGTTTCCAGGACTGAGGCCGCTCTAGTAAGAAGAGAAAGGCGGTACAGACGCGTTAGAATCGGAGACAATTCAGGCGCACAGACCCTAAGTAGTCTAGCTGGAATCCCGTCCGGGCCGCTGGCCTTATTTATTTTATTTCATAAAAATCATATAATTCAAATGACGCTGTATAAAGTGAGTAATGTAATTATCATTCTCCCTGTTACTGCAAGCTGGCAACGTCGCACGCGCAAAATATAAGGTGACTGCTAGTGCTAGAAACCACTAGAAACTTCAAGGGCTGGTCAGGTCAAGTGTTTTAAAAATAACAAAAAAGGAATTCGTGTTTTTTTTCATTTTTAATCTAACACTTAACATAATAATAATTACAGTTAAAATAGGGCCCGATCGGGGGGCCATTTCTTATCTTGTAACTCATGCTCCTGTCCCTTCGGAGAGGAGGTCTAGGAGAGGTAGGCCCTTTGGAGGCGACAATCGGCCTGCAGCGGGTGCCATTGGGCACCGATAACCTAAGCTAGGGTGGTTCGGTCACCACCCTGTTTGCGCCCATGCTCGTGGCAGGGATCGGGTGAACTCCTCACCTTCGACGCCACCCCCTCTCCCATCGGCTCGGCTATCCACTCCACTTATGGTGGTGCTTGGGATCCGTTAGCGCAAGGCCATCTCCCGCCTCGTGCTAGTAGGAGGGGAGGGGACTCGGGTCCCCAATACGAAATTGTTGCCCACCTGCGCGTTGCTCCCAATCCAGAGACTGTTTTGCTTCCTACACCCTCTGTTTGCGTTTGGGGCCTTGATGGCAGCGCTCGCCAGGCTCACGCCCGGTTGGACCCAGGGCTGGGCCCTGATTCTGTATCGCAATCTATGATTCCACACCTAAACCTTACCGCGCACAAACGTCAAACACATACGTTTTTGGGAAGATATCGTAACTTTTTATTAATATAATAATATTTTCATTTTATGCGCGTTATCGGAACCATAACATAACTTGATGCTATCGATAGTCGTTGGACTTAACTGCACCTTAAACACGCATATTTCATTTCAGTTGTAAAAGGAAAATAAATGGGGTCTTACTGCACTTTGCAGATTAACGTAGGTACTTATCGCCCAGCTGACGCGAACGGGTCAACAGACGATGGTCGGCAGGCCGGCCGTCGTTGCCCGCGCACTGTAAATAATCGTTATTTTTAATTGTTTTTGATTTCATTTTTCTTATGTTATTGCTTTAAAATAAATTTGGTACTCAAAGACTATCCAATTAAAATTCACAAAATGAATTATTTAATTAAAAATGGCAAAAACACCAATTCCTTTTTTGTCATGTTAAAAACACATTACCTGACCAGCCTTTGAAGTTTCTTGCGGTTTCTAGCAGTCCCCTTATTACCGCACGCAGCCTCTCGCCCCCCACCCCACGTGGTATTTTTCGTACGCGAACATGTTCATTCGAAGTGCATTTCAACTAGCTAGATCTGCGCCATTTTGTTGTGTTTTAGTTAAAAATAGATGATGATTAAAGATTTAAAATATAATCAACTGTGTTTTATTTGAAATCAATATTTTATCTTCAATGGTCAAGAACGAAACTAACACCGTAGATCGTTTTAAGGATAGTATTATAGACAGTATTCAATTTTTACCCGGTATTTAATAAAAATACAAGGTATAAATGGGTATAAATGGGTAAATACCCTTTTTTACCCTTCCTCCCAATTTTACCCACCCCAATTTTTCCCCACCCGCCCATCTGTACACCCGACTAAGTGTTCCATAATAAGTCGAGTAGTCTCAATGTTGCTGTTATGGGATCGGTAGACGCAGACGCAGACATGGCAATTAGAACTTTAGTCGACGTGGACCACAAGGAAAGAAAAGGAAGGATGCTGCAGACGGCAACAGAAACATCCGCCAAACGAATAAGCTAACTCCGGCTTTGGCTTTGAAATATCAGAAACATTCAAAGTCAAATTATTTATTCAATGAAAACCTTTACAGGCACTTATTGACGTCAATACTAATAATAATACAGTTAACTAACTTATAGTTAAGACTTATCAACTAATCTAACGAGCTATTATAGTCTGTGCCAGACAAATGCGCATCGCTACCCCCAGTACCACTGCACGCTGAAACAGAATCGCATCGAACCGAAATATAAGCCGTGGTCATAGAATTGTGTAAACATACGTATCCTGGTACGAGAAAAAATAGCGGGCAAGTGTCTCTCCCCTAGCGACACAAACGGCTAAAATTTATAGGTAATTTATTATTATGACATTTATTATTTAATTTAATTAAAAAACGGTTACATAACCATTTACAACAATTAAACGTATTATTCAAATTCAAATAAAATAAGGGACATTTAGCATTACATTAACATACATGCATCTTCTCGCAGAAACCGCAAACACTCAAGTAATATTACCATTGATTTTGGTAAGCGCCCTGCGAGGGCGGTTTATAGCTACGATATGGTTCGTGCTGGCATAACCGCATAAGCATGCCCTTGCGGAGGACATTTATTTATTAAATTTTATTAAAACGGTTAAATACCAATTACAATAATTAAACATATTATTCAAAATCAAATTAAATTAAATAAGGTACATTTAGCATTATATTAACATATATGCATTTTCTCGCAAAACCGCGAACACTCATGTAATAACCATTGATTTTGGTAAGCGCCCTGCGAGGGCGGGCAGATTATTGCCACGATATGGTTCGTGGCTGCCATAAGTATGTCCTTGCGGAGGACATTGATTTTGGTAAGCGCCCTGCGAGGGCAGGCAGATTATAGCCACGATATGGTTCGTGGCTGCCATAAGTATGTCCTTGCGGAGGACATTAATTTTGGTAAGCGCCCTGCGAGGGCGGTTCACATTATGCTGTGCGTGTGTCTGTCCCATGAACCAGAAGAACAGCGCGATGGTACACTATAAGAAGTTTGCCCTTGCGAAAGGTAACCGTTTGTTGTTAGTACAGGTTTTGCTTGCGAGGCATTCCCAGTACCAGATTTAATAACTGGCCAAAAAGTTTTCTAACAGGACAATTTTTTCAAATGCAACTGTAATCTGTTCAGAATTAAACAAATGTGTGTTTGAAGGTAGAATCTTATTCAAAGTAGCAAGCATTAGAGGGTCTTTTACATTTTTATGAGTACCTCTCCTCTTTTCGTATAATTTATAGTTTCAGTCTACAACCTAATCACCACTGAAAATAAGACCTTTAAGAGAGGCATCAGATGTTTGCGACCAACTAGTAAACTGCGCAGACAAGTATTAAAAATATCTTTTTAGTTTTAAAAGTTATTGGTGCACAAGATTTATCAGAATATTGGTGCTTAAGGCCTAGCTGGCTCTTTTAGTTTACTTTTAAAATCAAAATCAAATCTAGATCACTACACGGAATATTTAAATTGTTAACTGTTTTAGTCAGTATTGGTAACACCTGCGAGGTGCAACAATCGTTGTAAGATTTCCTCTAACGTCCGATAAAGCAGACACATTGTCGTTATCGTCATGAAAGGCGGGTAGGTACGATGACCATGCTTCTTTGAACGATGACGACTAACTCGAAGTCAACCTTCGCCGATGCGATCGGGATTGTTAGAAGGACTAGCTATAGCCGCTTAGCTACAATTCATTTTTCACATTATCTAATGTAAGCACTAATTATCGGTTTCTTATCTAAAATAAAAAGAAAAAGTGCCTGGAGGGTAGATACCACGTATTAAACACAAAAAACACTTTTAAAAATACTATCTTTACTCGAATGCTTTCTTATCTTAAAAGAAAAGGTGTATCTACATCTCTTGCGGGTAAAATAAAAAGTTTGATATATCAGATAAGTTTAAATTATAAATTCAGCGAACGGTAACACCGATAAGTTAAGAAACTATTCTAAGTACTCACGTGTATTGTAGAAACTCACGAGAACTGTGTTGCAGTTTAATAAAAATAATTCTATTTCTTTGTCACTTGATCACTATGTAGTGCATAAGTTACGCCGACGGGAAATTTCACGCCAATGATGAACAAATGGGCACGGGTGTGAAATCTCCTGGTTCCCCCACCGCGCCACCTGGTGACGCCACTGAGTGAGATGAGCGAGAGAGACAGCGATATACCGGAAGAAAGAGAAGGAAAATACGACGGGAAACGGATATGCCTATCTCAATATTTTATGCTTCTAATGACGGTCAAGTGTTTAATAAATGATTTGACTTTTATTTTCAATTATTTTCGCTACCTACCGCTATAAATAAGTAACAATGAAGCAATCCTATATTAAGGCGGTGTTGTCATCATCGTCATCCTATGAACGTCCTGAACGTTCCCACATGAACGACAGCACTAAGGGAGACTGGCCTATATCAGCCTACACCCTGAGCTAATACAACCGCAGTGTGCTTTACGTGCCTTCCGAAGCACGGAGGAGCTCGAGACGCTTTTAATTTGGTTACCCATCCTTTAACTCGGTAATGTGAAAGTTGTGTAACTGGCAAGATCACAACCGGGGCGGCGCGGGCGGCGACTTTTTGCATAAGTTGAACCTATAGCATTACCCTTCAAGTAACAGTAAGTACATTGCTTCGCTAGTTTGCATATTTTAAATTTGTTTTTAAGCTAACTAGCAAAACAATGTACTTGAAATGTTTTTAATTTTATTTTATTTAGGACAATAATCAATTACACAAGTAATGTGATAGGTGTTGTAGTTAGACAATTAAACTCGAAAGCCTTAGCCACTACGCCATAGATTTACTTTAGGCGATGTACTCATACAAGATGCAAACGTTTTAATCACTGTACCTAGTGGGTACTCGCATCTTAGATCAAACTGTTTAAATGTTCGCGCGGTTTGTAACATTTAGTGTTATCACTTATTTCATTACAGACGTCAAGTTGATAATATTTATGAGAAATTCTTGGCAGTAAACGTTTGCTTGTGGTCTTCAGTCTTAATTTATTTATATTATAAGCTGAAAAATGGGTTTGGTCTCATTTATATGTCATATCATATTATGGTAGGTCAGTCACTCGTCATCAAATATTTAGGTACTTATTTACAAACGTGCTTGCCTGACGAACATAAGGCGAAAAAAGCGATTCACTTCTAAAATTGTCTCAAGGAGTCTACTAGCGATGTGTAACTCAGGAGTGACAAACGCAAAAGATATAGTATCCCAGGCAAGGAGTGATTAACTCCGTATATCCCTTTAACTCCAATTATATCTTTATATCCATGTAGCTAAGATGTATTTTGGTCAAAACTCATTGCGTAGAATAGAAAGAAACAGATATGTATCCAGGTTGTAAGTAAAAAAGAGATAGAATATTTCGCCCGCGCATCCGTAGTGCGAGTTATTTAGTTATATTATACGGTAGTTTTGTTAAGGTAAATAAATCTTTCACGCAATAAGGCAGAATTTCGCTGGTAAGGAATTTGAAAATTCGATTTGTTTAAAGAATACCAAAAATACATTTTACACACACATCAGTTAACTTTCCACCGATAGTAATAATTCATTACCAGCTAAATAAATTATCGAACAAAGAGAGTAAGTACAGACGTAACAACTAGCATGAGCACAAAAAAAGAATCTAAACTATTACAAATAAAATTAATAATCTCACTTGCTTCTTAAATTGAGAATCAGAGGTGTGGAAAATATATATGGTTGTTCTAATTCTCTTTCTTGTCGTACGCATATTCAACTAAGTTAATCTTTAACTCCCTAGCTCATTTCGTTCATATCTGAGCCAGGGAGTTAAAGAGTTAAAGATATAAAAGAGTGATGTAACTCTTTGGATGTAAAAGACGTAATCACTCTTTTCTTAACAGTGAGTTATTCTGCGCATCGCTAGAGTCTACCCGAATTTCTTAGTAAAGTGACATTCAATTCACTAAAAAGGTTTGGTGATCGATGTGGTTACTAGGTACCTATTTATTAATCTTACTTATGCGTTAGATTATCATCAAACAAAAAATTACTAAGACAAGCCTGTATGTTCTATATCCCTTAGCTTTTCGATATCGATTTATCGTAGCGAATTTGATGAGCGATTTTGACGCTGTCACCGGTCGAGCGTTTGCCAGTTGACTAGGCCCTCAGCTCGTGAAAGTATTTGTCAGTTACAGCTTGATATCCAAAATAGCTTAAATAACAAGGATTGCTTAATGTCAGTATTCTTTGATGTTGCTGGAGCCTTTCACAGTGTAAATATTGATGTCCTTTGTCCTGAATTACTTCTTATTGGAATTCCAAACAAAATTGTCCACTGGGTCTATGAATTCTTAACTGAAAGGAAAGTTTATGTTAGATATAATGATAAATTACATGGGCCAAGATTTGCTTCGGTAGGAGTTTGTCAAGGAGGAATTTTGTCTCCATTAATATTCATTTTGTACATACGTCGTTTAAATTTGATCAAGGTTCGAAAGTCAAAAATCTTCAATTTGCTGCTGATTTAGTTGTGTATTTGTCTGGAAAAAATGTCAAAAATATGACACAGTGCCTTAATAAGGCATTGGAAGGATTGTGTACGTACTTTTCTTATTTAAATCTAGATATAAATGCACTTAAATCTAAACTAGTAGTATTTGGTAAAACTAGCAATTTCAGTCCTTCTGTTTATTACAATCAAGTTTCTATCACGGACCTCAGGTCCGTGGTTTCTATACCAATTTTTCATGAAGTTAAGTTTTTAGGAGTGACCTTCACTCATAATTTGGCTTGGAAAAAATATGTTGGATTGATAAGTTCTAGAGCTAACAGAGTTTTTAATATTTTGAAGACATTGTGTAGAACCTCCTGGGGAGCTGATCCAAAAATATTGTTGTTATATTATATAAATCTTTGATTCGTAGTCATTTTGAATATGGTTTTCTCTGTTTTGCTGGCGATAGAAGGTTAGTAGATATTCTTGATAAAATACAAAATAAAAGTTTAAGACTCATTACCGGGGCATTTAAAAGTACTCCAATCAATGCAATGCAAGTCGAATGTAAACTTCCTCCATTAAGTATAAGATTTTCTTACTTGAAGGAAAGGTTCCTATTAAAACTTTATAGTAAAATTAATAATCACTTGTTTTCCAATTTGAAACAATCATGTACATCATCCATTTGTAACTTGACATAAATACTCCATGGCTTGCCTCAATATGTCAATTTTCTTGAAACTCTGCAAATTCTTATGTCATCTATTCTTCCATGTTATCAAGGAGATTTTGACAGCAAATTTCCTGCAATTGACCTGATATCAATTGACCAATGATATTTATAAAAGGTCATTGCAATTGACATCATTATTGATCACAATTTATCCACTAAAGAAGATATATATACTTAGTAAATTTCATGAGTTTACTGATCATAGATTTGTGTATACTGATCGGGTCTAAAACTGTCATTTGCTATTTTTGATGAGCTATTGAATTCTGGTACTGGTTTTAAAATAAACTCAAACACAAGTGTATTCGCAGCTGAGGCTGTGGCCATACTTGCTGCCCTAAAGCACATTAGGCATACAGATCATGGATGTTGTCAATGGGTAATAGTTAGTGACAGCATGAGTGTTCTTGAAAATCTCAAAAATAATAGGTTGAATTCTAATACAAACTATTTTATATCATTTATAAAAGAATCTTGGTTGCATTTGTCTTTTCATAACATTAAGATTTTGCTCATGTGGGTCCCTTCGCATGTTGGTGTGATGGGCAACGAAAGGGTTGATTTTTTAGCTAGAACTATAACAAATTCTGATGGTGTCCCAGATTCAAGTAATTTCCTCAACATATCTGAGGGCCTAGTCAACTGGCAAACGCTCGACCGGTGACAGCTTCAAAATCGCTCATCAAATTCGCTAGGCTACATCGATATCGATAAGCTAAGGGATATAGAACATACAGGCTTGTCTTAGTATTTTTTTGTTTGATGATAATGTAACGCTTATGTAAGATTAATAAATAGGTAGTAACCACACCGATCCTTTTGAGTTTTAGTGAATTGAATGTCACTTTACTAAGAAATTCGGGTAGACTCCTTGAGACAATTTGAAAAATGAATCAATCGCTTTTTTCGCCGGAAGTTAGCCAGGCAAGCACGTTTGTAAATAAGTACTTATAATGATGACGAGTGACTTACCTACCATAATATGATATTGATATGAGACCAAACCCATTTTTCAGCTTATAATATAAATAAATTAAGACTGAAGACCACAAGCAAACGCTTGCTGCCAAGAATTTCTCAAATATTAACAACTTGACGTCCGTCTGTAATGAAATAAGTGATAACACTAAATGTTACAAACCGCGCGAACATTTAAACAGTTTGATCTTAGATGCGAGTACCCACTAGGTAGTGATTAAAACGTTTGCATCTTGTATGAGTACATCGCCTAAAGTAACTCTATGGCGTAGCAGCTAAGGCTTTCGGGTTTAGTTGTCTAACTACAACACCTATCACATTACTTTTCTAATTGATTATTGTCCTAAATAAAATAAAATAAAAAACATTCCAAGTACATGGTTTTGCTAGTTAAATTAAAACTAATTTTAAAATATGCAAACTAGCGAAGCAATGTACTTACTGTTACTTGAAAGGTAATGCTAGAGGTTTAACTAATGCAAAAAGTCCCCGCCCGCGCCGCACCGGTTTGTGATCTTGCCAGTTAGTTACGCAATTTTCACATTACCGAGCTAAAGGATGGGTAACCAAATAAAAAGCGTCTCGAGCTCCTCCGTGCTTCGGAAGGCACGTAAAGCACACTGCGGTTGTATTGGCTCAGGGCTTAAGCCTGTTATAGCCCAGTCTGCCTTAGTGCTGTCGTTCATGTGGGAACGTTCAGGACGTTCATAGGATGACGATGAAGACAACATCGCCTTAATATAGGATTGTTTCATTGTTACTTATTTATAGCGGTAGGTACCGAAAATAATTGAAATTAAAAGTCAAAATGACATGATCGTGGTCTCTACGCGACAAGTTAAAATATTTATTTATTTTACATTATTTATTTTACTGCCATTCATTATGAGTTGGTTGATAATGTTTCGAAATAAAACATAGGATTATTTATATGTTTACCAAAAATAATTTTAAAACAATTAATTTTATATAATTACCCTAGTATGTTGATAATGAATCAAGTACAACTTTAAGCCATGTTTAATGCAGTTTCATTGTTGGATACGACATGTGGTACACATCCCTTCTTTATTGTGAGCCTGATGCAGCATTAAATATTGGTGTTATTATGATTAACCATGCTTTTTGAAGGTATCCAGAATCTCCTAAGAAATTGGAACAATATACTTACTTATAGAAAATTGTCATAAGTACATAAAAAGTTAGTAGGTAGGTAGTATATATTTACCAAAAATAATTTAAAAACAATTAATTTTATTTATTTATTTTATATTCACAAGTGAATCGACAGTTCTATAAAAAGTATAACACTGAAAATGTGAAACAGCAAACCATTTACAGATTCACACAAATAAAAATGTGATAGTAACATTACAAACTCAAGCAACAATTACAATCGATTACTTCACAATCGCCAAATTGATAATAACTAAACTATTACAGAGTATGCTAGATATGGAACTTAATTTGTATTATATGTATAACAAGCCACCTTATGTTAAGCCACCTATTTAAAGAAAAAACAATATTATAACAAACACAATAGAACCCACCAGATTTAATAATCGGATAATAATAATGCAAGTTTATACATATAATTACCTTTGTATGCTGATAATGAATCAAGTACAACTTCAATAGCTTAATGTTATGACTAAGTAGTAGAAATTGATATAAGTAGGTACTTAAACATTTTCTATAGGTACCTACTGCAAGTAAAATTAAATATCAAGTAAAAAATAACATTAATGTTGTATTTCTTAATATATTCTTATTTCCTTACCTAACTCTCTCAAAGTCAAAGTTTATTAAATATGAGGCTTCACTTTCTCTTATTGACATTAAAACTATATGTGTATAAAAATAAATGCCAATTGTGTGTTTATGAAGGTACTGTTTTTTAGTAGTACCTACCTAAGTAAATCTTTTTAATAAAGTACAATAAACTTAGAACTAAATTAACTTTATACTTAATTTTTCCCCATCATATAAACCAAATCACTATTTTATGGGTTAAATATATTTATGGCACACTGTTCCTTTTCTTAAAATAAAAATGTTGTCAACGAAGGTATTGTTTTCTTGTACATAAGTAAATCTTTTTAAATAAAGCACAATAAACTTAGAAATAAATTAACTATATTTATGGCACAGACTGCTCCTTTTTGTAGAATAAAAACGTTGACAACATTAGAGCTCCACAAAAAAAAATCATAAAAATAACTAAATTCAACGATGCCAAAGCCATGTTCAATGCAGTTTCATTGTTGGATATGACATGTGGTACACACCCCTCCTTTCTTGTGAGTCTGATGCAGCATTAAATATTGTTGTTATTATCATTAACCATGCTTTTTGAAGGTATCCAGAATCTCCTAAGAAATTAGAACAATATACTTACTTATAGAAAATTGTCATAGATAAAAAGTTAGTAGGTAAGTACCTATGTATTATACAAAATTGCTTGATATTGTTTTTTACCAAATAACCATGTTTGTTCACCATTCTGAGGAAGTCCATCCTCCAAATTATGAGGTAACATTTAAGATTTTTGAATCGTCGTCTCAAATCTGCAAAACCACATAAAATAGTTTTATCTTTATGTCAATACTCTTTATTCTAGCAATTTTAACAAAACTGACATTTCCTGGTAAATCCCAATATAATAATAGGCATAATACTTACCTTTATTATGTGAGTAATAATTTATTTATTAAAACTTACTGTTTGAACGTAAGGACTGATATCTTTTCCTATTAAGAAAGATGCTTGTCTGTATAAGATTTATAGGGTATAGTCAATAGGTACACCTTACTACACTTAGAGCCTTGGTTTAATACTCTAAGCTACCTGGCAAATGAAATCTTCATTGGAACCTGTAAAACAAATAGGCAATCTAAGTTATAAATTGATAAATGGACATTATGGATAGGTTACATTTAATATTTATACAAAAAGTCCCTTACTGTTGTGTTATTCTTGACCTTTCTTGTCATGATTAAAGGTACTTAGGTGGATTTATTTGGCCCAAATGTTTGTATGGTTTGAGAGCCCCTACAAATTGTTATGCAGCGACTTGCTCTTCGTTGCGGAAAATGTTGCATGACACACATTTATTTGGTCACTCACATCGCAACAACTATATCAGCACGCAATTCCCGGCAGACCTTAACTAAATATTTGAAAGTTCGTAAACGAGAACTCCGAGAACTATTCACAAGTACAACAAACTCGATTTCGTTAATTTGCTCCAAGTAACGTAGGGAAACATTTCTTCCTTAGCGCCTGAGCACTTGATTATCGCAGTCCACAATAGCCCTAAAAAGAGCATTTTAAACAAAACTTTCAACACAACACAACTATTCCTTCATCAGCTGATCAAACAATCGCCATTTAGTGTGAATTTTTATCTTCAATGTTTGAGTGATCGCTAGATTAGCGATTCTTGGCTTGTCAAACTGTCAATTAGGTCTATTTTAGCGTAAATTTTACGTCGTAGGTAACTTTTGCTTATGTCAATCCCATACATTCGGTTTATCGTAGCGAAGATTTCGTAGCGTTTAATTTGTTTGCCAATTGACTAGGCCCTCTGTTCCTTGTACAGACATAGTTCCTTTGTTGAAAAAAAGGTCCACTGATATATGGAAAAGGCACTGGAATCATACAGTCCAAATTGAAAATAAAGGTATGTGGTATGCAGTATACACTATTCCCATAGGAACCATGCCTTGGTTCTGTAAAACCAATACTTACATAAACAGGAAGTTTTACTCCTCCATATTAAGGCTTTGTTTTGGTCATTGTCGACTAAATTATCATTTATCTCGTGTGAAAATTGTGCACATCACAGTCCTCTTTGTGATCATTGTAACTCTCAAGCAGAGCAATCTCTTGCACACATTTTCTTTGAGTGCTCATCTTTTGGCATCCAGCGCCTTGTGCTGATGGATGAGCTAATTGAAATTTATGGTAGCCCTGATTTGGTACCTACCGCGCTCCATTCAGCCTCTTCTTGTAAATAGCTCGACGTATTTACCTTTGTATAATTTTATTAATAATACAGTAGGACAAATTTAACTCATGGTGTCTTGTACATAATATGTATATTATTTAAATATCATTTCATTGACTTTCTTAAATATAATTTGTATTTTAAATGATAGGAATTAATTAATTTAGGTTAGATAAGTTATTCTGAGGGCCTAGTCAATTGGCAAACAAATTAAACGCTACGAAATCTTCGCTACGATAAACCGAATGTATGGGATTGACATAAGCAAAAGTTACCTACGACGTAAAATTTACGCTAAAATAGACCTAATTGACAGTTTGACAAGCCAAGAATCGCTAATCTAGCGATCACTCAAACATTGAAGATAAAAATTCACACTAAATGGCGATTGTTTGATCAGCTGATGAAGGAATAGTTGTGTTGTGTTGAAAGTTTTGTTTAAAATGCTCTTTTTAGGGCTATTGTGGACTGCGATAATCAAGTGCTCAGGCGCTAAGGAAGAAATGTTTCCCTACGTTACTTGGAGCAAATTAACGAAATCGAGTTTGTTGTACTTGTGAATAGTTCTCGGAGTTCTCGTTTACGAACTTTCAAATATTCTAACTAAGGTCTGCCAGGAATTGCGTGCTGATATAGTTGTTGCGATGTGAGTGACCAAATAAATGTGTGTCATGCAACATTTTCCGCAACGAAGAGCAAGTCGCTGCATAACAATTTGTAGGGGCTCTCAAACCATACAAACATTTGGGTCAAATAAATCCACCTAAGTACCTTTAATCATGACAAGAAAGGTCAAGAATAAGACAACAGTAAGGGACTTTTTGTATTAATATTAAATGTAACCTATCCATAATGTCCATTTATCAATTTATAACTTAGATTGCCTATTTGTTTTACAGGTTCCAATGAAGATTTAATTTTCCAGGTAGCTTAGAGTATTAAACCAAGGCTCTAAGTGTAGTAAGGTGTACCTATTGACTATACCCTATAAATCTTATACAGACAAGCATCTTTCTTAATAGGAAAAGATATCAGTCCTTACGTTCAAACAGTAAGTTTTAATAAATAAATTATTACTCACATAATAAAGGTAAGTATTATGCCTATTATTATATTGGGATTTACCAGGAAATGTCAGTTTTGTTAAAATTGCTAGAATAAAGAGTATTGACATAAAGATAAAACTATTTTATGTGGTTTTGCAGATTTGAGACGACGATTCAAAAATCTTAAATGTTACCTCATAATTTGGAGGATGGACTTCCTCAGAATGGTGAACAAACATGGTTATTTGGTAAAAAACAATATCAAGCAATTTTGTATAATACATAGGTACTTACCTACTAACTTTTTATCTATGACAATTTTCTATAAGTAAGTAGGTACAAGTGCGACATAAAAGAGTAGAAATTAAATGAGGGCGCTGTTGTCGTTAACATAGCAACCCTGATAGGTCGAGCAAATTGGTCTTGATTGATAGTTGTTTTTATTTAATATGTTCATATAATTGGAAAACATCACTTACACATTGCTCTGATATAAAGGAAGTAGCTAAGGCACTTGTGTTGTAGAAATCAGAAACAACGACGGTACCACAACACCCAGATCCGAGACAATATAGAAAAGTTGGTTTTCTACATTAACCCAACCGGGAATCGAACCCAGGACCTCAGAGATGGCGACGCCAAGTCCGGTAAAAAGATTTACTTATGTACAAAAAAACAGTACCTTAGTTGACAACATTTTTATTTTAAGAAAAGGAACAGTGTGCCATAAATATATTTAACCCATAAAATAGTGATTTGGTTTATATGATAGGGAAAAATTAAGTATAAAGTTAATTTAGTTCTAAGTTTATTGTACTTTATTAAAAAGATTTACTTAGGTAGGTACTAAAAAACAGTACCTTCTTATACACACAATTGGCATTTATTTTTATACACATATAGTTTTAATGTCAATAAGAGAAAGTGAAGCCTCATATTTAATAAACTTTGACTTTGAGAGAGTTAGGTAAGGAAATAAGAATATATTAAGAAATACAACATTAATGTTATTTTTTACTTGATATTTAATTTTACTTGCAGTAGGTACCTATAGAAAATGTTTAAGTACCTACTTATATCAATTTCTACTAGTCATAACATTAAGCTATTGAATTTGAACTTGATTCATTATCAACATACAAAGGTAATTATATGTATAAACTTGCATTATTATTAAATCTGTTGGGTTCTATTGTGTTTGTTATAATATTGTTTTTTCTTTAAATAGGTGGCTTAACATAAGGTGGCTTGTTATACATATAATACAAATTAAGTTCCATATCTAGCATACTCTGTAATAGTTAAGTTATTATCAATTTGGCGATTGTGAAGTAATCGATTGTAATTGTTGCTTGAGTTTGTAATGTTACTATCAAATTTTTATTTGTGTGAATCTGTAAATGGTTTGCTGTTTCACATTTTCAGTGTTATACTTTTTATAGAACTGTCGATTCACCTGTGAATATAAAATAAATAAATAAAATTAATTGTTTTTAAATTATTTTTGGTAAATATATACTACCTACTGACTTTTTATGTATGACAATTTTCTATAAGTAAGTATATTGTTCCAATTTCTTAGGAGATTCTGGATACCTTCAAAAAGCATGGTTAATCATAAAAACACCAATATTTAATGCTGCATCAGGCTCACAATAAAGAAGGGATGTGTACCACATGTCGTATCCAACAATGAAACTGCATTAAACATGGCTTAAAGTTGTACTTGATTCATTATCAACATACTAGGGTAATTATATAAAACTAATTGTTTTAAAATTATTTTTGGTAAACATATAAATAATCCTATGTTTTATTTCGAAACATTATCAACCAACTCATAATGAATGGCAGTGAAATAAATAATGTAAAATAAATAAATATTTTAACTTGTCGCGTAGAGACCACGATCATGTCATTGTGTCTGTGAAGGCGTATTTTTAATAAATGATTTGACTTTTAATTTTAATTATTTTCGGTACCTACCGCTATAAATAAGTAACAATGAAACAATCCTATATTAAGGCGATGTTGTCTTCATCGTTATCCTATGAACGTCCTGAACGTTCCCACATGAACGACAGCACTAAGGCAGACTGGGCTATAACAGGCTTAAGCCCTGAGCCAATACAATCGCAGTGTGCTTTACGTGCCTTCCGAAGCACGGAGGAGCTCGAGACGCTTTTTATTTGGTTACCCATCCTTTAGCTCGGTAATGTGAAAGTTGCGTAACTAACTGGCAAGATCACAAACCGGTGCGGCGCGGGCGGGGACTTTTTGCATTAGTTGAACCTCTAGCATTACCTTTCAAGTAACAGTAAGTACATTGCTTCGCTAGTTTGCATATTTTAAAATTAGTTTTAATTTAACTAGCAAAACCATGTACTTGGAATGTTTTTTATTTTATTTTATTTAGGACAGTAATCAATTAGAAAAGTAATGTGATAGTCGTTGTAGTTAGACAACTAAACCCGAAAGCCTTAGCCGCTACGCCATAGAGTTACTTTAGGCGATGTACTCATACAAGATGCAAACGTTTTAATCACTACCTAGTGGGTACTCGCATCTAAGATCAAACTGTTTAAATGTTCGCGCGGTTTGTAACATTTAGTGTTATCTTATTTCATTACAGACGGACGTAAAGTTGTTAATATTTGAGAAATTCTTGGCAGCAAGCGTTTGCTTGTGGTCTTCAGTCTTAATTTATTTATATTATAAGCTGAAAAATGGTTTGGTCTCATATCAATATCATATTATGGTGGGTAAGTCACTCGTCCTCATTATAAGTACTTATTTACAAACGTGCTCGCCTGGCGAACTTCCGGCGAAAAAAGCGATTGATTCATTTTTCAAATTGTCTCAAGGAGTCTACCCGAATTTCTTAGTAAAGTGACATTCAATTCACTAAAACTCAAAAGGATCCGTGTGGTTACTACCTATTTATTAATCTTACATAAGCGTTACATTATCATCAAACAAAAAAATACTAAGACAAGCCTGTATGTTCTATATCCCTTAGCTTATCGATATCGATGTAGCCTAGCGAATTTGATGAGCGATTTTGACGCTGTCACCGGTCGAGCGTTTGCCAGTTGACTAGGCCCTTCTGATAACGTTATCAGTTTGCTTCCCGGTCAGTTGGGATTTAAAAAAGAAAAGGACTTGACACTCGGCTTTTACAAAAAAAAAACTTATACCTACATTGAATGAAAATTACTGGACTTGACCCAAGATATTGTGGATTAACAAATAAACATGGATTATATGAAAATAAACTGAAGACTTTAACGGATTAAACTTTACATGAAAAATAAGAAACTGATGAATTTACCTGGATTTGATTACATAAGGATAAATACTAATGACTTAAACTGGAATTACTTACCTAAGGAAAAATATAAAACGAATGAATTTTATTGGATTTCTCTTTAATATGGATTTACATACTGATGAGTTGAACTCACAGACATTCTATTATATGTCTGTGGTTGAACTGGATCTACACTACTCAAGAAAAATGCTGACTGATGACTAGGCAGCATGGTCTCAGACCTTAGCCTGTTCCGCCAGAAACTAATTAAAAAAAATGAGTTTATTTGGCTAGAACTAGGGATGTCGTAAATGAAAAAAAATATCGATATATCGATACATCGATATTTTGAAAATATCAATATCGGCCACGATAAATCGCGAAAAAAATATCGATATATCGATATATCGGTCAAATTTTTCACCGACTTTAAAAAACGGAGAACCACCTGCTTTTTCATAAAATCGGTTAAAAAATAATTTAGGTGAGCCTAGCCCAGTAATAAAAACAGATTTTTTATTTTAAATTATTGTTTTAACCGGTTTACAGTTCCGCAGCCCATATGGGCCATAACAATTGATTAACCTATTGTTATATTTTTAGGACAGTGAACCTGTTAATCATGTCGCCCTCTAAGCCGGCTCCTGTTGTTAGGAACCGCCATATTTACGGTAAAAGCCACTCTCTCTGACGGCACGGAGGAAGCCGTAGGTGTTAAATATTTCCGTTGTGTATACGTAGCACACATGCACACATGACATGAAGTTGATTGAAGCAACGTACTGACAGTGAGAGTTACACACTCACTACCACAGATTACATTAATGGAATTCAGCAACAATAAGATTTTTTTACATTTTTACGGCTTTGAATTCTAACGAATTAAAAAGTTAGATCGTGATGCGATGATAATAAATAAAAAATATCGATTTTGATACGAATTTCGATACTAGTTCTTTTGTATCGATGTATCGATATATCGAAATAAAAAATATCGCCTAAAAATGTCGATATATTGAACAAAAAATATCGATATATCGATGTATCGATATTTTTTCAACAAGCCTAGCTAGAACCATAAAACTAACGTCTAATAAATAATTACAAAAAGTAATTTGTAGTATGTTAGGTGATGGATTATGAAAATAATATTGTTTAAATGTAGTCAAATACATTCATTCATACGCTTTTACAAAGTCACGCCCTCGTCACGCCACGCACGTCGTCGTTTTCGATGACACCTCTCACTGTCAGTGACCTGACCTGTCTGTCACATCACAAGTATCACAAAACAAAAGCTCACTGAAACTTACATCCTCTTAGGCTCACTCAAAGAGGAAATTCACTGCACTGAGCAAAACAAGCTTCTATATTTTGTTGATTCAATTCAAACAGCGGCTTCTTGTTCAATATTAGGTACATTGAAAGCTTAAAAATAAGTATGTCTAGTTCTAGTAGTAGTGAAGAACTAAATTTACAGTCTACACCGCCGGAAAAAGCACAAAATGTTATTGACAGCCTATTATCATCTAAGTCCAAAGAAAAATATATGTTGGCTTACCAAAGATTTATAAACTGGAAAAACAACAAAAACATGCAGTCATTTTCAGAAAATGTGTTTATGGCCTACTTCAACGAACTGGCAAAAAAGTACAAGCCTACTTCGCTGTGGTGCATTTACTCCATGTTAAAAAGTACTGTCTGGACCGAAAATGGCATAGAAATTAAAACATTCTCTAAATTAACTACCTATTTAAAGAGATGCTCAGATGGTTATAACAGAAAGAAATCGAGTTCCAAAGTGTTATTGCCAAATGACATTGATACTTTTTTAAAGGAAGCTCCGGATAACCGTTATCTGGCAACAAAGGTCGGTTGATCCAGATCTTTATACCATAATTACTTTAATACGCTCCGTGTATGCGTAAAATCATAATAAACTTTTCTTTTTTTTCTTTTCAGGTTGCTTTAATATTTGGTATTACTGGTGCATGTAAAAGTCACGAATTGAGCAACATTACTACAAATGATATAGAGAATCACGGCCAGATGCTTCTAGTTAAACTCACTAACACTAAAAATAAAATCCCGCGAACATTTATTATTCATGGCCCATTTTATGAAATAGTAAAAAAATATGAAAGTCTACGTTCTACAAAAGCGAAAACTGACCGCTTCTTTCAAAACTTTCAACATGGAAAATGTACAAGTCAGCCTATTGGTGTGAACAAATTTGGTTCAATGCCTAAAGAAATCGCCAAGTTTTTAGGCTTACCAGAGGCTGCCTCTTACACCGGACACAGTTTTAGAAGAACTTCAGCTACATTGCTGGCTGATTCAGGAGCTGGTATATTGAATTTAAAGCACCATGGGGGATTGCGATCTAATACTGTCGCCGAATCTTATGTCAAAGACTCTATTCAAAACAAGACCAACACATGTGACAAGATAACACAAACAATTGATTTGGAGCCACAATTTAAGAAGTTCTGCCCTGAACCGTGTCCCTCCACATCTTATACCAATAATGATTCGGTATATCCTACTTTTACTAATGAGATATCACAACGTCCTTCCGCCTCCTACTCGTATGAGAATGATCCATTATCTCCAACATTTACCGTAACTCAAGATCAAAACAATGACATAGTTAATAATATTATAACACAAACTGTACAAATGCCAGCAAAACCGATTGCATATCATTTTAATAATTGTACATTTAATAATTGTTTTAAAAATGAAAATTTGGATTAAGTAACAAAATAAAACCACAATTTTATTTATTTTATCTCACAAGTGTGTTGAAAAACGTCGTATATAACGCGTGTCCATTAGTAATTACAATCGGCTCGGGCTCATAAACCGCCTCGATTGTAATGACCAACATTGCACACTTGTATCTTAGTGTACTATTACAAGATAGGCAGGAATGCAGACATGTCCCAGCCTCATACGAATAATGCTCGATGAAGCACTTTTACTAAGTTTGCAAGTCCACTGAATTATGTTGGCTTGAGTCATCAACAGTGTTTTTGTTATCATTAATCGATTCTTTATAGGAAGCAACATTGGTCGGTAATGAAACTATATTACATTGAACTAATGAACTTATTAAAGTCAATATTAAATCTTTTATAGGTAAATCTAAAAGAGAATTTTGTCTATTATTCATCCTGCCAATAGCTGGCAGGTGGATAGAAATCTTTTATAAGCTTGGCTCTGAGTGAGCTCTTTGGTCGTAACCTTTACTATTAGGAAGGTCTTTGAGGACCTTTAGGTTTAGTTGTATCTTAGTTCTAGAACACAAACTGTCGGTGTTAATGGAACTAAGTCATCCGATTCTCATGTAAAAATGGGAGTTTCACAAGGGTCAATTCTTGGCCCTTTCTTATTTATGATATTATATATCAATGACTTGACATTCTTTGTAGAAAACTTCTGTGATATTGTATTGTTTGCAGATTTACTCATTTTTAATGTGACTAGGTGTAAGAATAATTATGAGATGTAAACATGCTCTCTCAGAGGTACTCAGTTGGTTTACTGCTAATAATTTACAGCTAAACGCTAAAAAAACGAAATGTATTAAATTTACAATACCTACCAAATGTCAAGACTGAACAAACCGATGTTAGAATGAACCCTTCGGAGTATAATGTACAAAAGACAAAATGTGCACTAAACGCAAATTGTACAATACTCAGAATGTGCAAAACTTAAAATGTGCACTGTAAAGCTTTATTCACGGCGACGCCCCTGCCAATGCCTTTTTATCTACGTATGTATAATACCTATGCAGTGATACTAGTCACGCTCTAAATAATATCAACGTGCGCTTACATGTACATTTTGCATGTAGTGCACATGATGAGGTTAAAACTATATTTATTTTACAGAAACGAGCATTAAGAACCATTTAAAGACTGGGATCACGAACTTTAGAAATATTTTTAAGGATGTTGGTGTTCTTACTGTTGCATCTCAATATATTTATAATTGTAAGTATAGTTTTTGTGCGTTGCAAACACGGCGATGTACACAATTTCAATAAATACTAGAAGTACCTAAGTCAAACCTAGTAATGCCACTGTTTAGGTTACACAGGGTTCTCGGCTCATTCTTGGGGAAAGGTATACACTATTATAATAAAATACCAAGTACCGGGCCCTGATTCTGTATCGCAATCAATAGATTCCACACCTAAACCGTACCGCGCACAAACGTCAAACGCATACGTTTTTGGGAAGATATCGTAACTTTTTATGGAATTAACGTGGTTTTGAAACAAGTAATCGTTACAGAATAAGGGCCCTGTACTAGATTTACTTTTAGAAAAGTTTAATAACCATGTAAAATCTTGTTTACATAAGAAAGGTTATTATATAGTACTTAAAGGAATATTTAGAAGACAAAACAGCTGCAGCGATATATATACGTTCCTGAATGTAATAAAATATTCACATTAAGTATATTTTCTTAGTCCATTTTCTTTACTTACTTATATCTAATAAATTTTACGCTGGCTTTAGCAGCAGTGTCTTACAGACAATAGGTACCTACTCATTGCGTGTAACGTTGTCTACATTGAGCTATATGTTGTATATGTTTTCTTGATTTCGTTGGAGTCGAGTGTATCATGCATGTCATGCCACTCATGCTCTCTCAAAGCAGCTCAAAGTGGACAGAGTACTTTTTTATAATACTCAAAGTGTCTCTGCGGGGTGGTGGCATGTACGTCGGGTCGTTACGTTCCCTAAAACATGGTTGAGCGAAGCGATGGCTGATTCACATGTCATACTCGTGAACGGGTGCCACCTGTGGAGGCTGGTCTGCTCTTGCAATCATATTTTTATTGGTAGTATTTAGTAGTCTTTCTTTCTCTTTTTTTTGAAAGATACTGTAAGACGTTCGTTTGATTTATTTTAAATTGAGGAATACCTACCTGTAAATTTTATTAGATATTCTTTTGTATGTTATTGTGTTGTCTTGTAATCGTACTAAATGTTTATTTATCTTGTGATAAAAAATGTCCTTTTATGATAGGGAGGGCATTTTCCAATTTGTATTGACGCTGTAAAAGAAAGGGAGAAAATAAATGCCCTTGCTGAGTTTCTTGCCGGTTCTTCTCAGTACAAGGCTCCCGCTCTATAGTTAGACTTACGAACCGATGGCATAGTGACATTCATAAGTGCTCAATTATTGTAGCCTAAATTGAATAAATAATTTTGAGTTTGGAAGAAAAATAGTTTTCTTAGATGAAGTGCTAATTAGAATCACTTTAGATATATTTTCATGGATGATTTGTGATTTGTTAAGTTGAACAGTTGAAGATAAGACATCTAAAAATCTATATCTGTGCATCTGAATAAAGTTTACTTACTGGAGGATGAAGTTTTATTGCCTCTGCATAAGACAAACAGTTTTTGGCCATCGATTCTTTAATAGAGAGATTCGAGGCAAAACCTCGAAAATTCAGGGCATTTCTTACTTGTGGCAATATGTGATCCTAAACATACAACAATACAAAGAATCCTTGTCTAATTCACATCCATCGCCTGCGTGACTTTCACCACATTTAAAACATCTCGGAGTAGACCTACATTGGCTTCTTATCTGCAGCAATTAAAACACTGTGTAGGTAGTGGGGTAAATATATAAATCAACAGGCAGAGAATTATAACACATGAAAACACGCTTTTATCAAATGTTAAAACTACTGTTTCAATAGGTAGGTACCAATAAATTCCGCTTTACCATTTACTATAGTATTCTTTTTCAAGCGCCTCACCTTTAAAATGTTTCCACAACCCACAGGCTTTGACTTTAAAATATAATCAAAGAACACAGGCTTTGATTATACTTACATGTCATAGTCAAAGCCCACGTACGGATATATTAGGTCCTTACTTAATAATATGTGTCGGGAACCGACGTTGACCTTAGTTCCCCGGCTTGAAAGGCGCATAGCAGCGCCTACTCAGTTGCGTTCGAGCCTTTACCAGACGCGCGCGTACTTTTCGGCTGACTGGGCGGTAGTCTTGTTGGTAGGTGCTTAGCGCTCCCGTATGTTCCCGGTTAGTTCCTTGAGTCGTTACGTCAGGTGACTAAGTGACTAGTGAGCAGTCGCGCTGGCCCATTTGGACTCCGCGGTCGTTTGTAGTGTCGTGAGAGACATTCCGCGTTTGTAGTGAAGTAGTGAAGTGCCGCCATTTTGAAAGACGCGATTAAGCCGTTGGACGCCGCGGTAGTTTTGTCGTG
The DNA here is from genome assembly GCA_963921215.1 of Scoparia ambigualis. Lineage (NCBI taxonomy): Eukaryota > Metazoa > Arthropoda > Insecta > Lepidoptera > Crambidae > Scoparia > Scoparia ambigualis. The sequence goes on from OY992503.1 coordinate 19,285,974, forward strand.
TGAGCAACTCCGCGTTTTGTGCGAGTTAGGCGTAACTCAGGTGGTTCTTGGCGGCCTGTAATAGGGCCCCCTGTACTTATCGTGTAAGTGCCAGCCAGTGTTCCTTCTAACTGAATAGCCTTTGGACGGGCCATCACCGACGCACCGGGTCTTCATAGAGAGAGAGCGCTCTCTCTTCTCCGCCCTCCTGAGAATGCTGTTGGACCACTGGCAGTAAGTGACAATATTGATATTAAAACTAGATTAAGACTAGGCGAGGCCACTTAAACGTGCCATCCTAGACGCCGTGTTTCGCGGTATAAAGACTTCCACTCCCTGCTGTGGTTGGTTTGAACAGGGCAAGGGATTTTGCTGCCTTGCCTGCGGCTGGTGGTGGAAGCCAACATCTGGTAGCTTCAGAGCGTTATTCGGTTCGATTCTCGGTTAGTTTTTTAGACCATTTGGTCGCAGAGTCCAGTTCGTTATCTACGGTAGATAAGATCGCGGCTCGATTTATACATATCTCTGCTTTGAGACACGCTTTGTTAGTCAGAGAGTACTACGTGTCATTCGTTATGATTTATTGTAGAATCATTCGTTACAATTAAAAGAGTCAATTGGTCACGGATAGCACGTTTGGGATTTGCCTATAAAATATTATAAAAAACTTAACCTAGGTTGCCACCGGCAGCAGGGATAGACCCAAGCTATCGGTGGTTAGGGCTGCAGAGTGAGGAACCTCCTGACAATATGTGCCGTGTTAAGGAGTACTGCCTTCTGTATCTGACCCTTGACCCAACCTTTTAGCGAGACCTCTCTAGATGTTGATCGAGGCTTTTAGCTATAAGGCCGTGTGCCGAAACGACTATCGGTACAATAATGGTTGAATCCACATCCCACATGGCGGTAACCTCGTGAGATAAGTCAAGGTACTTACTGAGCTTGTCCTTCTCGGCTTTCACGAGGTTCTCGTCATGAGGTAGGTACGGTGATATCAACCAATATTGCTCGGCGCTGAGATCGGTCGATCACCACGATATCAGGCTTATTGGCAACAATAGTCCTGTCCGTGATGATAGAGCGATCACAGTAAAGCGTTGCATGACCATTTTCGAGAACTGGCGTAGGTGCGTACTTATAGTACGGCACCTCTGATTCAACAAGGCCATATTGAAGAGCAAGTTGCTGGTGAATTATTCTGGCTACCTGGTTGTGTCTGTGCAAATACTCTCCGTTAGCAAGATGAGAACAACCGGAAATAATATGTGATTCTCCTGGACGACGGCATGCCCGACAGATGTCGACCGTACCGTCCCTCATAATATATTTCCGGTAGTTATTCGTCTTGAAAACTTCATCTTCAATAGCACAGACAAAGCCTTCGGTTTCGATCGAGAGTGCTTAGCACCACTGGTTTGCGCCAGTTTTCTGTTGCCAAGGAGAGCGGCGTGTCTATCAACTTCCACGACATCCAAATGCATCCCGCACTCACTGTTAAGGAAATAATCCCTGAGACTGCACACCTCACGGTTATGTAGGTCCTTGGCATTTCAAAAGCCGCGACCCCCACATCTCCGCGAGATGTACAGCCTCAAAACAGATGAGCGCGGGTGTAGTATTCTGGAAGTCGTGAGCATTTGACGGACTCTTCTATCCAAGGCATCCAATTCGGTCTGAGTCCATCTTAGTATGCCAAAGGAGTATGTGAGCAGAGGCATAACCCAGCCATTAAAAGCACGCGTCTTATTGCCACCCGATAAAAGACTGTTAAGTACTTTTCTCAGGCGGCAAAAGAATCGCTCCCGTAATGACTGTTTTATGTCCCCATTCTCAACACCCAAAGACTGTGACATACCAAGAAATTTATATGTTTCAACTTCGGAGAGAGATTTGAAGTTTATCGTTTCGGAGAGTTGTAAATTGGTTGAACTACTCTCCCACGTTGTACCCAAATTTAACGTTCATAATCCCCAATTAGACCCTAAAGATAAAAAAAACAATTAAAAAAAAACTTTCTTACAATCCCACCAATTATCTAGCCCAATAGAAGTTTCGAAGAAACTCGTTAAATGGTTACTAGACGACTGATAAACATACTTAAAATACTCAAATACATACTTATCCAACAAACATTTTTGTGGTTGAATAAACGTTTTGATTATAACTTTATGTTTTATAATGTAGTCGTGTAGACGTCGTCATTACGTTTACTCATTAGGCCCATCTTATTCAACTTAATGTCATAAGAAAATCGAATAACAGTCATATAAACGCCATATAAAAATATATTTTTGGTCGCTTAGTCGGCGTATAGATGTTGTCGATATAACTAATAGTTGAGTAACGTTAGCTGCTGCAATGTGTACTCGACTTCATGACGAGTAATTGTTCATTTATCGACATCTTACCAACGTGTTACCGTCGTGTAAATATATCATAATTTTAGGTCACAAGTGGTGTTTTATTAAAAAAAACACAATCTTAACTATTTTACACTCTTTATGATTTTTGAAAGACGAAACAATAATTAATAATCAAAAGACACAAAAATAAAATAACAACAGAAATGAATATCACCAAAATAGAGATGTCCTGACAGCGACGTTGTGCCCGATGCGATCGCCTCGCGCGCCCCAACAAAAGTGATCAGCGCGTGCCAGTGCTCTTGCTTTATAGCCGATCGAGGAGGTGAGGGTGACGTGGTAGGGATGGCCGCTTACACGGCCTCTCCTGACGAAGAGTCGTCCTCGACGCGTGCTTCTCTCGTGGTGCCACTGGAACCAGCAGCATTAGATGTCGAAGGTCCAGCTTCGGGGTCCAAGGAAGGCATGGATGATCCGACCTCAGTCCTTGCTGATGTCTCGATAAGTTCGTCGGTGTCTTCAGTTTCATCGTCTAGAAGAAAGAAAAAACAAGAAAAAAGAAACTATTTGTTATAAAAGAAGTATGTTGCACATTCGCTTTTACACTTATTTCTTTTAGACAACATTCAATCAATTCATCCTTCATCTAACAAACGCATCCATAAGTCACACATCGTTAACTTCACACTCAGAAAGCCAAGAGACTAAAGTGTCTCTTCGTGTTGATGTTGTCCTGCGACATAACGTAACTCGTGACTAAAGCATCCGCCTGATAGCACACGTATAAGGCATGGCGACTTGGTTAACATACCAACGCCAAGGCGACTTGACAAAAAACGCCAACGCCAGTGCGACTTGACAAATGAATGCCAACGCTACAGCGACTTGACATATTAATGTCAACGCCAGGACGACTTGACGACGGACGCCAACGTCCATATCCGACAAGCGATTAACGCTACGGAGCTTCATACATTCATCTCTAAGCACACGTAACCCTTTTCGTCCCGATTATAGCGCTGTAGGTTAGGTTCTGTTGAATTTTAATTTAACATGTCAGATCGGATGACAGTTACTAAAAGTAATGAATAACAGTTGAATCGTGAAGAAAAGGGTTCGACAGTGATAGTGAGTATGAACCAATTCCAAAACCTTCGAACCAACGTTCGAAGAACGCCGCGCATGTCTCCGGGCACCACTCTTCTCGCCACGGCACCATGTGTTGTGCTGCAGCCTGCGTGGTTTTGCCATAACTGCCACTGAGCAGTCTCAGCTCATAGCGTCCACTTGGCAAAATTTTGGTCACCTTATATGGACCGCGCATGCCAGGATCGAGTTTCCCTGTAGACTGTGAAAATTTGATCACGAAAACAAGGTCGTTAATATTAAACTTTCGAGGTGGGTGACGCTGCCGATTCTGCCGTTCATCTTGATCAACTTGGTTCCGTCTGAGCAACCGACGAGCCCGGTCTCTGGTTATTTCTCGCAGTGCCTCTCGGTTGGGCGTAGAGTCTTCTGCTGCAATATCGCGTACTAGTGCACGAATGACAGGGGTGGTGGCGCTTGTACCAATGAGCAGGTTAAGAGGAGATGTTTGTGTGGTCTTTTGCTTCGTGACGTTCAGTATAAGTTGTAGCTTCCACAGAGTATCAGACCACGACGCATTTCTATGATTTGTTTCAATACGAAGCATGTTTGGGACTGTTCTCACATACCTTTCGACCTGCCCATTGGCATGGTGTATCTTCGGAGTTATGTAGTGTAGATCGCACTCTTGCTCATTGATCCACGACGAGAACTCATTCGACTCGAACATTCGGCCCTTGTCTGTAATTATTATTTTAGGTACACCGAAGAGAGAGACGGCTTGCATAACCACTCGCTTTAGCTCAGTCGCTTCCTGTCGGTACATGGGAAAGAGTAGACAGTATTTGGTATAAGCGTCTACTATGAGCAGGATAAACTTATATCCATCTGACAACGGTAGGGGGCCTAATGCGTCCATATGAACTGTGTGGAACGGCTCATCTGGTTTTTCCCATGAAGTGATGTTCTGAAGTGGAGCACGAGGGACACGCTTCTTTGAAATGCACACTAGACAATGAGAAGTATACTTGCGAACAAATTTTCTTATTCCGGGAAACCAGAAGTACTTCAAGATAAGATCTAGGGTCTTATTCGCCCCAATATGACCGTGCTCATCGTGAAATATCCTCAACAGGCTAAGTCGATGTCCCTTGGGGATGTAACAGAGTAAACGTGAATCCTCACCAGGCGGCGTGTATTTGTAGTACAGAATGTCTCCCTGGACCACGTACCTGCTCTGATCTAGCTCACCATCGCGATGTTTTTGCGCCCAGTTACGCGGCCTAGAAATTTGATTAACTTGGGCGGCGAGATTGCGGCTCAAGTAGTCTGCGTGGGGCATCATGACTCCCTTTCGGTACTCGATAGAAAACTCTTTTCTCTCTCTCTCTTGGTAACAAATCTTTCTTGCGCTCCGTTGACTTCTTTTTTTTTTTATACTAAGCCCGGCAAATGACCCCACTCCACCTGATGTTAAGTGGAAATGAGGTCCAGGCGCGAGGACAACTGGTGCAGCGTAAGAGACGTAGCATCAGTCATCCTCACTCTGCCGGCCCACAAAGTGCTTCTTCACTCCTCGTTTGAAGGACCCTACTTCAGGGCGTTCAGTCAGTGACAACGATAAATTTCAACCCAACGAGATAATGGCGGAAATGTTGAAGAGCCTTAACCACTGCTAGGGTCTCAAGCTCGTAGGATTGGTATTTTCCTTCGGCTCCCTGAGTTACTTTACTAAAGTACGCTACGACGTGTTTTTTTTTCCATCGAAATGCGTTTGGAGTAGGACAGCTCCATAGCCAATGCTACTTGCATCGGTGTGTACTTCGGTCGGAAGCTTGGGGTCAAAAATTACTAGGACTGGTTTGCTAGTTAAGTATCTGATAAGGTCCTGTCGGATCCCTTCGTGTTCCGAGGTCCAGCTGAACTCGATGTTTTTGCGCGTTAAGTGCGCTATTGGAGCCGTTTTGAGAGCATAATCTTTTATGTAGCGACGGAAGTATCCAGCCAAGCCAAGGAGTTGGCGCACTTGCTTTACGTTTTTGGGCGGCAAAGTATAGACAAGGGCCTCGATTTTACGCGGACTCGGCCTAACCTGACCTTGACTGACCACCCTGCCTAAGTATTCGACTTCTGTCGCGAGGAATGAACATTTACGAATGTTAATTGAAAACCCAGCTATCGTGAGAGCGCACAAAACCCTACGAAGAAGCTCAATCCCTTCATCAACAGTATGGCTCATGAGGAGCACATCGTCTACGTAGACCAAGACTTGACCTTCGTCCATAAGGGGCCGAAAGGTATCGTTTATGATACGCTGATTTGACATTCTTCTTTTATTGGGATCTGATGGAACCCAGTTGCCATGTCTAAACTGGTGAAGAACACATAGCTACCCAACCTATCGATGTGATCATCGATCAGTGGAAGAGGGTATCGATCTTTGACCGTTATGCGATTAAGGGCTCTAAAATCGACGCAGAGTCTATCCGAACCATCCCGCTTTTTGACTAGTATGATCGGGCTAGCATACTCTGACTGCGACCTCCTGATTATACCTTTGTCTAAGAGATCCTTGGTAATTTCCCTAACTTTTATTTTTTCTTGGTAAGACAACTTATAAGGTCTATACACAACTGGACTAGAACTAATTAGTTTTATTTCCATTTGTCCCGTTTTAACCGTAGTTGTGGCCGTTCCAGAAATAAGAAAGTCAGAAAAGTCACCAATAACCGACATAAGGAAAGTCAGTGTGTCACCTTGAAGAGGCGTGTTAACTTTAATATTCATTTGAGTGCTCTCTTTAACAGTATTAATCGCAGAAGCTAAGGAAATGGAATGCGTAAGGTATTGGAAGTCTTTGGTGCGCACATAAGTGATACCATCGCGATTAAGGACATCGGTGCTAATTATGACTGGGGTATTCATATAAGATGACGGCACTACTATCAAATCAACCTCTATAGATATGTCTCGAAACTCTATAGTGGTCGTGACATAGGTAGTGGCTACTAATTCTCTATCGCTAATACCTTTAAGTACGCAACGTTTCGCCTTTGGTTGACAGTTTAAATACTTCAAAACGTCCGCAAAAATGAGGGACACATTGAGTGCACCGCTGTCTATGAGCACATCAACAGGTATGCCATCTACCACTGCTGAGGTGATGTCCTTATTTTGCGGAACCTCGGGTTGGTGGGAGCACAAGTTAACACTACGTGGATTTCGGGACGCTGACCGCGCTTTCGCAAAACAAACATCCTCGGTATGTCCCTGCTTCTTACAAAACGTACAAAAATTACTCGTGCTAGGTTGAGGGGCTGTATCTATCTTTGCGCTTGGTGTGTGTTTTTGAGGACAGTCACGATTTAAGTGTCCACGTCTGTTACATTTATAACACTTGATGTCCGTACGGTTGTTGGATTTTTGGAAGTGTGGTTTCTTAGGTGCGAAGTTGGAGCGATTATCAGGCTTTGGTCGATTTGGCTTAGTATAAATCGATAAAAAGGAAACGAGGTTTTCAGGGGTTAAGTCAGCGTTTGCAGCAGCTGCACGAATTTGAGGGTTGTCTATTCCACGTATAACTATTAAAGACCTTAAATCATCACTGAGCCCCTGAACTACTTTTAAACGCAACAAGGTGCGACGGGCATATTCTGCGTAAGTAAGATATCTATCGGACGTAGTGTTCATGGCATCGAACAAAATGATCGCGAAATCTAATTTACGAGGACAAAGTGGTTTGAACTCTTGTTTAAAATTCGACCAAGTACGGTCATTCGTGACCCACTCTCCCAGCCACACCTTGGCATCACCCTTAAGGCATGAAGCTACCCGAGACAGACATTCATGATCGTTCCAGCCATTTGCGTCTCTGGCGCGATCCACTTCTTCGCACCATGCATCGATATTATTAATCGAGGGATCAAAATTAGAAATAAAATATGTCTGTGATCTCACAGGTTGAATAGTTTTAATTGCTTGCATTAATGCTTGTGCGAGAGTGGATGCCTCAGAGCAAGGAACAGTTGATCTAACAGAACCATGGTGTTCAAGTGGTAACGACGGTGTTCGAGGGCGTGAGACAGTCTGCGACTTATTATGCGTATGCGGACTGCGAGAGCTACGTGAACGAGTGCGGTTCCTATCACGACGATTACGGCGAGCCCGGCCACGAGATCGGAATCGTCGCCTTTCATACGAGTCATCGGATGAATAATCACTACTCCGAGTCCGTGATCTATGCTTTGAATCATGTTTACTTGAAACAACACGGCTTTCTCGATAACGCGCCCGACGACTAGAACGTTCACGTTCGTTACTACGTGAGTTAGACCTCATTTCAATGTTTCAATGAACCAATTATTAATTCAAAATGTAGGTATCACTTGGATACGATTAACACTCACTCATAAATTTAATTATAATAAATAATAATAATAATAAAAAAATCTTTATTGAAAAACTAATTTTAACTTATTTTTAATTAATTGACTTTGGTTTAAAAATGAAAATCACAAAACGAAACGACTACAAAGAGTAACCTCTAATTCAAAGGGTATTCTGTTAGTATTGATTCGCAAGTACCAACAACCAACACAGTAAATAATTTAACAACGGAAAGCACTATTTAACACACATTCAACTCGAAAAGATTAACACTTACTGATTTCACCTGCTTTATAAACAAGGTACCCTCCAACGGGAAAAAACTTGCAAAGAAAATCAATTGTTTCGTTTTCCACTAATAATGGGTCGTGAAGTCCCTTATCCCACTTCTGATTTTAGGTCACAAGTGGTGTTTTATTAAAAAAACACAATCTTAACTATTTTACACTCTTTATGATTTTTAATGATTTTTGAAAGACGAAACAATAATTAATAATCAAAAGACACAAAAATAAAATAACAACAGAAATGAATATCACCAAAATAGAGATGTCCTGACAGCGACGTTGTGCCCGATGCGATCGCCTCGCGCGCCCCAACAAAAGTGATCCGCGCGTGCCAGTGCTCTTGCTTTATAGCCGATCGAGGAGGTGAGGGTGACGTGGTAGGGATGGCCGCTTACAATAATATATAACAATTTTGGTTTCGCATAATTTTACTTTACTCCGTCGTTATTAAAACACAATCGAAGGCGACGGCCAACTTATTAATATACATTACATTAAAATAATAAAACCACTCTGTTATTTGTCAGCTACAACCATTTCTATTGTAGAAAAAAGTTTACTGATTAATGTAAGGTAAGTTTTAAAGTAATTTTTCATGCGCTTCATAAATCCTTAAGTATTATTTAATGTTCAATCATATTTTTATCAGTAACTATGTTATGGGACTTCAATATAACTTCTCGAGGTATAAATTGTCTTCTGCAAAAGTGTTTCGTCGCCATTCCTGTACTATTAGGGTTCATAAGGAGCAAAATATAATTGTCAATACTAACAAATATTACGATTATGTACCCATTTATTGTTCCATTATGTTTATTTTGTATGCACCCAATAGTTTTACTTTTGTAGGCAATCCTCATAAATACAACAAAATTATTCAAATGCCATATGGATATTGATAAGTTTATATCGAAGACAGCTATGAAGAAAATAAAAAACATACTTAAATTGGAGGATGTGGTTTAATTATGTTTCAAGAAATACAAAAATAAACAAATTATAAAACAGTACCGATTTTTTTATTTATATCAATTTAGAGTAAGCACTTATTACATAGTGAATAAGTGGAACAAAAAAAAAAAATCAATGACCTCATTATGCCAATATTGACCATTATCAACAACGATTATTAAAACATCTCTTCCGCTTTTTAAAAATGTTAGTCTTCGTAATGTCCGGCATTTTAATTAAAAGAATATCTGCAGTTTCAGTATTTTCAAATATTTTTTTACTACGGAACCATCCTGATATTCCTCTTTTCCAGCTTGTGAAAAAGTCAAACCAGATGATTGAAGGACTTCAGTTATGCACGTTATATACAAGTTTATTTTAAAACCTGTACGTGGACATTAGTTAAATAACGGTCGTATTATGATATTTATGTTCCTTGAAGACGTATACAGGTTGTACTGGGGACCCTTTTTCTACCATTATTTAATGATTACCATTACGACGTATAAACGACTATCGCCCGTTTACAACTTGTAAGAAAGGTAATTACACGACGTCATTGACACATCCGACATTGTTATATGCCCATAACGTTCTTACGACTAAAAAGTTATATAGATAAGTTTTATAAAAGTCGTCATGACTATAACTATATAACTGACCTATAAAATAGTTGTCATTACGCATATAGGACCATATTATATAACAATATATAATATAACTAATTAGGTTAATAGCGCACCTGTACATGACAAAAAGATGAACCAATTACTGTAATATAACTTTTAAATAACTTAAAGTCATGTAACTCTGTCATTAGATGACCAAAATGTTTGTTGGGTATATACATCGAAAACACCCAGACCCGAAACAATTAAGAAAAACAATAATTTCTAAATTGACCCGACCGGGGATCGAACCCGGGACCTCAGAGATGGTGACACCATGAAAGGCGATGTACAAACCACTCGACCAAGGAGGTCATCAAGTAAAAAAAATGTTACTTGTGCGGTAAAATAGGTCATCTACGATCACAATGCACTTAAAGTTTCAATCAGGTTACCGAAACAAAGGGGGCTAGTATCACGGATAATAAGTGATTAATGAATGAATTAGTGACCGAAACATTTGTACATTTTGCAAAAAGGTTGGCCATCCTGAGTCAGTGTGCTAGCACAAAGCTCGTGGAAGTTTAGAAAAACCATCGCCTAATACTGAGGCTAATTTTTAGGCCAACGGAATAAAAATTGGCTAAGGTGACCATTCATAATATAATCATAGAGTCGCATATTGATACCGGAGCAAATTGTTGTATTATTAAAGAATCCATTGTAAAACGCTTACAGTGTAACATTGAGCCGTATTTCTTATGTCTTAATGGAATTGGTCGTGGTAGTTTGAATGTGTTTGGCAAAATAACTGTCCCTGTCAGATTTGAAGACGTTTATATAGAACTTGATATATTCGTAGTCAAAGATAAACATTTTAACTACGATCTATTGATTGGGCGAAATGCCGTAGAATATCAAGATATAGAAATAATTACAGACATTGAAGGGAGCAGAATTAGGCGAAAACTACTTGATGGAGCGGATTTGTTGAGTTGTGCTAATTCCATACATGACAGCTTTGAATTTCAAATAAGTGAGTTAGTTTCAAAAATAGATCATTTAGACACAGATTTACAAAATAAAATTAAAGACATTTTCAAAAGACATCAAATGGTTTTACATAGATCTGGTTCAGTTACTACAGGAGAATTAAAATTAAGATTAAAAGAAAATGGATCAGTTCATTACAGACCTTAACGTTTAGCGCCTTCTGAGAGGGAAAAGGTAAAGGGAATAATAAATGAATTGCAAGAAAATAATATTATCCGTGAGAGTGACTCCTCATTTGCGAGTCCTGTAATACTAGTTAAAAAAAAGATGGAAGTGATAGACTTTGTGTTGACTATAGATCACTAAATAAAATTATTGAAAAATAAACTTACCCTCTCCCTCTCATCGAGGATCAGATTGATAAATTAAGAAGGGCCAAATGCTTTATATCTATTTACATGAAAAATGGGTTTTACCAGATCCCCGTTTCTGAAGACTCAATAAAATATACCACTTTTTCAATCCCTGATGGACATTACGAATTTTACAAAATGCCTTTTGGAATTTGTAATAGACCGTCAGTCTTTCAGCGAGCCATTACAAAGGCTGTAAAGGATTTAAATTTTCTCCTTGTATACATTGATGACATACTCATTCCCTTTTCTACAATAGACCAAGGTCTTGAATATTTAGAAAAGACAGTTTCGGCGCTTAGTGCTGCTGGGTTCAACATTAATCTAAAAAAATGCAAATTTTTGGTGGATAATATTGAATATTTAGGTCGTCAAATATCATGTGAAGGAATAAGGCCCAGTGAAACAAAAGTTACTGCATTACTTAATTCACCTAAACCTCAAAATGTTAAGCAAGTGCGCCAGTTCATGGGCCTTGCATCTTATTTCAGAAAAGGACATAATTTTTTTTGGTACTAAAATAAAAGAAAAATTAACTGCAACAATTCATACACTTACTTGTCCAAGAGACTAGATGCTATCATTCTGTATATTTATTAGATTTTTAATTACCTCCGTTATAGAATACTGTATTTTAATAGGTTTTGTACGTTTCTGAACGAAAGTTACGGTTTTTTAAATGTAAACGAACGCAGGGTTATTAAGTAGGTAAGTCTATGAGGTCTATGTTAATGTAGAAACGATAACGTTAACACGGTTATCTTTTTCCCACATAAAGTATTTAGCAACGATACACACAACTAACACAACGAAAGCGCGGCCGGGAATCGTCTGGCGGCTGACAGTCTGACATCTGTCTACGATGAGTATTGACATATAAAATGTCAGACAAGCGTCGTTTTCATTTCTAATAACATAAAGTGTCACAATCCTACTATAATATTGCCGACATATTTAGACGGGATTTAACGCAAAACTACTTAGTAAAGGCATTCTACGCATATCTTTTTATACCCGACGTTTCGACCGAGTTTCACATGTCACACACAACACTAACGGTGTCCCTATTCCGTATACAAGCCTTATTCTGGTAGTTAGCCGATTGCAGACTACAACGAAGTGGCGTTTTTGCAAACACTGGATTCCACGCTGATGATAGTTTGTGACCATCTTCCCGATTGAAATTGTTTGGATGTTTCTTAATTTCAATCGCTTCACGCACTACTCTTGAATAAAAGTGGCGATCTGTGGAGAGGACTTGCGTACGATGAAATTCGATCCAATGATTTGCGCCTCTTTCAAGTAAATGCTCCGCAATGGCTGATTTGTTAGACTGGCGGTTTTTCACAGCCGCAATATGTTCCTTGACCCTCTCATGGATAGTCCGTTTTGTCTGGCCTATGTAGGAACTACCGCAGCTGCAGTCTATCTTGTATACGCCTGGTGTTTGGAGTGGCAAAATATCCTTCGGGGAGCCCACAATGTTGTTGACCTTTATGCCTGGAGTGTACATTGTCGCTATCGAGTACTCGCGTAATATGTGGCCGATCTTGTCCGTGACTCCTTTAACATAAGGCATATAGGCTGGTTGTCTTCTAACTTCGGTATGTTTGTCACTCTTAGTCGGCTGCTTCCGTAGTCGATTCACTCGATATCCGTTTTTATTGAGTACCTCCTGAACATGATCCAGCTCACGCTTTAAATGCTCAGGGTCACAGAGGTCTAATGCTCTGTTCTTTAGTGACGTTATCACGGATTGCAAGTGTCGAGGGTGGTGATGTGAGGTAGCGTGTACTCGTAGGTATCTGTCCGTGTGCGTGGGTTTTTAAGTGTATATATATATATAGTTTAAAAGTGTATATAATGTTGCCATTTTCGAGTAGAAATCGATGTTGGTTTTTAATTTATATAATAAAAACGGAGGTCTTTAAATTAATAATACGGTCATAAATATGTTGATAATAATGTATTCTTCAAGTATTTATACATTGGCGTCAAGTTAAAAGACTTTCGAATTTAGTACCAAGCTCCATAGTAAAAAAATTATGTCCTTTATTCCTAACCTTGCCCTTCGGACAGCTTGTATAAGTAAATTAACAAAAAAGAACCAGACATGTGATTGGGGACCGAAACAGAATGAGGCGAGAAGCTATGTACTTGATCATTTGGTATCTAAGCCATTGTTATCAGTTTTTGATCCTAATTTGGAAACCAAGCTACACACTGATGCCAGTGCAATTGGTTATGGTGCAGTTTTAATTCAAAAATATAACAATCAAACTAAAGTAGTCGCTTATTAAAATAAAAAAAAACTGCACCAGCTGAATCAAAGTATAGTTCTTACGATTTAGAGACACTAGCTGTTTTTAATTCATTGAAACATTTATGGGTTTACCTTCTAGGTATCAAATTCAAAATTTTAACCGATTGCAATTTCATAAAATTGACAATGAACAAAAGGGATTTGTCCCCACGAGTAGCACGCTGATGGACATATATGCAGGATTTTAATTTCGAAGTTGTTTACAAAAAGGGCACTTATATTAGTCACGTGGATTTTCTCAGCCGCAATCCTTTCGAGACTCCTCCTATGTCTGGAACTGTTAATTTGATTAACGACGGTAGTTCTTGGTTAGAAACAGCTCAGCAAAATGACCCCGAAACACAAGCGTTAATGAATATGGTCCAGTTTGGAGAAATAGATACAAAAAAAAATCTAGTCCATAATAACTTGTTGCATTACAAAGCAGAACCTAATGGAAAACCAAAATTGTACATTCCCAAGGTACCAGAATTAGCATTTAACAGTGGTTTCATGACGAAAATTGTCACGTAGGATTTGACAAAACTATTAATAAAATTCGCGAACACTTTTGTGATGTTTCCTGGTATGTCAGCTTTTGTCCGAAAATATCTATCACATTGCTTAACTTGCATAGAGCGAAAGGGGCATCATGGTCCTAAACAGGGGCTACTTCAAGACTGCCTTGCCCTTTCATACCATTCATTTGGACTGTACAGGACCCTTTACACAATCTAATGAAGGTTATAGACATATCTTACTCTTGGTCGATGTGTATGCTAAAGTCATTAAAAACACTTGCTTCAAATGAATTAATACCAATAATCCGTGATACTACTACCATTTTCGGATCACCCTCTTTGGTCATAACTGATATCGAGGAACCAATTTTAGTATCAATCAAGTTAGAGCCCTTTTTGAGGAATTACACATCCAACATCATAAATGATTGCCACCGGTACACCTTGGAGTAACGGTCAAGTGGAACGTTATGTTTTCACTGTGGCATGCTCAATACCATGTGTAATGAGTCGTCAGATTGGCGGAACGTATTGTGGAAGGTTCAACAATCAATTAACACAACTATTCAAAAATCTACTGGTTTTTCACCTTTGCGTTTATTAATTGGTGTTGAGGCAAATATATCAAGTATACAACCATGGTTAAATTATGTATTTGATAACTCTAGCGAGATTTTAATCAATGTAGACACAGATAGAGAGTTAGCTCGGCAAAGACTTTTACAAATTGCCGAAAAATTTAAAAAACGTTTTGATTCTACGAGACAAAATAACCTAACATTTCACATAGGTGATTTGGTATATGTATCTCAGAACCATAGACGAAATGACAAGTTGTATCCTAAATTCAAAGGACCCTATGAAATAATATCCTTGCTACCAAACGATCGTTTTGCTTTGAGAGGAACTGGTAATTTACGAACCATCGTAGTTGCTCAAGAAAAATTGCGATATTGGCCCGGGCAAATGATTGATGAAAATATTGATTTTAACGATGTCCCTAGTGTAAGTTAGATTACTTATTACAAATATTATTGTAAATACGAGAGTGATTATTTGAAACAGTAATTTATTACAGTTGAAAAAATATTTAAAATTAATAAGCCGCTGGACGACCGTTTACTTGGTACTGGTCTATCCCACCGGCAGCGGGTGGTTGGGATTGGTACGTCTAGGTAACCGGGACAACAAATGAAGCCGCTGGACGACCGTTTACTTGGTACTGATCTATCCCACCGGCAGCGGGTGGTTGGGGTTAGTGCGTCTAGGTAATCGGGACACCATCCGCTGGACGCTCGTTTGCTGGGTGCAAACCTAACTCATAAGCAGCGGGTGAGGGGTTTGACACGTCTAGGCAAATCGAGAAAGGAAAAATAAGAAATATTATGGATTGAATAAACTGAATAAATATTTTCTATACTTATGTTTCAAATAATCACACCATTTATAGTTTATCGCCATAGGTGGGTACTTTGAGAGCAAAGTACATGTCAGTATGGCCGTAATAGATTATTCAAAATAATGTATATTTAATTATATCAACATTTTATTACCAAACAAACATAATTTAATGTAATTAGTAATGATTTTCTATTAAAAGTTGTTATTCAAATGGCACGTGGCTGCGGCTCATGATTAGTCACTTGTTTGTGACGCTTGTTTGTTCACTGGTATAAAAGGAGGCCGGTGCGGTGCGGAGCGACAGCTCACAGACAGTCTCGCGCTAGCTGCCGTGCCGCACGCACGCCTCGCTCGCTCCGCCCGCTCGCCGTCCGTGTCGCGCTCGCGCGCTCTCGCTCCGCTGTCGGTCGGTCCGCCGACCGCACTCTTGCTGTGTGTCTCGCTCACACAGCTCGTCGCTCTCAAGGCGTACCGGCGCAATTCTTATTGCGGGGTCGCCCTTTCATTATCGACAAGTCGTCAATTGGTGCTCATTTCGGACAAGACGTCAATCTCACTATTTCATTATAGACAACATCAAGACGTCAAAGAAAGACTACGACTTTAGTAGCCAACTGGTGGATACTTAACGGTGCCAACGAAGCCAGTTGGGGCACTGACCCGGCTGCCCTCCTTACCCTCCTGGGGGGAAAACACTCCAAAAGAGTTGTGAGCCCCTGGCCTTGGGGGATCTCCTAGTTATACTCACAACTTACTAACTACACTAACCAGTCTAGGTACACACCCAACGGTGAATGGGCCCGAGCAAAATTCCGAGATCAAAAAAAAAAAAATTGGTTCGTAAATGACTTCATTCATAGATGGCGCTTAGCATAGATTAGTATGGCGCATGGTAAAAGGCGAGTTCATGAAGAGCACGTGTATGGCTGAGTAATATTTATTCTATTCCAAAATAGAAATAGGTTCTGGATGTCCTGAATATAAATAGGTTAAGTACTTGATATTTTTTTATTCTTTTGGTAGACAAGTAAAAGTGTAGAATTTATTACAGCCCTTAGGTAGGAACGGCTTTCATAAAACGACATCTATCGAGTGTTTTTGAACTAATTTTTACTTTTTAATTTGGGCTGTCAGAAAATCGCCCATTGATTTTTTTTTTTCTGACCGTTTCCGCGTTTGTCGCGATAAAGCCGCCTTCTGCGCAACCGATGGTTGTCGTTTACGACAACCCCGCGTCGCCCGATGTTACCCTTCCGGTAACTAAAACCGCCTCGTCCCATATGGATGTCTGCTCGTCAGTGTCAGACTACGACTCGTCGTCGGACTCGGCTTCGTCTGACTCCGACTACACGATCGTGTCTCACTCTGGCAAGAGACAACGCAAAACCGCACCGTCATCTGTACCCGCGTCGAAAACCGCCAAGGCTGACAACGGTCAGCGCCCTAACACTCCAAGGCCCATGTCGAGCCAGGAGGAGCCCGCGAAACGCGAATGCGATATCCCGCCAATCCATGTCTTGCAATGCAAGGATTGGAATAAACTGTCGAGCGCTATTAAAGCGCAGAAAATCAATTTCACGCGCGCCGTCTGCGAGGCCTCCCTCGCAGACGGCGGATAGGATGAAAATCTTTCCGCCGACCGCGCTAGATCACCGCCGGATAACTGCGTTCCTACGCAATCGTGACATAAAATTTTACTCGTACTCGCTCCCCGAGGAGCAAGTACTTACCGTCGACTTAGGTGGCCTCCCCACATCCACAAACTCTGCCGATGTGCTTTCGGCCCTTAAGGCCACAGGGTTACCGGCCCGCGAAGCACATCGTATTTTTAGGCGCGACAAGCAACCGTCGCGCTTTATCCGAATTGTCCTCGATTGAGGGCAAAGAAATTTTTAATATAAAATCAATAATGTACTGTGATCGGATCACAATCGAAGTACCTTATAAGAGTGGCACTCCCAGTCAGTGCCATCGTTGCCAGCGCTACGGGCACTCTGCCACAACTGCCACAACCGTCCTCGGTGCGTCAAGTGCCTGGGCAACCATGGCACTGACGCGTGCCCAACGCCCAAGGACCCGAGGCCCGACGACCTGCCCGGCTGCGTGTTGTGTGGCGAGGTGAGGCACCCCGCGAGCTATCGCGGTTGCCCCAAGGCGCCACGTCTGCCCGCGGCCGCCAGGTCGGCCTCGCGTCCTAAGCCTAGTCCCGCAACGCGAGCTCCAGCGCCTTCTGCGCTATCTAAAATAACTCTCCGCCCCGCGGCACCGCTTCCACCGCCTCGCAACCCATGGGTCAAACCGGGGGTTGAGCAGCCTGCGAAGGCCGTTCAGCCCACGGTAGCAGCCCCCGCGTCTGCGCCCGCTCCCGCTGCTGTAGTAGCTGCTCCTCCTGTCTCGGCCCCGGTCCAACCGCCGCGCCAGACTCAACCCGCGAACGTTGCCGCTCCAGCGAAACGTAGTCAGCCTTCGAAGCCCTTGGCCCTTAAGGCTAAGCGGCCGAAGGCAGTAAAGCCGGTTAAATCCAAGGCCCCTAAGGCCACGGAAAAACCTTTAAAATCGTTAAAATCGTCGTCATCTAATGGCAAGGGCCTTAAGCCCGCTGCCCTGCCCGTGTCCTTCTCGCGTTCGCCTCCCGATAGCGAGCAGGAAATTAGCATAGCTGACATGGCTCTGTTCAAGCAGTTCGTCGCCCTCACGCGTCACAACAATGAAATCGCCTTGATCATTCGTAAGATCAAGGCGATAAAATCTGGCCCTGACCGTTATAGAGTCTTGGCGGCTGTCCTATTCGAACACCAATCCCTTGCGGATAGCGTTCACGCCCTTCTTGACTCTATACCGCGACCTTAATGAATATTACACCCTCATTAAGTAGAGTAAAACCGCGCTCACTTACGGTTGCGTTCTTTAACGCAGCCGGGCTGCTAAAGCAACGGGATGAGGTGTTCGAATTTGCAGTCGAGCACTCCGTCGACATTTTCCTCATCCAGGAAACGTTTTTAAAACCCTCCAATCGTGGGCCCCGTATGGCCAACTACAATATCGTGCGTAATGATAGAGACGGCCGAGGAGGCGGCACTCTAATCTATTATAAACGGTCATTGCATTGCGTCCCGCTCGATCCGCCACCGCTCGCGGAATTAGAGGCCTCGGTTTGTCGGCTAGGCATGACAGGCCACGCGCCTTTAACTATCGCGTCCGTTTATCTCTACCTCAATAAAAACATTAGACAGCCCGATCTCGTAGAGCTCTTTGCTATGGGAGACGCCGTGATTCTTGCCGGCGACTTCCACGAGCGGCGAGATCCAACCGTAACGGCCGGGTCTTGAGCAACCTCTCTGAGTCGATGCTCTTCGACATCCTGGTCCCTATGACACCCACGCATTACCCGCTCGTAGCCGGGCACGCGCCTAGCTCTTTAGATTTCTCGTTGCTAAAGAACGTATCCCTACGGATGGGTCCTATAGAAACGATCCACGCGCTTTCGTCTGACCGGTGGTCAGACGAAAGCGGTCGTATTACAACTAGGGCCCGCCGCGGATTCTACGCCCGTCTAAGCTGGTGACTAATTGGGACAAGCTCGAGAAACTTCTCGAGTCAACCGACAGTCAGCTGCTTAGTACGATACCAGATGGCATTGCCTCGCCTCACGAGACAGTGGCCGCGGTCGACGCCCTCAGTAGTCACCTCACGAACGCTATTAGCGAATCGTCTCGGCGGGTTCCAGTGATGCCGGACCATCGCTTTAAACTGCCGGACGATGCGAGGGAACTACTGAGGGCGAAGAACGCCGCCACCCGTGCCCATGACTCTTATCCCACCGCGGACAACCGGGCCCGGATGCGCTGCTTACAGCGTGCTGTCAAGCAGCGCATGCGGGACCTCCGGTCTACGCGGTGGGAGGGTCTCCTTGAAGAGATCTCGCCCTCTCACCAAGCTTATTGGAAGTTGGCGAGAACCTTCAAGTCGGACACGGTAACCGTTCTACCGCCCACCGAAACCCGACAACTCCATCGCTTTCGACGATGATGAGAAAGCCGAATGCCTGGCCGACAGCTTAGAGTCGCAGTGCTCGCCTAGCACACTTCCGGTCAACCAAGATCATGTCGTCATGATCGATAACGAATTCGATAGGCTCTCTTCGCTCGCTCCCACCGCGATTCTCTCCCCGGTCACGGAGGATGAAGTGCTAATGCTAATCCGGCAACTCAAACCGCGTAGCGCCCCCGGTTCAGACGGAATCTCTAACAAGATCCTTAAGATCTTACCCGCTCAGTTGATCTGCCTCCTGGCAGCAATTTTCAATAGCGTCATGACCAACGCCATCTTCCCCAGCGCGTGAAAGGAGGCCGACGTCATTGGCATTCATAAGCCCGGTAAAGATAAGTCCGTCGCGTCTAGCTATCGCCCGATTGGTCTTCTCAAATCGTTGGGAAAACTTTACGAACGCGTCCTCATTAACCGGGCTGTTAAAGGACTTTGTGTTCACTAATAATATTTTAATTGACGAGCAGTTTGGTTTCCGGCCCAAACACTCGTGTACGCAACAGTTGCACCGCCTCACGGAGCACATTTTACACGGCCTTAATGGTTCGTTACGGCCGCGGGGCACGGGAGCCCTTTTCTTCGACATTGCGAAGGCGTTTGACAAAGTCTGGCACAATGGCATACTTTATAAGCTTTACAAACTCGGCGTGCCAGACAGACTCGTTCACATCATTCGAGACTATTTGTCAGATCGCACCTTTCGCTTCCGCGTCGAGGGAACGCGCTCCTCCCCCCGACCCATTCGTGCCGGAGTCCCGCAAGGCTCCGTGCTTTCACCTTTGTTGTTTTCGCTTTACGTTAACGATATACCCAGGACGCCTCGCGTTGAGTTGGCGCTGTTCGCTGATGACACCGCGCTATATACCACTGATAGAGATATGACCAAACGCTCTCAGATACTTCAATCCGCCGCGACCACCTTAGGCGATTGGTTCCGACTTTGGAGAATCGAGGTGAACCCCGAGAAAAGTGCCGCGATCCACTTTCATCGGGGCTCATCCGGCCTCCGTCCGACCCCTATCCGACTCTTCGATCGCGTTATACCGTGGAAGTCACAGGTCAAATATCTCGGTGTCATCTTCGACAGTCGATTGACGTTTGCACCACACATCCAAGCTATCCGAAATAGGGCAGCGTTCATTCTAGGTAGGCTCTACCACATCGTAGGCAGGCGGAGTAAAATGTCTCTTAGAAATAAGACGACAATTTACAAAGCCTGCATTCGTCCCGTCATGACGTATGCTAGTGTAGTATTCGCTCACGCCGCGAATTCTCAGCTGCACCGGTTGCAGACAGTTCAAAACCGTTTCATGCGAGGCGCCACGGCCGCCCCGTGGTACCTACGTAATGTAGATTTACATCGCGATCTCGATCTTCCGACCGTTCGTTCCTTTATGCAGGACGCCTCTCAGGCGTACTTCGACAAAGCGCTTTCGCATCCGAATCCTCTTTCGCCCCCAGATAGGACCGCGCCGCCGGTTTCCGCGGCGCGTTTTATACGACCCCGATGATGCAATAACGATTGCAAACACGCCAAAGCCCGACACTACACACCCAGCCACACTAAACTTGCACACTAGTTTAGGACCAAGACACCGCACTCGTAGAATAAGTGTGCATAGACCCGGTTCACACCCGCCCGGTGGCAGGTACATTCGTAATAATGTACCTGTTACTCGCGTACCCCCCACGACACGGTAAACCCGAGCCGAGGTACCGTGCCTCCTAGAGGCGCCCTCGGTTTTAGCCGCTCCCTACCGGTTCGAACCCCCAGAGGCTCTGGGGGGGGATCGGAGACTCGCTTGCGAGATGCCATCCCCCACCGGAATCCCTCTGGGGAATTTCGACCACTCACCGCTTGAGGAACGCTTTAAGTTTCTTGCCGCCCCCAAACAAGCCCGGTAACGCTGTAAAGGTTATCTGCGACCGACAGCACTCACACTCAAAAAAAAAAGCGACAGCTCAGTTGCTTTTGAGCAAGCGAGGTGTGAACATCGGTCGAACAAGGTATGATCATGTACATTAAATAATTGTCAGACTATATGGTATCTATGACCTATGTACTTGTTACAGTATACAGGGTGGAAAAAATCTATGGGCCCTGGAGGGGAACTACCTTAAATCCAAATTTATACTGTGGCTCAGGCAGGTGTTGGTCTTGTGGACTTCTTGGCGGTTGATAGACACTTTACGCCGCTCTCCTTGGCAACAGAAAACTGGCGCAAACCAGTGGTGCTAAGCACTCTCGATCGCAAGGACATATGGAAGAGCAAGGTGCTACACGGGCGCTACTATCGGGCTCTAACTGGACCTGATGTAGATTTGCCTGCCTCGGTGAACTGGCTACGTTTCGGTGACCTCTTTGGGGAAACCGAAGGTTTTGTCTGTGCTATTGAAGATGAAGTTATCAAGACGAATAACTACCGGAAATATATTATGAGGGACGGTACGGTCGACATCTGTCGGGCATGCCGCCGTCCGGGAGAATCACTCCGACATATTATTTCCGGTTGTTCTCATCTTGCTAACGGAGAGTATTTGCACAGACACAACCAAGTAGCCAGAATAATTCACCAGCAACTTGCTCTTCGATATGGCCTTGTTGAATCAGAGGTGCCGTACTATAAGTACGCACCTGCGCCAGTTCTCGAAAATGGTCATGCAACGCTCTACTGGGATCGCTCTATCATCACGGACAGGACTATTGTCGCTAATAAGCCTGATATCGTGGTGATCGACCGATCTCAGCGCCAAGCAATATTGGTTGATATCACCATACCTCATGACGAGAACCTCGTGAAAGCCGAGAAGGACAAGCTCAGTAAGTACCTTGACTTGGCTCACGAGGTTACCGCAATGTGGGATGTGGATTCAACCATTATTGTACCGATAGTCGTTTCGGCACACGGCCTTATAGCGAAGAGCCTCGATCAACACCTAGAGAGGCTCTCGCTGAAAGGTTTGGTCAAGGGTCAGATGCAAAAGGCAGTACTCCTTGACACGGCACGTATTGTCAGGAGGTTCCTCACTCTGCAGCCCTAACCACCGATAGCTTGGGTCTATCCCCGCTGCCGGTGGCAACCTAGGTTAAGTTTTTTATAATATTTTATATTGTAAATAGGTTTTTATATAAAATATTGTAAAAAATTAAACTTAAGAATTATGTTAAATAAAGAGGATAATAATAATAATATCTTTATTTAAATACGCTTACATCTATAGTTTACAAAGAGCTCTTAACTAATAATCTAAAGTAGATTAAATTCTGTTGCCTGAGCTAGGTAAACCCTGTTTTTCAGGCGAATGTGGGTTTTTTTTATATATTTTTTTTTATTTTTTGCTCATCGCTTTTTTGCAGGACTTTTTGTTCTGTACATTTTTTTTGTCTGTCTGTTCTAGAGGGGTTAATAAAGTGGAGCTTGAAGAGCTCTACTCTATTCTATTTTTCTTTCTTTTTAACTTACTCATACTCTATGTTACAACATAGTTACAATAATATATTTACTGCTTTAACATTTCCTTACTTATATTTAACAATTCTATTCTTATTAGCTATGTATTCTAAGTATATATAACTTTACTTTGCTCTGGAGCCAAAGAGCTCGGGTTTTTATTTTCTTTTATTTCGTATCTCTTTTTTTTTTATTTTGTTTCCATTCTTTTGCCTCTTTTCTTTTGTGCTATATATTTTCTTATTGTTATCCATTCTTTTGCTATTTCATTTTATATTCCATTTCTTATTTACTAATACATGTTACTTTCTTATTACTATACTTTTCTTCTCTTTTAATTTAACATTTCTTTTCTTATTTTCTAATAAGTACATTTCTTTTCTCATTACTATACATTCCTTTCTTTTATATTTAGCACTTCTTTCTTATATACTATTACATTTCTTTTCCTATTATTACACATATCTTTCTTTTTATATACTAATACCGTTACTTATTTGCTAATATCAATCTGTCTTTCTCTTACTTTATCTATTTTCCTCTTATCCTGTCTATCTCAATATATATACTTTTATTAAATAATATAGTTGGCGAATGTGGGCTTAGTATAAGTTTAATATAAATCGAAACATAAATGAATATTACAGGTTCCATAAACGCTAAATTACAATCTAATATAAAGACATAAATAAAATAATAATAATAAGTTTTTTTTTAAATAAGGTAATAAGTTTAACACAGAAATAAATAAAACAAAATTACCTAACAACGGTCATTAACCCCTCCGTATCGTCGTAGGTCAATTTTTGTAGTTATTCCTGTACAACCTTTTTGCAGCTGATAGTGTTTAACGGATAAATATAACACTTAGCATTAATCCTGTTGTACAGAAAGGGTCTTATGAAAATAAAGAACCTTGATGAGAAAGCGCATTTTGTACCTTTGAGATAAGTGCAAACCATGTCCTTCCTCCTTTTATTAGTAATTTCAGTGCTGTAAGGAAGAGCCGTGTGCTGTTTTGGTATCGTGCTTTTTATAAATAATTGCCGAACTGTTAAAACTTTACAGGATTCATATAAACGATGAGTAGGATATAGATAAGGACGGAAAGTGGACACCTTTAGGATTGCTCTTTGGGCTCTTTCGACAGTTAATAACAGGGACTTATACGTACCTACCACCCCATGCAGTGATGTAGTAAGTTAGTATCGACTGACATAAGGCCACGTAAACTTGCATTTGCATTATTAATTTGGTATCTGCAATCGAACGAAGTTTTTTAAATAGAAACATAAGCTTACGCATTCTGTTACTTAAAGCTTCAATATGATAATACGGAATGACAGATTCTCGTCAATAATTACCCCAAGAGTGCTAGAAATGGTAGGGCAATTGCAAGACATGTTTGTGTATAAATTACAGCTATCATGAGCATACAAAGGTGTTCTTGTTGTAGAAGTTGATTTGCGCATCGAGAATGTGATATATTTAGTTTTATCAGCATTTAGTGTTAGTAAATGTTGATTAAGCCAGTTATTGAAGCCATTTTGTGCAATTTCGTAAGCCTCAAGCTCCGTCGCTGCAGAAAAAAGTAGAGCAGTGTCATCGGCGTACGATAATATTTTACCGCCGTTTAGTTGAAGGTTGCAGAGGTCATTAATGTAAATTAAAAATAAGGTAGACCCATTTATACTTCCTTGTGGTACACCAAAGGAAGTGTTGCACCTGTCAGCACTGATCACATTGCCTATTTTAACGCATTGGCTACGATCACTTAAATAACTTGTAAACAATTTCAGTTGTTTATCTCATATACCTATTGTTTCAAGCTTATTCAATAGGATGGGTATCGAAACTGTATCAAAAGCTTTTGCAAGATCCAGGAATATACCTATTGTTTTATTGCCTTTATCAAGCTCTTGTGCGATATAGTTAGTTAACTGATGAACTGCCTCATCCGTTGATAAATTAGCTCTAAAACCAAATTGATTGTTTGACAAGAACGAATTATTTTCCAAAAAATGTACTAATCTGTTGTTCATATTTTTTTCTAAAATTTTTGATATGGAGGAAAGTATCGTTATAGGCCTATAATTTGAAATTTGTTCTTTACTACCCGATTTATATACGGGAACAACAACAGCTTTTTTCAAACAATTGGGAAAAACTCCTTCGGTGAGACAAAGTTGAAAAATATACGTTAGAGGCAGGAGCAGGATATGTTTGAACTGTTTTAGCATTTTTTTAGAGATGTTATCCCAGACAACAGCACAGTCATCTTTCAAACTCATAATAATTCTTTCTACTTCTAAGGAGTCTGTGGCTAATAAAACAAAAGATTTTACATTAGAGCTACACTGATTAAAACTTTTTGAAGTCCTGGGGAAGATAGGTTGTGTCTACAGATGGGCGGGTGGGTAAAAGTTGGGGTGGGTAAAATTAGGTGGAAAGGTAAAAAAGGGTGTACAAGCCATTGTTATTTTAATATAATAACTATTGTTAATTCATATTTGCGTTGTCGCGTTATATTGCAAAACCGACCTACTTTGGTTATGGACAATGTATTAGCTCGTATGTAACAGTGCATTAAAGGCATTCAATTAGTATCGACGTATTTTTTATTTGACAAGACTCTCGTAACTCTTCCCGTGACGTCGTAACTATTCTGACATTTCTTGTGTGGGCAAGTAACGGCTCACACAGTTTGTGGTCCTTCAAGCCGGATCGATCCGGCTCGTCTGGGTCTTCTAGAGGAGTTGATAACAATGGACCCCCAACCAAAAAATGTCCAGGTGTCAACACATCCTCTTCTGCATTCTCTGTCAACGCATATAGTGGCCTTGAGTTAACGCAAGCTTCTATTTGAGCTAACAACGTGTAGAACTCGTCAAATGTTAACTTTTGTTCCCCAATTATGCGTTTGAGATGATGTTTGACGCTTTTTACGGCGGCCTCCCAAAGACCACCTGCATTTGGCCATGCTGGAGCATTAAAGTGCAACGTGACGCCCATGGTGCTGATGTCATTCAAAAAGTCGGGGTTATAACTTCCAAAGTCTCATTGTATTGTTTATTTAAAATTTTCGCTGCACCAACAAAATTAGTACCATTGTCTGAATATATATGTTTGGGTACTCCGCGGCGTGCACACATGCGTTTAAACGCAGCTAAAAATGATGCACTACTCAGATCTGTCACAAGCTCCAAATGTTCTTTCTAAAAATATGCTTTCGTGGCAAAACACACGAATACGGCTATGTAACCTTTTAAGGTCTTTATGCCCCTACCTTTGTTAGCCTTTATGTCCACAAAACCACTGAAATCCACACCTGCATGAGTAAACGGGCGTGATGGTGTCACTCTTGGCTCCGGCAGATTTGACATTATTTGTTGTGGATTTTGTGGATTATGACGCCTGCACTTCATACATTGGCGGATTATTTTCTTGACCGCTCTGTTGCCAGATATAATCCAATACCGATATAATATTATAACGAGTATACGCTAATGTCAGGGTGGCGCATCCATGCAAGTACCTTGATGAGCTTCGTTAATGATAAGTCGCGTTAAATGAGAGTCATGTGGCAATATAATTGGATATTTTCTGTCATATGTCAAGTGAGAATACTGCAACCTCCCACCAACTCTTAAAATTAAATATTTATCTACAAACGGATTTAATGTCAATAGTGAGTTTTTAGATGAAATAGGTTTATTCTTCATGAAACTAGTTATAGTGTCACTAAAATGTTGCGCTTGTACCGCTTTAATTACTGTTTGTAACGCCGTTCGTATGTCGCTTGCAGTTAAATGATTATGTAATTCATTGTTATTGTTTCGTCGCGTGCGCTGTATGAAACGTGATATCCAACATATGATCCGGACTACTCGAGTTATCTTGCTACTTTTGTTAATCAATTCAATTATAACAGAAGGCGTAATTAATTGTATTGCACATGATGATTTTATATTCTTTTGTTCTAACTTAGAAGCTTCAAATTGTGGTATATCTGTCGGTATGC
Organism: Scoparia ambigualis; assembly: GCA_963921215.1. Taxonomy (NCBI): domain Eukaryota; kingdom Metazoa; phylum Arthropoda; class Insecta; order Lepidoptera; family Crambidae; genus Scoparia; species Scoparia ambigualis. The sequence continues at coordinate 19,312,784 of OY992503.1, forward strand.
TATCGTCTTTAAGCCATGACGGTCCATTCCACCACAACTTGTTATCTATTAGCTGTGATGGATGTAGCCCCCTGGTAGCGCAATCTGCTGCATTTTCCTCTGACTTCACATGTCTCCACTGAGAAGCGGGCATTATGTTAATTATTTCACGCACACCGTTAGCGACAAAGGTTTTCCACCTTGACTGGTCACCTTGAAGCCACCCCAGCACCACCATGGAATCTGTCCATCCAAAAATTTCCATTGTCACGTTTTCCTGTACGGATGCTCTTATTTTATTTATTAGTTTTGTCAATAACACTGCAGCGCATAGCTCTAAACGCGGTAATGTCACAGGCTTTTTTGCGGGCGCGAGTTTGGTTTTAGCGGCAAGTAATATCAGTCTTATTTTACCGTTGTCCTCAATAGTTCTGACGTAAACGGCACATGCCATTGCCTTCTCTGAAGCGTCCGAAAAACCATGCAACTGTATAAGCCTTTCAGTATTTCCAATCCATCTAGGTATACGAAACTTATCAATATTCTTCAAATCGTCCCGTAATCTGATCTTTTATACCAAAGCTTTTGAAATAAAATGTTTGCTTTTATTGTAATAGGTCTTAACCAACCTAACGAATCAAATAACTTAGACATATCTGATAGCATCATCCGCTTTGTGTATTTGTCATCCGTATTATAATTTATTTTATTTTCGAACATGAATGAGTCAGATGTCGGTTCCCACTTAAGTCCGAGTGTTTTTGTTGACTCTGCACATTTAAAGTCGATGCTTGTCATGTTTAATTGATCTGGAGTTAAAAGATTTAGTAATTCAGGCGTGTTGCTGGACCATTTACGTAGATTGATGCCTGCTCTTTTTAGCATGCCAATTAATTGAATTTGTGTCTGCTTGGCGACGTCAGCACTTCCCGCCAGCAAATCGTCGACGTATAGATTTTTTAATATAACTTACGCTGCTAAAGGATAACTTTCTTTCTCATCGTCTGCTATTTGTTTTAAAGTTCTTAACGCTAGAAAGGGTGCCGCCTTAGTGCCATATGTCAATGTGCATAACTGATATTCTTCTATGGCGGTCCCATTTCTCCATACTATTTTCTGCAGGTGCTGGTCATCTTCGTGCACAAGGATCATTCGATACATTTTTTCACAGTCTGCAACGAAAACATGTCTAAAAGTACGCCAATTGATCAATAATCCTTGGATGTCATTATGCAACTTCGGCCCACACTCCATCAAGTCATTGAGACTATGCCCTGATTACGTTTTGGACGAAGCATTGAAGACCACGCGCAGTTTAGTTGTCGTGGATTCTTCTTTATGTATGTCATGGTGAGGTAGGAAGCAATGAGGACCTTTTTTCTCCACGCATCTTTTCATGTGACCCAGGACTATATACTCGTTCACAAACTTGCAATAGTTGTCATGCAGTTTGTCATCCTTGACTAACCTAGTTTCCAGGTGTTTCAACTGAGCCACGGCTCTTGGTTTGGATGGACCAAGATGCTGTTCAAAGTGCTCTATCATTGGCATACGCACTTCGGACCTCCCGTTAGCTAATCTTCTGTAGTCGATACGTAAAAGTCTTCACACCACTGCTCTCTTTCTGTCAATGCATTCTTTTCGGCCACCTCTTCCATCTCCCAAAATCTAGACAAATCTTCTTAATTACTCACAACCACGTGACAGTTAAAACTTGGATAATTTATGCTCCCGGACAAAATCCAACCCAGTTTCGTTTGCTGAGCGATAGGCTGCTGTGATGACCCTCGCAATAATCCATTCATAATTATCTCTGAGTACACTTTCACGTCAAGTAAAATGTCAACAGGACTCGAAATATGATACTTGGGATCTGCTAACTGAATGTTTAATAAGTGTGAATAATTTTTCTTTGCGAATGACGTGTTGGGTAGGTTATTAATAACTTTAGTCATAATGAGCGCTTCTGTTTCAAACTCAACATCATAATAGATTGATTTACAATTAAGTGCCATTTTGCCCTTGCCCTTTCTGGGGGCGACGCCTACTCCACATACTGATGCAATGATATGCTGACGACGAAGGCCTAATAGTTGCGCTGCATTTTCTGTGATGAGCGTGATTTGTGACCCTTGATCCAGAAGAGCACGGAATGTCATATACGTGCCATCTGCTGCTCTCACTTTAATCGTTACGGTTGTCAATAACATTTCATCGTTGTCGCTGTCAACATGGTTTGAATTTTTATTTACGGTGTGCGGTGATGATTTAGACGTCGATGACATCGGTTGGTCGCCAAGCGCTTCATGTAGCAACGAATTGTGTGCTTTATTGCACATTTTGCAGCGTTTGTTAGAATGGCAAATACCTTTTTCGTGGCGATAAAGGCAATTCTGGCAAATATTATTTTTTGCAATAGCATTAAACTTCATTTCTGGCGACATACTTACAAACCGTTTGCACTGATGCAATGCATGCTCGAAATTACACAATGGACATTTGTCACGTTTAAAATTAGTATAGTATGCCCGGAAAAAGTTATATGTTTGACCTGAATTATAATATTTTTTGTCACTTTTGTTGTCATAATTTGTCAGAGGTTTGTGAACCTTTTGCAAAGTAGAGTCGTCTCTCTTGCGAATGGGCTCTAAAGCCGTAAATTTGACCTCTAAAAATGAGAAAAACTCTTCCGATCTTCGCTAACTCTCGCGGATTTTTTCGTTGCTCTTGATAATCCTTATAGGTTTCGCTATCCAGCTTCTTAGATAAAAGATGTACCAAAAGTGGACCCCATGTGGTCGTGTCAACTCCAAGATTTTGTATGGCGTGCACGCATTCTTTACTTATGTCATGCAACTTTCTAATCTCAAAAGATGTCTGTTTTTGAATACTATGCTGATTGAGAAACACCTCTATCTGTTTGGTGAAAAGCAGTTGTTTATTATTATAATAATATCATTGGCATAAGATATCCCACGCTGTGTCGTAGTTATCTGCCGAAATATGGAGATGCTGAATAAGTCTTTCCGCTTCCCCTTTCAACTTACTCTTTAAATGTTGCATCTTCTGAGACTTAGAAAGTGTGAGATTTTGGTGAATAGTCTCTTTGTAAAGGTCAATAAATGTTGGCCAGTCAGTATAATTCCCCGAAAATACAGGTATGTTTATCTTAGGTGTTGACTCCTTGAGATGCGCTGTAGATAATAAATTTTCGATTTAAGATTTTCTTAATCTCCCTGTATTTTAACTCATGCTCATTATACTCATCTTCATATACATTGTCTGACTCCTTCAACAAATTGTCGATTTGCCAATGCAACTTGTCAATACACTCCCAACGTGCTTGTATACTACGAAGTTCATCTTCTAGCTCCCATTTTTCCTCTATCTCATTCACATCACAATAATGAATTTGCCTGATAAATGTTTTAAAGTGTCTGCTGCTGACTTATCAAATTGTTCAGTTTCAACCTTAGATTAAAACAAAAAGGGAAGATACGGCATGCTCCTACTTGTAGTCAATCAAAATATAGTCCTACTCAACTACATATGCAAACACTCACACACGCACACCTATAAAAGTGTAAATCGAGCGAGCGAGACAGAGCAGTAAGTTTCAACGTCAGCGCGAGGGAGTCAGCGAGTAGCGCGTTGACGTCTCGGTCGCTTCGCAACAGACGAGTACGTACGACCGATTCCGACGCCTCTGCGGAGTAGCGTCTTTCTCTTTTTATCACAGCAGAATATCCGCAATAGTACGATGTAGCCTGTACGCTCGGTAAATTGCGACTGAAGTGAAATTGTGCCTTTAGGCCTAATTTTAGCGGCTTACTCACGAGACGCTAATGCCGTATCTTCCCTTTTTGTTTTAATCTAAGGTTTCAACACATCTTCCCCCTCTTTTCCGATCTCCTTGCTGTCAGACGGTTGGGACATGTTGAATTTCGCAATCATAAGTCTAGTCAATTCATAATATTTTAGTGTTTGTCCATACATATCCCTTACAAAATATTCATGCGAATCGTCCTTAAATGTCAACAACTGATCGTGGTTAAATTGGAAATTATCCCAAAATTGATCTAATCTCTCTAGCTTCTTGCTAATATAATCTGCCGTCTTCCTGCTAGACGGATCTTTCTTGAAATTGGTATTCTCCCGTTCTAAACTCTTGATAATGGCCTGTTGGTTATTAAAAATAGCCTCCATGTTTGTCAATTGTTAAGTAGTAAAAATGTATAATGGAACAGTCTTACTTGGTTACAACTGCCACCTACGTTGTCACCTTGGGCTCGGAACGACAAGCCAAGCCTCGCCTTGTCACAATGCAATGTTGTCAGGTTCAAATCCCGGCGATGCTGTCTCTTATGTCAGGTAATCACGCAATAGTCGCGTGATGAATATGCTCGTACGACGTACTGCACTTATTCCTCACAAAGGAAATGTCACACTAACTTTTGTCAGAACTTTGTCAAATTATTGTCACTAGAAAATAGTTAATACTGCAAAATATTGTCACTGTACTATATTAAATTAATGTCACTGTTTTATAATTATTGTCACTTGTCACTATGCCTCATCACATGAGCAATGTACTGTATTTTTTACTGTCACTGATAAATCCTTCCTAAACCACACGAATCTCGCGACGGAAAGTCCAGGAAAGACCGTTCGAAGGACCAAACTGTGTGAGCCGTTACTTGCCCACACAAGAAATGTCAGAATAGTTACGACGTCACGGGAAGAGTTACGAGAGTCTTGTCAAATAAAAAATACGTCGATACTAATTGAATGCCTTTAATGCACTGTTACATACGAGCTAATACATTGTCCATAACCAAAGTAGGTCGGTTGTGCAATATAACGCGACAACGCAAATATGAATTAACAATAGTTATTATATTAAAATAACAATGGCTTGTACAAAGGGTATTTACCCATTTATACCGGGTATTTTTAATAAATACCGGGTAAAAGTTGAATACAGTCTATAAAATTGTTTAATTGGCTGTACCATCCTTAAAATGACCTACGATGTTAGTTTCGGTCTTGCCTATTGAAGATAAAATATTGATTTCTAATAAAACACAGATGATTGATGATGATATTTTAAATCTTTAATCAACACATATTTTCAATTAATTCATCACAAAGTGGCGCAGATCTAGATAGTTGAATAAATGCACTTCGTATGAACATGTGCGCGTACGAAAAATACCACGTGGAGTAGGGGCGAGAGTCCGCGGCGCTGGTCAAACGCGTGACTGTGAAATCAGCCTAATAAGGGCACCACAGACGATCAGGAGGCCAATTCTCATTTTTCGAGATGTAGTCTCGAATCGAGTTTTGATTTCGATCTCTATCTCGACCATAAAATCTCGTTATTAACATTTTGTTCACGAATCTCCTATTCTCAGCGATAATCGACTTCGAGTTTGATTCGAATTCGAACTTTATCGAGTGGTAATCCAATTTAGTTATTCTGAACATCTCGAACTCGACATTTCTCGAAGGAGAGCTGCTCGAATTGCTTCGAGTGGTCGGCAGTGGTCGAGACGTAATTTCGACTACGAGAAGCTAATGAAACGTCAAATAAAGGCGAAATTACGGTGGATATGGAGGAGTTAATTTCCAATTTTGTCGTGGAAGTGATTTAAAATATTGAGAGAGCTCGCTCTCTTTTTTTTAAAAGGTGGAAGAAAACTTTCCACTCCTTAACTGTATATCGGCTTCCAACATTTGTAGAAGAAGCTGATTTTGCTGTGGTGTTGGGTATTTTTTGTTGACATTGTGACATTGTGTGTGTCTTGTGAATACTAAAATGATCGTTTCGTCACCAAACAAGCACACAACCACAAACAAAAAACATAAAATTTATCGACGATACGTCACGTTTTAAACAATACAAGTTGTTTAAGGAAATTAAATTTGATCATAACACATTAAATATAATGATTTTTCGATACTTATTAAAAATTTACTTCTTTAATTAAAAAGCAAGTTCAATACATTTAAATACGATTACAGTTAAAATATTTGAGGTACCAAGTTGCAACCGGTTTAAAACCGGATGAAACGTGTCAAACGGAACGCATCCCAAGTTGATTGCATTAAAAAGAATGGCAATACTTATCAAAAAAAAACACGAAGTCTATTTCGATTAGCGCTGAGAATAGGAGATTCGTGAACAAAATGTCGATTATCGAGATAAGAGATCGAAATCAAAACTCGATTCGAGACTACATCTCGAAAAATGAGAATTGGGGCCCAGGAGGGCGATTCGCGTCCGGTGCGACATAATCTCGAATGCGACAAAATGTCACATATGCAATGTCGAACGAAAATGTCACTGAAATCTCTATTGTTCCTAAAAATGCTATTCTCGCATTCGGTAGAGATGCCATGTCGAAAGACTTTGAAATGTCTATCATGACACGTTCCGTTTTTTTCGATTATGTAAAAGTATAGTCGAGAAATGTATTTAGATTATTAATTAAGTGGTTTTTGCTCTATATAATTTAAGGAACAATAGTTTTACCATCAAATATGTACAAATTTTTTACTAACAATTTTTACAACGATTTTTTTTCTTCATATTTTCTTGGCATAATGTTATAAATATTAAACTATAAAAATTACAGCTTGATATGAAACGCTGCTGTCAATCAACATCAAGCAAAATCAAACAAAAGTGCATTGTTTTTAAATTAATTATTTGCGAGGTATTTTCTTTGTTTATCGTACCTATATTATCATTACCTACTTATCAGTTTTATGAATAAAGATAATGTGTCACAAAATACATGATTTGAGGTTAGAAAATACAGAATTTTACCGATTTGAACCGTGTCGGGTAGCGGTGAAAGAATACTACCACCCCCACTATTCCCTTGGGTGTCGTAAAAGGCGACTTATAGACTAAAGACTGCACATACATTCAACAGGATAGAGCGGCGATGGGCTCACCACCTGTCACGCTAAGCACATGTGTAGTCGTTATTTGGTCAAAAGTAGACTATCGTAAAGGACTGCTTTTGCTGTCTTCATTGCCTAGTCTCTAGGCGACTAACAGACTAAAGACTGCACATACATTCAACAGCATAGAGCGGGATGTGCTCACCACCTGTCACGCTGAGCACATGTGCAGTCGCTATTTGGTGAAAAGTGGTCTATGGTATAGGACTGCTTTTGCGGTCCTCATTGCCTAGTCTCTGACTAACCCTTCGGGGATAATTAGTCGTGATTGTAATTATATGTCTGGAAGTAGGTATGTTGGTATGTATAAATTTACCTTCGTTTTAATTTATTGCGTCTTTGGTTTAATAGGAGGTTCTAAAATGCTAATGAAATTTTTGATGACGAGATCATTAATTTGATACCTAGTCTAAAGTTTTTCTGAACAAATTGTCATTGTTCGTATAGCTCCTCTCTCCATACAGCTTAGCGACGAGAATTCTCCGCAGCGTTTTCCGCCAATTCCACCATGTTCTCCATGACTAAATTCATAAAAGTTCTTCTCCCGACATTTCAAAATAATATAAGTCGTATTCATTCCTTTAAAATGAATGCAAAACAAAGATGAGACTGTGCGACATTCGATCTCTAACGCTAAAGACCACTCGTTGCAAGTCGAGCGCTGGGCATAGACATTTTTCTAACGTGACATTTCGAGAATACGAAAATTCTGCTTCAATCGACATCCGCCATTTTATTTCGACATATCTCTAATTCGACATCATGTCTATTGCGCGAGAATCGCCCCCCAGGTCGCCTGCAGGTATCGGCCTGTCAGTTAGTAGTACAACGCACGGGCGCGCGGCGGCGGCGGCGGGCGGCTAGTACTAACCAACTGATCGTATGTGGCCCGCCGGCAGGTATCAGTCTGTCAGTTAGTAGGTACTAGCCGCCCGCCGCGCCGGCGCCGCCCAACACCGCCGCCAACAACTGACAGGCCGATACATGCAGGCGACCTGATCATCTGTGTGTGGGGCCTTAGGGGACTGCTAGAAACCGCAAGAAACTTCAAGGACAAGTTCGTCAGGTCAAGTGTTTTAAACATGACAAAAAAGGAATTCGTGTTATTTACATTTTTATTAATTAAATAATTCTTTTGTGAATTTTAATTGGATAGTCTTTAAGTATCTAATTTATTTTAAAGCAATGACATAGGGAAACAAAATGAAAAACATTTAAAAATAACGATTTTTTACAACGCGCGGGCAACGGCCGGCCGGCCGACCGTCTGTTGACCCGTTCGCGTCAGCTGGGCGATAAGTACCTACCTACGTTAGTCTGCAAAGTGCAATGAGACTCCATTTATTTTCCTCTTACAACTGAATTGAAATGTGCGTATTTAAGGTGCAGTTAAGTCCAACGTCTGTCGATAGCATCAAGTTATGTTATGGCTACATTTTAACTGTAATTTTTATTATGATAGTGTTAGATTAAAAATGAAAAAAAACACGAATACTTTTTTCTCATTTTTGTCATGTTTAAAACACTTGCCCTGACCAGCCCTTGAAGTTTCTTGCGGTTTCTAGCAGTAACCTTATATTTTGCGCGTGAGATGTTGCCAGCTTGCAGTAACAGGGAGAATGATAATTACATTACCCACTTTATATAGCGTGATTTGAATTATGCGATTATTGTGAAATAAAATAAATTAGACCAGCGGCCCGGACGGGATTCCAGCAAGACTACTTAGCCGCAGGCCCCGCTGGCCTTTGCAAGCCTTTGACCGGGTCTGGCACGCTGGCTTGCTGAGCAAGTTTCCAGAGTACGGCATCTCTGCTGATTTTTGTTTCTGGATTTTGGACTTCATAAGTGAACGGTCAATCAGAGTAGTCATTGCTGTTCCTCTAACCTCATGGCTATCGACGCTGGAGTCCCTCAGGGTTCCGTTATCTCTGCTACCCTTTCCTTGTTGCATATTAACGATCTGCTCAAGCCGGGAATTGTTGGGTACCTATGCAGACGACAGCACGGTCACAGATAGGTATCTGTCTAGTGCAAGGGTTGGCGAAACAGAAGTTCATTCCTTAAGAGTGGTCATGGTTGAGCCGTCAAACTTGACTTTAAGTCTTGTCTCCCAATGGGGTGACAACAATTTGGTCAGTTTTAACGCCACCAAAACGCAGGCGTGTTAGTTCTCGGCCAAAAGGAGTCCTTTTAACCTAGCTCCTACTTTCCGGGGTGTAGATGTAACAATTACCGACAACCTCGATCTCCTAGGCATGAAGTTCACCTCTAATCTCAATTTTGACGACAACATCGAAATCAAGGCTCAAACTGCGACGAAAAAGCTGGGTGTTCTAAATAAGGTTAAGCAATATTTCACGCCGGGACAGCTTCTAACTCTATATAAAGCACAAGTCCGGTCGTGCGTGGAGTATTGCTGCCACCTTTGGACGGCTCAGCAAAATATTAACTTGCAGCGCTCTATTGGGTGGAACGCAGAGCCAGGAAACTTAGGTGACGATAAGCTTGTGAAAACCAAGCTTCACAGTCTCGCTCGCCGTCGCTCAGTTGCTTGCTTGTCGGTATTTTACTAGTTCTACTTCGAAGAGTGCGCTGTTGAGCTACACGAGCTCATTCCACGGTCCCCTTTCTACCATCGGGAGTTCAGACGTACGGCGGGTTACAACACTTGGTTAATATTCCACTCATACGCACCAAGCGCTATTCGTCTTCATTCATAATGCGTTATACAGCCAAGGTGTGGAATTCCCTGCCGGCGTCTGTGTCCCGGGTGCCCAACATCTTTAAAGCCCGAGTGAATAGGCTGCTTCTGGGCAAGCTCGCTCCATTATCGGCTTCTTCTTAATCCTACGGATAAGAATGTGGCAAAGAGCAAGCCCATTTATTATAAAAAAGTAGTTTTTAAGGAACCGAGAGTCGTATTTCAAATACCTAAAAGAACCAGAAATACTAGGGTGCATGTCCCAGACATAATATTATAATTTAAACAGAAATTTAACTAGAAATGTTAACTATAACGTATGAACATTTTGAATGTCTTAATAACAAGATAGTCGTGCCTCAGCTCAAAAATGAATAGAAACGTACTAAGCATTAGACTTTGAATGACTTAAAAATATGCTTTAGTCGGTATGTAATAGTATCTTTAACCAAATTCAATAATTGGTTTAAATTAAACTGATTTTAATTTTTACCCGGTATAAATTAAAAATGGGTGTGTAAAAATAGGTAAAATGGGTATTTACCCACAAGTCAGGTATTTACCGGGTAAATGCCCATCTCTAGTTGTGTCTGAAAGCGCTCGGCTTAAGTTTTACCTACATTGACAAAGAAATTATTTGCACTGTTAGCAGATAAAAGCGGTGTAGGTTGTGTTTGTAATAAACTCGATGTCGATTCATGTCGGTTAGACGTGTAGGTAACATTTTTAATGAATTTCCAGACCTTTTTACTGTTTTTTCCCGCCTCCTCCAGTTTATTTTTGTCGTAATTGTTTTTAACTTTTTTCAAAATGTTATTACAGAAGTTCCGATATCGTTTATATGTTATTTGTAAGAATGAATTTTCTAAGTTAGATTTAGCTTTAAAATGAAGTTTATCTCTATGTCTCATACAGCGAATTAGTATATATATTAATATATTGTAATTTCTTCTGCTTATTTTTACTTTGCTAGTATTGTTTGATATGGCTTGTTGCACATTCTTAATTAAGTATGTCAACGCGGTGTCAGCGTCAGCAGAACTATAAACTGGTTCGAGGTCAATGTTACATAAATCGTCTTCGAGTTTTATCATATTTAATTTAGACTTAAGCTGCGTGCGTTGATGCCTAGGTGGTTTTAGACTTATGGTTAGTATAGCCGCTTTATGGTCGGTTACAGCTCAGTTAGTCACTAGGGTAACTGTAGGTAAGTGGGTTTTAAGCATAATGTGATCTAAGCAGGAGCCGCTTTGGTGGGTTGGGCTCAAGTGTGCAGGTAGAAGACCATGGAAGGAGCACAGGTTAAGATACTCGTGAGCAGATGTTTCACAGTTTTCGGGCATAATGTTTATATTTACGTCACTTATTAATGCTATGGTTCTGAAAGATGATAGTTCTTTTAATAGCTCATTTAATGACGCCATAAAACAGTCTATGTTCCGAAAACAGGGGGTCTTTAAAAAGCAAGTACTGCAGTGTCTGCACCAATTTTGATTAAAATACTATTGCAGTCTTGTAGGCTAGTGTCCTCAACAGAAATATTTAATAGTGTATTTCTTGCATATACTACCACCCCATCATTTTGGTTATAATTAACTTTGCTACTGAAAATATTGTAACCCGATTTCATAGGTAAACTGCCACTGTGTTTAGCCAGCCAACACTCGGTTAGTATAATTACGTCACACTTAATATTTAATCTTTGAACGAAACAGCTAAAATTATCTATGTTCTTATAAATACTACGAATATTTTGGGTCAGAATGGTTAGTGCATTGTTTGCATAGTGTGAAAGATGTTGTTTGCAATTTTCGACATCACATGCTTTTGACTCTGATACGGAGAAGTTATCTAAATCGTAAATTAAATTATTAGTCATATTAACAAAGATCAAAATTAGAATATACTGGACGGCGCTCTTAGGCGCCTTCATAATCGATAGAGTTAATATATCTTTGTTCGGCCATTTTTGTGGCAGGACAATCAATATCACCTGTTTTATGATTGCTCGGCTTCTTAAATTGTAGGCAAGTCGCACATTTAGCAGGTTCGGCTTTCTTCATGCAATCGGTCATCGAGTGACCTTGGTCTCCGCAGTGGCCACATGAATGAGTTGACGCTCTACACGACTTGGCCGCGTGACCATACTGTTGGCACTTAAAACATCTAGTGACCAAAGTAAAGTCTCTCACAGGGCAAGAGGACCAATTCACAAAAACTCGATCTTGAGATATAAGGGCCTTACGTATATCAGCTGGAACCTCTATGACGTAATTACAAGTCAACGAGTCTTTTTTGCCTGATTTGTGGCTAAGCATAATAGAGGTCAAAAAGTTATCGCAAGTTGTGCCCTGCAATTTATCGGCCAAATTTTGTTCGTAATGCACTTGAAAACCTCTTGCTCCTGCATAGATGTACGTACTCCGATTACAACAATGCGAGGTCTGCGCTTATGTGGCTCATCAATTGTCAAGCCCGATGTGGTAAGCTGTACCGACTGCTTTAACTTTTTAACGTCATCCTTCGTGTCCGTGCATAAGCACGGACACGAAGGCGGGGTCATAATAATATGACCCTGCCGTTTCTAGTTTTACGTAATCCACGGACATGCAGCTTCATTACTTCAGGGTTGATAATTTACTGGACCAGGGCTTTTGTGTCTTCGCTTGATTTTGATTTATCGTTTGGATAAATTGCTACGGACTTCACATTATTAGGGTGAATGAAAGTGGTATTATCTTTTTTGACCATATCAGCGAATGACGGGTTAGCCGTGACTGAGGACTCCTGGATGCTTCGTTTTAGGTCATAAAGACGTTCTGATAGGTCTTGGTTTTCACAGAGCGCCTGAAGGTTTGCTTGTACAAGAAGAGTATTTTGCTTTAAAGACTGATACTTGACAGCCATTTGGGAAGTTCCATGTCCAACTGTCCGGCATAAGTTATGAATTCTTAACTTTTAGTCTGAGTTCAACTTTCCTTCTGCTGAGATAGCGCAGACTTCATTAAGGCACTGTTCAATGGTAGACATCCATTTCTGTATTTCAGAAGTCGCTATGATTTCGGGAGCATTCTAGTCCATGTCTTCCCCTGGGCGAGGTGTGGGCGGGGGACTTCGTTGCGTTTTTCCACTCCTATTAAAGGGATTGCTCATGTTGTTATATCTACTAACTAAGTAGGTAAATAGTCAAACACCAAACATAATGCGAGTCATTCACTTATGCAATCACAGCGCGACACAGAAACACTACCGCTTATGCACAACTAAGTAGTTCAATATTCATTTAATTAAGATTTATATTTTAATCAACTTTAAACACGTCCGATCATCAAGAGTACTGCAAGATCTCAATAGTGGATTATTAACCGTTAACTGTTTGTGAACGTGCATGAGTGTTGGCAAATGAAACAAAACCATCACTTTTCAAATTCTCTCAAGAAGTCCGCGTGAGATTTCAGTATCTTCCCACATCTTTACTGAGGACTCAAGGGGTTTGGGCGAATAACATTTATCATTCATCATCTTAATCACCACTTATCATCATCTAGAGAAAAAAAGAAATAAAACACTAATGACTAGGCAGCTGACCTTAGCTTGTTCCTTCACGGAACAAATATAAAAAAAAATGTTGGTCTTGCTTGTTGTCATGTCAGGACTTCTTGGCGGGAAAGTAAAGCGTCATGTCTGCAGTTTTGTTTTATTTTCTAAAATTATTGTTTTTTCGAATATTAATGTAAAATAATAATATTGGATTATTAACCGTTAAGTGTTTGTGAACGTGCATGAGTGTTGGCAAATGAAACAAAACAGTGCAACATCACCTTTCAAATTCTCTCAAGAAGTCCGCGTGAGACCTCAGTAAAGTCCCACATCTTTACTGAGGAGTCCTCAGTGAGGACTCAAGGGGTTTGGGGAACATTATTTATCATTCATCATCTTAATCACCACTCATTATCATTAAGGGAAAAAAAAGAAATAAAAAAACTAATGACTAGGCAGTATGGTCTTAGACCTTAGCCTGTTCCTTCAAGGAACAAATAAATTAAAAAAAAAATTTGTCATGTCAATGTCAATTGTCATTGTCATGTCAATTTCGAAAACAAATCAAACGGCAGATAAAAATTTGAATAGTTATGGACTGTTTTATTTTTTATCTAAGTGTTTAAGCGTTTAGATGTAATTGTAGGTATTGAATATAATTTTTAAGTTTGAACGGTATCGCGTACTGCACTTAAAATTTATTCAATGAAATAAATTATAAAAATATAACAATGGGAATAAAGGGTTTGTGGACCGTTATAGCACCTTACAGTGAGAAGAAATCATTACACGAGGTATGTAGATACTAAGATAACTGAGCTGTCTCCAATTACACGCTGACCAAACACTAAATCACTTCTTAAAATACCTAACTTATTTTTTCTGCAGATTACTGGTGAAACGGTTGCTGTTGATTTATCAGGATGGGTGTGTGATAGCCAAAATGTTACTGACTATTACATTCAGCCTAAGCTCTATTTGAGGTATAATATACAATAGGTTTATGGTGCTTTGTCATAATTACCAAGTATACTGCATGTTTGTATTTACTAAGTGATGGCTTGCTATATATAATAATATATAATTTAGGCAGTATAAGACGACACTAGTTTTTGAGCAGACAATGTTGCAATGAAACACGTGTTTAATTTACTACACACCTACATAGGTTTTTATTTTCCTGATGTAAACTATGTAATGTAGTCTTAGAATAATAACATATAGAAGGTAAGTCCACGCGCCCATTTTGAAGCACTTTTTTTCGAGCCAGATATGGCTCTAAACGCCATGTTTTCAATGTACACTACGAAGTTACAACCGTACGTGTGCGTGTCGCGGAGTGCAAGCAAGTAATCGTCATGAAACTGTAAATCGGTTTAGTAGAGCGCTTGTATGAAGACTATCTTTCTATACATTATTATTCTAAGAATGTAGTAAATAAAACACAAGTTTTGATTCATAAAAAAGTGTTTCATTTTAATGTGTAGTGCTCGCTCACACACTCTCACACAAAACAATAGACAATGCTGTGTTTTATCTTTGCTCGTGACTTTCAAGTCTGGAGTACAGTATACTGTAGTAGCTTAACACTTAACTCGCACTAGGGGACAGTGGGTAATTTAAATTGAATTGAATTGATGCATGCCTGCCTGACTATGAGTTAAAGTGATTTTTTGAGATCCTTGGTCAGCCTGTGTACCTTACAAATGATTTGATGTCAATCTAATGTAAAATGTATACATGTAGATGAATTTTAAGTGTTATATTTCTTTGTGTAGTACTTGTGTATTTATTTATTTATTAATTTATTTATAGAAACCAACAGCTTATCACAATGGTACTTATTCTGCTAACAATTATCCTAAGTAAAGCCTTAGGCCTGCCTAGCCTAGCCTAGGTTTCTGCATTTATTAATATATGTTACCTTTAAGATTTGTGTAGGTATCGGAAATAAATGGACATGGGCAGATCGGGGAAACTTATTGCTTAACTGTACACTAACGAAAATGTGACGGAAAATCCTTATATAAATTTAGGTGACACAATGCAAAGTATTACAATTTCCTTTACTGTTTGATAAATGAACAAACTTTTAAGAACACTTTTGACTCAAGCAAGAAAAAGGCACCATTTAAAACATAAAGAACTACACCCGATAAAGTGTTCCGAAACAAAGACTCATGTTCATAATATTCATTTACTAATGTTATCAGTAAGTTTTTCTAATATCTTACTCTCAAATAGTTTCAATTATATTAAATAAAAAACACTTATGTTGTATAATAATGCCATCTGGCGAAGTCAAGGGGATTTAGTAACTCTTGTCTCTTACATTTATAGATAGATGGCGCTAGAATCTCTGTATGTACAATGTGTTGAATGTGCTTTTTTATGATTGCCTTAAAGTAATTATGTATAATGTGCGAGTTATACCAAGAGATAATTTAACTGCAAAAATACCAAAATCCCAGTGCATTTAAATCAACCTAAAAGTAGATATTCTTATACAAAGATCATACAAAGAGGTTATGTTTCTTATTCAAAGTCAGGTTTTTCCGCTCAGACGGTACGGATTTTATTGAAATAAAAAATCCCATAAAGCATGTGAAATTAGCAATATTTTAATGCTTATTTGATCAATGTACAAAAATCTTAAGCTCGTCCCCGAGCTCTCTGCTGCTCTTTTAATGAAAAATAAAAAATAAAACTTACTAATAAATTCTATATAACCACACATGAAGTAATATAGAGGTCATTTTATTTCATTGCTTAATCGCTTAGTTAAATATAAAAAAAGAAATAAAATGTAACATTTTTTAAATTAAATTTACTTTTAACTTGAAGCTATCAAATTACAAAAGGTCCTTAGCCTTTTGTGATTTCTTATTTTGACATAGAATAAGTTCAACATACACATACTATAGTTGAACACACTTAAAAATTGTTCTTAGTGCCTTAGCATTGTGACTATACTATTATTGTAAATTTTGAAATGTGGCTGCTTCTGCCAACACACTTAACTGTATAGTTTGTAGTTACATTAGCTAAAATATATAAACACACATACAGATAATAGGTAATGAACAATAGTGAGGAGAAAAATAAAAATACTTAATCCTTTACTTGTCTTTTTCAGGAATTTATTTTTCAGGACAATATATCTGGTGCTCTCAGACATCCACCCTGTGTTCGTTTTGGAGGGTGACGCCCCTGACCTGAAGCGTGACGTCATGGCAGTGAGGAATGGCATCCAGTTCAGGGGGGCAGCTCCTCGCGCTGAACCTACCACTTCGAAGCGCCCGGATGTTGCTCGGAAGAGATTTGGACATGTCTTGAAAGAAGTATGTGTTCACTTTGTTGGTAGCTCAGTTTAGGCTAACCTAGAAGGAAGATTAGAAGTACATTTCAAACCTTCAAAAGTATTAATAGTATTTGTAACTAAAGAGTTTTGCTGTTTTAATAGGTAATTGTTTTAAGGCCATGGTTCATACTTATCAGTGGACTCATGGACTGTAATTTCTTATGATATTATTTATTCTTTAACTTTCACAAAGACGTTCATAATATGATACTTATCCCAGAACTTAATAAAAAATAAGTAAAACAAAATTATTACTGATTCACAGTGCGAGTCACTCTTGAAGACTATGGGGGTGAGATGCATCAAAGGAAGAGGTGAAGCGGAAGCTACCTGCGCCGAGCTAAATAAACAAGGTGTTTGTATTTCACTAAAATATTTTTTTTCAACTGCGGCCTTAACCTTTCAACTGCGGCCACATAATTACCTGATCAGTGCTCAACTAATAGAATTTCTATTGTGAGTGTTAAGTCTATGTATACTTTACCTAGGCAACTACTATCTAGGATTTCTACGGACAACCAGGTGGTAATAAATTAATAAAGAATAGGTACATAATTTGTCACATTTCTGTCATATTGACAAACTGTTAAAATATAAGTTATTAATTAAGTTCTTACTACAGGCGATTTTTTTAACACTTTGTCTACCACGTAACTAGACACAATAAAAATTGTTGGGCGGTCACCAGTGTCTGCCATGGTGCTTAATGACTGACAGCATATGAAATCGCAAGAACACTGCATACTAAAGCATTCAATTTCCATACACAAAATCCAGTATTGTTGCAATTTGAAAACTGTGGTCTCAACCTAAATCTACCACTCCTTGAAACGGGCGTGATGCATGTATGTAATGTAATAATAAATGTAATATGTATACACCCTTAATTTTTATTTGAAAGAAATTAAGGGTGAGTTCCACCCTTGTAACTAAACAACTTTCCCCAAGAAACCTATGTGCAAAAAAGACAAAAAAACGACCTCCCATACAAAACTGTCTGATCAGCAGACGACAATAGATGAGAGGTCGAATTTTTTTTGTTATTTTTGCGCATAGGTTTCTTAGGGAAAATTGTTCAGTTTCATGGGTGGAACTCACCCTTAATTTCATCCGAATGAAAATCAAGGGTGCATACAGGAATTTTTTTTCTGTGCACAGTTTCCATAGTCTGTTTCCTTCAGGTGGTAGGCGCCGTAATATCTCAAGACTCCGATTGCTTCGCTTACGGCGCGCGGCGTGTGTACCGTAACTTCAGCGTTTCGAACGCTGCGGGCGGCGGAGCGATGCAGGGCTCCGTCGATTGCTATGACGCGGACCAGATGTTCGCGGCCAATGGTGAGTTTAGTGTTTTTTGTAAGGTGTCAAGCCGATGCGTGGTGTCATTAGTAGTAGTCATTGATGGCTGCTCATCCGATCAACTAGCGATAAACGCTGGGATCTCTCGGGGGTCAGTACTCTTTGCGACACTTTTTTGCTGCATATTAACGACCTGTTGATACCCGGTATACTTGGGTAAGTAGATTACAGCACTGTCTTAGAGTTACACATCCAACGCACGAACTAGTGGAGCTGAAATTCAGTCTCTAAGAGAGGCCACGGTCGAACGTTTGAACACATCCTTGAAGGAAGTATCCAACTGGGATGACGCGAACCTGGTAAGTTCAATGCTACGAAAATACAGACGTGTCTTTTTTTTTAATGTGACACGTCATAGTGACCCCATCCTGCCTGATGGTAAGCAGCCGATGTAGTCCAAACTAATGAGAGCGCTCCTCACCGTGGAACAAGCACGGTAATAAGCGCAACCATTCATGACGGCCTGCATAAATGCCGTTTCACGCCCCGTTTAAAATACCCGGCATTATAGGAGCTGGGAAACACATGCGTCGGTCATTGAGTTATAATGAACTACGTACTAGAGAAGACATCTCAACCAGATTGTTTGTAACACGCGTTAGAGCCAGCTCGCTCCAACTATATTAGTCTGTGGCAGGCGCTAGACGCAACAATACTTGTGCATTCTGTGTTCTATTTTATTAAAATATGCCTTTATGTGTGCTAAGGTACTGATTAAACAACTCAGGAAATACAAATGAAACCAAAGGAATCAATTTCACCTGGAAATACGTACTAAATTATCGATATAACATGCATTTGACTAATTATTTTATCAAATCGCTGAGACATGAAGTGGCGGCCATGTTTCGGTAAAATGCATAGAGTAACAATATTTCTGTTTTGTGCAGAAGATGACAACTAAGCCCCGCACCACGGTACAACTATCATTGTACCGTACCTGCAACGCACCACGCACTAGATGCCCGCTGTCATCTAGCTGTGCACATTTATTGTATGGGACGTCTTCTCTAGTTTATTTACCTCAATGGCGTCGGCAGAAAATTCCAAAGCCGAATGGTCTTACAGAGGAACGACTTACTTGCCAATTTTTTTGGTACGAGTGCTGATATTCTGCACAGTATGATGGTGGTTCCTAAGACCAGCACGCGTAGTCCGGGACAGGAAAGGAGAGGGCGGGATTAGATCAAAAAGTTCTTCAGAACACTCTCCGTAGTAATTTCGGTAGAAGACACTGAGAGAAGCAATGTCTCTACGCAGCTGGAGGTCCTCAAGAGAGGCTGTAATCTCAGCATCTCCAATAATGCGTACCGCTCGCCTTTGCATATCAAGTGCATCGCGGAGGTATTTAGCGGAGCCGTCATAAAAAAGTTGGGAACAATACTCCATACTGCTTACTTTATGTAAAGCACAAGTCCGGTCGTGTTTGGAGTATTGTTCTCACCTTTGGGACGGATCAGCTATTTTTGTTTGTTTTACTCTTTGATTATACATACATGTTTAGATAGAGCCTGGCCGTAAAAAAACGTAGAAAAATTTATAGGCCAATATTGGCCTATCGCGCAATCCTGGTGGTCAGTGTCATTGTGCCGTCAAGCAGTGTTTACCTCTCGCGTTTCGGTGAAATTGTTCGCAAGATGACCGTTTGCTCAGTGAAATTCTGTCGAAACTACAAAAGAAATTTTTTTTCGAAAAGGAAAGTCACGTTTCATCTGTAAGTATCGATAAATTTTAATGAAAATTTAAAGTTTAACAATAATATCGGCCATGTATGCGTAGTGTTGCTGGTATCAAAATGTAGAATTCCCATTATTGGTAGCAGAATATAAAAGGAGGTTTAAATATTATAAGTATGATAAAAAATACTCACTCTTGTAAGTTAGTATTTATACATGGTCTTGGTGTAAATAAAGTAAATACATTAAATATAATTATTATTGGAACGCTTTCAAAGTTTTTCTTTTTTTTAAACTGATGTCTGATTTATAAGAGCGTGAATAAATGTCACGGTTCCTATTCGATGCCGAATGTTTGTAAACATATTACTGTCATTTGTGCAAATGTCATGTTTCACTAGGATTTTTACTGTTTTTTGAAAGAAAGAAACAATAGTTACTGTTTTCTTGTGAATGTCTGTCAAGAAAAAGTAAAATCCTACTGCAACTAGGTAAAACAGCAATCTGTTTACAAACATTCGTCATCGAATTTGGCTGGATTATAGGTTCCGTTCTAAAACAAGAAAAAATATAATACCTACTGTAATATTTTATAATACTATTATTATAAATTGTTATTATGGTATGGTATCGTATCGATATTCAAAACGAATAAAAAAATTATTATGTTTGAAATGGAATGTACGTAAGTATTTATGTAAGAAGTGAGTGTTTAAGTATATGTATGTAGCGGATGGTAGTATGTATGCTTCAGAGCTCGATGGGGCATTGGCTAGCACGTTCGGCTTGCGATCTTGCCCTCTAAGCAACTTTCGCAATGCCGGGTCACTGGATGGGTGACCAAATTTAAAACATCTCGAGCTCCTCCGTGCTTTGAAAGGCACGTTAAGCCGTTGGTCCCGTTTCTTGTCGTAAGATAACAGTTGTTAAAATCCACCAACACGCATTGGGCCAGCGTGGTGGGTTATGGCTCAATATTCTCACGTGCTATCTCCACGTGGGAAGCCTGCGCCCAGCAGTGGGACGTTTTTATAGGCTGATGATGATGACGATGTTTGAGAAAGTGCGGGTGTATGTTTGTGCCCCTAAAAGGTCAATATTTCTCGTCTCATGTAGGTAAACTATTGGACAGGGATATTGATGAGCAAACATCACATTATGTAACCTTTACAACTGTTCGACCACATAGCAAACATTTTAATTTTCATTTTTCGACTAACTAAATTGTCTCCGCGCGCGGACCGAGCGTGTAGGTATATAAATCGACCGAATTACGTAGTGACACAGGCCTGCTGATACGCTATTTTAGATCTTAAATCCTTATCAATATATCGTTTTTAGTCTACTCACAATACTTTTCGGAACGAGCGTAATGCCGAAAGTTAGCAAGTCGATATACCTACTTACCCGCTATTTTAGAGCTTAATGCTTACTCACGGTTACTTACCTATTTTTTTTAAGGATTGATTATGTTGAACTATGGTTTTAGAGATTTATTTCTGTAAAGAATATTACGCTATTATATTCAACGTTCGCCGAAAACTACTCCGATACTCCTAAACCCAACATCATCGGTTCCGGATCACCACAATTCGGATTCTGCTCTTCATTTATCGAAGAATACTGTATTGGAGGATAATTACTTCAACATCACTAAGCGTCAAAAGCGTTGTCTCGAAGATCCCACCGACCAAGCAACAATGTGTAATACAGACATAATAGCTTTATTTGACACAAAATTTGAGGTATTAAACAATGCCCTATTAACAATTATGGCCCAAAATCAAACAATACAACAAACAGTCAACTCCATGTCGCTAAAACATGAACAGATACTATCAAAAATTAGCGACTTGGAGCGGGTAAACAGTGAGCAAAAAAAACAAATATGTTCTATAGAGTATAAAATAGACTTACTCGAAAAAAACAGTCGTAGCAGCTCGCTGGAGATACGTAACCTTCCTAAACATAAAGAGGAAACTAAACAGGTCCTAATAGGCATTATAAAGAAGCTGAGCCTTACGTTGGGTGTTGAGAAACCAATTGATGAGACTGAGATACGTGACGTGTATCGATACAGACCAGAGACCGTTGTTGTGGATTTTACTACAAGTATTCGAAAGGAAAACCTAATTAGCAGCTACAGAGCATTCAATAGAAATAGCCGCGAAAGTAAGAAGCCTTTGCTTAACTCGGAACATCTGGAATTACCTGGGGCCGTCCAACCAATATTTATCTCAGAGTGCCTCACGAACAAAGCTAAACGATTGTTTTATTTAGCGCGTGAACAGGCAAAGAATAAAACAATCTCCTCAGCCTGGACGATGTATGGTAAGGTGTATGTGAGGAAGGAAGAAGGCTCTCCACCCACTCGCATAACTGAAGAAGATGAACTTATTAAGCTGCTTGTATGACTAGTCTTAGAGTTAAATCTACTGCTATCTTTATTTTTATTAAATTGTCACTTGTTATCTTACCTGTTAATGCATGAAGGATGTTATGTAAATTTTTATTTAGTTTTTCTCTTTTGTCCCCTGAGTTACAGATACACTCACACACCAACATCTGTACAGCTAATAATCTGCACATCAATTCATAGTGCATTTCACAGACACGCAACAATATTTTTACGAGTATATATTGTAATTTTCATAATTATCATTATAACACTTTTACAAAGCCAACTAATTACACCCACACTTTACACACTAACTCAACACGTCCATGTTAACATACCAGTGCATTATATCTCGGCAACCTTATTGCTATTACTCAACATCTTATATAAACCTACGTCATTCATTTCCTCCATCTCACCCCTTCGTAGCCACCCTCCAGACCTAAATACACACATTAACAATAAGCTAAAACATACAAAAATAAAAAATAGTTGACAAAAGTATGGAATATATTAATTTAGGTCTGGACTCCCTATCAGTGGCTAAAACAATTTCATGTGACATTGAAGACGTAAAATCTCATCTTGATTATAATAGTAAACACCGGTTTTTGAATCTTCTCTCGCAAAACATAAGAAGCATATCTTGTAATATTAATAACTTTAATACCCTTTTGCAACGATCATCAATGGACTGGGATATTATAGTTCTGACTGAATGCTGGCTTCGCTCAGGAAAGTCTATTCCAGTAATTGACGGTTTTAGTTACGCTGCCACTACATCTCATAAGACGCAAAATGAAGGTGTAATAATATATTATAAAAATCAGCTAGTTTGCTCCTTTGAGGAACCACAGATTAATGACGCCAACTGTCTATTACTTAAATTAAACAATAACACATGCATCATCGGGATTTACCGGCCTCCGTCATATCATAACACAGATAACTTCATAAACTCTCTTGATTTGCTTTTGTCTCAACTTACTAATTATAAAAATATATTTTTATGCGGTGATTTAAATATCGATATTGCACCTAACACTAGTGATAACCGCTCCAACGATTACTTAAATTTACTGGCAAGCCACTGCCTTCTCCCGGGTCATTCCTTACCTACTCATGGTCGTACATGTCTAGACCACATGATGATCAAAACAAAATTGACAGCCACGGTTTTTGTGGTGCAATCGTCAATCACAGACCACGATTCCGTAGCACTAAATATGAATCTGGTCGCCCCCCTAGACTACATGAAGAAAACTAGTATTCGCATTGATTACACTGGCCTTGATAGTACTATTCAAACAATTAACTTCAATTCGATCCTAAATTGTTTTGACGCAAATATAGCCGCGGATCTCCTTATCAATTACCTAACTTCTGCAATTGACCAACATACTAAAGCTGTTTATATTCCCAAAAGAAGTAGAATTAACAACTCCTGGGTCACTAAGGGGCTTTTGCGTTGCTTAAGGAATAGGGACAACTTACATAAAAAACTAAAACAGGATCCCGAAAATGGGGTACCGAAATTATTGTAAGGCTCTCACAAAAAAAACAACGTGTGTATACGACAAGCGAGAAATCGAGAACGCTGCAGGCAATAAGAGGAAGCTATGGGACGCTATTAAAGCTGTTGCCTGTTTTAAGAAAGTTACTGACTATTCATCCAGTTTGATCTCTACGGCCGACCCAGTGGGAAGCATCAATAAAGTTAATGAGTTCTTTGCTCACGTAGGACGTAACCTAGCTCAAAAAATATTAAATTCAAGCCAACCTAATATACCTGCGATTCTAAATGAGAATACATCTTCACCTATCAATTGTTTAGCCTTACTTCCTGCAGACGAAGATGAAGTAATAAAATAATAATAATAAAAAATAATAAAAATGCTTTATTAAATAAAAGAGTTACGTACTTACATTACTTATTACTAGTAGTCCCCAAACTAGGTAATCCTGTCTATGGGGACTTACATTTGGTGCTAAATATGTTTATCTATTGCTAAGTGTACACTAAAATATGTGATTGTAACCATACTAGTAAAATCACTTAAAGGTACCCACAAATTATAAATTATACGTTTATACGACGCAAACATTGAAGGCTGGCCCGATAACACCCACCTCAGAATACCACAACTTACTTTAGCCCTGCGTAAGAAATTCCTTACTTGGGATCAGTGTCAGTCCAGGAAAGTGATATTAACACTGCTAAAGGCTCTATATTATCGAGGATTTGTCAGTAACAATTCTGTTTCAATATAGCTTAGAGAAATTAGCCAGTTACTTAATATAGATTTAGCAGTAGTTGGGTGGCTACATTTAAAGTCACATTTACTTACTGCCTTGTTATAAATAAATGGGTAAAGGAAGTCGCTGTGTCTTTTAGCAAATGTGGTGAGAGGTGGTGGCACTGGGATTTTAAATACACGTCTTTTAATGAGATTTTTATAATCATTAGATTTGGTAACTACTTTATGCGTTGTCAGCACTGCTTTAAGGATATACAACTTGCGAACACTCAGAACATGACAATCTGCGTAAAGGCTATCTGTTGGGTAACGACGTGGAACATTCAGCATGACCTTTAGCACCGCTCTCTGCGCTCTCTCAATCCGCAACATGTAGGATTTATCTGTCCCACCCCAGGCCGATATGCAATAACCTATGACCGACTGACAGAGACTAAAGTAGACCATACGGAGGACTGATGTGCATGCTACACCACGGAGCATATACAATATATTTATTACTTTGCGAACACGGCTCGCCAAGGCCGATATGTGTTGGTGAAAGTTCAGGTTGTGGTCAATAAGTACCCCGAGATACTTTAAGACATCCACCCGACAAATACTGTCGCATGCACACATGGCTAAGTGTTGATTGGTTGCATTAAATGAACAAAGGCTTTTATGAATTTTGATACTCGGTATCGTTTTCGGCTTCGAAAGTGCTGTTTTATGAAAAGTTAAAAAATTCGTTTTTAAAATATTAAGTGAAAGAAGATTATTCTCTAACCATCGTGCCACAGTCGCTAAACCTCTCTCTGTGTCCAGAAATGTTTGCGACCATGACGATCCTTTAAATAAAATGACCGTATCATCGGCATAACAAATTATTTCAGCATTTGACAAAGAGGTGGATAGGAGGTCATTAAGATAAATATTAAATAGAATGGGACCCAGCACACTCCCCTGGGGGACCCCGAAGCAAATCGTCTGTGTATCACTCATAGAGCCGTCCACCCGAACGCACTGTTTGCGGTCCGTGAGGTAACTCTTGAACCATGCCAGGGCTACACCTCTGACACCAGTTTTTTCGAGCTTAGATAAAAGAATAGGTACGGAAACTGTGTCAAAAGCCCTGGCAAGGTCCAAAAACACACCAACGCAATGGCGTCCGGAATCAAGGTATTGAGTGACGAATGAAGATAAAAGATTCACAGCATCCTCTGTGGAACGGCCCCGCCTGAATCCGAACTGTCGATCCGCCAACAAGTCATAATTATCCAAAAAACTTATAAGGCGCTTCTGAACAATTCTTTCTAACAGCTTAGACAAAATGCTCAGCAAGGAGATGGGCCTATAGTTTTGGGGTGTGTCTTTCGACCCTGACTTATAAATGGGGGAGACTACTGCGACTTTCCAACAATCTGGAAATGCCCCATTTGATAGACTGAGATTTAAAACATGTACTAAAGGAGCTAATATAGATTCTCTATTTAGCTTAAGAAAAGGGGCCGTAATTTCGTCAACTCCAGGAGCGCTGTCATTCTTAAGATTACGGATCAGAGAGTCGACCTCTGAAGCATCGGTTGGAGATAAAGAGAAGGACTCAGCTGGACTCATTTTGCATTTAGATGTTTTTGCTAATGATTCTTGTGTCGTATTAAGCCTGGAGAGTGTGTTATTTGCCAAATAAGAAGTTGAGAGCATAATCTGTGGCCTAAGGGATAATTGTGCAGTGGGAGTGGATCGAATATCAAGTACAATTTTAAAAAGATACCGTCGCTTACTCAACGCTTCCATTACCCATATTTGTAATCTTGCTCTCTCAACTGGAGTATTTCCCCAGGCGTTTAAAACAGCTCTCATAAAACCTATCCATAAGTCAGGTGAAAAGGATTGTGTTAATAACTTTAGGCCAATCTCAGTTCTTACAACATTGTCAAAAGTTCTCGAACGTCTCATGAACAAGCGCTTAACATCTTTTCTGGAAACTAATAACCTTCTTTCGTCGTCACAGTACGGATTCCGAGGTGGCAAGTCGACAAATGACGCTGTGCACGATTTGACAAACTCTATTATTACTAGCTTAGATAAAATAAAGAAGTGTCTCACTATATTCCTTGACCTAGCCAAGGCCTTTGACACCGTTTCCATTCCACATCTGTTAAAGAAGCTAGAGGAATTGGGTGTGAGAGGTTGCCCCTTGGGTTTGTTTGGTGATTATTTGACCAACCGCAAACACCGCGTCAAAATTGATCATTGGATCAGTCAATAGCAAACGGTGGATTTTGGCTTGCCGCAGGGAAGCATAAATGGTCCCACTCTTTTCCTGGTTTATGTGAATGGCCTCTGCAATATGAAACTCCACAACGGCAAATTGCTTGCATTCGCTGACGACACAGCTCTTTTTTTCAGTGGCGATAGCTGGGAAGAAGTTTTCTACAATGCCCAGACTGGCTTTAGGAGAGTATGTGCATGGTTGCATGACAATGTCTTGACCCTAAATATATCGAAGACTAAATACATTGCATTCGTGCATAGATCCAATCAGCTCCCCCCACCATCCTTTTCAATCACCGCCCACTCTTGTCGTTTGGGATCCGTTACCTGTAACTGTCCTTCACTCCAAAGAACTGATACTATAAAATACCTTGGTATTACCATCGACCAAACCCTTTCATTTAAACCGCATATCTATATCCTTGTGACTCGGCTGCGAAAACTAATTTTTATATTTAAAACCTTAAGACACGTAGCTGACCGCAAGACAATCAAAATGGTCTACCATGCTCTCTGCCAATCCGTAGTTGAGTATTGCATCACGTCTTGGGGTGGAGTACCTAAGACTTATCTCCTCCTTGAGAGAGCTCAGAGAGCTGTACTAAAGGTGGGAGCTGGTCTTCCATATCGCTTCCCTACAGCTTTGCTCTATAAGGACTGGGATGTGCTGACAATAAGACAAATTTTCATACTGCAAACTGCCATAAAAAAACACTCCCAATTGCCGTACGATCCCAATCTAATGGATGATAAGCGAAAGAAAGCTAATGTCTGTCCTACACCATTATTTCATACAAGACATTCTCATCATTTCTTCTGCTTCTTTGGCTGCTACATATATAATAAAATAAATAGTTTGTTGAATATCTATCCCCTTCCAAAACTAAACAGCAAACGCACAATCACGAACTGGCTCAAGACGCTAACATATAAAGAAACCGAAGACTTTATTATCCCAAAAGTGTAATTACTACAATAATCGGACCCCTTCTCTCTCTAAGGCTTTGTTGAAATATACTTGCGCTATGTATTAACACACACGTACATCACGGATCCTCACACTTTTATACACACACTCATTAACACATCCCTCACTCAGGGGCTTCATCATATTATTTTTTTGTTTTATATCAATAAGTAGGTAATAATGTAATAGTTATAGTTTGCTCAGAGTCCGCGGAATGGGGCACTGGTGACCTGTGGTTTACGGGTTTTTTCAAACCTATCACAAGCACCAGTCTCTCACAAGGGGTACTTATGGGTTCTATTTATCGATAATTTGCCATTATCTCTGTACAACGTAAACCTTGTAATGAGAAAACAAATTAAATTGAATTGAATTGAATTGAATTATACTTATATGTACTTTAACTATCGTTGAATTATAAAAATACACCAAACTTATCCGCTCGCGTGATCTCGAGATGATACCTAAACATCTTTATAGTGATTTCGTCCTTTTTTTCGCAACCGTTACGAACTAAAATTGCGGCTCGCCTTAGAAAAACCTTTGTTATGATTTTTAAGTTGATATTGGATAATTTAAACTCGAAAACAAAAACTTTAAAAATGTAGGTAATTAGCGGAGTGTAATACATAATTTCGAAACACACTATCTCGATGCACGTTAGCGCGACAAATTGCGACAAACCAAATCTCGATGCACGAAATCGCGACAAACCAAATCTCGATGCCATCTATCTAAACATGATGATATCTATCTATATAAACAAAACTGAGAAGGTACCTACTTGGTATTAACCATGGGATATAAAAAAACATACGTAGAAAGTGTCAATTTTAACCGGTGCAAAACAGTACAAAAATATTTTTATAAATATAAAAAAACATATTTTAATAAACAATATAATATAATATATTAATATAATATATTAATATAATATTATTGTGATTCTTTTTTTATTTATTATTAAAATACAAAGCTAATTTTCTAGTTAGCTTTATAATTAAACTACAATTAAATTATATCACCGTGCACACGTATGTATGCATATGATCCATAGTAGATGCCGGTACCTACCGCTACCCTAAGTAAAAATAAAATTAATCTACCCGCAATAGTTATGTTGCCGCAAAATAGCTAATGCCTTAAAGAGAATCGATGACGCAGTGGATGACGTTCTGTTTACAGTCACAAAAGTTAAGCAAATTTGCGCAGGTCGAGTAATTGATGGGTGACCAGTACGCGACCTCGGTGAACATTGCTTAACTTTCGCGATCGAAAACCTTGAGATTTTATGAACTTACGGTCACCCATCCCCTTGACGACCTCGGCGAACATTGCTTAACTTTCGCGTTCGAAAACTTCGTGATTTTATGAACCTACGGTCACCCATCCTCTTGGCGACCTCTGCGAACATTTCTAACTTTCACGATCGAAAGCTCGAGATTTCTATGTACCTACGTTTTAACAGAAATAAAGTTTAATTTATTAAGAATTTGCATACACTTACTTACCTCTAAATCTTCTTCAATTAATGAATCAGATTTCGAAAATTCATCGTCATCATCGACGTCTTCCAAAATGCGAAGAAGTTCAATTGAATCGCTCATGTTGCACTGCACTACTTTCCTCACTATGCGCTTATGACGTCATCAGGCTATCGTCTATCCGTGACCACGGCGCCCAGAGAACTGGGGCCCAAGTCTGCTATTTTACAATAAGCGACCAACTATTGCCATTCTAGAGACATCCTATTGTCATTACATTTCCATTGTGCTACATTTTGTATTCTGCTAAAAGTTCTTATAAGTCTCGATTTAATGTCGATGGAGTGTCAGTTGAATGGAAATGGAATGGAAATGGAATGTGAATTATTTAGTCGACGATGTTGCCTATTAAATCTACCATGAAACCAATGATGCCAATAAAAACTACTATTTGTTTTCAAATACGTTTTAAGCACTTTTTGGTGAATGTAATGCAAAAATTTAGACAATTATTGTTTTTTACCATTTAAATATCAACATTTATTAAAAATGCGTGTTTATTCTTAAAAAATAAAGAAAATGTTGCTGCAGTATGGCTGTTTTTCGTTATTGCATTTGCCTTATTTAGAAAAAAAAAATATCTTATGAAGTTTTGAACACAAGTTTGAAAACTGTTGAAAACTTTGATGAAGACGAGTACGTTTTTGTGTGAAACAGACGAAACAGTTTTGGCAATGGCGAGTCTTGAGCAATTATCTGCTCTAATTGATTTTTTAGAAAATCATAAAGATTTGGCGCTTGGCCGCTTTAATAGAACAAAGGAAGGACGTGGTTAGGCCAAACGCCTATTGGCTGAATGCGCAGTCATGTTATACAGCGTATCGACTGACTGCGTCCATAAGACGCCGGACCAGTGGAGAGTGGTAAGTTTGAAACACAAGTTCCTTGTCTACTTATACTATTGCAAACATTGAGGTACAATAAACTAGAGAAGACACCGTGAAGAAAGTTTGTGCGCAACTAAGGTGCAGCCGCAAGGTCCACAATCGCTTGAATCACGCGCAATCACAGGCATTTGCAGCCCATGGGCTGCACCTTAGTGCGCACAAACTTGCTTCGCGGTCTTCTCTAGTTTATTGTACCTCACTGATTGCAAACAATTCAATTTATGTGTACTTTTATTTTTCAGTATTACAATGAATACAAAAGCAAATTATTAAAAAAAATAAAGCTTGAAAAAGTAGAAATCGGAGCTACAGGTAAACCAGTTTATAATTATTCTCATAA
The DNA here is from genome assembly GCA_963921215.1 of Scoparia ambigualis. Taxonomy (NCBI): domain Eukaryota; kingdom Metazoa; phylum Arthropoda; class Insecta; order Lepidoptera; family Crambidae; genus Scoparia; species Scoparia ambigualis. The sequence goes on from OY992503.1 coordinate 19,343,022, forward strand.
ATCAAATTAGTATGAAGTCGTAAATAAGTATTTTTTTATTCAGGTGGGGGTCCTTCAAAACAAATTTCACTCACACCGCTACAAGAGCAGCTTTATGATATTTTGGGGCGTGATGTTGGAGAGCCACTGCCGGGTATTCGGCACAATCCTTTAAGTGTGACTTTGTTTTTAAAAAGGAACCCCTATGGAGCTTGTTAACAAAATAACACACATGTAAATAAACAACTACCTACTTACTTAGGATTTTTAGATACCAATTGAAGTAATAGTTTTATAAACTAGAGCATGTGGTAAATTAATTCATTCTTTCACAAAAATCATCAAAAGTATTTAATTCCTAGGCACCTATCCTCTGTGTTCATTAATTAATTTCTTTTCATTTATCATTAATGAACTTTGCTAATTTTTTGTTAGTTTGCTCTGTTTGCTGCTTTAAAGTTTACTTTCTATTGCACTGCATATTGTTTTTCTACACAGCAACATGATCACATTTTGGAGGGTTTAGAGGTTGTGGAGGATGCTGTGCCATTAGCAAGGTAGGTAAAATAAAGTATGAACTGGTTTACATTATTTTGTTATAATTTTTCAAAGATTACAATAAAACAACATTCATGTATTTCAGATCATGGAGTGTAGAGGTCCAAGAGCCTGAAGAGCAGGAGACGATAGTGGTCATTGAAGTACCAGCAGACTACTCCCCTTCAAGAGACCAGCAGTCTATAGACCCCCTCGCTAGCACTAGCAGCGAGCTTGCCACAGGCACCACGGCTGGTACTAGCAGGGAGTGCATTACAGGGCCCACTCCTAGCACTAGCACGGAGCTTGCCACTGGCACCACCGCTGGTATTAGCAACAACTGCAATACAGGCTCCACTCCTAGCACCAGCAAGGAGCTTTATCCGGTCGCACTGACCCTATTAGACAGGGCAGGTCTGTCGCACCGCGTAAAAGACGCCGGCGTCGTTCACCAGTTTCCCAAACTAAGCAAGCCACAGGTTAGTTAAACCAATTTCAAAAGAGAGGTTTATAAGGAATATATATATTCTTTTTACAAACTTGCCTTGTGAAATTAAATTCAGTATGTTTTCTCTTCAGAGAATGAACCAGCTATGCGCGAAGCTACAGAGCGTTTAGAACAAATGGAAAGACTAAATGCTGAAGCAACGCACGAGCTCGCGCAAGCCACCCACCGGCAGGCTGCAGCATTAGAGGCAATAGCCGAAGGACTGCGGGATTACATTAGAGGAATGAACGAAAGGAGGAGGTCACCACGACGACATAACGTATGTATTATATCTACAGCATAAATATTTAAATCACCAGTAAAGTAATGATCAATATCAAGTACCTACTTTAATTAACAATATTCCTATCTTTATCAGAGAATTAGAATTTATTCTTCTGACAGCGACTAGAATAATTAAAAGCAAGTCTATACCTTCTAGTAAGTATAATAGTATAGATTTTAATGTAGGTACTGGGATTTTAATCTTTGTAATCTATACATATAATAATTGTAAATATATATTTATTTAAAGTAAGTATAGGATAATAAAACTAGGAATTGCATGTAATGTTTTTAATTAGAAAAACCTAAATAGTTACAGATTTTCTGTTAATGTTCATCTGCAATCTGCAACAAAGTAATTATATACTTATTTCCATACTGTTTTATTGTAACTAATATTAAAGATATAGATCTAACAATTATACATACCAATCTTTCCCTCCACAGCCTATCAACCAGAGCCTGCTGCAGTGCCCGGCCTCTTTGAAGCTCGGAATTGACTCGGCGATTTTGTGGATTCTGTCTCACATTCTCTTTTATTTGGTCTTCAGCCTAAAACAATAATTTAAAGTATTAATATTAAAATGTTGACCAAATATTTTTGTAACATTTTAGTCTTTTGTGGATTCCTAAAATGTTGTACTGTACTTGTCACTGCCACGCACCACGCTGCATCTTGCGTGTCGACGCACCTACGCGCGCCTGTTTTCTATACAAACGGAGAAACACGCAACATGCAGCGTGGTGCGTGGCAGTGTGTTAACTGCCTAAATCCCCCAAAAAGTAAAATTTTAAATGTTTAGTTGAATAAGTTATCAAAGACTGATTAGTAAATTTTAGACTGAAAGTTTATTTGCAAAATGTTGATTCATTAACAAGTTGGACTTTAATTTAATGTAAATAAATGATTAGTTGATTATTTTATTATTATTCATTAGACTGTGATTATAATGTACCTACCTAGTTATTTGTATATTAAAAAGTTATTTAAGGCTGATTAAGTGTAAACAAATTATCTTCTATTTTAAAATAAAAGGATGTTATGCATAAATAAAACTTGCCTGATGCTGCCTTTGATTTTCTTCATCTGCTTCCTCAGGTGTCAGTGACAACAGAGGGACTCTGTCCTGATTGGCAATGTTGTGTAACACGCAGCATGCGCTCACAATTTTTGCAGCAATGATGGGGTCATAGTGTAGGGCTCGTGCCACTAACAAACATCTAAAAGCAGTATTCTTTAATGTAATATATATTTAATATCCACCCATCCCTTTGGCGACCTCGGCGAACATTACTTAACTTTCGCGATCGAAAACCTCGAGATTTTATGAACTTACGGTCACCCATCCCCTTGACGACCTCGGCGAACATTGCTTAACTTTCGCGTTCGAAAACTTCGTGATTTTATGAACCTACGGTCACCCATCCTCTTGGCGACCTCTGCGAACATTTCTAACTTTCACGATCGAAAGCTCGAGATTTCTATGTACCTACGTTTTAACAGAAATAAAGTTTAATTTATTAAGAATTTGCATACACTTACTTACCTCTAAATCTTCTTCAATTAATGAATCAGATTTCGAAAATTCATCGTCATCATCGACGTCTTCCAAAATGCGAAGAAGTTCAATTGAATCGCTCATGTTGCACTGCACTACTTTCCTCACTATGCGCTTATGACGTCATCAGGCTATCGTCTATCCGTGACCACGGCGCCCAGAGAACTGGGGCCCAAGTCTGCTATTTTACAATAAGCGACCAACTATTGCCATTCTAGAGACATCCTATTGTCATTACATTTCCATTGTGCTACATTTTGTATTCTGCTAAAAGTTCTTATAAGTCTCGATTTAATGTCGATGGAGTGTCAGTTGAATGGAAATGGAATGGAAATGGAATGTGAATTATTTAGTCGACGATGTTGCCTATTAAATCTACCATGAAACCAATGATGCCAATAAAAACTACTATTTGTTTTCAAATACGTTTTAAGCACTTTTTGGTGAATGTAATGCAAAAATTTAGACAATTATTGTTTTTTACCATTTAAATATCAACATTTATTAAAAATGCGTGTTTATTCTTAAAAAATAAAGAAAATGTTGCTGCAGTATGGCTGTTTTTCGTTATTGCATTTGCCTTATTTAGAAAAAAAAAATATCTTATGAAGTTTTGAACACAAGTTTGAAAACTGTTGAAAACTTTGATGAAGACGAGTACGTTTTTGTGTGAAACAGACGAAACAGTTTTGGCAATGGCGAGTCTTGAGCAATTATCTGCTCTAATTGATTTTTTAGAAAATCATAAAGATTTGGCGCTTGGCCGCTTTAATAGAACAAAGGAAGGACGTGGTTAGGCCAAACGCCTATTGGCTGAATGCGCAGTCATGTTATACAGCGTATCGACTGACTGCGTCCATAAGACGCCGGACCAGTGGAGAGTGGTAAGTTTGAAACACAAGTTCCTTGTCTACTTATACTATTGCAAACATTGAGGTACAATAAACTAGAGAAGACACCGTGAAGAAAGTTTGTGCGCAACTAAGGTGCAGCCGCAAGGTCCACAATCGCTTGAATCACGCGCAATCACAGGCATTTGCAGCCCATGGGCTGCACCTTAGTGCGCACAAACTTGCTTCGCGGTCTTCTCTAGTTTATTGTACCTCACTGATTGCAAACAATTCAATTTATGTGTACTTTTATTTTTCAGTATTACAATGAATACAAAAGCAAATTATTAAAAAAAATAAAGCTTGAAAAAGTAGAAATCGGAGCTACAGGTAAACCAGTTTATAATTATTCTCATAAATCAAATTAGTATGAAGTCGTAAATAAGTATTTTTTTATTCAGGTGGGGGTCCTTCAAAACAAATTTCACTCACACCGCTACAAGAGCAGCTTTATGATATTTTGGGGCGTGATGTTGGAGAGCCACTGCCGGGTATTCGGCACAATCCTTTAAGTGTGACTTTGTTTTTAAAAAGGAACCCCTATGGAGCTTGTTAACAAAATAACACACATGTAAATAAACAACTACCTACTTACTTAGGATTTTTAGATACCAATTGAAGTAATAGTTTTATAAACTAGAGCATGTGGTAAATTAATTCATTCTTTCACAAAAATCATCAAAAGTATTTAATTCCTAGGCACCTATCCTCTGTGTTCATTAATTAATTTCTTTTCATTTATCATTAATGAACTTTGCTAATTTTTTGTTAGTTTGCTCTGTTTGCTGCTTTAAAGTTTACTTTCTATTGCACTGCATATTGTTTTTCTACACAGCAACATGATCACATTTTGGAGGGTTTAGAGGTTGTGGAGGATGCTGTGCCATTAGCAAGGTAGGTAAAATAAAGTATGAACTGGTTTACATTATTTTGTTATAATTTTTCAAAGATTACAATAAAACAACATTCATGTATTTCAGATCATGGAGTGTAGAGGTCCAAGAGCCTGAAGAGCAGGAGACGATAGTGGTCATTGAAGTACCAGCAGACTACTCCCCTTCAAGAGACCAGCAGTCTATAGACCCCCTCGCTAGCACTAGCAGCGAGCTTGCCACAGGCACCACGGCTGGTACTAGCAGGGAGTGCATTACAGGGCCCACTCCTAGCACTAGCACGGAGCTTGCCACTGGCACCACCGCTGGTATTAGCAACAACTGCAATACAGGCTCCACTCCTAGCACCAGCAAGGAGCTTTATCCGGTCGCACTGACCCTATTAGACAGGGCAGGTCTGTCGCACCGCGTAAAAGACGCCGGCGTCGTTCACCAGTTTCCCAAACTAAGCAAGCCACAGGTTAGTTAAACCAATTTCAAAAGAGAGGTTTATAAGGAATATATATATTCTTTTTACAAACTTGCCTTGTGAAATTAAATTCAGTATGTTTTCTCTTCAGAGAATGAACCAGCTATGCGCGAAGCTACAGAGCGTTTAGAACAAATGGAAAGACTAAATGCTGAAGCAACGCACGAGCTCGCGCAAGCCACCCACCGGCAGGCTGCAGCATTAGAGGCAATAGCCGAAGGACTGCGGGATTACATTAGAGGAATGAACGAAAGGAGGAGGTCACCACGACGACATAACGTATGTATTATATCTACAGCATAAATATTTAAATCACCAGTAAAGTAATGATCAATATCAAGTACCTACTTTAATTAACAATATTCCTATCTTTATCAGAGAATTAGAATTTATTCTTCTGACAGCGACTAGAATAATTAAAAGCAAGTCTATACCTTCTAGTAAGTATAATAGTATAGATTTTAATGTAGGTACTGGGATTTTAATCTTTGTAATCTATACATATAATAATTGTAAATATATATTTATTTAAAGTAAGTATAGGATAATAAAACTAGGAATTGCATGTAATGTTTTTAATTAGAAAAACCTAAATAGTTACAGATTTTCTGTTAATGTTCATCTGCAATCTGCAACAAAGTAATTATATACTTATTTCCATACTGTTTTATTGTAACTAATATTAAAGATATAGATCTAACAATTATACATACCAATCTTTCCCTCCACAGCCTATCAACCAGAGCCTGCTGCAGTGCCCGGCCTCTTTGAAGCTCGGAATTGACTCGGCGATTTTGTGGATTCTGTCTCACATTCTCTTTTATTTGGTCTTCAGCCTAAAACAATAATTTAAAGTATTAATATTAAAATGTTGACCAAATATTTTTGTAACATTTTAGTCTTTTGTGGATTCCTAAAATGTTGTACTGTACTTGTCACTGCCACGCACCACGCTGCATCTTGCGTGTCGACGCACCTACGCGCGCCTGTTTTCTATACAAACGGAGAAACACGCAACATGCAGCGTGGTGCGTGGCAGTGTGTTAACTGCCTAAATCCCCCAAAAAGTAAAATTTTAAATGTTTAGTTGAATAAGTTATCAAAGACTGATTAGTAAATTTTAGACTGAAAGTTTATTTGCAAAATGTTGATTCATTAACAAGTTGGACTTTAATTTAATGTAAATAAATGATTAGTTGATTATTTTATTATTATTCATTAGACTGTGATTATAATGTACCTACCTAGTTATTTGTATATTAAAAAGTTATTTAAGGCTGATTAAGTGTAAACAAATTATCTTCTATTTTAAAATAAAAGGATGTTATGCATAAATAAAACTTGCCTGATGCTGCCTTTGATTTTCTTCATCTGCTTCCTCAGGTGTCAGTGACAACAGAGGGACTCTGTCCTGATTGGCAATGTTGTGTAACACGCAGCATGCGCTCACAATTTTTGCAGCAATGATGGGGTCATAGTGTAGGGCTCGTGCCACTAACAAACATCTAAAAGCAGTATTCTTTAATGTAATATATATTTAATAGGTTCTGATTAAATTATCTACTAAATTTATCTAACTGGAAAAAATATATCTCACCGGAATCGAGCTTTTAAAACACCAATGCACCGCTCCACTACATTGAGTGCTGACACCTGTCGCTGGTAATAGTAGTGCTCGGGTGTCCCCTCACTGGTGTTCAGAATTGGTGTCATCATGGTGGCACGCAGTGGGTAACCACTATCACCTGTAAAAAGCAAATACTAATAGGTAACAATTTCTGTATCATTTAAAATACATACTATCAACAATTAAATTATTTATTAAGTACCTAATACCTAATACACCTGCTCTCCCTCATTAGAGAGGTCGCTCAAGTGGCGACTTAGGGGATGCCCTTGCCACACCATGGAATCATGAGCTGAGCCTGGGCTGCTGGAGCCCATGCATAATATATTTAATTCCGAGTTGCAAATCTATAACAAGTTACAGTCTGATTAGTTAAATTATGGAAAATCATTTCAAAAATAAGTATGAATGAATAAAATAAATACACTTACAATCATCACATTTAAGGAATGGTATCCCTTTCGGTTAAAAAACCTCTTCATGATGTACTGGGCGTATAATGGCAACTTGAGTGCCATCGAAGCAGCCCAGTACAACTGGAATCCCAAACTGATGAAAGAAATTTTATGTAAGTACTTAAGTCAGTAAATAATTTGAAACAAAATTGATAGGTACCTCTGATAAAATAGTTTCACTTTAATTGAGAAGCTTTGTAGTAAGTAGCCAACCATGGATAACCCTCAGACCCTCCGTTAATCAACTTCGGGTAGGTGCATAGGTGCATAGAGCAATGATATACCTTTCAAATACCTACTTAAAGAAAGTAATAAATTATCAGAATTAGGTAATTACCAACTGAACTCTTACTAACCTTTAAATCAATCGATATCCCATCCCGACCTCGCTGCCTGGTGAGCTAAGGGGTCAGTTCTTCACTGAGAGCCCTCACTTGCGCCTTTCCGAGGCGAAAAGTTTTTATAAACTCTGCCTCGGGAAGATCAAATGCATTAATGTTTTTTCTTAATATTGCACGAGTTTTGCGGCGCAAGCGCAAAAGGCGACGTCTTTTATCAGCAGCATTAGCAAGTGCCAAAATACGCCAACGCAATGATGCGGCTGAAGGCCTCATAGCTTTAAATTTTATATATTTATAATGAAAAAGCTAGTAAAAAGGTGTCGTTGTCCGATGGCAGTTCAATGACTAGATGACAACTGAAAGTCCACTGATTCAACTGTCAAACAAACGTCAAATAGTGAAGAGAATACCATTTGCAACAACAATTACAATTCCATTCAAATACATTAGATAGCAGACTACCGAAAATATCAATTGCAGTTCGATGGAGTGTCGGTGGAGTGACGATAGAATGACTTCGGACTTAAACAGTAAGAGAATACCAAATGCCAAAAACCATTCAACTGAGACACCGTCGACACTCTATTGGGGCTCCATTGGTGCATTTGTATTTAGCAGACTTGGGCCCCTGATTATTGATGACGCGCTAGGGATGCGCCAGAGTTGCCATATTGGATTTATTAGGTGAAGTTGATTTGACGATTCTTTATTCATGTAGCTGAGCTACGGTACGCTATGGTAGTGTTATTTTTCTTACATTTAATTTTATTAAAATAGCAATAATAATAAAATAAAATAACACGTTTTAGTTAAATTTTGAATAGGTAATTTACATTAAAACTACCTTCCGCAGTACAGCACTAGCGGTCAAGAGTAGACGACTTTGGCGTGTTGAACATAGTATTTGCTTAGATAAAAATCCATGTTTTATAGTTCAATATTTCTCAGTTCTTATGGCTCTAAGAGACTTGTTTTTATACTCATATGTTGCAGGGATATTCTTTATTGCCAAATGTAGAAAAAAAAATACCGGTAATAGTTTTTTAACACAGTTATTTAATATTTTTGTAAGCCGGGTTTTTTGTCAACTATAGATGTCGTTGGCGCACAGGGCCCGCAGGTGCTGGTCAAGTATGGACGACTTTGGCGCTCAAAAGGTTAATTGTTTTGATTTTAATTTTAAATATTTAAATTTCTGATTAAAAAATCAATTTTGGTTAAGTATTAAATGTAAATCATCCTGCCTGTTGCTTCTATTTCGTCCCTATTACAAACATATCACACGCACGCAGGCTTCCATTGACGCATTTTATTGTACTCGCCCTCGCCTTCAATCATCCATTTTTTCTAAACACACCAGCTTCTTTCATGCGTTATACCTACATATACCTAATTTAAAAAGTTATGTTATGAATCATTTTAAAATTATATTGTGTATAAATATTTTTTCCCTACTTTATCGGAAATTAGGCATTCGCTGGCAACCATTCCCGCTAGTGTCAGATACGCGGCTGTCACGCACATTTCAAATTCAATACAAACACCGAACGGATTTTGAGAAGCGTTTGTACCGCGATGCTCCGTCTAGACATGTTTATAGTCAAAGGTTTTAGTTTAAGTAAATATAAACGGGCTGTTTGATAATTAGTATTTAATCTCGCAACTGGACCATCCTACTAAATGCAAATAACAATAGCTGTTTGTATGGGAACAACCTTAAAAAGCGAAAAAAACAGCTGTTTCATACATTAGGTCTAAAAGTATTTGCAGTTTTGTATGGAGCAGCAGCTGCTATAACTATGTATTACCAAACACCCACGTTTAGCATTAGAAGAATATAGAAGGGTACGTTTACAGGTTGTTTCTTGTAAGGGGTCAAGCCAATATGTGGTGATAGGGAACTACCATACCTATCTATTGAACTTGTATGTTCAGCGATTTTTGGTAGAATTCGAGCTATAATTATTTTTCTTTTCTAAGTGTTTATTGTGTAAATTATTTTTTGTAACTTGTATTGGTATTAGGAAGATGATTACTTAGTTAAAGATTAAAGTGTACTTACAGAAATGTCCAAGCAAAAAAAGATACTTAAAAAATGAAGTCATTCGTCATAAAATATTTAAAAAGTTAAAACATTATAGCTCGAAAACTACCAAAATCACTGAACATACATGGGGGTTCAATGCTTTAGTTATTATTCTATGGGTTCAATAGATAGGTATGGTAGTTTCCTATCACCACACATCGGCTTGACACCTTACAAGAAACTAACTATATACGTACCCTTCTATATTCTTCTAATGCTGAACGGGGTGTTTGGTGTTGTATATTAACGCCATCTAGCGTAAACAAGGGAATTTACCTAAGAATGCAATCTGCACTATTGTTACAATAACTCAAGTCTCATACATTTATTGATTGATGGCGCCAAAATCATTGTTTACATAGTAATTCCTATATGTACCGTACACTGTAGACAGCGCCAATCCACTAGCTTTTAAGGGCCTGGCTGCATGGTCGAACACAATAAAGTACCTATCTAAGTTCCAGGTCTTCTAATTCCGCAGTCCTCGCCATATTTGGTAATACATAGTTATAGCAGCTGCTGCTCCATACAAAACTGCAAATACTTTTAGACCTAATGAATAAAACAGCTGTTTGTTTTCGCTTTTTCAGGTTTTCCTATACAAACAGTTGTTCTTTGCATTTAGTAGAATGGTCCAGTTGCGGGATTAAATACTAATTATCAAACAGCCTGTTTATATTTAATTACACTAAAAACAAACAAAAAATAGCTATGCCTGCGTGGATATTGGGCTAGTGTGGTGGGTTATGGGCCAATGTCCCCATGTACTATCCATATAGGAATGCCATGTAATGTTTCCAGGATTCAGCCGCGAAGAAAATGGTGGCGCTCGCAATGCACCTACCCACATTGAGCTAGCGTGGTGGGTTATGGCCCAATGTCCCCATGTGCTGTCCATGTAATGTTTCCAGGATTCAGCCGCAAAGAAAATGGTGGCGCTCGTAATGCACTTACCCACATTGGGCTAGCGTGGTGGGTTATGGCCCAATGTCCCCATGTGCTGTCCATATAGGAAGGCCATGTAATGTTTCCAGGACTCGGCCGCAACAAAATGGTGGCGCTCGCGATGCACCTACCCACAATGGGCTTGCGTAGTGGGTTATGGGCCAATGATCCCATGTGCTATCCATATAGGAAGGCCATGTAATGTTTCCAGGATTCAGCCGCAAAGAAAATGGTGGCGCTCGCAATGCACCTACCCACAATGGGCTTGCGTAGTGGGTTATGGGCCAATGTCCCCATGTGCTATCCATATAGGAAGGCCATGTAATGTTTCCAGGATTCAGCCGCAAAGAAAATGGTGGCGCTCGCAATGCACCTACCCACATTGGGCTAGCGTGGTGGGTTATGGCCCAATGTCCCCATGTGCTGTCCATGTAAGAAGGCCTTGTAATGTTTCCAGGCTTCGGGCGCAACAAAATGGTGGCTCTCGCGATGCTGTGCGGCTGCGACTACGGCGCGGGCGCGTGCGGCTCCTCCATCACCACCGCCGTCGCGTTCCTGCACACCGTACCCGACTGTGACGTCATACCGAGGTAACTTTGTACCGTTTCTGAAGCCCAGCAAATATTTACGACCCTATCCGTCTAAAGCCTTTGATTGCTTCAATTTAAAAATAGCATCCCAGTGCACCCCACAATGTACAGTAACCCTGAAATAAGTGTGTCAGTGTCGTAGCAAATGGAAAAGGGGCAAATGAGCTGTATGTACATGTACTTACGTGCTGTACGGCTTGGATAACTAAATTAAATTATCTTTACTAAACCTATATACTAAACGTGTGTATATTTTATTTAGCGAGCTTTCTATACCTTCCAACCGTTGTCCAGGTTGGTGTCGTGGGTGAGCGATCCCCACCGTTACGAGGAGCTATCTCGCTGGGCGGCGGCGCCGGGCCGCTGCGCCCGCTGCGGGCATGTTGGTAGGACTCACGCTAGGAACGGCTGCCCCGTGTGCGCCACGCACAAGGGCTGCGGGGACTTGGGGCATAAGTGAGTACACTGCTATAAGGGTCTGATACTCTAGTTCGAATGACGTTACCTCGATGGTCATTACCTCGATGTCTCTACCTCGACGGTACACTTCACCGATGGCTCGTTACCTCGATAGGTCAATGAAAGGTCAATTCCTCGAAGGATCTCTTCCTCGACGGGTCTTTTCTTCGATGGTACATTTGATCGACGGGTTGTTACCTCGAAAAAATCATCAAAAGTACAGTAAATGTAAAGTATTTGTGTGTGTAACTGAAAGGTGTAAAAATACTAGTGAATTGAAATGAATATCGATATAATCATAGATGCAACATTTATTATCACTCTGCATATAAATTTACAATTTCTATGGTTCATAACACACTTTTGTCTTATTCTTTTAACAAAATGTTACTAAAAATACACAATAAAAATAAGGGAGACATCTAAAAGTCATGGAAATTATAACTGTACTTTTTATGATTTTTTCGAGGTAACAACCCATCGATCAAATGTACCATCGAAGAAAAGACCCGTCGAGGAAGAGATCATTCGAGAAATTGACCTTTCGAGGTAACGAGCCATCGGTGAAGTGTACCGTCGAGGTAGAGACATCGAGTTAATGACCATCAAGGTAACGTCATTCGAACTGGAGTATCAGACCCCTGCTATATTGCGATATAGTGCGATAAAATTACGCACAAATTATTGTAAATGTCAAATAGTTGCTTGAGTTCTGGTGGAAAAGCAGCATTAAGTTTGCATCACTCACACACGATATCGTCGCCAAGAAAGTTACATCGTTACGAGCAGACTCATCGGGCTCGCTGGTCGAAAGGACGCACGCCAGGAACGGCTGCCCCGTATGCACGACGCATATGAGCTGCGGGGATTCGAAGTATGAGTGGGTACACTTGCTATAGTCTTACAAAGCTGTACAGTTTCTTGCGCCTATTCTTCTTCACAGTTAAAAGTCCTGAATGTGTGGTACGTAAAAATAAACAATTCAAAAATACTTATTTATTAAGTTTACTTGATTAAAGAGATTATGACTATGACAATGACTAGGTTTATAGTGCAATGCAAACTTATTGTCTGTCGTGACGTATACGCAAGTATGCATCGCTCGTACTCTCGGCTCGTTGGTCGTCAGGACGCACGCTAAAGTGGGTGATAGACGTGCGAGTTCGCGAACTTGTAGCTCGACGATCTTTTTTATCACCCTAAGTACGCGTACTTTAAGAGGGTTTACGCCATTCGGTTTTCCATACAAACTTCCAAGTCGAAATTTTTAAAAACCAATGAGCCAATTTTGATGGAACTTTGCATGCTGAAGTAAAACACAGGGATCTAAATTGTTTGTTGAAAACATTTAAAAAAAATGTTTATTTATCTCAGTTATTGCGATTTTTAACTTTCTATAGTTGACTTTAAATCGCAATAACTCAGCAAGAAAAACGTTTTTTAAAAATGTTTTCAACAAACTATTTAGGTCTCTGTGTTTTAGTTCAGCATGCAAAATTTCATCAAAATTGTCTCATTGGTTTTTAAAAATTTTGACTTGGAAGCTTGTATGGAAAACCGAATGGCGTAAACCCTCTTAAAACCGCCTTGTAAGTTCGTTGGCGATCCGACATGAAATTTTGCTCGTAACCCGCCTCCGCTCGTACGTGTGGCAGCACTGCGAGCCGCGATCCGCCATTTTGTTTCGCCAGTCCGTGGACGCGCAACGCTTGTGTTTGAAGTTTTTTGATTCACTCAAAATTAGTGATTTCCCAACTTATTCGCATGAACTGCTTACCGAATTTATAGAAGCTTTCCGAAACAACGCTTGCCTTTGGAAAATTGGAAGAAACGATTACAGAGACAAAAATATTTATAAAAATTGCTTTCTTTAATTCAAATAAATACTTTGTATCGAACCCGGGCGCCAAAGACTTTTGTACTAAATGTCTATAAAAATAATACATCATATTACAATCCCATTGTTCGAATGTGCCGTTTATACAATGAACTGGTTGCGCTTAATAACGACATCGACATATTTTCCATGAAAATACATGAATTTAAAAAAAATGTCCGGGAAATTCTCGGCTCGGCATCTCCCACATAGTAAGAAAGCTTCTTATATGTAATGTCAACAATCAGCTGGAATCAGTTTTCGATTTGTTTGATTTTTATTATTCTTCATACTATGTATATAATTAGTTTTTAATTGAATGTTAGTTTTAGATTAGATAAACTTTAATATGGACGCTTATTATTAATCGTGCTGTGTACACATGTTTTAGATAGGAATTTAGCTCTTATACAAATTGTGATGCTTTTTTGTTATTTTTTAATTTCTATCTGTTTTGTGTACCTAATAAATAAATAAATAAATAAATATGAAGTTTCAAGCATATAATAATTTATTATACGTAAGGTGGAGATGCTACTAATTGACGTTATCAATAGTAGCCTACTATTGATAACGTCAAGAAAAAAATTAATTCATTAAGGGCTGGGTACCGTAAAGAACATAAAAAAGTGCAAGATATGCAAGAGCTAGTTCTTTACCCATACTTTTCGATTTCTTCTTTTTCTTTTTAGTTTTTAAAATTTAATAAGTACTCACTTACGTATAAATCCTAAATAATACAAAGCTTCTTCTGTCGACAACATCGCAATCTAGAGTGAATGAAGTGGATGATAGACGTACGAACTCAAAGTACGCTATTTTTAAGATCGCGGACTTATTCGGCTCGACGTTGGTGACACGTGAAGCTTACTCACTCTGTATTGCGATGTCGTCGACAGAAAAAGCTTTGTGTTATTTAGGAATGATATCGTATTAGGTACATTTTAAAAACCAAAAAAAGACGCAATCGATAAAAGTCAAAGTCAAAAAAGTCAAATTATTTATTCAATGTAAACCTTTACAGGCACTTATTGACGTCAATACTAATAATAATAAAAAAACAGTTAACTAACTTATACACTCGGCGTCAAAAAAATCGCACCTCTTAGAAAATCACTTTCAAATGTCATTTACTCTTGATATGCACATGCAGTCGCATTAATTATGATTTTATTTACAAGGTTACTTAATTAACTTAATAAAAAACATTACTTTTCATTATCAAATAAAACCTAATGCAACAAATAAAGTGTCACAAAAATTCGATGCAAATTTTGCTACCCGTGAGAGTTGCTAGTTGCGCTTCCTTTGTGGGTATAAAACGGTCAACACGGGTTCAATGTGGGTCATTCGCTATTCAACCGTTGAAGAGGACACACGCACAGATTTTGATGGATACCACAGCTGATAAAGCCGCTCAAGTGGTTGCACTACTGCAATCAGGGGTGCGGCAGTGTGATGTCGCCCGGCAACTGAACCTGAGCCGTTATTCCGTTCGAAGAGTGTACCAGCGCTTCATAGAGACCGGTGGCTATATCCGCAGACACGGTTCGGGTAGACGTCGCTGCACTTCGGAAAGAGACGACCGGTTCGTTGTGTCGAACTCTTTGAGAAATCGTTTCTCCAACGCTGTTGAGTTGCAACAGCAGCTCCAGGCAGTTCGCAGACGCACCGTAAGCGTATCTACGGTTAGAAGAAGATTGAAGGAGAAGAAGATAGCGGCCCACAGAGCTGCTACGGGTCCAAAATTGACTGCAGCGCATCGGCGAGCCCGCTTGCAGTTTGCTCGTGACCACGTCGATTGGACCCTTGAGCAGTGGAGAGCTGTTCTCTTCTCAGAAGAGACGCGAGTGTGTCTTTTCTGCAACGACCGACGGAGAAGAGTATACCGGAGGCAGGGTGAACGTTTCGCCCAAGCCTGCATCCAGGAGACGGTGGAATATGGTGGCGGATCCTGCATGTTCTGGGGCGGTATGTCTGCTGCCGGCAAAACCGACCTTGTCTGCGTCTCCCGGACTGGAGGTGCTCGCGGACAAGGGTCGCTGACTGCTCGCCGCTATGTCACTGAGGTCCTGGAAGTGCATGTGGTCCCCTTTGCCGAATCTTTTGGCGAGGGGTTCACATTAATGCACGACAACGCTCGCGCTCACACTGCAGGCATCGTGAGCGACTTCTTGCAGAGGTCCCAAATCTCTGTGATGCAGTGGCCAGCGCGAAGTCCGGATCTGAATCCTATAGAGCACCTCTGGGACCATCTTAAACGTAAGGTTCGATCTCGGGATCCAGCTCCTTCGACTCTACAGGAGCTCCAAGACGCGGTGATTGAAGAATGGGGGCTTATCCCTCAAGAAGAGCTCCTGAAGTTGGTGAGGTCCATGAGGGACCGTATGGAAGCCGTGATCAGGGCAAGGGGGGGTAACACTAGATTTTAAGTTAATTTTAAGACACTTTTTGTACATTTTTCTTTGTAAATTATCTGTTGTTAATTAGGACTTAAGGATTTTTATTATTTTATTAATTTTAATGTTGTTTGTATAATTATAATTAAACAGAAAGTTAAATTTAATTGTTTTTTGATACTCCTTTTTGTTACCTTTCTAATGATACCCAACACTATCCTCTACATAAGGTTTAAGAATTTTTATAGATGATTTTTAAAAGGTGCGATTTTTTTGACGCCGAGTGTAGTTAAGACTTAACAACTAATGTAACGATCTATTATAGTCTGTGCCAGACTAATGCGCATCGCTTCCCCCAGTACCACTGCACGCCGAAACAGATAAGTGTGAGTAAAGAACTGGCTCTTGCTATCTTGCACTTTTTTATGTTCTTTACGGTACCCAGCCTTAATGATTTAATCATTTTCTTGACGTTATGAATAGTAGCATCTCTTTCCACCTTACGTATAAATTCTAATAAATTATTGCTTGAAACTTCGTATTGCATCCGTCCCTTGGAGGCAGCGCTGCTTTAGTGGGAAGGACTCGACCGCTAGCGCCACTGCCGTTGCTGATGAGATAGTATTAGGAATGGAATACTATATTCCACACTCTTATGTCATCAGCAAAGGCAGACGCAACCGCTGGTTCAATCGCAAGTGTGCCAGCGCTGTTGAGAGCAAACAGACGGCATACCGCGCTTGGATCAGAGGTAAGCTCATGGGGATCCTGAAACTCGCTCGCTAAAAGCAGCCTATAATAATGCCACCAAGTCGTGTAAGAGGGCCTACATTAGAGCGGATGCCCAGCGCGTTGCACAAGTAGGCCAAGAACTCCTGACGCATCCTACGGGCAGCCGTAGCTACTGGCGTCCGACCAAAGCCGTGCAATCCAACTTCTGCCAACCCTCGCTGCCACCACTGAGATGTCCTGACGGAACTTTAGCTCACAAGCCGCAGGAAAAGGTCGATCTCCTGGCCAAACTCTTTGCGGCTAACTCCCGGATCGATGACTGTAATGCACAGCCACCCTCAATTCCTTACTGTGGCCACACAATGTCTGATATTAAAATCAGGCAGTGTGATGTCCGTGCGGAGCTGCAGTCAATCGATGTCCGGAAAGTTAACGGTCCTGATGGCATCCCAGCAATAGTCCTGAAAATGTGTGCAGCTGAGTTGTCCCCTGTGTTAACGCGTCTGTACCGTCTCTCGCTCTCTTCGGGTTGTGTGCCGGAATCTTGGAGGGAAGCTAATGTGCAACCGATCCCTAAAAAAGGAGATCGGTCAGATCCGACTAATTACCGCCCTATAGCCGTAACTTCAGTGTTGTGTAAGATCCTAGAACGAATATTGAACAAACAGCTTATTCGATACCTAGAAGATCACTCTCTAATTCACGATCGTCAATATGGGTTTCGGCCAAAACGGTCAACGGGTGATCTTCTAGCGTACGTCACACATCTCTGGGGTGAGGCTATTGACAAGCGAGGCGAGTCACTGGCAGTTAGCCTTGACATAGCCAAGGCTTTTGATCGGGTCTGGCACAAAGCTCTTCTCTCCAAGCTCCCGGCATACGGTTTGCCCGCTCAGTTCTGTACTTGGATTGCTAGCTTCCTGCATGAGCGTATAATCCGTGTCCTTTCGGATGGATGCGCTTCGCGGTTCATGTCAGTGAACGCTGGTGTTCCTCAAGGCTCCGTTCTATCCCCCACGCTGTTCCTTCTGCATATCAATGACATGCTTCCACTTGGAAACATTCATTGCTATGCAGATGATAGCACAGTGCATGGGGGATATAACGGTCACCCAACGGCTGGGCGGGTAGACACCGAAATGAAGCGAGCAAATCTTGTCATTGAGCTCGATCGGGTGTTGGACCTTATTTCTAAATGGGGCTCCGATAATCTGGTGGAGTTCAATGCCAAGAAAACACAGGTGTGCGCGTTCACAGCGAAAAAGTCGCCATTCCTTCCCCTTCCCTCTCTTCAGGGTACATCTCTAGGCCTGCAGAGCATTATTAATATGCTCGGTATGAATATCCGCTGCGATCTGAACCAAAAGGACTACATCGAAAGCGTGATTAAAAATGCCTCACGTAAACTCGGTGTCCTGAACAAGGTGCGGCGATTCTTCATGCCTGATCAGTTGTGTCTATTATACAAGACACAGGTGCGGTCTTGCGTGGAGTATTGCTCTCACCTTTGGGACGGCTCCGCAAAGTACCTTCTCGATGCCTTGGACAGATTGCAGCGCCGCGCTGTGCGCATTATCGGCAATGCGGAGGTCACTAAAACTCTCGAGCCTTTGCAATTGCGTAGAGATATTGCGTCACTCAGCGTCTTTTACCGTTTATACCATGGCGAGTGCTCTAAAGAACTCTTTGACCTCATCCCTCCTTCTCCCTTCCTCCATAGGAGTACGCGTGCTGCTCTCCGGAGTCACCAATTTACAGTCTCTAACATTCCATCACGCACAAAGAAATTTGGTAACTCGTTTCTTTGTCGCACTTCCAAAAGATGGAATAGTCTACCAGCACACGTATTCCCTCCTTCCTATGACATAGGGTCCTTCAAACGAGGCGTGAAGAAGCACTTTGTGGGCCGGCAGAGTGAGGGTGACTGATGCTACGTCTCTTACGCTGCACCAGTTGTCCTCGCGCCTGGACTTCATTTCCACTTAACATTAGATGGAGTGGGGTCATTTGCCGGGTTTATCATAAAAAAAATAATATATATATATATTTTTGTCTCTGTAATAGTTGCTTCTAATTTTCCAAAGACAAGGGTTATTTTGGAAAGCTACTTTAAATTCGGTTAGCAGTTCATGCGAATAAGTTCGGAAATCGCTCATTTAGAGAAATTTCTGAATCCCAAAAACTTCAAACACAAGCGTTGCGCGTCCACGGAATAGCGAAACTAAATGGCGGCTCGCGGCTGGCAGTGCTGCCACACGTACGAGCGGAGGCGGGTTACGAGCAAAATTTCAAACATGTCGGATCGCCAACGAACTTACAAGGCGGTTTTAAAGAACGCGTACTTATGGTGACACACCAGCGAAAAGATCGTCGAGCCACAAGTTCGCGAACTTACTCGCTCGTCTATCACCCACTTAAGCTTCACGTGTATCACCGACGTCGAGCCGAGTAAGTTCGCGATCTTAAAACAGCGGCTGTCCCGCGTGCGCCACGCACTGCAGTGCAAAAGTCTAGGTTTTTCTTTTTTTTTCATTCATTTTCTAGAATTTTATGCTTTCTTTTGAGAGACATTTACGAGATAACAAAAAAATGGTATCTTTCTCTTAAAACACAGTACAAAACCGAGTGACAATAATATATGCAAACTTCTTGACGGCGGTGACATAAATGCAAGTGTCAATGAATTTTCCGTAGTTGCGCTCGCATCTAACTTCACATCTGCTATAAGACTGCGTAGGGAAACGCCATCTAGCGAGCTAAACCTAAATTAAATTGCTGCTTATCTCACTTGGCGTTCACTCACTCGTTATTCTCATTCCACATGCGCTATAACAAAAACGAGTCGTGAAGAGTCACCTTGTGGGCCGGCAGGGTGAGTGTTAATATAAAAAATATTAATAAAACTAATTATCAACAGAGCTAAATTGGCAGAGGTGAAGCGTGAACTGTCTCTGCGAGCTCGGGCGGTGTCCTGCGGCGCGCCATTCCCTGAGCCCAGGGTCATGAAGGAGTTCCTTGACGCGGCACCTGAAAAGATCGACCTGGACCTCTTGAAGACTCCCGCTCCGAGCCTGATACAGTTTATGGTGAATTTCTCCATGGCTTTATTAACTTGCACACCTTTAGTCGAGGATGTTTCCGGTAGACCACGGTGATATTCTATTGCGCGTGCGTACAGATGGTGAAAAGTGGACTTTATTTATTTATTTTAAATGGCCTACCAACAGTTTTTCTACTAATACATTCACTAAAACCTTCGATCAACAATACAACTAAATGTCAGGTCGGCGCTAAAAATGTGTCTCGGTAAATAAGAGCGCACTTGAGAAGTGAGCTCTTATTTTCTCGCAAGGCAATAAACAGGAAAAGTACTTTATTTGTTGCCCCTCATGGTTAATTTCACCACTGAATGTTATTGACATCTTTTAATTTTTAAGTGATAGGAGTAATTTATTGATTTGAAAAAGTATTTATTCACGTGGACTGAATTTAGCTTTGATTTTGTACGTGACGCGTTATTTAGTTGGTATTGTTGATCGAAGACTAAAACTAATACATAAAATAAAAGTAACAACAGAAAATACAAAAAACTAAATAAAGGTAGACACCACATGACAAATAAAAAGAGTAGTTATTTATCTACTAACTAAATAATAAAATGAAACTATATCCTTTAACTTTTTTTTTAACTTAGTAATAACAGTTTTTCTTGGCCACATAAAATGTACGCTTATGCTTTGTATGGAGTCATTCAATAAATCTATACAGTTACTGTTTAGTAATGTTTACTAATCTGGAAAGTCTAGGTATGGCAGAGTTAATCCCAAGAACGGAACGGCGAAGTGGGGGGCAGAGAGGTGTTATAGATTTTCTAGGAATACAGCGTGGAACTCTAGTACTTATGATAGAGGACTGCTTTTGCTGTCCTCAATGCCTAGTCTATGACTAACCCTTCGTGGATAATATTCGTGATTATATGTATATATGTATACTTACTACTAATATCCTATCCTACTTCCTACTAATATTATAAACGTGAAAGTTTGTAAGTATGGATGGATGTTTGTTACTCTTTCACGTAAAAACTACTGAATGGATTTGGATAAAATTCTACATACAGATAGTGTTTGCGCCACCATCAAAACCCACTTGTTTAAAAATCACAGGAGTTGGGAATCAGCACAAACATGAGTCAAAGGCGGCAATAACAATAGTATGCCGACCCACTCACAATGATACTCCTACAATCACTGCCACAGCTCACATTTTAAAAAACGTCACTGGCCATTGGCTGACCAGCTTTACCACACACCAGCCCCGATCGACCTCTTATTGGGGTCGGACGTTCTTGGCCAGGTGTTGGACGGGACTAAGGTCTCGTTGGGCCCGAGCAAGCCCATAGCCTTCGGCACGATTTTTGACTTCGCGTTGATAGGACCCATTGAGGACTTGTATGCGCAGCCGGCGCAGCAGGTTAACTCAGCTCACGTCGTCAGCTCACAACCAGACTCAGCTGAATCAGCCCAGGACATACGTCAGAGTCTGGAAAGGTTCTGGGAGTCTGAGGAGCCCCTCCCTCAATCTCACACTCATAATGATCCCCTGGAGGAACAATGCGAGGAAATCTTCCGCTCTACCACTACACGCGATCCCTCAGGCAGATATACGGTCGCTCTGCCCTTTCTAAAGGACGCCCCTCAACTAGGTAAAACTCACCCTATCGCATTACGCAGATTCCTCAATATTGAGAAGAAGCTAATGGCGAACCCGTCTCTGCGTTCTAAATACGTCGACTTTATGGCCGAATACATCGACCTAGGGCACATGGGGCTCCCTGTCACCCAAATACATTCGCCCATAAACCTCACTTCTACATCCCTCACCATGGCGTATTTAAGACAGGGTCGGACAAGCTGCGCATTGTTTTTGATGGTAGCTGCAAAAGCTCCAATGGTGTCAGCATAAATGAATGCCTACACACAGGCCCCGCCCTTCAACAGGACATTGTGGACATCATCATGTCCTTCAGAACGCATCCAGTCGTTTTCAGCACTGACATCCAGAGGATGTTCAGAAATGTGCTGGTTGCCCCAGACCAGAGACGGTATCAGCTGATACTATGGCGGTCCTCACCAGATCACCCTCTGCTCACCTACGCCCTCAATACAGTCACGTACGGCTTAAGATCAAGCCCATATCATGCAATACGCACCCTGCTCCAGCTGGCTGATGATGAAGGCCATCGCTACCCTGGAGCCGCTCAGGTTCTTCGCAAGTCTATCTTCGTTGATGACATCTTGTGTGGTCATGACACGGTTGAATCCGCCCAAGCACTTCAGGACGAGTTGATAAGTCTGCTAGACCTAGGCGGCTTTCAGCTCAGTAAGTGGACATCTAACTCGCCTAAGCTGCTCGAGAGATTTCCCGACAACCAATGCGACATGCCCAAGGACTTCGACATGAACCCAGAGTCCACGTCCATTAAGGTCTTGGGTATACAGTGGAGCCCTCAGTCCGACGAGTTCACCTACCGCATCTCTCTGCCCCCCATCACACATGTCACAAAGCGGTCTATTTTAAGCACCGTAGCCTCACTTTATGACCCAAACGGCTGGGTTTCCCCCGTTATCTTCCGCGCAAAGCTGCTGCTTCAGCAATTGTGGCTACTGAAGCTGGAATGGAATGAGCCCACTCCCTCTGAAGTGCAAACGGAGTGGCACCACATCTCGGAGGATCTGCCGCTGTTGTCTAGCATTCGCTTCCCTCGGCACGTTTGTGCAAACAAAGGCTCAGCTGCATACTCGCTTCACGGGTTTGCAGATGCCTCTGAGGCCGGGTTTGCCGCCGTTGTTTATCTCCATGAGCTCAATGCCTCCGGAGATACTTTAGTACACTTGATTGTCGCCAAGTCGCGAGTCGCACCAATCAAGAATCGCCTCACAATCCCCAAGTTAGAGTTGTCGGCCGCCACCCTACTCTCCCAGCTCATGATCCGTGTGTCGGTTCAGTTATCGGCCCATATTAGTATACAACAACATATATGTTGGTCAGACAGTACGATAGTCCTGGCCTGGCTCAATACACCGCCTCACCGTCTTCAACCCTTTGAAGCCAACAGGGTAGTCAAAATCAGCTCAGGCTCACCAGAATGTACCTGGCGACACGTACCTTCCGAGCTCAACCCGGCAGATTGCGCAAGCAGAGGGATGTCTGCGCAATCCCTGTCAGCCCACGACCTATGGTGGTCTCCCACGTGGCTTGGACGGCCTTGTGAGTCTTGGCCTGCGATGCCCTTAGCTCTGGGCCATCACGCCCTGCCCGGCCTTAAGCCCAAACACGTCCCGTCACTGGTCACAGTGCCCGGTCTTGACTTTGACCTGCTCACTCGGTTCAGTTCACTAGACAAGCTCGTCGGAGTGACAGCTTGTCTAAAACGCTTTCTGCACAACTGCAGACACCACCCAGATTCGCGACGCTCAGGCCCCTTGTACGTCAGTGAACGAAGAGAGGCCCTACTTTACTGGGTGCGCAGTGTCCAGCACAATGAGTTTGCGGAGGACATCCACCGCCTTCAAACTGGCAAAATCTGCTCCGTCAGACTCCAGCGGCTGTCACCTCTCATTAAAGATGAGCTCCTTAGGGTTGGTGGACGACTGTCCCATGCGTCTATCCGATATGACGCGCAGCACCCGCTCATACTTCCCAGCTCTAGCCCACTTGTAGACCTTATCATTGACCACTACCACAAAATACACTGCCACCCTGGCGCTGACACTTTACACGCTATCCTACGCCAACAATTTTGGATATTGTCCGTATTATTAGACACCGAGTTTTTAAATGCATTAGATGCTTTCGATGCCGGGCCCAGCCGCAAGCGCCCTTCATGGCCGACCTGCCAGCCGATAGAGTTACGCCTCAGCCAGTATTTAGTCAAGTCACGACCGATTTCGCCGGACCATTCCTCGTTAAATCTAGTACCCTACGTAATGTTAAACTCTTAAAAGCGTACTTTTGTATATTCGTGTGCCTCTCGACTAAGGCGGTTCATTTGGAACCGGTCTCGGACCTCAGCACGGAAGCGTTCCTCGCGGCATTACAGCGTTTTATAGCACGCCGCGGTGCCCCGGTTCTCATCCGCTCGGACTGCGGTACAAATTATGTAGGCGCTAGAAATCAGCTCATCGAAGTACAAAACTTTCTTGCCTTGAATAATGACACGATTGCGCACAAGCTCGCTGGTCAGCACATTACTTGGTTGTTGAACGTCCCTAAGGGACCATGGTTCGGTGCGTTACATGAGATCAACGTAAAATCAACAAAGCAACTTTTATATCGCGTAATTGGCGAACAACACCTCACCAGCGGCCCTTCCCGAACTATCCGTGGAAGATAGGCCGATCTCCACACGTAGGCGATTCCAGATGGTACAGGCCCTTTCCCAGCGCTTCTGGACGCTGTGGACCCAGTCCTACCTGCATACCCTTCAAACCCGCTCCAAATGGTTGTCCCCATCCTCCCCTCCCCGAGTCGGCGAGCTCGTCCTCATCAAGGAGGACAACCTGCCTGCCCTTCAATGGAGACTGGGGCGCATTACTCGCACCCTGCCTGGGAAGGATGGCGTCGTGCGGGTGGTGGACCTGGACACCGCCAATGGACACCTCCGGAGGCCTGTGTTCAGGATTGCCAGGCTCCCTCTGGATGAGACCACCCCTGGGCCCCCGGAAGATGTTTGCGCCACCGCGCAACGAAAAACAGCCGTCGCTGCGCCGGAATAGAGTGCATATTAGAATGCACTAAGCCGTCGCGCGGCCATGTTAACGGCCGACGCCGCGCAACAGTCAGTGCCATTCGAGATCTCAAGGCGAAGCCACGCGTCGCGCGCCCTTGAACTCAGCCTTCGAAATAAGCAGTACCACTCATAGCATATGTGTGAAGTTACGCCTAACGAACTGCCCTAGTGAATAGTTTCGTGTAGTGACTGTGCGCCAGGAAACCAACCTACATCGCCGCCCTCAAGCCTCGCCGCCCGTGGTCAGCTCGCACGACGGTTCCTGACTCATCATCCCTGTAAGTACATCCTTCCTTCAGCCTTCCTGCCTTCAGCCTTTAACCTCGTCGCATGTTGGTGCCTTAAGCGCCAACAGATAGTTTATAACCTGGATTAACACAAAGGATACTTTTTATCCCGATATTCCCACGGGAACGTGACCCACGCGGGTGAAACCGCAAGCGGCCGCTAGTTAAAAATATGAGTTATGACCCTTGTGCCGACTTTCCCTGTTTGTCGACTTTACTGAAATATCATACAACGATTACCCTTATGCCGAATTTTCAAATTTCTTGGAGTTTGGTTCCTTTATTTCGACTTCATAATTATTTCATAAATTTCTTACCGTTATGACAAGTTTTAAAAATTTAGGTATTATTGTTTTACTTTGCCGATTTTTATACAGTCACGAACGTAATTTTTAAAGTGTTTTTAAACTTATACTAATATTATTATAATTAAATGCCACGACTAATAAAGGTCAAACATACCTATACATTCTCCTTACTACAGTGTGCAAGCAAATATCGCCGAAAAGTGGTCGACCGGGAATTTCCTCGACTGTACACGCGGCGTCAGATCAACCTACCCAAAACTGTCAAAGGAGAACTGGCACTTTCCATAGAAAAAAATGCTTATTTTGTATACAATTGAATTTGGTCTTAAAGTAAAGCTAATATTATTTGCTACCTAAAACAAGTATTGTCTTATTTTTATCGAATCGCGGATAAGAGTTATTAAGTTGTTAATATATTTTAAGGCAGACATGTTACTTTAAAAATTTCTAACATGGCTGCATAAACCATAATTATTTTGCTTTAAAAAAGTGAAATGTCAACAATGCCGTCCAGTCATGTTTGATTTGACAGCTAGCGGATGTACAACTGTCATTTGTTGACAGATATTGCCAGATAGATATTGAATTACAGATTGATAAAATTAAAAAAGTAGACAACTTAAGCATAAAACGCCGGGTCTCCTTTCTACAATCAATTTTGAATTTTACCGTTTCGTTTTAAGGATCATTATTCATTGGAGAAATTTGACAGTTTAGGGTAGGTTGATCTGACGCCGTGTGTACATACCTAGATTCACGACTATTATCCCCAAAGGGTTAGTCAGAAACTAGGCAATGAGGACCGCAGAAACAGTCCACTGCCATAGTCCACGTTTCACCGAATTGCAACTGCACATGTGCTCAGCGTGTTAGGTGGTGAGCTCATCGCCGCTCTATGCTTTTGGATGTATGTGCAGTCTTTCGCCCGTTAGTCGTCTTTTACGACACCCAAGGGTAGAGAGATTAGTGAGCCGATACCACACCGCACCTCGGACACCCGCGACAAGATATTTATAGGTGAAAACTTGTAATTGGCCTTATTGTATTCATACATTAATTTATTTTTAAAATATAGCTGTAAGTTTTCCAAAAATTGTAAAATAAAATAAAATAAAATAAGATCTATGAAACAAACGTTTTCTAATAATCTATTACTTACGCACACAGTCGTAAGCTCGTGCAGGTGAACGTGGGTGAGTGACATAAAGGGCCCCACAGACGTACAGGTCGCCGGCAGGTATCGGCCTGTCAGTTAGTATTACAACTCACGGGTGGCGGCGGCGGCGCACCGATACTAACTGAGAGGCCGATACCTGCCGGCGACCTGATCGTCTGTGGGGCCCTTATGTTATGACATGCCTTTTCATTCATTCGGTAACTGTGAGGTAACTGATCGGGAGTGGGGGCGCATTCAGCGGGAGGCAGGGAGTGGCCATACTGTACGTAGTACTCATTTTTATACTGTGACCAAACGGTTCTAGTGGAGGCGCCGGGTAACTTATAATTTACCACCCCCTCCCTTTCCTTGGGTGTCGTAAAAGGCGACTAACGGACTAAAGACTGCACATACATCCAACTGCATAGAGCGGCGATGGGCTCACCATCTGTCACGCTGAGCACATGTGCAGTCGCTATTTGGTGAAAAGTGGACTATGGTTGAGGACGGATTTTTATTTATTTATTCAATGTAATTTTTTTTTACGGGTAACGGGTACGCTTACGTACGCGTACGGTACGCTTGGCCTTCATCTCACCTGATGGTAAGTGACGATAAGGCCGAAGGTGGAAGCGCGCTTCACCCGGAATCCTCAACCGCTGAGGAACTGGCTATCTTATCTCTAACTGTCGGAACACAACCATGCTATAAACATCGTTGTTATGGCGACAGACTTAGATAAGATGGTGGTAGCTAGCCAGGCGGACTTAACAGCCCTACCACCAACCAAACCGAGCCCACAAAGATGTACCCCCCGCTGGGAATCGAACCCGGGACCTCTGGGTCTGAAACCGGTGGCTTAGCCACTAGACCACGGAGGCGGTAAACAAATGCATACTGCTTCGAGACAAAACTGGCGGGCAAGTGTCTCTCCCCTAGCGATACGAACGGCTAAAACTTATACTTAGGTAATTTATCGTTTTTTTGGGATGAAAGGTGAAGAATGATAAATCATAATGAATTGTTAACTTAAGTTAACACTTTAAGGAATAAATGTGATATCCAATTATCGTATTGATATTGTGGTAATAGAAATTGGAAATAACTGAGTTTTTGAAGTAAAATAAAGTAACGGCTGAAATGGGTTTTGGAAAACATTAGTAATAAGGTTGACATCTTTAATAATTCAAATATCTTTTTTTATAAAAACATAAGTATAAAACAACGTCAAATATTAATACATTAATTTGTGTGTTTTTAAATTGTTTCGTTTTTCGTCTTGGTACAAGCACAGAATAACTAATAGTACTACCGTATAGAAGGTTCACTCTCTAACTACTTTCACGCGAAATTGAAACTTATTGTGTTACCCGAGCGTTCACTCCGATAAGCAACGCTGACTCGATATCGATTTGACGTCAGGAGAGCAGGATTTACGCGCGGGTTACTTACCCTTCGGGGTAACAGTCGTGATTATATGTATGTATGTACTTATGTTATATTTAATCGCCTCTTTGGTCTAGTGGCTAAGCCACTGGTTTCAGGCCCAGAAGTCCCGGGTTCGGTTCCCAGCGGGGGGTACATCTATGTTTGCTCGGTTTGGTTGGTGGTAGGGCTGTTGAGTCCGCCTGGCTAGCTACCACCATCTTATCTAAGTCTGTCGCCATAACAACGATGTTTATAGCATTGTTGTGTTCCAACAGTTTGAGATAAGATAGCCAGTTCCTCAGTGGTTGAGGATTCCGGGTGAAGCGCGCTTCCACCTTCGGCCTTATCGTCACTTACCATCAGGTGAGATAAAGGCCAAGCGCTTACCCGTTGTAGATGAAAAAAAATGTATGTATATAAACTTCCCACTTTTAGGCACAGGCCTTCCCATAGGCAAACACCATGTGAAGATTGTGTCATAATCAACCCCGCTGGCCCAATGCGGGTTGAAGGGTTTTAACAATCACAATTTTACTACGACAACGGAATTGTTTCACCCATTCAATGAACCGGAATTGAGAAAGTTTTTTAACCACCAAGATCGCTGACCGAACGCCTTAGATGCGCCATTGGAGCTTCGATCTGCACAAGGCAAGCTGATTTAAAGAGCTTTATTGAAAATGTTGGCTGGACTAAAAGACTGAACAGTCCCGACTGTTAATGAATGATTGTTATTTTTTATTTACAAAGCTTAGTTCGTATATTTGTCAGTAAAACCAATGTCTCTGGAACTCGGCTAAAAGAGGAACTAGTCTTTTTTTAAAATAACATTTTTAACTTCTAAGATTTCCTGAAATACAGGTCGTTTTTATACTGTGTATTCTCAAAATTTCTGTCGCTAGTAAATTCTTGAAATGAAGTTGATAAAGTTTCTTTTTTTGTATTATTGTTACAGAAACTCATGACGAAAAAACTGGACTGGTCGGAAAGGTACTGCGTTCAGAAGTTCTTACCTCTACTCACCAAATGGCATCTCCAAGATCACGTGCCCTGCAGAACTATCAAACCTATTACTATAAAGAAGAAAAGGAATCCAAGAGGTTAGTAAATTGTGCTTTAAACAATGCAGTATACTCAAAAAATACTTATTATTATCGTGGTAGTATTTATTATTATCTTGTATTTTGTCACGGAACGAAAATTGTCGTCACTTACCATCAGGTAAGATAGTGAATAAAGGAAAAAAATATTCTTAAATAGACACAAATCAAAACAGAAATGATTGATTGATAATGATTGATAATGTTCCTTTGTGCCATCATGTTCTTGCAGCCTTACATACAAATAAACTTAGAGGTATGATTCCGAACTCCGCTGCACGCAGCAGTGCTGCCGCAGCACTACTGGTCCCCATATTCTCTATAAGTTTATATGAGATTCTTCGATCCACAATACCAACTAGATGTCCGGTCGGCGCTAAAAATGTGTCTCGGTAAATAACAGCTCACAGATTGCTTGAAACACGGCCAATGTAAACACGTTCACAACGCTGCAATGTGTATTTAAAAGTTGCATAAATAATGCCCGAGAAAGCAATTTAACGGCCGGAGTGTCTTACTTTCGGTAAGTACATGTAGAATAAATTATATTTTCAGTTTTATACTAACAAATAACATGAAATTTTGAACACAATTACCGATTTCAACCCACGCTACTAATGTTTGGCCAACGTTGACTAATAGACTCGCGCGCAAACATTTGTGTAACAGAGCAGTGGACGCATGGAATGAGTGAGAGAGAAATACTTAGAAGATTTGTGACTTTATTACTGTGTGCCATGGTTGTAATTAGGTTGAACTTAAAACTGTTTTATAACTTTTGTCTCAGTTCGTTAGTAAAGAAATGTAGCTGTATAAGTATATATTCACGTGGACAGAATTTTGCTTTGATTTTGTACGTAACGCGTTATCTAGTTGGTATTGTTGATCGAAGATGAGATTACATTCCGAGCTACGCAGCAATGTTACGGCAGCAATGCAATGCAATGTAGTGCTGTGGCAGCACTGCTGCGTGCAGCGGAGTTCGGACCTTTAAACCTCTGACACAAGTGTGATTTTTGTTTGGGCTTAAATTGTGGTTGTCTTACAGGAGTGCCAAGTTACGAAGTACTCTGGACTGACATTGACGGGCAGTATGAAGCTTTGATTCCCGATGATCAATTTGAAGGTAAACTAATACAGATCTAAAACGTATTTTTTAAAATTTAAATTACTTTTAGCAATATGGTTAGCATCAGATATAAACTATTGCCAAGGTTAGAAATATCCAAGCATTTGCGTAAAATAAGTCTCAACAAGTAGCTTAGATTAGAAAAAACAAATGTTGAAAAAAGTTTTAAGTACATTTTTGCTATTGCGTTAGTCAAAAATGCACTCTGAACTCATCAAAATGATTTTTAAAACTGATGGTGTTTCGAATTACATTCTTGCAAAGTAATATACGCAATATTTGTTGTAGAAAATGAAGATCCGTCTTCAGCATGGACCACTACAGAAAAACAAGATCTGATGCGTCAACATTACCCAGAAGTGGTCGAGGCCTACGAAGAGTCCGTTAAAAAACCTCAAAAGGAAAAGAAAACTAGAGCTAAAAAGGCAAAAGACAACGAGAAGACGGAGAAACCAAAACGCAAATACACTAAACGAGTTAAGAAGCTCATTGACACAGAAATGGTTAATTTGAGCGGATCTCTCAAAAAGCTCGATCTGTCAGAACACATTACCGACTTGAATACAAGTAAAGCCAATGTTAGTATAAGCGTTAATAAATTGAAAAGAAAACTAAAGAGCAACTCGAAGAAGTGTAAACAGAAAACAATTGACAGTTTCTTAGCAAATAAGCGTCGGAAATCTGCCAAGGAATCTCTAAACAATTTAGCTAGAAGTTTTAAAAATATATCTAATGTATACGATAGTGTATATGACGATTTGATAAATATGAAACAAATTCAAAGTCCTAAAGTTGAAAAAGGAAATAAAGTTGACAAAGGAAATAACGTTGACAAGGAAAATAAATTCAATCTCAGCATGCTGGATGGCACAGAAGATGACTTCAATGAAAGTGACTTATCAGATATTATAAACAATATTATAAAGAGACCACCAGAGATTAATACAATGAAAGTTAATAACAATTTAGTTAACCTTCTATTTGAATCGAGGATGTCACCTAGGAAGACTGTTTTGAGAAAAAGCGTGTTGAGTCACGCTCTGAATCATTGTTCTACTCCGATACAAAGTCCCGTTAAGAGAAATAGTTTCGCTAAAAACGAATCGCTCGCAAACATATCGACACATTCCAGGGTGAATACGAGTTACTTCTTTGACAAGTTGACTGAGGATCGTGATGCGTTTGAGATATCTTTAGACTATAAACATAAGAGTGCTATAATTGTTGATTGTGATACGACGGTTGATTATAGTTTGCCTGATGTTTGTCTATGAGGTGCTTATGCATTCGCTGTACACATTTCATGAAGGTACAAAAAGTTACATCCCTTCTAAACCCCTGTACTTAAAATGTTGGGACCTCAGATATTCGTTTGTCGATTTTATGATTTCTAATAATGTAAATAATCGTCTGTATAATTATATTTAAGTTTATATTTAAGTACATAAAATAAATAATTAATTATAATATCCCTTGTCTTTTTAAATCTTATTTTAAGTTTCAATTGAGCCGGCAATCAAGAAGTACGATCAAAAAGTATATTGATTGTACTCTATATACCCTTCTATTTAAATCGTCTTATCCAATATTCAATGAATTATTATCATTCGGAATATAAATCTTGATAATATTTAAGTTTGAAACACCCTAAAACGAGGACGGTGAGACTAACGAAATAAAGTCTGTCTTTCTCTTTGACCTACATGAGGAGCAAAAAGCCATGTCCGTGACCCCAGCGGGATAACCCCTTCAGATCGGCTTGAAATTACGCTTTTTTACGTCTTCAAATTAACAAATACCAAAATTTGTTGATCAATAGTTATCGAGATATCCCATGTTAAAGGGTATCCCGCTGGAGTCACGCTCGTCAAAATTATTTGACCTAAAACGAGCAGGAACGAGACACGCTACTGACATAGTTATTGTGCTAAGTTTTCGTTGATTCAATAACGAATCCATCGGTGAAAATTCCAGGATTCTACCTTCTGTAGTTAGCGAGTAATCAAATACCTACTTTTCGTCAAAATTCCTCAGAGAAGTAAGTTCTAGTTGAGGTATAAGAAACAAGGCTACATTCATAAAATTTGGGCAAGATTTTGTTGACTCTGAGAGACAAAAACGAGAACTCTAGCTACAGTACATCCTGAGATATAACGCTAATTATGGTTATCCCGCTGGAGTCACGGTGTTGATTGTAAACATGGTTTTTCCACAGGAATGGAGCATGTAGCGAGTTTATGACTATAGCCAAGATTTTGTTGATGTAAATATCTAACCAGTTACTACTTTTCAGTTTCCTAGATACAGTATTTTAAGAGGAATTAAAGTTTATAACTTTTTCATACTAAAAGTACGCGTATAAACCGACCAACTTATGTTGATTCCTTATAAAGACCAAAATGGCGGCCAATTTTTTTGTTTAGGGGCCGATTCCGATAAAATGTGGTTGGACATTATATTCAAATATTAGTACACCTTAATGTAATACACCTCATATCACCGTATACCTATGAATAGTAATTCATAAATTACATTATTTATGAATTACTATTCATATCAATATACTAATGTAGATAGATTTACCCTTTTATGATTAACTATCTAATCTAAGGCATGTTGAAATAAAAAGATCAATACTTAGCAAAGTATTTATTTTTATTGTTATTTATAAAAACAAAAACAGTTTGCAATCATAGGTAGCACTTTTTACATTAATCGGTTCACGCCGTATTAACGTCACGTGTACAAAATATAAAAAAATAGTCTCGTTCTGTCGACAGTCTCCATACCTAATATTATCTATAAGTAATCATAGAAACAGTTCGTCATAGATTTGTATTGATAAGGTGAGTATAGGCTAACGCATTTGCTCGAGCATTACGGTGTAATGTAACGTTGATAAGGTGAGTATAGGCTAAAGCATTTGCTCGAGCATTACGGTGTAATGTAACGTTCTTACACAATACAGGCAAATGCTCAATTTCCATGTAGTTAACGTTCTTGCGAATGCTTGACGCTGTGTTCGACGCAGTGCTTCCACTTTCATGATTTCCTTTCCCCACGCCAAAACTGAGATTTCCCCTTCTCAGGAATTTTTTCCCCTCATAACTTATTCTGTTAGTAAATTACTATCAAAAAAAAATTGTCGTCGCCAGGTGGGTGGCTTATGCTATTAGGGAGTTACGCGGTCAGCAAAAATTTTGGTGTTGCGCGGGGGGTGGTGGGGGTGGTTTGTGGTTCCGCTGTAATTGAGGCAAAATCGAGATTTTGCTTTTCAAAGGTGCGATGTTGGACAGCCATTCCATATCAAAAGTGCAAAGCGCCTACAAAAAATTATTCTAATTTTGAGATTTTTTCATAGATGGCATTGGGTGTAAGTGCCAAACTTTTTTTCTTTACTAATGGGACGTGTGTGCTGGCCCCTATTTCACCACGTCGACAATTGTCAGTGACTTATGTCGAGTGACAATTGTCAAGCGACTGGTGACATGTGACAATTTTTAAAATTATTTTCTATAGAAATGCTTAGAAACATGACAGGCATTTTGTTACAATTGTTTTAATGACAAATAAGTTGTGAAACAAGAATAATTTTTTTAGTCGACATATTTGTAGATATGTCTGTAAATCTTGACATGAGATAAAAGCTATGTCATGCTTGCGTTACAATTGTAAAATTTCGTGGTTAACTTACGCGTATTTTCAAAATGGCTCTCCGTGAAAGTAGTAGTGACAATAGTGATAGTAATGATTTTAATCACTTTGCATATAGATGAAGATTTAAAGAGAGAAATAATTTTTCTTTTAATCTTACGGATTTTCCGATTAGGGAAAAATTCCGTGTTAGCAAAATCAGTGTAGAATATGTAATAAATAGAATCGGTGCATGTATTGAAACTTGTTAAATACTAACTTACTAGAAATCCTCTTTCTCTCCGAGATATTTCCAATCTTTGTCATAGTACTCCCGATTCATTCAAACGATTGAGCTATTTCTTTCCATTTCTTAAATTTTCATGTCAAATGTCAATTTGTTATTAAATTTACCAAAAAGTACCGATATGCTGTCGGAATCAATTTTAAGATTGACCTCTTTTTTGTTCATATTGTAAATATTATTTATTAAGAGGCCTATTATATAGAGGCCTACATCTCGAATGTGATTTTTGCGTATAATGGCCAATTTTGGCGTTATGGATCTCAGAAACAAAAATACAATAACAATTGTGACTTATTGAATAGTGTAGAATAGCTATTGGAATAGTGCGTAGCGGCCTCGCTTTTTGTAAATTTTGCTTAACTTTTTAATTAAACCCAAAATTGCAGAGAAAGATTTTCATAAAGTGCGCGAAGGCACTTTATGAGCTCATCGATTGAACTACTGTTCTAAACAAGTGAAATAAAAAATAGGCCTCTTAAATCAAACACTTAAAAATACAGGCACGAAGTGACTTGCAAAATGGCGGGAAAATATTTAATAGTTTTTATCAAAGACAGCAAAGGCATTATTTTGTATGGCAGTTATTGAGAAACTGAATACTTTTCGATTTTAAAAGACTTATTGTTATTTGATTTAACAACTTCTAATTTGGTATTTGAAAAAAGAGTTCGCTAAACTCCTAGACGAATACTTGATACATTTTCACCTTTAGGGCAGTTCAGCCGCGACAATTATTTTTTGACAATTGTCGCACTTGTCAGCGTGGTGAAACTGACCACTTGACAATTTTCATCTTTTCTTGACAATTGTCGCACCTGTCGACGTGGTGAAATAGGGGCCTGATCGTAGTAAATGTCAGTGTCGGTCATCTGATTATCTCCTGTCATTTCAAATGATAAGATATGTCTGATAAAAATATTAGAAAGTACTTTGAAAATGAGTGATTCAAGGAATAAAACTAAAAAAAAACTACCTATGAAAATGTTTGAAAGTAGTACGAGGAAAAAGTTATGTTAACAGGAAAAGAAAAGTTATTCCGGCAAAAAGGTCACCTTCTATGCTGGTCAGTACCTACATTGTAATTGTTAATTTACTTTAATATTGTTTCATTTAATTTTACAATTGCGTTAAGCAAATATTTTTATTACAGAAAATATGCAAATGCAAGAACCGATGAAAAATAAATAAAAAAAAAGAGAAAAAAAAAGCAAAAAAATAAAAAGAAAAATAAAAAGGTGAAATGGAAACTTTTCTAGTGGAAAGTATGATTGCTTACTTACTATTACCACCAGAATATCGAGAATTCTATAGGAATTTGTGTAATAATTAAACTAGTTTAATTACTAGTTACACAAATTTGTCAAAATGCAGCATAGGGGCTAAGCTATAACTAAAATAATAATACTTATTTAAAAATAAAGGCACTTTACTCCAATTACATTTGTTAAGAAACTTAACCCCAATGAAAGGTAAATATCTTGCATTTTGACCCATTTCTCAATTGATTTTAAAAATAAGGTTTTTTATTTAAATATGTTCAAAAGTAATAAGTATAGTATAAACATTACCTGTTTAATTTAGTTTTTGATAATAGAAAGCCGCTTTAAAATTATGACTAAAAAACAAATTCATTTTTATTTATTTCTTAATTTGTGTTTTGGCACTTAGCTTATTTGTAAATTCCAAGCCTCAATTCGTAAGCGCCATTCACATTTTTATTAAAAAGTAAATAAAAACGTTTTTTTTTTAACATTACAAATCAGTCAAGAAATCGAAAAGGTTATTCCAATGTTTTTATGATTTTATATGATTTATTATTGTAAAGCACGGTTGTAATGTGAATTTATAAGAAAGGTGACCCGGCGTTTTATGCTTGGGTTGTATATTTTTTAAATTTTTTAATCTGTAATTTAATATCTATTTCGCAACATCTGTCAACAAATGACAGTTTTACAACCGCTAGCTGTCAAATCAAACATGACGTGACGGCCTTGTTGACATTTCTCTTTTTTAAAAGCAAAAGAATTATGGTTTATGTAGCCATGTTAGAGATATTTTTAAAGTAACATGTCTGTTTTTTAAGACTTAGTGTTTCCATATTAAAAAGTATTAATAATTAAATAAATCTTATCCGCGATTCGATAAAAATAAGACAAAACGTGGTTTAGGTAGCAAGTAATATTAGCTTTACTTTATTACCAAATTCTATTGTATACATGTTAAGCATTTTTTCTATGGAAAGTGCCGTTTCTCCTTTTAGAGGTAACTTCAGGATTTTTTTCTATCGAGCCAAATGATTCCAATCGCGTTTTGACTTCGTTCATCCCCTCACACATACGCTCTGTAATACACATTGAAAGGTTCAGTGCGAAATATCTAATATATTTTGAATAAAAACTAATAGAAAACAGCCAATTTTTCCGTTTTCACCGCCTAAGGCCCTCTTAAAATATACTGCATGATTGTGTTACGTTCCGTAACATGCAGTGTTCATAATTATCATTTTTGGCGGCAGTTAAAATAAAAAAATTCTAATGATTTTGGGTGAGATCAAAAGGTACGTCAGCTGGTCCCCGTTACACATGCATGACACATTTGAGGCTAAAAAGGTATGTCTAATGTGTAAAAAATTAAAAAGTATACAACTTAAGCTTAAAACTCCGGGTCTCCTTTCCGCGAGAAAAAAAAAACATGATTTCCCCTCGATTTCCCCTATCATCTCTTTCCCCTTTTTCTTCCCCTCTGGACCTTAATTTCCCCTCAAAAGGGAAGTTCCCTTCATTGTGGAAGCCTGGTTCGACGTAAGTCACACGGCTAGGGCATCGAAACCCTGTCTACTTTTTAAAAACCCGGGTTTCGGGTTTACTTGTAGCCAAAACCCGTGTACCCGGGTTTTTCGAGCTTTTACGTACTTTTCGTAACGAAATTAAATTTGTATTTAATATGATGGGAAAATGTTAAAGTTCGAAGTTGAGAGACAGTGATCATTATGGTATTTTTCGTAAAGTAAAGAAATCATTTTTAATTCAAAAAACGTAGGCGTTTATCATCATCGGTGTCGGTGAATAGTGATAAATGTCGTATCAACGATATTACGACACGCAGGTATTAGAACATAACGCTTATTTACCAGGGAAATTAACTATTAAGGAATGTATCATAGCTGTAAGAAACAAAGATCATTTATCATTAAAATTATCTACCCTCATTTTTATTGGTTTTTCTTGGGTCCTATTATAATGATTGTAACAAAATTAAAAGCCATTTACAACAATAAATTCTTTAAACACCAAACTACTTACTTAGACACCATTGTAACAGTGTTTAACTTACTAAACGTATGATGTGTCGAGGATATATAACTGCTCAACAGTGTTGATGCTTTATTTTACTCAATGACATTCAATGTCATTGATTTTACTCCATACAAGCCGTTTCGAGGTTACTTACACCAATTAGACAGTGCTGAGGTTCTATTTTACTCCACGCAAGCCGTTGTCAAGGTAACTTACTCCACTTTAACAGAGTTGAGGCTCCACGCATGCCGTGTCGATGATACTTACTCCACCTTAACAGTGTTTAGGCTGCACGCAAGCCGTGTCGAGGATACTTATTTCACTTTAACAGTGTTGAGGCTCCACGCAAACCGTGTCGAGGATACTTACTCTACTTCAACAGTGTTGAGGCGCCACGCAAGCCGTATCAAGGATACTTACTCCACTTTAACAGTGTTAAGGCTCCACGCAAGCCGTTTCGAGGATACTTACTCCACTTTAACAGTGTTGAGGCTATATCTTACTCCAAGCAAGCCGTGTCGAAGATACTCCCTCCACTTTAAAAGTGTTGAGACTATATTGATGTTGTCAATTGGTGGATACATCAGGAAAAATAATTCCAAGGAGCCCCTCTGAATTTAAGCAAAGGAGTCGCCACGCGGTTTTCAGGTCAGACCTCAGCATTATATATACTTATTAATTGTATTAGAATAATAATTAAACTTACTTCGCGACAAAGCGGCTACACAAGCCGTGTCGAAGATACTCACTTCACTCTGACTCTGATACTGCAGGGAATGGAACTTTTCATTCCAAACTCTGTGGTTCCCATTGGCGGCAAGTCCCAACCATTGTTTGGTCGTTGCTGCAAAATGGCGTCTCGCCAAAAGCGACAACATTACCAAGCCTGGGCTAATGCGGTGTCATCAAATGATCCAAACACCAGTGCGCTCAGAAAGAAGTACAACTTTGCCGCCAGATCCTTTAAGAAGGAAATTGCCAAGGCGAAGTCATCATTCATAGGTAGAATTGGCGAGAGGCTAGTGCGCCTTCCTTCGGGGACGCGTGCGTTCTGGTCTCTCGCCAAAGCTACCTTAGGGAATTTTTGTCAGCCGTCCCTACCACCATTGCACAAGACCGATGACTGCCTGGCCTATACTGCAAAGGAGAAAGCCGATCTCTTGGGCTTTCTTTTCGCTTCAAACTCGACCTTGGACGATGGGGAAAACTCTCCACCAACCATACCGCATTGCGCTTGTACAATGCCAAACGTTCAGTTCCTGCAAAGGTCAGTTCGTAAGGCTCTTTTTTCCCTTGATATCCACAAGGCGAGTGGGCCTGATGCAGTTCCACCCATTGTGCTTCGGACGTGTGCTCCTGAATTGGCACCAGTTCTAACGCGCCTTTTCCGGCTCTCTTACACTACTGGCGTCGTCCCGAGCTCTTGGAAGACAGCCCTTGTCCACCCGATTCCAAAAAAAGGCGAACGCTCAGATCCGTCCAACTACAGGCCAATAGCTATTACCTCTTTACTCTCCAAAGTAATGGAGTCCATTACAAACCGCCAGCTCTTAAGGTACCTAGAAGAGAACCAGCTACTAAGTGATCGCCAGTATGGTTTTCGTCGCGGTCGTTCGGCTGGTGATCTTTTAATGTATCTTACTCACCGATGGGCGGAGGCAGTCGAGAGTAAAGGGTAAGCACTGGCAGTTAGCTTGGACGTAGCAAAAGCCTTCGACAGGGTATGGCACAGGGCTCTTCTCTCTAAACTTCCATCATACGGGCTTCCTGAGAAATTGTGTTCATGGATTGCCAGCTTTCTCACTGGGCGTAGCATCAGAGTCGTAGTCGACGGTTCGTGCTCCGACATGAAGCCCGTGAATGCTGGAGTCCCGCAGGGGTGTGTGTTGTCCCCTACTCTATTTCTTCTGCATATCAATGACATGCTGCATAACAACAGCATTCATTGCTATGCAGACGACAGTACTGGGGATACGCTCTACACCGGGCGAGCTAATATTTCTCTGGAAAGCGTCATCGAGAGCCGGAATAAACTTGTGACTGACACCGAGAACATGTTAAGTCATGCCTCGGATTGGGGCCGACATAACCTAGTCCGCTTTAAACCCTCCAAAACACAAGTTTGCGCATTTACCGCGAAAAAACATCCCTTCGTCGTACCTCTGAACTTTGAAGGAGGTCCCCTTGATACCAATCTGACTATTGGAATCCTTGGCGTCGATATTTCGAGTGACGTTCAGTTTCGTGGTCATTTGGAAGGTAAAGCTAAATTAGCTTCGAAAAAGCTGGGTGTGAAACGGGTCAGTATTTCACGCCAGCCCACCGTTTACAACTGTATAAAGCACAGGTCAGGCCGCATATGGAATACTGCTCCCATCTCTGGGCTGGAGCACCCCAATACCAACTCCTTCCATTTGACCGCATTCAACGCAGAGCTGCTCGAATTGTCGACGACGTGGTTATTTCAGGACGGCTCGATCCACTGGCTCTTCGGAGAGACGTTGCGTCTCTCTGTATATTGTACCGTATATATCATGGGGAGTGTTCTGAGGAATTGTTCGGCTTGATCCCTGCCGCTGATTTCCTTCACTGCACTACACGCAACTGACTGTCATTCCATCCACATCACCTTGATGGATGGCGGTCTACTACTGTGCGTTTTTCAAGAAATTTCTTGCCTCGAACTACAGTGTTGTGGAACCAGCTCTCGGCGGCGGTATTTCCGGACCGTTTTGACTTAGGGATCTTCAAGAAACGAGCCTATTCCTTCCTTAAAGGCCGGCAACGCGCCTGCGATTCCTCTGGTTTTGCGGGTGTCCATGGGCGGCGGTGATTACTTTCCATCAGGTGACCCGCTTGCTCGTTTGCCTCCTTCTGCTATATAAAAAAAAAAACTACCAGGATTGAGTGAGGCTATATTTTATTTCAAGCAAGCCGTTTCCGGAATATGTACTTAGTACATTTTAACAGTGTTGAGGCTTTATTTTACTCCACGCTAGCAGTTTCATGGTTTCTAACAGAACAAATTAGCAGTACCTTATACTAGGCTCCATAAAATAAATAATTCTTTTAGGGGTCTGTGTGTAAGATTTTACAACAAAGTACCAAATGATATTCAGAAATTAGATCTTAATAAATTTAAAATCAAAATCAAAGAAAAGCTTTATAAAAAAGCTTATTATAAAGTGTCAGATTACACAGAAGACAAAACAGCTTGGATCTGAAATCCTCCAAGCACTCCAACAGCTATTTCTAATTGTCTTTATTTAATTGATACTACATTGTATTGTAATTTTGTATTGCATCATTTTTTTTTATTTTTAAATTCATATTTTGTATTGACCTGGTAACGACATACTCTTTTTTTTGTTTGTAAATGTCGTTGCTTTTGTGCGCTGTGGTTTCTTGCGCCCATTCTTTGCCACAATTAAAAAATTATGTCCTGAATGGGTGGTAGGTTAAAAAAGATTTGGACGATACAAAGTACTTATTAATTGAGTTTATTGAATAAATATATTTTGACTTTGACTTTGACTTTAACTCCACTTGAACTGTGTTGAGGATTTTCTACTCCACATTAACCGTGAGAGGCCATACCTATTTCACCCTAACAGTTTTCACGTTTCCACGTCCTCCGTGGAACAAAGCAGAGTCTCAACATTGTTGAGGACGTGGGTTCGATTTCCACCTGAGGTATGTTTTCAACGTTTCGTTATCTTCGGGTTTACTTATCAATAATGATTTGGTGAAGACATCTTAAACTATGTCATTGATGTTTACAATGACTCAACCAGTAGCGGCAGAAATGAAGCTTGGCCATTCGCGCTGCTTGCAGCGCTAGCGCCTGTACCCGTGCCAGCTGCGCCACTGAGATCTTCGATTTGTCCCCGTATATGACGGTCAGGCCGACGATAGCCTGCTTTCATTGGACACCCATACATTCTACAATTTCTCAGAGAAGAACCTCATAAAAAATAAAAGGTTACTCATAAAAATAATTTACAAAAAAAAATAAAAAAAATAATAAGTACTTACTTACCTACTTAAATAAATGGAATAAAAAAAAAATGGTAATAATGTACATAAGCCTCGAAGCCCAAAACTAAATAACGAAATTGAAATAATAATACTAAGCTCTGTTGGAGGTGAATATGAATAAAAGTTTTAAAACTTTACTTTCTGAGCATAATAATATTAAGACCCCTAATGCTATAACCAAGTTTGATTCGGAAAGAAGTTGTGATCAACTTCGAGGTTCTTTAAACTCTAGGGGGGGGGGGGGGGGAAGGCGCCACTGCGCGTAATAGTATCATCAGCTATCGAGCCGCGATCAAGCCCACCAGCACCATTTACACCGCCGAGGGACTGCCGAGGTTCCGCCGGATATCTGACAGGGAGCCGTTGGAATCAGAGCTCCTGCAGTCGCTTGACCTATTTTTATGACTGAATGACAGAAAGTGTGAGCTCACTAGGGATCGTAATGTTTTACATTGGATTCGTAAATGTAATATTCATTTTCCCGGCAAACCTATACAAAACAACTATACCCCAAAACAATGTCTGTTACTTACTATCTCAATCTATGTAGATTAAAATGAATCGCCAAATGTGTTGCTAAGCGCACGAAAACGGCTCGACTAATTTGTCTGATTCTCTTTTGTTGTGTTTAAATAAAGGTCGGAAAAGTTTACAAAAAAAAAATGTAAAGGATCTCACAGATTCACTTAAAATTTAAAGCAGCTAAAAAATAATTATATTTAAAAGAATCGAACTGCCCTTAAATTATTAAATCACAACTACTATTGTCAACAAATACTGCAATTACAGCTGATCGGAAAAAGTTAAGGTTTAGTTTGAGGCCGCAGTTGAAATTAAAGTTCTTCTGTTCGGCCTATTTGTGTTTGCGAAATTACTGGAACCGGTTCTAGAACAATTGCGCATAATATTTAAATTTTCTGCAATAATTGTTTAGTTTATGTATTGTACCTACGCACGAAAAATAAGCTCAACTATGACGAGTGAGTGTGTATTGAATAATAAAACTACGAGTACAAGTACGTCGTTTCTTTAATGAGTTCCTATGACCACCTTTCAGCTCCATCATCAGATCAGACCCTGGTAACCATCTAAAAACAAAGTACTCGTCAAGACGAATGAGACGAGCCGAAACTCGATGGGGTTGCGTCATTTTATTACAGAGTTCCTATGACCACCATCCAGCTCCATCATCAGACCCTGTTTACTATTGAAAGACAAACTACTCGTCAAGACGATTTAAACGAGCCCAAACTCGATTAGGTTGTGTTATTTCATTGCGAAATTCCAATGGCCACATTCCAGCTCCATCATCAGACTCTGGTTACCATCTAACAGCAAAGTACTCGTCTAGACGATTTAAACGAGCCTGGGGTTATGTTGTTTAATTACTGAGTTTCTATGGCCATCTTCCAGCTCTATCATCAGACCCAGGTTACTATGTAGCACCAAAGTACTCGTCAAGACGAATCAAACGAGCCGAGACTCGATGGGGTTGCGTCGTTTCTTTACTGAGTTTCTATGACCACCTTTCAGCTCCATGATCAGATCAGACCCTGGTAACCATCTAAAACCAAAGTACTCGTCAAGACGAATGAGACGAGCCGAAACTCGATGGGGTTGCGTCATTTTATTACAGAGTTCCTATGGCCATCTTCCAGCTCCATCATCAGACTCTGGTTACCATCTAGCACCAAAGTACTCGTCAAGATGAATCAAACGAGCCGCGACTCGATGGGGTTGCGTCGTTTCTTCAATGACTTTCTATGACCACCTTTCAGCTCTATCATCAGATCAGACCTTGGTAACCATCTAAAAACAAAGGACTCGTCAAGACGAATGAGACGAGCCGAAACTCGATGGGTTTGCGTCGTTTTATTACAGAGTTCCTATGACCACCATCCAGCTCCATCATCAGACCCTGGTTACCATTGAAAGACAAACTACTCGTCAAGACGATTCAAACGAGCCCAAACTGGATTAGGTTGTGCTATTTTATTGCAAAGTTTCAATGGCCACCTTCCATCTCCATCATCAGATCAGCACCATGTCAATCATAAAATTGCATTGTCACGCGATTTACACATGTATTGCAAATTTTTAGCTCAATCAGTAAACGGGAAGTGGGTCAAAATTGAGTTGCAAAATTCCACCCGAACAAGACATACATACATTGCAAGTTAAATAAAAGCTTGTAATAATTTACTTACCAAAGTACTAAGATTTGCAAATCAAGCTATAAATTTGCACTATCTTCGAACTTACGGAAAGGTCGACAACCGCGCCGGGCAGAGCGTCGAGCGACGTGACCACTCTCTCAGAGGCCTAGCGGCGGACTGATTTGAAGCGAGTGGAGCGCAGGGTTTTGTAGTAGTTTTAGAGCAGTTTTAAAATATTCATAGAAAAATTATAGAGCTTATTTAGTAAAAACAATTTTGTTAAAAATTTAAAAAAACCCTTTTTTCTATAGTATAAAAGCTTTTATCTTCTAAAATATATTTAGTACATTAGAGAAAACAATCACTTTATCACCTATAATTTTTTTTTAAATTCACAATGTTTGGTATTTTATAGTTTTTGTTAGTAACCAAAATCAAAAAATGTTTTCAACAAACTATTTTGCTGAGGATCTTTTGAAATAATAGTTATTAGATTTGTTAGTAATTTAAACACATTTTTAAGCTTCGAAGTTGACGCGGAAAGTCAAATTATGAAAACCTCTGTTCAGTTATCTTGTTATAAATTCCAAAATATCTATAAATTTAAAAATGTTTTCAACAAACTATTTCGACTACAAGATCGCCTAATGATATAAGTATTTAACATATTTGTAAAGAAAGTATTAACAGATATTAAGAGGTTTAAAAAGTACAGTTCTTGAGCAAAACGGCGCAAAAGGACGTAAACGTTCTTAAGGTCATTCTTGGTAACAGAGTTGTTTTCCATACAAAATCAATATGTCCCAGACAGAAGGCCAGTACAAATATCGTTAATAATTTGTTATTATACCACAGTTATAAATTAAAAAATAAATGGGTTATAGAAATACAGATATTGATAAAA
Organism: Scoparia ambigualis; assembly: GCA_963921215.1. NCBI lineage: Eukaryota > Metazoa > Arthropoda > Insecta > Lepidoptera > Crambidae > Scoparia > Scoparia ambigualis. The sequence goes on from OY992503.1 coordinate 19,387,165, forward strand.
CGTATTAACTTATTTAAAACACAAGTTGGTGATAAAATGTATTTTTTTCTACTTTTCGAAAGTTTGTCCCGCTGTCCATATAAAGGAGAACGCGTACTGGCGTACAACTCCACAATGTTCATGTTTTGGTACCATTTTTGCATGGTTGGTTACTTAATTTTTTCTTATTATTTTCCAGTAAATGATATATTTTTAGAAGTCCGGGGAAAAGAAAAGTCGTAAAGCGAAATAATAATACTAAAACTAATAACGAAACGCATTTCAACTTGCAGATACTATACGCAAAACGAACATCTGCTGTCAGAGTTGCCTGGCATAAAAATATCGATTTATCGATTTTGAAATCGATTCTCAAATAGCTAATTAGGTCTTATTTGTTAATCTAGTTTCGATTAAAAACTTATTTCTAAAACTATTTTCGAGCTTAAACCTATACAATTACACACTTTTTATCTTAAAATGGTTGATTATTTACTTTTGATATTTATACGATTGATTTTCTTATCGATTTGTTTCTCGTAAAAAGACGAATGAAACTACTTGCAACACTGTCAATGTCAATTATTTATCATATGAGCTTTTGGTCAACGTAATAAAAAAATTGTGTGTTTTTAAAAGATCCTTCTTAGTCTTACTTATTTTGCGAAAAGCCGCTTTGTTTTGTGAATGTGATAATGAAATGAACACAAACAATATTGTGTTGTGCTTGCGCAGTACTTATAACTGCACTATCGTGATAGCTTTACTGTCTGATTAGGTGATACATTACCATCACAACGTCGAGTATGCAATGCATTTCGATTGGATCGCATCAGCCGGCATTTACTGACGAACGAGAGTCAAGCCTTACTATTCGTTTTTGGTCATATCCCTGAGGTAAGTCGTACGTACGAAATATGTCGTCAACCATTTTAGACATCTAAACCGAGAACACATGGTACATACTTGGTGCAGCAATGCACCTTTGTATCTGTTACTACTAATGTTCTACTATCTTGTTGATCAATTAATAAACTTCATCCATGCTCTTATTGTTTTAGGCAACACCTTCTGATTATATTTATCATGCTTCCTGGGAATTAGCAACACATTCTATTGCATCTGAAAGTAAAATTACAAGGCATGTTGGCCATTGCCATGACGTGTTGTATGTGGACGTTCTATTTTAAGAACGAGCAGATGAAGAGTGTCTTTCAAGAGCCAAATGAAGAGGAATAAAGGATTACTAACATAATTTCGAATTGCATTAGACCACGAGAGGTAACACCTTACATATATTTACTTATTGACTACCTCCGTGGTGGAGTAATATGTACACTGGTTTTCGTGGTGATGCCTACTCTGAGTTCCTGGGTTTGAATCCCAGTAAGGGCAAATGTTTCTATGACGAATACGAGCATTTGTACCTGACGTCATGACTATTTACCTAATAATAATTCTACTAAATACATATATATACCATACATTCCGATTCCCATCGGCTTCCCTATAAGAAATCCCACTCTAGGGATCCACCATGCAGATCTTAATAATTATGTCAGTAATTAGTGCCACCAATGAGTTAAACATTCCATGTTTTTTATTGTCTGATTTGTAAATTCTTGGCCGGCTTAAACGGCGAAGGCGCCGTATTTCCCCAAACACATCCCTCGCCACTGTTATTACTACTGCATTTTTGCCCATTGGCCTAGTATAACATATCACAAGCCTTACAGTGCTTACTTTGGGGCTAGGCCACTGACCTACTTAAACTATCAATTTGATACCTGAGACACCCAAGATAGTAAATATTTAGGTCAGCATTCTTGTATTATAGAGAGGTCAGCGGGCTAGGCTAATTGGTGTAATATTAAAAAATATTTACTTTACACTCTGTTACTTTTGTAATTGTAATTGTGATTGTTTATTTCAGCTTTCTTCAGAAAATGAAGTTTGTGTTCCTTGCTGGCTCCGAGCTCAAAAAGCTTCTCGTAGAAGTGGACAGCCAGAGTTTTAACTGCATTGTGGGGCTACGAACTTTTGGGTGCTGCGTGAGCAGCACTTCATGGCGAGCAAATCTGTGAAGATTTGCTCGCCATGAAGGCATGACTAGACCTGCTCCACTTTTCGATGATGTTATTTTAAGAGTGCCCTTAATTACTTTATAATTTAATATTAAATATGTGACCAAACTAAATTATTGTTTATTTCCACTGAGCAAATGCTAATATGGAAAAACATTACTCGTCTGTGTGTATGTACAATTGTGAAACTTCCCTGTAGAAAGACCAGTCGAGTTTCTGATTTATTTAAAATGTTTTCATCATATTTTTTAGGATTATATTATATTGTTTGCCTTTGATGAAGTAATTTATTAGTAGTATCTACTGGAAGGATCCTCGATTGTACTGTAAATATAAGTAAGTACGCATTCTGAGCAGTACCTAGTAGACTAACATTCCTATCTCAGAGACAATTATTTTAACCACTAGCTTCCGCCTGCGGTTTCACCCGCGTGATTCGCGTTCCTATAGAAATATCGGCATAAAAAGTAGCCTATGTTACTTTTCGTTGTTTCAAAATCTATAAGCCAAAGATCAAGTCAATTGGTTGCTTAGTTAGGGCGTAAAGGAAGGACAAACAAGTCACTTTCGCATTTATAATAATAAATATTTAGGATAGGAGATGATTTCAACTTAATGTTGGTATAGGTAGGTAGGTAGTCTAAAGTTGCGACTACTAAAGTGGGAACGTGTATACCTACTTCTATTGTTTACATCTATGATTTTCATCATGTTTTAAGTATTTTGCTGTTATTTATCAAAACACAGATGGGTAGTTGTCTTTTTGTGTTTTAAATAATCAAGCACAAAGATCTGAATAATCACAGTCGCAGCAGTTCCTGATAGGTACTTAACCTATATTCCTATCCTATCTATCTCTATCCGATCTATCTTCTAGAATCTATAACTCGGGCTTAACAATACATAGGTACTTACATAATTAATATTGAAATTCACTACTTAATTACCTACCTATTTTAGTTCGATTCACGATTCATCTATAGATCAATCAATCAAGGCGCGAACGTAAATTTTTTCAGATTAATTATATAATTTGTTACTGTCAGAATCATTGTCCGTCCCTCCCACCCTGTCACTCAACTGTCAATGTCAATCAAATACAGAAAAAATATAACCTTAAAAAATTATCGAAATACATGTATAACTTTTAAACCCCAACATTTAAAATTCTGTTAATTTATATAGTAATTCTCAATAATATAATCTACCAAATGTGTAAGTCTCATTGCCAAACATGAAAATTGTAGGCCTGTACAAAATCTCCATAGTACCCTGCCATTGTCCTTTGTAACTATACTCTGTTACTGTATCAAATTTTACCCAAAAAAGCAAATGGCGCTACTGTTGTACCGGTAGTTATATTAGCGTGGTGTCCGAGTTCATTCTAGATAGTTCGCGGGGCCTGGGGAGGGACGCAACGCCAGTTAGTCGACCGGGAATTGTGGGAGGAGGCGCGTGTGTTTATTGCGTGACCACATTGTTACCGATATAAGTAACATACAGTAGAACTCCAATTATCCGAACTCCGACTATCCGAATCGCCGATCATCCGAATCACAAAACCACCACTTGCAACTGCTCACCGTCAAGCGAATGCGTGACCTGGCTGCCCGAAAACGGTTGAAGACCGTTTTATTTCTAAACTTGTACATAAGTACATTTTATTTATATTTAAAACATGTGAAAATTTCATGTTTCTTTCATTTAATTCAATAAAAAAAATAGTGCAATATCAAAACGTAGCTTTTATTCTCTCCAATGGCAATTTTTAAAAAAAAAATCCGATTATCCGAATATTTGATTATCCGAAAGGGTCCCGGTCCCCATTAATTCGGATAATTGGAGTTCTACTGTAGTTGTATAAGATTTATTTTTTATAAACATTAACAATAATGACAAAATGTGATTTTGCATGTTATTCAGAGATAAAAGGCTGTACTTAATAATGATACCAACATATTTGTGATTCATTAGTTCATTATAAAATAAAAAATACTTCGTATTGGTAACATAGTGGAATTTATTTTCACCTAAGGACATTCAATTTGAAATAAAATCTAAAATTATTAATAAACTTCGCGGCTAATTACAGGATATCAAAATTTGATGGTTACTTTCTGCTTATATAAGTAGAAAAAACTAATGTTTAGAGAGTTTGTAATTTTTTTGTTTTTTAAAATAGTAGTGACATTTACCTGCAGAGAATTGGAAAATGGCCCATTTACTTTTTCGATTTTTTTACCAAGTTAGATTTTCGAAAGCTTAACATTTTTATTAACTTTTTGATAAAAATGTGAATAGCGCTTACGAATTACCGCGGACCCCGCATCGCGCAACACCCGCGAAGCCCCGCGAAACTAAGAACGCGCGCGTAAATAAGAACGGTTTATCCTTTATCTAGTTAAACATAAAACAAGTTTTAATCGAATTTAACTTGGGCTGGATAATTGGTGTGAATGTTGGAAAGTTAATCATTATTATTATAAACGTTCGGAGTACACACGGCGGCGGCAGGTCAACTTAAAGCGTCTTTTTCTAATCGACATTAATCCTTAAGTCCAAATCGTAAAGTTCAAAATTGTTTGAAGAAATTTGACAGTTTTGAGTAGGTTGACCTGCCTTCGTGTGTACTCTTTTTCTAATCGACATTAATCCTTAAGTCCAAATCGTAAAGTTCAAAATTGTTTGAAGAAATTTGACAGTTTTGAGTAGGTTGAACTGCCTTCGTGTGTACCTACCTCTACTTTTGGAGCTGCAAATTTTGTTTCGTCTCCGAACTTGAAATTTTTTTGAAAATATTGTTTCACTTAGAGTATTCAACCAACAGGAGACGACACGCGCACTAATTTCTATGCAAAAAAAGTCTGTCATTTCCTGCGAGGGGAAGGAAACACACATTCGGTTGCATTCGCATCACTGTCGATCGAGTTGGACTTATGCCGATGCTGCGTCCCTAGCCTGGCTTCTGCTACCCTCGTCATTGTTTGTCCTCGGTCCTGTGGGGGTGAACCGGTGTCGCGTCGTGTCGCGTAGGCAGGCTGGATCGGAAGTGAATATGGCCGACGCGACGCGACGCGATGTTGGTTTGCCCCCGTAGGATCGGGGATGGGGAGTGGTGGGGGTTGGGTTGGGGACGTGGCGTCGGTGCGGGTCTGGTTCGATTGGTGGTGATGTGAATGTGGTTGAGTGTGATTGATCTAAATCTACCACTTATTTATTATTATTATCCTCTTTATTTAACATAATTCTTAAGTTTAATTTTTTACAATATTTTATATAAAAACCTATTTACAATATAAAATATTATAAAAAACTTAACCTAGGTTGCCACCGGCAGCGGGGGTAGACCCAAGCTATCGGTGGTTAGGGCTGCAGAATGAGGAACCTCCTGACCATACGTGCCGTGTCAAGGAGTACTGCCTTTTGCATCTGACCCTTGACCCAACCTTTCAGCGAGAGCCTCTCTAGGTGTTGATCGAGGCTCTTCGCTATAAGGCCGTGTGCCGAAACGACTATCGGTACAATAATGGTTGAATCCACATCCCACATGGCGGTAACCTCGTGAGCCAAGTCAAGGTACTTACTGAGCTTGTCCTTCTCGGCTTTCACGAGGTTCTCGTCATGAGGTATGGTGATATCAACCAATATTGCTTGGCGCTGAGATCGGTCGATCACCACGATATCAGGCTTATTAGCGGCAATAGTCCTGTCCGTGATGATAGAGCGATCCCAGTAGAGCGTTGCATGACAATTTTCGAGAACTGGCGCACGTACGCACTTATAGTACGGCACCTCTGATTCAACAAGGCCATATCGAAGAGCAAGTTGCTGGTGAATTATTCTGGCTACTTGGTTGTGTCTGTGCAAATACTCTCCGTTAGCAAGATGAGAACAACCGGAAATAATATGTCGGAGTGATTCTCCCGGACGGCGGCATGCCCGACAGATGTCGACCGTACCGTCCCTCATAATATATTTCCGGTAGTTATTCGTCATGATAACTTCATCTTCAATAGCACAGACAAAACCTTCGGTTTCCCCAAAGAGGTCACCGAAACGTAGCCAGTTCACCGAGGCAGGCAAATCTACATCAGGCCCAGTTAGAGCCCGATAGTAGCGCCCGTGTAGCACCTTGCTCTTCCATATGTCCTTGCGATCGAGAGTGCTTAGCACCACTGGTTTGCGCCAGTTTTCTGTTGCCAAGGAGAGCGGCGTAAAGTGTCTATCAACTGCCACGACATCCAAATGCATCCCGCACTCACTGTTAAGGAAATAATCCCTGAGACTGCACACCTCACGGTTATGTAGGTCCTTGGCATTTAAAAAGCCGCGACCCCCGCATCTCCGCGGGATGTACAGCCTCATAACAGATGAGCGCGGGTGTAACATTCTGGAAGTCGTGAGCATTTGACGGACTCTTCTATCAAAGGCGTCCAATTCGGTCTGAGTCCATCTTAGTATGCCAAAGGAGTATGTGAGTAGAGGCATAACCCAGCCATTAAAAGCACGCGTCTTATTGCCCATATTATTATTATTATTATTTTTTTTTTTTTTATCGAGTGATTTTTATTGGATTTTGTAACTGAATGAGACTTTGAATAGATTGGATCCTTAACTAATACATAGTTTTTTTTTTTCCAGAATTTAAACCATTATTTTCTATGTCTCAGATGGTTTGAAAAAACTTAAAGCGCGATCTATCTAGCCTTGAGAGGAAACACTGCGTCGGCGTGGCGTTCGGGATTCTCATGCAGGGCGCGGGGGAGCGGCGTTTCGTGGTCCCCTGTTTCCTCCTTCAGAGGTGGACCAATTTTTATTTAAGCGTCGGTTGGGGGAGGAGGTTTTCTGTGTCTGTGTGTTTGATTTTTTTTTTAAACGAGTTACCTAATGTTTCTGAAGACGCCTTAAAACGAAGTGATTTCGCTTAATTTTGAAGGCTCCTGGTTATTAAATAAATGACTTAATGCAAAGGAATCAAGCATACGGACGTGAAGGGTCTCTTTCTTTAACCGTTGCTGAAGGGGTGGTGGGGGTTGTTCCGGTTTTGGAAGGGGGCTGCGGGGCGTCGTTTTTCTGTGTTTGGTGTGGGAGTTTTGGGTGCCGCGTCGGCGTGGTGTTTCCTCTTAACTCGTAATCCCTACGCGCGCGCGTAAACCCTGCGCTCCTGACGGACGTCAAATCGATATCGAGTCGGCTGTGCTTATCGGAATATGAACGCTCGGGTCACGAGATAGGTTTCAGTTTCGCGTGGGGGTCGTTGGAGGGTGAACCTTCTGTACGGTAGTAGTATTAGTTATTCTGTGCTTGTACCAAGACGAATAACGAAACAATTTTAAAACACACAAGTTTATGCTTATTAATTTTTGACGTTTTTTTATGCTTAAGTTTTTATAAAAAAAGATATTTGAATGATTAAAAATGTCAACATTATTGGTTAGGTACTAATGTTTTCCAAAACTCATTTCAGCCGCTACTTTATTTTACTTCAATAACTCTCCAATTTATATTACTTACCACAGTATCAATACGATAATTGGAAATCATATTACACAATTCTATGACCACGGCTTATATTTCGGTTCGACGCGATTCTGTTTCGGCGTGCAGTGGTACTGGGGGTAGCAATGCGCATTTGTCTGGCACAGACTATAATAGCTCGTTAGATTAGTTATTAAGTCTTAACTATAACTGTTTTTTATTATTATTAGTATTGACGTCAATAAGTGCCTGTAAAGGTTTACATTGAATAAATAATTTGACTTTGACTTTGACTTTGACATAGAAATTGTTAACACACTAATGCATTTTTGAATGACGTCGCTACGCACGCAAAATTAGAAAGGTACTTTGCAACCGAAACCTTATAATCGCCTTCCGAATACGTCTTCTCCAATGCTATATCAGGGGGCGATGGCACTAAACAATCTCAACCAAACTACAATTGAACCTCAGCCGTTATAGCACAGTATAATATTACCCTGGTTAAAGTGCCATCGCGTTTGACACACGCGATGGCGCTATACGAATTACGAAGTCGGCAGAACGGCTGCGGTACAGTTGCGGTTTGGTTGTGATTATTTAGCGCCCCCCTGGCCTATACGGATGTGAGGCTTGGACTATAAAGGAAGATCTCAGGAAACGTATAGAAGCTTTTGAAATGTGGGCATACAGACGCATGATGTCTATATCCTGGACTCAGAAAGCTATCAAACAAAGAAAAATTGCATAATATGGGCCATGTGCTTAGACACGACAGATACGAGTTCTTGGAACCGATAATGATGGGAAAAGTTGCAGAAAAACGTATATCTGGTCGCAGAAGAAAGTAGTGGTTGCGAAACATTCGGGAGTGGACGGGAACAGCGAATGCCGCTGAATTCTTTTGCCTTGCCAAAAACAAGTCCAAATATGCAGAGCTGACTGCCCTTAGGATAGCCACCCTTTAGGGTGGCTCTACAACTTGTGAATTTTGTAGTACTAGTGAAACAACTTCTTCTTAAAGAAGAAGAAATATAAATAAATAAATTACCTACACAGTACACATCCGTTTACGACGAATTACGAATAGACATGGAGTGATCATTTGCCACTTGTCTATAGGGGCCGTATGGTTAGATAAGATAGACACTTTGCTTTTCGTTATAGTTAAAATCGCAAGAGGATAGACTGTTATGTAGGTCGTTGTATTTTAAAAATGCTGCAATATTATTTAAAAAAAAACTTGGCTATCTAACCTTACGACTCTTAACACTACGGTACACGTGCCCTAATTTTCTAATGTTTTACTCGCGTGGGGTGAATATTAAGACCATTTTAATTTATCTATTTTTAGGTTGAGATAGTAAAATATGAAATAAAATAAGTTTAAATATTGTTATGAATTTATTATTTATTACAAATATTATGACACTTTTATATTATTATTATTAAATGAAACCAAAAAAAGAAATTTTTAATAAAAGAAGAAAAAATGTCATGTATTTTACTAACTCTTCAGATATTTTTGAATTTTGTTATTATTTTTCACAATTTTTATTCGTTTTGGTAACAATATTAACAAACTAGGACTTGGTGGTCCGGACAAATCCATTTATTGCATGTTTTGCAGAATTTGGAAGCAGAACGATTACGTGATTTAGGACAATAAGCACATCGACCACTTTTTCCTGTTCTTTGGACATTCCGATTTGAATCAGGTACAATATCACCACCTTGCTGTTTTAGAAGTATCTGAGATTTAGTTCTTAGTTCTCGTGGGATATTTTGTATACCAATTCTAAAGTTTATAGCGGGCTTCACCAATTCCAACGCCACATCCAGCAGAAATATTCTCCGTGCAATGACTGTTTGCTCATTGTTAGCCATCCTGTTTATCTGCAAGGTTCAATAAGTCAAAAAATATGGTAAAAGGCCATCGTCTACTGTTTCTTGAAACATTATATTGATTGCACATCTTATCAACAATGTCCTCTCCACACTTGGTTTTGTTATAAAAAGTTACTATTTCAGGTTTTTGTTTAGCTCCTGTTGTTGCATCAATTGTGCTATCATGATGCATTGTCGATAACAAAATCAAGGATTTTTTTTTTGGTATGTGTGTATATATGTATATATGACATAAGCGTGGAGTCTTTTTGAAATTCAAAAATAGTACTTTTTTCTTCTCTTTGACGTGATTCTTTGAAAATTTAAGGTATTTCTGGTTTATTACACTTGAGGGTTCCAACCACGGTAGTTTTTTGTTTCAACAGCTCTTGAGCTAGCGGTATTCTTGTAAACCAGTTATCCATCGTGATATTATATCCGCGTTTGCAGACGGGATCCAAAACTCGAAGTGTAACATCTAGAACTTTGTTAGAATTTTGGAAAGGTCCTTCGGGTTGAGCGCCAACATAAATTTCAAAATTATACATGTGGGAGATTAAGAAAAGAGAGTAATGATTTTGATTAATTTATATTCATAAAAGCCAGATTAATTGGCAGACAGTAATAATATACACACATTTAGTGTCAATTATAATACAGTAATATCAATTTATTAAAGTAATTAGCCATTTGGCATTTTACATAATGAAAATTGGTACTTACTACTATTTCTTGTATCATACACAGTTATGTACTAAAATACATAATTTAGTTACACCATCATAGCATAACTCAATACTATGTCGACAATCAGAGCTCCGTCATGCTCCGCAGTTGAGTACAGAATGCCCCGAAGGCACTAGCGCATGACCTTTTTATACTGAAGCACAAACAAGTCGCTAATGACGCATGGCGTGGGGAGCGTGGCAATGGGCAAGCACGTGTTTTCTTATTCGTATTAATTGGTGATTGCGGTGAATTTGTTTTCTTCAAACATTTGTTTTTAATGCTAACATTAATAGTAATCTACATTTAAATGCCAATCTCCCACACGGCCATTCTGACGAGCAGCAGGTCACCGGCTCGCGAATAAAGTAAATAATAAACATTTGGGGGGTCAAAGTTGCTCGCGTCCGTAGGTTTACCCTTGAGACCCTACACGTGATCCCTGGGTGGTGCTAAATGAGTGACACCAACTGAGTGGTAGAGCCACGCTGCGTTGCAGCACACATTGGGCCGGCTCGCCCGGCGTAATACCACCCTCTCACTAATATTCGGCGTGAAATAATGGCACTTGGTGCTGTTGTGTTTCGTCCGACCAGTGAGGGTTCCGGAGGCCCCTTCCCCCCCCCCCCTCCTCCCAATTCCTATTCCTTCCTTAAACCTATTCCTCCCTTAAAGGCCGGCAACGCGTCTGCGATTCCTCTGGTTTTGCGGGTGTCCATGGGCGGCGGTGATTACTCTCCATCAGGTGACCCGCCTGCTCGTTTGCCTCCCTCTTATATAAAAAAAAAAAAAAAAGATTTTGTTTAGACAGCAACAAAAACAAAATAAAAACTATCTTATAGGCCCTCAGTCTTAAATATGAGACAAAAACATTTATATTCCATACAATATTATACTCATAACGTAAATAGTCGTAAACATACATTTTTTAAATGTTTACATTATTTTTTTCTTTATTATCTGTACATCTTTTAAGAAAAATCTTTAGCTTGAAAAAATTTGAAAAAGCGAAAAGCATAAAACGCACTTACCTCGCATACTACCAAAGGAAATGCGCAACCAAACAATTCGCATTCTTAGTAAAATATAAACTAAACTCAAAATCTTGATGTCAGAAATATCGACTTTAAAAAGCAAAGTTTACAGCTTACTTTAAAAAACATGAATAAAAAAAACTTTGTGTCTTATCAAACCTCTTACAATTTACATCCTTAGGGATCTGAATGAAAAAAATTTACAATATTTAAAGATTTAGGTAAGATAAGGCTTCTACCTGAGGTAAACAAATTTTTTTTCAACGCCTCGATTAACGCAAATAATTAAATATTACGAATTGGGGCCCAAGCTAGTAGCTATAATTATTATTTATACATGTGTGTTTGTGTCTGCGCGCGCGCATATGTGTTTGTCGTATCATTAAGATAAATATTAGTTTTATTAACAATTTATATCAATGATCACATAAATAGCCTCGGTAGAAAGCCATCGAGTGGTGCGATTAAATCATGAGTCACAAAAGTGACAAGGCCTCTGTATGAAGCCATCGAGTGGCGCGGCCAAAAATAAATGATCACATAGCAGCCTCGGTAAAAAGCCAAACAAGTGGCCATTATGTGGATCGGTCAAATAAAAATGATCACATAGTAGCCTCGGTAAAAATAAGCCATTATGTGGCACGGCCAAATAAAAATGATCACATAGTAGCCTCGGTAAAAATAAGCCATCGTGTGGCACGGCCAAATAAAAATGATCACATAGTAGACTCGGTAAAAATAAGCCATCATGTGGCGCGGCCAAATAAAAGTGATCTCTAGCCTCGGTAAAAAGCCATAATTTGGCGCGGCAAACTAAAACTCAATGTACAGCAAAACATCTGGCCAGTACATAAAGAAATAAAAACACAAAAATATCATAATTTATTCTTGCTTTTGTAATGAAAATAAAGAATATGACTTCATAAGATATCTTAAGATATCAGACAGCTCAGTACTTCTTTCAAAGGAAAATGCCTTAAATGGTAATGGGAACATTATGTTCCAGCATTTTACTGTATTGTCACAGTATAGCTGTCACAACAGTGTGACTTTAACATATCCATAATCTATAGTATAGTCAACTTAAAGGTATGCATAATGTATTGGTTGTTTGGGTTTCGCGGCATTATAATATCGAAATTAAAGTACCCCTAAATCGACCGGGACGCAAAACCAATTCCTTTAGCAAAATAATTAGGTATTTATTTAAGGAAATTATAGTTAATTTAAGCGTCTCACAACAATCGACTGCAACTTAATTATTTAGAGGGTCATTATCAATAGGCTTCGGTCATCTAAACACTAGACACACAACCAGCGCTCTCAATGTGTCGCCTCGAACTAACTCTCCGACCAAGAGGGAGCATTGGATTGCACTAAATCCGGTAGGTACCTACTGTTGTGATGATAGGTCCGAGTATCAAAACTAGTTGTTATTAATCGAAAACGAAATTGTGTAGAATAATTGGAAACACCTTTTCGAACGCATTTTATATGCGATTGTGCATCTAGTACGCAGATGACCGAAGTCAATAAGGTAACGAATAATAATCGTATTTGCCACTGTAAGACTTGGCATAAATTTGAGCGGTTACTAGCAAATTAGAAGAAGAAGTTGATTTCAGTTCGCTATTTGGCACAAACGACAACAAAGGATTACTATCCTGTAAAGCGGGTAGTTTGGAATCAATTTTCCGAACACACAATAATAAGTATAAAATCTGTTAAACCTGCAACAGTTATTTATAGTCATAATGCAGCCATGAAATAAGCATATCTTTCAATAAAGGCGTAGTATTTTAAGAACATTTACTTCCCCCTGCCAAAGTATTCCAAATCATTTCATCGGAACCTCTTTATCTTTATACCGGAGACGATAAAATTTTTAATAAAATAAACAATTTAAAGTAACTTTCTCACTCACACTATTATCTAGTCTAGCTCAAGTAAAGTTTTTTTCTGAAACCTGTTTTTGATGGTTAAACTAGATAACAGATAAACATATGTGTACATAGAGACACCCAGATCAAAAATCAATATAGAAAGACTGCTATTCCATAAAGGACCAACCAGTTGTTGGACCAGGGTCCTCAAAGGTTACGACGCCAGAAGCAGCGTGTTTACCACTCGACCACGGATGTCGTCATACTTAACTTCTGACTACTTCATGATTTAAATTTTAAAATCAATATTTTAACCAATCATTGTCTTTATATGATAAAATGTTTACTAGAAAGAAAACAACCAGTCTCAGGAAAGCTAAAACGGGACTCGAACCCATGACCATTGGTTTGCCGGTCCACTGCTCTAAAATTGTGAATGCAAAAATGTCAATAATAAAGACATTGTATTTATATTTGTAAGTGAGGTCGTAATAAAGTAAAGGTGTCTATTGAGTCATCTTTAACAAGCACCAATAATCATTTCAAATGTATTTTGAAAACATACTCCCTTAGTTGGTTTCAAAGCTATGTATATTAAATAGGTATGTAGTTTTATTTTATTTTAATACCGTCGTATTGGAAAAGAAAGGAAAATTTGTCAAAATAAAATCATTCAAATATCACTGATGTGTTATTCGAATATTAATTCCTAAAGTAATTTTCGATTAATTCGAATGTTATGCCAATTTTCTGTCTTGTCGTTAAGGCTAGACAATTCAATAAGAGGCAACTTTTAACGTTGCATGTCATTGGGCTGATATGTTATCAAACTGACTACGCATCATATCTATACGTTCAGACTGTGACATGAAAGATTTACTTTTAATGCAAAATTCAAAATAACTAATGAAAGATTGAATAGCTTACTCATACTAGAAAGTGTCATGAAATTATGTGGAATTTACATAAGGCACTTTAGTCAATACCACGGAGGTAACTAGAGAATTTTAAATTCGTGTAAAATTGCAGGCTGTACACAGGTACGAGTAGTATAACAACTTGAAGTAACAAATTATAACTTTCATAAGTACTTTGTTACTGTGAATGTCCTAACTTAATACAACGTAGACAGCATTTCAATCTTGGTCATGTTATGTTACTAAGAACACTGATCAGCACACAGCACTGGAATTTGGCGTTTATAAAAATTAAGCTTTGTTTAACTGAGGTTAGTAATGTTTTAGGTATCAGCCGTAACAAATCAGATTTAAATAGAAAATCTGACATACCTTTTACTAAATGAGACTCGATCACCCTGATACCAACCGTTTCTTTTTGGCATGTTCCCATTTGCAGGTTGTATACTCTGCTAGGCTAGACACTTTATCGCTTGTATATTCCATAAAAGAACCAAATCGTCGTAATGCTTGGTCTCATCTGCAAATGTGAATAAGATTAGTTTTAAGCTCGTCACAGTTACAAGTAATATTTTTCCATTAAGTTGATCATCATCTATCTAGTGTTCAAAATGGGGACAGAAGATCTGTAGGCAAGTATGGGATTTGACTCGTGTCATCGATACTTTATCTAGCAAATATGAAATTTAAAGACTTAGTAATGTAAGAGTAATACTTCGTTATTTCTTCTTCATTCAATCATATATCTGTGAAAGCGATCGACTAAACTTGTTTACTAGTCTTGCTATCGGCAAAAGCTAATGAATGAATAGCTGTAGCTATCAGTACGACCATCGGTGTCAAATGAAGGTAAAAAAAATGGTAAAGGAAAACATATGCAGCTGTTTGAATAGACGTCATCATATCTTGCATCATTGTCTTCATAAACTCGTGGAACACAGGCACCAGTATTATGACACAATTCATCAGAACCTGCCCGTTTCTGACTTGCCAACGTTCCTGGTTTGCGTTGGGTAGCTTTAGCAATAACAGCTAAAGTACGAGGTAGACCCTCCGCCTAAAGTACCAGGATCCAGCCGATCAGACACGTTCTGAATCTCCAGGCTGATGCTCATGACGCAATATTGTGTTTTTAGAACTCAGGGAAAATACCAAAATAATGTTAGTGGCAAATGAATAGCATGGATTATCATGTAAGTAACGTTACATACGTTACTTATACAATATATAAAGTACACAGAATCGTCTACCTATTAAAATTATTCTGTCACCCTACCGAATTAACCTTGCAATTTATTAAGTAGTGAATTTGTGAGCGTAATTACTTGGTTCATCCCACTTCTGATGTGGGAGATTAAGAAAAGAGAATAATGATTTTGATCAATTTATATTCATAAAAGCCAGATTAATTGGCAGACAGTAATAATATACACACATTTAGTGTCAATTATAATACAGAGGGCCTAGTCAACTGGCAAACGCTCGACCGGTGACAGCGTCAAAATCGCTCATCAAATTCGCTAGGCTACATCGATATCGATATGCTAAGGGATATAGAACATACAGGCTTGTCTTAGTATTTTTTTGTTTGATGATAATGTAACGCTTATGTAAGATTAATAAATAGGTAGTAACCACATCGATCCTTTTGAGTTTTAGTGAATTGAATGTCACTTTACTAAGAAATTCGGGTAGACTCCTTGAGACAATTTGAAAAATGAATCAATCGCTTTTTTCGCCGGAAGTTCGCCAGGCAAGCACGTTTGTAAATAAGTACTTAAAATGATGACGAGTGACTTACCTACCATAATGTGATATTGATATGAGACCAAACCCATTTTTCAGCTTATAATATAAATAAATTAAGACTGAAGACCACAAGCAAACGCTTGCTGCCAAGAATTTCTCAAATATTAACAACTTGACGTCCGTCTGTAATGAAATAAGTGATAACACTAAATGTTACAAACCGCGCGAACATTTAAACAGTTTGATCTTAGATGCGAGTACCCACTAGGTAGTGATTAAAACGTTTGCATCTTGTATGAGCGGCTAAGGCTTTCGGGTTTAGTTGTCTAACTACAACACCTATCACATTACTTTTCTAATTGATTATTGTCCTAAATAAAATAAAATAAAAAACATTCCAAGTACATGGTTTTGCTGGTTAAATTAAAACTAATTTTAAAATATGCAAACTAGCGAAGCAATGTACTTACTGTTACTTGAAAGGTAATGCTAGAGGTTCAACTAATGCAAAAAGTCCCCGCCCGCGCCGCACCGGTTTGTGATCTTGCCAGTTAGTTACGCAACTTTCACATTACCGAGCTAAAGGATGGGTAACCAAATAAAAAGCGTCTCGAGCTCCTCCGTGCTTCGGAAGGCACGTAAAGCACACTGCGGTTGAATTGGCTCAGGGCTTAAGCCTGTTATAGCCCAGTCTGCCTTAGTGCTGTCGTTCATGTGGGAACGTTCAGGACGTTCATAGGATGACGATGAAGACAACATCGCCTTAATATAGGATTGTTTCATTGTTACTTATTTATAGCGGTAGGTACCGAAAATAATTGAAATTAAAAGTCAAATCATTTATTAAATATACGCCTTCACAGACACAATGACATGATCGTGGTATCTACGCGACAAGTTAAAATATTTATTTATTTTACATTATTTATTTCACTGCCATTCATTATGAGTTGGTTGATAATGTTTCGAAATAAAACATAGGATTATTTATATGTTTACCAAAAATAATTTTAAAACAATTAATTTTATATAATTACCCTAGTATGTTGATAATGAATCAAGTACAACTTTAAGCCATGTTTAATGCAGTGTTATTGTTGGATACGACATCTGGTACACATCCCTTCTTTATTGTGAGCCTGATGCAGCATTAAATATTGGTGTTATTATGATTAACCATGCTTTTTGAAGGTATCCAGAATCTCCTAAGAAATTGGAACAATATACTTACTTATAGAAAATTGTCATACCTACATAAAAAGTTAGTAGGTAGTATATATTTACCAAAAATAATTTAAAAACAATTAATTTTATTTATTTATTTTATATTCACAGGTGAATCGACAGTTCTATAAAAAGTATAACACTGAAAATGTGAAACAGCAAACCATTTACAGATTCACACAAATAAAAATGTGACAGTAACATTACAAACTCAAGCAACAATTACAATCGATTACTTCACAATCGCCAAATTGATAATAACTAAACTATTACAGAGTATGCTAGATATGGAACTTAATTTGTATTATATGTATAACAAGCCACCTTATGTTAAGCCACCTATTTAAAGAAAAAACAATATTATAACAAACACAATAGAACCCACCAGATTTAATAATCGGATAATAATAATGCAAGTTTATACATATAATTACCTTTGTATGTTGATAATGAATCAAGTACAACTTCAATAGCTTAATGTTATGACTAGTAGAAATTGATATAAGTAGGTACTTAAACATTTTCTATAGGTACCTACTGCAAGTAAAATTAAATATCAAGTAAAAAATAACATTAATGTTATATTTCTTAAACTATTCTTATTTCCTTACCTAACTCTCTCAAAGTCCAAGTTTATTAAATATGAGGCTTCACTTTCTCTTATTGACATTAAAACTATATGTGTATAAAAATAAATGCCAATTGTGTGTATAAGAAGGTACTGTTTTTTAGTACCTACCTAAGTAAATCTTTTTAATAAAGTACAATAAACTTAGAACTAAATTAACTTTATACTTAATTTTTCCTCATCATATAAACCAAATCACTATTTTATGGGTTAAATATATTTATAGCACACTGTTCCTTTTCTTAAAATAAAAATGTTGTCAACGAAGGTACTGTTTTTTTGTACATAAGTAAATCTTTTTAAATAAAGCACAATAAACTTAGAACTAAATTAACTTTATACTTAATTTTTTCTCATCAAATAAACCAAATTACTATTTTATGGATAACTATATTTATGGCACAGACTGCTTCTTTTTGTAGAATAAAAACGTTGTCAACATTAGAGCTCCACAAAAAAAATCACATAAATAACTAAATTCAACGATGCCAAAGCCATGTTCAATGCAGTTTCATTGTTGGATATGACATGTGGTACACACCCCTCCTTTCTTGTGAGTCTGATGCAGCATTAAATATTGTTGTTATTATCGTTAACCATGCTTTTTGAAGGTATCCAGAATCTCCTAAGAAATTAGAACAATATACTTACTTAAGTATAGAAAATTGTCATTGATAAAAAGTTAGTAGGTAAGTACCTATATATGTATTATACAAATTGCTTGATATTGTTTTTACCAAATAACCATGTTTGTTCACCATTCTGAGGAAGTCCATCCTCCAAATTATGAGGTAACATTTAAGATTTTTGAATCGTCGTCTCAAATCTGCAAAACCACATAAAATAGTTTTATCTTTATGTCAATACTCTTTATTCTAGCAATTTTAACAAAACTGACATTTCCTGGTAAATCCCAATATAATAATAGGCATAATACTTACCTTTATTATGTAAGTAATAATTTATTTATTAAAACTTACCGTTTGAACGTAAGGACTGATATCTTTTCCTATTAAGAAAGATGCTTGTCTGTATAAGATTTATAGGGTATAGTTAATAGGTACACCTTACTACACTTAGAGCCTTGGTTTAATACTCTAAGCTACCTGGCAAATTAAATCTTCATTGGAACCTGTAAAACAAATAGGCAATCTAAGTTATAAATTGATAAATGGACATTATGGATAGGTTACATTTAATATTTATACAAAAAGTCCCTTACTGTTGTCTTATTCTTGACCTTTCTTGTCATGATTAAAGGTACTCGTACTTAGGTGGATTTATTTGGCCCAAATGTTTGTATGGTTTGAGAGCCCCTACAAATTGTTATGCAGCGACTTGCTCTTCGTTGCGGAAGATGTTGTATGACACACATTTATTTGGTCACTCACATCGCAACAACTATATCAGCACGCAATTCCCGGCAGACCTTAGTTAGATATTTGAAAGTTCGTAAACGAGAACTCTGAGAACTATTCACAAGTACAACAAACTCGATTTCGTTAATTTGCTCCAAGTAACGTAGGGAAACATTTCTTCCTTAGCGCCTGAGCACTTGATTATCGCAGTCCACAATAGCCCTAAAAAGAGCATTTTAAACAAAACTTTCAACACAACACAACTATTCCTTCATCAGCTGATCAAACAATCGCCATTTTGTGTGAATTTTTATCTTCAATGTTTGAGTGATCGCTAGATTAGCGATTCTTGGCTTGTCAAACTGTCAATTAGGTCTATTTTAGCGTAAATTTTACGTCGTAGGTAACTTTTGCTTATGTCAATCCCATACATTCGGTTTATCGTAGCGAAGATTTCGTAGCGTTTAATTTGTTTGCCAATTGACTAGGCCCTCAGTAATATCAATTTATTAAAATAATTAGCTTTGGCATTTTACATAATGAAAATTGGTACTTACTACTATTTCTTGTAACATACACAGTTATGTACTAAAATACATAATTTAGTTACACCATCATAGCATAACTCAATACTATGTCGACAATCAGAGCTCCGTCATGCTCCGCAGTTGAGTACAGAATGCCCCGAAGGCGCTAGCGCATGACCTTTTTATACTGAAGCACAAACAAGTCGCTAATGACGCATGGCGTGGGGAGCGTGGCAATGGGCAAGCACGTGTTTTCTTATTCGTATTAATTACTGCGGTGAATTTGTTTTCTTCAAACATTTGTTTTTAATGCTAACATTAATAGTAATCTACATTTAAATGCCAATCTCCCACATACATATACGTAAGTATGGGAATTTCACATCTACCACCATTATTATTTTGATTCCAAACTTTGAAATTTTGTTGGGCATATACATGATAAACCCACAGCGTCCTCGAAATGCAACAAGCTGTTCATCAATAGTTAGTTGCTCACTTGGATTATAATTATTTTTGCAACTAAAAATTAACTTTTCTACAATATCACGTACAGCTGCAAGTTTATCTACTGATTGCCTTTGAAGTCTGCTTGTAACGTCATCAAATCGAATAGTGCGAAGAAGAAATCTAAATCTATTCAACGACATAGTCAAATAGACTAATTCAATTCCTGTTCCTCTAGAGTTGTTCCAGAAGTCCTTCAGGTTCTGTCTTCCCTACCTGTTTACGCCTATTACCAGTAATAACCCTAAAAAAGCCCGAATTTCCATCATGTTTGTTTGACGAGCATCCCTATCACGATTATATTTTGATTGAACAATGTTTATGTATATATTTATAGATTCCATAATAATCTGCAAAAGTGACTCATCGAAAAACAACTCGAAGCAAGATAGTGGAGACTGGGCATTTTTTGCATTACTTTTAGGTCCAGATTGTTGCTCTAAGATATTGTGCGATCTAGTTCTTGATGACGTTGGTGGCGTTTTGTACCAACGAGTGCCATTTCTAGATTGATACTAGTTTGATATAGTCCTCAGAGGAATATTGTCTTCGCTTGCAAAACTATCCTCCACATTTTCTTCCACCTCTATATCTACACTCTCTTCTGTGATCCTTTCTTCCGTTTCTTCTGTGCTGTTTTCGTATTCTTGCTCTGTTTCTGAGTAACGGTTTAACTCTGTAATACACAACTGTTCATTGTCTTCTGTATCGCTAGGTGCAATATCACTTTCAACCTCTTCTTCTATTAACCACGCTCGTATCATATTTTTCTGACATTCGTTCATAATGACGACGAATCTGTAATAAACCGCGCCCAAATAATTGTAACATATACGATAGTCTTATAGAAACTGTAAAAATCTTAGGTGGATGATAAATTAAGCTTTGATTATTACAAATAACATATGTCTTGGTAACTTTTTTAGGAACTCTCTGTTTCCATCTCAGCCCGTAATTTCATCTTTTGGAATCCAATACTTAAAATAATATTATCATGTTAATACAACAAAGCGTTAAAAGGTGAAACAAGTTTTAATGTGAAACGTCTTTGAGTTCACTCATACGACCCTTGAAAGATATCAATAGCAGCTAAAAATAAAAATATTAAAATACTCTACGCTCACACCAATTATCTAGCCCGACGCCCAAGTTAAGCTTCTTTTATAACTTGTTAAAAATGGTTAACTATTCATCGGATAAATAAACAGACAGAAACAAACACACATAAACGTAAAAAACACTCAGACTCGAAATCAGTTACTAACCACTCTACCAAAGTGGAAGGTCGTTAAAATCGGCATAAATAATGAACACCCTACATTCCTACGTACTATTTTGGTTCTTTTTTGACAAGTTCAAACAGTGCTGACACCATGCAGTTATAGAGAAAACTGGAGGCCAAACTCCTCCATATCTACTTAAAGCAAAAAAATGACCTTGACTGCATTCTATCTCGCTCCGTAGGTCCCCTTCCTCTCTTTCTAAATTAGGTGTCCACACAACTACAAAGTAAAGGAGACAAGTTTAAATAGTAGAACTAGTAATATAGGTAAAAACGTATCGATATCTGTGTAAAAAAGTGTTTAAAGTTTACACATCGGTCTAACTATGAATCTGCCGTTATTTTACAGACACAAAATCAGTCCAAATTAATGTCTATACATCTTGACTGTGATTTTTGTGTAAAATGCTCGTTTTTGCATTTTGTAGTAATTTTGCAGTTGTATTTATCGTTTTTATCGAAATAGGATAATAAATTCATTTTAATATTACAAATCTCCACTCTGCAAAAATAAGCAGAGTTCGGAAGCCGGCGCATCGCATTTTGTAGTAATTATGCGGTTGTATTTATCGTTTTTTCGAAATAGGATAATAAATTCATTGTAAAATCTTTATTCCTCATGAAGTAACAGACATTTCTATAAATTTTGCTCAATAATATTATCGTTTTTCATCTTGGATCTGATTTTAGAGTAGATTTAACGTACAAACTCCCTAATTAATAGATAAACTTTCCAGGCTAATGATATTAGTGACGTCGAAGAGTCCATAATTAGTGTTGTCAAAAAGTTTAAGAAACAGAAAAATGCTAACTAACATTATTATTTAATGAGTGAAAGCGTAAGGATTACGAAAGACTGCAATATATCTTTTATAATAATAATTTATAACTGTATATCGTTTTGTAAGTTGATTCCGTCATTATGTATTTATAAGTTTAGTGTATATTTGCAAAATACAGCACAAAAAACGTAAAATACAAATATTTCCAAATTTTAATACAGGTACCCGAGGTACCAACTAACTCCCATGGAAGAAATTTTTATACACCAGTGGCAACATTAGAAAAGGACACGTTACGGACTTCTTGGCGGGAAAGTGAAGCGTCATGTGAGCCATGTCTGTAGTTTTGTCTTATTATCTAAAATTTGTGTTTTGTCGAATATTAATGTGAAATAATGGTGGATTATTAACCGTTAAGTGTTCGTGAACGTGCATGAGTGTTGGCAAATAAAACAAAACAGTGCAACATCACTTTTAAAATTCTCTCAAAAAGTCCGTGTGAGATTCAGTAAAGTCCCACATCTTTACTCGAAATCAATGGATTTGGGGGGAATATCATTTAGTATTATCATCACTCATTATCATCTTATAAGCATAATAAATGAACTCTATTATTTCGACTGAAGGACTAGTATCCATGGTCAAGGAACAAATTATCAAATAAAAATCATCAATCACACGTTACTACTTTTTAGCTATCTCATCCCGACAGTTTTCTACTTTCATGTAGAACAGAGAAAAACTTACCATAAGAGGGTTTACGTCATTCGGTTTCCCATACAAACTTCCAAGTCGAAATTTTTTAAAACCATTGAGTCAATTTTGATGGAACTTTGCATGCTGAAGTAAAACACAGAGATCTAAATTGTTTGTTGAAAACATTTAAAAAAAAATGTTTATTTAACTGAGTTATTGCGATTTTTAACTTTCTATAGTGGACTTTAAATCGCAACAACTCAGATAAAACAAAGTTTTCAACAAAGTATTTAGACCTCTGTGTTTTACTTTAGCATGCAAAGTTTCATTAAAATTGGCTTATTGGTTTTTAAAAATTTCGACTTGGAAGTTTGTATGGGAAACCGAAATGCGTAAACCGGTAGAGTGTAAATACCTAGTAGTAAATTGAAGTGCGCAGTCCAGTTATATATTGGTTCATGGACGTTAGCAATGGCCAGTTTTACAACTGAGCAAAATGTTCTAAGTGTTGCCAGACCGTGGAGAATTGCCCACGCCATGGGCATTTTTAAGATTTTTTTGAAAGAATTGCAAAAAGGGCGGAAAGGTCTTGGAACCGGTAAAATATGTGCAATAACGTTAAGTCAATTTTTTTAAAAACCTCATTTCGTGACAATGGATATGAACTCTAATATTACGACTGAAGGACTAGCCTTCAGTCGTAATATTAGAGTTCATTGATTATTCTAAAAGTAGATGATAATGAGTGATAATAATATGAACGTTTCTTGCTAAATGATATTCTCCCCAAACCCCTAGAGTTCCAGTAAAGATGTGGGACTTTACTGAGATCTCGCACGAACTTCTTAAGAGAATTTGAAAAGTGATGTTGCTCTGTTTTGTTTTATTTGCCAACACTCATGCATGTTCACGAACACTTAACAGTAAATAATCCACCATTATTTCACATTAATATACGAAAAAACACAAATTATAGAAAAAAAACAAAACTGCGGACATGATGCTTCACTTTCCCGCCAGATTGCTCTAGGTACAAAGGGTGTTGTCAAGAAGGTACAATAGATTCCCCTACACGTCGTTATTGTTTTAAGTTAAAACTTTAAGTTTTAAACTAAAAGTTAGTTAGTTAAAACTTTTTTACGTTTAAGGGCGATTTTGTGTTGCAAAGGGCAATTTTAACAACCTGTGTTGGCAAAAGTTCACAGCGGGTCTGGCAACACTCTAATAGTTAAAACATTGAATGCAAATCAATCTTCTAAAACGACCCTTTCCATCAACAAGTTTTTTTGTGCGTTCCTATAATGATACCTATAGGAACACTCTAGCATTACAGGGCGCAATATATTTATTTATTATTTTCTATTTTTTACTTATTAAGTTGTTGTTTTTATTAATAAGTATATGTCATTAATTGTGTGTATCAAACACTAGTGTAAATGTTTTTTTTCATTTATAATTATGGTCACCCTGTAAATTAGAGAAGTTGGGAATCAAAATAAAATTATGCAAAGCACTCAGAACAAAGGAACGTGAGCCGATGTTAGTATCTGTTAGTTTACTAGTAGGTATCTGCTAGTTTAGTAGGTACAGTCAACAAAAGAGGTTTAACTACCTACCTACCTATTATGTTACTTATTAAATGCAATCTTTTGTATGGCACCTTACAGCATAATAACAGTTGCCATGAACAATGTTTTGGCGAGTTAATGTGACACGGTGGTATAGAGCTCAGCTAACATTTGCTGCCGACCGTACGATAGGTCTGGCGTGGCCACAACAACTATGTTGCTCACTTTAATTAGTTCGTTCCGTGATTTTAACGATGCGGCTAAATTTTAATTGGCACGAACATTTTACGTTATTTGTTCGCTGCAATTTTGTGTACAACGATTTTGTAGGTACTGTTTGATTATCGAAGCGGTGTTTTGTTTGAAAGGGAAACATCAATTTCGAGTACAAATAGGTATCAGATATGTTTATTGTAAAATGCGTTGTAGAAACCGCAAGAAACTTCAAGGTCTGGTCAGGTCAAGTGTTTTAAACATGCCAAAAATGACAAAAAAGAAATTCGTTCTTTTTTATTTTCATTTAATAGTCTTTTGTATCTAATTTATTTTAAAGCAATAACATAAGAAAAATAAAATGAAAAAAATTGGTTGCCTGTAAAGTCGGTATACGGGCGAAAGTTTTACGTGACAACGACTTTGAGTGGTAAAATAATTTTAATGTGAATATTCATTCGTATAGTAGGAAGAAGGATGAAATAATAGTAACAATTTAAAACATTTATTTATACAAAGAATTATATGGAAGGGACGCGTGCCTTTCACTTTTTATGTCTGTCTCTCTCGCTCTTAGGCGGGCTAACCATGCCCGAGTGGAAGGGACGCGTGCCTCTCACTCGCTCTCATTGTGAGCGCATAACGTGAGCGGAGCGTAACGCAGTTTCTTGAAGTGTCACCCGGCAAACCAATTTATAAGACGTTGTCACGTCAAAACAATAAAAAATAAAGATTATTTACAACGCGCGGGCAGCGGCCGGTCGGCCGGCCGGACCCAACCGTCTGTTAACCCGTCCGCGTCAGCCGGGCGATAAGTAACCTACGTTAGTCTGCAATGAGACCATTTATTTTCCTATTACGAAATGTGCGTATTTTTCTTATGTAATTGCTTTAAAATAAATTAGATACTTACTTAAAGACCATCTAATAAAAATTCACAAAATAAATTATTTAACTAAAAATAGCACGAATTTCTTTTTAGTCATGTTTAAAACACAGACAGACCTGACCAGCTCTTGAAGTTTCTTGTGGTTTCTAGCAGTCGCCTCAGTGCTCGGCCAGACTGGACGCGCGGGCGCGGCGCGGCGCGGGGCGCGACGTACAATGTATGCCCCGCGCCGCGTGCCCACTATGGACACTCAAATGAGAATACCTACATATTATGTTTGAGTACGCCGCGCCGCGCCCGCGCCCGCGCGGGCATTCTGGCCGAGCACTTATACTTATACCTGGCGTATGATCA
This sequence comes from Scoparia ambigualis, assembly GCA_963921215.1. Taxonomy (NCBI): domain Eukaryota; kingdom Metazoa; phylum Arthropoda; class Insecta; order Lepidoptera; family Crambidae; genus Scoparia; species Scoparia ambigualis. Next base: position 19,412,930 of record OY992503.1, read on the forward strand.
CGACTTATCATTCATCTGTTAATATATGAATGAATGTAGGTGCTGGGGGAAAAGACTCACGATTTCGTAATTTACATAGGTACTTAATAATTTTTTTTAATTACTTCATATTTTTAATATTGAGGTCCTTATTTGTAGTGAAAGCGATTTTCTTTTTAATTTTCAATTTACTCAGTAAATAACTTTCAATTTACACAATCACTCTGAATATGGGTATTATGTAGTACGAGACTGTTCATTCGGGTGATAAAATTTCTAGATTTTTTTATCCGCTAATCGCACCCGGAATCCTCAACCACCAAGGAACTGGCTATATCTTATATCTTAAGCGGTCGGAATACAACAATGTCGTTATGTATTCTATGTATGGCGCCAGACTTTGGATAAGATGGTGGTACCAAACCAAGTACACAAATATGTACCCACCCCTGCTGGGAATCGAACCAGGACCGCTTAGACTAAGACTTAGCCACTAGTCTACAGAGGCGGTTAAAATATTGAAATAAAAAAATAGCGATGCGTTCTCTTTCTCTCAACGCTATTTCTCTGTTTATTGCGTTCTTTCTTTATAATAGACTAAGGCTGCCGTACTAGAAAGCGCGATTAGTGATGCGATTGCCGCTTCACACGAGACGCTCGTGCACGTGGCCGCAGCCTAATGATGATGAAATTCCCCATAAATTGCTTACTCTAAATACCATATTTGATGCATTTAATCAACACTGGAATGCGAAAGATTAGCAGCAGCACCGCCGGAGCAGAAGCGCGAGTTTCGCGCGCGGAGATTTGCATACAAATTGGTATATACTCGTAAGTAATTGCACAGGTTAAATTACTGAATGTACCTACCAGCTTACGGAGTGTTTGGATAATATTAAAGTTTGAAAACTGGTATAAGTAAGACGTTATTCGTAATAGGATTGGATGAGTATCGTCTATCCTGTAGTTCTTAAGGGCTGTCACAGTCACAGACACAGACAGTCGCTGCCCTCATTGCGTTTTTTCTTATTTAGGTATAAAGATTTTAAAACTAAATTCACAATAAGTATCCTAGGGTTCGTGGATCGTGTAAAATGTTGAAGAGCGTGCAGAGAACTCTCATGGTTCCTACTGCGCTAGTAGGATATTATTGGGCATCCTACTCCACCTTCCGTTCCTTCGGCTCACTCTGTTCGCCTCCGTTACTCCTGGTGGAGTAGAACGCCCAATAATATTTTTGAGGCACTCATCAATTTAAGGGTTCTATTGAACTATATTTATGTCAACGCAATAACGAAAACGTCTCATTATTAATCAGTCCCTTTTAAGTAGTAAATTAATTAAACTACTTCTGCTAAACCGATTTTAATAAGACAAGCTGACACATTCATTTTTAACGGAAGAGAAAATTTAACAAATCTTATCGAACCTACTAAGGAGAATTAATTTGACTTTTGTTAGTTTCACCTTCCACATAAATGTAATTGTGAAGTAAAATATTCTCAACAATCATACTATCAAAAATTAATGAAACATACACAGCTAACTATTAAGTAAAGTGGTCACTGTAAAAGAATATTAATAGTGGGTGTTTATTGTGGTCTCTTGTTAAGGCACCGACAGACGGAAGGTTGTGAGGAAACAGGCTACGGAGTAGAATTTTCTCACTGCCAGTCAAGCAGACTCACAAGACTGATCAGAACAGGGGGGTTACTCTCGAACGCAAACTCAATATTAATACAATTCCAATGCGATTAATATGTATCGATATTAGGATAAGTAAAGATAATTCCGGAACGCCATCTCGATAATAATTTGTTCAATCAATTTCCACGCAATTTAATTCCAATGTGACGCTATTATCGCTTACGAAAATACCATTTGACATTATTTAGATTTGTGATTGGAAATTGATTAATGCAATTCTGTTTCAAGAGTAGCCTACCTGACGGCTAAGGGTGTCTTGGCCACAGTGAGAGGAATATAGTTACCAGGTAGCAGCAATGATGCACCGTTGTAGTCCGAGTACAAAGAGAATTTATTTACAAAAATAGGTTCTTAAATACTAATGTTATCTTCGCACACAATAATACTTGTTAACTAGTGAGCCATCTGCGAAGATTGCAGTCGTGCATTTTCTTGCAGTTTATTATAGTGTGTCAGCATAGGTCGCTGCGCAAATGGGGTCAAGGACGTTTAAACAATACATGTCAATTTAATTATGAATCATAATGCATAACAGCCGACTTTATTTTTCCGGTTCCGAGTACTCATGATCAAAGTGCAATTTAGCAAAATCGGTATGCGATCAATTCTGTTTAATAATACATAAACGACATATCTTTTTAAACAACTGTAATACAATGTATTTAATGTCTGAAATTGAAATGATCTATTTTTATGCTGATATTGCATTTTTTGTGTATATAAACGAATTAATTTCAAACAATAAATTACATTCGCTCCAGTATCTTCCAAGTGACAAGTGGTACCAGCACTAACAACTTTTAAACATGTAAGTAAGTACTTCTTAACTTTTAAATTTGTTGCATACTGCTCAGCTACGGCCCTGGCTTTTGCCTGCCGGCTGTAGCAACTATCGTGTCCTACCTAATCCTGATTGCTACTCAGCTACGGCCCTGGCTTTTGCCTGCCGGCTGTAGTAACTATCGTGTCCTACCTAATCCTGATTGCTACTCAGCTACGGCCCTGGCTTTTGCCTGCCGGCTGTAGTAACTATCGTGTCCTACCTAATCCTGATGGCTACTCAGCTACGGCCCTGGCTTTTGCCTGCCGGCTGTATTAACTATCGTGTCCTACCTAATCCTGATGGCTACTCAGCTACGGCCCTGGCTTTTGCCTGCCGGCTGTAGTAGCTATCGTGTCCTAACTCGTCGTGATTGCTACTCAGCTGTAGTAATTATCGTGTTCTACCTATCTACAGTGATTACTACTCAGCCACGAGCCCGGTTTCCGCCTGTCGGCTGATGTAACTGTTATTATTCTGTCATAAATTGTTTAACTTTATATTTATTGTATGTATTTTAAAAATTACCTAATTGGGTTATTTGTTTGATATTTTAAATAATATTTTAATGTTTTCTACAGGTCCGAATCCGACGTTTCCCGTGTGTCTGACTACATAAAGAGCCCGGTGACAGCTGCAAAGGTCGTACCGACCAAGACCCTGGCTACGAAAAAAACAACAAAGCGCAAAGCTTCTTCGGTTGTGGAATCGGAATCAAGGTAGTGTATGAATACCCTATATGAGTTATCCCTTCTTTATTAGAGTCTCCATTATTATATTATAACGTACATCTCAATAGAAAATTTTAAGTTCACTCTTACTTATTTTTATACAACATAAGTTGGTATCTAGATAAGTTATTATTCGTGATTAATAAAATATAATTTTACTTGTTTACAGTTACAAGAAACCGTAGAACACCGACCTTTTCGGGTTGGAAGACTCGAACAGCCTTCCTTCAACCACGCAGACGGAGTTAGGTTCATCCTTGCTGTCTCGCGTTGCCAACGGGAAGGTACGACGGACAGCGAATCTAAGGGGTGCCTTCTATGTGGAATTAAAGGTATACCATAAAGGAGACATTATCTCCACTGCTCCTGAGGAGCGCTGGAAGAAGGCAGAAGTTGCATTAAAACTGCAACTGGATAAAGGTGGCTCGCAGTGGAACTCACTACAAAAATTTATGCACAAGGCTCATGAGTCGTTCAATCACTCAGAGGCTGTGTTTTTTAGCGATAAAATACATTTTAAATAAAACTTAAATATCAATTTAAAATTAAAATTGTCAAAAAGGCATTGTCATTGACATTGTGACATTTGCTCGTTGAAGAAAATATTTTTATTACAAGTTTTAGAGCGTCACAAGTTTTGGAGTAGTGGGTGTTGTGTTTCCTTCGTCTTGGCACACCTGCGCTGTTATTGTCAGTGGTGTGCGCCGCCGCTGTGTTTGCTGTGGAGCACCCGGGGTTTTTTACATTATCTGCCAAAGCCAACCTGTCAACTTTATAAACAAGACGCTGCACATGGTCGCCCTGACAACGTGGCTACACAGCCAATAAACATTGAGCTCGCTTGCTCCTGCCAATAGCTGCCGTGTATTGACTGCTGCGTGCTGCTGGCAACAACCGCAAGACCGCCTGTCAACTTTATTGACTATATTTTTTAGATGACATGTTTTTATAATTATTCGGATAACTTTTGATATATTTCCTTTTTATTTTAGATATTAGGTATGTCTTGAATGTCAACCCAACTGTCCACAAATTCGGCCCAAGGTACCGACAACAGCCACTATGTGAGGTGCGAGTTATGTTCTCATCCAAAAATTTTTCAGAGGCAGGAGAGGTTTAAATATCCATATCGGTAAGGTACACAGACCTCCTCATGCCTCCAAATCCTAAACGATCCCTCATTCACCACCTGTCGATCCACACTCCCAACATAACACTGAATTTTGGCAAATACATGGTAAGTTAAAAAATGGTACTCCGATAGTTAAACGCATTCCGAGAGGAGCTCGTACCTCAGTAGCTCATTCACTCGCACATACCATTGATAGAGTCATTATAGAAAATACTCCACACAGCTGGGAACAGCTGCTTACGTTTGCCTATCGCGTACTGCACGTTAGCAGAGAAGACCATGCATGCTTCCTTAACTCAGAAAATAAAAAATAACTGCACGAACCCATTACCAAATTTACACAATTCAGCCATTACATTTAAAAAAAAACAAATCACATCATTTGATTTAAGCAAGGTTGAAGAAAAAATCAATGAAGGTGATTTAAAAGGTGCCACTCAGTTGATTTTTCCTAGTGATACCGTTGCTCCTGACTCTCCAGAAACTGTGGCTTCACTTCTTTCGAAACACCCTCCACCGGCAGCAACACTTCACCTCCCCGATCCACCCGAGCCAGCAGATGCTTCGCCTTCGATCAACGAAGACGAAGTATACAAAATAATATTTTCTTTTAAAAATGGCTCTGCCGGCGGCCTAGATGGTCTCTCGCCGCAACATTATAAGGATTTGGTCGGCGGTGCCTCTGGAGACGCCGGCAGAGTTCTTCTTACTAAAATTACAAACCTTTGCAACCACATGCTTGCCGGAAAAGTTCCTAATAACATCACCGGTATACTCTACGGCGCTAACCTCTGCGCGTTAAAAAAAAAGATGGCGGAATAAGGCCCATCGCCGTAGGGTGTACCATCCGGCGCATTGTATCAAAATTATGTGTAAAGCACCTCCTTTCCGACCTTTCCTCTAAATTTCAGCCAGTTCAACTCGGGTTCGGGTCGAAGGGTGGCTGTGAGGCCGCCGTTCACTCGAGCTCGCACCTTCTTGCTGAATGATGGCGGCGAAGTGTTGCTGAAGGTGGATATCAAAAAGCTTGTTGGCGAAGATAAAAGAGGAAATTCCACTGTTTTTTAAATTTTTGTGGCAATGTTACGGTGAATCAACAAAATTGATTCACCGTAACAATCTTCTACATTCTGCCGTAGGTTGCCAACAGGGCGACCCCCTGGGTCCAGCTATATTCTCTTTGGCTATCCACCACATAATTTCGAGTCTAAATTCTAAATTCAACGTTTGGTATCTCGATGATGGAACTCTACTGGGAAACTCGAGTTTAGTTCTCGAGGACCTACAGAGTTTGATAACTCAGTTTGGCACTATAGGTTTCGAACTAAATTTCTCGAAGTGTGAGTTATATGTTTCAAATACCGTGGCCCCGGAACGTAGAACTCAAATAGTTTCTGATTTTAATCTTTTGGCCCCCATCATCAAAATTCTCAACGACGACTCGTTATTTTTATTAGGCGCACCGCTTCTCGATGCTGCCATCCTAGCTTTCATAAACGATGCTATTGAAAAATTCAATTCATCTTCAGACCGTCTATTCCAAATTAATTCACACATGGCTCTATTCATCATACGTTTTTGTCTTTTTGATCCAAAATTTACATACGTTCTCCGGTGCTCCCAAATCTGGCTTTTTCTATCCTTGCTTTCGAACCTAGATAATCTCATTAGACAGACTCTTATAAAAATTCTTAATTGCCCCATGAATGACCGCGTTTGGCAGCAGGCTACCCTTCCTGTACGATTTGGGGGCCTAGGTATTCGAAATTTAACCAGCGTGGCCTTGCCAGCGTTTTTGTCATCTGCTCATAGCACGCACAATCTCTACCGGAAGATAATCAACCCATCCTTAGGTTCCGTAGAGTTGTCGTGCAGAGCAGATGCCACTAACGCTTGGCATACCACCTGTCCAAATTCTAACCTCCCTTTGTTACCACAGTCACAGAGGCATTGGGACGAGCCTATATGCAAACAAATTCTCGATAGGCTTCTATCTACTTCTGATAACTCGGCAGAACTCGCTCGTCTCACTGCCGTCTCCGAGAGAGAGTCCGGTCATTGGCTTCAGGCATTACCCTCTGCTAATGTTGGTACCTTGCTGGACGGGCCGTCCCTCACTCTAGCGGTTTGCCTCCGCCTTGGTGCCAGGGTGGTCCACCCTCATCGTTGTGTGTGTGGGGAAGCTGTTGACGAGCTTGGCCACCACGGGCTCTCATGCGCCCGCAGTGCTGGGCGGATGTTACGGCACTCGTCGCTCAACAGCATCATCCGCAGTGCTTTTGCCACCGTTGGCTTACCAGCTGTCTTAGAGCCGGCTGGTCTCTCTTGCAGCGATGGCAAAAGACCTGACGGTATGACCGTAGGACCGTGGAGGCTTGGCAGGCCGCTGGTGTGGGATGCGACCTGTGCAGATACTGTGGCTCCCTCGCATGTGCGCGCTACCTCGCTGCATGTCGGGGCTGCTGCGGTAAGCGCCGAAAATCGCAAACGGCTCAAATACGCGAACCTGGGACCTAATTATATATTTGTGCCGTTTGCGGTGGAGACAATGGGTACGTGGGGGCCGGAGGCTAGGCATCTTGTAAAAGATTTAAGTGCACGTCTTATTGAGGCCTCCGGTGACAAGAAGGCTGGCAGTTACCTCTGCCAGCGTACTAGCCTGGCAATTCAAAGAGGTAATGTTGCCAGCATTCTTGGGACCGTTCCTGCGTGCCCGCAGTTGGAAGACATTTTTTATTTATAGTTTTTAGTTTTAAATTAGACATTCTTTATTTATAGTTTTTAAGTTTTTTTTTTTTCATATTAATAGTTTGTAAATATTTTTATAACACATTTACTCGTAAAGTGGCTCTTATTACACCGATTTCAGCATCGTAATGTAGCTTATTACACACTAGTGCGGTAATGTAAAATTAGTAATAATTTGCATCTATGGACAACACAGACCACGCCCACACAGACCACGCTTCAGCAAGAAATAACTGCACAGTCTGCACACGTGCTTAGATGGTGAGCCTTTAGCCCGTTAGTCGCTTTTACGACACCCAAGAAAAGAGAGGGGTTGGTACCTATTATTATTTTGAAGAGCCAATCACCGCTCTATGCTGTTAGATGTATGTGCAGTCTTTAGTCCGTTAGTCGCCTTTTACGACACCGAAGAGAAACGAGGGGTTTGGTAGTATTATTTTGATGAGCCCAACGCCGTTCTATGCTGTTGAATGTATGTGCAGTCTTTAGTCCGTTAGTCGCCTTTTACGACACCGAAGGGAAGAAAGGGGTTGGCAGTATTATTTTGATGAGCCCATTGCCATTCTATGCTGTTGAATGAATGTGCAGTCTTTAGTCCGTTATTAGTCGCCTTTTACGATACCGAAGGAAAGAGAGGGGTTGGTAGTATTATTTTGATGAGCCCATCGCCGCTCTATGCTGTTGGATGTATGTGCAGTCTTTAGTCCGTTAGTCGCCTTTTACGACACCCAAGGGAAGAAAGGGGTTGGTAGTATTATTTTTATGAGCCCATCGCCGCTCTATGCTGTAGGATATCTGTGCAGTCTTTAGTCCGTTAGTCGCCATTTACGACACCCAAGGGGTTTGATGGAAAGACTTCCTACCTTTTCCATACCTATATTTTGTCGATTCAAACAGCGGCTTCTTGTTCAATAATTACTTTGAAAGTTTATAAATAAATATGTCTAGTTTTAGTAATGAAGAACTAAACTTCAGTCTACACCACCGGAAATAATAAGTGAAGCACAAAATGTTATTGACAGCCTATTACCATCTAAGTCCAAAGAAAAATATGTTGGCTTACCAAAAATTATACACTAGAAAAACAACAAAATCACGCAGTCATTTTCAGAAAATGTATTTTCCTCGCAAATATGTTATAAAACGTCGTATGACATACGTGCGCTTTGATAATTACAGCCTCTGCTTTTCTTGTAGCCCTCGCCTACGGCTCGGGCAAGCAATATCGCCTCATATGTACATAAAATGTTGTTAATAATTGCAAATATACTTATATATTTGATGTGATTTGTTTAGCTTTTCCGAAAAGTAATTACAATAACTGTAATTTATATACAATTATAAATTAAAATTTGGGACATCCAAAATAAATGTTTTTAAGTTAGCTGGTAATTAATTACGCTAAAATGCCTTTCTGCACTGTTTGAAACATATCTGTTGAGCGCAGTCACTGGACAGGTCATCTACGCAGTAACAAACATAAAAATAAAAATATCTCATACGTTTGCGAAGGTGTGGAATTAATTAATTCTGCATTTCTAAATCGTATAGCTTCTTATAGAATTATTGACACTCATAAAAAACATTCTTTAGATTTGTTTTTTAATAACAATTACGAAAAAATAAAGACATTGATTATCAAATCTCTTAAGGATCATATCTGTCTAAAAATTAATTTTGAATATTTCGCTTTGTTTTTGATGGTTAAAAATGATAGTCAAGAGATGAAATCATTTGCTACAAAGAATTATGTAGTACATCAGAATTATGAATATAATTCATTAGCAACTCAGGTTAGAAACACGTTGAAAAAGAAATTGGAAGAATTTCAAGATCGCGATAGTGGGTGGACATTTTTAAACAGTTCACATTTGGAAGTTAATATTAACAAATATCAGCCTTTGCGCGGCTCAAACTTTATTGACTTACCGGCAGCAATTAAATCAAAAAAAGCATGTGTTAATATTCGAAATAAAGATGATTATTGCTTTTTATGGTCAGTTGTTGCTGCTTTATATCCAGCTAAAAGTCAACCTGAAAGAGTATCGTCTTAACCCGATTTCCGGAACGTGTTAAACATAAAAGACATTCAATTCCCATTGAGTTTCTCAGATATTGCTCGATTCGAATTAAATAACCCTGAAATGTGTGTATATATATATATATGGCTTAAAAAATAATACCGTGATTGGACCGTTTTATAAACCAACAACTTTGAAGGGAAAAGTGATTCATTTACTTTATTTAGAAAAAGATGATTTATCACATTACTGTCTCATTAAGGATTTACCGCGTCTTATTAAAAATCAAATAACAAAGCATCATAGTAAATTATACTTTTGTGATGTTTGCTTAATGTTCTTTGCCTCATATGATGATCTTAGTTCACACTTTTTGTTGGAGTTGCCACTAAATTACCTCCAAAAGGCTCTTATATTCAGTTTGAAAATTATGGTAGAAAGCAGATGGTCCCATTTGTTATATACGCAGATTTTGAAACAATGTTAGAACGGTACGATTCCTGCAACCCTGACCCAACTCGGGTGAGCACCGTTACGAAGCAGCGACATGTGCCCATCGCTTTCGCTTATCATATTACGTGCACTCTAGATGAAACCTATAATCGATATGTCTCGTATCGTGGTTTGGTTTGTGTTTCGAAATTTGTGAATTCTATCTATGAAGATGCCAAAACAGTTTATAGAATTTTAAACAATAACATTACTATGATTTACACGAATGAGAATGCTCTCGACTTCCAAAAAGCTGATATATGTCATATTTGTGAGAATATCTTGTTAGCTGATAGGGTTCGCGATCATTGTCATTTGACTGGTAAATATCGTGGCGCAGCTCACAGTTACTGCAACCTGCAATATAAAATGCCAAAGTTCCTGCCGGTATTTTTTCATAACTTATCGGGTTATGATTGCCACCTTTTTATAAAAGAATTAGGGAAAGCTCCGGGATCTATAAAAGTGAGAAAATTATATTTCTTTCACAAAGTATATTCCAATTTCCGTTAATGAAAGCATTCAGGTACGATTTGTAGATTCTTTCAAGTTTTTAGGAACTAGCTTAGAAAAGTTAGCAAGCACAATGAAAAAGCAAGACTTCAAACAATTAAAACTTAATTTTCCTGAAAAAACACAATTTGATCTACTTACCCGTAAAGGAGTGTACCCATACGATTACATGTCCCATGGAAACAGTACGAAGATACATGTTTACCATCTAAAAATCATTTTTACAACTCCTTAACTAATGAATCAATCAGCGGTGAAGACTATGAGCCCGCGCAGACCATTTGGTCGATATTTAATATTAAAAATATGGGTATGTATACAGATTTATATTTTAAAACCAACGTTCTTTTGCTTACAGACGTGTTTGAAAGTTTTAGAAAAACTTGTAAAAAATATTATAATCTCGAACCCGCATTTTATCTCACAGCACCAAGTCTGTCATACGATGCAATGCTTTTGAAAACCAGAGTTAAATTACAATTGCTAAGTGATGTTCAAATTTTTAGAATGATACAAAAAGGTATTCGAGGAGGCATTTGTATATGTTCCAGAAGACATGTCAAAGCAAACCATAAATATTTGGAATCTTACAACCCGTCCCTTCCGAGGTCCTTTATCATTTATTTAGATTGTAACAATTTATACGGTTATAGCATGTGCCAATATTTGCCTTATTCTGATTTTAGATTCATGAGTAGACAGGAAATAGATGATTTACAAGTGAGCATAATAGATATTAGCGATACCGCGGAAAACGGTTATATTCTTGAAGTTGATTTATTATATCCTAAAACATTGCACAGTGAACATAACGACTTTCCATTTTGTCCAGAAAAATTTGTTCCACCAGGCGGCAAGAATAAAAAACTAATACCGAATTTGTATGACAAATACCACTACGTTATTCATTACGTTCATTTAAAAAAATGCATGCAACATGGATTGGTGTTAAAATTGGTTCATCGTGCAATTGTTTTTAAGCAAAGCTGTTTTTTAAAACAGTACATTGATCTTAACACTAGACTACGACAAAAAGCAGAATCAACGTTTGAACAAGATTTTTTCAAATTATTAAATAATAGCATTTTTGGTAAAACTCTTGAAAATAATGAACAAAGAGTAGATGTTAAATTAGTTAACAAATGGTGTGATTCAAACAATAAAACGAAAAAGACTAATTGTGCTGAGAAATTGATAGCTAGTCCATATTTTCATAGCGCTTCTGTGTTTTCTGATGATCTAGTAGCAATACAAATGAAGCCTTCGCGTGTTATTCTCAACAAACCCATATACATAGGGTTCGCTGTTTTAGAATTATCTAAAAGCCATATGTATGATTTTCACTATTCCATTATAAAACCTTTTTATGGTGATCGAATTGAATTGTGTTATACTGACACAGACGGTCTAAATTATAAGGTAAATACCTATGACCTTTACAAGGACATTAACATGCATTTTCTAAAGTATTTGGATACTAGCAATTACAACTGTAACAACGAGTATAAATGGCCAATTATAAATAAAAAGATTCCGGGATTGTTTAAGGACGAAATGGGAGGTAAAATTATCAAAGAATTTGTAGGACTGCGCTCAAAACTGTATTGTGTGAAAACATTAGATAAAACAATAAAAAAAGCGAATGGCATAAAGAAATGTGTTGTAAAAAATTTAAATATCATCGATTATAAAAATGTATTGTATAATGGTAATGTTATCCGCAAAAAAATGTGTTGTTTATCAATAAAACATGAAATCTTTACACAAAGTGTTAATAAAATAGCATTGTCAATTAATGATGATAAGCGGATGCTACTGTCGGATAAGGTATCGACTTTATCCTGGGGAAATGCAACCATATTTCTGTAATTGGATGTCCTAAATAGGTAAATAGGATATGTAAAACTACCTGATTAATTTGGTAGCATGTATGTATATTATAATAGTAGTATGATTACGTTAATTAGTATGTAACCTATTGTTTAAATTTTTTTATGATAATAAAATGTAAGCAATTACCTACCATCTTCTTGTTGGTAATTCAATTAACTCTTATACGCGTTTTATATTTTGTCAGTAAAAAAAAAGTAAGTGTTTTATATAACTAAATAAATTAGAAATTAATAAATATTTAGTGGTTTTTAAGAAAATTAATTTGCAAGTCATTGTTTTGATATGATTAAGATAAAATAATATAAGAATTGTTAGTACTTTGTGAATCTGTAAGAATTCTAACAATTCATTTATTTTAATAAACTTGTAAGTATACATTTTGGATTTTGTCTGTAAGCTTGCAAGTGTATTTATGCAGGAAAATTAGAAGTATTGAATAGATTGATTAAGATAATAGTATGTAAGAAGTTAATGAATATTGTGTAAATGTATATATTTTTTTTATTTCCATTCCTGTTGTCAAATAATGATTAAATAGGTGTTCAAAGCGCACAAGATCAAGCTTGTTAAAACATTAAATTGATAATACCATAGGTACATGCTTGTAATAATCAAATCATTAGTTTCAAGTTCATTCACGTCTATCACGCTTTAAAGCGGCTGTTGCTAAATATGACACTGCTCAGGTGCACTCACACAAAGCATACAGGTTTAATCTTGATAAAAACATTAAATTGATTAAATACCCTAGGTATATAATTGTATTAGTCAAAAATTAGTTTATGTTCATCCACGTCTATCGCGCTTGTAGTGCTTACTAATACCGTGCTAAATTCCTCGTATGTAAGTTTAGCATCACCTAGTATGCGTCTGAGGTGATGCTTACACGACTTCACTCCTGCTTCCCAAAGGCCACCAAAATGAGGAGCGTATGGAGGTATAAACTTAAATGTGATACCATCATTGGCATTTAAATCGAATATTTTATTATGATTACTATTTAATAAAAGTGGAAATTCTTTTTCCGCTCCGACAATTTTTTTTCCATTATCGGAAAATATTTTCAAAGGTTTTCCCCGTCTGGAAATGAATCGCTTTAACGCAAGTATATAATCATCTGAAGATAAGCTACTAACAAGTTCTAAATGAATACATCTAGTCACAAAACAAACGAATAAACAAATGTAACCTTTTATTAATTTTGCACCTCGACCTTTTCTGTTTAATGAAAGGAAAACTCGCTTCTATGCGTTCAGCAGGTAAATTACCCATGATAGGTTGCAGTGTTTTACCTCGCCAGCGTGTACATACGACACACCGATGCACGATTTTTTTAGAGAGGTTCCTACCAGCAAACGGCCACCAACTTTCACGAATAGTGTATAACAGGAGTTGGGGTCCCGAATGAAGTAATTTCGCATGGTGATGTTGAAACAAAAGCATGGTAAATCGACTTTTACTACATAACAATATCGGATGACGTTTATTTTGATCAAATGAAGACAAATTACTTAATCTACCACCAAACGAATAAATTTTTGTTCGTCAAAAAATACGTTTAAACCTAAAACCTTATTCGCCTCTTTACAGTGTTTCAAAGACATATTTTTTGCTAAATGATTGTACAATGAAGGAAACGATTGCATCTGTGCGAAACGAGACAGCATTCGATCGAACTGAGTTAACTCGGCAGCTGATAAGCAACTGGTTTTATGCGCTTGTGTGTTTCGTGCGTTATGAATGAATCTAAGTAGGTATGCTCCTGTCCGAACCAATCTATTAAATGATGAAAACTTCTCAAGGTCGATTTTTTTTTTAAATTTTCCTTAAATTTTTTACTTACAGTTTTACATTTTATTTCTGGTAAATCTTTACAGACAGGCTTTGTTTGATTATTATGTTCCCAATCAAAACAATGCAAATAATCAAGACCGTGCAACCATAAGCTACTATTTTTTAGTTCGATAACATTAAGGCCCCTTGACAAAAGATCAGCTGGATTATTTTTACTTTCTACGTGTAACCACAGCGCGTCGCAAGTCAACTCATTAACTTCTGTGACTCGATTTTGCACGAAAGTTTTTAATAAGTGCTGAGACATACGTAACCACCATATTACGATAGTGGACTCAGTCCAAAAATAAAAATCATCGAATTTTAAAGTAAGAGCGTCAATTATCATTTTATATAGTCACGCACCAATCAGAGAACCACAAAGCTCCAATTTAGGAATACTAATTGTTTTTAAAGGTGCTACTTTGCTTTTTGCACATAATAAATTCATTGAAACTGATTTTTTATTTATTGTAGGAATGTATGCACAAGCTCCATAAGCTTCTTGTGACGCGTCCGAAAATATGTGTAATTCTATTCGTTGAGCGTTAACATTTCCAACGAATCGCGAAATTTTAATTGTGTGTAAATATTGTTTAATGGAATCTACGAATTTTAGAAATTTTACTACGACGTCGTTTGGAACCTGATCGTCCCAGTCAAGTCTACACAACCACAAACTTTGCAAAAGTATTTTTGCTACAATAACAATAGGCGCTAGAAGACCCAATGGGTCATAAATTTGGGAAATAATAGACAACATCTTACGTTTTGACATTGAAGTCATATCTACGGCAGCGAGTTTAGTGGTAAAATGAAACTCGTCACTTTGGTTATGCCAACCTAGCCATAGTGTTTTTGTTTGTGTATGCTCCCCTATTGCTAGATCTTTTAAATAAGGCGAAGTCTGTACGTCATGGTTGAATGTTCATTTACGCAACGAGTAACCATACTGCGCTAAAATATTAGACTTGTTTTCGCAAATACGAATTAAAGTTTCAGGATCATCATGCGAGGTCAGAAGATCATCAACGAAGAAGTCTTCCCTAATAACACGTGATACTACTTCGTCGTCGCATTCCTTTGCGACTTGATGCAAGCACCGTATACACAAGTACGGAGCCGACGCAGTGCCATATGTCACAGTGTTCAACTGATAAATACCTATCGGATCTGAAGGATCATCTCGCCAAAGAATAAGCTGCAGATTACGTTGATCTGGTTGAATAAGCGTCTGTCTATAGGCCTTTTCAATATC
This sequence comes from Scoparia ambigualis, assembly GCA_963921215.1. NCBI lineage: Eukaryota > Metazoa > Arthropoda > Insecta > Lepidoptera > Crambidae > Scoparia > Scoparia ambigualis. The sequence goes on from OY992503.1 coordinate 19,428,057, forward strand.
AGCGCATGCGACCGCTTGATATTGCCTAAAACGTGATAAAATGGAAAACATATCGTTTTGTAATTTAGGCCCGATAAATTGAATATCATTTAATGATTTTTTAGAGTCAGTTGCACAGCTAGCGTCGAAAACAACCCTTAATTTAGTCGTCATACTACTCTCACGGAATACTCAATGATGTGGAAGAAAATAATGTGGTTGACTGTAGGTACCTATTTACTTTAGTCATGTGGCCTAACTCGCGATATTCACGCATAAAATCTGCATACATGCGCTTATGTTCAGGTGTACGCTCTAGTTTCCGTTCCAAAGAAATAAATCGTTTATAAGCTGTCTTGTATGAATCACCTAGCGAGTCAGCTGATTCTTTCAATGGCATGCAAACCGAGAACCTGCCGTCTGCCTCGCGTTTAATCGTTTTATTAAATAATAATTCGCATTTCCGTTCGTCACTAGTAAGACTATTCCCTTTGAGCAAGTCTTCTAGCTCCCAAAACCTTTTTAATTGCAAGTCTACGTCTAAGTTTCGAGAAAAATTGCAATGAATTTTATTAAATTTAATAGGTAGTTTATTCGTATAAATAGGTCCGGAAATTAACCATCCCAATTTTGAATCGTGTAAATAAGGTCCGCAATCTAATTTTATTTTATTTTCGTTTAAAAGTTCCCAAAAAAGATCTGCACCTATTAATAAATCGATTTCGGAAGGTACATTAAAATTCGGATCCGCGAGTTTAATATTGACTGGTATTGACATTAAATCGGCGTCGAGATTCACGGCCGGTAAGACTGACGTGTTGCCTGGCAAAACATAACATTGAATATTCGTGTGATAATCGTTTACTTTAGATCGTATAATAAAATTGCATAACTTATTCGAGTGTGAGACCGTTTGTCCTACACCAGAAATTCGAACAGTGGACTGTAAATAATTCGTATAATTTATTCGTTTACAAAACACATCGGAAACAAAACAGTGTTTACTCCCGCTGCCTAGGAGCGCACTGGCTGTATGTCGCCTGTTATATTCGTCGCGCACTTCAACTAATGCAGTTGATAACAGAACCGGTGTCATCAGCTGTGGCATAGATAAGGCGTTGTTATCGTTTGAACCTAATGATGAATGCAATACGGTTGAATTTACTTGAGCCTTGCACGACTCAATGTGATTTGAGAGTCTTTATGCAACAAAGTGTTGTGTTTTTGTTTACAATGCTGGCAAGGGCCGAAAAAACATTCTTTAATTGAATGACCCCCTCGTAAACAGTTAGGACAAAGTTTTTTGTCATTTATTAATTTGTGACGATCCTCAACAGATAGATTTAAAAACATACTACAAATATACAAAGCATGATTCCCGCAACACATTTCACAAACACTATTACGTTTAGTTGTATTATTATGACTGGCAGCCACATAGCTATAGGTATGTGTTTTCACCGCCGGAGTTTTCCTATCCTGACATTGTTTGTTATAAAAATGATTTGACTGTATATTCTGAGACTTGTGAACATTGTTAGAATTATATGCATTGCTATTAACGTTCACCATTTCTAACAAATCAGCACGGTTTCTAAGAAAAGTTAATAAATCGTTTAATTTTAATTTACGTTTTTGATCCTGACCTTGCAGACCGGAAATAAGAGTTTCCTTATAATTCTCCCACTCTCGCTAAGTGGAAGAGTCGAGTTTACAACCAACTAAATACACAATAAGAGTGTTCCACGATTCTGTTGATTCTCCTAACGACTTTAATGCACGTAAGTTTCGTAAAATAGAATCTATCAGCTGTCTAATAAATAAAAGCGATTCCATATTAATATTTGGCATAAAACAAAGCCCTGACATGATTATGTACTAAAAGTCGATCGTTTTGGAATCTATGAAGCAATAATTCCCATGCATGATTGTAGTTTTCGTCAGAAAATTCTAATGCACTTATAACCTGAAATGCACTACCGCTAAGTGATGACCGTAAGTAATGGAATTTTTGAATAGCGTTTAAATCAGTACGGTCATGAATCATCGTTACGTAGGAATTTTTGAATTCGAGCCAGTCGTCATAAGAACCCGAAAAGGAAGGTAACTGAATATCGGGTAATTTGATTTGTGACAATGTAGTCCTAGTACACGATTTTGTAGGATTTTCCTTAGCACTATCATCTATGAATGACTTCGCTAAAGAAATACATTTGAAATACTTCAAAAACTGATTCTAAATGTGAAATTTTTCAATTCAACTCTATCAACTGACTTTTTTCTAAATTGGAATCTTGAAATTTAAATAAATATTTTTCACAAGAAGTTACACGAGCTTTTAAAATACCTCTCTGTTTCTTAAGATCTGCACTAATTAATTCCAAATCAGAACTCGGATAGTCATTGGAAGGTGAACGACTACCTTCCCTAAAAGTCATAGGCAAATTGAGTTTAAGATTTGCAGAACGATCCTCACTCATTTTGGTGGAAATTAGAAAGCAAAGAGTACTTACAATCGCATAAAAATCACCTCGTCCGTTTATAGGTAGCCAACAACCGGCGGTTGCAGTGGATAGATCGAGGTAACGGTTTTCACTGTAATTTTCAAACACGGCACGATATTAGCACAAATCGAATAAGGATAGGAGGGAAGAGAAGGATAAATTAACCTGACCGTATATTCCTGGATCCAGTTTCTGGGCTGGTTCTTCGTATTGGATTTCTAGACAGACGTGGCGGGTATCGACTTCCGTACGTCTCTTGAATCCCGTTACTCGGTGAGAAGGATCATGTAGTTTCTCGTTACTCAGGGTAAAAGAAGTATGCGATCCAGGGCAAATGAATATTTTAATCGTTTAGTTTAAAAAACAGGCGTTTAATTTTACGTTACAAAAATGTTTGATCAATCTTGTTTAGAACAGGGGGTTACTCTCGAACGCAAACTCAATATTAATACAATTCCAATGCGATTAATATATATCGATATCAGGATAAGTAAAGATAATTCCGGAAACGCCATCTCGATAATAATTTGTTCAATCAATTTCCACGCAATTTAATTCCAATGTGACGCTATTATCGCTTACGAAAGTACCATTTGACATTATTTAGATTTGTGATTGGAAATTGATTAATACAATTCTGTTTCAAGAGTAGCCTACCTGACGGCTAAGGGTGTCTTGGCCACAGTAAGAGGAATATCATTTATGTGGAAGGTGAAACTAACAAAAGTCAAATTAATTCTCCTTAGTAGGTTCGTTAAGATTTGTTAAATTTTCTCTTCCGTTAAAAATAAATTTGTCAGCTTGTCTTATTAAAATCGGTTTAGCAGAAGTAGTTTAATTTACTACTTAAAAGGGGCTGATTAATAATGAGACGTTTTCGTTATTGCGTTGACATAAATATAGTTCAATAGAACCCTTAACTTGATGAGTGCCTCAAAAATATTTATATAGAGCCGAAGGAACGGAAGGTGGAGTAGGATGCCCAATAATATCCTACTTGCGCTCACGGATAGGCAAGCAACCATTTCAGTAGTCTCATAATTGTAAACAATCAGTGTGTTTTTTATTTTTATTAAAAGATACCCCGCTCTATGCCAAAACGCACATAAATAACTAAAAATTATTTAGTAATAGGTAAGTAGGTATAGTATGAAACGGCGATCCTGTCTAGATGTAGGTATATTCTCTAGTCTTTGGTACTCGTACTATGTTATTATATTGTAGGTAATACGTCTTGTGCATCTGATTTGTTTTAGAAGTGAAGCACGCTCCGCTTAAGTATAGGTAGGTATGCATAATTATCAATTGTTTCGAGCGCCTTTGTTATCTTGTACCAAAGGAAGTTTAGAGCCCTACGCTGAAAGCGCTTGGCGGGAAAATAAGACTGCGGTCGAACCATTTAGTACTTGACAGGTTAGCCAGTAGAGAACAAGGTATAAGTTACATAATATACTGTTAATACAACTTAGGTATAAGTTCCTCGGTAGAGAAACTTTTATGTACCTACCGTGACTTCGTCTGCGTGAACACATCTCCTGTGACGAGTTTCCCGAAAACTTATTTCGTACATACCTTGTCAGCCACGGTGGGAGATCCTCCACACGATCAGATACAAGAAGCTCAAAGAGATGAGAAGGGGCAGTTTTCTTACAAAAATCTAATGACAAACCTCCCCTTCCCACGTTGTAATTTGATTGTTCCACCGACACAATATGCACGGGTTTCTGAATGCAATTTCGATATCGTAACATCGAAAATGTAAGGATGCTTGCTTGGTATAGCTTAGGAAAATTAATTAGGAATTACAAAATAGCTTGCTCTACTTTATTTTAATCCGCGACAGGGAAGTGCTGAGTCTACATCTCACCCGAAGTTCGTAAGTGATTAGTACTTAATTTAAAAGAGTGTTCAACCACTAAGGAACTCACTGTCATCTCACTACTAAAGAACTATCTAATGAGGTGGAAACACAAATGTTTTAATGTTATAAATATTGTTTAAGTATAAAATTTTAAATTTTGTTGCAAACAAATTACGAAATGGAAAAGTGTTAAAAATGTTTACTAAATTGTTGATATGTCGATAGACTAAGATAGGACGATGGCAGCTAGCCAGGCTGACTTTTACTAGCACGACCCAAATTGGTCTACCTGTTAGACTACAGCAGCGGTGGACTAAAAGTAAGTAGAATTCCTACCGGAATCCGAATGGCGATCATCCTACCAATTTCTGCCAATAACCATCTTTGTCTTGTATGCATTCATAGAACCAGTTTAAATAAGATATAGTTTATCAAAAATAGCATATTGCTAGTACTTCTTTGCATGTGTCCTCCAAAATGAATGGAAAAAATAAACGTTATAGGCATAGATAACTTTTTCAAATTGTAACACTGCTTTTGTGTTTTCGTCAATGTCACGTTTTTATGCACTTTAGTGGAACTAGACACTAAAATGTGACCATAATAGTTTGACCGAGGTTTCACCGTTCGGGTTGTGCAATGTTTGTGTCCAAGCTGGTAACGTTTTATGAGTCTATTAATCTTTTAGCAAAGCTTTAGCGACTGTTTCAGTGTTTTCACGGGCGGAAACGTACGTGCAGTTGTGATGCATTACTAGACACTTTTTCTACGATAAAAATGTGCAATTTTAAAAAGCAATAATTTTATTACAGTGGTTTTTTTCACTTTTGCTGAGCTGTGTGATATAGCGGGCTCACTAAAGAATACTACCAACCTTGGGTTAGAAGGCAGCGACTAACAACTGCCCATACACCCAAAAGCATAGAGCGGCGATGGGCTCACCACCTTTCAAGCTGAGCACATGTGCAGTTTTGTAATTTTGTGAAACCTGGACTATGGCAGTGGACTGCATCTGCGGTCCTCATTGCATAGTCTATGACAAACCCTTCAGACCCTTCGAGTGGCAGACGCCATTTCGCATTTGTCGGACATGTGCATTTGTCCCGCTCCGGGATGACATTTATAAACAAGTGCATTTGTCCCGCTCCGGGACGACGACTTAATGCGTCGGTTTTGGCTGAATAAATGTAAACAAAACAGGTTCTGCACTCTTTTAACTCACTCGAACATCAGATCATAAGACAGAGACAGACTATGGGTCAACAGAAAATGGCAACGTGGGACAGTTTCTTAAAAATTTAATTAGCCATGCGCGCTCGGCTCTGCGGCTGGTGGCTATTGTAAAAAAATATATGTGGGCATGTATCTTTTAGTTATTTCAAGTTTTAGAGTAACACTTTGTATTTAATAGTAAGGTATTAATTAAAAATAGTATATTTTAATAATTATAAGAGTTTTTGTCGGCAATATATCTTAAGGCCTATATTTGCACTACGATGCTGTTTTGTTTATAATTACTGTATAGAATACTTGGTTAGCTTAGTTAATGGTCATTCCAAAAATGCAACTAGGTTTCATATAAAAATGCAGTAAAATTACAGGTTTTTGAAATCTAAAGGGTAAGGCAAATTACCTCTGCTTATAACCCACAATTTTCAATACCTATGGCCTCCTGCGCTTAATTGAAAACCAAAATGTCCCGGAGCGGTTGCCACTCGAACAGTCGTGATTATGTGTATGTGTCTCAAGATGAGATAAAACCTAGTCACCCTGACGATAGGTCGAAGAGGGCTTTTCGATCAAATTATAATGGAGGAGACTCTCTCAGAGAGAGATTTAAGGATATGAATATAATTACAGTTGCGTCAAATAAAAAAAAAAATTTAGTGCGATTCGAAAACACTTAATTTTTAAGTTTATTTGAATAAAGAATTTATGATAATGACTATGGTAAGATATAAATATATATAACTCTTATTCAAACCTAAAAACGTGAAGCCACGCATCTGATGCCAGGAATTTGCTCTCAAGAATCCCCCTTACTTTGATCAATAAAGCGTTGCAGACTTTAATAGTATAAAAAAGTACATTCGCAGTGGTAATAAAAGTTTTTGTGTCTACATAAATTGCAATTAGCCAGTGGCAACCCGAATGGCTTTCTAGCCCGGGTATAATAAAAATTGTCCCTAGACGAAAACCGTTTTAGCTATCTCATATATCTTCCCGTAATATTTAGAACCTCCACGTTTCAATGCCTTTATTCACGACCATGGTCCGTGATTTTATCAAAAAAGTAAAGTAACATAACGTTAATTGGATATAATTTTTACTTGACTAAACACTTCGTATAACAACATTACGTATATTATTCATTTGATGTAATACTAATATTATATAACTATTCATTTGATATAATTTTTGTTTATAAATAAAAATAGCATTTTAATCGTAAATTTATTTCAAATTTTGTTTTAAAAAGTTAATACGTTGTGTTTTCGTTAAGGTTGTGCTACAAAAGTTAGTGACAGAAACGAATCGAGTCTGCACTACGCTAGAGTGTTATTTAATCACATGAGTAACAATGATATTTTATGTTTAGATACGTTGCCTGGCCTCCGTAGTGGCAAGGACAAATCAAGGTAATTGCCTGGACTTCACTCAGTCACACGTCAGTCAGTGTCACGTCATTACGTCTGTACCTTTTAAGATTTTTATGTTGTTTGTTAGATAAAATGCCTTCCTGTGTATACAGAAATTACAAAAACTATACTGCAACAGTAAGAGACAAGAAAAGTGTTTAATTTCATTTGTAATTATTGTAAATATGAATTTAAAATAGAAAATTATCATTTAGTTATGACATTTGCGCTGTTGCCAATTCGATATGCGTGAGCGAAAAGCGTGTACTATGTTTTCTGTAAGAGTGAAAGAGAGAAAACAATGGCGGCCGAGATTGCCGTGCAATGGGGAATGCGCTGTTGCCAATTGGTCGGTTACCATAAATAGTTTTTATCTCTTTTTAACAATAGGTTTGACATGATTGTATTTATTTTCTTTCCCTTTCGACGTGTATTACGTCATAGAAACAATTTCGCCATTTTTTAAATGTAATTCGTTCACGTATGACTAGTCTATTTATAAAAGGTCATTGATGAGTAAAGAATGAATGGCCGGCGAGCTGAGGAGCAGGTGGGTTTAACGCTCACCGCGCCGTGGCGCCGGCCAGCAAGCCGAAGCTGTGGTGAGCGAAAGCCATCTGCGACGATAAGCTCGCGTGGGACCGCCGGAGTCCCGCCGGAGTCGTGTCAGAAACCATGCCTGCTGCATGCTGCATGCCATGTTAAATGAAATTATGTAATCTAAAATTATATTAAATGTTTATATTAAGTCAGTTGTTATATCAAATTTCTTATCTATAATAAGATATAATAAGATAAGATATATCAAAGTTATCAAACGAAAGCCAACAAATTACAACATTTGGTAAACAATTTGGTAAGCAAGTGATTATTCGGCAAAATAAAATTCTGCGAAACGTTAGTTGGCAAGTGAACATCTGGCAAACAACAAACAGCGAAAAGGCAGAGATCCCACAATATTACACACACACGCACTTACTTATATCGACATAACACAATCAGATTCACACCTATTCTGCAAGTTATCATTCGACAAAATTCATCTCCTTACCTATTTTTTATTTTTAGACTACTTCCTGCGTCCATTAGTCGTGTTACCATTTTTTAGTAGCATAATGTGTTTCTATGATTGGCTTATGTTTAAGTAACATTTCTGTACCTTATGTTTAGTTAATTAAATGCTGTTGAAACATTGTTGAATAAATAAATAAATGGCACATGGGGACAATGGTCCACACCTCACCACGCTGGCCCAATGCGGGTGGGTTTGTAAAAGAAAATAAGCTACTTATTATATTTGTTGAACACAACACAGTACTGCATCAGTTAAAGGTTTCGGGTGAAGTTGTTTTCTTCAGCTAACAGTGACTAAAGCCGTTTCATGAAAATCAACAAAAAAAAATCCCTGGGAATATTTAACAGAAGAGTGTTTACACATATTTAGCTGAGTTATTGCGATTCTAAACTTTTTAATAGACTTTAAATCCCAATAACTCAGATAAATAAGCGTTTGAATTAGTACATAATTCTAAATAGATTATTTAAGTAAAAAAAAAATATAACTATTTCGATCTCTGTATTTCACTTTAGCATGTAAAGTTTCGTTCAAATAAGCTTATTGGTTTGTAAAAATTTGAACTTGGAAGTTTGTATGGGAAAGGTAAATCGAAATGCGTAAACCATCTAACTGTACAATATATAGCATTCTCGTATAATAACATCGCAGAGACTGAGCTAGAGTTATACGACTCATGTTTTATTATAGATCTATGCACAATTAAAACTGACAACTTCGTTTGGAGTCGTAATAAAACAATAAAACGAGCGTGCCTACATAAATCGCAAATCGCACTTACAACGTACGTAGTAGCAATTCAATAGACCTCCGCAGTCTTAGGACTCAGTGCGGGTGCAGAGTCGTCAAAGTTTGTTGGATAACTTAATATTATTATTATGCTTGAATGCCACTTCTGTCAGTCTATGTAGTTTTACGCGGGGCTTAACTTTCAACGGCTCTTAAGTGGGCTTATATTTCTAATAAGCATAAGAAAGAAGCACTTGATAAAACCGTCATAATTCAACAATTTTGTACAATATAACTACAAATTGTTAAAGCTCGATGGCGCAGCTCGCAGATCGTGCCCGCTAAGTAACTTTCGCAATGCGGGGTCGCCTGATGGGTGATCAATTAAAAATGTCTCAAGCTCCTTCGTGCTTCGAAAGGCACGTTAAGCCGGTGGTCCCGGTTGTTGTTGTAAGATAAAAGTCGTTAAAACCCACCAACCCGCATTGGGCCAGCGTGGTGGGATATAGCCCAATATCCCCACGTGCTACTGTTCACGTGGGAGGCCTGTGTCCAGCAGTGGGACGTTTATAGGCTGATGATGATGATGATGATGACTACTACTACTACTACTGATGGGTATTGGCTTAACCATCATCGTGATAACAAAACCATCGCATGCATCGAATAATCCGAAAATGCACTTTTTTTTCTTTTCTTATTTAATGGCTCATGCGATCAGCTCTGGCTAAATGCCAGTGACAAGTTTTTAATATTTAGTAATTTTTATTTTCTTTACATTAAGTGGATGCTAATGAGTGATAATGAACGCTTAATGGTAAATGATTTTCCCCCAAACTCCTCGAGACTTATTAAAGCTGTGGGACTTTATTGAGGTCTCACACAGACTTCTTGAGAGTATTTGAAAAGTGTTGTTGCACAGTTTTTTTTTATTTGCTAACACTTATGCACGTTCACGAACACTTAACAGTTAATAATCCACCATTATTTCACATTATTATTCGACAAAGCACAAATTATAGAAAATAATACAAAATTGCAGACAAGACGCTTCATTTTCCCGCCTAGAAGTCCGAAAATACACTTTGCCCGACCTGAGAATTGATTTTTTTTCATTGAATGGGGATAACCTGTTCAGGTAGCAGTGTAAGATACTACCTCCCCCTCTCTTCTTTTGGGTGTCTTAAAAGGCGACAAACGGACTAAAGACTGCACATACATCCAACAGCATAGAGCGGCGATGGGCTCACCACCTGTTACGCTGAGCACGTGTGCAGTTGCGATTTGGTGAAAAGTGGTTTATGGCAGAGGACTGCTTTTGCTGCCCTCATGGCCTAGTCTCTAACTAACCCTTCGGGGATAATAGTCGTGATTATATGGGAATTGAAACCGGGACCTCCGGTTATCGTGCCGAACGCTTAGCCACTCAGCCACCAAGGCGTTAATGTAACATAAAACAAATGTGTTACATACAAAGTATGACAAACAATTGGATTTCATCTTTGAAATTCCAACTCTTTGTTTTGTACTATTTTCTAAGACACTGGAGCATTCGTGCACTTTTAACAAAAAAAACAATCAAAAAGAAAATCCAACCGGATTATGTTAACAATTGAAACCCGTTAAATAAATTAAGAGAATTCGTTTTATTAGAAAAATACTATATAACTGTGTGCACAGTCCACATAAATTACAATTAGTCTTAACAGTCAGAGCGGACGCTCCGAGCTACTACGAGCTACTGCGCGCTACGATGCGCTACGGCGGGCGGGCTACGAGCTACGGACTACGGCACAATGGAGGTGTTCGCGCCTCGTCGCCCGTCATCTGCCGCTTTCCCAGGGATATCAATTAGCTCCATTTTAATAGTGCTCGATAATTTTCGTTCCAATGAAGAATTTATTTGGTTGGAACGTTGGAGCCGTTTAAATAAAACGGTGCTCTTCATTTGTTTCGGTTAGCGTTTTGTCGTTGGTTTTGCGTTGGCGTTGGCTGAACGTTCGATGGTTTTCTTACCTTTTTTATGAGTTGTTATATAAATAAACGTTGCGTGACATTGTACATTTTTGATATTTTACTTCTACAGTATCTATTTTCGGGGCTTTTAAATGCTTATTCTACATAGCGCAGAGCGCCGGAGATTATTTAATCTGTGCAGCGTGACGTGTGGCGGCGTGCGTCACTGTTGCCGGGCGGCGGCGCGTCAAAGCCGGGCCCGCTCCTTCCGCAGACGACCTAAACCGAGAGCGTCTAGCTTTTAAAGCGTACAATGTATAGCGATCGAACCGTAAAATGCTACGAGAAAGTCTAAATCCTTCTTAACCTAACTGTGTTAGAAGAAGCGCGGTGGGTTTGTTCACCCCTGGCCGTGTCGTGTTATCTCGCGGGGTGTCGCGAGAGGGAGACAGATAGCGGGGAGGCTGCGTCGCAGGGCGCGCGCGCGTGCCCGGCCGCTTCGCCATTGCGGCGGAGGCTGTCGTGTGTCGGCGCCGGCCCGTGCGAGCGCTCGTCCCGCCTGTCCGCGTCCGCGTGTTCTGACCCAGCCGTCGCCAGAACGCCCTCGCGCCCTCGCTGACTCCCCCACCCGCGCAGTGCAAGTGCTCGACTCAGTGACTCCCTCAAACCCGGTGACTGTGGCGCGATGTAAAGGAGCCGCGACCGTGAATCCATGTGTAAGTGGGTGCGTTGCGTATGTCACTACTCCGCATGGCGATTGACGTTCGCCGGTAACGATTTTCCGCAGGCTAACGCCGCTGCCGAGTGGCATTCGGAATAAAAATGAATGAATTAAGCCCGCCCGGGAGGCTGCTGTTGTAGTTTAACCTCTGCCGATACGGGCACGGGCGCGCACGTGCGCCGTTTACCCCAATTAGAGGAATCTGCTGGCGACTTTCTCATCAGTCCGAGGAACGATAAATATTTAGAGGCTATCTAACGTTACCGCCGTTTGCGAGGACGCATCTACGACGGTGTATTACAAAAGAACGTAACAGGTGTTGCCGTAACCGATACAGATCCCGTTTGACATTGAATCTTGGTTTGTTGTAAAAATCAATATTATGATATTGTTCACACAAAACGAGGTGTTGTGTAAATATTCAAATAGTATTTTGCGGTGTCGCCTTTTTGGCAAACATTTCATTGTCTGTTGATCCAGTATAAAGTAAACGTCTCCTGCTGAGGGGTTTACAAGCTTACACGTTCTACAGTATCTAATTTCACGAGCAATACAGCCGAAAACAGTGATGTAGCAGATTTATAATTGCAGATAAAAAATGGCTTGCCAGAAATAACGGACTTGAAGTAAATCTAAACAATGAATCGTCGAAAATGGCCCGACTGCCGCAACGATAAATAGCGGTAGTTAAATATCTTAACCGAAGTTACTTTTCGTAAATAGGTATGTTCGAGTAATTTTATAAAATTTTAAGACAGAAAATCTTAAGCTATGTATTAAAAACATAATAATTTACATATAACGAAAACAAAGCAACCAATTTTAAAAACAAGCAATCCGATTTAATGATAACTATATTCTTTGCTTGTTACTATAGTAATGGTACCTCAGTAAAAACATTATAGGTAACTAACTACTAACTAATTAAACTAAAATATTTGTCTATAACTTATAACGCAATATAATCTATCATATCATACATATACATTACACATAATCACGACTATTATCCCCGAAGGGTTAGTCAGAGTCTAACTATGAGAGAACTATGGCAGAGGACCGCAAAAACAGTCCTCTGCCATAGTTCTCTTTTCACCAAATAGCGACTGCACAAATGTACTCAGCGTGACAGGTGGTGACCCCATCGCCTTTCGAATTTAATCTAATTTAGTCTAATCTAAACAGCTCATAGGATTTCACTGCTAGACAAAGGCCTACCGTTTATCTTAGTTTTTAACTAGAAAAAAAATATTTAAAAAGCTCGTTTATAAACAAAGGAGATAAACTTATTCGGTGATGAATTTAAAAAGCTCGTTTCTAAACAAAGGTGATCAACTTGGTTACTAAGCTCGGTGATGAGTCTTCATCTTTCTCCTGTCCCTCATGAATCATTGTTTGTTTTAATTCATGGACAGTAAACGTTATTGTAGGTAGTTCGTGGGGTTACGCATATTTTTTCGTCTACCTGTAACCGCCCACTGTTGGGTTAATATCTTCTACATTAAAAATAATATGTTCACGTAATAATATCATCACGATATTTTGGTAGGTAGTTGTTAATTACATAGGTACATTAATGACTACCAAGACCAGTGATGATTGTTCAGGAGCTCGACATCATTTTATCTGGAAGCCAACCGTAGATCCGAACCCATGGTTGTTCTGTTACGATTGTCACTTAACTCGCATAATCGCAACGTGTATGCATTATTGACTGCGCCAAGGAGCTCTTGATTTTTTCATCTCATCTTTCTGATATCAGACCCCAATTAGAAGGTTATACGGAGGTACTTGGAAAAGCCTAAATATTGCATGGTATCGACAAGATAATTAATGGAGTACTTTTAGGAAGAGTTAAGACATCGATAACCATAAGTGATTGAGGTTTGCTTGTGAGAAATCCCATTTATTTATTTATTCAACGTGCCTTAAAAGCTAAGAGAATTTTTTATCCAAAGCGCTTATAAGGCTAGATAATTTACACAACAATGTCTTATTTAAATTCTTAACCCTTACAGATAACAAACAATATATTAGTAATTAAATTCAAGTCAATGGTATGAATTATTAATAAAATTATATAGATTACATTAGGTCAAACATGAATTCATAAACCTCAAAAAATACACATATAAAAAAAATATCAAATAAGTAAATAAAATAAAAAATATCAAAAAAATAAAAAAAAAGTTCAAGCAAATAGCTAGCTAGGTCAAATAAACACTTAAGCAACATTACATCTCATAGGTCAAATAAACTCATGACATGACTTTAGCCTTATTACAGTGCTTCTAACGTGAACCCACTTTCAACACAAGTGTACTAGTTTTCTGGACAGGTTAAAAAGAAAATTAATAAAGTGCTATCAAAATCACAAAAGTTGATAAGAAGTAGGTTTAAGGTTAACATAAAATATTAATTAGGCTTATATCAAATGTCAACGTTTCTTTACAAATGTATTAAGTGTCTCTGTTATAGCACATGTGCAGTAGTTTTTTGGTGAAACTGTGGACTGTGGTAGTGAACTGCTTTCAGGGTTCTCATTGCCTGGTATCTGACTAACCCTTCGGGGATAATATGCGTGAGTATTGTGTGTCTATCTTCTATCCTTTTGGTAAGTGGCGATATGATCGAAGGTTGAAGTTAACTTCTCCCGGATTCCTCAACTACTTACGAACCGGCTATACATCCAACTAATTAAACTTGTGTTTCAATTAGTAGTGCATCAATTAAAATTAAAATTATATTAAACTGGCGGCCGCTCGCGGTTTCACCCGCGTGGTTCCCTTTCCCGTGGGAATATCGGGATTAAAAGTATCCTACGTGTTAATCCAGGTTATAAACTATCTGTATGCCGAATTTCATCCAAATCCATTCAGTACTTTTTACGTGAAAGGGTAACAGACATCCATCCATACTTACAAACTTTCGCGTTTATAATATTAGTAGTATTGTTTTACGCTCACACCAATTATCTAGTCCAAGATAAGTATTCTTTTGAAACTCGTTAATGTGGTAAGAGAATGGATAACTAAATATACATAAACATAGATAAAACTCCCAAACCCGAGATCAATTTAGAAAAACAGCTTTTCTATAAATTGACCCGACCGGGAATTAAACCCAGGACCTCAGAGATGGCGCGACGCCAGACCCGGCGTGCTAACCACCTGACCACGGAGGTCGTCATCATCAATAGTGCTAACATTGCTATAATGGCGACAGACTTAACTAGGATGGTGGTAGCGTGCTGGGCAGACTTAAAACCCTCTACCCCCATGGTCAGTTAGTAACTGTTATTCCAATTACAAAGTGAAAAATATCTGCCAGCTTACATTGATTACCTGTCAAGGTACGGTCATTAATAACGTCGCTAATTGTACTTTTTCCGCGGTACGCTCCCGCCGAATGACTTATCCCCTCTAGTTATCAGTCGGATGTTTTGTGGCTCTTTGTTATTTTTTATAACAAACTCATTTGCTGAAGATACTGGAGAGCGCCTGCGGGTTTGTGTGGACTTCACAAAGTAGACTTTACCGTTAGAAGATGATAGATAAAATATACAACGAAACGAGGGCAAATATTTTGTTTTATCTTTTAGTTGGTTTTAGCGTTACTCACCTGATGATAAGTACGACGTGCCTAATACAAATGTTGATCGCCTCTCTGAAGATAGGCACGTAGTGCCTACGTATTTCAAGTCTGTTTTATACTTCGGTTTGAGTTTTTAGTGTCTGCGGCTTGTATCGGTTGGCTGCACTAGCTGTCTAGTGTGAATAAACGTCAATAAAAACAGACTTACTTCGAAAAGATCTATTTTTAAAAAATAAAAATAAAAATCAAAAATAACTCGATTCGGAAATTGTTGTTTTTCTTTACATTTTTCTATGAAAAGTTGTAAACATTTTTATATATTATTATTACTATGTAGTAAGAGATTACATATAAAGAAGAAAAAGATACCCTTATCGCGTTTAATTTTTAAATATAACAAAATATATAAAAAAAAATTATAAATAAAAAAAAATATATAATTAAATATTTGTTTAATATTTTTTAATCAAACCGCCATAATATTGAAGATAATTTATCTAGGAATCCAACGATATACAATATGTGTGGTGTTTAAAAAAGGAAGGCCACAAAAACAGTTTGTTTAGATACCTAAACAAACTTAAAATACCATTCTCCAAGTTAAAATTAGTCTCTTCTAGCCCCCCCACAATGTTGACCAAAATATACAACCACCTTCCCAATTACATAAAAAACGCAGATAATCCCAAGTATTTCGTCAAATTGTTAAAAAGCTTTCTTTTGGAAAAATGTTACTATAACCTGTCAGATTTTTTAAATGATACTACCTATACTTAATGATTAACAATTAATTAAAAATAATTACATAATGTTTCGATATCCTTATTCAAAATTTTAAATTATAATTGTATAATGTATGTAGATTCTAATGATAAATAAATATAGATGGTATTGTACTGTACTAATATTATATTGTATTGCATGCTAGTAAAACTGGCGTTATTTATATTGTAATTAGTCTCTAGATTTTTGAAATGGTTTGCCCTCTCATTTGCAGTGCCCTAGCAGGGTGTCACATGTATACCTAAGCTTAAGTTTTAACACCTCGCAATGAATGTAATGTGATATGCAATAAATGAATAAATAAATAAATGAACCACTTAACACTACTCAAGTACCTGTATCAAATTACGCCGCGTCATACCCAAATCAAAGAAGGACTTGCGCGCGCGCTGACGTCATCAGGTGAGGGGTTAACGCAAATAATCAAATATTACTGATATTTTATTCTATTCTAGATTTTTATTCTATTCTTGTCTATTCTGGATGAGCGGAGACCTTTTTGGTACAAAATGTGTTCTAATCCGTCAATATTCAAAGTGAAATTGTCGACGCGCTCTAGCTGTTAGGGTATTTGGTTTTTGTATGAAATAAACATTTTTATTTTCTATTCTAGATAATATAGTTAAGAATTTAGTAAGTAATGGTTTATTATCAAATTTTTTGTGTAGTCTTTCATATTTTGGTATACCTAGTTGTAAGTATACACTACAGTGCTAAAGCCGGGAGCTTACTACTTAAAGACAGCAAAAGATTAGCACTTCTGTCAATAATTATGTACTGTGATTGTAAATGATGACAAATGATAGTTTGAGAAGTTAGAAGATGTAGATGTGTAATTTTCTCCGGCCGAGCTTTTAGTTTAGGGTAGGTTTGCGGTATTCCTGAAGATTAGCAATTCTCGGATAATCTTAATTTTTATTCTCGCATTATTAAGTAAGACTATCTTCCCATGTGCTGTTGTTCATGTAGTAGGTAGGTAGGTAGGTAGCAGTAGGTTTTATAAAGGCTAATGATGAGTAAGAGTAACTAACATAGTTTAGCTTAAACGCATATCGAGACAAATGGATCATAAAATTAATGCTTGAAAAATAAACAAACACTCACTGAAACAATGCAACGCGAAAGTTTTAAATCTTAACAAAACAAATGGCATTACCCATTGCTTACAGGCGAAGGAACAAATTGAAATTAGCATTTCAAACAGAAAAGAGTGAGCTCGTCAACATTTATTAACTGTCAAACTCGACCTGTTCATTAATAACAGTGTTAATTGTATTTTTCCAGCGGGCAGTGTTTCTGTTACTCTTCAAATGACTGATCCCTTTAGTTACTTAACCCTTTGTGATTCCATTTCTTTTTGTTGTTGTATCCCATTCGGCTGCAAACGAGCGAATTGTGCTTCGCTTGCAGGCTTACATTAGCGTTTGTGCTGCCTTTGTAAATATGTTTAACACACTTTTCGATTTAAAGCTGATCTGTCTGTTTAAATAATCTAATATTCACTTTGGCCACCTAATGACCGTTACGCAAAATGACCAATGACGACATCGCAAATAGATAAAATTAGGGATTGCAAATTGACTAACAAGTTTAATCGACCAATCAAAAGCATACACGCAAAATTGGTGAAGACAGGAAAAATTATATTTCAAAACTATATTATTGTTACAAGCAGGTACTTACATAATTTAGGGCCTTCTTTTGGATGGAAAAATTTTTGCGCCAGATTATCCCGCTCACAGCAACAAATATTTTATTCGGTAAAATGGTTTGTACTTTTTGACTGAATTTAAATTAGAGTAAAGTTACAAAGGGGAGTATAGACAATGAAGACTAATAAATAAGCTTACGATCCGTAGCGCACCTGCAACTCGGGTATTAGTGAAATCCGAGAAATGGAGTGTTCCAGAAAGTTCCAGTGGTTTAATTACGCTCTAGGAAAAGTTTTAAATGTTTTAATCATTACTTAGTATTTGCATGAGACATTAACAATGTTGTCATAATTTTAGACGCTCTTGTGGTTTAGTATTTAGAATTTCATTGGTCTTTGACACAGACAGACAATCATAGTTCGATTTGAGCAGGAGGCTGTATATTATTGTATATAAGGTTTTTGTGGGTAATAAGGCTTGTAATATGGTTGTTTTAACCTGCCTAGCTATATCTACTTCTTCTAGCTTATAGCTATCTACTGCTACAAGCTTATCTCAGTCTGTCGCCATGACAACAATGTCATAAGCATTGTTGCGTACCGATGTTGAAAGATAAGATGAGCCGGTTATGTTATCTGTAAACATCGGAACATGAAGGTAGTTAGTTAAGAATTTTTGACTATGTGATTTCATTTTCAGCACTATTTTTTAACTATCTGGTTAGATGAAGGCAGCTTTTCTTATAAATATAGGTGAGTAACTAAATTGCTTATATACTGTCATACTGGTGATCAAAGACCTTTATCATTGAAATCAGTGTCATTGTCATCTCTACAATATTCATAAGTTTTGATATTCTAGAGATGACTTATATTTATATTATTACTAGCGGCCGCTCGCGGTTTCACCCGCGTGGTTCCCGTTTCCGTTGGAATATCGGGATAAAAAGTATCCTATGAGTTAATCCAAGTTAAAAACTATCTGTATGCCGAATTTCATCCAAATCTATTTAGTAGTTTTTACGTGAAAGAGTAACAAACATCCATCCATACTTACAAACTTTTGCGTTTATAATATTAGTAAAATTGACTAATTACCTTGTCAAATGCGCGTAGAATATCAAAGAAACATTCACTAATGGGCAAAGTAAAAGTCTATACTTATACGCATTGCCACAACTTCGTAGCGAACTTATTAATTAAAAGATACGCATGTCGCGCCCCTCCATGGATTTTTGCATGATTAATCTGCTTGAGCACTTGTGGCAATCGCCGAGATGTTTGGCGAATATCGCTCTCGGAAGTTTATGTTTCTCGCACCGAAATTGGAAAGCGTTACACTTATCAATCATCCCGGCTGTTTGCCGGCGTACGTATACAACATTTTGCTTCTTTCAACTTGAAAGTTTCGTGGGTGATTGGTTTTTAATGTTTTACACAGGATTAGTCCAGTACAAATCCTGTGTAAAACATTATAAACCACCACGGTATTCGTGTAGAAAATGATAACACTTTTGATAAACTATTAAATGCATCATAACGCGTTATGGATATGTTATAAAGCTACAGTGGGGTACTACTATCTGGTTCTATCCGGCTTGAACTAGAAGAGGCCAGTAGCAGTTCATTAGCTTAGGATTTTGCCAGTTTGAACCAAGTGTAAGTACATCGGTTTTATGACATTACAACACATGGCTTTTTGCCATAAATTAATCAGATAGTGATTACGTACAAAAGTGGACTAATCTTCTATCTTTATCTTTGAAAGATTTCTTTGGAAGAGCAGTTGTCAGTATGACATCGAGCCCACCCTGAGGTAGTGTTCATTTGATTGTGCAATAGTATGTAAGTAATTGTAAAATTTTAAAACTGTTTTGTATTCTCGAATAACAGTTTTATTTAAAAAGAATGAGTTGGTACGTTAGGTTTTCTGTCTAAACTAAGTGCGATGACTCCAATACCCACTGTATAAACACATTTACAGTCGTTCAATGAAAATACAAAAAATTTTAATGTGAATATTCATTCGTATAGTAGGAAGAAGGATGAAATAATAGTAACAATTTAAAACAGTGGAAGGGACGCGTGCCTTTCACTTTTTATGTCTGTCTCTCTCGCTCTTAGGCGGGCTAACCATGCCCGAGTGGAAGGGACGCGTGCCTCTCACTCGCTCTCATTGTGAGCGCATAACGTGAGCGGAGCGTAACGCAGTTTCTTGAAGTGTCACCCGGCAAACCAATTTATAAGACGTTGTCACGTCAAAACATTATTGTTACGACATTGCAATAGATATCGTTTTTTAGTTTGAAATCACTCTGTCAAGGTTAACAGATACGTACTACGTCATTGGATTGTACAGTTAAGCTCTCTTTATATTAACCAGCCCTTGCAAATAACGGTATTTCATTGGATTGTAACAAATAAAAAACGCAGTTGTTACCCTTTTAAGTGAAATATAGTAATAATGTTATCCTTTTTTGGCTTTGACATGTGAATTCAGTGGTATGTTATTACATATCTCTCTGTCCTATTGTTTATTCATCATCAGCCTACAAACGTCCCACTGCTGGGCACAGGCCTCCCGCGTGGACAATAGCACGCGGGGATATTGGGCCATAACCCAACACGCTGGCCCAATGCGGGTTGGTGGGTTCTAACGACTGTCATCTTACGACAATAACCGGGACCAACGGCTTTACGTGCCTTCCGAAGCACGGAGGAGCTCGAGATGTTTTTTTTTTAATTTGGTCAACCATCCAGCGACCTGGCATTACGAAAGTTGCTTAACGGTCAAGATCGTAAGCCGAACGCGCTAGACGCTGCGCCATCGAGCTCTTCCTATTGTTCCTATTGTTTATTAACAAAGACTTAAACCCAGTATTGGGATAATAATACGATATTGCAAAATATTGAGCTAACGGTATCTTTAGGTCTCAGGTGGTATTAAGACTGGCGCTGAATAACCTTAGAAATCAATATCTTCGATGGTAAAGTGAATTGAATTGAATTTTATTAATTTATTTCAACCGCACGAACTAAGCATTATTGGAATCCGCACATTTACTTCCGAAGCCGATTAAATGAAAGAAAGCGATCGGGGAAAAAAAAGCAGGCGCAGAAATTTAGATGAGAACAGTCTTATGAGGCGAAACCAAATGAATTTCCCGGGAATGAAAATACATTTTTTTGAAGGAAGCATTCGCCGACGAAGCCTTTGGATCTAGCTTTGTTATCGATCCTCATATATATTGTGTGTAATTTGCTGGAGGAATGGTAAACATGTGAGCTCACTTTAATTTATGTGGCCTCTTCCTTCCTCCCCTACTTTCAGATATTAGGCAACTGGCAGGCTATTAAGGATATGTATATGTAAGCCAGTCTCCATAGATTGGTTCTGCTTGATTTTTTTGCAACGTCATTTTCTTTTCCCCTGATTGTAGACGTTCTTTCTAATGAAGAATCACTAGTAAGTAAAATAAGTATGTCACACACTTTAAAACATTCGTTTAAAACATTGTAAGCAGTGCACTGTACAAAAATATATATAGGTACATATAATCATGACTTTTATCCCCGAAGGGTTAGCCATAGACTAGGCAATGTGGACCGCAAAACCAGTCCTTTGCCATAGTCCAGTTTTCACCAAATAGCGACTGCACATTTGCTCAGCGTGACAGGTGGTGAGCCTATCGCCGCTCTAAGCTGTTGGATGTATGTGCAGTATTTAGTCTATTAGTTTCGACACCCAACGGAAGAGAGGGGGTGGTAGTATTCTTTCACCGCTACGCGACACGATTAAAGTCTCAGTACATAATTTCTATAAATATACAAAAACTAGCGGCCGCTCGCGGTTTCACCCGCGTGGTTCCCTTTCCCGTGGGAATATCGGGATAAAAAGTATCCAATGTGTTAATCCAGCTTATAAACTATCTGTATGCCGAATTTCATCCAAATCCTTTCAGTAGTTTTTACGTGAAGGAGTAACAAAGATCCATCCATATATCTATTATCCCCAGAAGGGATAGTCAAAGACCAGCCAACGAGGACCGCAAAAGCAGCCCACTACCACAACCCACGTTTTACCAAAGAACTGCATAAGTGCTTTAGCGTGACAGGTGGTGGGCCCATCGCCGCTCTATGCTGTTGAATATACGAGTATGTGCAATCTTTGGTCCGTTAGTCGCCTTCTACGGAGATAGGTCGGCGTGAGCTGCCACCACACAGTTCATTTGATACACAATTATCTATACTGGTTCATTTAATATACAATTATCCGGTCGAGTTTATTGCCAGCAAAACCCAGGTTTGTGCATTCTCGTCTAAGGTCCTTACTCCTCCCTCTCTTCAGAACTCTCCATTACCCATTTCGGTGAACCTCAGCATCCTTGGCATGGACATCGGCCAGGAACTGAATCCAAAATGCTACATGGAGAGTGTTATTTTAACTGCCTCACGTAAGTTGGGTATTCTCAATAAGGTGAGGCGGTTTTTCACTCCCGAGCAGCGCTGTTTGCTGTACAAGACTCAGGTGCTATGGAGTATGGAGTATTGTTCCCATCTATGGGACGGCTCCTTTAAATACCTCCTCGATGCACTTGATAGACTGCATAGGCGAGCGGTACGCATTATTGGAGATGCTGAGGTTACAGCCTCTCTTGAGGACCTCCAGCTGCGTAGAGACATTGCTACTCTCTCTTCTCTTCTAACGGAATCACTACGGCGAGTGATCTGACGAACTTTTTGATCTAATCCCGCCCTCTCCTTTCCTCTCCCGGACTACACGTGCTGGTCTTAGGAACCACCATCATACTGTACACTCTATCAGTACTTGTATCAAAAAATTTGGCAAGTCGTTCCTCTGTAAGACTCATTCATTCGGCTTTGGAATTCTTTGCCGGCGCATGTGTTTCCCTGCTCGTCCCGGGTTTCTAAGCGGGGCGTGAAACGGCATTTATGCAGACCGTCATGAATAGGTGCGCTTGTTACCGTGCTTATTCCACGGTGGGGAGCGTTTTCATTATTTTGGCTGCATCGGCTGCTTACCATCGGGCAGGATGCGGTCACTATGACGAGTCACTATAAAAAAATATATACTTTTTTCATTTTGAATAGCCATCCTGGATAGTCCAAGAGTTATTGCGCCTTTTGTGATCACTTATTTCAGCTCGCCTGTGTAGCACCGTAACTTTGGACATTAACATTGTAAATTCAGATACAGCCTTCTCTTTTTATTCAGATTTAGCCCTTGAGGGAAAAGTGCTGAATCCATTTTAAACAATATGACGCAAACGAGTCTACTTCTACCCTAAACTCTTTTAATTAGTGAAAGTATGCGAAAGATAAAAAAAAGAGAAATGGAAACGACTGTTTGCAAACTCGGTTGGTATTTTTGATTTCCGGAGCACGTACCGGTTAATTATTCACGCCCAAATTAAATTTCTTTGGGCTCATTGCGTTACTTGATGTTAAAGCCGATGTCGCGAGGCTATGGGAAACGGTTGACGCGAATAAAGTAAATTCATTTCGGATTATTTTGACCCACATAATCTTAAACATTATCCTACTTATATTATACACGCAAAAGTTTGTAAGTATGGATGGATATTTGTTACTCTTTCACGTGAAAACTACTGAATGGATTTGGATGAAATTCGTCATACAGATAGTTTATAACCTGGATTAACACATAGGATACTTTTTATCCCGATATTCCCACGAAAACGGGAATCACGCGGGTGAAACCGCGAGCGGTCGCGTGTATTTAATAATATATTTGTTTGAGTTTATGATATAAGATAGCATGAAATATACATTTTAATTTAGTAGGGTTTTTAAGTACATCTTAAACGTTCAGTTCATTTCCATTCATTTTAAATCCATCAACCCGCATTGGGCCAGCGTGGTAGGTTATGGCCTAATGTCCCCATGCTGTTGTCCATGTGGGAAGGCTTGGGCCAAGCAGTGGGACGTTAATAGGCTGATGCTGAAGAATATCTTTATTGTAAACAAACCGTGTCGCGTTGCGGTGAAAGAATACCTACTGCCACTCCCTGTCTTCTCTTGGGTGTCGCGAAAGGCGACTAACGGACTAAAGACCGCACATACATCCATAAGCATTGAGCGGCAATGGGTTCACCACCTGCCGTACGATTCTCTAACCTAAAGCCTTGATAGCTGCGGCTGCCGCAGCGCTGAGAAATGACTCTGTCTCTTTCATATTCATAGAATTGGAAAGAGACAGCAGATCACAGCCATGCGCGCAGCGTCTATGTGTCGCTTAGAAAATCGCATAGCTGTCACGCTGAGCAAATGTGTAGTTACTATTTGGTGAAAATTTGACTATGGTAGAGGGCTGCTTTTGAGGTCCTCATTGAGTCTCCGGCTAATCCTTCGGGGATAATAGTCGTGATTATATTTATGTCTGTAAACAAAGCAAAACTTCGAAAATCGTACCTATTCTAGGGCTAAATTGTATCCTACTAATATTATAAACGCGAATGTTTGTAAGAATGTATGGATATTTGTTACTCTTTCACGTAAAAACTACTGAATGGATTTGGATGAAATTCGGCATACAGATAGTTTATAACCTGGATTAACACGTAGGATACCTTTTATCCCGATATTCTTACGGGAACTTATGGATGGATGTTTGTTACTCTTTCACGTAAAAAGTAATGAATGGATTTGGATGAAATTCGGCATACAAATAGTTTATAACCTGGATTAACACATATGATACTTTTTATCCCGATATTCCTAAGGGAGAACCACGCGGGTGAAACCGCGAGCGGCCGCTTGTGCAATAATAATTGTTTAGTAAAAAAAAAAAATTTACTATTCTTTGTGATGATGAATGAATTATGCTGTAAAAACCCCTACAACTAACATCGTCCCATACAAACAATTTGTCTTCTACATAATTGTTTACTTTGTTATAAAGCATTCCCATTATTCATGAGGGTTTTTTGACGTGGGTGCGTGCGCTTTAAATGTATGCTAACATGCGCGCGGACACCATCGCGAAGTAGTTTCAAAGATTCATTTATCTCCACTAATCCTTATTAGATGTGGAGGAGAGGTCAAACGACGAAGTGCGTTAAAAATGATTACCGTGAATTTAAAAATCATTACTGGCGAGTGCATCATTTGGACTTTATCCGTTAGCAACTGGGTTTCGTTAGCACTTCTAGTTTAAGAGCTATATTCGCATTTTTAACAATTTCGATTGATTGTACTGCCACCAATATAAAACATACAGTTCTAAAATTCATCTATAATATAGTTAAACATATTATCTAGTGACTCTTAAATACAGAAACACGATAAAATTCAAAGATAGCTCTGTTCAACATTTAAAAGAGCTGTAAGTCAGATAATACATTAATAAATGACTTAATTTTTTTACCAATAGAAGAAACTTTTTATCGTCTAGTGAATGCAAAAGACACATTTTTTTTACTTCACATATTTTTTCCTTTATAAGCAAAAAACCTATAAAACGCGCCTATACGCGCCGCTTCGCTGTTATACCCATCCCTTACCGTCGTACCGTCGGGAGAGCGAGAGAGAAGCGCTTGGAATACCTCGCCTTAAATTACGAATAAAGTTTATAGAATTCCAATATGCCGTATAATACATTCACGACTATTGTCCCCAAAGGGTTAGTCAGAGACTAGGCAATGAGGACCGCAGAAGCAGTCCCCTACTGTATAGTCCACGTTTCACCAAATAACAATTACACATGTGCTCAGCGTAAAAGGTGGTAAACCCATCGCCGCTTTATGCTGTTGGATGTATTTGCAGCCTTTAGTCCGTTAGTCACCTTTTACGATACCCAGAGGAAGAGGGGTTGGTAATATTTTTTTTGTAAGCTGCTACACACACGGCATTACTTATATATTGGAAATAGATAATATTTGCAATTAATGATCAGTAGCGGTGAAAGAATACTATACCACCCCCTCTCTTCTTTTAGGTGTCGTAAAAGGCGACTAACGCACTAAATACTGCACATACATCCAACAGCATAGAGCGGTGATGGGCTCACCACCTGTCACGCTGAGCACATGTGTAGTTGCTATTTATTTATCTTCGAGGATATTATCTCGATATTACGATTATATTACGAGGATATTAGTCGTGGTTATATAATTATGTATGTATGTAATATTTTTTTATGCTAAGCACTGCCTGTATTTTTAAAAGATTTTTCCAAATCTTCTTATTTCAGACTTAGCTTCTTTTTAGAGAAACGAGATGTTGATTACCCCAAAATTAAGTTAAAAATAGGTAGGTCCTTAAGACTGTAGTATTCGTGTATTTGTATAATTTGTATTTAGTATAAGTACTTTTTGATTTAAAGTGTCACGGAAAAGCAATTGTCTAAAACATAATTAGACAATACAATAAAAAAAATGTTTTGTCGAATTATGTTTTTAGACAAAGCATTAAAACAGAAAAGTTAAAGAAAAAGAAGATTGGATTACAATTTAAAAATGATTACCGGTGAGTGCATCAGTTGGACTTTATACTAAAGAAGTTTAGAATTCCAATATACCGAACGGATAATAGACGGAAAAACGATCCAAATGAACTACGAAAAGAGATTTGAGATGCACTTGCAAAACGAACTAAATAAAATACGCAATGAATAGAGAAGGTTATATGAAGCCACATATTTATACTTGGAACACTGGCTTTGAACAATATTACGCTACCGCAGGGTTTGTGTTTGAAGGAAAATACGCGTTTTTGTGTTTTTATTAACTTCAATCACAATGGACGTTCTAACACTTTTGTGTTAGAACAACACAAAAGTGATTTTTGTAGTACAAAAAAAAATACACATTTTTGACAAGTAAGGGTTATATGAAGATTGAATTAACACTAACATTAGAACGCAAGTATAAATAGAGGACGCTTTATCTGATATAATACTTAAATGTAATAGTTATGTTACTTATTTGTTACGAATGTGAAATTTATGTAACGTCGAAAATCAGAAAAACTATGTTATAAATAAAAAGGAAGTAATAACTTAAAGTAAAGGCCTACATCGTTGAAATCCAGACATCGCTAATTGTAGCGTCATCCTTCCTACTAATATTATAAACGCGAAAGTTTGTAAGTATGGATAGATGTTTGTTACTCTTTCACGTAAAAAGTGCAGAATGTATTTGAATGAAATTCGGCAAACAGATAGTTTATAACCTGGATTAACACATTTAATACTTTTTATCCCGATATTCCCACGGGAACGGGAACCACGCGGGTAAAACCGCGAGCGGCCGCTAGTATATTATTCTGCATAATTTGTAAAAATATGTAAAAAAATCCTACTCTTTGTTAAACAGTCTAATCCAATAACATATATGCAATATAATTTGATCATGTACCTACCCACAAACAGCTTAACAATGGAAAATTCCCTCATATATTCTGCATCAGATGCAACTGTCTGGACGTCTCATATTTCAAAGGAGTCTGGCGCGTCTATTAGAAGGCTAGACGTCCGTGCTAGCGGCGACGCTATATCCAAATACAATGTAAATGAAATAGATGCTTATTCCCTATTGTTATAGCATTCAAATCGAAATGAAAACTATTTGTCTTTCACCAGAATATAAAGAGAAATTGATGTGGACATACTGTCTTGCAATACGTTGTTTGCTTGAAGCTATGATTTTACACTTGACAGAACAAATTGGTCTTTGTTTCTACGATACAGAATAATTTAACGTAGTAAAATGTATATTTCTTGTATTTGAATAGATTTAGTTTGTCTGCAGATCGACTTAGAGAAGTAGAGTTGCGCTAAGAATAAAGATAAATAAGGGGTTAAAAAGAGAATTAAGATTTTTTTGATTGTTTATCTCTGAATAACAAACATTTTTTTTGTTAAAGTGGTGCGATGGTTCCTGTTCCCGTGAGAGTATCGGGATAAAAAGTATTCTATGTATTAATCCAGGTTATAAACTATCTGTATGCCGAATTTCATTCAAATCCATTCAGTCGTTTTTACGTGAAAGAGTAACAAACATCCATCCATACATACAAACTTTCGCTTTTATAATATTAGTAGGATATTTATCAATTATTATTTATAGTTATTTTATATAAATATAATTCAAAAACATGTAATTTCAAACAAATATTTTATTAAAAATGCAGATATCTTGAAAACTATGCGTCGTAGCTAAAAATAAGCAAATTTGATGATTTCGGGATTTAGTGATGACAATGCTGTACCCCTGTAGCCTACAGAGCAGCTAGCTAGTAGTCTGTAGGTCAAGGTGAGGTTAGAAATGTAAGGTGATCGCGAAGCGGAGAGGAGCGCAATCGCCTTATATTTCGTGGTTATTTTTTAACAGATAACTGAAATCCCTTTCTGAAAAGCATTTTTCCGGAATAACGCACCCGGTCGCGCGGGCAGAGAGTACGGACGTCTCTTTGTAGTGCTCAAAAACCTCAATTGTAACGACACATAAACACAAAAAAAAACTACAACTTTCCGCGCCCCCCCGAGGAATTTCAAATGCAACCCCGAAATATCATTTCAACATAGCGCTAACACAGATAACTAAAGATATTTTCTAAACATTGTAGAATCTACGCTATCTAATGGTGAAACAAACACGCATTCCAAAATACTAAAAGCAAAACCAATGTGTGAGTAACTAGCACTATTTATTATAGAACACGTCATAAAACATATTACGTAACTCACAAGCCGATCACACCCCAAGGTAATCTAAAAATACCCACATTGCATCGATGCGAAAAAACGGCATAGCCATAATTGTCCCCATTATCCGCCATTAAGCATGATAAATGTTCACCCTACTTGCGCGTCCAGGGGTAGAAAGGCTATTAATAGGATGTCCTTCGCTCTTCATGAACGTGTTGTCACGTTTCCCGTAGGAATTCCTTGGAGGCATTATTCAGTAAATTTTATCCAAAAACCTATTTAACCGCCTGTTTGGTCTTATTTTTTTTTATTAACTTTACCGTAATGTATGGAAATTTATGATTCCTCTAGTATTTTATGCCCATTATTCAATTTTCAGTTTATACTATTTCTTTGTGAAAGAGTTACATAGGAACTTGTATAAGTTCCTTAAGTATTACCTATGCCAGCATGAATATACTAGAGGTTCAGGACCTATGCAAGCATTTTGTAAAAACGTATTGTCACTCTAGTAAACACTCTAGTCATAATAATTATCATGTCTTTTCTTTGTTTTACAGGTGAATTTTCAATTATACTATAAAAATTAAATATCTCATCCAGTTCTAAAATCGCCGAATCTAACTGTCTCTAACATCTACTGGTCTTAGAACCCAAAGGTGCCAAGTTACACTTGTAGTAGGGGTATATACACCGCATTGTATTAATTTGGTTTATGGTAGGGATTGTCATAAGACCGCTTGGGTAGTTGCCATCACCTAACCTGTCACTATATCAATAATTTTGTTAATATCGTTGTGTTTTGGCAGTTCCTCAGTAGTTAAGTAAACGACCCAAGTATTGTCCCTTTTTTCATGCTATTATTTATTATGTCCATGGTATTAAAACAAAAATATTCTTAATTTTACTAAAATTAAAAGGGATGGGGAAAGTAGTAAAAATAATCTACGAAACTAATTATCCGATTTCATTTTTTTTATTAATTCGACCATCGATCGATTAGTCTGGTAGAAACTATCGATCGACGTTGACTAATCCATTTAAACATCGATCGATGTCGTCGATCGACGATCGATCGATAGATCTGGTAGACACTATTGTCCACCATAGGTTTTATATTATACTGTATATAACTTAGTGACCATCACGTGATACTGGTGTTCACGCGGATGAAGTGGCGTGCGGTCCGCTAGTGTTGAATGAAATGAAACATTTTCCACAACATACGTTTGAAATACTTTCAAAATGGCAATCAATCTTTGTCTCGCCGTATCGTGTTGACGCAAACGAGGGAGAAAAATGGCGCTCACAGAAATAGGAAAACAGTGGGAGCTATGCAACGCGGCCATGATGGATATTTAGATATTTGTAATCAGTAAACGTAGGTATTCGTTGCTCTGTTTTTTTTGCTTCTCTGTATGTACACAGTTTTGTGTTTAATTAAAAATGCAGCACAGCTATTTGCGAACTTATGATATATAATAACTTTTGTATGTTGGGGAGCATATGGAGGAGCTCGATGGCGCAGCGGCTAGCGCGTTCGGCTTACGATCTTGACCGTTAAGCAAATTTCGTAATGCCAGGTCGCTGGTTGGGTGACCAAAATAAAAACATCTCGAGCTCCTCCGTGCTTCGGAAGGCACGTTAAGCTGTTGGTCCCGATTGTTGTCGCAAGATGACAGCCGTTAAAACCCACTAACCCGCATTGAGCCAGCGTGGTGGGTTATTGCCCAATATCCCCACGTGCTATTGTCCACGTGGGAGGCCTGTGCCCAGCAGTGGGACGTTTATAGGCTGATGATGATGATGATGTATGTTGGGGAATTAAAATGGCACTATAGCGGTTTCAGACTTATAATACCGTCCCTAATTGAAGCTAACTACTTACATTCATACATACATATAATCAAACGACTTTTATCCCCGAAGGCTTAATCGGAGACTAAGCAATGAGGACAGACGTACACTTTTCACCAAATATAGTGACTGCACATGTGCTCTGCGTGACAGGTGGTGAGCCAATCGCCGCTCTATGCTGTTGGAGGTATGTACAGTCTTTAGATAGTTAGTCGACTTTTACGACACCCAAGAGAAGAGAGGGGGTAATAGTATTCCTTGACACGGCATAATAGTTTTATAAAGCGCAAACCGTGGCGTGTGTGTAGTACCGTAAGCCGCTATGAGCTTATCCTAGCTGGTTTGTAACAGCCCTTATTTCGTTAATGACTTTTGTCAAGTAATAGTTTTACCAACTCTGAAAATATTCAAGGGCGTGTGCACTACAACTTACCTAAGTTTCATCGCAATAGTATAAGAACGCATAGGGGACAAAAATGGAACATTAATTTTCATTTATACAAAAATTTCAGTAAGTACGTAGGTACTTCAAATGTATTTGACATTTAATTTTCTTTCTCTCGAGTCTTCAAAGGAAATACTGTCGGATAGAATACGTGTAGATAATTTAGAAAAATCTCTTAAAGTAAAACGGACAGGGAGAATTGAAGTAATTGGCATTTTGCCGATAGACACATCGATGTTAAAAAAACTTATAAATAATGAGACTGGAAAATGTTCGGAAGCGTGTCGGCCGCAGGTATGGGCGAGATTGGACGCAGGTGAGTGAGAAACAGTAGTACCACTCACGGCGAGCGAGGTGTAACTATGTCGCGTTGCGGTGAAACAATACTACCACCCCCTCTCTTCCCTTGGGTGTCGTAAAAGGCGACTAACGGACTAAACACTGCACATACATCCAACAGCATAAAGCGGCGATGGGCTCATCACCTGTCACGCTGAGCACATGTGCAGTCGGTATTTGGTGAAAAGTGGACTATGGTGGAGGACTGCGTTTGCTGTCCTCATTGCCTAGTCTCTGACTAACTCTTCGGGGATATTAGTCGTGATTATATGTATGTATGAGTGAGAAACAGTAGTACCACTTCACGGCGAGCCAAATTGTTAAAGTCTCAAAAGCAGAAGTGTGCCTCTTAAGGCAGCGGAGACGTGCTACAAAGATGAAAGTGGATTGGGGGGCGAGTTTTTGTAAGGATAATGTACTAATTTAAGAAGTTAGCTTGTTGATACTCATGGCCGATTTATTAATCCTCAAATAAAACTTATTTATCTGATAAAGTATTATGCGATCAACTTAAACCACCTTCACCTAAACCTAAACCACAGAAAGAAAAGACATGATATGAAAATACATATTTTTTTTTTTTAAAATAGTTGTAAAATATTGTATAAGACAAATAAAACTTATCTGGTAGTTAAAAAGCCGGCCCCTAGGAAACAAATTTTTCTCATCCAAGGCTGCAATTATTAAACTTTTATAAATCTCACTCTGTCATTGGTTAGTACTTAATCGCCTTTCGAAGCATTAAGGAGGTCGAGATGTAGTATTAGGTTTCTAAGGTAATCAAACCTTGTGAAAGCTCCATAACTCGTACAATTCCAATCCGAACGTACTAACTAACACAACACTGCGCCAACAAGCAAATTTTTATTTACACGCTGCGCAATTTTTCATGATGTTCTACTCCATATGCGTTCACTGTGGCATGTTGAGCCCTGAAAGGCGAACGGAACGTAGCTGGACATAGCAAAAAAATGACATCGCACTTTACCTATCGCAAAAGCGCAGCGCATTGGAAATAGGTGAAGAAAAGTACGCTTGAAATGTTCTCTACACATGAATGGCATGTATCTGAGAGGATAGAAAATGCTGTAGGCGATTTCGAAGTAGCGAGATAATTTTATATACCAAACGTATTTACCTACTTCTTTTAGACAAGGAAAATAAATTGGAGCCAACTCTGTAATAAGAAAGGCAAATTCAGTATTGAAAAAATTACAAATTTATTTTAATATTCTGAGTACATACTCAGCACATGCTGTTGGCCATGAGGTAAGGCCAGTGCCAAGCATTCGTACGAAGGCTAACGATGACAATGTCAAAATTAAAATTTTTGGAACAACACCACTGGAACAATTACGTAATTGTTCCAGAAGTGGTGCCCCTAGGCCCTAGCGGTAAAACCACTGTAAAACATTGCAGGGTTATCTCTTCTTGTCACAAGCAGTGCTTACAAATAGCGCGGGGCGTGACATTCAAAATGGCCACGAAAATGCGAGTGGCGTGTCCGATTTACGAAATGTTTTTTTTCGGCGAGTGCAATGCAGAATGTGTTGCCGTTCCGAATGTTGTGTCAAGTTGACTGATGATGACAAGTGGTGGGTGTCATAAGATTTACTACACACTCCGTTTTGTTTTAAATGTTAGCTATTGCTTTATTCATAACTATAGCTTACGCCCGCGGCTTTAGAATAGAATAGAATAGAATAGAATATTCATTTATTCAACTGACCATGGACTGAATATGTTAGTATTACTTATTTTAGTGACATGATTTCTATTAATTATTTATTTTTAATTGTTTATTTATATTTTTAATTGTTTATAATTGGCTTTGCTTGCGTAAATTTTTTTCGTGGGATAAACCGCCCATAGCCGTCTCCAGGGACTCATCCATAGATGATAGCTTTATACATTATCCAAAGCGTAACAAACATACTATCAGTTTCGCATTAATAATATATAGGATAGTAAGGATAAGTTCAAACCTTTTTGAAAAAGACTGGCCCCTATGAGTCTGGGTGCCATTGGTCATTCGTAGAAAAATACTAAACGTGTTTTGTTTTATAAAAAGTTTAATTTGCTTTTTTTAACCGTGTTAGGTAGTGGTGAAATGATACTACCACCCCCCCATCTCTTCCTTTGGGTGTCTTAAAAGGCGACTAACGGACTAAAGACTGCACATACATTCAACAGCCTAGCGCGGCGATGAGCTCACCACCTGTCACGTTGAGCACATGTGCAGTCATTATTTGGTGAAAAGTGGACTATGGTAGAGGACTGCTTCTGCTGTTCTCATTGCCTAGTCTCTGACTAACCTTCGGGGATAAAGTCGCGATTATATGTATGTATGTTTAATTTGCTGAGTTACTTTTATGGAGAGTTTTACATTTTTTTTCTTAAAATAAAGAAAGCTAGTGCATGTGTCAATAAGTGCATACTACGTAATCTTTGATCACAATCATGATCGAAGTTCGTAATGGAAATTATGAAAAAATGAAGCACAACAAGCACGTTTACCTTTTTACATTAAAAAAAGTAACGTTTTCATCTACCAAATATGATTAATTCCGAACAGGGTTGTACACGGCTGCCGAAGAAATTTTAAGTCACTCGTATTCAGTAAGGCAAGATAAATATTTAACATTTCTCTTTGTACAATGCGTTTGCCGGAAGCTTTTGTTTTGTCTCCGACGGACTGTGGCCGGTTAAAAGTGATTGCGATGTCCAGCTCACCTGAAGCCTTTCGCAATAAGGTCGAAATTTGTATAATAAAAACGTCACGTTGTTGCCATAACTCGGCCTTTTGTTAATTTCAGTAAGGAAAACGAAGAAACGAATGTAGTTACCCAGGTTGAAGGCAATCGGTTCAATTCCTATAGCTCCGTTAGATTTTTTTTTTTTATCCACTTTTTATAAGCGCTTGATCTATATTAATCTCACCTGATGGTAAGTGACGATAAGGCCAAAGGTGGAAGCGCGCTTCTTCCGGAACCCTCAACCACTGAGGGACTGGCTATCTTATCTCTAAACTGTCGGAACACAACAATGCTATAAACATTGTTATTATGGCGCCAGAATAAGGATAATATGGTGGTAGCTAGCCAGGCTAGGTAACTATTGAAGTGAACCCAGACCTCACACAAGCGTATCGTTAACTTTACTTTTAGCTTGGGTAAGCAAGACTGCTATTAATGTTACATACACACGTATGGAGGAGCTCGATAGCGCAGCGGCAGGCGCGTTCGGCTTGCGATCTTGCCCGCTAAGCAACTTTCGCAATGCCGGGTCTCTGGATGGGTGACCAAATTAAAAACATCTCGAGCTCCTCCGTGCTTCGGAAGACACGTTAAGCTGTTGGTCTCGGTTGTTGTCGTAAGATGGCAGTCGTTAAAACCCACCAACCCGCATTGGGCCAGTGTGATGGGTTATGGCCCAATATCCCCACGTGCTATTGTCCACGTGGGAGACCTGTGCCCAGTAGGGGGACGTTTACAGGCTGATAATGATGAACGATGAATGACATACATATAATCACGACTGTTATCCCCGAATTCGTCACAGAATACATAAGTATTAAAAATTCCGCGGTCTTTTCAATCGGTCCGAATTTGTAGTTGCGATAAAAATATGAAATGGTTCAAATATTTTTATTATTTATTGTGAAAATTTTCCGCCCCCTAAAAAGTGCCGTCCGGGGCGGGCCGCCCCTGCCGCCCCCACTACGATACGCCACTGGATGAAGACTTTGCCCAGCTGTGGAATAGTATGTAGTCTATACCACTAGTAAAAGTTTACATCTAAACTATATGATATTTAACGATAAACCTATCAATTACCCCTTTTGAAACAATTATAAACTTAGTGGTAGTAGTACTTTTTAAAGTTTATTTTAATTTTTAAGTGTTTTGTTTTAAAAAGTAATTGCTAGAGATAATACGGTTACATTTCAAAATGAGGTCGTATTTTTTTTAATAACGTAAGCTTTTCGCTTCTGTAATTCGCCAAAGAGTGTTCCCCTTCTGGTTTTAGGCAGAGCGATATAAACACTGGGCCACGGGGACTGTAATAAAAGATAAAGATATCAGCTTTATCACAAAGGAGCTACTTTCAGATTCTATTTTACGTTCCCTAAGAGTTTTATTAACGCTTTCTGGCTGATGATATATTTTCGTATTTAATGATTTTAAAGGTGAAACTGCTTAAATTTTTTTTTTACTTTTAGATTCTCTAGTCGGATCTCTTAAAATAATCGCAAGTAGTAGGCAGTTGTAGGCAATTGGCTATTCGACAGTTGTATCATTATAATATGAAATATGTCGGAAATGGTACTTTATGACTTACCGATAATTATCCAATTGTTTTTTTTATTAAGATAATTTGTAAATATTTTATTTTTACAAAATAAAGGAGAATGCCCAAACACGTTTTAAAAAATTGTTGTGCCTTGATGATTGTTGGTCTATATTGTAGAAAAAACACGTTATATTCATAATTAGAAAACTTTTTTAATTTATTCACCCAGGTTCACGAGATATAATTTTTTTTCTGTTGCAGAAATTGAGGGTATAATTATAGATTGACATTAATATTTCCTTCCTAATCAATACACAATCCTTCATCACTATGGTAATTATGTCTTAGCATAATGTATACTAGAATAGCAGTGCATTCGCAATGTTTCAGTCAGCTTGCCGACAGCCATAATATCATAACCATATAAGTAATAAATTTATCATTTGAAAGTACTCGTACATTGTCAAAGGAATACTTTTGTTTAATTATGATCTTTACTCTATTTAGAATCATTCAATTCAACAGTAATTCATCATTATCAACAACCCGTATCAGTCCACTGCTGGACGTAGGTCTCTCTCAGTGCACGCCACTAAAGCCGACTTTAATTATTACATATTATTTCATATTAATTTTAGGCTCTAAATCGGGCTCAGTGGCATGCACTTGGAGAGGGCCTATGTCCAGAAGTGTCCTATACAATTACTTAAACGCTATTGTGTTAGTATTTTTTTTACGACGATGCAAACAAATATATCATTCATCCGTGCCCTTTACAGTAACATATAATATCTTAAACAAACAATTTCTTCAAAAAGAATTAGCAATAATTATTTTGTTTTATTTTTGAGTAAAGTACCTACGTATTTGAAGACCTGAGCTACCAATTACTTACCTTGAAAAAGGAAAGTCCAGTTCCAAAGGTGTATAGCCTGTAGTTAATATGAAATGATAAGTAATAATTAAAGTCGGGTTTAGTAGTGTGCATTGGGAGAGGCCTTAGTCCAGCAGTAGACTGATACGGGTTGATGAAAATGATGAATTACTGTTGAATTTAATGATTCTAAATAGAGTAAAGATCATAATTAAACATAAGTATTCTTTTGACGATGTACGAGTACTTTCAAATGAGTATTTATTTCTTATATGGTATGATATTATGTATGGCTGTCTGCAAGCTGACTGAAACATTGCGAATGCGTTGCTATATGGAAAGAGCTCAAATTTCACTTTTAAAAGTCATGACCTTCAGCCCATACAGAATCCCTACTAAACTGCTGTATGAAAAATGTGAAGTCCTTACAGTAAGACCAATAAACATTCTCCAAACCCTTTTAAAACAACACACAGTTACGCCATACGACAACAAATACCAAAATAAACGATCTATCGTAAGTATCTGTAACCTTCCTAAACTCCGTACTGCGTTTGCAAAACGGCAGCAGGCATTCTTATCTAAGTATCTTTATAATAAATAAATAAAAAAGTTGATTTTTACCCATTAACACTTAGGGAAGCCAAAGTTAAAATAAGAAAATGGTTGTTGATCCTTAGCTATGATCAAACTGAGTCTCTAATATATAACTAAATACACACACACAATCACTCACACGCGCACACACACCCACCCACACACACACACTCATATACACAAAAACACACACACACGCACACTTCTTTCTGGTAATTAGTTTGTATACTTTAATTATTCTAAAGTCGGATTTCAATATGCTTATTTGTTAATTTAATTTGTCATTTGAAGTACCTCTGTTAACGAAGAGGGCACTGGCCTCTGTCACTCAGGTGATAAACCTAAAATAGAGGTCAGGGACTTCACCACAAATATGAAACAATTATGTGACAATAAATATTTCTTATTTCTTATTTGTATTCTAGTATACATTATGCTAAGACATAATCACCATAGTGATGATGGATTGTGTATTGATTAGGAAGGAAATATTAATGTCAATCTATAATTATAACCTCAATTTCTGCAACATAAAAAAATTATATCTCGTGAACCTGGGTGAATAAATTAAAAATGTTTTCTAATTATGAATATAAAGTGTTTCTTCTATAATATAGAACAACAATCATCTAGGCACAACAATTTTTGAAAGGGACCCAAGTGCCCATACAAAATGGGCATTCTCCTTTGCGATTTTTTGCCTGTGGATTACAAGACCCGAAACACGGGCGGCAAGGGGCGGCCATGATTGAGCTTCATGTGACGTCAAATTTCGCAAAATTATCAAAATCTATCTGTCAGGTTTCAAGTTAAGTTTCTTTAAATAAATATTTTCAATAGTGAAATGTGACGTCACAGAGCAAAATGTCACGTGACCAACCGTTTTCGTACGAAATTTGAAATCAATAAAGAAAAGTATGTTTTTTTCTGTTAAATAAAGGTTTTTTCGAGAAAGAAAATACGGGGTATAAAATAAGCGCCTGTAATACTTATTTTAAAAACTTTTTCGAAAACTGTCAAGTAACCAATTGTAGTAGTAACACTGCCTGTGTTGCAAGTTGCAAAGTAGTTGATACATTTGTCTACAGAACACCTTGTACCTACACAAAGTATATAGTTTTATAGCATATGTCTTTTTTACATACAAACATATAATCAAGACTTTTATCCCCGAAGGGTTAGTCAGAGACTAGGCAATGAGGACAGCAAAAGCAGTCCTCTATCATAGTTAACTTTCCACCAAATAGCGTCTGCACATGTGCTGAGCGTGACAGGTGGTGAGTCCATCGCCGCTCTATGCTGTTAGAAGTATGTGTAGTCTTTAGTCCGTTATTTAGATGAGGTGGTAGTATTCTCTATTATCATCGAAATTATTAAGAATGTGAATATTCTGCATCACTGGTGACCGAATTAATATATCTTGTGCTTCGAAAGGCACTTCAGAAAAACGTTGGTATGCGGAACCATCATCGTTATCAGTCTATAATAACTATAAACAGCTGGGTTCAGAACTTCTTACACGACTAATTAGCATTTAGGAAGATTCAATGCGTATTTGTAGAGATAGACATTGCTAAGTGCTGCTCCATAAATCACTATCAGCATACGAGTGTGTAGACAGGCCTTACGTTATGATAACCCGACCAAATTTAAGAGTCGAGCAGTGTAAGCTCACAGCTTTAGTTGGTTGTTCATATAAATAGATTGGGTCAGTCGCACACCATATTATTAATAAACGGCTATCGATCTGGCTGTAAGGCGCTAAAATAAAGCTGTTGGAGAATGAACTAGTTTGTATACAGAAATGGGTGGAAATATCACGCTATAACGATAATTGGTTCGAAGCAATAACTAGTTTTTACGTAACAGAAAACCCTAAGTTAAATTTGTCTTCTTCTTGTTGTGTGAAAGAAGAATCTTTTACTACGCTCAGAGGGCCTAGACAAGTAACATTAACGTTTATACGAGTAAACGTTTATGCTACTTGTCGTAAATTGAAAAAGACAGTGTCGAAAAAAAATCCACAAGCAGGATTCGAACCCGCACCCTTCTGGCTATTCGGGCCAGGCGCTTTTTCTAGTTGAGC
Organism: Scoparia ambigualis; assembly: GCA_963921215.1. NCBI lineage: Eukaryota > Metazoa > Arthropoda > Insecta > Lepidoptera > Crambidae > Scoparia > Scoparia ambigualis. The sequence continues at coordinate 19,466,730 of OY992503.1, forward strand.
TACCGTAGAACTTATCCAGCCCGCCGAAATTAATAAACACCCTCTTTATTTTTTACTTTGTAAGCCAAAGGCGCCCATTCAATGAAACTACGCTATCAACATGCGATTTTAATATTTTTACAAAGATTAAAAAGCTATGTAGCTTGCCTATTTCTTAACAGAACTTTAATGTTTAAATTATATAAACAATATAACATTATAACATTATAATGTTATTGTTTATTTAATTTTGTTTTTTTCAAATTTTGGTCGCAACAAAATTTTGCGATATTTATCTAAAAACATTAACATTGTATGGGATTGACTTTGAAAGTACGGATGCAGTGAACCGTCACGTATATTATATGTGCACTTATGAGTTCGTTTGCTAAAGCTCCGTCTAAGCCGTGTGAGCCCTAGATTACTGGGGTCAGACACCCGCTACTAGATGTCACTGCCGATAATCGTGTTACGGACTATCTATGGTGGCACACAACGTTGTGTCCGTGTGTGAACATATCAGCAAATGCGCCGCCAATATGTTTGTTTGTGATTGGCTCCCAAACCGAAAGCTCGCATTAGTTACAAATTAATTGGTAGACGACTTCCAGTAACATCTTTTTAACTTAAAAACTTGTTACTACTCCATTCATCTCTGTCGCAAGTCGATTTCTTAAGCTTTTCATAAGACAGGACCTTCAAGTTAATCATACCACCATATAGTTTATCCCCTTCTCTGTCACAAAGACTTCTAGTGGAATGTGAGAACAAATAAAAATAAAAATCCTTTTGTATTACGGTAGCTAAGCTCTTAAACCTGATCTTCCTCTTTCTTTCCCTATCTTTCCTGTTTTTTATAAATTTTTCGTGTCTTAACGAGTGCCCAATCATTTCATACCCTGCTATCTTCCTGCTGTAAACAAATGAAATCATTTAAATAAGTAAATGAATTGAATGTTTCTTTGTTCGAGTCAGAGTCAGTAGGTACCATTTTCAACACAATTCATCCAATTGTGATGACCCTTTTGTAAGTTAATATCCACTTGCCTGTTACGAAGACTCCTATAGGTTGCTAACAATTGAATTACAATTGTCTAAGAACTGGATATTGGCGAAATCCAAAGGGAAACGCCACTGCATAAAAATAAGAAGAAGAAGAAGAATTGTCTGGTATTGCGACAGCTGAGCTCTTATGCAAGCGAAGCTTAGTCTTGCATATCCGTGCTTCAGAAGGCATGTAAAGCCGTTGGTCCCGGTTGTTGTCGTAAGATGGCAGTCGTTAAAAAACTTCAACCCCAATTGGGTCAACGTGGCAGTAATGGCCCAATCTCCCTACCTAACTCTTAAATTTCCTTCAAGGAAATACCCCAAAGTTACCAAATTCATAACTTAAGCTTTTTTATAATTATCAATACTAAATCAGAAAAATTTTTCAAAATTCAACAAAAAATCTCAAACAGACTTAGAAAATTTTAGAAATAAAAAAAAATCAAAATTTCAAATCATTTTAAAACTTTCAATTATCATAAATCCGGCTTAAAAACTTACAAAAATCAATTTTTCGGCAAATTTTTCATAACAAAATTTCGTATAAAATCAATTTTAAAAACCTAACCTAACCCTAACCTAACTCGAAATGGCATCTGCCGATAGACGCCAATCTCGTGACGGACCACCTGAGCGGAGTGCCACGCCCATCCTGATTACTCAGAGGCAGGAGAAGGTGCGAGATGTGCCGACGTTTATGGAGGTGGTCGGCCATCTCTGCTTCCAAATCAGGAGGGCGGTGACCACCGGAAAATCCGTCATAAAAACGCACAAAGAACTAATTGTAGATGCAGCTAATGAAATAGAGAATTGCCTGGAGCTGCTTCCCCCTTTGTGTTTGCCCACCGAACAACTAAGCGACCAAAGTGTCAGGGAGCTTAGCCATAAATTGGACAACGGCATGGACGCGGTCCTCAGCGTCCAAAATGAGATGGCTACCGAGGTCCGACGCGAGGTCTCTCAGAAGGTCGATGAGCTTCTGAGACAGGGGGAGAGACTCGAGGACCTCGTGCGCCTCTCCGGCAATATGCTGACGGCCGCCCTAAAGGACCAGCAACAACATCCGCTGGCCCATAGCTCCATGTCCGAAGTCCAAGCCGCGCCAACCGCACCCAAAATTCCAACCTATGCTAGCGTTACTGCTAAGCCAGTGCCCCCACCAACGCCAACACCACAAACCTACCCTGCCATTATAGTCAGCTCCTACGACTGTACCTTAAAACCCCCGGAAGTGATGTCTCTTTGGAAAAAGGAGATATCCTTCCGGAAATGTAAGTACGCTCCGGTGAAAATTCTACCCATCCCAAATTCCAAATTGAGAGTGGAATTTGAACAAAAGGAGCAGTGCGAGGAGACGATAGCCCGTGATACGCAGAGTCTTAATTTCGCCGCTGAAAAGGCGAAGCAACGACCACCACTGCTCATACTGAAGGGAATCTCCAAAGATGTGACCCGCGACGAGCTAGTGGAGGTCCTTGTAACGCAGAATGACGTCGGCATCTCCCGCATTTGCTTTTTAACGACCAACAGGAACCCGGCGCTGTACAACGCGGTTGTAGAGGTAACCCCCGAGATGCGGAAGACCATCCTCGCTCTCGCGAAGCTCAACGTAGACCATAGTAGGGTCCACGTTGAGGACTTCAGCCGCTTTGTACAGTGCCATCAGTGCCTGCAGTTCGGGCACACGAAGGAGAAATGTAAGGCAGAGAGAAAGCCCTGTGCCCATTGCGCTAGCCCGGGACACCAGTTCGCTGAGTGCCCAAATAAAACCGAGAAGGCGAAATGCTATAATTGTGCAGCACATAATCAGCGCATGGGCACCAGGGTCGACTCCGGACACAATGCCACTAATGGCCGCGAGTGCCCCCGCATCAAGTCTATGGTTCTGCGCTTGCAGAACCAAACCGATTACGGCAACTAGACTTCAAAATTCAAAATTTTTAAACAATTGTTGTGTAGCTATACTAAATAAATTATTAAACCCTAAATAAACTTACTATCTAAAATCTACCAAATAAATATATAAATTAAACTAAAATACATATCCAAAAACCATTTAAACAACTAAAACTAAAATTAAGTGTATAAATAGCGAAATTTAATTATATATCCCCATTTAAAATAATAAACATAAACTAAAACTAAAATAACCAATAAACCCTTAAAACACTAAAACCAACTCAAAATGCATAAATAACAAAAATTTAAATACTCATTCAACAACATAAAAATAACAAACTTAAATAAAATTTAAACAAAATTTAAAACATGATTTTTCCTTAAAATAACCAAGCCCACAACAAAACTTTTAGATAAAATTAACAAATTCATCTCTCTAAATCATTAAATAAAACAACTCGGCAAAAACCATTAATTAAAAATTTCTAAACAGTTCAATCTTTTCATATAATTTAATTTCATTAAAAAATAATAAGTAAAACTACATTATAACTTAACATAAATTTTTAAATATCTTATAACTAAAGAAGTCCAAATTAACTCTTCCATTAAAATCTAAACATAAATAAAACACCTACATCAAATATAAGAAGCTTAAAAATAACTGTCCCTCACTAAATCCCCAAAATTTCTCTTCCTTTCTTATCTTATTTCCTTCTTCCCCTTCCTTTCTCGTTTCTTTCTTACTAAGCGCCCCGCAACTAATTAGGAGTGAGACCTTAAGTCCACTTAAATATAAGAATTAGGACTCTTAAGTCCACTTCAAAAATTTGGCAGTAAAACCTAATCTTTTCAAAATTTCCCGTCTATACCAATTGTTCCCCAACAATCCCTATATCCCCAATAATTCCCCTATCCAAAATTTATCCTTAAAACTCCCCTTTTAGTTATGGCTCTAATTATGTTGGAGAAATGCCCCCCTTTTACATTTGTCCTACGCTTCCCTATGCGAGGAAATACTGAACATCAATACTCACCAATCAAAGGAAACGTTTGTCCAAACATAACATTATGACCAATACAACCCTCAAAAAAAAAAAAAATCTCCCTACCTTCCGTTGTCACTGTGGAAAGACCCTGTGCCCAGCAGTGGGACGTATAGGCTCATAATGAGATCCGTATAAAGTCTTTTATTCAAATGATTAGTGTGCATGCAAACTTTAGAAAACAAAAGTAGAAATAATGAAAACATATTGTGCTTTCAATACAATCTCTGTGGTTAAGTACATAAAAATTCCAAGTGAATATTACCTTATTCAAACCGTTTTTAAACACACGTTAGCTAACAGCAAGCTGTTTCAATTTGCATGTACTTTTTGTTTCGTCGCGGTGTGACTAGGGTGACCATTTAGGCTAGAAAAGAAAACCGGACATGGTTTGGACAATGTCAGAAGTAATAATGCAAAGCAATAAAAATCCTTGTTACATTTTGTAGCATTTTCTTGGATGAAGGAATGTTAATGGAATGCTCTGAATCCTTTTGGAAGTATAAGAGCTAAAGCTAAAGGTTGCCACAGACTCTTGATATCGCAAGCGTCCATTAGGCTGCGGTAGCCGCTTTTCTTAGGCTTTGGGCTGTATGCTCGATTGCCGTCTCCCACAAAAGCTCTTCTTTTTTTCCTAACTTCTATAAAGATTAAATAACAACCAAACAATTTGTAACAAGAAAGAAGATAAGTAATTTAAATAAGTTAAAATTTTAGAAAATACCCATTGAATTTTCTGCTGTAGGTATTATAAAATCTTAACTGTCCGAGTGGATACCGGACACCTAGTAACCCTGGCTGTGACACGAGTTCCTCGTGTTGTTTACGTTTTCCCTATTTTTGGTTTGTTTAAATTCTTCCTAAGTTCGTTGTGTATGTTGGTACTAATTATTTGAGTTGTTGCGTTTTGTTACAGTTAATTGTTTATTTATTTCCGACAAATTACGGGGTATCTGAATTCGAATGATTGAATAACCATACTTTCTATAGTGTAAAAATGAACAAACGGTCTATGTCGTTTTTTGCCTAACCTCGCACCACGATTTCATTCTGGAGTGTTCCCAATCGTATGTAAAGACACCGGTGACTATTTTGGCACTCAATAAAATACCTGAGCCTTGCTGTGTATGTGTACGTACAAAGACCGATGACGAGGTTAAGCTATTGCAATTTTGACTAGTGGTGGAGTCTCCCTTTACATTTTGTCCTCTTTAGTGGCTTCTCCTCAAGTTTCCTGCTAGACTATCCTAGCTTGCCGTCCGACTACTGCTTCCTCTTCCATTCCAACAACTTTTACACGTTGCGTAACGTTGTCATATTAAGTTTAAAATATGGCTAGATATTTCCAAATAAAACAAGTGTGTGGTAAATTTATCGGTACGTTTGTTGGCCGTTGGTCCCGGTTGTTGTCGTAAGATGGTGTTCATGTAAGAAGGCCTGTGCCAAGCAGTAAGACGTTTGTAGAATGATGATAGTGATGATGTATATACATATATTTATGAGCATTATTGAATGGTTTTAATTGGTTGCAGGTGCAGGGCGGTGAAAGGAGGCGCGCGAACGCGATATGGCCGCGCCGGCCAGCTGATAGCATGCGGGCGGCGGCGCGCCGGCCCGCCCCGACCTAGCCGGTTGCATCACGAGCACCACATTCACGGGTGAGTACGCACTGCGCCCCGGCCAGCTGGTAGCATGAGCCAACCCGCTAATAGTCAAATCAAATCCATCAAACGTCTAAAGGCGTTCATGGGCTGTTGCCGTATTCTATTAGGCGTTTGTGTAATCGTTTGCCAGCTTCATGAAATTAAAAAACACAATTCCATCATTCAAAATTATGACTCTATACTTGCACTCCCTGGAAGTCAGCAAGTCGATTCTTGAGAGCTCGATCGTAAACTCGCCTCTTACTTTGACCCTCATGTTCCGATTAACAGTAACCTTTGTGACGTTAGTGTAGCGTTAAATTTAGAGAATGCGGATTTGATAACTTATTGCGGATTCAAGATCAAGTTTTGGATTGAACCTTTACAGAATCACCCTGCATCAATGGTTCGTTAATGTCAATTTGTTAAGTGCTAAACAAAGGGGCGATGAAAACTCCGAAAAGTTGAAAAAGTATACCGTTAGGTATAAATTAATTAGCCGTTGCACTTTGCACTGTTGTCATAATATGCATAATTTTCCCATACACCGATATTTCAGTAAATTGGCGGCCAATGGTAGCGTTGCCCCATCGTTTGCCTCATGTATCTACAATGACGCAATCTACACACGATATCAACTACTTTTCGTCTATATAGCAGCAGTATGTACGGTCCAATGTTGAATAAATGTCTCGCGTACAATGACTTCATCGCTGCGAGAACCGAGAACTTTTTGAACTAAAGCACAGACGCGGGTTGTTGCGCAATTCGTTCGTCTCGATGTCTTTTTTTTGCTCTCACGAAAGTTGTTCATAGTCGATAGGTAAAGGATAGGGAAGGAGGAAAATAAAGCACTTATTAACTCTTGTATGGCGGACTCATACTTCGCTGGGTTTAACGGACGATCTTAGCATACCTAGATCGGTGGTTTCGTCGTGTGCAGGTAGCACACACCATTACTACCATCACTTAGATGTATTTTTCAGTGTCGCTGTCGATATATCGCGCGAATTGATGGTTCAGACGACTGCGATGTGCGCGTGGAGATCGATAACTTTGAGACTCAATAGATTAATCTTTTTTCACAAAGATCTATCTTCGATTGATTCTTGGTGAGGACACTCTGAGAATTGATTCGGTTCACAGCGGTCTTGACCAATGTCTGTGTGAAACGTTTTCTTGGATCAATATTTATTTTTTAAGTCTTGATTCTCATACCGTTGCCCGGAATATTGTTTAGCGTATTGGATATTGTGGATTCGGCTATGATGCACTTTTCTTTTTCGGGGTACGTTTAAAAATCTGTCTCTTTTTACAATTGGTTACACAGAAGTTGATTCGTCAACGTTAGTGGGGTCAACGTGAACTCCCACAACGTAATTCAAATGTCTGTAACGCGTAGATTTGTCAATCTGCGCAAGTTTAGTACTAGCATTACCTATCAATATTAGGCTTATGGTGTGGTTTTGACTCTGTTAATAACTATAGTGATTTCTACAATTGTATCTATAACAACAACCTCGACGTAGAAGTATAGTGCGTGCTCAGCAACGTAGGCGTCTAGTTAGCACTCTCACTGTGAAATTCTTAGTTTGTAATAGCTCTAAAAATTAGTATCCAAATATTGTAAAATAGTGACAAAAGTTAAAAAAATTAGTGTGACTTACATAGAAGAGTTCTTGTAAATAAAATTGAAAAAGATTCAAGTCGTGCATTGTCATTGTTGTGCTTTAGATCTGTTTATTTCCTACTACTCTCTTTAATGCGCTTTTCGATTCGACAAAATGTATAAATTCGGAACAATTCCTTAGAGTAAACGAAGTATCTTGAGTTTCGAGTGCGGCTGATCTGTCTGGCTGCGATGTGATACGATCTCCCGAAGCGACGAAGGATTGCGAAGGTTAAAGCTCACAGCGTCAAGGATTACGGTGTTGGAGATCAATTCAAATGTCTAGCTAGGCGGTTCAAATCGCGTCGGGGTCACCAATTTGCAAGACCAAACTTGAGAGACGTGAAATCAAACTGTCTGTGTGTTGGTTGATAATGAAGGGGCCATGTTTATTTGCTTTGTGCAACTTAATGATCATGACTGTGGGCATCTAATTGTGGGTACAAATTCACCTTCGATTATTGTAAAGAGACAGCAAGCAGTTTCGATATTGTATAGTTTTTACTTGTTAGAAGGAATGAGTAGGTACATAACTATTAAGTATAGGAACATTTTCCCAGCCCTAAATGTCCCAATATGTCTCTGTCAATACTCCTAAGTTTTTGTATCGATATTGTGTAAGAATTACAGCTAATATAATTACAGATTTAAGATATGAAGCTTGTACGAGTATTATTTCTTTACGATTGGACATAGCGCGCGCCAATAAAATGTTTAATAGCTTCATTTCCTCCGAGATAGGTCGGTAATGGAGGCAGTCGACTTGCAATTTCTTTTTCTACACAACTACACTGCGATCTTGTATTTTTGAACATTTACTGTCATAAATATGAACTTCACGGTGTTAATAAAAAAGAGTAAATAAGTAATTAACTACGGCTCTTAATAAAGAGCTTATGTCTTGGGTGTAACTCAAAAATGTAAATCCCGAAGTTTCTTCAAAGGGTTACGATTACTATGGGTCTGTAAAAATTGTTTATGATCCTCAACTCTTCAAGTTGTTCTTCTTAGTGTTTCTGACAGATTGCTTTAATTCACGAACTTGGTAACAAGGGTCGCCGATATCGAATTATATCCACAAAACTTAGTTATCGTTCAAATTATAGATGCGGTTGAAGTGGTTTTATCAGGACCGTAACTTCGACATGCAATTAAGGCATTCTAAGGTTTTGATAACCAACTCAGCAAAGTTTTTAACGTAGAGAAAAGCTTTGTCTTCGCAGAGGAGAAATTAAATTAGTCCTGAATTCGTCCCACGTTATGAGGATCTTTGCCTGAGATATGAATGAAATTTTTGCAATAAAGCGTCGGCGGAATCCGTATTTAAGTATCAATCTTGAGAGCGAAAATTTTCCACTTCAAGTTATGTAGCTTTCGATTTTGATGTTCTGCAATCACTTCTTTGTTGGGAAGTTTTAGCATTTTTTTTTGACAAATCGGTGATGACAAGATATTCTGGAACAACAATGCTGCACAAGTGTCTCTTGAAATGTTATTAAACTGGAGTATTAACTTAAAAAAAAAGCGCACTGGCTCGCTCAAACTGCCACTGAACGCTTCGCAGACGTAAGTTTACAAACAAAACACATAGTCCGCGATCGCTTGTGACCTCACCGAGACCCATGGGAAATTTTGATCGTCGAGTCGAGCAGTAACAAGCCGTATTATGCGAACTGTTTAACGCATAACTCTCCTTCGCACGTCGTGTTCGGCTAAAACAATGGCTCCGGGGAAATTCCGTCGATTATTCTTGTTCACGTGATCGTCTCGTTAAAACTTATTTGCTCGTTTGTGAACAATGCCTCCTGTCTGCCGCGGAATCGACTATTAGGGTGTGATATCAAGAATTCATTAGTACAACTATGGCATGAGGATTGTTTGATCGCTTTGGTTGATGGCGAAAAGTCATTTCAGCCACATTGAGCAATAATTAAAAGTTTTCTGTCACAACTCGAGTAGAGACCGTGTAATTTATTTTAATAATATGATTTTTTAAATGAAGAAGATTCTTCTTGTGGTTTGCTTGATTCATATTTATGAGTACTTTTGTATGTTGTGCAATGACTAAATAATAAGATTGCAATACTAACAAAAAATATCAGGTTGGAACTTAAAAAATATAGCAAAAAGTTTTAACTTCCCCTTCAAATCAAATCGTAATGATTAAAATCGGTTACCTATCGTTTACCACAGATGTTTTAAAGTGTCCCACATTTCACTATTGCAACTCGAACCTGCCACAGCTCCAAGCTCCTCTTGAGTCGGTACATCATTGTATTCCACAGCACTCGTATTCTCCCGGCTACGCTCCGTAAAGTTGGAGCGTGATGCTTATTAATTTTTCTAATGAAACAGCCTACTGTCTAATTAAGAATGGGCTCGCTGCTAAACTACCTTTCGCAAAGTTTGGAACGATCCCTGGACGAGCAGCTGTAAGCAACTCGAAGGAGGTTCGTAATGCGGAGGTTAGAACAAACCTTGGGGGGACGATATTTTTCCTTTGTGGACTTTAATTTGGCAACCGACCAGTTTATTAGCAAGTTTGGTACTTACTGCTGTTTAAATTTAGCTATGTTTTGCTTTATTTGGTACAATGCGGTACATGTATTTAGAAAGTTGTCCTTCTCTCCCTTTACCGATACGATTTATTCTCATTTAAGATTCACACAAGCATTTTATCTAGCAGACATCTAGATGTATAGATCTGTCTGAGCTTTAAACCTGTCCCCCAAGACTTTGTATGCTTGGTGTTTTAAACGCTTTTTACTAAATGCATTCTCTATCATAGAATGCATTTACTAAAAATCTACTATTCATTATAATAAACATTCAAAGAAATCTTAACATACGTTGGCAAATTTTCTTCTCATACATCGCTAAAGATCTGCTTAATGCTATAATGAATTATATTTTATCGTAGATACACGCTATTTTATTACTTTTGAGTGTTTAGTTCTATTAGTAGTTCTATTAGTGATTTCTATTATTTTTTTTACATAGCACTTTATTCACGGTTATGATTACAAAAAGAAGAAAAACCAGAAAATGTATTTAAACGTTTAATTTAAAAGGTGCATGCTATGTACTGTGTATCCAGACTCCGGTATAGTTCTATAAAAACTTACAAAGGTGTGTGTATAGCACAGGTTCAGTGGTTTCTGAGATTGAATCCGCTTGCCTATATGCATTGTTGCGTCCCATGGGAGCCTGGTATCGGAAATGGTGATAGGGACTCCGTTGAAACCTCTGCGCATGTTGAGATTGCATCTTGTACACTTTTTATTATTCACGATCAGAAAGGGCTTTGAAATGTAACTAGATAATTTAATAGTTTATTGCAAGATGCTCTGGCCCTGCTAACGAGGACCAGCAGCGTGCAAATTTATAGCCCACTCACCTCATCGGTTATTCTCATATAATGAGGCCACTTCGCTTCTTTATTATTGTATTTTTGCATTCACAATACTATATAGATATAGGATAAAATGTTTACTAGAAAAAAATCAACCAGTCTCAGGAAAGCTCGAATGGGATTCGAACCCATGACCTTTGGATTGCCGGACGTCCGACAATCGAGCTTTCCTGAGACTGGTTGATTTTTTTCTAGTAAAAATTTTATCTTATATCTGTAATGCAATATTTCAATAATAAAGATATTTATAAGCAATTACGTCTTTACCGATTGTTAAATACTTGCAATAGTATTTCTTTCGACTGTGAGGGTAGGTAAACCTTCACAGTGACGTTATACCGATGGCTTGCAGCGTAAATCATCAACTACTAGAAAGAATTCCACTTCAATTCATCAGGACGTTTACAAGCTGATGATGGTGTTGTTGAAATAAGATCTTGCAACATGTATTGTGTAGTCGGTGCATACACCATTATAAAGTGAGAAATATTTGAGAGTTCATTCAAGTTCGCACTACAAAGACGTGCCAACTTTTCGGAGGGCCGTTTCCTTGCATGAGTGGGTTCGTTGCTTAGCAACAGGCAAGTTTTTTTACAACACGCATGAATAAGTAAAGGCACTTGTCGAAGAAAATGAGAGATTTCCCGGGCAGTTTACTTAAAAGCCAAGTGAGGGGTAACTTGCGCAGTGAAAAAGGTATGGTGTATCAAAGCGTGTTGGCGGAGGCACAAGTGCGGAAGATTTGTAACGAATCACTGCACATAAGGTATTTCCACCATTGTAGATATAGGAAGGATGTTTTTGGATACCCAATATTATTGCTTTAACATTATTATATGCTTAAGATGGAAGCTCACTTCATGCAGAGTAATCACTGATCAACCACTGAAAAAGATGTTTTTGGAAGATGTTTTTGACAGGTGATAGATAACGTACATAATGATTGATTACTGATTGATCTTGTTCTAAGATCTCCCAGCGTTCCTTATCAAAATGTCAGCTGTACCCACGGAGGACAGAACCAGTCTTTGGCCAAAACCAAACAGGTGTTTTGTAATACACTATTACTCAAGAGTATAATTTACAATGATGACAAATATTTTTTTATTCGAACGAACGTTTACAGCTTTCACTAACTTAATAAGTGAGTAGAATCTACTTACTACTCTACCATTGTCAGTAGCTCAATGAAAGGTTGGAAATTCAACTTTAACATAGTAAGTTTGGCGCATCTACTTATTTTTCATTGCATATTCGTTCAGGACTGAATAGCTATTAGATAGCTTTATTACAATGGCACTCAATATGAATATTAATAACAGGGACTTAACCGCTACAAAGGCACGTCTTCGAATAATTATCCCTTACGTTGAACTTAGCAGACAAGAAGGCGACATAAGTTTTGTTCGATTGGTAGGACTCCATTAATAGTTAGTCTTGGTATCGCTATTACCATAAATATAAAATTGAATTAATTGTTAGAAATGTCAGGAATAAATAAAAATCTATGTAATGTAGGTAGTAAATAAAACACGAGTTTCATCCGTAAAAAGTGTTTCATTTGAATCAATGTGGTAAATTATTTACTGATAATATTCAATTCAAATGTCGAGTTAGTCGGTTAAACTTCTTATATTTTATAATTTAAGATTTTTTAAATTTTTTATGATTTAATTTAATACCTTTTATTTAAGTCTTTCCAAATCTTTTATGATTTTCTTTTAAAATTTCTCCAACGTCAATCTAATCTGATTGTTATGAACCATTTTAGTTGCTATTTAGGAAAAAACAAGTATATTTCTTAATTACGTTAAAAATTTATATCTATTTTTTCCAAATATAATGTTAAAATCTTTCTTCTTTATTTAACTTTGCCCTGCCCAAAGTTAAACCAGGTTTAAAACAGATACTGTCTTCTTTTTGTATGTTTAGAAAGGCAGACAGATATTGCATTTTTTAAACCAGTTTTTACTTCTATCTTCGTTTTGGATTATCAGGGTAAGTGTGTCCCGCCGTCCTCATTGCACTGTGTTAAAGTGCCCTGTAACTACAAGGGGCAACTTGTAAGTTTGTACAGGCTTGGCCATTCGACCCCCGCCACTTACAATATCCTGTCACTGCCATTAAACACCCAAACAGTTTTTCTTTGCAAGCAAGAAAGGAGCCGTGTCGGCTCACTAAAAGAATAGGTACCTACTACCCCTCTCGTCGCTTGGGAGTCGTAAAAAGCGACTAACGGACTAAAGAGTGCACATACATACAGCATAGAGCGTCGCTGGGCTCACCACCTATCACGCTGAGCACATGTGCAGTTGTAATTCGGTGAAACGTGGACTATGGCAGAGGACTGATTGGACTGCTTCTTTGGTTCTCTAGTCTCTGATTACCCCTTTGGGGATAATAGTCGTAAATCTATGTATGTATATATGTATGTATGTAAGAAAGGTAACCAATTTTGATTAAAATTTCTTCTAGTGAATAACTTCGCGATACGAACGGATATAATTAAAGCCGTGTTGCTCCCCTGTTTGTAAAGGATTTGAGACGATAATGCACGAGTAAACATTTTTAACCCTCTCAGTCTTTGCTCGGAGCACTTTAAACATTTGACTTGGGTGCTTAGTATGTTGTTCGGAATTAAAGTTTAGATTCGAAGTAATGTGTTTAATTCAATGTTTGCTTATTGTTTTTATCACAAGCTTTGCTGTTAGGGCTGTGAGAATTGTAACTAGTATCGATAAGAATAAAAATAACACTAACGCGGAAGGACCGGATGACATTTCAACAAAAATTTTAAAAGCATGTGCAAATCAAATTTCACCTATTTTGACGTACTTCATTAGTATATCATTTGAATCAGGTATTTTTCCAAAAAAAATTAAAAAGCAATCGTTAAGCTCTTACATAAAAAAGGTGATAGAAAGGAACTCGGTAACTATAGGCCGGTAACGCTAATTTCTGTGTTTTCAAAGATCTATGAAAAATGTATGCATAAACGAATAACTGAATATAGTGATAAATGCAATATAATAAAAGATGAACAGAATGGCTTTAGAAAAAATAAATCTACCACTTTAGCTATGTTTAATCTAATTAATGGCATAGTAACAAATGTAGATGCGGCAAATGATATTTGTGTGCTCTGGTTTGATATGACAAAGGCTTTTGATTTTGTTTCACATTCCATATTATTAAAAAAACTTGAAGCTAAGGGTATACGAGGTCCAGCTTTAGATTGGATAAAATCCTACCTCGATAACAGAATGCAATGTGTCCAAATCACTGTAGTGGATGATAACGAGACATTAGTTACCCATGAATCCAATTACGAATTCAATAAATTTGGAATTCCACAGGGGAATGTTATGGGTCCACTTCTGTTTTTATTCTACATTAATGATATTCCACAAGTAACATCTCATAAAACTGTACTTTTTGCTGATGATATTTCCGTAGTTGTAACAGCAAATAAGAAAGGCAAGGTAGAATTAGAATCAGAAATAAATGTCACGATAGAGCGGGTAGATAAGTGGCTTAAACAAAATAACCTAATAATGAATGCAACTAAGAGTAATTATATACTTTTTCAAAATAATTACAACAAAAACAAAAAAAATATAAATGTAAATTACGGTAACGAAACAATACTTGAAACAAAATGTGCGTCTTTTCTGGGAATCAAAATAGATAAACATATTAATGGGAAAGAACAAATTAAGAAAGTAAATAATAAAATAAATAGCTTTGTGTATGTCCTCAAACGGTTAAGACAAATAGCGTCAGAAAAAACAGCACTAGTTGCATATCACGCATGTGTTGCATCCGTTTTAAAATATGGTTTGCTTCTTTGGGGTAACTCAACCGATATTAATAGAGCTTTTCTATCGCAAAAAAGATGTGTTAGGGCTATAGCTGGGATTGCTCCGTGGGACTCATGTAGACCGTATTTTAAAAGCTTCAAAATAATGCCCCTTCCATGCCTTTATATTTATGAATCGTGTACATTTGTAAAACACTTATATCTTTTTAAAATGGCAAAGGAAATGTATCCGCGATCGGTCAGAAATGCTGATAGGTTGGTTTTGTCACATATTCCAGAAACTTCAATGTACAACAAAAGCTGTGTCGCAATGTGTATAAAACTTTATAATAGGTTACCCTTAGATTAAAACATTTTTGTTTTAATCTAAGAGATTACCTAAGATAATCACAGAATGTCCATCTATTTTTTTTTTTTTTATAAAAGAGGGAGGCAAACGAGCAAGCGGGTCACCTGATGGAAAATAATCACCGCCGCCCATGGACACCCGCAAAACTAGAGGAATCGCAGATGCGTTGCCGACCTTTAAGGGAGGAATAGGTTTAAGGAAGAAATAGGAATTGGGAGGGGGGGAAGGGGCCTCCGGAACCCTCACTGGTCGGACGAAACACAACAGCACCAAGTGCCGTTATTTCACGCCGAATATTCGTGAGAGGGTGGTATTACGCCGGGCGAGCCGGCCCAATGCGTGCTGCAACGCAGCGTGGCTCTACCACTCAGTCAGTGTTACTCATTTAGCACCACCCAGGGATCACGTGTAGGGTGTCAAGGGTAAACCTACGGACGCGAGCAACTTTAACCCCCAAAAATGCCAGTATTTAAGTCTAAATTACGTCTTCTATTAATCGATCATTGTTTTTATAATATAGAGGAATATTTTGATCAGTTTAGATGACATTCATTTCATATTTAATTGATTTACTGCTTGCTCTGATTATAATTATGTATTGGTTAGGTTATTGTGACATTTTTGATTTTAATATTAATTTTTATTTAATCTATATTATTCTATCTCATCACATTTAAATTCAATACACTGTTATTACATTCGCATGCCAATTTTGGCGAAACATGTATGTACTGCTTAGAAACCTGACCATCTGTTTACCATGTTTCGTGTGAATAAATGATTTATTTATTTATTTTGATGTTCTGTGAAAGTTAAAATGAAAAGCTATCGTCGTATGGTGTGCATTAGTTGGACGTGAAGCTTTTGTCGTATCAGTTGGACACAGATAAGTCACAAATGTGGAGGTCTTTAAATGAATGGGGAAAAGGTAGAGCTGGTACGCACCATCAAGCAACGAAAGCTTGCCTAATTGGGCCGTGTTTTGTGTAGTTGATAGATACCAGCTGCTTCGTACGATACTGATGGGAAATATTGCTGGGAAGTGGAAAGTTGGAAGAAGGAAATAATCATGGCTTCGTAACATCAGGGAATGGACCGGTATTAAAAACGTGAGACAATTATTCAGACTAGCTCTGCATAAAGAAAAAAAATTAAAACTCTCGACTGACCCTCAGACAGAGAGGCACTCTAAGAAAAAAAAGAGAAGAAAGTTAAAAGGCATGTGTATTCTGGTATTTTTTTATTCTTAAAGTTTATATTTAGGGACTTTTACCACAGGGTATGTCAGTCCCATCGTAACATAAGTAATATTTTTGCAAATATATAAGCGTGGCAGACCGAGGCGGAGTTGGTGTAAAAAATCTATAACCTTAAAAATTTGTTGCCTAGGTGGTCTGAGGTGGCCCGGGATAGGAACGGGTGGAAACTTAGAGACGAGGTCTTTGCCCAGAAAAGATGTTTTGCATTATCTGTAGGCATGGTTAACATTGGGTCACTTTTTTTTCGATGGCCATATCTCAGAAACTTTCAGCCAGAAATGTTCTAAAATTGACCAGTTGATACTATGTTTACTTAACTTTACAATTTTATGCGGAAAAATACGATTTGATGTATAGGTAACAAAATAAAACTGTATTTTAAAAAAATGGCAAATGATCCACTGTGTACCAGGGGTGGTACACAGTGGGTACCCCCATGGTTCACAGTGGGCCAAAGGAAAGTTGCAGAATAATAAAGAAAAGTCCAAGGTTTTTTAAAGAGTTAAATATTGTTAAATGGGAAGATTGGTATTAAATAACGCATTCAACAAGTTTCTTAAATATTTTATTACCGGAACATCTATTTACATTTAAAACGAATAAACAATCATATAGGTAGGTAGATATTTTTAGTAAGTACTAACAATTCTCATAAAGACTATAAACATGTCCAAACATTTATAATAGGTACCTGAGATAATACTAATCAGTATCCTACAATAGCCGGAGGAAGTGCCTGACCAGGGAGTCAGGCACTTCCTTCAGCTATTGTAGGTGCAAAGGCACCTATTATATTGCAGGTGGTACACAAAGTCCCCTTTTCACCGCTCTGGTCACCTATTTCTTTGACCTCTATGGGCTATTACTTATGTTTTTTTGGACAGTGGTAGTCTTAGTTTCATCCAGATTAAAGATTCTGGTTTCATCTGCGAACATTGGGCTTCTCTTGATTACATTTTTAAGATTATCATATTTTTTTTACGGTTTCTCTTAAGCAGCTTCCTGTGCCAAACTGGAACTTTCTGGTTTCCGTAAAGTCAAGTAGGTAAGGGTGCCTTTCTCGAAATCCCCGCAGCCAGTCGATACCAGCTAACTTGTTATTTTCCCAGCTGGGTGGCATTTTCACGTTATTTCGTTTTGCCATTCCATGAGCGATCAATCGACAATCGTGTACAGTCAGCCCATAAAACATTCGATCACATTTTTTAAAATATTTCTTTAAAATAATTTCTTAGTCATTTGTAAAAACTTTATTTACAGTGTGATTTGGCGTCAAATTTTCTGTAGAGTTGTTCCCATTGTTGTATTTTGAATAGTATCGCTGTAATATCGAAAATGCCAAATTGTTATCTACCGAAGACTTCCTAATACTTTTCCCTTCATTTATTTGTACAATAGCAATTTTCATTTGCTCTATGGTATGAATACCAATAATTTTTCTTTCTTTGGAGCTTTTGTCGTGGAATTCTGTAGAAAACATGACGAATTAGCTTATTATTTTAATTGTTACACCTAAAAATTATCGGGTCGGGTACATAGTGGGTCGCGACTCAGTGTGTACCCGACCCACGTGACCAACTGTTAACCCTATTCCTGATCAAAACCTAAAAAATCAAATAAATTCGAAAACCATCTAATTCGTTACTCTAATAACAGGAACACATAGCCTAATAACTCTATCAAATAATGTCAATAAACACATTTGAAAACTAAAATAATAGGGAAATTAAACTCACACTGCTACTTACGTTTTTAGTGATCGGCATCAGACGAAAACACGAAACGCACTTCGAAGGTCTTACCATACTCGCTGTTTCATGAGGACTGAGAGGAGAAGTGATACGTGGGACAGCGACGCGCTATACGAGCAACCGATTGCACTCAGATACAATAGTTTTGTCAAAGTGTGCGTGACCAACTGTACCCCACTGACCCAGGGTCGACCAGTTGACCCTACCTACTTCGGACGGCATATATTATTTAGTAACCCTCATAAAAATCAAACCTGCCTGTTCTCTTAATATGGTAGGAGTTCAAACCAGCGTTAAGAAATGAATTGTCATTAGAAGATCAGAAAAAAATAGTTATTTTTATAAGCACTAGTGCTTATAATTAAAACTAGAGAAAGCCATATAAATCTAGAAATAGGAAACTAAGTTTAATCGCAGTTAGCTCTGCTATTTCCTGAAACCTTCCAGTTCAGGATGCTAAGTAATCAGTTAATAGCTAGTATGCACGGAAAGAAATTATTAGTTGGGTTTACCATATTTCAACAAAATTTAAGGGTTAATACAGCACCTACTCTTGAGTTTTGTTGAATGAACAAAAACTGTATTGTTGATCAGTTACGGTAATATGAACTTATTACATATATCTTTTGTTGTTTTAACGTATTTATTTTGTAAATTTAACTTTAAAAATGGTTATTTCAACAACTTGAACAGTAAAATCAACATTTACCTATTGAATTATGCATGAATTGTTACGCCAACATGTACAAATAGGTAAAAACAACTGTTTTCATATCAACAAAAACTTTTCTGTGAAAACAACAATTTGTTCATGTTGCTTTAACCCATCACTTTGTTAATTCAACTAATGTGTCGCCAACCCGTGCAAAATCAACCTTTTTGTTCTTTCAGTGTGCGCATGACGTTATCGGCTTTCAAATTATAGCTTAGACCATATCAAACTAAACTTGGTGGAGTTCAGTGTGATGCTTGACCAGCTTGACCTCACTGGGTGTACAATATGAAGATTATTGTCATGTAAATACTTACCTACAAACGGTACGGTAAGAATGAATATTTACAATAAACATTTAATAATAATTAAAATAGAGTAACCGTATCGCATAGCGGTGAATGAATACTACTGCTACCACTAGGTACCTCTCTTTCCTAGGGTATCGTAAAAGGCGACTAACGGACTAGATTGCACATACTTCCATATGCAAAAAGCGGCGATGGGCTCACCACCTGTCACGCTGAGCACATGTGTAGTCGCCATTTGGTAAAAGGTGGACTATTGTAGAGGGCTGCTTTTGCTGTTCTCATTGCCTAGTAACTAACCCTTATGGTATGAACTTACGTATATAAAATTATGTATTTTTCATCCCCCCATCTCGGAAAGAGTATTTTTACTCTTCGATATCTGAGTGCAATAGCCGTTTTTATCCGCTAGAGGATAAAGTAAATTTAGAACATCGTGTGCACTAAGTTTGTGAATTCAAAACATCATTAAAGCTATTTACTTCTCCCTACATGGTGCCGAATTTATCATACAACCTTTTTTATTTTGTTAAAAACAGACTCGGAACCTGTTTGGTGCACTTTTTTTTAATTTGCTAAGTCATTTCCTCGCTGAGGTGGGATGAAAAGTTACGTGTTGCACTCGAGTGCAAAGATTTTTCACCTCGTGCTCTTTTGATTCCCTCGCTAACGCTCAGGATTAAAATTATTGAATCACTCGCTGCGCTCGTGTTTCAATTTTAGAATCCTTCGCTTGCTCGGTCAGCACGCGGTTAAAAAGCAACTTTGCACCCTTGTATCAAATAACTATTTCAGCAACCACCAAAAGCGCGGTAACTCAACTGTCAACCTTCGGCAACTAGTGGTGGGGTACGGGTACATTAGGGATACAGTTAGGACTATTATCCCAAAGGGTAGTCAGAGACTAGGCAAAGCAGTGCCAAATACTTACCTGTTTGGGAATAACTTGTCAGGCGATTGTTATTTGTTATTTGTTATAGTTGCAAACAATTTTTTTGTTTAATTAGTTGGCTTGCAATGATTTAGCCAGTGTCTAGTTTTTGGGTAGACAATGTGGTTTAGTTTTTTTTTGCGATTCTGCTTTAAACTTAAAGGCGTCATGATCATACAAGACAGAAACCGTCAGAAAATAAGATCTAATTTTGAGGAACTATCTACCGAATTTAACTGTTGAGATACCTGTAACAATAACAAATAGACCAAACAAAGATACTTAGCATTATAAAAATACGCATATAAACATGATTTGTCAAAAACTAAAACTAAAGTTTCTTTTTGCGTTTACATTTTTGTACCATTTACTTACTTTTTATTGGGATTAGGCAAGATATTTCTAGACCTAAAAGATGGAACTGCGATAAACATAAGACAGGTACAAAAATGTTTACAATAAATACTTTATGTAAACATTTTTGTACCTGTTATTTTAACAACCATTTGTTTAAAGTCACAATTTAAAATATACTTAAGGGATCCTGCACGAAATTGTGAAAATTTACGTATGTTTAAGTTACTTGTACTATGCGCTGAATTAGTTAAATACATTAAAAGAAGTTACGTAAGTTAGCCTGATCATTGTACAAGGTCGTGGCCTTGTTGAAATTTTAAACAAATTCTATATACAATAACAAACAATACATAAGTACATCTAATGACTCCTAAAAACATTTTTTTTCGAGAACATTCTTAATGTTACGCATGAAACAATAATTCTTACATGAAAATATTTGTATTGATATTCCGCAGGTGCAGGTCACCCCCATCATAAAAAAGTAAATTTTAATTTTTACCACAAGCGCGTGATGGTTTTGTACATTTCGCAGAATAAAAACATTGTTCTAATCAAATTACTAGGTCTGAAACTTCAAAGCAGAATTGTTCTAATTTTAAATATCAATGATTGATTTTGCTTTAAAGTTCATTAAGAGACTTATGTCACTATTTGCGACCGCGCTGCACCCTCTTAAGGAACTAGATTATAAAGCAACAGAAGGTCTTTTTGTAAGATTACAGTAATAGTTAGCAGTGTATATGATTATAGTTAGTTTATCGTAATAATTAGATTGTATAGTACATACATTAATTTGTAATATAAACACTAAACAAAATTGTAAAATTATCTGGGAGAACCGAGGCCTGTAGCACAGTTTATACTTACACAGGCTACGGTGTCACATTGTTTGTAATAATTGTTTGTTTAGTACTCAATAAAAACATTCTTATTCTTATGGAATTTGTCGCTTAATAATACCTAGTTGGTAAAATATTGAAAGATGCAGCTGTGATAAACATAGATAAAAGTATATAGTAGAGGATCCGAGTATACAACGACCTTCACCGAGCCG
This sequence comes from Scoparia ambigualis, assembly GCA_963921215.1. Taxonomy (NCBI): domain Eukaryota; kingdom Metazoa; phylum Arthropoda; class Insecta; order Lepidoptera; family Crambidae; genus Scoparia; species Scoparia ambigualis. Next base: position 19,487,969 of record OY992503.1, read on the forward strand.
GTTAATGGATGAAAACTATTTTATATCAAATTTAATGTGTTAAAAAATATATTGAGAGTGGGTTGGCTAAAAATTTCAGTCAAGGATATGATTAATTAAATATTTAAAAATATTTTTTTTTAAACATTGCACTTGTTTCGATAATAAATAAATTACATAGGTACCAATCGAAAGTATGAAGCCTATAGAATATGCAAACGTTAGGTTGACTATTTTTTTCTGTCATAACATTGGGTAGGCAGGTGTAAACAGGCAAGTCAATATTAGTAATTTGCAACCGTCTGGTTACATAAATAAAATTTATGTTTATATAAAGATAAGCTCATTACAAACACACACAAACACCAAACCAGTGCAATGTAAAAAATATTTTTTTTAAATATTAAATTAATCATTAAAAGGTAAAGAAAAATCAGTCCGAAAAAAATCGAAAAAAAAAATCCTGAAATTTTTCAGCCAACCCACTCGCGATATATTATTTAACACATTAAATTTGATATAAAATACTTTTCATCCAATTACCTTCCCGGTGAAGGTCGTTCTATACACGGATCTAAGACTAATACTTTTGTATTAAGAACATCTATGAATTCTCATTTTTTTGTAATTAAATTGGTTATAACTAATACATTGAGTGGGTATAGGACCCATACCATAACCCACCACCCGCATTGGGCAAGCGTGATAGGTAATGACCTCTATTTGCGAAGGTTTGTGCCTAACAGTGGGACGTTTAAAGACTGATGTTGAATACCTACATTAAGTATAAAGTATCTAAATTAAGAGAAAAGTGGAGCATAGCGAGATAAAATTGCTTTTATTTTGATTCCTGTCCGCCTTTATACATGACCTTTTATTCAAATTCAAAGTTCATTGATCTGGTCCTATTAAAAGCGATCTTTCAATATGTTAACGTAATCAAACTCTTTTTATTTCCTTCAGGTGTTTCTTATTTCTGTATTCCACTTTGCTGTAAGGGTCCGTACCCACCGGAGCTGCGGGGTCTCTCTTCTTAATCGTTCCCTCACTGCAGAGAATCGTGACTCCGTTTCATCCGGTCAAACAACTGTCTTCATCGGCTACGCTCAGTCGCTTGATGGAGTGCGGCGCTGACAGGCATCTCCAGTTGTTCTCAAATCTGGTCTGACCATCGCTTGGGGCTCCGGCCTCTTGGTCTTCTACCTTCTATTTTCCCAGTATCATAAGACGCTCGAGGTTCACAGCACCTCTTCGTGCAATGTGACCGAAGTAACGCACCACCCGTTGCATGCAGATCGAAGACAGACGCTGTTCATTTTTTATTTTTTATTGTTTAAGAAGCCGGAGATCCGCAAAAATCACATTCGAGATGTAATAGGCCTCTTAAGGATCGCGATATTTATACGGTGGGTAGTCCAAGGTATTTTACCATACGGTGCCAACACCACATTTTAAATACATCGATTCTTTGCCTGTCAGCAGCTTTTACCGCCCATGTCTCCGCACCATACAAGGAGATGGAAAAGATAAGTGTACGAACCAGACGTATTTTAGTCCCTATATGTTATATTCCTGTTCCTCCATATTTTGCCCAGCTGAGTCATTGCTGTCTTTCCCAGGCCAATTGGTCTTTGTATCTCTGGCTCACAGCTGCCCCTATATACTAATAACCGTTTGAGAGATGTTTGGGACAGAGCTGTCCAACAAACAATTAAATTTCAATTGTGTCTGGTTTTGTAGCACTCAACGAGATAAGTAATTTTAGTATTTTAGTAATGGCTCTACTATTACTAGTAATACTCTTGTAAAAGGTTAGTGCGCTGGATGGCCGCAAAACGGTCAAACACCATGAGCTTAGTCTTCGATTTGTTTATGGCAAGGCCCATGTCTAGGCTGATGCTTTTGAGACGGCTCAGCCCGCCATTTCTGCTTCTGATGATGTGAAGAGTGTGGTGTCATCTGCAAATCGGAGATTTGATATTTTGACTCCTATTTTCTTGATGCCACCTTCCCAATTTTCAAGCGTTTTACGCATTACAGTATACCTACGTGCCATATATATTAAATAAAATGGAAGGGATCATGCATCCCTACGGCAGACGCTGCGGGGCTGCGAGCTGCGTGGTAAGCGAGAAAAAATCCGCCTTTTTTGTAGCATTTTAAATAATGAATGAAAACAGACGTTTGCGCGTTTAGGCGCTCTGTGACAATTTCTTAAAATGTCCCCTTCTGGATATGACTAATTCTGTATTTGACCACTTCTTGTTACGCCCAGTTCTAGTAATGCCCGCATCCAAACGTGATAGCGAGTTAGCGGAATTAACACTACATATTTTGTAGCATTTTGTAGTATTTTAGATTTTAATATAATTACTACAACCTTCGATCAACAATACAACTGTTGATCGAAGACTACAACTAATATATCAAATTCAATTGAAGAAGCCAATCGAAAGCAAGCTTCAGGCTCCGTTCCACACACAGAATAGAACGTTTATCACTGTTTTTTGGTTGCACCCTCAGAATAATAACTACAGCATATTATTAGAAATATAAATTAATAAAATGATTTATGGATACTTATAGATAATGTTTTTGTTTTGGTTTGGCCACTCTGCCACTACAGCATTTCGTGAGTTCATAAAATAGGTTTTATTTCAATTAAGTAGTACATGCTACATTCCTAGAAAATATAGTTTATAATAAAATTTACTTTCAAATTCTAAACTTTAGTTTTATAATATTGTTGTAAGTGAGCTGTGTACCTAATAAATATGTAAATAAATAAATTTAAGTGGTAGGATTCTCCTGCGCGAAACGCAGCCTTAACATAAATACAGCATGGCGCTCTCAAGCTCGATTCGTTGTCTCTTTCAGATTCCTCCTTTACGGTCTGCTTTATTCGACCGTCTATTGTTCAAGGGCATCTTATTTTTCTTCTTAAGGTTTCACAATCCTTAAAATCTGCTTGATAAATAAAAAGGAAATCTGAGACCACACTTAGAGGGAGAAAAAATGTGATGTTCGCAATTTCGTAGGGTCTTCCCAGGGGCTCGCGATAGCGGGTATCGGCCCGGGGCATCATTTGAAAGTAAATGGATTGAGTCTTTGTGACGTACAATAGTGTATTTTTCATTCCTTTTATACAAATGTGAGGTAAGTAGGTACCAGTTACAGCCAACCTACTTCTGCGCATCTACCTTCGGCTTATTTTCACTTACAAAGTGCAAGCCTCATACCTCGCAAAGTAAAATTAATAAAAATATTTCTTCGTATTTAAGCTTTTATTAACTGAATTTACTAATAAAAGTTGAACTAAGTTCAAGGTGAATAAATTAAGTTTGACACATAAAAACCTATCAGATAGAGGAATTCCATTGAAGTAAAATAAAATTTTATAACATAAAATAAACGAAATGTATATTTAGTCCAATGGAATATGAAAGCATTATTACACACGGGAGAGTTTCCTTAACATTTATTAGTTGTTTTGAGATTTTCTACTCGGCGATTCACTATATTATAGCCGTTTCTGTATCGACAGCCACTCCGCTCTTTATGAAAATATCCTCCGTTCCGTTTCGTTGTATTGTAAAGTAAATAAACGAGTACCAACGCGAGCGTAGAACCGCGGAAATGGCATCATACTGTACAGTCAGCATCAAAAGTAGCTTAGCATATGAAATTTTAAATGATTGTTATGGTTGAAATGACTAGAATTGTCTGACATAGCTGTTGAGTCAAAAGTACATGACCGTCACTATAGGAAATTACAGAGAAGTTATAATTATGAACACAAAAAATGTCATATAATTCTGAGATGTTAAATGATGAGTATGTAAAGACACTTACACGTGACTATTACTTTTGCCACCTTGTTTTTGTTCAGTTACTAGTGATGCTGACTGTACAAGTATTGTACGCGTACGTACGTATCGACTGGTGACACTTTATTAATATTATCCTTAGACGTTTGTCTTCTCTGCATGGCGGCATTTTTTTGTTTGCGTTGCTGCGAGTGCTCTACAATAATGCCGGGATATCTATGTAACGAAGAGCTGTTATACGAGTAGGTACTTTGTTATAGAAACGCTGAAAATCGAGTTTGCGGTCGTGGAAAGCTATTTGTTTTGAATGTAAAAGCACGGTGGCGTGTTCAGATTACGATTGTGAGCAACAGATTCGACTTTTAGCTTGTACCTAGATGGGTGACCTAACACCTCTGCTCGCCCAGACAAGTTGCAAACGCTTTCTATTCGAACGTCGTAAACTGCTGTGTGCTGTACCAATTGCTAATGAGAAATAGAGCAGCGCGTGCGCATTGTACAGTCACGAGCAAAAATATGTAAACAGTTGTAACTCTTAACACAATAGAATTAAGAGTCACATTGTATACATATTGGTGCTCGTGACTGTACGACGAATAGACAAAGGAGAGTTTGCCACTTGTCTAGGGGGGCCGGTGTAACTAACATAAAATCCATAAGCTATAGTAATCGCTTACTATTGATAGTAAGCGATTACTATAGCGCGCTTGAGCGTGATTTGTTCGTGGTCGTTCTAAGAAGGCAATGCGGCTTAAACAAAACATATAGATAGCTAGCAAGTAACGATAAGGCCTAATATTCACTTTTTTATAAAAGAAGGAGGCAAACGAGCAGGCGGGTCACCTGATGGAGAGTAATCACCGACGCCGATGGTCACCCGCAAAACCAGAGGAATCGCAGACGCGTTCCCGGCCTTTAAGGAAGGAATAGGTTTAAGGAAGGAATAGGAATTAAGAGGGGGGGGGGGGGGGAGTGCCGCCGGAACCCTCACTGGCCGCCGGACGAAACACAACAGCACCAAGTGCCATTATTTCACGCCGAATATTCGTGAGAGTGTGGTATTACGCCAGGCGAGCCGGCCCAATACATGCACGCAGCGTGGCTCTACTCAGTGGTACCACTTATCGTCAAATCCTCAATTACTCTGCAGTAAATAATAGCATTGTCGTATTCCGTCAGTTAGTAATAAAAAGCCAGTTCCATAGTTTCAGGATTTCTAAGAGCGTTACCAACTTCAGTCATAGCGCCACTTACCAAACAACATTCCCTCGTAGCTCTGTGAAACAAAGATATAGTGAAGTGGTAAGAAAAAGGTCCTATTGTGATATGCGCTTACACATAAAGTCATTATTCAAAAGTCAGACGTGCAAGTCGGTGATGCCTCAGGGCGCTCGCGGGACCAATCGTAAACTACACATGTTTATGGGCGACGTTACTCCTCGTAAAATGGACATACGCCCCTACATTACGAGTATATGTATATGCACATACGCCCGGTAGGCTGTAGTAAACTTGCTACACGTTTTAAGACTTCAGAGAGTTGCAAGTGAAACAATAGAGCGGTTACTTTGTAATTGAAACAGTAACGTTTTATCGTTATGCCTCGTAAATAACAATTGAGAGTCGTCATTTGTTAGTTGGGTAGTAGTGGCTGTACAGAAGTGGTCTGAATGGTAAGTACAATCTCAAGGCTCTCACGCACCGAAAGTAGGGTTGAAACAGCGCTGTTTGAACACGGGCGATTTGTTATGAAGGAAATTAGACGATTCCTGATTATCAAATATGAGTGCGTAGCCCACGCTATAGTTTTACCAAACGTTTAACCAAATAACAACTGCGCATGTGCTCAGCATGACAGGTGGTGAGCCCATCGCCGCTTTATGCTTTCCGATGTGTGTGCAGTATTTAGTCTGTTAGTCGTCTTTTACGACGATGGAAATGGATGAGGGAAGAAATCGATTGGTAGAATTCTATTAATGGGCCGTCACACAGACAGTTTACCCTCCATATACCACAGATTCGAGTTTTATGTGCAAATCAAATCCGAAGTTAGAACAAAAGACAAAAATAGACCCCTCATTCAATATTCACGGTACACTGCAGGGCCATTAATAGCAAAAACTTTATCGGACAGGAATTACGGTTTGGAATTTTAGAGTCGCTCAAAATATTTCAGCTTTCATTAATTTAAGTTGGCATTTTTATTTGTGCCGCTGCCTCTGGGTTCATTGTTAATAATTGTGTCATATTCATATACAATACAAACATAACACGAAAGCTTTTTATCTGTGATCAGGACCTACTAAGTAAATGATGGCCATTGCAATAATAATAGTTGTAACATGTTTTCTTTTATTACATTTAATTTTGAACTTTAAATTAGGTAACCAAAATAATTAGAATGGATGGTCTTCCTACATTTTTATGCAGTGAAGTAGGTAGATACGATACTTATTTCTAACAAGGAGGAGTAGGATGACCATGATTTTATTATGCATAGTTATTAACTTTATTTTACAGACAAAAAAATAAAAAATGTAACGCTGATATGTAAGTTTTATTATTATTGCAATGGCCATCATTTTATCATCATCATCACCAGCCTATAAACGTCCCACTGCTGGGCACACGCCTCCCACGTGGACAATAGCACGTTAGCATACGCACAATATTATTTCAAACATTGTCTTTGAATTTCGTCAAAACGAATACGTCCGTGATTTGCCGGTGGCGGCACTGACACTGACAGCATTATCACTGACAAGTGGGGATGCGTTCATAGAGAATGTATGAAAAACACTGTGCCGGTACTGTGTCGGAACTGTGGCTTAACTTATATGTGTGAAGCAACCTTTAACCTATAATATTACCCGAATCATAAGCTATACACCAGTTCTCAGTTTCATTAAAATCCGTCCAGCGGTTTTTGTGTGATGCGCGTCAAACAAACAGACAGACAACAATTCCAAAATTGATTCTAATGTTCACGTATCGTTCATCCCCTAGATTATGTTTTTCGCAAATATTTTCAATGTAAGTACAGACACAAAAAGTTAACATTTCAGGAACATATACAAAAATGAAAAAATAGCTTTTCCATACTTGAGTCAATCAGCTGATTGCGCATTTTGTATAGGGGAAAAATAATAAATTTTCGACCCATGTTCCATAAGGAAAGTTGTTCAGTTTCATGGGTAGAATCCCCATGATATAGTGTCAGCTAACATTTTTACACCTTATTATAGATTACAAAGATAAACATGAAATAACATAGAACTAGGTTAAGTATATAGTTTTAGTGTTATATCGGGAGTGCGTGGTATCTAAGAAACAGGGTAGGCCTCGTTTAGATACCAACAATTTAAAATTCTATATAATCTTACATTGTTTACTATTACACAATGTAATATTATATAATGTTAATATTATTATAATGTTGTAAACGACATTATTATCGGAAAGGAAAAATGTACCCGACATTTAGGTTCAAACTTTAAGTGGTCGAACTTGTAAGATGTCATTGTCCTACTGCTCATAGATAGATTTCTAGTTCTACCTTCATTTTTATTAGTAATTTCTGTGCATTTTGTTTTTTTATGCAAATTGTGTTGTTTGTGAAATTTTGCAGCTTGTTGATAATAATGATTTATTATTATATTATAGTAACTTGGTAAGACAAATAAAACAGGTTACCTGTATAATAAAAGACAATAACAATAAATTCACATAATAAAAATCTCAACCACGGGGACTTTATTCTTGTATAAGCGGCAACACTGAATGGCGTTTACGGTTCATATTATTTTATGATGACGTTTCGAAATTATACGATACCTACTTACTGATGGTATGTGATCCCAGTGTCCTTCTTATTTTTTGAAGTATTATTTTTACACAGTTTTACTACGCAAACTGGCATTTTAGTTTGAATTAAGCCCAAAATTTAATAAAACATTCGGTACGTACACTTCACACACAGCCGTCAGTGTGACTGGCTCGGGTACGCCGATTTCGGCGTAGTATTTGTTGCCGCATTTGATAAGAACGACGGAGGTATCTAGTCGAGCGCAGCGAGACCAATCATTCATGCGAGACCAATCATTCATCTAAGGGAATAGGGTTAAGGAAGGAATAGGAATTGTGAGGGGGGAGGAGGGAAGGGGCCTCCGGAACTCTCACTGGCCGGACGAGACACAACAGCACCAAGTGCCATTATTTCACGCCGGATATTCGTGAAGGGTGGATTACGCCGGGCGAGCCGGCCCAATGCGTGCTGCAACGCAGCGTGGCTCTACCACTCAGTCAGTGTCACTCAATTAGCACTACCCAGGGGTCACGTGTAGGGTCTCAAGGGTAAACCTACGGATGCGAGTAACTTTAACCCCCATGTGCATACATGTTCGTCGGTACACTTCATATCCATATTTATTCTTATATTTATTATATAAAAAAGATGTAAAGATAGCCTGAGCAATACTTGTTTTTTATAAGATATTCTTTTGTATGTTGTTGTGTTTGTCTTGTAATCGTACTAAATGTTTTTTTTTTCTTGTAATGGAAGATGTCCTTCTATGATAGGGAGGCCATTTTCCATTTTGTATTAACGCTGTAAAAGAAAGGGAGACAAGAAATGCCCTTGCTGAGTTTCTTGCCGATTCTTCTCATCTCAGTACAAGGCTCCCGCCCCATAGTAAGGACTTACAAACCGATGGCATAGCGACATTCATAAGTGCTCAATTTTATTGTAGCCTAAATTGAAAAGATAATCTTGAATCTTGAATCTTGCCTATATTTGTCCCGCTGCTGGGCGAGGCCTCATTGAAATCAAGTCATCGCTGTAATAGGCTCGTGTCCACTAAGAATAAATAGGGTGGATTGGCGTTTCTAATGATCAATTATATGTTTTTTATAGAAACAAAATATCTAAAATATTCATTAAGTTTTCAGAGTTGGTGAAACCTGTTTGCGTTAAACCCCGTTATACATTTTATTTATTACTAGCGGACCGCCCGCGATTTCGTCCGCCTGAACACCCTGTATCCCGTGACAAATTTCCAAAATAACATTTTAAAGTTTCATGGTCACTATAATTATTTGAGTCAATTAACAGTAAACATTTTTCCGTTTTTTCATATAATTTTCAAAAGTTTTCTTTCACACAAACCTTGCCCTGACAATTACGAACACAACAAAAAAAGAATCAGCCCAATCGGTCGAGTCGTTCTGAAGTGATGCGCGTACAAATATTTCAAAAATTGGTTTTTATTAATAAAGATGGAATGTATAAGTTTAAAGTGACGTACCTACTAGTTCTAGTGAAATCACATATTATTATATCTCCATGGAAATTACAGGGCGTGGAGGCATAAGAACTGAAATGGCATGGAGGCATAAGCTTAATGGTCCGTTATATGTACCAGTGGTGTCGCAAGCGCCTCTAGTAAATAAAATAACTAAGAAGCGTTTATTTCGAAAAACTTTACATGATTTCATTTAGGGTTAGTATTATCAAAAAAGGTCTCTTAACTAGCGTTATGTAGTAAAATAGTTGAATTGATCTATAATACATACATATAAACACGACTATTATCCCCGAAGGGTTGGTCAGATACTACCATAGTCCACTTTTCACCAAATAGCGACTGCACATGGGTGAGGTAAACCTGTCAGCCACCGTCTGCAGAAAGTTGTTGCAACTCCCACGCAGTATGTTTATCAGGGATATGTGCATACCATTAGTTCGCAGTAGTGGTCACTTTCCACCAAACCCTCCATCAAACTCGTTATATTCAGATAAAAAATTGATAAAAAAAAGAATTAATTTTCGGAAATAGAGTCTGGCTAACAAAAGCTGAACCAGGAAAAACGCGGCAAATTCAAAAAAAATCATGACTGGGTAACACAGTTACACACTCGGACCAAATATTACATGGACAGAGTCTTACGACGTTGCCGCTTTTACATACGTGTATCAAAGTAAAGTATTTGTATCTCTGTCTGTATGACTGTAGTGTGACATGAGTAGAAGAGATAGTGAATGTACGTTTGGCAACGACGCACTGTCGGTGTGAAACGTGTCATTTCATGACCGACTACTTGGTCAAAACATTGCTGGATTGTGCGAAATAATAGTGAAATAATAAGAAATCTTAGTGTTTGTGTTATTTGTGTAATATACAATTGACATAATGTCTTGTTCAGCTGTTTATTGTTCGTCAAGAACAACAAAAGGAGGTGTGAAAGACCAGGAATTATCATTTCATACGTTAGTGATTTCTCATAATATGTATGCTTTACTATGAGATTTTTAATAATTAAAACGGCAAAGCATTAATTTTTGCTAATTCTAAATCATACTATATCGTATACTTTCATAAGAATCCAGTGTTGCCGCAAGTCACTTATGAAAAAGTCCTAAACGGATTAAAAAATTACCCGAAATTACCCGTTCAGTAGTTTTTTTTTAAAAAGGGACGGTTTTTTTTTGACATGCTGTACGTTAATGAAATTAACAGAAATTATTAAAACTTGTTGATTTTTAAATGTTTTCAAGTTGAAAATTTCATCCGATTTATATCTTTCAGATGAGAAAAAATATATTTCAATTTTTTGGATTATTTTATGTAGTTTTTACGTATGATTTATAATCAATTAAAATGTACTTACAAAAAGAAAAATGAAATAAGTAAACAAGTACATAATTTTGCTGAAACAATATTAAGGAGGTACCTTTTTTTTCAGAACAAACAGACTGAAGATTATTCACGGCACGTATCAAACAAAGCAGCAATAGGCTAATTGACTAAATTTCAAAATCATATTAAAACGATACCTGTTTGCCTATTTTATCCTAAAAATACATTATTTTTCAAAAAATCGATCATTTACAATATTAATTTTGCGTTTTTATATTCCGATTTTTTACCGCAAAAACGCTTAAGACCGCCATGTTGAGTGAATGATGTCACGCCGTGCCAAACATCTATTTCGTTAGAGGCTTGTTCTATAGAAATGTCACAACAATAAAATGTCATTTGGCACGTCACGGCTTTTGATTTCCGTTTAATGTCGTATGACTGAACGCGTATTATTGTCGACTTTTTTCTTTAAAAATATCCATAATCATTCATAATAATTTTTTATACCTAATGAATATTTTAGATAGGTACTTCCTTTGTTTCTATAATATCATAATTGATTATTTGAAACGCCAGTCCACCCGATTTATTCTTAGTGGACACAATCCTATTGAATTGAATGGATTCCGTTCATCCAAGTGACAGTAACAGGTGACAGAAAATGATACAGACACTTATTACTTAATTAGGTTGGTAATCAAAATCAAAATCAATTTGGCAAAATACATCTCAAACAAAGAAGATAAGAAAGCCAAATTTTAAATTTAAAAAAAAATCAAAATATCTAAGCTTAAAATAAGCATTTGGAATCGTCTAAATTTATTTTTTATGGATGGATGGATAGGCATAGGAACCCACCCACTTACCCCACCCATTCCAGAAGTCTTTTAGCTGTGGAGAAGAACGGGCACAAGCAACTCCACAGCTTTAAAATAATATAGAAGTACCGACATTTACAAAACAACATGTCGTTACCAAGTTATACAATCAGTTATAAAGATAATGGATTAAGAAAAAAATTATGTAAATATATTAACCAGTCTGTTTTGTCTTTTAAATATTCATTGACTGTGTAATAACCTTTCCTAAGTAAACAAGATTTTACATGATTCTTAAACTTATCTAAAGGTAAATCTAGTATAGTAGGTACTTATTATTTTTTTATAATAGTGTATACCTTGCCCCAAGAAAGAGCCGAGAACCTTTTGTAACCTAAACAGTGGCATTACTAGTTTTGACTTATTTCTAGTATTGAAATTGTGTACCTACATCACCGTGTTTAGAAAAAGTGTTAATATTGCAACGCACAAAAATTATACAATTATAAAATATACTGCGATGCAACAGTAAGAACACTAACTTCCTTAAAAATATTTCTCAAAGAAGTTCGCGATCCCAGTCTATAAATGGTTCTTATTGCTCGTTTCTGTAAAATAAATATAGTTTTAACATCAGCCGCTGTTCCCCACAAAAGGACGCCATACGACATGACACTATGAAAATAACTAAAGTAAACAGTCCTAGCAGTTTCAACATCTGTTAATTGTCTAATTTTTCTAACGCATATGCTGCTGAACTGAGTTTGCCGGCCAAATTAGATATATGCGGATTCCATTTGGAGTTTTGGTAAAGAAAACATAGCCCATACAGCCAAGTCAAATAAGTTAGTAAATTAATATTTTTGTAAACGTGTAGGTAAAGTTATGGTCGCAAAACTACCCAAAATAAAATTACCCGGCAGTAAACATTACCCGGAGATTACCCGCTCGACGCCTAAATTACCCGAAATCGGGTAAAATTACCCGAAACGGCAACGCTGTAAGAATCAGGATTTAAACCTTAATTAAATGTAATTTAAAGGCTTTGTTTTGGCATAATGATTAGTGATGTACGTATTTGTGTATTGAAGCTTTATCGATACTACTAATATTCTTTTTATAATTCTTTTTTTAGGTTTACAAAATGCCCGGAAATAAGACGTGAATGGGTAAAGCTATTAGACGTGATAACTGAATAACGAACGAACAGGCGGGTCACCTGATGGAGAGTAATTTCTGCCGCCCATAGACACCCGCAACACCAGAGGAATTGCAGATGCGTTGCCGGCCTTTAAGGAAGGAATAGGAATTGTGAGGGGGGGGGGGGAAGGCCTCCGGAACCCTCACTGGCCGAACGAAACACAACATTACCAAGGGCTATTATTTCACGCCGGATATTAGGGTGTTACTAGACCAATCGATCGATCGTCGATCGACGGCATCGATCGATGATAGAATGGGTTAGTCGACTGTAACGTTTTGTTACATTAAAACTTCTTTTGCGCGGACGCGACGAAGTTAGAAAACCTAAGCATCTACCATGAAGGCTTTAAGCGCGCGCGAGATTAAAAACTCTTTGCGCCCTTTTTTCCGTCTTCCACGCGCCTCATGAAAAATACGCTTTGTCACTTTTGGCGCCAAAGAAATTACAGTGCGAACCGTATTGTAATTTACGCCTATAAATTATTGATTTTTAACTTAAAGCTTACTTACATTAACCATAATTACTTAAAGTTTTCCTTGTCCTAGTAATTAAGATATACTATTAGACTAAACTGCGTTACGATTTAATCGGTTCAGCAGTTATTTATAGTGCCTGATTAAAATCCCTTACTGGGTAAGTTGTGCATTTAATATAATGTGTTATATATAATAGAATAAGTGTGTTGTAGTTCTTTTACTGCTGTTTGTAAATAAAGTATGTGTTAATATAATTATTAGGTACTTACATACATTGTTTAATAAAATAAGTACCTAATTAGCTTTTAAATGCCTACAGCTTAGAATAATAACGCTATAGAAACCAAGTTCGCGCGCCTATTTTGAAGCACATTAATTGGAGCCAGAAATGGCACCAAACGCCGGACCGCTCCGTAGTGTTCAATGTCACAGCGCGCCGAACGTGTCTCGCGAAAACAAAAAAAATGACGGTTTGTGCAGTTAAATTGTGTCACAACACATCTGAAAAACAAAAGAAGTGTAATAACATCACTTTTCACAGGTAAGCTTTCAGTATTTCATAGTATCTTGTAGTTAATTAGGTCAAAATACACACATCAAAAGTGTCTAGGGATCAAGCATTTTTATGCGGATTGCTTGAGATTGAGATGTGGCTTTGTAATAAATTTATGATTTTATAAATTTATATGGATCCTTTTTGGTGCATTTCATAATTTGAAACAGGAACTTTCAATCAATTTCTAGTAAAAGATAAAAATCAGCTGTCAATATTTTCCCTATAAAAACATACAACGCATTGAAGACATTATTAGTGCTACTGTTTCCAACTACTGATTAAAACCAACGTTATTATGGAGCGGCGACGTCATTTAAGCAGGGAAGAAATGCTCAGAGCCGTGGGAATGATAGAAGCTGGTTCCCGGCAACGTACTGTGGCTTTAGCTCTGAATACAAGTCAGAGTGTTATCAGTCGACTTTGGACACGTTACCGAAGCACTGGTACCGTGGCTGAGCGCCATGGAGGACGGTATCGCTGCACCACACGGAGACAAGACCGATACATTCAAATCACAACTCGAAGAGCTCCAACAATAACCGCCATGATGTTAGCCGTGAGGCTTCATCACTCTTCAGGAACTTAATTAGCGACCAAACAGTCAGAAACCACTTGCATGAAGTGAACCTTCATTCTCGAAGACCGCTAAGGGTACCACCTATAGCAATGCACAATCGTAGGATTCGATATCAATGGGCTCTTGAACACAGAAATTGGGCAGAAGAACAATGGCGTTTCGTGTGCTTTTCTGATGAGTCTCGTTTTGGTATGAGACCGGATACAAGACGTATACGACACTGGAGAACCCCTGGACGCCAACAGCGATTAAAATCCTGCCAGGAAGTCCATCCTTATAGTGGTGGAACCATCATGTATGGGCGGGTATTTGGATCGGCGGAAGAACTGAGTTGATTTGGATCAGAGGCAACCTCAACGCTCAAATTTATGCTGAGACGATTGTATCAGACGTCATCGTTCCTCTACAAGTGCAAATCGGTCCCTTATTTCAGTTAATGCATGATAATGCACGACCGCACACCGCAAGAGTTGTAAGACAGACTCTCGCCGCAGCTAACATCAATGTCATGCCCTGGCCTGCTCAGTCGCCAGACTTGAACCCGATTGAGCATGCATGGGATATGCTACAGAGAAGAGCTCTGCCGAATATGGAGGGTATCCAGTCGCAAGAAGACCTTTTTTTGTTGTTGCAACGAACATGGGCGGCCATTCCACAGCGTGATTTGGATGAACTCATTTTGAGTATGCCAAACCGATGTTCTTGTGTTGTTAGTGTTCGCGGTAGAAACACGGATTATTAATTGTTTAAGTTACCCAATAAAATTTTAAAGAAAACTGTTATTTCAGTCTTTTTTTCGAACTTTAATGTTAGTGGTTCAAATGTCAAAAATCCCTTTATTAGGAAAATGGCAAATTTCTTTATTAATGCAAAGGTGACTTGGTTTATCGTTACTGTAGACAAACGAAAACACTTTATTTGATGAATCCTTAAAGAAAATTTTAATTAATATCAATCAGGAGAAAAGTTATTGCAAAAATATATGTTGATCCCTAGACACTTTTGATGTGTGTATAAACGTACTGCAGTGTGATTCTCTAAGTTAAAGCATCGGTAGCAGCGGCTGCCGCAGTGCTGTCTCTTTCATATTCATAGAATTGGAAAGAGACAGCAGATCACGGCCATGCGCGCACGTCACGCGTGTGTGAATCGGTTTAGTGCTTCATTTTTGACAGAGCGCTTGTATGAAGACTATCTTTCTATAGCGTTATTATTCTAAGGCCTACAGTTATCTTGTAACCGTTACTGCTTTTATTATAACTGCCACTTCAAGCCAGAACAGTTGAGAATATCTAGGTCACTCCTTCACTCCTTGTACTTACTAGTGCTTTAAGATTACCTACTGGAAATGAGACTAGTGGCAGTATCAGACGTCGTCGTTCCGAGTATTAATTAGAACCATTGACTTGTTAAAAGGAACACCGTACGGGTTGAGATTGACCTCAGTTCATCTTGGACATCCTGGGCCTGCTGGACTTGGAAGTATTATCCCGTGTCTCGCGCTTTGGGAGCCTTGAGCCGACGGTTGAAGCAGAAGTACAGGGGAGTGCCCTACTACGGCGTTCTACCTTAATTAACCTCTAACCTACCCCGACCCTGAGACCTCACCTAGACTTATCCACAAAGTGAGCCAAAGTGTGAAAATGCATAGTTTCCAAGATATTTTTTATTTTGAGGTTATTTTAGGTTATTTTTAGGAAAAAAAAACAAATATTCTACTAAGTTACCATTACCGTACCCCCTCCATCCCCCTACCCCCCTACCCCCCCCCAAGATATTTTTCAATAAAGCTAGCTTTCTATTGTGTAATAAAAAAATAACTTAGAAATTCATGACAATCGCTACCCAAAAAAAAACAAAAACAAAAACCGCTGCTTAAAATGTCATTTGGATAAAATAAACGATCGTGGCTTTAAAAAACGGCCGCATCCAGATTCTTCTGCGTTTGCGTCTCCGTAATAATAGTACGAGCAACGAGTCCTTTTCTGAATACATTTCGAAAGAAACTAATGGAATTTAGCCAGGGTTAATCGATCAACGTCGACCGACCGTCGATCGATGGGTTAGACGAACGGTATCCGTCGATCGATTAAAGCTACCACACCTATCGATCAACGTCGACCGACCGTCGTCGATCGATTGGTTAGTCAAACGGTATCCGTCGATCGATTAAAGCTACCAGACCAGTCGATCAACTTCTGGTCTGGTAAAACCCTTAGTGAGAGGGTGGTATTTATTTATAGCCGGCCCAATGCGTGCTGCAACACAGCGTGGCTCTACCACTCAGTCAGTGTCACTCATTTAGCACCACCCAGGGGTCACGTGTAGGGTCTAAAGGGTAAACCTACGGACGTGAGTAACTTTAACCCCCAATTATAATATCGAACTAGGTACACACCACATTAAAGTGATTATATCGATATACTAGTCACATCTTTAGTAACGCACACATGTACATATAGAAAGCTGCACACTAACAAAAGACGGACATGCTAAAAATCCAAAGACTCTGTCCATTGTGATATTTGGTCCGAGGTTACACAGCTGCAATTTTCTCAGAAAAAATTCAATTTGACGTACGACATGACACCTCAAGACACGCATAGAGACAAAGTGTTGCTAATCAAATAACTACGAGGTTTAGCTTTCGTTCGCCAGTCTTTATCCACAGAGTTTTTAATTGATTTAAAAGTAAAAGTCGGAACAATTACTGAGTCCGCCGGTTTTGTGACTGAACGGAGCAATCCCTGTTACCGCGAGGGACGTCTGACCGTCAACACCACTAAATACCTACCCGTCCCACGCCGATTCATATTAGAATCAGATTAATATCCCCTTTTTTCAATTTGAATCTAGGTACATACATACATAACTATAATCACGAAGGGAATCCCCGAAGGGTTAGTCAGAGACCAGGCAATAAGGACAGCAAAAGCACTCCTCTACCACAGTCCACGTTTCACCAAATAGCGACTGCACATGTGCTCAGCGTGACAGGTGGTGAGGTGAACCCATCGCCGCTTCATACTGTTAGAAATATGTACAGTCTCTAGTTCGTTAGTCGCCTTTTACGACACCCAAGAAGAGGAGAAGAAGGGAGGGGGTGGTAGTATTCTTTCACCGCTACGCGACACAGTCAATTTGAATGTAAAGTTAAGCGACGGCTAACACACCTGTTACTTGTTTAAATATAAATATAAATATAAATAACTAGCGGCCGCTCGCGGTTTCACCCGCATGGTTCCCGTTCCCGTAGAAATATCGGGATAAAAAGTATCCTATGTGTTAATCCAACTTATAAACTATCTGTATGCCGTATTTCATCCATATTCCATCTATCCATTCCATCCATACTTACAAACTTTCGCGTTTATAATATTAGTAGAATTTATGGGTGTTTGCTTAATCACCACGCTTGCCAAATACGCGGTGATCACAAACCCGGGCTATGTACGACCAGGGAATTGAACCCGGCCTCCGGATATGGAGGACCGCCACCGAGGCGATCGCTTGACCGCCACCGAGGCGATCGCTTGACCGTCACCGAGGCGATCGCTTGACCGTCACCGAGGCGATCGCTTGAAAGCCACCGAGGCGATCGCTTGAAAGCCACCGAGGCGATCGCTTGACCGCCACCGAGGCGATCGCTTGACCGCCACCGAGGCGATCGCTTGACCGCCACCGAGGCGATCGCTTGACCGCCACCGAGGCGATCGCTTGACCGCCACCGAGGCGATCGCTTGACCGCCACCGAGGCGATCTCTTGACCGCCACCGAGGCGATCTCTTGACCGTCACCGAGGCGATCTCTTGACCGTCACCGAGGCAATCTCTTGACCGCCACCGAGGCGATCGCTTGACCTCCACCGAGGCGATACACCCGTCATGGTAACGATGACTAAATTTTATTGATAGAGGCCTTCGCAGTGCAGTAGCACAGTACACAGACTGTACTTTATCAGAGTACTAAAGGGAGGTATTTAAAGCGCTTCTCTCTCGCTCTCTCGACGGTACGACGGTAAGGGACGGGTATAACAACGAAGCGGAATGAATAAGCGTGTTTTTATATTAAAAAAAATTAATAGATGTAATAAAAAAACGATCGGTTATAATCCCTCAAGTTATCTATGAACTTCATTTTGGTAAAAAACTCATAATATAAATATCACTTATTATAAGAATAAAACCTAGAAAAGAAGATTTTTATCTTCTATCTTGACACAAAAATATGTAATTTTGTGAATTTATTCTATCAAGCCAACTTTATCAAATCGTGTTTCCGTCGGGTGTATTCTACAGAATAAAGTCTCAACAGTATTTTGTTATTTTCGCAGATTTTAATTTTACGGTTTACTACTTCAAAAATTAATTCAAAAAACGTGTTATGTAAGTTTTTCACTAACACCTAGCCTTAAATATAACCGTGTCGCGTAGCGGTGAAAGAATACTACCACCCCCTCTCTTCTCTTGAGTGTCGTAAAAGGCGACTAACGGACTAAAGACTGCACATACATCCATCAGCGTAGAGCGGCGATGGGCTCACCACCCGTCACGCTGAGCACATGTGCGTATAATAGCGACTGTATTTGGTGAAAAATGGACTATGGCAGAGAACTGCTTTTGCGGTCCTCATTACCTAGTCTCTGACTAACTCTTCGGGGATAATAGTCGTGATTATATCTATGTATGTATTATTTATAAAAAAAATTTAAAGAGGAATATCCGAGATTGAACCGTGATTTGATTTCGATAAATTATTTTGCCTTGCAACGGAAATTGATGAGTTTAGTAGACTAACGGCTAACCTTCACGAGTGAAGAAGCACAAGAAAAAGAAGAATAGGAATATGGCATGCAAAGCATTGTGTTTAATACTAAAATAATACGTATTCATAACACGTGGTAAGGAAAAGGTTGATGTATTTTAAGCCGAAACTTGGCAAGGACCTCATTTATAAATCGTACCGTTCCATGCTGTCATGCAATTTGGCAACTTGATAAGTAAGAATAAAGAAATACTAGTTTTTATGCATATAGAGCAGAGTCAAAAATGTTTTAAAGAGCTTTTTCACATTTTCAGTATGAAATACTAACATTTAAATTCAATATTTTAACAAGTCAGTCAATAAATACATTTTTAGGAGATTTTATGAAGCATACAAAGATCTAGTGAGTTTGTTAACAACATTATAAAAAATCCAATTGAGGAACTGGCTTATCTCTTAACTGTCGGAACACAACAAAGCTATTAACACTGTAGATATGGCGCCAGACATTATATAAGGTGATGGTAGCTAGCCAGGCGGACTTAACAAGCCTTACCATCAACCAAACCAAGTACACAAAGATGTACCCCCACTCGGAATCGTAGCCGGGACCTCTGGGTCTAAGACCGGTGTCTTATCCACTAGACCACAGAAGTCTAATGGCTAACCCACCTGTCTTAGTTAAAATTGTTGTTATAAGTTATAAGTTGTTAAAGTTGTTGTTATATCACTCGTATATTATAAGGCTACAAAAATCCTTAAACGCTCCCATTGTGGTTTCAAAAAGGACGAAGGTTACTGCCGCCGCCTGGCAGTTTTCCTCAGGAACACTTCCTAAAAGGTTTCCATACTTCGTTGTTGAGATAAGATTGTTTTGCGTGTTATTGTGCCCGCCCGCATTGGCTTCGCTTAAATCAAGGAGTTTATGAGACGCCAGAAAGTGACTCAAATGGTTTGTTGAGATCTCTGATTAATGTGTTTAACAAGAACTGGTTAATGTGTTTTAGTGTCGTTGCATTGGGTTGGAAGGATCGTAGGAGAAATCGATGGAAATATTTAACTTTACAAACTGTTCAAGCTCAAAGCACTGGATGCACCTTAATATAATATTATTATGTAGGCAAGGTATAGGCGTCCTAGGAGGTAACGCCAACCAGGTTACAGCTCGCCCTGCCTTAATTTATATTTTAATCAACGGCCAGCGCTCGGCAACGGATATGACATCCTCTTTGAATGCGCCAAATCTATTTACCCGTAAAATATTAATTTTAAACTATTCCGGTTACTACACATCGACTATCGACTCAAACGCTCTGCAAATGCGACTTGTTTTCGAATGTTTTATGGAGAATCTTTCTTATAATACAGGCTGTGCTTATAGCGTATTAACTCGCTTCCTTTAACGGTTTTGGCGCGCTGCCATGAGTAGTCACAAGACAAAACTTTGTAGTTTCTAATCAACCACTTTCTAGATGATTCTTGCGGGCCATGGATGTGGCATTCGTGACTATAATCGCTAATGGTCTAAATGCTTCGGCCGAAGCTAGGAAATCTTTCGAGTTCGTAGCATAGCTCTTTTATTTGCACGAGCATCTGAGCTACAACTAAAGTGTTTTTGATACGTCGAAATAAGGTTGCTTTTGCATTGCAGCTTGATAATAACGAAGTGTGTCGACTTTTGCCACATTTATAAGGATTCTTGGAGTTGTCACACGACCGCAATGTAGCCGACTATTAAGTTTATTTATGTTCGTTGCAATGAGTTATGTTTGTAGGCGAGTACGCCAATAGGCGTAAAGAGAAAAAGTCAGCATCATTTTTTTTATTACAATCTTTTTTGTTGACACCAATGCGATGTTGTAAAATTACTGAAGTTAATATTAATTTAACATAATATAAATATAATGAGGGTTGAGAGTACTTTAAAATATTGCTTTCGTTATAATATTATTAAGACTTTAAGCGCCATGGTGGTCACCGGTGACCGACAAACAATTAAATTTCAATTGTGTCTGGTTTTGTGGCAGTCAACATGTAATGCCTAGTTATTTTTGACCTCTTATATTGCATCAATCATTTTGATGCTCTCTGTACGACTAGTCTGTATTATAAAAACGTTTTTTTTTTAATTCTCTCATATTATAATCAGTGATAATTGTTCTCAATAAGACTTTACACCATCCACCATTTGTATAACAAAACATAATGTAGGTACTTCCATACACTTTTAAGCTCGTGACGGTCGAAACGTGTCGTCGGGTTCAAAAAGTATGCCTAGAACACCAATACTACACGTAAAAAGTTTGCGTTAAACCTCATTATATACTTTATTTAAAACCTACTGCCTGACATTATTCTCAGTAGTTTACTCCTTCCATTTCAATAGATCGTGACAAAATATTTATAGCAGCTGTAAGCCTTACCGGTGGAAGGAAGGGAGCTATTCTCGACCCACGTTTGCGCTGTTAACTCATAAATTTGTCGAATCGCATTACGCGGACGCTTCGGATCCGCCCCGGGTTCTCGTCGATAACTCTTGATTATGTAATCGAGAGATATTTCGTAGTGAATTGAGTTTAACCATTTATTAGTTAGGTATCTGTTGGTAAGTTGTGATTGATAAAACAAGAAATTTAATTCTATTTGGTCAACGGAGTACATTTTTGGAGAAGTACGGCTACTGGAAGATATTTTTATGAACTGTCATCTGCTTTTTAGTCAATTCAGTCTGAATTTTGTTAGTTGATTTAAAACAGAGATATAAGCAAAAGAGGATTCATATAAAAACTTTACTTTTTTAGCAATAATGTCAGGATAATTATGTCATAGAAGATCACATAAATTCCTCTTTATAACCAACAGCAATAGCTGCTGAAAATTTCTAGTTTTAGATAGGCATCATTAGCATAGTTTGCTAGGTTCCACTGCTAGGCACAGACCGTCCTACTTGACTAAATCGGACTAATTCACTGGCCCGGTTTAAGAATGTAAATAATAACGTTAAAAACAGAAAAAGTTTTCTTCTGTGTCTTAGCGAAGAAATTTTTTTAATAATAATAATAATAATAATTTTATTGACATATAGTTTTACAACTTCCTATGGAAACTCTGACACCCCAAACTAGGCTAAAATGCCAGTATCTCAAGGGTCAGGGGCTTCTCCCAATTTTTGCAACAAGTGTCAAGAAAACATCATAAAAACGAAAAAAATACAATGCACTTTACATTATTATGTATATTAATTTAAGTACTTATATTATAATGTTTCAATATATAATAAGGTGAATTACTATGTTAAATAATATTTATTATAAATATATAAATGTATGTATAAACAAATATAAAATTAATACATATTTATTTCTATTTATTTAAAGATAGGTACTTACTAATAAATTTGTTTATTTATATTATATGTAGCCCGTTAGTTGAATATAATATCTTCTGTTTCCTCGTAGTTTAAGGACATAAGCCAGGTTTTAACTATTGATTTGCATTCATAAAGTGGAAGAGGGATTGGTCCTTCGAGCCGGATAGAAGGTTCAAAAAGGTTACACACGACATAAGCTACTCATTTATTTCAGTGATCTCCCTAAACTCAACGGATAGGATCGTATATCCGCGACGGAGTCAACAATTAATTGGTATCAGAAAAGCTTACCATTCCCCATAACAAAATTAATGAAACCCAAAACATTGTTGCTCACAAAGTAAAAAGACAATATTGTATCCTGTTATTGTGCACCGTATTGCCGCCTTTGTGAATGCTGTCGTGGCTTATAAATATAATGCTCGTATATTTATACCGCCTACCCGAGTACTAACGCAACCAACTTTGTGGAAAAACCGCAGAACAGGGAATCATTGCACAGCTTAGATGCGCGATGGCGGATCGCTCCGAATATTTATGTTGCAGGCGGCAGTAGGTCAACTTACCACAAAATGTCAAACTTCTTTAGTACATTTTGAACTTTGTATAGTTTATTATTCAAACTGTCTTATAAAAGATTATTTCTTTCACTTTTTTTCTAGTTTCTTTATTTCTTTACAAATACTACGATGCCTCTCTACTGTTTCTACGCTACAAATGTGATTTGTTCAATACATTTGCTCTGATTAATATATAATCACCATTTTTATTACATTGCTAGCAAACGTGTTATTATTTATAGTTTAAGAGCTTTTGCCCGCGGCCTGTAATTTTTTTTGTAATTTGTCTCTAACCGTCATAAGGCCCAATCTATCTCTTAAACCAAAATTAATCAAAATTTGCTTAGCTGCTAAAGCGTGAAAACGTAACAAACAAACCAACTCACTTTAGCATTTATAATATTAGTTAAGATAGTGGGACTACAGATTTACTTTCTTTTAGTCCAATGGTTGCTCGGAAGAAATTGCAGTGATAAGCCCACCAAATGTATGTGTTATGTGTTGCATTGGCCTTACAACGTTTCTGTGGTGTGCAAAAAGTTAAGAACATTTTTAACAGAATGGGAAACAGTGTGTTTGGGGTCATTATTATGTTGAAATATCCAGGTCACTGGTAACGTCTCCTCAACGTAAAGAAACATTGTTTCTTCCAAAATATATTTAAATTGATATAGATTACGTTTAATTTTATTCACGGGGTCCACACCATATCCAGAGAAACATCCCCAAACTTTAATGTTTCTTCCTCCATGCTTTACTTGTTTTGTGGTGTATTTATTATTAAACGCTGGCTTTGCAGGACGTCGCATATAAAGTTTACCATCAGAACTCAGTCTATTTATCTTGACTCATCAGAAAATAATATTGTTTTCCATAGATTTTCCGTTCAGCTGCCATACTTTCGAGCTAAATCCAGTCTCACTCGTCGGTGCTGCTTGTTGACGAGCGGTACTTTCCGTGCGATTCTTCCAAATAATTTTGCATAATTTAATCGTCTATGAATTGTACGTACGAGTACTCCTTGCCTGCTGCCAAAAACTGCCCTTCTTATCGTTTCTGAGCCCCTAAAGGAATCAGCCTTTGCTGCCCGAACATTCATAGTATCCTCTCGAGATGTCGTTTTCCGAGATTTAGGTTTTTGACATTCGTTATTGTTGGTTTGAAATTTCTTAAAGTGATTAGCTGCGTTGAAAACTTTAGTTTTTGAACATTTTATATGATCAGCAATCTTTTTGTAAGACCTAAGAACATACGTTCATAAAGTGCAAATATAATTTTTCTTGTCGAAAAATCGCAACTTTTTTGCTTTCCCGTATTTTGTAATAAATAATAATATTTTTTTTATTTTTTTTATTTTAGCCTATATTGTCCCACTGCTGAGCAAAGGCCTCCCCCAAACCCTTCCTTTTAAAATATTTAATAACAACGTGATATTGTGGACTTGAAAAAATAGCGCCAAAACATTCCCGAATTAATAGCATAAAAAAATAATTTATAAATTTTGAATTTAGAACCATTTTAAAACGAAATAATTGCGTTCCTAATTTTCTGTACAGAGAACATTGCAAAAACATGTCTTGTTTGTTTATTGTCTCGAAACATGATAACATTTTTATATAATTTGTATAAAATCCCCACGTGCAATTGTCCACGTGGGAGGCCTGTGCCCAGCAGTGGGACGTTTATAGGCTGATGATGATGATGTATAAAATATTCTGAGTTGGAACTTTAGTCATGATAGTACATTTTTACGTGGGGTAAAAATGGGGTTTGAGGGGTTAAAAGTAATTGATAAAATCAGGGCAAAGTTATATAAACTATATTTCATAAAATTTAATTGAATACTACCCGTTCGTAATTATATGACCACAACTGTAATATTATATTCATTTATTCATTGTTATACGAGTCTGAGTAACTATTTTACCTTATGCCTTAGTAGGGCCAAGGTTTTCAACAATAGCACTTAAAATATTTCTAGATAATTTGTGAAATCCCAACCCTTTACTTTCTTCCTCAGTGAGTATGACTGATAACCACAAATTTAATCATAACATGTTTCAGAGTAAATAATTTTTTAAGCATAGTTTTTCAGTTACAGATATAAGTACATCGACAGAATAATAATTCAAACGTCGCTCTTCTAATGTTTAAATTATTCATTAATAAACGTAGTACTCCAATTTATATAGGTCTGTTGATTGCTTGAGTGCTTAGCGATTCAAATTCTAAGGGTCCTGTCAATTTCGGTAATTTAATTAAGCTTTCAAAGCAACGGCTTCGAAAGGAGCGGTCAGCTCTGCCAGTTCTTTCTGTTTAGCCAATTTGAACTCTATGTATTGGAATTAGGTATTACAAGTTGCTGAACTAGTGGCCGACATGTAAGGGTTACGATAGTGAAGTAACTTTTCTAATTATCTGGCGTGGTTGGTGACTGAATATAATTAAGTATGTATGTATATTACGTACAAGTGTGTCTGAATGTGCTGCCTGCTTTTTCAAGGCTAATATTATGCCACGTCCGCACGCTTGGCACTTGCCGCATACTCCAGACCTCTACAAACGTTTGGATTTGTGATTTGTTCGACAGATCGGCTAATAGCGCTTGCAAACCAAGCCAAACGCTTTATCCACACGTTTGGATTTGTAACGGCTTGTTGAGGTTTGCCAAGCGTGTGGACACGGCGTTACAGAATATAATAGAAAGAAGGAAATAAAGAAAAAACATTTAATACATTTATTTATGAAATGCATCTTATAAAAACCAACAAACGTTGCTTATTATTATACTACTACTATTTAGCATTTGAATTTTGTTTTTTTATTTTTATCTCATATTTGTTTGCTTGTTCTGGTGCACTGCCTGTCGCTCTTTTTCTGTTGTCCTATACCACAACGGTTGTCTGGAAGAGATCACTTTAAGCGAAAAGACCGCCTTTGTGGACAAATGTGGACATTAGCTTTTTTAAAATGCTTACTCAATGTTTTCTTTATTTTTGTGTGTGCAATAAAGCATTGTATCTATCTATCTATCTATCTATCTTATGATTGCTGCTTCAAAAAAGGTAGCCATTTCAGCATAATTTTGCAAAGTAAATACCGTAGCAGCTCATTAACAATTTAGAAAATGTTAAAAACATTTCCATGAACAGGATTCTTTCCGCAACAAAATTTTCTATAAATATGTTCATAGATACTCTTTTGTGAGTTTATGATTTTTATTTCTACTACTAACGTTTCACAAGTTCAATTGTTTCACTCGTTTTATTTTTCCACCTTTTTCCATGAAGTCGTTCTTTTGCTATATAACTACCAAGTTAAGTTAAGTGTATTTTTTCTAAATTACATTTTTTTTATATATTTTACGTTACTACATTCTATTTATTATTTTTATACGCCTCCGTTAAACATAGAGAGATTTTTATCTAACATGTAGATAGCACAATCTCATTAAGTAAATAAAAAAAAATATTTATATTTTGAGAAAGTTTCTTTTGACATGCCTTTAACTTTTAAACTTACTACATGATAAAAAAATAAAAACGGCAAACAAATTTGTGGTCCGTCTAATGTACAAACGGTCACGGTAGCTATAACAGTAACTAACAACATTAATAACATCAATATAACTACAGTACCGACCGTGTCGCGCAGCGGTGAAAGAATACCACCACCCCCTCTCTTCCCTTGGGTGTCGTAAAAGGTGACTAATGGACTAAAGACTGCACATACATCCACACAGCTTAGAGCGGCGATGTGCTTACCATCTATCACGCTGAGTACATGTGCAGTCGCTATTTGGTGAAAAGTTGACTATGGCAGAGGATTGCTTTTCGATCCTTATTGCTTAGTCTCTGACTAACCCTTCGAGGATAATAGTCGTGATTATATGTATGTACTAGCGGCCGCTCGCGGTTTCACTCGCGTGGTTCCCGTTCCCGTAAGAATATCGGGATAAAAAGTATCCTATGTTAATCCAGGTTATAAACTATCTGTATGCTGAATTTCATCCAAATCCATTCAGTAGTTTTTACGTGAAAGAGTAACAAACATCCATCCATACTTACAAAATTTCGCGTTTATTATATTAGTAGGATGTAGTGCAGACCGTTGCCTGTCTATATTCTCTTATTATGTTTATATTCACAGTAATTTTACTAGATAAATAAAATTTAAATACAAACATACTCTTACGACTATTACCCCCTAAGGGTTAGTCAGGGATTAGGCAATGAGAACCGCAAAATCAATTCTCTGCCACAATGTGAAACGTCTTCACCAAATAACAATACACATGTGCTCAGCCTGATAGGTGGTGGACCTATCACTGCTCTATGCTGTTGGATGTATGTGCAATCTTTAGTCCGTTAGTCGCCTTTTACGACATCCAAGGGTTCTGAGCAATGGGTCGGTTGTATTCTGTTATTGAGCTGCCACAAACAGCTCTTATATTTACATACTCTTTAATAAGAAGACTGACCGGAAAAAGGTATGAGGATGGCACGTGATCTGGTTTTGAGACTCTTTCTTCAGCTCTTATAGATCCGTAAATGTCAGGTGAGATGAAGGCCAAGTGTTTCTTCCTTGTGTTCCTTCGTTCTTCATTCCAGTTTGTCCAACTTTTGAAATATACCTAAATATGTTTTTAATTTTTAAGAAGATAATGAATTAGGCATACTGCTTTGCCCACAGATGGTTAGGTGAGATTATCCTATCAAAACTCCTGTAATTCCCTTCACGTGTTGCTAGGGTAATCCGGGACAGTCATTAGCAACAATCTCTTCATATCCCCATGTGAAATATCCGTAAAATAAGAGTTTAATCTGTACTATCGGTGGTGACAATTTCGTCTAGAATCCATTCTCATATTAAATCACAGAACCTCCGGTCCTACACATAAACATTTTGGGTCGTAACGCCACTTAGTATAGCAATAAAGTGAAACAATGAATTCATAAAACGAAATGATCGCAACATACGGTATCCAGGGCGGAGCGCAACAATGTACTTACATAAAAAATATAAACTCACCCGAAAACCGTGCGCGCAGGAAATGTGGAAAAATTACGTCTATAAATTCCCTTTGCGTGGTCATAAAAACAGAGGACTGGACTTAGGGAAATAAACCTGTGCTCTTGGCTGGGCAGTTAGTACGCCCTTTGTTCCTTTGTACTAGAGACCACTGTGCAAGTCAGAGTTTTTTTTTAACTGTTTGGTAGGGTTGCACTTTTTGCCAATGTCAATGTTAGGAGAAAATAGGTACCTACGTTTTCTTTTACTGTAGTTAATTAAAGATCGATAAGTATGAGTATGAATTGATGATATTAAAGGTATTCTCCCAAAACCTATAAAGTTTTAGTGAAGATGTAGTTTACCGCAAGCACAGTTGTTGTACTGTTTGTTATATTTGCTAACACTCATGCATGTTCAGAAACATTTAACGGTGAGTCTAGGTATCTACATCATTTGACGTTGATCAAACCACATAACTTTACTAATATGAAACAACACTGCCAGCACATTGATGTGTGGTTCTTTTCCACTTCCAAATGTTACCCAATTTTAGTAGCTAACACTCTAAACAAATAAAACAAAACTTAAACAACTTACAACTTTTCTCACAGAAACTGTTAAGATTTGCCACCCTTCGCTGTTGCGACGTCAAAGTGCTAAAGTACTGAAGTTCTAAGCGCCTAACGTTGCCGATTGTTCCTTGTCACCGTAGACATGCAATTAAATTATGAATGTCGCGGGCGAGCGCCGCAGGGCGTGTGCCCGGGCAGTGTTGACTTTACAAAGATCCTCCGGGCAGAGTTCGACAATATCGATTATTACCGCTCCACCGCGAACAACGGAGATTTGCGATGTGACGCACCTTCTCGCTGTCCATTACGTTCTTTCTATTACCGTTGACCAACACTACCTGAGTGTAACGCGCAGCGGACAATACATCAGAAGGGTCGTATTGCTCGTATTCGTGGTCAAGGCCCTTCCCGGCTACGGCTGTGGTTGTCGGTGGTCATTATTATTTGATTTATTTGTAAAGTTTACCCAACTTCAGTTGGCCGTTTTTCACGTTTGAAACTGAAAATAGCATTGTAGTAAAGTCGATTTGCCTCAGGTGGGAACGAACTCACAATAATACGTAATCTAAACTCCTACCATTCGATATTGACTTATTCTGCTCCAGCGCCTCAGCGGTAAAAAATATTGTATGTTCCAGTTTTTACAATGATAGCAAACAGTAAAGTAGATTTATTAGATAAGTATTATAATGATTTCTTTCTTCTAAAATGATTCTTAAGGAGAGTCTAGTATCGCTGTACAACAACATGACAACAACCAACTACTGTAATAGTAATTTCATTAATTTATAAGTAATCTCTTTTTTATCTGTATTTTAAACTAAATTAACATTATCCACTCAGCGAGTTAACTGAACATTTTGTTTATATAACTGTGAAGATTTTTTATTAGCATATGTTTACTTTCTAACCTTAGCTATAGATGTTATTTGTCTGTAAATCTTCCTAGAAATAAATAAATAAAAACTAAAAAAATAAACGTTAGCACAACAGATACATTTATTTCGCTTTTAAATATTATACACTATTAGACAGCGTTTTTACATAAATCAATGTTTAGTTGTCACACCTTGAACATAATATGAAACAAATGTTTTTACAAAATAAAGCAGCTATTATAATATTTTTCAATACTTATAGTTTTTCAGTACATTCACAATGCTACATTTATATTTGAACTCAAAATAGCAATTATTATTGAACAAAGGCATCGGCGTCGTGCCTAATTCGACAGAGAACGCTATGTCACGGTAGCTCAGCTGGAAAAGCTGTCCCCGGATTAGTTTCACCTGAGGCAAGTGCTATTCGATGTTATAATATAAATATAGCATTGTAATAATGCAAATAAACTATTTAAAACATGACATACATGAGTCGAGCATTAGCGTCCATTGCGATGACAGTAACAAAACCTACTTCAAAATCTATCTCCGCCCGTGTTACAAATAGAATAAGGGGCGAGGTTCTATCGATTTTCAAAATATACTAAGGCAGTTGCATCGTTTTCAATGGACTGATTGGATGTTGCGAGCATATCACGCGGATAGTCACAACGGAACTAACTGAAAAGTTTGTACACACGGCGTCAGATCAACCTACCCAAAACTGTCAAATTTCTACAATCAATGTTGAACTTTATTGTTTTGTTTTAAGGATCAATATTCATTGGAGAAATTTGACAGTTCAGGGTAGGTTGATCTGACGTCGTGTGTACTCTAACAGAAACGGAGCGCGGACGGCACAAAAAACAGCCAGACAACTGTATGACTAAAGGTCGCTTCACACATATCAGTGAAGTCACAGTTCCGACACAGTACCGGCACAGTGAAAAATATTCTCTCATACATTCTCTATGAATTTTGTCAAAACGAATACGTCCGTATTTTGCCGGTGGCGGCACTGACTGAGAGCATAGCATCACTGACAAGTATGGATGCGTTCACAGAGAATGTATGAAAAACACTGTGCCGGTACTGTGTAGGAACTGTAGCTTCACTGATATAGCTTAAGGCTAATCTCTATTTTATGTATACACTTAAGACTACGTACATGCGTACACAGAAAAAACGGTATTCTTCGAATAAGTCAAATAATCTTGCATGAAAGCAAATTGCATTAAACCAAGATTATGGTTGCCTCATATATATTGAAACATATATTTTCTTACATTAAAAAAATAATAATTTTAAACTGATATTTGAAATAATCTTGAAATAAAACAATTCTTGATTGATTTAAAATAATACATCTTTAACCAAGAATTATAAGTATTCTTAATGTAAGTTGATAATTTTCTCTTGATGCAAGCTTAGGATGTATTTTTATTTCAAGAAAATATTGATTTCAATTCAGATAAGTTTATTTTAATTTGAGAAAATTATATCCTTAGACCAATAACTAATATTTTAAATTTCAATTAATGCTACCTTCATTAAGGAAAAAGTTTTCTTGTTCCGGGAAAAATATCCCTTCATTCCTTGCAATAAAGAGTCTTAAATGCATTTAAATGTCAGTACTTATTAGTTTTTATTTTACAAAAAACATTCTTGCAGGAAACACCTGTCCTCTATTGAGACTTTTGAGAGTACTGAAAGAATACTCAGTAACTCGACAGACCAAGAATTATCCAAATATACTTGGAAGGAACCTCAGTGCTAGAGGTGGGCGTTAAAAGCAAAAGCACTTAAAAAAGTATACTTTTTGTCAAAAGTAATAAGCATGCTTTTAGGTTTACACTTATTATGCTTTTCACTTAAGAAAGTGTAGGTACATCCCGCCACCTATGAAGTCTCTATAAAACTACTTCAATACTTCCAGTATTTCAGTCTTTCGCCACAAGACAAGAGGCAGCACTAGGTATGGGCGTTATTTAACGTAACCAGTTTCAGTAACAGGTTATGCAGCCTGTAACGGAATCACTAGTTTCGGCTTGAACAATGAACCGGTGATTTTTCGTAACCAGTTTCATAGAGCAACGACGTTATGCACAAAGCGCGAGTAACGCCGACCGGTGACAAATGTGACTGACACAAAAAAAACGTAATGTAACAAAGAACAAAAAAACGTAATTAATGTAAAAATGTGTAAAAGGCTAGAAAGAACTATGAAAATTTGTTAATAATCAAAAGGTGTAAAAAGACAGAAACGATTCTTTATATAACTTTTAAAACCTTTAAGTGAAAATGTTTAAATACTCGTAACTGTATATTATTGTATTAATTTCAAATTATTGTATAGAATGAACTTTAAAACACAATTTATCTTTCCTACATAGTTAATGCAGTTAGTCCTAAGCCTGGATAAAATATGAAGGAAAGTTCATTAGATCAATGCTTACTTACTTCTACAATAATTATATTGATAGATAGATATAACGCTTTATTTGTACACACAAAAATATAAAAATATATAAAACTTGTTTAAATTGTCACTAAGTTCCGATAATAACTAAATAACTGTAACTAGCTACAGCATACTCATGCATGTGGTGTCACTAGTCGGGCTGTTATAAGGTTAATCATTGTCAAATCACTTGTAAAAATCACTGGTTACGAAAAATCACTCGTTTCGAAACAGGTGACGACATCGGAATAACTGGTTACGTTTCGTTTCTTTAGAATCGCGTAACGACTCATATCTAGGCAGCACCGTGCATGCGTTATGTGCATGCATTACACTTAATTTGGTTGAATTTTAACGATTTTGTCTTGCTTTTTTAAGTAAAAAGTAGTACGTTTTTCCGTGTGAAGCGGTAAGTGTAAGTAGCTAAGTAGGTAAGCTTTACGTTTTTCGTTTAAACACAACGTAGCCAGCTTGTTGTAAGTAAAAAGCAAAAAACATTTTGAAAAGCATGCTTTTTGAAAATCGTACAATGCTTAAACGTGAAAATAAAATAAGCACTTTTTTCCACCTCTACTCAGTGCAATACAAGATTCGATACGTTAAAAAAAACAGATCCGTACTTATACTATTGATGAAACGAAACCATAGCGCGATGCAGGAATCAGTACAGCGCCATCTAGGGCGTCATTGTTGTCGTCACTTTGTCCACTAATTTTTCATCTGGAAGCCACAAGCCTAATCTCAAACAGTACAAACAGTTTTAAACTTGCTTTGCATGGCGCGCACACTCACAATATCGTTAGGTAAGCGTGGGTTGACATATCAAAAAAACTATTATTGGTAAAGATAACTAGTTACTGAGTTAAAATATTTTTATCTTTTTTCAATATTTTATTTAATTGAAACAATGTACCATAATATTTTGTAGCAAACCAAGATGTTTACTCAAAACAAGATTAGATGTCATTAGTTCAAGAGATATTTTTTTAAATTTGCTCAAGATATGATTCAAGATAATGTTTTCTTCATCTAATGAATTGTATCATTGTGATAAAAAAACTTTCAGTTTGAAATAAGTATTTCATTGTATTAAAGCAATAACATTTGAACTTCTTAGATTAATTTTACTTATTCTTCATTGAAAATATTTTTTCTTGACTGTAAAAATGCAACAAGAAAATATATCTTTTGTTTTAAGACTGCCAATATCTAAAAATGAATAAACATTACTTGTATTAAGACAATTTTCCTTAAAATAACGTAATATGTCAAGAAAACTATTTTTCTTGCTTTGAGAAATCCTTTTTATCGGTGTAGTTTCACGACTATGATCCCCAAAGGGTTAATCAGTGACTTGGTAATGAGGACAGCAAAAGTAGTCCTCTGCCATAGTCCACTTTTCCCCAAATAGTGACTACACATGTGCTCAGCGTGTTAAGTGGTGAGCGGATCGCCGCTCTATGCTTTTGGATTTATTTGCAGTCTTTATTCTGTTAGTCACCTTTTACGACTTTTTATCTCATTTTTAGTAAGCCGCTATACCAAACGCTGAATCTATTCATTCCCAAAGGGTTGGTCAGAAACTAGGCAATGAAGACAAAAGCAGTGACTATTATTATTATTTTTTACTATTTACTATTATTATTTCAACATTTTATCTGAATTTTCCTGAAAAATTTATGCAACCGGACACGTAAAGTTTGTAAGTGTGAATGTAATAGAAGGTAAATTAATGTTTTATATTTTAGCGTTTTATTAACGCTTAAATATACTTAAGTAAAATTTTAAACACTGAAAAAAGACGACAACCTCAGGCGGGAATCGAACCACACACCTTCCGCATTCCGGGCGGCTGCCTTAACCACTTGGCTACCGAGGTCTGGCTTTCAACCTCGGTAGCCTTAATAGAAGGTAATCTCCAAAAGTACCTATGCCCTTCGATTATATAAAACTAGCGGCCACTCGCGCTTTCACCCGCGTGGTTCCCGTTCCCGTAGGAATATCGGGAAAAAAAGAATTATATGTGTTAATCCAGATTATAAACTATCAGTAGTTTTTACGTGAAAGAGTAACAAACATCCATCCATACTTACAAACTTTCGCGTTTATAATATTAGTCGGATAGGATATTTCACTAATATTGAGAACGGACCTTGATCGTAGACATCACCAGACATACACTTTATATAGGTAAAACCATAAGGGGATAAGTGGACGGCGAAGTCGGCAGTCCCCTAGTATAATTACAAACTCTGACTAAAACCTTCCATAAGGTTGTGCAGAAAAGAACGCCTGCATTCTGAATAAAGAAACTTCACAATTATATTTTGAGCAATTTTACTCCAAAACCATCGCCTCGTAGCATTGGTGTTTATCGTAGCATTATAGTTAGATATGAGATAGCCAGTTTCTCAGTAGTTAAGGATGCTGGTTGAAGTTCCATCCTATCTTATCGTTACAGGCGAGATGAAGTCAAGCACTTCCTCGTAGTAAAAAAGGCTCTACAATTTATGAGAAATGTGGTGTTGTGAGGTTTACTTAAAATTTTGTAAACTTGTCGTAAAACTATTAGCACACTACACTGTTCTCCAAGACAATACAGGAGAAAACGACTTCGTATCCTAAACACACGAAGTTTCGTCGACGGCATGTGAAGAGAGTAAAATAAATCAATTTGTTGCACAGCTGTCAGTTTGGAGTTTTAAGGGGAAATTCAGACAGTCTCTATAGGATTGTAATAAAAGTTATTATTGACAATCACGTTATTATAGTTTGCTATTTTGTATGTAATAATTTTGATTTCTTTATTTTTCTACATTCATACAATGACATACACACATTATAATTACGACTACATCTCCGAAGGGTTAGTCAGAGACTAGACTTACGAACCGATGGCATAGCGACATTCATAAGTGCTCAATTATTGTAGCTTAAATTGAATAAATAATTTGGAAATTTTTTAGGCGATGAGAACAGCAAAAGCAGTCTCTACCATAGTCCACTTTTCACCAAATAGCGACTACACATGTGCTCCCCGTGACAGGTGGTGAGCCAATCACCGCTCTATGCTGTTGGATGTACATGCAGTCTTTAGTCCGTTAGTCGCCTTTAACGATACCCAAGGAAAGAGACGGGGTTAGAATTCTTTCACCGCTACGCGACATGGTTTATTTTTCTAGTAAATAACTTCAAAATTATCCCTAAACGATGGTCTGCAAGCAAAAACCCATTGAATGGCTGTATCATTCTTAGGTCTTTAGATTGATAATACTTCTATCCTGTGTGTTGTCTATGGAAAGAAAAGTCGCTTCGCTATTCTTAGCTCTTCGGACTAATAGGAATACTGTTACTTTTGCAATAGTTCCATTTTATATCATATTGGAATGGAATGTCCGCCTTACATAGTGGCGGGCGACGACGAAAGTCGGTCAGGAAATTGATAGCCTTCGGTTTCTAATAAAGAACTCGATAAGGGACCCCCTATAAAACAAAACGTCAATGATACCGGATTCCATATAAAAGTTTTTCATTTTATATAGTAATGATAATAATAAAAAGTATTCATTGAGAACTAAATTTTAGATTGAAAACTAGAAAGGTAATAAATACAGTCAAACGACGTTATTTGATTAAGTTTAAAACTATAGGGCTCGTAGACGAGATGACTAAAATTATGAATAAAGTGTGAATTTAATTTGTGCATCGCTTAGCTTTAAACAGTAATCTTCCTTTTCTATCATTTCAAGGTAATGATAGAAAAGGAAATAGCTAATTTAGCAAACCAAACTTAAATATACGAGTTTTTACATAAATGCAGTTCAGGAAGAGGTTCATTAGAATGGAATTATCTAAAATCGCGTTACCTATAAGCCCTATAAAAACAAATACTCAGCAGTGCCTTGATTATGCTATTTTAACACATCTTTTTACATCTATTTACATAGCATTGATAGTTATAGCATAGTTTTAACATAGCAGAATCGATCCAGTGCTGATCGAACGTTTGATAAGGTTTTTATGTTGAAACACTGCATTATGTTTGAAACACTGTATTAAATGAATGTACTCGCGTTCATTTCATACATATTGTTTCAGCTTGACGTTCCGAACCCTTTGCACGGTCCGTGGTCATTGAGAGAATGACTGAGTATCCATGCGACTACAAAGGGTATATTATGAAAATAAACGCATGATACCTATGTGCCTTTTGAAGTAGTGACAGAGATGGAATTTTGAGCCAAATAATATGGAGAGAAACGTTAGTTTATAAAATTTAACTTGAGTGCTGTTTGGAGCATAATAAAATGCCACGATGTCTCGCTTTCTAAAGTTTTGAAGAGCTGCTTTTACTTGTTATTAAATTGGCCGATGCTTTGCCGAAAATCAAAGAAAATATTAAGTTCTCTTCATAGATAGAACTGCGGAATAGAGCCTAGGAATAAGCGAATGAATAAATTGAAAATAAAATAAACGAAATGAAAATAATGAATAAAATAAAATAACAAATGATTAGAATGAAATTAGAAGAAATTTTGTACATTAAAGAAATAAAAATATTTTAACTAAAATATATTAAATAAAATAAAATAACGATAATATGAAAATGAACCACTAAATAAAAACATAAGAAAATTAACGGTAGGAATAAAAGACACAAAAAGGATGAATGTAATAAACTAACAACTCATTAGTTTTATTATTGTACATGTAAAGGCGAGTGTTCTGCGACACTTTTTTTTGTTTTCTAATACTTAACATCAAACATCTAACAAAATATGTCAAAATTTGTACGTAAGCCCATATTTGTTAGATGTTTGATGATGTTTGATGGCGTAGGCGTTAGAAAACACTAAAAAGTTTCGCAGGAGACCCGCCTTTACGGTGCACGCGGTTTAAGTGTAAGCTCTGCCATACGCAATGGACACAGCGACGGACTTTGAAGGGGCATAATTTTTAGGTGTAGCACCTTTTTGTACCTATTTGAAGGTTGCAGATTTCTTTTTCCAAAGCACAACCCTCGTTTGTGGTCTCTGGCTGTACTTTGTTTCTTTTTTTATGACGATTGACGGTGCTGTTTTGGTAGCGGCTCATAATAGAATGGACATATAGGTAGTCATTTATATAGGTAATAGAACATGTTAATATACAATTTGGTTCACATATAGTATGGTATTAACAAAGGTTCTTTATAAAATTATAAATTCAATATGCAACATAATAATATTAGAACCTACTTCCTTTTTTCATTGTTATCAGAGTAAAAACGTCGCTCAGACCTTCCGTCATATCATAACAATGGCTAGATTAGCCTCACACTATTGTAACCCAATATTCATTTATTTATTTTTTATTTCTCAGAAAACCAACAGCGTTTATGAAATTACTTTAAATTATGGAATACATAACCGTGTCGTGCAGCGGTCAAAGAATACTACCACCTCTCTTCCCTTGGGTGTCGTAAAATAGACCGATAGCGCTAGGTTTTGAGGTTTCAAAAATATTAAAGTTGTTTGTTTTTCACATATAGTTTCCGGACCTTTTGCCCAACCTAATATATTAGTTTGTGTCATCCTAGGTACTTGCATAGGTAGAAATTTAAATATTTGTCTCTTCGATCAGTAGCGGACGAAAAGAAAATAAGAGATGAAAATTTTACTGTCATGATAATAACAAAATAGTAACTGATGTACATAGGCAATTTGTGTCATTTCTGTCCACGAGAATCCTGATATTTAACCAGTATTTATCACGTCGCCCAACTAGCTCTAAAAGAATATTACAATAGGTAAAATAGGTGTTACGCGTTTTAGAGTACTGATATCTGTTGTTCAAAATATTTTGTGTCGAATTCATCCACGACATTTATAGATATTTCATATTTTTATTAAACAACCCTGTAAAAGCCACAAAAGAAAGTGCAAGTTATTAGAGTTTAAGTATTTTTGATTATTATGGTGTAACAAAACACTATTCATAATTTGTGTCGTTTTTATCTACGAATTCTTATTATTTTAATAAAAACAGACTTCTAAGTACGTGTAGGGCGAGCGCGGGGAAGAGCGCGGGTGCGGGCGGCGGCGCCGGCGCGCGGCGGGCAAAATTTGAAGCGAATCGAAGTGTCATGCTCGCGTCAGGGCCCTATGCCTAATATAAATACAAAATGTATGCAACGTCTCAAATCAGTTCCCCGTAAAGGCCACGCATACGACACGCCCCGTGCACGGCCCGGTCTAATATAATTCATCCCTCAATCTAAAATAATATTGACCCTTATGCTACGGCCACACTATCGCGCTAGTGCGAAGATTCGCGTTGTCGCGACACGTCTGGCCGAACACATCGTCATAATAACGCGATGCATCATCGCGTAATGCTACGGCCACACTATCGCGGTAAATTCTTGTTCCGTTGTCGCGGTAAAAACTTCATGTTCCGTTGTCGCGATAAAACTTGGCCACATCATAAAAAACTTCGCGACGACGTCGCGATAGTTGTGAACTTTGTCGCGATAATGCATTTTAACTAGTGGTGGGTAATATATTCGAAACTATATATCGATATTTGATATCGGATTCCTAAACTATAGCTAACATATATTTTAACATCGGTGATATCGGTATCGATCATTTCTACGGACTATTAAAAATTCATGCAATATCGTGTTTTTTCCACTATATAGTTTCAGAACGCATCGAATCGATATTGGATTTTGATGCAATATAGGTACATAAAAGTTTCTTTTCAGTCAGTTTAGCTTGTTCTAAGTGAGTGAGTGCCTATTAATTAAATGATAAGGATTTAGTTAAGTAAGTTGAATTTTTCTAAAATAAATTTATGTACCTATCTCTAATAATTTTATTCATTGAACTTTTACAAGCACATTAGTTTCTTAAAAACTACCGATCAATGATAATTCAATAAACATCAGCGATACGGTACAATATTCTTGAATCGGATCACGTACAATATAGATTAGTGATCACAACGCACACCGCATTCCTGAGGCGATACTTAGTGTTTTCCAAAATATATAGTTTCAGCTATGCGATTCTCTAAGCGACACATAGCCGCTGCGCGCATGACTGCGATATGAAAGAGACAGTCATTCATTTCTAAGCGCTGTGGCAGCCGCTGCTACCAAGGCTTTAACTTAGAGAATCGCACTGCAGAACACATCGATATCGGATATGAATAAAATAGAATAGAATAAATCTTTATTGCATTACTGTTACATTTTTGTTCGACATTGATGCAATAATTAAACGACGACATTTTTGTACGACATTGATGCAATAATTATACTTTTCAGTAACTATATACGATTTGTATCGCCCACTCCTAATTTCAACGGAATAAATGGAAGAGGCGGTTGCGCTTTTTTACATTACATGTCGGCAAATAATTATTTACCGCATCTTTATTTTTTGAACAAAATAAATAAAAGGGTGAAGAAAAAAAAAAAAGGCGATGGTGGATGTTATCTATTTATACGCAAAAATCGGACAATGTTATTACTTTTATACTGTATAACTTTGCTTAAGTTTGCTAGTTTTGAATAATAGTTTAATTGCAATATTTGATTATTTACGTTAAAAAACGCTCAAATAAACTTTCTTAAATAATATTTATAATATAATACTATTGTTACGGCGAAAGGCGTTCGCCGTAACAGCGACGGAATATGGGTTAGGCAGGAGGTAAGGGAATTTCTGGGGCTTACCTGGTTCGGGCTGGAGCTGGTTGGAGCTGAAGGCAGGCGCGGGGGCGCGGGCTTGAAGGCAGCAACACACAACACAGTTCACTCAGGGGCACTGGTCGTAGGCGTTTTAGGGGGAGGTGAGCTGGTGGTCCTAGCTCTAGGTCACTGCACACACACTGCACACAGATGACGGTGATCACGGGCTGAGTTCTAGGTCGCGCGCGCGCGTGGATTCTCTCTAAAAGGTCGAAGCACACTGCCGTTGCGCGGCGCCGGCGAACACTTCGTCGAGTATAATTGTCAACTCGCTGTGATTGGCCGATCATTCGTTGCCCAGTCGTTGCACCAATATGCATCTTAATTGACCGGCGCAGAGACGGTTATCCGTCGCGCTGTGGCGCGAACATCTTCCCGGGCCCCAGAGGGTAGGAGGGGGGGGGGGGGAAGGAATGGAAGTTAAAGGGGAACTACAGCCCCGATTCGTGCTGTGTTGAGTTAATGTCGAGTGGGTGTGTATATGATGAGCTGGGAGGAATGCACGTGTGTGACTGTATGAGTACAATTGTATGAGGGCTGAAAGCCTGTGTCACGAAGCACAGGGGGCGCGGGGGCGCGAAGCGCCGAAGGCGCATAGGCGCACGGGGCGCGTAAGCGCAGAGGCGTGGGGGCGCGGGGGCGCAGAGGGCGCCGGGGGCGCGTAAGCGCAAAGGGCCGCATCAACGCAAAGGCGTGGGGGCGCGGGGGCCGCAGTCAACGCAAAGGCGTGGGGGCGCGGGGGCGCAGAAGCGCAGGGGGCGCATAAGCGCGGGGGCCGCAGTCAACGCAAAGGCGTGGGGGCGCGGGGGCCGCAGTCAACGCAAAGGCGTGGGGGCGCGGGGGCCGCAGTCAACGCAAAGGTGTGGGGGCGCGGGGGCGCAGAAGCGCAGGGGGCGCATAAGCGCGGGGGCCGCAGTCACCGCAAAGGCGTGGGGGCGCGGGGGCGCAGAAGCGCAGGCGGCGCGGGGGCGCGAAGCGCCGAAGGCGCATAGGCGCACGGGGCGCGTAAGCGCAAAGGGCCGCGTCAATGCAAAGGCGTGGGGGCGCGGGGGCGCAGAGGGCGCCGGGGGCGCGTAAGCGCAAAGGGCCGCGTCAACGCAAAGGCGTGGGGGCGCGGGGGCCGCAGTCAACGCAAAGGCGTGGGGGCGCGGGGGCGCAGAAGCGCAGGGGGCGCATAAGCGCGGGGGCCGCAGTCAACGCAAAGGCGTGGGGGCGCGGGCGCCGCAGTCAACGCAAAGGCGTGGGGGCGCGGGGGCCGCAGTCAACGCAAAGGCGTGGGGGCGCGGGGGCGCAGAAGCGCAGGGGGCGCATAAGCGCGGGGGCCGCAGTCAACGCAAAGGCGTGGGGGCGCGGGGGCGCAGAAGTCACTTTGCCGTCACTTTGACACTCAGGGGTTTGTGATAATTTGCTTTTGTTCATTTTAAAATTACTGTTCAAGTGCCGCAAACTTGCAGATCACAGCACAGCGCGGAATACGAAATTGACCTAGAATAATGTTGCTGTATTGTCAAAATAAATACAGCATCTAAATCTTATTTTGTACAAATATGTGTGGGTAATAAAAACCTTATTCGTTCCACTTTCTGCTTGTTACCATAAGTCGACCGGTACAAGCATCCTTATTTATTTATATTGACTTATGGTTAGGGCTAGGGCTGTAGGGCACTAGGGTTGCCAAGTAGGATTTAGTTCTACCCTTTCCAACGCATGTAAAGAGTGCTGGGTGAAAACTTTGCTCCCTTTATAATTACCACTTATTTCATCGGAGAATTCATTTACTTTAATTTTTATTTTATTAAAAATGATAAAATATTAAAAAGCTAAAATCAGTATACATGTCCCAACTCGGAACACCGACCACCGTCTCCAGAGAAAGACAGCCTGATCTGGTATACCGACGGATCCAAAATGGAGTCGGGCACTGGAGCAGGTATCTTTAGCAATGATTTTAAGCACAGTCAGAGTATAGGAAAGTTCGCTTCTGTTTTTCAGGCAGAAACTTTCGCAATTCTCCTGTGCGTTAAAAAGAATCTAGAACTCGCTCCCAAGAAGCGTAACATATTCATCCTGAGCGACAGCCAAGCCGCGCTTGAAACCACGAAAACCTTAAAAAAGCTAGGTAGGCACAACAGGGTGAGGTTGATCTGGGTACGTTGATTTTAACGTACCACATGGGAATCCAAGGCAATGAAATGGTCGATGCACTTACTAGGTAGGCCTCAGGGATCTCATATATTGGTCCTGAGCCGTTTGTGGCACTAGCATCGAGTACCATCAACAAAGCCTTCAAGGACCACATCCAAAACAGGCATAGAACCGAATGGAAAGAGCTACCCGGCATAAGACACTCAAAATCCTTCATAGGCGAAGGTGCCCTAGGACGAAGTAAGATCATATGCGGAGGGGAGATAGCAGAAGGCAGGTCCGATTAATCACTGGTGCCCTGACTGGGCACTGTGCCATAAAACAAATGCTCCACAAAATGCAAATAGCAACAGACAACTTGTGCAGGGCATGTGGAGGGGAAACGGAGTCCATGCAGCACCTACTGTGTGACTGCGACTGTGAAAAGAATGAATCTTCTGGGACCGGCCTACCCGAAACCAGATGGTTTTAGGCTCTTCGCTCTCAAGGACATTGCCAAGCTTATGCAATTATCTTAACTAAGGAGGCAGAGTGATAGGACGGGGTTGCACAAATAGGCTGTTTGACGGCCGGTGGTTTAGTGGACAGCGACAAATGATTGTGTGGTGAGCACGAGCATTTTGTGAGCGAGCCATGCATGATTATTAGTATTTATGTATGTTTGTGTATCCGTTATTCAGTCACCATAGTTCGGGTTATGCTTAGTTTGGGGCTAAATGATTTGGTGTGATAGTTATAATTTTTTTTTGTGATTTGGGTCTTGGGGTAACATAAAACCAGTTCTTATTCGTAATATTTTATTACTTCTAATACTTTATCGTTACTCCAATCCATAATGATCGAAACAGAATAATTTCGATAGTTGTATTTGCAACACGTTCACAGAGTTCACACCTCTAGTTGTCTCGCAGTCAACTCTTAGGTCAACTAAAGTGTGCGAATAAAGTGTAGCTGCACGAACTTTATCGTGACAAAATTCTTTGATGAGCGGCAATTTACCGACAGCAGCGCGTTAACGCAATGATGCATCGCGCTAAGACGAAGTGTTTGGACAGACGTGTTGCGACAAAGCGAATCTTTGCGCTAGCGCGATAGTGTGGCCGTAGCATTAACGCGCCGCTGCCGGTTAATTGCCGCACATCAAAGGATTTTGTCGCGATAAATTTCGTGCGGTTATACTTCTTTCGCACACTTTAGTTGACTGCGAGAAAACTAGAGGTGTGAACGTGTTGCAAATACGACTATCGAAATTATTCGGTTTCGATCATTTATGGATTGATTTAGATTGGATAAAGTATTAGAAGTACCGGTTTTATAGATCCCCAAGACCCAAATCAAAAAAAAATCACCACTGTCACACCAACCATTCAGCCCCAAACTAAGCATAGCCCGAACTATGGTGACTGAATAACGGATAAACAAACATACATAAATACTAATATGCCTCGGTCACACATGCTCGTGCTCACCACACAAGCTTTTTTCGCTGACCGCTAGACCACCCGGCCATCAAACCGCCTTTTAAATATTAACTTTTTAATATTTTATCAATTTTAATAAAATAAAAATTAAAGTAA
Organism: Scoparia ambigualis; assembly: GCA_963921215.1. Classification (NCBI taxonomy): domain Eukaryota; kingdom Metazoa; phylum Arthropoda; class Insecta; order Lepidoptera; family Crambidae; genus Scoparia; species Scoparia ambigualis. The sequence goes on from OY992503.1 coordinate 19,531,125, forward strand.
AATAAATGAACTCTCCTAAAAGTTTATCACGAACACCTGAAGTATCAAATGACGGCAAAACAAATAAAACCATAGACCAATCCACAGAATACATAAAATAACTAAGGAATAGTTATTCCAACTCTATTCCAAAATTATTAGGAAGAAATTATAACCTTCCTATTCCCAATTTAAAATTACATTTTAAAAGTTTTCATTTGTAATATAATATTATATTATAAATATTATATTATAAATATTATATAAGTAAGTTCATTTGCGTTTTTAACGAAAATAATCAAATATTACAATTAAACTAGTATTAAAAACTAGCAAACTTAAGCAAAGTTAATCAATATTAAAGTACTAACTTTGTCCGATTTTTGTGTATAGATAGATAACATCCACCATCGTCTTTTATTTTTACCCTTGTATTTATTTTGTTCAAATAATAAAGATGCAGTAAATAATTATTTGCCGACATGTAATAAAGCGCAACCGCCTCTTCCATTTTTTCCGTTGAAATTAGAAGTGGGCGATACAAATCGTATATAGTTACTGAAACGTATAATTATTGCATCGATTTCGTCAAATCCGATATCGATGCGTTCTGAATCTATATATTTTAGAAAACACTATATCGCGTCAGGAATGCGGTATGCGTTGAGATCACTATATTGTACGTGATCCGATTAAAGAATATTGTACCGTATCGCTTATATTTATTTAAATTATCATTTATCGGTAGTTTTTAACAAATAACTGTGCTTGTAAATGTTTAATGAAATAAAATTATTATAGGTAAGTACTTACTTACCTACATTTTATTTTAGAAAAAATCAACTTACTTAACTAACTCATTATCACTTAATTAATAGGCACTCACTTAAAACGTGGGTAAACTGACTGAGTCGTCTAAATCTATTGAAAAGAAACTTATAAGTACCTATATTGCATCAAAATCCGATATCGATTCGATGCGTTCTGAAACTAAATAGTGGAAAAAACACGATATTGCATGAATTTTTAATAGTCCGTAAATATGGTTGAAACTATGGTACTTACATCATCATATTTTAATATCGGTATATTAAAATATAATTATGTACCATAGTTTAATAATCCGATATCAAATATCGATATATGGTTTTGAACATATTACCCACCACTAGGTAGTTAAATTGCATTATCGCGACAAAGTTCAAGATTATCGCCACGTCGGTCGTCGCGAAGTTTTTTTTGATGTGGCTAAGCTTTATCGCAACAACGGAACACGAAGTTTATATCGCGAAAACGGAACCAGTATTTTCGCCGTCTAGTGTGACCGTAGCATTAGAGCAAAGTATTGACTACATTGACCATTGCCATTCGTAGGTAATGGGATTGCAGACGCGCTTCGTTCAAAATTAGCACGTCATTGTTGTAATCTCTAGGTACACATTTGTTAATTACGTAACGGAGATAAATAAGAGTTAATCAATACTTAATATGATAGGTATGTAATTTATATGAAAGAAATCGTTCCGAACGAACGTGTGTGCGTGCGTATGCCCCCCCGCCCGCTGTCGCCTGCCCGCGTCCGCCCGCGTCAGCCCGCTTAGATTAGATCGCAACAATTGCTTTTGTGTTTTATTCATTTAGATATCGTGCATGAAAATGACACAAATTTACAAAGTCGATTTTTCATTCATTTATGATATTGAATATGTGAACTCTAATCATTGTAATATTTTTTTAATGTGTTTGTAGCTTGAAAAAACAAAATAATAAAATATCTCAAAATTGCGTGGCCTAATTTGGCACAAAATTATTTAATGGGCATATAAAAGTGATCTGAGATAGGAAATAGTTATTTTATCAATTGTAATTTTTTTTTGCTCTGTTTTTACATACTGACCCTAAGTCAGTTTGCACTGGACGAAGATGACACAAACTGTGTTTGCACACTCCGCAGGCTATCATAGATATGATACCATAATTATTTTAAACTTTAAATTAATTTTGCCACTTCTGCTTTGAATAAAAAGAATCAACCACAAAACATCGGATTGCTGAAAATGCAAGTGACAGATGTGACACAAAACGCAATAATAAGCTTCTTAGGTACGACTGTATCGACAAGCAAGAAAAAAAGTAACTTTAGAATTTTTTAAACTTATGACCCCAAAATAGCCTAGCGCTATCGGTCTAAAAGGCGACTAACGGACCAAAGACTGCACCAACAGCATAGTGCGGCGATGGGCTCACCACCTGTCACGCTGAGCACGTGTGCAGATATCATTTGGTTTGGTGAAACGTGGACTGTGGTAGTGGATGGTCCTCATTGCCTGGTCTCTGACTAACCCTTCGGGGATAATAGTCGTGAATTTAAGTATGTGTTTTTTTAATGACCCTGCTGTGGTTGCACGTGACCAGCCCAAGACCGAGGCGAATGACATAAACATATGCTCGTCATTCACGGTCAGTTAAACTGATCAGTTTAACTGACGTACATCCAAATACTGACCGTGAGTGTGAAATCTTAAGTTGAAATTTTTAACTGACGACAACCCACGGATATTTCCGGGCGGACCGTAATCCGCTAACTTCAGTTCGTTTGCCATCAGTCCAAACTGACCGTGAGTGCGTGTGCTTACATCCGTTTGCCATCAGTCGGAGCCAGTGTTGCCAACTTAGCTACTTTATAGCTAGATCTAGCTATTTTTAGGAGCCAAGCAGCTACAATTTTATGAAAATTGCAGCTAAATTTTTTAGCTACTACTTTTTCTAGCACCTTTCATAAGAAGTATAGAAGTACATGCGAGAAATCGTCTTTTTGAAATTGCGATATAAACTTGGCAGATTTTGGCAGATATTTTGCCAATGTCGGGCAGATTCGCCATTTTAAAAATGGTCACACTGCCCTTCGATCGAGAAATGAAGGCCGGTTTGAAGCCAGTGAGTGGGGAGCGTTTTAACTGTTCAGTTGTTTTAACTGATCAGTTATTTAACTGATCAGTTAAACTGACCGTGAATGTCGAGCTATAGACAGGCCTATGCAGTAGGTTGAGAAGGGCGGGAAATGATGATAATGATGTGTTTGCAGGCGCGCTGGAGGGCGGAGCGCTGGGCGGCGGCGGCGGCGGCGGCGCGCTCGGCGCGCTGCGTGCGGCCGCCTCGCCGCCCGCGCCCAGCCTCGGAGCCAGCCGGCACAGTTTGATCGGTGAGTTACATCAAACACTATCTACTTTTATAGACTACTTACTACTAACATCGTTACTATGATGGAGCAGCCGCCCAAAGTGTGTATTGGTGTCCGACAATAAAAGTCGCCATTTCGGTTCCTACTATTAAGCCTAGTCTCCTGCGACACTGTTTTGTGTTTTCTAACACCTAACATCAAGCATCTAACAAAATATGGGAGTATATTTTAACGAATAATATGATGCTAGTCTTAATATGGATATGTCGCAGTGATATGATAAAACAGAGATTTTTTCAATTCCCTAAGTGATTTGATCAAATCACGGAGGATGTTAAAATAACAACACGATTTTATCATTTCCCTAAACAAATCTAGGGATTTAAACAAATACCAGAACTGGTTCCGTAAAATGACAAAAAAAACATATGATCTACATAACAGGAGTAGGGCATCTAGTATTTTTGTTGTATAATAAAAAAAAATTACCACTAGAACATAAGTTGACCTACAGGGAGTAGGGCAATTTATGTTCTAGTGGTGATTTTTGAGATCAACGTTACAATACTACACTTACTAATTATAATAATTATGCATGTAATTACAAATAAACGACGTTTAAAATATAGAATAGAATAAGCCATATAAAAGTTTATTTGTCATTTCACGGAACCAGTTCTGGTATTTGTTCAAATCCCTAGATTTGTTTAGGGAAATGATAAAATCGTGTTGTTATTTTAACATCCTCCGTGATTTGATCAAATCACTTAGGGAATTGACCAAATCTCTGTTTTTATCATATCCTTGCGACAGATATATTGAAACTGCAGGTTTAGAAGTGTTTTAAGTAAGCACAAGATTTTATACCTTAAAAATAGTGAAACTTCCAGTGGCAGTCGAACCCACGTTTTTCGACCGTACCTTTTTATCGTTTCAATTCTCTAAGTACCTCAAATAGAGCGTTATTAACTCAAAAAACATTGAAAACTACGATACTACCTACCGGTAATAAGTACCCAATTTATTTTATACTTACTTAAAATTTATTAGAACCAATTTAAGAAATAATAATATATTTATTAGCATTGTAAGTTTAAGAATTTTAAGTGTTGTAGGTAAGATAAGATTCATTTATATTGATTGATACCTCATAATATGTATTATCAAAAAAAAACACTAGGTAGGTTTAAATGGGTAAATACATCAAGTGCCTTACCTATCACTATCACGTAAAAGAAAAGCGTGTCGAACCCTAATAACATTTAGTAAAGTATGTGTAAAGAAACACCTACCGTACCGTATTCATAGCATAATCGAAGGCCTCTCAAGATGTAACCGATTGAGGTGAAGATTAATGGAAGAGAAACACGAGTGATTGTGGCAAGCACCGCCAGATTGTACTGGATCGGGCGCCTTGACCGCGGCCCGTTTAAGTGCATGCGGTTGCGAGCGAAATTAGCCCTACAGACTCAGTAATTACTACAGGATGAAGCACTTATCGCCTGCGGTGGGTTGGGCTATACGACCGTTTATACGTACGTGAAAGCCGTGACCAGCAGAAAGGTAACTGATTGGGAACGTAATGGGAGTATCGCTTCTGTTTTGTACTCGTATAAACAAAACAAATGGGTTTCAGTCAGATGTTTTTGAATAATTATCTATCACACAGACGCTCTTGTAAGATGTTGCCACTATCACTTCTTTGTAGAGATTGGATGTAAAATTTTTAACTTGGAACTTTGTAGGGGAAACCGAAATGCATAAACCCTTAAGTAAAATTTTAAACACTGAAAAAAGACGACAACCTCAGGCGGGAATCGAACGACACACCTTCCGCATTCCGGGCGGCTGCCTTAACAAGTGGCTACCGAGGTCTGGCTTTCAACCGTCTTAAGTAAATTTAAGCGTTAACAAAACGCTAAAATATAAAACATTAATGCATAAACCCTATTTAGTCAGCATTATTATGTTATCTGTCACGCTGAGCACATGTGCAGTCGCTATTTGGTGAATAGTGCCTAGTCTCTGTCTAACCCTTCAGCGATAGTATGTATTATATTATCTCCTCGAAGTTCTATCGACAGCAAGTAGTAAGAATATGGTTATGCATTGTAGTAGAAGTAGTGTGGTAGAGTTGTTAAGCTGGGATTTGACCCAGTATCCAATTGGATCATATTCTTATTCTATCCTGGAGTCAAGCAGCATTGTTCTAGATTGCTGCGTTCAGGTTGGAAAGGTCAGTCTATCAACTAGTCGGTCAACTAGATCCAGTGAAATTATAGGGCATAGAAACTTATGCTGTCAACTGCCGTATAGTAAGACTTAAAAGTAATTCAATTGTTTGGAGGTTTTTCACAGACGAGAGAATAAAACTGAAGCTTCTGATTCGGCAGCGCGTGCGTCCATAGGCTGTGGTTCTTGCTTTCCATCAGGCGGGCTGTAAGCTCGATTTCCGGCTTTATAATATAAAAAAAATAGTTTAAATATTGTGATAAAAGTCAACAACATTAAATCCTTTTTTGTTATCAAGCTGCCCACTGCTGTGGCCCTCAGTACACAGAATTTGTTCATTCTGAGCTGTGGTCGTACCTTTACTCTGCACGGAATAATTTATTACAGCGACAACTACAGCAATTCTGTTGTTAATCGATTTTGTTGTCGCTCAAAAACTCACACAATGACTAATAATAACAATTAGGCTGGCTGACAGGCAGGCATGCACTTTATCGATTGGTCTGCATGCAGTTTAAAACTGAAAAGATTTAAATTACAACCTAGAAAGCGATTTATTTTCAGGAAATTATCAGTTAAACGACTATTGAAGTACCTGCGGAAATTCAAAACGACAGGATAATTACATCGCATCGCTGACAATGATGCCAATATACGGAGAATATCGAATTTCCTCATGCAAGTACACTCGATTACGTGAAAATGTGAAAAGTTTCGATAAACTATACTTTGTCGATATTAACTTCTTATCAATAAACTATACTTTTAACTATGAAAAGTGTGTACGTAGCTAATGTCTAATTAGTGATTTACTAGTGGATTAAAATGTAACCGTGACTTGGACATTTGGAGGTTTTCATATATTTATTTTGGCTCCAAACAGCCTTTTCAGCTGCGTAACCAGATTATAAGATAGACATAAGATTTCTTAAAAGCCGTGGGTGGTTTCTTAAAGGCCTTTAGGTTTTAAAAATAAAAAAACACAAAACCGCATTGTGACGTAATGGTGGGTAATGACCCGATCTCACGTTATGTCCTAAGTCTATAAAGAATAATTTAATGATTCTGTTTCAGTTTCGTGTATAAAAAAAATTACGTGGCGTGGGAACGCAGTGGTTAGACGTTTTTAAGGTGATGAAGATAATATTATTAATAATTAATAATTTGTTTACACTCACACCAATTATTTAGCCCTATATGAGTATTCTTTTGAAACTCGTTAATAATAATGGCAAGGTGACGGACAAATATACATAAACTTAGAAAAAACACCCAGACCCGAAATCAATTTAGAAAAACAGTTTTTCTCTAAATTGACCCGACCGGGAATTGAACCCGGGACCTCAGAGATGGCGCGACGCCAGACCCGGCGTGTATCGACTCGATATCGAATGATGAAAACAAGGAAAAGTAATTGTTTGCCTTAACCCTCATACATTTACACTCACGACTATATCCCCTAACTAAAAGTTAGACACTAGCACAGAATAACTAATAGTACTACCGTACAGAAGGTTCAGTCTCTAACGATTTTCACGCGAAATTGAAACTTATCGTGTGACTCGAGCGTTCATATTTCGTTAAGCAACGCTGACTCGATATCGATTTGACGTCAGGAGCGTAGGGTTTCCACTCATGGATAATTATATTTAAGTACGATTACCATTTAAGCGACGCGCGAAAGTGCAGCGTGCGAGCCGAGCGGCAACCTTTAGTGCCATACGCCTGCCTGGGAGGCGCGCCGGCCGAACGTACCTAAACTGCGGAGTGACACATCCCTGACAGTAGGCAAGTTAGTGCCTTCGCACACGGCGGCGTATCGTAAGCGTATCGTAATACGCGCGTAGGACGAGAGCAATACGAGCGCGTACATTTTCAAACAAGTCCGCACACGAAGCGGTGTCTCCTACGATTCGCTGCTGCAACACGTATTGCTCTCGTACTATGCGCGTATTACGATACGACGCCGTGTGCGAAGGCACAAGTCAGACACTAGGCAATGATTGAGGACCGCAAAATCAGTACTCTGCCATAGTCCACGTTTCACTAAATAACAACTGCATATGTGCTCAGCGTGACAGATGGTGAGGCCATCGCATACTTATGTGCAGTCTTTAGTCCGTTAGTCGCCTTTTGCGACACCCAAAAATTGCCTAAGCTCACGAAACTGACAATGCATGAAAGCGATTCTCGCTAACCGATGAACGCTAATGCGAATACTTCCGGCGTTTCGGTACCGTTCTGTAACTCCAGTTTATTTCGGCATAGTTTAATTAACAAGATTCCGGGCTGTGTGACCTGAGGAAATTGATGAGTTGTGTGTGGGGCGGGCTCGGCGCCGCAGCTAGGGACGTAACGTTTCTATTCGTAAGGTATTTTAGACTGTTTTACAGTTTAAGACTACTTACTATCAGGCGATGAGGAGCTGGGGCCTTACTATCAACTCTTAGAGCAGTATTAGTCAGTATTACGATTACTTTAACCTGACTATGCAAATTCCCATACAAAAAAAATCAGTTGTCTTTAGCACTTAAACCGTGTCGCGTAGCGGTGAAAGAATACTACCACCCCCTCTCTTCCCTTGGGCGTCGTAAAAGGCGACTAACGGACTAAAGACTGCACATACATCCAACAGCATAGAGCGGCGACGGGCTCACCACCTGTCACGCTGAAAACATGTGCAGTCGCTATTTGTTGAAAAGTGGACTATGATAATAGTCGTGATTATTTAGCATTATTTTATGGTAGATGTTGATGTTATTTGGTCTTATTTGGGTGTATCATTTTTTGCCCTGGAGAAGTATATCGAATCGTAGCTTATTAGCCAATCGAGCAGCGCGCCCTGCGTGCCCTTAGCTCCAGTTCCGTAGCATCAATGCCCCCTTGATTAATTTACCCCCCGACGAATCCGTGTAAGCCTAAGAGCGTTATAACAGATTGGGTTACGCCTTGTTTCTATCTCCCGTAACTGAGTGACGTTTTTATTGGTGTACACCTTCACATGGCGATTAAATTATGGTTTGTTTGGATTACGGATTCGATGAGATCTCATTACAGAGTTTGATAACGTATTCGAGCGTTTTAAATCCAATTCGAGTGTGACTTACAAATTATTCAGTTCTTACTTTATGCTAATGTTAACTCTAATCATAATACTTGCTGGCATCATGTAGCATCAGAAGAAGGATAACACTTTATTACTATGTCGTACCAACCACTGCGTTTGAACTCATTTTCTCAATATTATATTAAAAAGAAAAAAGAAAGAATAGTTAGATATATTAGCAAGAACAGGTGTAGGCGGAACTCCTAACCGCAAAAAGAGCAATTAACCGTGATGTATGCAAGTATATTTGTATATATGACAAATGGAAGTACGAGAGGCATAAAAGTGAGAACTAGAAAGAAATTTGGTGACTCGTTTCTTTGCCGCACTTCCAAAAGATGGAATAGTCTACCAGCACACGTATTCCCTCCTACCTATGACATAGGGTCCTTCAAACGAGGCGTGAAGAAGCACTTTGTGGGCCGGCAGAGTGAGGATGACTGATGCTAAGTCTCTTACGCTGCACCAGTTGTCCTCGCGCCTGGACCTCATTTCCACTTAACATCAGGTGGAGTGGGGTCATTTGCCGGGCTTAGTATAAAAAAAAAAAAAAAAAGAATCAAACAAGCGTAGAATGGCTCCGGTCATCATATCGGAGGTACAAGTATGCTGCTGGGTACAGGCCTCCTACGTGAACAATATCACGTGGGGATATTGAGTCATTATTTACCCATCACGCTGGCCCAATGCGGGTTAGGGGTTTAACGACTGCCATCTTACGACAACAACCGGCACCAACGGTGGAGTTCGAGATGTTTTTAATTGGTCACCCATCAGGCGACCCGGCATTGCGAAAGTTGCTTAACGAGCAAGATCGCAGGCCGAACGCGCTAGCTGCTGCGCCATCGTGGTACAAGTATAAAAAACCACAGCTTTTATACGTAATGGTTGCATCGATCGCGAGCGGAAGTGTGTATAATATTGATTATTGTACTCTGACTCTTTTTATTCATACACACCCATTGTAGTCAGATTTAACTAGCGTTTCCCTCGGGAGCCAACTCGCGAAGTATTTGTTATCACATTTCGTCAATACTCAATTTATATTTTAGACTTGAAAAGGCGAGGGCACCTCGTTAAAACTTTGTCCTTTGTGTGTCCGTTGTACCTCTTTCTGCAGGTTGTCGCATAGCTCATCGGAGCGAAGCGGGGTGTGTTGTTCTTTTTGTTGTATTCTTCGATGTTTGTATTTGGGGAGGTTTTCTTATGCTCTCACTGCCTCACTTACTGACTCATTTACTGTCTTACTTACTGCCTCACCTACTACCTTCCTTACTGTCTCACTTACTGCCTCCCTTACTGCCTCACTTACTGCCTCACTTACTGCCACACTTACTGCCTTACTTTCTGCCTCACTTACTGTCTCACTTACTGCCTCACTTACTGCCTTGCTTACTGCCGCACTCAGAGAGAATAAGAATTAACGTCTATTTTGAAATCTTAACTTCTCATTCCAAAATAGCCCTCCGGAACCATTGGTCTACTTTCTCGATCGGTCCACTTTTGCAACCCGTCTGTTTTTCCATTTGGTCAACTTGTACAAACCGTCTACTTTCTCGATCGGTCCACATGAGCAAACAAGCGAAACTTTTACATAAGGCGGTGATTCTCCCTAGAAATTTTAACACGCAAATCTTTATTTGCGTTTTTCTCAAAAGTACGTTTCATGTGGTTAGGCGGTTTTGGCTCCCAAGGGACGATATAGACTTAAACCACAGAATTAAAGGGTATTATAATTGCAATGCTCAGTATGTAAAAATAAGTAGTATTTGGTTATCATAACTTCAATCCAAATAGGCAAAGAAAGTATGAAAATGTACACTACATTCTGGCCTCTCTATCGTTTAACCTTAAACTCCTTTGCTTCTGGTATATTAATTATTCAAATAATTACATTTAATTCTCTTTCCAAGACGTTTAAAGATATAAGTACTGGCCACTTAGAGAATGATTAGATTGCAGTATGAGTACTTTCTGGTGGACCGTTTGGTAAGTAGACAGATCGGGAAAATGGATAGTTAGGGAAAGTGGACCGTTTGGTAAGTTGACAGATCAGGAAGTAGACGGATATAGAAAAGCAAGTTGACCAAATGGGAAAAGTAGACAGTTTGCAAAAGGGGACCGATCGGGAAAGTAGACCAATGGTTCCGTAGGGCGAAATAGTGCTTATGACGTTACTGAGACATTGTTACGATGAAGAGTCAATAATAATAGGGGATTATTAGCATTAATTGACGTCTCTTAAGTGCGACAGTTAGTGACGTCAATTAGCTTTACGACCTATGATTTTTTGTTGTAAAATAGTAAAAAAAATGATCTTATTAGTTAATTGTAGAAAACAAATTGGGTACTGGTCAGACCTTGTATAACATTGATCGAAGCAGCAGATCGAGTTATATCTTTTTATTATTACTTTTATTTTTCTTCATAAAAGGGAAAGTTATTTCGTCTCACCTACCTGATGGAAATCCGACAATAAGGATAAAAGTAAATGTTACCCTATACATTTAACAACAGGGGAATAAGCTATCAGTTTTACTTTGCTCGGGAAATAAACAGTCGGGAAACAACAAAGCTAACCAAAGTAGTGATGCTTTAAATAAAGACTCGCCTTATTTTGGACGCCTCACAACTGACTCACTCTTTTAGTCCCCAACTTTAGTCATAAGACTAGCCTTCTTAGTCGGTCTTTTAAAGTAAAAATCTAAGCGACTGGCGACTCATCGCCTGGGGAGTCGAGAGTCGTCAGGCTTGTGTTGATGCAACTAGTGCTTTGCTTATACGCTTGGAGAATAATTATTCTCCCGGCAAAAAAGTATGAAAGTACCTTCAGTTAATAATATACAACGTGATTTTGTATTTTTGTCACTGCGTGAAGATTACAATTATCACGTTTATTTAACCGCCTCTCTTTTGTAAAGGACTGCAGTCGTATAAGCTTTGTAATCGTTTAAGTTGTTTTAGTCTACTAGCCTTATACGTTAATCGACTGAGTCATATTAATTAAGGCTAACAGCCTCAGTCTTCATTTTAGAGCCAAGTCGTGTAAAAAGAGGCGAGTCCTATTGGAAACAACTAAAGGACTCGAGTCTTCAAAAGCACGTTAATTCCTTAAAAAGTTACGATATCTTCCCAAAAACGTATGCGTTTGACGTTTGGGTGTGGAATCTATAGATTGCGATACAGAATCAGGGCCCTGATGGGAAGTGACGATAAGGCTGCAGGTGGAAGCGCGCTTCACCCGTAAACCTCAACCGCTGGGACACTGGCTATCTTATCTCTAAACTGTCAGAACACAACAATGCTATTAACATTGTTGTTATGGCGTCAGATGTTAAATAAGTTGGTGGTAGCTAGCCAGGCGGACTTAACAAGCCCTACCACCAACTAAACCAGGAACACAAAGATCTAACAAAGTCAAAGTCAAATTATTTATTCAATGTAAACCTTTAGAGGCACTTATTGACGTCAATACTATTAATAATAAAAAAAAAATTAACTAACTTATAAATAAGACTTAACAACTAATCTAACGAGCTATAGTAACCCACTGGATATCGAACCTGGGACCTCTGGTTCTAAGATCGGTTGGCTTAGCCACTAGATCACTGAGGCGGCTAGTTAAATAGGTCACCATCATCATATCAGCCCGTTATCACTCAGATACATACATATAATCACGACTATTATCCCCGAAGGGTTAGTCAGATACTAGTCAATGACGACCGCAAAAACAGTCCTCTACCCATAGTACACTTTTCACCAAATAGCCACTGCACATTAAATAAAAAAAAAAAAAAACTTTCCTACAATCACACCAATTATCTAGCCCGAGAGAAGCTTCGAAGAAACTCGTTAAATGGTTACTAGCCACTCACTCTTGGATTTTTTTTGACACTTTTTTGACAGTAACTGTCAACGTCAAATTAGACAGAATGGAGCATAGACTATGCGATATTGTGCGATAACAATACATAAGATGAACCACAGAACCGAAATAACCAAACTTGTTCATACTAAAGTAGTCTGTAAGTCTATGAAAACACGGTACAAAGTCAAGTGTGTTTTTGTAGGTGCGGTCTCATGCGACCGCTTGGGGTTTGAGGGGCTAGACAACGGATAAATATATTTAAAATACTTAAATAGATACTTATTATACATAGAAACACCCAGACCCGAGACAATTTAGAAAAACAATAATTTCTAAATTGACCCGACCAGGGATCGAACCCGGGACCTCAGAGATGGCGACACCATGAAAACCGGTATACAAACCACTCGACCAAGGAGGTCGTCAAAATGTGCTCAACGTGACAGGTGGTGAGCCCATCGTAACGATTATTATCCCCGAAGGGTTAGGCAATGAGGACAGCAAAAGCAGTCCTCTACCATAGTCCACTTCACTAAATAGCGTCTGCACATGTGCTCAACGTGACAGGTGGTGAGCCCATCGCCGCTCTATGCTGTTGGTAGTATGTGCAGTCTTTAGTCCGTTAGTCGCCTTTTAAGACACTCAAAGGAAGAATGGGGGTGGTGATTCTTTCACCGTTACGCGACACAGTTATCACTCTAGGTAAAAACCTCCTTTATTTTGTGCCAGTTCCCACTGTCCTGTGCCGATCTCATTCAGGTGCTGCCAGCGACCTAGAAGACTTAATTACTGAAATTAAACCCTCAAGAATTTATTACCGAGCACCAAGGTAACGCCCGCCTCGAATGTCCTAACAAGATGACAGGGGTTATCATGAGAAAATAAGATCGCATTAAATATTTAAGTCAGTATGAATAGAAGTGTCGTGTTTATACTCACCTGAATTATATATTGAACGAACCCTATCAGAGCCATCGGTAAATTATTCTTGTCGTGGGATTCCGCTGAACCCTGGTATATGCGATAGATAACTTGGAATAATTTATGTGCGATGTTATATGCGGATTGGAACAAGATTTTGGGTACTTCGTAATTCGCTGGTGAGGATTACGGCGGCGCATGTAGGTAGTATATGTGAACTATGAAGCTATTAATTAAGGGTAATCCTGTAAAGTTGGATCTTAGGTTGATGATCGAGTTAACTGATCGAATAAGTTATATTTTTTTGTACAAAGTTCTTTCTATACAAAAGATTGTATAAATACGTACAGTCACGAGCAAAAATATGTAAACAATTGTAACTCCTAACACAATGGAATAAGAGTCAAAGTGTATACATATTCGTGCTCGTGACTGTACATACGATCCAAGTGCCGAACAGATCACATAATCACGACTAGGTATTATCCCCGAAGGGTTAGTCAGAGACTAAGCAATGAGGACAGCAAAAGCAGTCCTCTACCATAGTCCACTTCACTAAATAACGTCTGCACATGTGCTCAGCGTATTAGGTGGTGAGCCCATCACCGCTATATGCTGTTGGATGTATGAGTAGTCTTTAGTCCGTTAGTCGCCTTCTACGACATCCAAGGGAAGAGAGGGGGTGGTAGTATTCTTTCACCGCTACGCAATTTGTATTAATAGGTATAGATGTAATACGGCAATGTGTCATAAAACCTGATACAATAGAAATTCAATTGTTGGTAATTTTCAAGGAGCCTTCGTGACTGTCAGACGGTTAATGGCAGCTGCTGTACCTACATGTAATTTTATGTAATTTTACGAGCGCTTTATAATTTATCTTGTATCTCAAACCCTGATAGATTAAATATAAAAGTAATAAAAGCTGCTATTAATGCATTCTCTGCCTTCACGGAGCAGATCATGAATATCTCAATTTAGTCACATAAGCGATGTAAAATTTCATAATTGTTAAAACTGCAAGCAACTGCGCCTTCGATTTCTGTATTATTTAATTAGTTATCATCATTTCATTACATGTTATAAAGTAAAGTCGCCGTTTTCCTCTGTCTGAGGCACCGCACTATTCTCCTAAACCACGCAATAGGTTTTTATGCGGTTTTCACTAAAAGATAGACTGTTAACTGAGGATGGTTTTTGTTTATATTTTGTGGATATATTTTTTTAAAAAATGAACTTTGACGGTCTTTCTAAGTTAGCGTGGACGGAGGTGCGGGCGGCCCGCTAGTCTAATAATAAAGAAATAACTACGCGGTTTCCCACCAAGCCCGTATGGGGCCAGCGTGGTGGGTTATGGCCGCTGATCTACCCACGTGACCAGCCGTTTTCCCAGCAGTGGGCCTTTAATAGGCTTGTGATGATAAACTCCAGAAATTGCCAAACAAAATTGTCTTCTAAACCAGTGGTAATGATATAATGTTTGTGTTCCAATGTTTGCACCCATATTTGAGATCAAACATCGTTGTTATACGTGACGATGGGGAACTTGAAATTCCTGTAAATACGAAAAAAGTGTGTTCAGGGGAAATATTTGAGCATCGGCGCCAAATATCCCAGTCGCGGTACGGCGGAGATAGATTTTCTTTGCCGCTGTGTGCTCAGGCGGGTGAGTATATTGCAAATCATCCGCGTCGTTGTCAATAACGAAACAATCATAGCTCGCTCGTTTTGGTGAGGCTTATTTGTTTTGTTCATGATTTTGTTATTTTGAAACTTTGTTCTCGAAATTTTAAAACCAATCTTTAGATTTTTACTAACTAATGTTGAAAAAGTCAACTTTGTAAGTTTGGATGTCGAAGGGTATCTTCGAAGCTAGTCATTGTAACTAATTTCACTTCTGTTTAAATTAGACTTTCAGGGTGGACATAGTCTGCATTATCAAAACTGTGTTTGGTGACCGGTTGTAGGCAGGCGAATTCGCGAGCAGAAGCCACTTTTTACTAAAACAATCTTATACTAACAAATAAAGAAAGAGCCATTTTGTCGTCTAGTGGTTAGACTAACCGTCACGCGTAGCGGTGAAAGAATACTATCCACCCCCTTTCTTCCCTAGGGTGTTGTAAAAGGTTACTAACGGACTAAATACTGCACATACATCTAACAGCATAGAGCGGCGATGAACTCACCACCTGTCACGTTAAGCACATGTGCAGTCGCTATTTGGTAAAAAGTGGATTATGGCAGAGGACTGCTTTTGCGGTCCTCATTGCCTAGCCTCTGACTAACCCTTTGGAGTTAAGAGTCGTTATTATATTATTATGTATGTATGGTTAGACTATAGCTTTAGACTTCGAAGTCCCGGAAAAATAATCTGTAGCATCGCTGTGTGCCGAAATCGTTCAACCTAATCGAGCTCCTCCTTAGACTACGATAAACAAAGATGGCAGTTGTAAATATCGATATAATGAATAATAATAAATAGTGCAGTGTAGCGTGGCAAATCTTTTATAAACCTGTAAAGGGTTGTTAACACATTTATTATAATCCTGTTAACCTCTTCGGAGGTAATAGATACGGTTGTGCTACTAGTATAGGCCTAAGGCTGCTTTTCCACAGAGCTATGCGACGTGCGAAGCGACGCGGGCGGAATAAATCGACCAGTAGGATCGCTCGCCTCGCTAAAGCGGTATAAAATCATTGAGATACAATAAACTAGAGAAGACACCGCGAAGCAAGTTTGTGCGCAACTAAGGTGCAGCCGCAAGGTTCACAATCGCTTGAATCACGCGCAATCACTGAGGCGTTTGCAGCCCATGGACTGCACCTTAGTGCGCACAAACTGGCTTCGCGGTGTCTTCTCTAGTTTATTGTACCTCAATGTATAAAATGCAGTCATTCTTTTAGTGGATCTTTCCTCGCGCGCCGCTTAGCTGTCACAGCATTGGTGGAAAAGCAGTCTTAGTCACAACAGGGCCTTGATTCTGTATCGCAGTCTATAGATTCCACACCTAAACCTTACCGCGCACAAACGTCAAACGCATTTTTGGGAAGATATCGTAATTTTTTAAGGAATCAACGTGGTTTTGAAACGAGGAATCGTTACAGAATAAGGGCCCAGTTCAGGGCTATTATTATCCTAGCACTCAATCCTAGCATCTTCAATCTTAGGGAATATGTAAAGTATAAAGCAGTTAAAGTATATAAAACGGAAGACCGTCTCTGTGGTCTAGTGGCTAAGCCACCGGGTTTAGACTCAGAGGTTCCATTCCCAGGGTTCGATTCCCAGCGGGGGGTACATCTTTGTGTGCTCGGTTTGGTTGGTGGTAGGGCTGTTAAGTCCGCCTGGCTAGCTACCACCATCTTATCTAAGTCTGTCGCCATAACAACGATGTTTATAGCATTGTTGTGTTCCGACAGTTTGAGATAAGATAGCCAGTTCCTCAGTGGATGAGGATTCCGGGTGAAGCGCGCTTCCACCTTCGGCCTTATCGTCACTTACCATCAGGTGAGATGAAGGCCAAGCGTTTACCCGTTGTGGAATAAAAAAAAAAGAACACTCATACCTACGTGCTAAGAAGTAGTGACAGATATAAATCACAATCGTAAACCTTTCACACGGGAAGTGATTCTGAATAAGGGGACAGGATGTCTTTATGAGAGTCCACAATGTGGACGGTGGTGTGTGATAAAATGATAATCTAAGTGCCCGACGCTAAGTGTGATGTCGCCATTGAAAAGACAATTTAGAAAATCATCCTGTTCAACTTATTCGGATATTTATGTTGTATTTATGTCTTTTTAGTACCATGTCCTAATAACTTTACTAGAAGTTGACAGGCGCTTGTTACATTCTTTAGTTGCTTTTACAAATTAATAGTGACTCTCGTTGCTGACTGCGTACATTCAAATCGTAGCACTAACATTTTCGTTCATTTGGATAGGGTACCTATTATACCTATATTTTTATGAAAAAGATGATGTGTTGCTTAGCTTTCTAGTAAGTTAAGTGGTTTAAGAGGAGGTATTTCAAGCGCTTCTTTCTCGCTCTCTCGACGGTACGACGGTAAGAGACGGGTATAACAGAGAAGCGGCGCGAATAATCGCGTTTTATAAAAAAAAAAGTGATAGATGTAATAAATAAAAAACGATCGATTATAATCCCTCAAGTTATTTATGAACTTCATTTTGGTAAATGACTCATAATATCAAATCACTTATTTTAAGAATAAAACCTAGAAAAGAAGATAAAATGACACAAAATACGTAACTTTGTGAATACTTTATCAAATCGTGTTTCCATCGGGTGTATACCATAAAATAAAGCCTGTTAATTTACTGTTTACTACTTTAAAAGTTAATTCTAAGAACGTGTTATTTTAATTTTTCACTAACACCTAGCCATAAGCTGGGCATTCACGGTCGCGCCATCGCGTCAAATGGCGTGATATATATCCAAAGTTTGATTATGAGCGTGAAACCCGTTTGGACTGATGTACTCGTATAACTCTGGATTTCCATTCGCGCCAAAATCCACCGCTCTGGACCGTGGCGTCGCGCCGCGGTTGCTCGTGAATGCCCGAACCCACATCTATTTTGAACTCATATCAAACGTCTTTCGGCCCTGTCAAACACGTAAATAAAAGAAAATTGGAGTGAACGTGAATGGGATATAATATGTTTGGCTTCCTCCATTTGACTTAAGTCGTTTGGAATCACGCCAAATGGCGTTACGTGAATTTCCACCTTTAACTGTCAGTTCCAAATAACAGAAGAGATGTCAGTTCTCTATACCAGCCCAGATATCTTCTACACACAAACCTCTTTTGTCTCTTTCCTACGCATCATGATGGGGTTTGCTTTTCTGGTAATTTCCACTTAGCTCTCATCGGCGTATCGGTGTTAGATACATTGTATAGCTTTTTAGGCATTGATGTATAAAGCTAGATAAGACACCGCGAAGCAAGTTTGTGCGCACTCAGGTGCGGTCCATGGACCGCACCTTGTTTAGTCACTTCCGAGCGATTGCGGTGACATGATATAGACGTTTCACTAAGAAAAAAATAAATATGCCTTCTTGTGTACTCAAAGGTTGTTCGAATCACTCAAGAAACACAACAAAAAGTCTAGGTGTAACATTTCATCGGTAAGTACACGAAACACTACTCGTTTTAACTCAAAAATAAAATATTTCCAACCTCCCTAAACACGAAGCTATCGTCGCCATTTTTTCAACGCAAATCATAGACTATAAAAACAGACCGCGCAAATGAGTTTCTGCCTATTATGCCTAATTTTGTTTGTAGTATGAAAAAAATATTTGTTGTTATTTTATGTGTAACGCATAATGTCATGTCTGACAATTTAGACTACGTGATATTATTGTAAAAAATATGAGTCAATGAAACAATTAATAAATAATTTATTATTAATTGGAACGCATTGACACTCAATACTGAATTTTAGTTCAAAACCACATAACACGATAGTGAACTAAACTTATGTTTTAGGTATACCTTATGAGAATCCCATATTACGTAACTAAATAACTTTTACGTACATACACCCAAGATAGTGGAAGAATATTCTGAATTAATAATCTGTACTTACAAGTTACCTATTTATAGTTATTTGATTGGTGTTTTTTCTACAAGCTTACTCTTTTTTGTAGTTTCCTTCGGCCTGGCCATGAAAACAGAGAAAAATGGATAAGATTCGTACAAATTAATCGTAACGAGGAAACATGGTTACCATCTGACCATACTTACATATGTTCATTGCACTTTAAAGAACAAGATAAATACAGAACAAAAGCCGGACGAACTTTTTTAAAGAAATCAGCATTACCACATGACGACACAACCGTAAGATTTATTTAATGGCTTATCACGTGGGGATATTGGGCCATAACCCACCACGCTGGCCCAATGCGGGTTTTTGAGTTTTAACGACTGCCATCTTACGACCACAACCGGGACCAACGGCTTAACGTGCCTTCCGAAACGGAGAAGCTAGAGGTGTTTTTTTTTCAAATTGGTCACCCATCCAGCAACCCGGCATTGCGAAATTTGCTTAGCGGTCAAGATCGCAAGCCGAATGCGCTAGCCGCAGCGCCATCGAGCTCCTTTTTAATGCTATGTTAAGCTTGTACCTATGAGATTTATTGGAATGACTCCAAATGTTCCCTGTGGAGTAATAATAAAAAATTTAAATGTTTCTTTCAGCGTCTATCACCTTCTCCCGGACAATTAGAACCCATATCCGAACCAGTAACGGATTCTGAATCTATATTCGACACTCCGAAAAAAATAGTACTTAAAAAAAGTTATCGAAGGAAACTTCAGCTAGAAAAAGACTTGCAGATAAAATCAAGAAATTAAATCGTCAAAACAGATACTTACAGAAAAAATGCCGATCTTATAAAACAATTGTAACCAGTTTGAAAGAAAAATTTAATATCGATTATCATACTGAACTTAATTTAATGGCCATTGCTGAGACTGTAGAGCTGCATAAATCTTTATTAACGACAAAGAGGCATAATAAACGCCAATTAATATATTCAGTACTGCTTCGAAAATTTGCCTTAACTTTGCATTATTACTCCCCAGCTGCATATAAATATGTTAGAGAAACATATAATAAAGTTCTTCCACATCCAAGAACAATCAGCAGATGGTATTCTACAGTTGACGCGGAGCCTGGTTTCACAACAGAAGCTTTACGAATTTTGAAAAAGAAATGCGAAGTAAATGAAAAGCCTGTCATATGCTCATTGGTGTTTGATGAGATTGCTATAAGAAAACAACAGCTGTTTCATAATAAACGTAAACTTGGCGCTGTCAATTTTGGTGCAGGCCCTTTAGAAGGTGCAGACGAGGATACACTAGCATCGCAAGCTTTAGTTTTCATGCTTGTTTCTCTTAATGAAAGCTGGAAATTGCCTGTGGGTTATTTTTAATAGCTGGTATTACTGCTGAAACTAAAGCTAATTTAATAAAAATCTGTTTAGAAAAATGTCACGACGTCGGCGTAGAAATTGTAAGCGTCACTTTTGACGGATGTCCAGCTAACTTTAAAGCTGCTGAGCTTTTAGGCTGTCGGTTGTCCAATCCAAATAATTTAAAGACCTACTTTTTACATCCAAGCACATCAGAAAAGATTTGCATATTTTTAGATCCTTGTCATGTTATTAAAATTATAAGGAACACGTTCGAAAAAAAAGGGTATTATTTGATGAGAATGACAAAAAGATAAAGTGCCAACTTTTGATTAATCTAAATAACTTACAGCAGAATGAAAGTCTTAGATTTGCCAACAAATTAACGCCCCGTCATATATTTTTCCGCAACCAAATCATGAAAGTGAAGCTTGCTACTCAGTTGCTAAGTATGAGTATCGCGAAGGCATTGACTTTATGTGATGAAGTACTAAAATCAAATCAGTTTCACGATTCATCGGGAACTGTAAATTTTATCACATTGATTAATAACTTTTTTGATATTATGAATTCCAGAAAATTCTATTTTAAAGGCTATAAACGGCCTGTAGATATCAGTAACACTTTTGAAATTTTTGCAATGTTAGATAAAATAAAATCATTCATACTTCAACTTAAATTTTATATAAAAACACGTAGAATCATAAAAAGAAAAAATCAGGCACCAAGAATAATTATAAATATATCCAAGAAAAAAGTGGTTGATACGATTAATAACAGAGGATTCCTTGGTGCGCTCATATGTATTGAGTCGATCAAAACTTTATTTAATTACATAATAAGTGAAAAAAATAAATTATTGTACATTTCAACCTATCGCCTAAGCCAAGATCATTTGGAACTATTTTTTGGAATAATTAGAAAACATGGTGGGTACAATAATAATCCCAATGTTCTCCAGTTTAGAGCTGCGTATAAAAAGACACTTAATCACTTGGAACTGCGATCATCATTTACTGGTAATTGTCTCCCTTTGGACAACTATCACATTTTAAATGCATCTTCAGAACATATTATCAACAACACAACTCCCACAAATATTCACAACGAACCATCATATGAGGTTTTAGAGACAACACGTATCTTTGAGTCAGATTTAGAAGCAGAAACCAATTGTACTATTTTCGCAAACATGTTGAATCATGACACCATAACAATATCATCTAAACTTATTGTAGGTTACATTTCTGGATTTGTATCAAGAGCATTAACTAAACAATTGAAATGTGAAGAATGTATAGACAGCCTAACTACATCACATAAACTTCCGCATCACAAACTTATCTGTATTAAAGACATGGGTGGGTTATGTTACTCATCGGAAAATGTTTACAAAATATGCCTCTCTACGGAATTAGTAATACGTCAATTACTAAGAGAGAGTGGAGAAAAGGGTCTGTCTTCGAAATACGATTTTAAATACATTACTGTGAACACCTTAAAGTGTTTCATGAAGACAGACGTCTTTGATTGTTTATGTAATCATTCGCTTACCCAGCCTGCTACTTTTAATCACAGAACTCATTTGATACGTGCCATAATAAACAAATATACAAATATTCGACTCCATCACGAATCAAAAAAATATAACAGCAATATTACGACTAAGCGGCAAAAGCTTACTAAGCTTATACTGTTTAAAGGTACATAATATTTTTGTTACAATGTAACTCTAATTTTTTAAATAATTCTTATCTGAACCCCTTTTTTCTTCGGCATTTTAATATGTGTAAGTCAGTTGTAAATAAATATATTTTATTTTATTCAACTTTTTTATTTACCTACTCCATGAGCTGTGACAAAAAATACCTACTTATATTCGTAAAATAAGTAATTCCAGATGAAGCAGTATGGACTCATATCCATTAATGACATCTTATAATTATTGAAAAAGGAAAAGATTTCATAATTGTTACTTATATAAATGTTTTTGCTAATAAATTATATACTTCTTTATTTTTAGTATTAATTTACTCATTTTAAAATATTACAATTAACAACATTCAATAAAATATTGATTTGTATATTTTTTTAACAATATTCTTTTACAATACGATAAAACTATATTCAATAATGTGTCGCATCTGCGCGCTCTCGGACTACTCTATATCAACCAAGCCCCCGCCCCCAACGTACCACGTGATGCCCGCTGTCACCTAGCTGAGCACAATCTTTGTATGGGGCGTCTACTCTAGTTTAATACCTCAATGTTTTTAGGTCTTTATAATAATGTCTGTCCATCTTGATTTGGCCTACTTCTTCTTCTGGGCCCAGGTAGATTCAGGCTTATCGTTACATTACTTATATGGTCGGAAGGTCCTCTTCACATGTCCATATCACGTCAGTATGCTTTCTTGTAGCTTATCGGCGATGTAGGCGGCAAGTACATCGAGTATCGCGAACGTTTCCGTTGGGTATTTTGTCGATTCTCGTTACTCCGCACATCCACTGAAGTACTATTTTCATTACATAATAACCACCTCTCAATATTATTGTAAGTAGATAGCAATTACCTAGCCTAATATTTTGGGAAATTAACAACTACTGATCGTCCAAATTGCTGTTATTGCCGTACCACAAATGATATCATTTTTGTGTGTCATCCTTGTTGCATTGCCCTGGGCACAGATAATGGCATGTCGAAGCTTGTCGGACACGGGCGTGGCATGAAACCGCTGATAATTGTATAGGTACAGACGCCAGATGCAGATCTTCCATAAAATGTCAATAAATTTTGAACTTTATTTTTTGTGGTTTAAGGATCAATATAAGGTCTTTGCTCAGCAGTGGGACAAAATAGGCTAAATAAAAAAAAGAAATAATATCGATTACAGTAATTTGATAGTTTTGGGTAGGCTTACCTGGCGTGTGTATCCCAACATTCGTAGGGGGAAAATTCGGAACAGAGGTAGATGATGGTAAACTGTTTCCGGTTTTAACATATAATCATGGCTATTATCACCAAAGAGCTAGTCAGAAACAGGCAACGAGGACAGCAAAAGCAGTCCATACCATAGTCAACTTTTCACCAAATAGCGACTGCATATGTGCTCAGCGTAACAGGTGGTGAGCCCATAGCTGCTCTTTGTTGTTGGATGTATGTGCTATCTTTAGTCCGTTAGTCGCCTTATACGACACCCAAGGGAAGAGAGGGAGGGAGTGGTAGTATTCTTTCTCGTGATCACGTGACTCGTTGCGTCCGACGACGGACGTCGGATAAGGGGTAAACGCCTCCCTATGTTGTAAAAACAATTTGAAAAACGTCTAAAAAAGAATAATTTATAGAAATTTTCCGGTACAACAATCAGGTATATAATATCAGGTACTCGTATTTCACTCTCTCTCGTAGGTACTTATGACACACTTAGCATGGTGTGAAGTCTCTGTCGCCGAGTGAAAGTGTCAGTGTATTTTATAGCCATTTTATGGCTTCTATTACACCCAAGGGATATGCCAAGGTGTTCTTTATTGATAAGCCGCCCGCCAATATACAGGATGTTAAGTGCAAGTAACAAGTATTAGTATAAGAGAAACTCTGAAATAGCGAAAAAAATGTATTGAAGCTGTTCTGTTAATGTACGTATCAGCTGATTTTGAAAAAGGGGTGTTCGGGCTTTTTCGTTCCTCAGTTCTCTTTTTTTACACGCTTTTGTTTTTATTTTTAGAGTTAATGGCAATCTAAGTTTTGTGTTACAATGTATCAATTAAGCAACACTGTTGTCTTAAAAGAGGCATGTTAAAAGATACACTTAAGTACTAAAGTCTTTTACGGGTCGTTTCGCATTTTCCATTTAAAGACGTTTAACGTTAAATATGATAATTAACACGTAGAGAAGTTTTTCAAAAGGTCACGGCCTAAATACTTACGTAACGATGAATCAAAATGCAAAGTATAGTCTTAACATTATTTAAATCATCTTTCCGAAAAAGGGACTTATCTGACGGTTTTGACAATATTTCGACACAATGAATAAATTCGTATTAGTAAAGTAACAGTCCATGTACATACCTACTTACAAAATTCACGACTATTATCACCGAAGGGTTCAAATTCAAATTCAAATTGAAAATACATTTTTTCAATAAACTCAATTAATAAGTACTTTGAAGCGTCCAAATCTTTTTAAACCTTTTTAACTGTGGCAAAGAACGGGCGCAAGAAACCACAGCGCACAGAAGCAAAAACATTTACAAAAAAAAAAGTCATAAAATACAAAATATGAATTTAAAAAATAATAAATTAAGCAATACAAAACTACAATACAATGTAAGTATCAATTAATTATAGACCATTAGAAATAGCTGTTGGAGTAATTGGAGCATTTCAGATCCAAGCTGTTTAGTCTTCTGTGTAATCTGACACTTTATAATAAGCTTTTTTATAAAGCTTTTCTTTAATTTTGATTTTAAATTTATTAAGATCTAATTTCTGAATATCATTTGGTACTTTGTTGTAAAATCTTACACACAGACCCTTAAAAGAATTATTTATTTTATGGAGCCTAGTATAGGTTAGTCAAAGACTAGGCAATGAGGACCGCAAAAGCAGTCTTCTGCCATAGTCCACTTTTCACCAAATAGCGACTGCTGCGACTCAGCGTGACAGGGGGTGAGCCATCGCCGCTCTATGCTGTTGGTTGTATGTGCAGTCTTTAGTCCGTTAGTCGCCTTTTACGACACCCAAGGGAAGAGAGGAGGTGGTAGTATTGTTTCACCGCCACGCGACACGGTCACCGCTACACTATCTCACTGCTGGGAAAAGCCCTCCATCACTGAAATCAAGTCATTGCTACAATTGATGGGTAGGGCTTCATCATCATCATCAGCCTATAAACGTCCCACTGCTGGGCACAGGCCTCCCACGTGAAAATAGCACGTGGGGATATTAGGCCATAACCGACCACGCTGGCCCAATGCGGGTTGGTGGGTTTTAACGACTGCCATCTTATGACAGCAACCGAGACCAACGGCTTAACGTGCCTTCCGAAGCACGGAGGAGCTCGAGATGTTTTAAATTTGGTCACCCATCCAGCGACCCGGCCTTGCGAAAGTGGCTTAGCAAGCAAGATCGCAAGCCGAACGCGCTAGCCGCTGCGCCATCGAGCTCCTCAGGGTAGGGCTTAGTGTTTGCCAAATGCGGGCAGGTGATCACTAGCCCGGGCTATGCATCGAAAGATCTGAAACACACTTCGCCCGATCTGCAAATTAAACCCAGGAATCCTGATATAGAACTAGTGTTGGCCAGGACTCGATTTCTTCAAGTCCTGGTTAAGGGACTGGACTCATTTTAGCAGAGATCGCATAAGACTCCGACTAAAATGAGTCCTGAATTCTGAGCCTTGAGTCCTTTCGTCGAGTCCTAATGCAATAAGACTCGACTCATAGAACTGAGCCTTTATTATGGAACTCAAGTTCTTACAAAACCTAACCTTTTCAATTGTGTAATACTATTATAAATTTTGCTAAGGCGTCACCTCCATGGGCATGTATGTTTTCATAAAAAAAATATACTAACTCTTCGATCATATAATATGATCGAAGTATAGTAACTCTTTGAACTTCTTTTTCCTCTTTGGCGCACTCGTTGAGTTGGTTCGCTTGTGGAGGTGGTTCACGAACGCCTAATTGAAAACACTATAGCCTAGACCCATACCTCAACAGAATGGATATGCAATTCACTATTTCAAAAAAGACTTTGGCACTAGTAATGAACTCGTCTTACTCAAGAGTCTCTATTTTTTTGTAAAAAGACTTGAGTTCTAGAGTCATATTGTAAGCACTCGTAAGTCTTATCACTGACAAAAAGGCTTGAGCTCTCATTTACGAGTCCAGTCCCTAAAATAGGACTTAAAGAACTCGAGTCCTGGCCAACACTATTCAGAACCGAGCGGATTGCCACTCGAACACCGAGACGAACTCGTTTATTTTTATAAGGCACTAATTTCTGTTATGAGTTGACAGGCTACGCTACTAAATACCGATTGTAGCGTGTTTAGTAGACCAACGTGTGGCTGAGTTCACTCCAGAAAACCGATTCGAAGAACTCGGAGAATCTAGTTGGGAGTGGGGATATCCTTACGTGGCGTCGTCCCCTCTAGAAAATCTCCGAGGATTGTTCGGTCACTAAGTACGGCTTTGCGAACCTTAAATTTCTCGCCGCTCAAAAATCTGGTTACACTGTAAAGGCCAGGAGGCAAAGCCACATGTTTCCAAAACAAAAATCCACACCAGCGAATTTTAAAATCGTCCTAGCATTTCATTCCTCATGTCTATGGGTCGTGATCACCTCCCAGCAGTCTCTCCTCTGAATGATCTTCCTCCATCGCTCCCTGTCACGGACGGCGGCGGCAGTCCGTCGTAAACTGATATATCGAGGGTAGCGCGAATCTGATCTGACCAACGCACCGGACTGCGACCTCGTGTCCTTTTGCCGTCGACTTTCGGTAACATTTTTTTAAATTTACTACGGCTAAGCTCTTGACCACCTTCCCTTACTTAATGATAAGTGACGATAAGGCCGAGGGAAGGTAGCAGCACGCTTACAGCTACTAGCTGGGGCTTATCTCCACCTTTGCACACATGTCTCTTGTTACTTTTGTTACTGTTTTTCAGTGCAATATAGAATATAATAATATCTCTAAACTGTTGCTGCAGAACAATGCTAATACAATAAAATAATAACATTAAAATTGTGTCTAACCGGTTTTTTATACCGCGCTTGGACATTTGCAATGCTAGAGCATTTGCATTACTGACTGAATGATGTACTTTGCCTTCTATTACTTATGTTACAACAAAGCACAAAATTGTCGTGGCAATGCTTTAAAATTTCTACAAACTAAAGGCACAAGCAGACGCTTCAATTCCGCCAGAACCTCTCTTGTTTTATATCTTTGTCGCATTTTACAGTGTTCCTTTCCAAATTTGATAAAGATCGAATCTTGTGGAGATGCATGTGACCGAATTGCGAGGCGTGCCACGTTGTTCGCAATGCGCATAGTATAAGTAGATGTACAGTAGATTTACTACGTGCACGTCTGGAGCTCTAGTGGCCCTATTCACAACTTATTTTTTAGTAGGTTGATGATATTTGAGATGTAGAGGTTTAACTGTGAGCGTCAAGTTAGCAGCCTCACCACGGAATTAGATGGTTTTGATTACGTCAAAAAATTGTGTATAAATAGTGACGTTGTAGCATATAAATAGTGATACTATGGTTCAAAAGATATTTCAATACGTTTAACTTCACATAACATTAAAATGTATTTTGTATGATAACTGTATTATTATCACACCGATCTAACCTTCAGCTCGATATCAGGGTTCAATTTCCAGTTTGGGCAAAGTGCGGATTTTTCGATGCATAGCCCGGGTTTGTGATCGCCAACCCGCATTTGGCAAACGTGGTGAAAGCCAATACACTTATCAAACAATTTGGTCACGAACGTCACAAACCGAGCCGTCCGAGCCGTTTGGCTCGGACTGCCTGCTCGCGAGCCGTGGCAGCCGAGGCAAATTTGAAAGATTGCGCGCGGGCTCCGCGGCCAAAGTGAGCCAGTGCAACCTTTCAAATTTGGCTCGGATGCCACTGCTCTCGAGCAGGAAGTCCGAGCCAAACGGCTCGCGAGCGGCGCTCGGCCGGTGTAGACGCGGCTAATGATGGAGACCTGACCTGCAGTGGGACAGTATGTAGGCTGTACTTTACTCTACTTTAAAACGTTTCAACTAACAACCTTTTCCTTCACGCATACCACACTTTGTGTATGCCTTCTTGAAATTGCCTTACTATGCCGTTTTTTACTGTGACACGTGTCTATCGGATGTGATGGAATCAGCATAATGGCCGGCAGTGGACGTGACGTCATCTCTCAATATAGGTACCCTTTATTTGGCGCTGCATTGTCGTTCTAGATCTTTAGGGACCTTTCAGCTTCGACGTCTTTTGTTTCGTCAAATGATGTGTATTGATTTTTACACATTATAGGCTATTTGTTCTGTAAAATAAAAAGTATGTACTTAGATGCAGTTTTAATTTTTTACTATTTATACATTGGGCCAGCGTGGTGGAGCATGACCCGATCTGTGGTCCTGCTGTAACCTCTTAGAAGTTTTATTATAATCAAACTAGCTATGCAAAATTCGTATGGAAATTGGCATACTAAGATTAAAATAACACTGCGTTAAGAGGAGATGTTACCATCACCCCCTGGTGTGTTTTTGTTAATGATAAGGCCTGAGCTCAGCAATAAGATAATTAATAACTGTAACTAAACTATATATTCATGTTACATAAGTGTTATTTATCAAATTTGAAGCGCATTTCCTCCTTCTTACAACTTAGTTTATCAGAAAGCGTCAGTTTCAGTATCATAATTATATTAAAGACATTAATACATATATACGATACCGCGTAGAGCCCATGTATCTCCTTTTCTTTACCAGTGTGGTTTAATGAACATGGAGTCTCGACGTGCTCTTCATCTGGCTTGTCTGTTGTTTGGAATTTTAAAGACTCAAACTCCATCATATCTTTATGACAAACTCCAGTTATCGCAACGTCCACTAAGAGCAGCAACTCTGTTATCCTGTCCTCGGCACAGCACAGCCGCATTTCGTGGCAGTTTTCGGTATTCAGCCACGAAATGTTGGAACAACATTCCGCCTCAAATTAAAAACGTTTTATCAGTAAAGTCTTTTGAAAATAAATACAAAATATATCTTTTATTTTTCAGAAATTTTAATCATTGTTAAGTAGTAAGTAAGTCATTATATTTTAACCATATACTTATACACTTGTACTTAATTATGCTTTAACTAATTTAATTTCTTACATTTAATTTCAACTGATATTACCAAATTAAATCAATATTCCAGTTACGTCAATATTACTAGCCTACTTTTAGCACATTCATCAGAAAAGCGTACGCCATAAGAGTAAGCAACAATCCGTTGAATAAACGCCATTCTCATGTCCATTCCCCAACGAACGACCACAAAACGGCACAGTATAGGTTGTATAGGAAAGTGTTTGTGACGATAAAGTCGCCGAGGGACACCGAACCGAAAATAGGTGGTGTGAGATCGTTTCTAAGCAGCCAAGCCGCGCTGTCAACAACTGTCGCCCCCTGTCAAGAGGACCGCCTATACGGCAAACCATTGAGGCATTATGACTAGAGGAGACACGCGAAGCAATTTTGTGCGCACTGATAACTCACAATAACTAATGCTGTGCTTACCAGCATTAATAGAATACAAACACACACAAACATTATTATACCTACCATTTGCATCTACCATTTATCATACAAACTCATTTGTTATTAGAGCATCAAATATTTTTAATAATTGAACCAGTAGTATGGAATTTGATTTATTTTGCACATCTTTAACAAAATTAAAAAAAAACCATTTATACTTAATAATAACTATTTCCAAAGAAACCATTAATTAAGTAGGTAGTCATTTTTTATCACATTCGACACTTACTTTTTTATCATCATCATTACGTATTATAAAGTAAAGTCGCCGTTTTCCTATGTCTCTGGCCGGGCACTATATTCTCATAAAACACGCAATGGATTTTTATGCGGTTTTCACTAAAAGATAGAGCGATAACTGAGGATGGTTATTGTTTATATTTTGTACAAAATGGCGGAAGTATGACGGTGTTCATATATTTAATACATTATGTAAAAACTTGTAATTAGTTTTATTTTATTTATATATAGTTATTTAGACTTTACATAAAATAAAAATAAATAAAATACTTCCGCCCCATCTCTAGGGTGTCGTAAAAGGCGACTAACTGACCAAAGACTGCATACATCTAACAGCATAGAGCGGCGATGGGCTCACCACCTGTCACGTTGAGCACATGTGCAGTTATCATTTAGTGAAACGTGGACGACGGCAGTGGACTGTTTTTAATAATAGTCGTCATTATAATAGGTTGGGGAAAATGTTTCTTCGCATTTTTAAGAAAATTCGTAACATTTTTTAATATAGTTTATTTATATTTAACTAAAGTATGTAGGTGCCATTTTGTTCGATAACTTTTTGCCATCTTGTAGGTAGGGACATGATCTCATTTCTATAGAAATTTTGAGGCTTTTGATCAAAATACAGCGACAAGTGGATTTGGCAGTCCTCTCGTAATGTTAACCTGACACTGCCTAAAGAATTCCGAAGAGACCGAAACAGGTGGAAATCTGAAGGAGCAAGGTTAGGACTATACGGCGCTAACACCTCCCAGCCAAACTCTCTTAATTTTTGCTGAGTGTCTAAAGATGTGGGAGGTCTAGCGTTGTCATGATGAAGAACCACACCCCTTCTGTTGATTAATTTCGGCCGCTTTCTCTCAACTTCTGGCTTTAATCTCATCAGTTGTTCGCAGTAGAGTTTAGAATCGATGGTCCTGCCTGGTGGTAACAGCTCATAATGAACAATGCCCTTCCAATCCCACCACACACACAGCACCTTGCTGCGAGTTAACCTGGGTTTCGCCACAGTCTGTGAAGCCTGCCCGTCCTTTGAATACGACTTTTTTTGCATTTTCTTGTCGTACATGATCCACTTTTCATCATCAATTATCAGCTTCTTCAAAAATGGTTCGGTTTCATCACGTCGTAACAAAGAATCACAAATGAGTACACGGTTCATTAGGTTTCTTTCAGTGAGCTTGTGAGGTAACCAAATATCGCTTTTTTGTTTACCCAGTATTTTTCGATTATGGATAAAATAGATGCCATTTTTTTAAAAATGGCATCCATTTTATCCATAATAGAGCGACCAGAGCGACGTGCATCTTTGACATAAAAATTTCCGGATTGAAAACGCTTAAAACCAAATTTGGGCTACTCTCACAGGCACAGCACTAGGCTATAAACATCGCAAATTTTTTTCGCGGCTTGCGTTGTATTTTTACCTTTTCTGTTGTAAAATTTTAAAATGTATCAAACTTCTTTATTACTCATCTTGACAGTAAGAGAAACAAATGAAAAGCACACATTTTTCTAATTAGAATTTGGAATTATCTTCTTTAAAATTTCAACTTTAATGATACCAAAACTAGCCAGATACAAATAGTATAGCCAAAGAGATTTTATTACAAGTTCATACATACTATATGCCAAAAGACTTTTTCCCCAACCTTATATATATATATGTACATCAATTAAGATAAATTATGTACCTATGTATGTAAGTTTCACTCACAATCAGTGAGGCATTCCCAGCCCACGGCCTTATTTAATCCGTGCCTTTAGGCCGCGCTACAACTCGGTGCGCAAAAACTTGCTTCCCGTTGTCGTCTCTAGCTATGTTCTCTCAATACAGCGAGCCCGCGGAGTTTGCAATGCCGTGAAAAATATGTCAGCGGTGTGTGAATTACGAGACCACTTACCGAAAATACGAGTGTTCAATTTATTTTATGGAAATAGTTTTAGCGCCCCGCCGGGTTAGGGAAACCGAAACAGGGAGACAACAGTGTTCCGTTATGTAACATTGTTTGTTTTGTACCGATTCGTTAACGGATATGAATGAGTTTTAGTGAGCACGTATTGTTACTACTTATAATGTGGCTCGTTAATAGTAAGGCTACATACATTTAACGACTGTTAACTTACAACAGCTACCCGGGTGCGCCAAATTTCACCTAAATTTTCAACTCCAATAATCGGAACTCCGAAAATGTTCTTCCTAACAATCACTACTCCTAACTACTCTGTTTCTAATGTTCATAAACATTCAACTTCATAATGTCAGTAGCAATAAACATCAGTCTATTATAAGTACTATTATTTGTTTTCTTATATAGATGGGCCCGCCCACGACTTCGTCCGCGTGCACACCCTGTATCCCGTGGCAAATTTCCAAAATAATCTTTTACACATACTTGACAATTACGAACACAATAAAAAAAGAATCAGTCAAATCGGTAGAGCCGTTATGAAGTGATGCGCTTACAAACATTTCAGCAATTGATTTTTATTAATATAGATAGATAAGATAAGATGTGATTGTCCAATCTAGTTTTGCACGATGTCATCTTAGGAGGGTGCAGCGCGGTCGCAAAAACTGACATAAGTGTCTTAATGAACTTCAAAGCAAAATCAATCATATTGATGTTTAAAATTAGAACAATCCTGCTTTGAAGTTTCAGACCTAGTAATTTGATAAGAGCAATGATTTTATTCTGCGATATGTACAAAACCATCACGCGCTTGTGTTAAAAAATTAAATTTACTTTTCTAAGATGGAGGAATATTAATACAAATATTTTTGTATGTAAGAATTATTGTTTCATGCGTAAAATTAAGAAAGTTGTCGAAAAAAATGGTTTTTAGGGTCATTAGATTTATGTATTGTTTGTTATTGTTTAAAGATTTTGTTTTAAATTTCTACAAGGCCACGACCTTGTGCAATGATCAGGCTAACTTACGTAAGTTCTTCTAAAGTATTTAACTAATTCAGCGCATAGTACAAGTAACTTAAAAATACGTGAATTTTCACAATTTCGTGCAGGTAGTGAAGTTGCATTTCCCGCTCAGAATCTAGTAGTGAAGTTACGGACTCTCCGTGACGTAACGTCCGCTGCCCGTAGCATTTCCCGCGTGACCGCAGCCGCTCCGTCACCAGCTGTCACCCCACGTCACGGCGTTATTCAATCAGCCACAATGGTAGCGTGTTAAACGAGCTAGTTATTATAACGCTCAATACCGTTGTGCTAACAGTTGGGAGTTGAGAAAAAGAAAAACAAAAATGATTAGAAGACGACAATTTCATTTTTTATTTTTTATTTTCTGTAGTGTAGGTTACTCTATGGTTGTAACTGTCATGTGTTTGTCACTGCGCAATAAAGCAACTACGGAAAGCGAGTCGTATTATTCCTCTTATCACAGTGGCGACGAGGATAAATTGTGTTTTTTATAATATTTTAGTTAGATAATGTCGATCGGAAAGTTGGGTGATTTTGATGTGCGCGCGGGGATGTGGTCTTCGTACATTGATAGGTTGGACATATTTTTCAAAGTCAATATAGTGATGGACGACATGAAATTGCCAACTTTAATTGCTAGCATGGGTTATGGCTTATGAATTGTTGGTGAATCTCGCAAGTCAAACTAAACCTCGGAGTTGACTTATGATGGGGTCAGCGAGTTAATGCGTCAGCATCTGCAGCCGACGCCTTTTTCGTTGGCGGAGCGATATCATTTCCGTCAAAAACGTCAATGTGACGTGAATGTGAGTATAGTTCCGGAAAACTATGGTGCAATCTTAGCTATAGTGACTCTAGGGAGAAATTCCTAGAGTATTGCACAAAAATACAGGAAATTTTTAGAAAACGGAATAAAACTTATTATTAATAAAAATATGTACCAAGCTGAAAAAATAGACTATATAAATTGTTTATACAATTATTTAAAAGCTATATAATATAAGAATTATCAAAATAAACACAAAAATGTAATAGATAATAAGATAAATAGCGAATAAGTTGCACCGAGGCCTTTAAGATAAATAGAAATAAGAAAATGTAATGGTACCTATTAAACAATCTGCATAGAAAATAAGAAGTAGTATAAATACATATTGTATTAGAGAATAAGAAATTGAACACAACATTGTTAAAAGTATAGCTTGCAAAGTAGGTCCATGGGTATGAAAGAGAAGTAGTACATAAGAACTCCAATCATCACGTTGGAGGAGTCACATAAAAAAAAATACTAAACATGCTGTTCTAAAATTCTTATTTAATATTGTTGAACATTATTATCTAATGACTCTTAAAAACATAAACATGATTGGTAATACTGAACTCGATAGAAAAACAATCAAATATAGCTCTGTCAACATTTTAAAAGAGCTGTAAGTCAGATAATACATTAATAAATGACTTAATTTTATTACCAAATAAAGAAAATTTCATTATCTAGTGAATGCAAAAAGCACATATTTTTTATTTCTCTTGTTTTTTCCTATATAGGCAAAAAAAAACCCATGAAACGCGCCTATTCGCGCCGCTTCGCTGATACACCTGTCCCGTACCTACCGTCGGTACCGTCGAGAGAGCGAGAGAGAAGCGCTCGGAATACCTCGCTATAAGCTTATTTTGAAACTTGTCTTTATTTTTTAGTAAACTGATAAACATACTCATTATACAAAGAAAACACCCCGACCTCAAATCATTTTAGAAAAAGTTCTTTCTAAATTGACCCAACCGGGAATTGACCTCGGGACCTCAGAGATAGCGACCCCAAAACCACTCGACCACGGAGGTCGTACAAATGATAATTGTATCTTGTTTACAAACTAATATTGTAGGAATATTTTTAATAACACTGCCTGGTTAGCCTGCCAAGAGCTAAACTCTTAGTAGAAAAGTAAATTCTTGTAGCACTACACTACTGGTCATAAGGCCCCATTACTTTTATGAGATCGATCGATCTCATAAAAGTATCGATATGACTCTGCACCTGTGCGTCTTTTTCTTCTGTGCAAACAAGTTTTGTACATTTACCCATTATAAAAGCTTTGTATTATTGTAAAACAATATGCTAAAATATAAATTATTTTTTATAACAAGATGCCAAGATGCATAATAGTCACAAAAATGAGTATAAAAGAACGCTGTATTTGAAATATAACTGCTCTGTACGCCAATTTTCACAGGGTGCCAGGTTTCGCCGGTGCCTAGCAACTGCTCTGTGCTCGTAATTCGATATAGGTGCTAATTGAGCGGCGCCGTCGACACAGAGATACGTATTGGTGCTACTTTACAGTTTACAGAGGGACGTTTCTCTTTTAAACATGTTGCTAGTGGTCTCAAATGGCGCTAATACGTAACCGGATGAGACGGCGAGAAACTTAACAGGATCACTGTATAATTATACACGCATGTTTTCCGGAGGGGTAGAGAGCACAGGGGGATATAACGGTCACCCAACGGCTGGGCGGGTAGACACCGAAATGAAGCGAGCAAATCTTGTCATTGAGCTCGATCGGGTGTTGGGCCTCATTTCTAAATGGGGCTCCGATAATCTGGTGGAGTTTAATGCCAAGAAAACACAGGTATGCGCGTTCACAGCGAAAAAGTCGCCATTCCTTCCCCTTCCCTCTCTTCAGGGTACATCTCTAGGCCTGCAGAGCAGTATTAACATGCTCGGTATGGATATCCGCTGCGATCTGAACCAAAAGGACTACATCGAAACCGTGATTAAAAATGCCTCACGTAAACTCGGTGTCCTGAACAAGGTGCGGCGATTCTTCACCCCTGATCAGTTGTGTCTATTATACAAGACACAGGTGCGGTCTTGCGTGGAGTATTGCTCTCACCTTTGGGACGGCTCCGCAAAGTACCTTCTCGATGTCTTGGACAGATTGCAGCGCAGATTACAGATTGCAGATTACAGATATTGCGTCACTCAGCGACTTTTACCATTTATACCATGGCGAGTGCTCTGAAGAACTCAATGACCTCATCCCTCCTTCTCCCTTCCTCCATAGGAGTACACGTGCTGCTCTCCGGAGTCACTAATTTACAGTCTCTAACATTCCATCACGCACAAAGAAATTTGGTGACTCGTTTCTTTGCCGCACTTCCAAAAGATAAAATAGTCTACCAGCACACGTATTCCCTCCTACCTATGACAAAGGGTCCTTCAAACGAGGCGTGAAGAAGCACTTTGTGGGCCGGCAGAGTGAGGGTGACTGATGCTACGTCTCTTACGCTGCACCAGTTGTCCTCGCGCCTGGACTTCATTTCCACTTAACATCAGGTGGAGTGGGGTCATTTGCCGGGCTAAGTATAAAAAAAAAGTATTTCATTAGCTACGATGGTAAGAAATACATTCAAAAAATTATAACAAATAAAGATCAACTGTTGAAAAATCCAAAATACACTTTGCGTGACCTGAATTGGATCCAGGACTTCCGGATGACGCCGAGCGCTTAATAATAATAATAAATACATAACCGACCCGCCACCGAAACATTAATAATTGACGACCTCTGTGGTCGATTGGTTAGTACGCCGGGTCTGGTGTCGCGCCATCTCTAGGGTCCCGGGTTCAATCCCGGTTGGGTCAAGTTAGAGAAAATCTGTTTTACTAAATTGATATCGGGTCTGGGTGTTTTTTCTATGTTTATGTATATTTGTCCGTTATCTTACAATATTAACGAGTGTCTAGTGTGACAAAAGAATACTCATCTTAGTCAAGATAATTGGTGTAAGCGTAAACAAATTTAATTTAATAATTTTTAAAAACTAAAGACATACACTTAACAGATTTCATTTCATAACGCTTTACAGTTCAATTTAGTTTGATGGCAGTGAAAATACTGCTGTCGCAGCACGAAGTTGCAATAAACGGTTAAAAAGCTATTCGCTTACTCGACGAAACACAGCAAAGCGCTGATATCCTTCAAAGTTTTACTGGCCACTTCGACTGAGGCGAGCGCTATGAAACAGATTCCTTTCATATTCATAACGTGAGCTATTGAAAATGCAACAATATCTCAAAACTGAAAGTGTCGTTATATTTAACTTCATAAGTTGGTGCTGTGTCCTCTTTGCTGCTCTATAGGGGAAACATTAAAAGAAAATAGAATACCTATCTGTCGTATGCTATTATTACGGCATTATGCGTTACCGACCCGAACATTTCAATGTTTTGCTTTTTTAATTAATTTGTTTAAAAGGGTACACCTAGAACATATTTAATAAGTAATTACAATATAACGAAACGAAAAACATTTAAAGAGTAATATAGGTACTAATCATGCCTGTTGTAAGTATTTACAACTTTTTTAAGTTAGATAAGAATATTAAATTAATCATAATTCATGACCGATAAAATAGAATACTTATGGTTTTATAGCTTTATTGTCTTTTAATTCTAAGTTTTGCTAAAAATAGGTACATAAAATACCAATTTTTATTTTTCATTTCATCATTTAATTTTAAACACATCAATTTTATATCACTGTAGCACTTAGAAACCCCTTACTTTTATATTTAGTGCTAATAAAGTATTGACATCTAATTATTTAGCAACTAACAAAAATTTGCTGAATAGAAAATTAAAATTAACATTTGGCACTCGTCTATGACATAAGACTAAAATTAGCGGATAAAGTACAATTACTTTATATTTAGTTATAAATATAAACATGTAAATGTGCCGTGTTGCGTAGCAGTTAAAAGAATACACTACCTCCCCTTATCTTTCCTTGGGTGTCGTAAAAGGCGACTAACAGACTAAAGACAGCACATACATCCAACAGCATAGAGTGGCGATGTGCTTACCACCTGTCACGCTGAGCACATTTGCATTCGCTATTTGGTGAAAAGTGGACTATGGTAGAGGACTACTTTTGCTGTTCTCATTGCCTAGTCTCTGAGTAACCCTTCGGGGATAATAGTCATGATTATGTGTGTGCGTGTGTGAGTGTAACTATGTAAAACGAAGTCATAACAGTACCACCAGCAAGCACTGAAATACTGGATAGCCAGAAGCGAATAAACTCGTATAGATTCGGGTAGCGCCACACGGATGCCATTAATGTTCCTATTAATTAGCTCCGTACAGCAGTCTCATGTTTTCGCTAA
Organism: Scoparia ambigualis; assembly: GCA_963921215.1. Lineage (NCBI taxonomy): Eukaryota > Metazoa > Arthropoda > Insecta > Lepidoptera > Crambidae > Scoparia > Scoparia ambigualis. The sequence goes on from OY992503.1 coordinate 19,569,020, forward strand.
CCACAATTTACTTGTTTTGTCTGCGTGAACGTACTAACGAACCAGTTGGTATCGATAAACGTTCACTTAACTACATTAGCGATATCATATTGCGTGATTTAAACTTGAACGTTGTTTACGCGGGACACCGTTCATACTGAAACAGCGGTTGTTAACGATTTTCCTATTCGTTCCTAACGTCAACAGTTGGAGTGAGTTAGAAGTGGAATGTAGTGCTTGGTAATGTGACTTTGAAACGGTAAAATCAACCTTTTCATGGCATTAGTAATGGGGCAGTTTGTAAACAAGGCATACTATCATCATCAGCCTATAGGTTTCCCACTGCTTTGCTCATAATAGTCGTTATTTTTCAGAACCCATTTTCAGTTTTGAATTAAATCTTTTCATTAGTTACTGTGCCGGCAAACAAGCAAACCTAGAGCAACGGAATTATGCAACTATCGAAGTAAAATAAACCGTGTCGCGTAACGGTGAAATAACACTACCACCCCCTCTCTTCCCTTGGGTGACGTAAAAGGCGACTAACGGACTAAAGACTGCACATATATCCAACAGCATAGAGTAGCGATAGGCTCATCACCTGTCACGCTGAGCACTTGTGCAGTCGTTATATTTGGTGTAAAATGGACTATGGTAGAGGACTGCTTTTGCTGTCCTCATTGCCTAGTCTCTGACTAACCCTTCGGGAATAATAGTCGTGATTACCTATATGTATCTTTATATCCTACTAATATTATAAACGCGAAAGTTTGTAGCAATGGATATTTGTTACTCTTTCACGTCAAAACTACTAAATGGATTTGGATGAAATTCGGCATACAGATAGTTTATAAACTGGAATAACACATAGGCTACTTTTTATCCCGATATTCCCACGGGAACGTATGGATAGATGTTTGTTACTCTTTCACGTAAAAACTACTAAATGGATTTGGATGAAATTCGGCATACAGATAGTTTATAACCTGGATTAACACATAGGATACTTTTTATCCCGATATTCCCACGGGAACGGGAAACACGCGGGTGAAACCGCGAGCGGCCGCTAGTGTAAAATAAACTAAAATTAAGTAGCATGTCACTGTCGGGTCATTTCGAATCATTCAGATTCGAAATGACGCGACAGTTAACAGAAATGAATGAAATGAATGTCGCGTCATTTCGAATCATTCAGATTCGAAATGACGCGACAGTTAACAGAAATGAATGACAGTCAGACATGCTACTTAATTTTAGTTTATTTTACATTTTTATCTTTACAAGACAATACAAATTTTAATTCAACTTTTATATAAGTATAAACTTTAAATATTATAATTATATAACTTTTACATATTTCTACAACTAGCTGCCCGCCCGCGACTTCGTCCACGTGAACACCTCGTATCTTGTGATAAATTTCCAAAAAAAATCTTTCATACGTAGTCATTCTGAAGTAATGCACGAACAAACAATTTGTTGCAATTGATTTTTATTTCTAAAGATAATCATTGATTGACCTTGGTCGAGTGATTTGTACACCGGTTTTCATGGTGACGCCATCTCTGAGGTCCCGGGTTCGATCCCCGATCGGGTGAATTTAGAAATTATTGTTTTTCTAAATTTTCTCGAGTCTGGGTGTTTTCTACGTATAATAAGTATGTAGGTATTTAAGTATTTTAAGTATGTTTATCCGTTGTCTAGTAACCATTTAACGAGTTTCATAACGAAGCTTCTCTTGGGCTAGATAATTGGTGTAAGTGTAGGAAAGTTTATTTATTTATTTATTACTAGCGGCCGCTTGCGGTTTCACCCGCGTGGTTCCCGTTCCCGTCGTAATATCGGGACAAAAAGTATCCTATTTGTTAATCCAGGTTATAAACTATCTTATGCCGAATTGCATCCAAATCCATTCAGTAGTTTTTACGTGAAAGAGTAACAAACATCCAAACTTACAAACTCTTGCGTTTATAATATTAGTAGGATTTATTAGGTACATTACATCTACACGCTGAATTGCTACACTGCAATGCTGCGTAGAGGTAGGTAGTGAATTAGTTTTACACTTTTCCGACGCACCTATAATCCTATAGTCATATTTCACGAGCGCGGTGACACCTCCGGCGGTTTTATTAAGCCCGCATAGAACATTCCGTCGTGTCGTAAACCCCATCTCGCAGGAATTCGGTAAAGCTGGATTCTTATGGTACCCTATATAAATCTAGAATGTTATAAACCGACAATAACTATATCATAGCGGAGCCGTGTGGTAAAGCGGCTACTGAAGGAATACTACCAACCTCTCACTTCCTTTGGGTGTCGTGTAAAAGGCGACTAACGGACTTAATAATGCAAATTAACTGCTGTTAATTTGCATTATTAAGTCCGTTAGTTTTATGCTTAAAGCGGCGATGGGCTCACCACAGCGTGATATCGCTGAGCACGAGTTCAGTTGTAGATTTTTTTTTAAATGTGACACGTCATAGTGACTACATCCTGCTTGATGGTAAGCAGCCGATGTAGTCCAAAATAATGAGAGCGCTCCTCACCGTGGAACAAGCACGGTAACAAGCGCACCCATTCATGACGGCCTGCATAAATGCCGTTTACCTCTACCACTCAGTCAGTGTCACTCATTTAGCACCACCCAGGGGTCATGTGTAGGGTCTAAAGGGTAAACCTACGGACGCGAGTAACTTTAACCCCCAAATTTATTATTTCGACGATTATGCACACACATAATTATAATCACGACTATTATCCCCGAAGGGTTAGTCAGAGACTTGGCAATGAGGACAGCAAAAGCAGTCCCCTACCATAGTCCACTTTTCAGCAAATAGAGACTGCACATGAGCTCAGCGTGATAAGTGGTGAGCCCCCGCTCTATGCTGTTGGATGTATGTGCAGTCTTTTTGTTTGTGCAACGCCTTAATCGCACACCGCACGTGTGTGAACACCTGAAATAAAGCGTAGGGATTTGATTATGAACATGTCAAAGGCGTAGAGGCTACCCAATATTTAACGCTGTGCTCGCGTTGACCTAGAAGTATAGACAAGAACATTCATACAAACCATTTGTTCAAATTCTGTAATGAGAGACCTAAAGTTCGCTGCAGCCGCTAAATGTCGTCTAATCAACAGACAGACATAGGAGCGCCGCAGCGCCAGATCGGTCAAAGACAACGTAGTGTGTATCAAAATGGCGTCCCAAATAGATTGTCAATAACAATAATTGAAAAATATATTTTCTATTCTAATAATACGATATAACTACATAATAATGACTTGAATAACAATTAATTTCACTTACTTGACAACTGAATTGTAGTAAACGTCTGTACACTTTGAAATGAAATAAAGAATTATTTTCGCCGCTCCGCACGCGCGAATGTCAAAGCCACACTAAAGCAAGGTCGACTCCGCAGATGAGTGAAACATAGTGCGTGTTCGGAAGGGCCTATCTAGTGTAACGTATATATCGCTGTGTGCTCGTGGATGCATTTACCCGGGCCGGGCGACGCGAATATCGAATTACCGTCGTCGTCGCTTTCGAGCGTACGTATACGCACATCAGTGAAAAAAATGTTTAGGTAACTTCGTGTGACCTCGCCGTGACGTAGGCTGCTCTCTTTGTATTTTAGAGCCTGTAGTGCTAAATAGCTTTAACGTATACACAATAGGGTTGTAATATGTACAAGTTTGCGGGTTTTCGGATATAAACAGCTGTTAGTGGCTGTATTTTATCGTTTTATGTTGGTTAGGTGATAAAAATTTTCTCTACTTTTATTGCAACTCAAGGTCACTATTTTAATAAATTGGTTTGCAAGTGAGAAAGCCGGGTAGAAACTCAGGAAGACCTATTTTGCGTTTTGTCACATTGTCCAATTATTGTAAAGGTGAATTATTAATAATTTAATTAAATAAAACGTTTGCACTTCCGATTTTAAAGTGTAATAAGCTCTCTCTATCGGACTCTTTATAGCGATAAGACCGCCAAATTGTAACTGTCTATTGTACTTTTTATGTTTTGATTTAGAAAAACAATATTTTCTAAATTGACCCGACCGGGGATCGAACCCGGGACCTCAGGGATGGCGACACCATGTAAACCGGTGTACAAACCACTCGACCAAGGAGGTCGGTAATTCAAGCAAGAGTTCGCCTGAAAAATATGCGGTACCACCTCCAGCGAAATTAACAATTTAATTTTGAGAGATTTTTCACCGACGACATTGGCGAATAGTAATATGATTGATCAACGCAATGTTGCGATATTGAAATATCATTATTTAATATTATTATTTATTCAGTTAATTTTTGTGGTTTCCTTTTTCCCTATTTTTCATTTTAGTGAGGTGTTTTGGTATTGGTTGACTTAAGTACGTACAATGGCGGACTCCGTCGCTTTACCAGTCTAAAGGTCAAAATCCCTTGCACACCGCGTCGTCTATTTGGTACGGGCACGTACCCGGCGTTCGGTGCGCTTCATACGAAAATCGCTACAAAGTGTAAACCGACCGACGGTGACCCCGACCGTACATAAGTTATCAATTTCCGTGAGCCCAAAACAAATCGAAATTATATTTGATTTTGACTTAATGTTTTTATAATTATTAAGGATAGAATAGAATACCCAAATAGTAATAGTTTGTTAAAGTTTGCCATAAAAAATGAAGTTAGAATTCTTCTTACTGGTCATAGTGCGGAAATCCTATGATAATGGTAAAAAAACATAATTAAAATAATGTTAATATTTATACTATATAATTGGTCCGTGGAGTCCTAGCGCTATAAGGCTTTTTAAGGAAATAGCAAAAAGGTTAGTTGACATCACAGGTGACCGAAGAACTGGCAGCTACCTCGGACAAAGAATTAGTCTTGCTATTCAAAGGGGGAACGCTGCCAGTATCTTCGGAACCTTGCCTAAAGGGACTCCTTTTAATAATATATTTTAGTTATTATATTATATTTTTTAAGGTTTTTAGCTTTAGGTTCATTGTTCTTGTTAATAAATAAATTTTGTATGTGTATGTATATAATATATAATATTTATTATAATATATCTTACAATGGATTTAAATTTTCCAAAAATAAATATTATCTGCACTTGAAGTAAAATAAAATCTGTATCAAAAATAACAAATACTTTATTACAGAGCGGAAAGAATATACGCCCTCGAACAACAGAGGTAAACAATTTAAAATTTTGTTATACTTCAATAAACTTCAAGTACCTAATACAGCGACATTTTAAAACTTCCTTTAGTGTAGTACTGTCACAACTTTTTTTTTTTATTTGGTGTCTATAAAATATTTTTTCAATATTTTGCGCTGGAACAGCAGAATGTCTTGTTATCATTACATCAAAATTCTCTCTCATTATTTCCATTTTAAACTTGTACATGGAATATAGAATAGTCAATCAACTGTCCAAAAGAAGTCCCTCAAGGACATGTCCTCTAGAGTAGAAAAAGGGCTGACTTCCGACCAAATTGAAAGATATGAGTAAGCTGACTAAAGGCATTCCTTGTACTTCATATTTCTAATAAGAAGTACAAGGAATGCCTTTAGAATAGACAACCTCCAATTTTGAACCCAATAGGTCAAGTGCTTCTCTATAAATACTGGGCAAATTACTGACTAACCGATTAACTAATCACTCTAAACCAGTATCTAACTTTGAATTACTCCAATTTGGAACGTGTTATAGAAATTCAAGACGTAATAAGAATTAATATAAAAAACTTAGTCGCAAGCGGTCGTTACTATTTATATTCACGTAATGTCTATACTTGCATGTAATATTGAAAATAATTAAAAAGTAAATTTAAAAAGTTGCCGTCTAATGGGTCTATTTTTTAATCGAGTGTAACATTGATCAAAATGAAAATCAAAATATCTTTATTCAGTAAGCTTAAGATAAGCATTTTGAATCGTCTAAACTTAAATTTACTTCTCTATTTGGACCCAAAATTCAGGACGTCTTTTAACTGTGGAGAAGAACGGGTGCAAGAAACTCCACAGCTTTAAAATAATATAGAAGTAACGACATTTAAAAAACAATATGTCGTTACAAAATTATACAATCAGTTATAAAGATAATGGCTTAAGAAAAAAATAATGTAAATACTTTGACCAGGCTATTTTGTCTTCTAAATATTCCTTGACTGTGTAATAACCTTTCCTAAGTAAACACTGCTCATGTTTCCTTTAATCTGCATGTAAACCTACTTTATGATTAGAGATCGCATTGAAGATGCATTTAATGCTAGAAACACTCATTTTAACAACTACTAAAGGATATATAGCTGCTATAAATGTAACACGCGATTCAATAGTTCGCCCGCTCCTTTCGACCGGTACTTCAAATCTTTCTCACAACGTTTTCACAACGAACAGTGTCATTGTCTCCGAAAAATTTCGTATGTATACAAATCACCACCATATCCGAGCAATCGTGAGTTACGGCCGAGTAACAGGTGTACGCGGACCTTTCGGTTCGACTTTTTACGCCCTTTCATTTGTCATGGCTGGGTTGATTATGTCTAAAAGGTTCCAGCGATAGAGCGATGTCGTTTTATATATCGGCTATTGAATTAATCATGCCATGAATCCGCGATTCGCGGAGTTCTTTTGTGCGGAGAGAAAGTGTGCGCGTGAATCAATCGTTTTATGGGATATTTTTGTGCTCTGTAGGTTCTTGAACTTTGAAAATCTGCTGTTGACAGGCTTGTTAAACATTGAGAAAGGAGTTTGATCAAGAAATGCGTCGTCTCGTTAGTAAATCACTTTTTTGACAGTCATGGTTAAGCGATATCGGATTTTTATGGTTGTAAGAAAAATAACAACTTTGCTAGTGGCATAGACGCGTAGACAGCATGGACGTTTGTAGAATAGAATTATAAATCTACGGGATTTTACTAATGTCAACGATACTGCGAACGGTGAACTTTAAATTGGTAATTTCAAAACTACAGCTAAATTATGCATATCGTTCGTTGTATATTTACTCTTTATTGAGTTATATATTCGGTGGTAGCGATCATTTTAACAAACATTCTGTAGACTTGTCTATGTTTTTTATACAGTAACTACTATAGTAGTTCCTAGTTACATACATTGTAAATGTTTGTGTTATTATGTTACAATAAAAGCATTATCTGTCTATCTATCTATCTTTTACAGTTTTGACTTTAACTGACTACATCGTTTCCTAAAACAAAATATCTATAAATTTTAATGATAAGACACTGTTGCTATAAAAAAGTGGATGCGGGTTCGATGCCCGCCAGATGTAGAATTTTTTTTCAACGTTTCGTTATCTTTAAATATCTACCTATACACACTGAATACAACGACTTATAACTTATAAATTCGAACTTCCCAAAACTGAGCCTTTTAGATAGCTAAGGAAAAGCTCTTCTAATAACAGTAATATAAGAGCTTTTCCGTCGTTTAATAAAAAGGGGTGTCCGGTAGGGAGGCCGAAAGAGAAAACAACAACCCATCAATAAAAGCGACTGTCACTTTGGAACTAAATTCGGAAGCGCGAAAAAATATGTGTTGAACAGCTGATTTTTTCTTTCACGTTCCGAGGGTGGTCCTGTTATAGGTAATAATTGTCTAAATCGATGAGGTGTTTCATCCCCTTACGGGTTGTCATATCCTTGTCTATCGCTTCGTGTTGAAGTGATGTGGGTGCAACTAATGAGTTACCAACCCCTGGGGTCGTAATTATATCGTGATTCTGTCCAAATGGGTGTATTGGATTTCATACCCTTTTCTTTTGTACTGCTTTGTGTGTATAATAGCGTTGCCGACCCAGAAGCGTTAATTAGCTATTTTGGTTATATGTCCAATAATTACACATGATCTCAAAGTCTCAAAACTGGTTTACATACTTGAAGAACTCAGGTTTAATATCGGCAGAAATGTCGCGTAAATCTTCCAACTTCACTAATGACAAGCCGTAAAAACCTATTCACAATTATTTTCAGTTTGCGCAAAATAATATCTAGGTATATTCGTTAACTAAGTAACAGGAAATATGCACTTGATCCTAGGAAATATTATGCATATTGACATTAATCTCTAAAACATACGAGAACAACTTCTTTGTAATCACCAACCCTGCAATGAATTCAAAATGATTCACGCACCTTTTTAGTCTTTTTTCCAAATTTAAATTTTTATATTACTTTTAACCCCTTGAGGATCGTAAAACCAGACACAACTAAAAATGAATTGTTTCGCGACCGCCGGCGGTCTTATGATACTTGAACTATTAATCAGGAACACTTTGTAACCAAAGGAAATAACAAACCAATGTTTTAACGAAGAATCTAGCAGATTGCAATTACCTAACGGTCAAAGTCAAAGAAAAAACTTGAGCATTTTTTTGCATCTCGTTAATATTCGTTTTTTATTTCTTGTGTATCAGTTTCTGTATTTTGCAACCTTTTTTATGTGCTTGTGGTTATAATTGTGACTATATCATGATTTTTCAATAAATGTTCTTAATATGTATCTTCAGAAATGTGTTTTGTCATTCAGTAATCATGCAGGCGAACTATGCAGTATACTCGTATGTGAGTATCTACGCCGGGTGACAGTCCTTATGAGGACCGTTGAGACTCACAGCGAGGACTTACCTCCCTATGTTTATACTGAGTCATTACTTGAAGAATGCTTACCGTGATAGCAAAAACGCAGTATTTATGTATATATTAATGACATATATTTTACTTAGATTATTTTTGGGTATTCAATTATTTTTGTTTGGAATGTTTGTACAGTTAAGTAAAAGTAATGGAATAAAGTGAGGATATAATTGAGTAATGTTAAGTCAAATATATTATTGTAATATTGTTCATGCATGTAAGCATGGCTTAAATAAGATATTTATTTATGGAATAATATTTTTATATGTTTCGCATAATCTTATTTATTATTTCACAGCAACCTTCACCATTATTTATGCATAACGTTTAAAGAGTAGGTACTTGTAGTGTCAAGGCCGCCCTTATAACTTTCGACTTCTAAAACTATCTTTATTACAAAGTGTCTGAATTTGCTTAAAATAGAGTATTTTATTTTAAGCAATATTCTAACTAACAAATGGGAAAGAATTGTGTTTAAATTAGGTATTGCTCACATTAATTTGTCTAAGATCTGACAAAGCATTACGCGGAATGACTTAAATGTAACATGTAAAAAAAAGAAAAGACAGAAAATGACAATACATATTTTTAAAATGGTCGTATAATACTTTAACAAACCAATAATAAAAATATAAATAAATAAATTAAACTTTCCTAGAATCACACCAATTATCTAGCCCAAGAGAAGCTTCGAAGAAACTCGTTAAATGGTTACTAGACAACGGATAAACATACTTAAAATACATACTTATTATACATAGAAAACACCCAGACCCGAGACAATTTAGAAAAACAATAATTTCTAAATTGACCCGACCTGGGATCGAACCCGGGACCTCAGATGGCGACACCATGAAAACCCATGTACAAACCATTCGACCAAGGAGGTCGTCGAATAATAAGTATTAAATGGCAATAAAAAATCGGTGTGCGGGTCTATAGCCTGTTAGTCGCCTTTTGCGACACTCAAGAGAAGAGAGGGGTTGGAAGTAATCTTTTAGTAAGCTATAGATGTAAAGACGGGTTAAAACAAAATCAACCGGGCTGTTCAAAACGGTTTTTTTCGTTTAAAACGTTCTAAACCAAAATTTTCGGTTTAGAATGGTTTAAAACTTTATTTTTTTAATAAAAGCTCGGTGTTCATTACGTTATTGAATTTCCCATACCAAGGAGCACCAAACTGTGCTTTTTCAGGTTTGTCAGATTGTTACTACTTATTTACTTATAAAACAACTATTAAGAAATCAATACGAATGCTAGTACAAAATAGTCAAAACACACTACTTCCGGCCAAAAAACAGAAAAAAACTGATATCATCTTGGCTGTACGGTGCAAACTATTGACTCCGTTGCCTTACAAAGATAGTAAAGTATTTTAGCAGTTTTAAACCGTCGATTATAGTTTTAAATGGTTTTAAACGGTTTTTTTTACAACTTTATGTGAGCTGCTATTCCACACGGCTCAGGTGCCTACCTACGAAGAAAAATAAAGTAATACCACAGTACCTACGTACAGAAATGAGGGATTGTGATAAGAGTACGTTGACGTGAGTAGCTCATAAAGTTTCATTAAGCGGAAAATCCTACGGCGAGCCAGAGCTTATTACAAATGGGTAGACATTCACCTTTGAAGATATAGATTGGTGTCCTCAAGGCTTATCACCGGAAACAAAGAGTGCGTGTTTATACTGGAAATGAGCGAAAAAAGCTTAGGATACCGAGTGTTACATTTTCCTTTTATATTCTGTAAGTTTATTTGATAGAAGCTACAGTAAGTTCTGATGTAACATTTTAAAAAATAGTTTTAGTTAAGCAATCAAAGTGTATAAGTGGCTACTATTGGATACTCAAAGTAACCGCTCGGCATGATAACTGGGTTTAACTCCCAGTTCATTAATATATTAATAATAATACAAAATTTCTACACTACCCAAAATCGTAAAAAACGGTTTGCATTGGACTGCGCGGTATAATCGTTTAGCAGTCAGGACTTCTCTTTATAAAATAACTAGCGACCGCTTACGGTTTCACCCGCGTGGTTCCCGTTCCCGTGGGAATATATAGATAAAAAGTACTCTATGTGTTAATTCAGGTTATAAACTATCAGTGTGCCGAATTTCACCTAAATCCATTCAGTAGTTTTTACGTGAAAGAGTAACAAACATCCATCCATACTTACAAACTTTCGCCTTTATAATATTAGTGTGATTAGGATGTATAATGTTAGTTTGTTATAATTAAATTTAAATTCAATTAAATTTATTTGTTTACGCTCGTACCAATTATCTAGTACAAGATAAGTATTCTTTTTTTTAAACTCGTTAATATGGTTAGCTAGCGGATAAATATACATAAACATTGAAAAAGCACCCAGACCCGAAATCAATTTAAAAAAACTGTGTTTCTCTAAATTTACCCGACCAGGAATTGAACCTGGACCTCAGAGATGACGTGATGCCAAACCCGGCGTGCTAACCACTCGACCACGGAGGTCGTCACAATAATTATAATATACTTACACATTTTGTAATAAGGTATTGCATACATCTCTATTACAGACAGGTACATAATTTCATTTCACTTATCTTTTATAAAGTACAAGAAATGTTTAATCAATGTATTTTATTAAATACTAACATAAATAAGTAAAATTAATCAACCTCATCTAAACTACGGTAAAAAAAGAAAAAAAACCTATAAATGAAAGATGTCCTCCAACTGTGGGCTCATGGGTGCGGTACCAAGAATGCTGGCAACGTTACCTCTTTGGATTGCGAGGCTGATACGCTGACAGAGGTAGCTGCTTGTCACCGGAGGCCTCAATAAGGCGACGACTTAACTCTTTAACGAGCAGTGTAATATGAACATTATATAGACGTGCATAAAAATGTTAATAAAGGTATTGCATTTAATTAAAATGCACCGTAATAACAACATTTACCTAATTTAATACATAGTAAACACGTTGTCAAGAACATCAAAGCTATTCTCAAAAACGCCGCTGTCATCGGCCATGTTGGAATTGGCTAAACGTGGGCTAATTAAAATTCACAACATAATTTCCAGTAACATCGATATTTCCCAGTCATCCCTTAATGAAATTGTTAATATTCGATACGGGAGCCACGCGTCATCGGCTCTTATCGAAAAGATCAAAGGCTGCTGTTTAATTATAGATCTTGGCCACAGATAATAACTTGAGGGCGGTTCTGAAGGCAATGCGGTTTCAACTTGTTATATTTTCATCAAAGGAATCTGACGATTATCAGGTTTACTGTCTAATGTACCGCCATTATAGAACCGTTGTAAGGAAGATTAAGTAGAAGTTGGAAGCAATGAGCTTGACGGCGCATCTGTTTGCGTGTTTGTGTTGCATGCTAGCAAGTCGCAATTCCTTATAACCAAACATTTTACCAAATTAAAATTGGTAAAATACTCCGTGCTTAGGAAGGCACGCTCACTATTACACACATTTGTTGTTGTAAGACGGCAGTCATTGAATAATAGAAAGTCAGTTTTTATGCGATCAATCGGGGTATTCCTCGAAGCGCACCCAATATGAAGCGCACCCAGACCAAGCGCACCTAAACTATTCCTCCAAGCGCACCCGTTGGGTGCGCTTCAGAATAGGTAATTAAAATATTATTTTTTTATTCCTCGAAGCGCACCCACGGACAAATAAAGAGACTAGCTTAAAAGATTCGTAATATTGATGTCGATAGAGACTGGGACTAGGTGCTTATGCAACTTACTACGTCAATAATAAATTGAATCATGACAGTCATTTTGATCTAAAAGTACCAGGGAGACATAAATGAAAAGAGGTAGATAGGCGCGTTAGCGATCTCACTTACCTTTAAATAACAGGAAAAAGAAATGAACGCTTAAAAGATTCGTAATATTGATGTCGATAGAGACTAAGACTAGGTGCTTGTGCAACTTACTACGTCAATAACAAATTGAATCATGACAGTCATTTTGATCTAAAAGTACCAGGGAGACATAAATGAAAAGAGGTAGATAGGCGCGTTAGCGATCTTACTTACCTTTAACTATCAGGAAAAGAAATAAACGAGTAGTAGTATTTAGTTGCCATCAATCAATAAAAATAAACGTACGTTATTCGTTATCGATATTTTCTGATAGTTACTACATCTCTTTCAACATTTTTTCCGTGGGTGCGTTTCGAGGAATGAAAAATTAATATTTTAATTATCTATTAGTTAGGTGCGCTTGGTCTGGGTGCGCTTCATATTGGGTGCGCTTCGAGGAATACCCCGATCAATCAACAAAGAAACGAACAAATACAGACTTTCTAGAAGAGCGGAGAATTCGTGTTCTTTGTGAAAACAAGAAGAGCGGAGGATTCGTGTCCTCCGAGTTCTACAAAGTCAATGCCGGAGTGCCGCAGGATTCTGTGTTCTCACCTACTCTATTTCTTCTGCATATCAATGACATGTTGTCCTTGGGCAATATTCATCGTGCTCTCGATCGTGTCTCTAAGTGGGGATCTGAAAACCTGGTCGAGTTTGTTTCCAGCAAAACCTAGGTTTGTGCATTCTCGTCCAAGGTGACTCCCTTCCCTACTCCTCCCTCTCTTTAGAACTCTCCGTTACCCATTTCAGTAGACTTCAGCATTCTTGGCATGGACAACAGCCAGGAACTGAATTCAAAATGCTACACCGAGAGTGTTATTTTAACTGCCTTCCGTAAGTTGAGTAGGTATTCTCAATATAGTGAGGCGGTTTTTCACTCCCGAGCAGCGCTGTTTGCTGTACAAGACTCAGGTGCGATCGAGTATGGAGTATTGTTCCCACCTATAGGACGGCTCCGCTAAATACCTCCTCGATGCACTTGATAGACTGCAAAGGCAAGCGGTACACATTATTGGAGATGCTGAGGTTACAGCCTCTCTTGAGGACCTCCAGCTGCGTAGAGACACTGTTCTCTCAGTGTCTTCTACCGGAATTACTACGGAGAGTGTTCTGAAGAACTTTTTGATCTAATTTCGCCCTCTCCTTTCCTCTCCCGGACTACACGTGCTGTGGTCTTAGGAACCACCATCATAACTGTGCAGACTATCAGCACACGTACAAAAAATTTGGCAAGTCGATTCTCTGTAAAACCATTCGGCTTTGAAATTCTTTGCCGGCGCATGTGTTTCCAAGCTTATATAGTCGCGGGGCATGAAATGGCATTTATGCAGGCAGTCGTGAATGGGTGCGCTTGTTACCGTGCTTGTTCCACGGAGAGGATTGCTCCCATTATTTTGGAATGCATCGGCTGCTTAACATCAGGCAGGATGTAGTGACTATGGCAAGTCAAATAAAAAAAAAATTAAAAGTAAATAGGTAGATAAACAAATTAGATAAAAACGCAATATTTGACTTCTATAACTTCTTTTTCTCAATTTTCAACTCTTTCTTTGTCACCAAAATATTAAATGTTGGTGCGGACATAACACAGATAATATTTTATGTTAATACAGTATGTTTTTATCAATGCTATGAAAAATCCTGCATAAGGATAACATAACTTTCCTTGTTATAGGTGCTTAAGAGAGTTAAAAATTCCATACTGTTTTATCTTCTTTATATGGTTCTTGAGGGTATATTGCTCCAGGAGCGTGCACTCAATACTAAATAAATGCAGTATTTGTAATACTATATGAAGTGATAAAATTTAAGCGGTAGCTTTTAATAGAGTTGGGTGGTATCTTGAAAATAATATGCAGAAAGTAATAGGTATGTCAGATTAAGGAAATAAAGTTTAATTATTTTCAATTTTGAATTTTGAAAATACACTGTTACAATTATGTTATATACTATTACAATAATTGCATGATCTTATTAGTACCAATTATGCCAGATGCGTGTGTTGTGTTTCAGATAAGAGGCAAGATAACCATCATCTCATTAAGTCAGCTATGCTCTGGTCCACCTTCCGCCATATTATCAGTAACTGTTCTATCAGATGAGACAACAATATAGAGAGACTTAAATATATATCTTTTAATTAGGTGATTAACAAGCTTAAAATCATTATCACTTTCAGCTAGGTTGAGCTAAGATAACCCTTGGTATGCTTTAAACCACCGGTCTATCACTTTCAGCTAGGTTGAGCTAAGATAGCCATTGGTATAAACTTTAAACCACCGGTCTCAGACCCAGACTTCCCGTCGATTCCCAGTTTGTTTTAGTACGCCTGTAAGCTACCACTTTTTCATCTAAATCTCTCGTTATAATATCAACATCCTGGCCAGCTACCGCCACATTATGTAAGTTTGTCATCATAAATTCTAGTAAGGTAGCATTATTGAGCATTTTTGTGTTAGTTTGAGATAATAATTGATTAGATAAAAGAAGTGTACCTATCTTCGGACATTCATAATTTACCATCAGATTAGTTGAAGGTTGTTGTAGCAAAAAAGTACCCACTGCGGAATGTAGGCCTCTCTTTGTACACGCCACACGAGCCTTACATAAAAGAAACGCTACTGACGCTTAACGTGTATAAGTTTTAATTACTTGGAGGCTACGGAGTTGTAAAAGGCTTGCTAAGAGCAGTCGGAACTCCTTCACGCGTCCCGTGCTCAAAGAAAATAATAAAGGGACGGCCGGCGAAGTAATTTTTTTTATAAACAGAAAAGTATTAAGTAATGCGTTGTGGCGAGCGTCCATCGTAGAACCTATTTTCTTAAGATCTAATTTATTAAGATCTAATTTCTGAATATCATTTGGTACTTTGTTGTAAAATGTTACACACAGACCCTTAAAATAATTATTTGTTTTATGGAGCCTAGTATAAGGTACTGCTAATTTGTTCTTACTTCTTGTGTTTATATTGTGAATATCACTGTTTTTTGAAAACATTTCAATATTTTTATGAACATAAATCGAATTTTCATAAATGTATTGTGATGCAACAGTCATTATATTTATATCCATAAATCTCTCTCTGAGAGAGTCACCAGTCTTTAGGTTATAGATTGCTTGAATAGCCCTCTTCAGCATAAATATAGTTTGAATGTCGGCAGAATTTCCCCACAGTAAAATGCCTTACGACATTACACTATAAAAGTAACTGAAATAAACTAATCTAGATGTATTAACGTTAGTGATACATCTAGATTAGTTTATTTCAGTTCTGAAGGATCTTAATTACTGCATAAGCCGCAGAGCTAAGTCTATTCGATAATTTAGCTATATGTGGGCCCCACTGAAGCTTGGCATCTAACGTGACGCCTAGAAACACTGTGGTGTCCACAGGATTCACATTCTTATCTGTAATTTGTACACTAGTTGTTACTTGCTTAACATTAGGCAATCAATCCAATCTTACACATTTGGTTTTTCCGTCGTTTAATAGCAAGTTATTTACACTAAACCAGTGAACAATCTTTGAGATCGCATTATTCACATCGTCATAATTTGTGTGTCGTCGCTCTCATCTTTTACGCGAGTGGTATAGACATCTGGGTTGATTTCTGATCGAAAACTCTACTGCGCAGCGTAATCACGTACTTACGACATGTCTCTCTGACCTAGTTGAGAAGAAAAAAAAACACTAAAACCTTCTTTGTTTTAGTCGGTACTCCTTCGTCTTGCAAAGCACAGCCTTAACCTGGTAAAAGGTTAAAGGCAAGTTCCACACACCGGTAAAGTATTTTAAATGGTCAATAAAAATGGATGCAATAAAAATTAAAAATAGAAGAGTCTAATGAGTATTAGTGAAACCTTGCAGTAAGTTTAAAAAAAAATGTTTGTAGAAAAAAATCAACCAGTCTCAGGAAGCTCGAGTGGGATTCGAACCCACGACCTTTGGATTGCCGGTCCACTGCTCTCACCGCTGAGCTAGCGAGACCCCAGAAAACTCGTTCAATTTTTCCTAGTAGTTTGATTTACGCTGCAAGCCAGCGGTACTACGTCACTGTGAAGTCTACCCTCACATTCGAAAGAAATAAAGAAATACTATTGCAAGTATTTAACAATCGATAAAGACGTAATTGCTTATAAATATCGATTATTATTGAAATTTTGCATTCACAATGCTATATAGATATGGGATAAAATGTTTACTAGAAAAAAAAGAGAGCAGTGGACCGGCAATCCAAAGGTCGTGGGTTCGAATCCCACTCGAGCTTCCTGAGACTGGTTGATTTTTTTCTAGAAAACATTTTATCCTATATCTATATAGCATTGTGAATGCAAAATTTCAATAATAATCGATATTTATAAGCAATTACGTCTTTATCGATTGGTAAATACTTGCAATAGTATTTCTTTCGAATGTGAGGGTAGACTTCACAGTGACGTAATACCGCTGGCTTGCAGCGTTAATCAAACTACTAGGAAAAATTCAACGAGTTTTCTGGGGTCTCGGTAGCTCAGCGGTTAGAGCAGTGGACCGGCTATCCAAAGGTCGTGGGTTCGAATCCCACTCGAGCTTCCTGAGACTGGTTGATTTTTTTTCTAGTAAACATTTTATCCTATATCTATATAGCATTGTGAATGCCAAATTTCAATAATAATCAATTTTTTTTTAAAAACTTTGGTAACTGGAAGATTCGAATCTCGACTGGGGTAGTATATTTTCCGTTTCTAATTAAGTAACAGCTTTGCATATACGCTTAGAATGTTACACCGCAAGCAGCTTGGTGGCTTATTTCTGTTCCCAAGTTACTGTTTGCGATGCATTGAAATGATTTGGTAAGTTTCTACCGAAGTGAAAGCTGGATGCGACGCTGAGTGCATGTTGTTTGTGACGACAAACACGCCGTGCTTTATTTACTGTGCAGTTGCTTAATTCACTTTGTGAAATCGGGACGTGTTGATGCCAGTTGTGCATTATGACTTAATGTTAGTGTAGGCGACAGAATAATCTTTGGTGTACCTTATGTTCATGGAAGCACATTGAGTTGTATGAGTTGTACTCGTATAATGTTGGAATTGGGCGATTTCATTTAGATTGAAAAAACTATGTTCAAAGTTTTACGGAATCACTGTGGACTCTGGCAAACCGCGTCGTGCATTAAAGAATACACTAATTAGACCAAGAAATTACAATATCTCTATAAAAATTAAAAAAAAAATTACTGTACTGCCCTTAGCCGGGCAGTGATCTTATAGGGACCACCATATATTAAACTTTATTCCCTAAACATAAGGCCGAAAACCAATGAAAATTTTAACATGCTGTGCCTGGCTAAGGGTTAAAACCACAAAAACAATAACATCATCAGCCTATAAACGTGCCAGTACTGGGCACAGGTCTTCAACTATGCAGAAAACTATTGAGACTTCCCGCATTAACTAACTTTAAATCCCACCAACTCACTTATTTTTACGTCGATAACCTACTAATGGCTTAACGTGTCTTCCAAAATATGAAGGATGCTCGAGAAAATTTGCTTAACTTGCAAACGAACGCGCACACATCGCCCTCTAGCTCATCACAATTTAGAGTAGACAGATGCCGTTCTATCCACACGTACACTCAAATGTGTTTAGGAAGTTGCATATGAGTTTCGACCTGAATGTGGCGAGCGGTTCGCTGTTGTTTGTGATGACAAAAGAGCTGCGATTGTTACATCTATGACTGATGTTTATTGACTTTGTATATTCAAAGTAGAAATAGAGCGTGTTGGAACTGGAAGCCGTGTAGTACAAATTTGATAGAATTTATTCACCACCGCCAATCTACTATCCTCGTTAGCAAATTATGAATATGGCATTAGTACAGCCTATCCTTACATAAATTCTACTACGAAAATAACCGAAGTAGGAAGCAGTCATCGCATTTTATTGACGCTTGTGATTAATCTCTAAACAAATTATGTTGTCGCCTCTTGAATGAATATGCTTAGATCATGGACATATTACTTGTGTTAAGGCCATAGCTTAGATATCATCTTTAGCCCTTAAACGTCTCACTGCTGGGCACAGGCCTCCCACGTGGACTATAGCACGTGGGGATATTGGGCCATAACCCACCAAGCTGGCCCAATGCGGGTTGGTGGGTTTTAACGGCTGCCATCTTACGACAACAACCGGGACCAAAGTCTTAACGTGCCTTCCGAAGCACGGAGGAGCTTGAGTTTTTAATTGGTCACCCATCAGTCGACCGGCATTGCGAAAGTTAGCGGGCAAGATCGAAAGCTGAGCGCGCTAGCCGCTTCGCCATTGAGTTCCTCAAGGCTTATAGAACAGTAATAACAGTTACACATCTGGTTCCTAGTTCGATTGTTTTTCAACGTTTGGTTTTTCAACGTTTGATTATGTTAACGAAGACTATGCGCAAGCGAATATCGCTGAAAAGACTAAGTAGTCTACCGGGAAGTTTCTCGGTCGTACATACATGTAATCTCGACTATTATCCCCGAAGGGTTAGTCAGAGACAAGGCAATGAGGACAGCAATAGCAGTCCTCTACCATAATCCACTTTTCACCAAATAGCGACTGCACATGTCTCAGCGTGACAGGTGGTGAGCCCATCGCCGTTCTATGCTGTTGGTAGTATGTGCAGTATTTAGTCCGTAGTCACCTTTTACGACTCTCAAGGGAAGAGAGGGGGTGTTAGTATTCTTTCACCAATACGCGACACGGTTAATTGTACAAAATCACGTTTTTGTAACCGTGAACCTTTATTATTAAAATTTTGCGTTCACAATGCTTTATACTTACTCGTATATAAAGAAAAAATATTTTTCATCCCCCCATCTCGGAAAGAGTATTTTTACTCTTCGATATCTGAGTGCAAAAGCCGTTTTTACCCGCTAGAGGACAAAGTAAATTGAATTTATAACATCGTGTGCACTTAGTATGTGTATTCAAAACATCATTAAACCTATTTTCTTCTTCCTCCATGGTGCCGATTTATCATACGACCTTTTTAAATTGTTAAAAACTCAGACTTGGAACCTTTTTGGTGTACCTACTTTTTTAATTTGGTTGGTAATTTCCTCGTTGAGGTGGGATGAAAAGTTACGTGTTGCACTCGAGTGCAAAGATTTTTCACCTCGTGCTCTTTTGATTCCCTCGGTAACGCTCAGGATTCTAATTTTTGAATCACTCGCTGCGCTCGTGATTCAATTTTAGAATCCTTCGCTTGCTCGGTCATCAAAATAGAGCACGCGGTTAAAAAGCAAGTTTGCACTCTTGTATAACAAATAACTATACTTACTAGAAAAAAAAACAATCGCTGACTTGGAGCGTAAATCATCTACTACTAGAAAAAATTCAACGAGTCTTTTGGGGTCTTGGTAGCTTAGCGGTTAGAGCAGTGGACCGGCAATCCAAAGGTCATGGGTTCGAGTCATATTCGAGCTTTCCTGACACTGGTTGATTTTTTTCTAGTAAATATTTTTCCTAGCACTATAGGCACTCTCAAAGTATGTTATGAAAGTTCGATTGCACAACCAGTGTCGATAGCTCAACTGTTACTGGAAGAGCAGTCGCCCATTTCAATCGGAGGACAGGAGTTTTCGATAATGTGTATAGTTTATCGAAGACAGGAGCTATAAATCTGAACAAATGTTGTGAGATAGGAAATATTATGTGATTTATTTATGTTATTTTGCTCTTAAAAAGATATAAAACAGCTTAGTCTTTAGTAAAACCATTTGAAAACATACGTTAAATGAAAAGTAGGTTTTCATTTTACCTTATCATTTTAACTAAGTCTGTAGCTACAACAACAATGTTAGCAAACTGTTACGTTTTGACATTTAGAGATAAAATAGGCAGTTCCAGCTTCTAGGGTCAGATGCTTGTCACGTTGCGTAGAAGCGGAGGAGTTACACGATGAGGAGAGGAGATGAAGATAACAGCACGATGACGTATATTATTTTAAATAAATGGTTAGTTATTATATGAAGCACAATTTAAGCGTTAGTACACACACGACTAGGTAAAGGTTTAGGTTATAACTTATTATTATTATCAGAACGTATGCCTGGAACTGCCTAGTTATAATAATGCACTATTCGCAATAACAATAATTCGGAAGGAAAACAATAATTAGAAGGAGCTCATTCTAGCTCCGCGGTTGAATCTGAACTGAATTTACATCAAAGAGTAGAGCTATAATGAAAACAGAGGCTAGACAGAGAATGCAAGTAAATATTTGAATTTTAAATTTAAAACTAAATATAAAAGAATGTCATTCACAAAGAAGGTTACAAAAACCAACAAGGCTTTAGTTGCCTTGTTACATGCTCTTCCATCTTTAGCCATGTTTTATATGCCTTCACGTGAGATGAAGACTATGCGCGTGCCCTTCGTTGCAAGAAAAACTAATAGTTGAGGTTACAATGATAGCGAAGCAATCTAAACTAAAATCACCCAAAGATTCCGTTTTGTTTTGAACTCAGCTAACCCTATTAGAAGTGTGGCTTCTACGAATGCACTTAAATGCATTTGGCATTGAAGTCGCAGCGGCCATAAGTGAATGATGTTTGTAACGACCAACTCCGTAGAAACTGTTGTTTCATCTATGGCACTGTGGTCGGTGCGACACTGTTGCATCTCACTTTGTTGGAGACGTGGAAGCGGTGGAATATTGCGTTTGGAATTGCGGAGTTTCTCGCTTGCGGCTTTCTGGTGTAGTTTTGACGTTTTCAAAAAGCACTTTGTTGCATGTGCTCGCTTATAGATTTTATGTTTTTAATACATTAAGACGTGATTTTAGGAAATGTGTAGTGTAAAGGTGTAGCGGTTATGGTGTCTTGATGACAATCTTGCATGTTAGCAACTTATATATATATATAATTTATAATAAAACTCCTTACTCCAGGTAAATCACAATTTATAATACATGGGGGAACACCTTTATATTATAATATAGTACTTAAAGCAAAAATAAACACAGATGATAGTGCTGCAGGCAACAGCCAGTATCTGCTAATTGAATCTGCAAAGTTCGGCCCAGATGCGCAGTCGGGAATATGATTAGTTCGTCATTCATCTTCAAGCGCTGAACTTTATTAAAAATAGCAATCATCCTTGAAATAATAATGCTAGACAATTTTTTGTTAATGTCCGACTTATCATTTATTATTTTGAACAGTCTCGTAGTGAAAGTTGTTTTTTTTCTGTTTTTTCTACCATATCGGTGCATCATGTTGTACTTTTTCTTCAAACAGCTTTACGAATACGTATATCGTTTCAGGGTGAAATATTTATTATTATTAACAAATAAATATTATAAAAATTTCATTATTTTCATGAATTTTCATGAATGATGCTTTGCTTTTTCGATATTGTTCCGTAAATTGTAATTCCGTAACGTTTCAAATTCTGTAACGTTTCGTTAGTACGTCACAGCAACAAACATCTAAACTTCACCATTTATAATATAACTAGAGTAGTAAGTACAGAGATAACAGGCCGTTCGTGTCTCTTAATTGAAACGAGGAACTTCGTGAAAGTTCTGATTTGAGTAGCTCATCATCTTTCAACGGAAACTTTGATTTCTCAGTTTACAAAGGCAACGTATTGGCGTTACTGACATTTTGTTAAGAACAAAATAAATGTAAGACGTATTAACTCTTAGACAACAAGGGCACAATATAGGATGTTTAAATATTACTATATATTCTTTAAAAATATACATAGGGCAAACTACCCAATTATTGGCACTTTAGGCAATAACATACAAAAAATACCTCAAAGTTTTTTTCCTACATTTTTTTGTACTGTTTAGACTAGTATTAATTATTATATTGAGCGTGCGTATTGCATATAATACAAATTTCCGGCATTTTAGTAGTGATAGGCCTTTACACTATATTTTTAATTTATTAACCACTAAATTAGAATTAAGTTTTATATTGACATTCCGATTATTGACATGGCAATAAGTAAAAAAATAATAAGTTTAATTTGCAAAGTGTTAACAGAAACATATTTAATTTGCACAGAACCCAACAAAAACAGGTATTAATCACAATAAATTATTATATAAACATTTAAAACCGAATGCCAATAATTGGAGGGGTGGCAGCGTTAGGACAAGTTATATTACAATCACGACTATTATCCCCGAAGGGTTAGTCAGAGACTAGGAAATGTGGACCGCAAAAGCAATCCTCTACCATAGTCCACTTTTCAACAAATAGCGACTGCACATGTGCTCAGCGTTACAGGTAGTGAGCCCGTTGCCGCTCTATACTGTTGGATGTATGGCAGTCTTTAGTCCGTTAGTCGCCTTTTACGACACCCAAGGGAAGAGATGGGGTGGTGGTATTCTTTCACCGCCAAAACCGCTTCTTACACTGTTAAAAAAGAATGTTTGTAATAAGAACACCACGTTGAATATACCTTTACCCTGCAGTTGCACTGATGACTCACTGCATTCTTAACGCGAGATACTGCCGTCCAAGTGAATAATAGTGCAGTGTAAAGAACATCACGCTTACTAGAGAAAATGCGCCTAAAGTCTTGTGCCTTACAAATAAACAAAGAATAAGCTACGAATAGTTATTCTGTGTTTTGTTCCTGTCATGTAAACGTAACTTCAAATTAGAGTAAAAAAGACAAAAAACGGAATACTTAACTATTTCGACCTCATTCTTTGTTTATTTCTGAGGCACTTTATCTTTAGGCGCCATTTTCTCGGAATAAGCGCGATGTTCTTTACTGTATTATTCACTTGGACGGCAGTATAGTAAGTTGGTGAGTCTTAGTCTTAGTACTTGTTAAGTCCACCAGTCAGATCAGCTCAGTGGTTGGAGATTCCGGTTAAAGCGCGATGCTGTATTATTCACTTGGACGGCAGTATAGTAAGTTGGTGAGTCTTAGTCTTAGTACTTGTTAAGTCCACCAGTCAGATCAGCTCAGTGGTTGGAGATTCCGGTTAAAGCGCGCTGCCACCTTCGGCATTATAGTCACTTACCATCAGGGGAGATGAATGCCAAGTTAAGTTGATAAAAAAGTCCTTGTGCAACAATTTTGTAAATCGCGTAATTAAAAAATAATAATTTGTTTACGAACACACTAATTATCTAGACCAAGATGAGTATTCTTTTGAAACTCGTTAATATTGTCAGATAACGGATAAATATACATAAACATAGAAAAAACACCCAGTCCCGAAATCAATATAAAAAAACAGTTTTTCTCTAAATTGACCCGACCAGGAATTGAACCCGGGACCTCAGAGATGACGTGACGGCAGACATGGCGTGCTAACCACTCGACCACTGAGGTCGTCAACGTCGGTGTACGACGTCATAATTAAAATCAGCTGTTTCATAAATTAGATCGAATAGTATTTTGAAAGTTTCGTATGTAACAGCTGATTTTTCACCGCGTGCTTCTCTCTCTCTCGTTAAGTGACTCGAAAGACCAGAATCTGGAATAATATAAAAAAGTACACCTATGTACAAAACTGTTACTGCAATATTATTTCGCATTTCTCTTAACTTTCTCACTGTAAGTGAATTTAGAGAAATAAATTGTAATGTGTTGACCGTAAACCATATTATATCTGTTTGATTTACCTAAGAGTGTTTGCTTATGCGATGTGATACGGCATTGATGGTTGAGATATAGCACGTATTCTGATTGAGTGATACAACGGGATTGGACTGATTGCAGCCTCGGCCCCCGGCCGAATGAATGCTTTCATTTGTAATCGCGTCTAATCTGCATCGAAATTTGATTCTGATGAGAATTTGCCGGGCTGTATCGATTTGCAATCATAAGTAGACTCGATCACTGTTATTCTAGAACACGGATATGAGGTAAGCCTGAATTTGAAGTAGCTGTCTCTTTTTTTGTTAATAAAAAACTGATAGAGATAGCGCTACTTTAAACTGATCTATTATTGTATATCAAGAGTAGATACCAGAAAAGATTGTTTTTGTGTCTCTTCTACAATATCCTGCTGCGTTTAATGATTTAATTTTTTTATGATTGTGCAAGTCTAAATCTACACTATCATTTCGTTTATATAATGTGCATTAATTTAAATAAATAAATCAATTTGAAGCAGGCAAGGCCGCGAGCTATATCTAAGGTTAAAACAACGCCGCTTTAAGAGACGCCTTTTACGCGCCGACCCTTGCCCTTTTGCCCCATATCTTGGTTCAAACACGATGAGGCGTAATCCCTAAAGTTTGGCCCATTGTCGTATCCGCGGCGATGGCTTTGTATAACGCTCATTCTGTTTTGTGTGCCAAAGTTTTTATCCAATTTGCAAGTTTGTACAAACGCTCGAGGTTATTGATAACGAGAGCAGGTGCTCTTTTGTTTATTTAATTTTGTAATCCCATTATTTTTTGAAAAAAACAGTGTTCGTATTTTTCTACGAGCGGTTTTGTTAGAACAGGATCTCAGGTGCACGTCCAATTAAACTATCATGTCGTGCAAATTTTGCTTGCAAATTTTGTCAGCACTATTTATTCTTAACTTGCAAGCCAATGGACCCATAATTAAAGGTTAACAACTACGCCATAATGTTTACAAATATTGAGGATCAATGAAAAAATTGCGTTATTTTTTTTATTTTTCTAAGATTATAATTTGCCTACTCTAGACTGATACTTAACGTAAACGTCATTTGTTAGCAACAAAAGAAATAATTATTTACCCATATTAATCCTATTATCTCTAAAATAAGCCTGTTAAGGAACTACACATCTTACAAAGGGAAGGTCTGTCAAAACAAAATACGATTTGTCTTTATCCTGTTTAGCTAATGGTTGCTTACTGTGGGTTTTGGAAGGAAATTCCAACCACGTATGTTCAGGTATGCCATAATTATATCGTGTTGAGGTGTCCAAATACGACTGGCTGGCATTCACACCAAATTCAAAATCTTAATACAGTTTGGGCTACAATAAATGAGCACTTCAGGGGTCTACTTTCAAAACCCCTAAAACAAATATTGGTCAAAATTTAACTATTACCAGAAAAACAAAATACAATGAATTTCTTCCATGATCCACTAATGATTCCGTAACAAATCCCACAAAAACACGTTTAGAAGCCATTAGGAAAAGTGACATTGTATCAAAACCCACTAAAACAAAAGTCTGTCACTATCAAATTCCACTAAAATTGAGTTGGCCAATAGCAGAGCTTAATTACGACACGTAACTTTAGAACAATATGTCACTATTGAGCGTTATTGTTGTCGTCGCGAACAATGCTTTATGCGGTTTTGTATTAAAATTTAAACGTGAATTATCTTCGTTTGTGAAAAAGTGCCTTTAGGGGGTTTTGAAAGTAAGCCTCTCACTTATGAATATCGCTATGTCATCGATACGTAAGTCTATCGCCGATACCTGTTTCTGCCTCTACGCACCATCATGTTGCGTTCCTGTTGGAAGGGTACTACATCTAGCAGTGAAATTAAAGGGCATAGAGGCAAAAGAACTGATGTTTTGGTTTAGGCAGCACGCGCGTAAGGCTTACATAAATATACTTTGTTATAATAACAATAAAATAGTAACAATCAAGTATATACAATAGTGTACTACTACACCACAATATGTTTTAAATTAAATTCTGTACAAGTGCAAACACTTTTTTTGTCAACTTTACCTTGTTAAAGCAGGCAAATATTTGTGCGAAAGCTGCTTTTACCTGTTCGAGGTTGTTCGGGATTGTTATCTGTTGTGCATACGGGCGAGGGGCCGAAAATTGCACAAAACAAACCGAAATTAATGGCGGATGTGATTAGTAGGCCAATTCATAATGTATTCAAAAAATTAAAAAAGATAAGATTTTTTTCATATATTTCATTATGCTAGACTTGTTTGTTAGGCTAAACGAGATTGAAAGAGTAGCGATAAAAAATAATGCTAATAAAAATAAGATACTAAAACATAGATTTTTCACACCATCTACATTCACACACAAAAATAGTGCACTTATTTATTACTTATACGCATGTAACTTATACATACTTAATAATCACCACAACACACACCACAGTCCTCTACCATAGTCTACTTTTGACCAAATAGCGATCTTATAATATTTAAAAAGACATAATATTAGTTCCTAAATTTATTAAAAGGGAAATTAATCATTCAAGCACACAATTTTGCCTTTACCAGTACTTACTAAGTTAAGTCATTACGTCTAACGTCTCATAGGTGATATCTATATAGCTATCAAGTAACGTGTAGATAAACCCATGGCAGGGTCACAGAAGGCAAAGAGCGTAGCAATTAGTTAAGACAAAGGTCTGATGAATGGAGCTGTGGCCCTGACGGAGTTGTGTCAAATGAGTTAGCCTGTAGCCACAGAGGGAGATAGATACATTTGGAAAAAAGGTAATGTTATAATAAGAAAATTCAAACATTTAAAGTACCGACCTTTTTTACAATGTAAGTTTATGTGTGTCAGTGTTTTTTTATGAAATGTTTTTAAAATAATCATGAAAGTGCACAGTTTTGCAAACAATTGTATGTCACTATTTCTTGTTATTGTACATGACTGTTTGTAGCCAAAAAAAAAAAAAAAAAAAGTTTGACTGGAAGTCAGTCATGAAAAACAATTCCTAACAATATCAACTAGGTACTATCAACATTTGCTAACTACCGGACATTAAGTACTTATCTACATTAAACTGTTAGGTAATTGTTTATGTGAGTAGGTAACTGTATGGTTTTTAATAAGAAATAAATATTCTCTAAACACAAGTTCATATTATTATGAAGCTCGATAGTGCAGGTTGAGCAATTTTCCAAATGTGTAAAGCTGATGGGTTGTCAAATTAAAATATCTTGACCTCCGCGCTTCCGAAAGCAAGTTAGACCACTCGTCCCGGTTCTTGTCATACGATAACAGTAGCTTAAACTAACTGGCATATTGCATACATAAATACATACAATCACGAATATTATACCCGAAGCAGTCCTCTAGAATAGTCCACTTTTCACCAAATATCGACTGCACATGTGCTAAGCGTGACTGGTGGTGAGCCCATCGCCGCTATATGCTGTTAGTAGTATATGTAGTCTTTAGTCCGTTAGTCGCCCTTTACGACACCCAAGAGAAGAGAGGAGGTGGTAGTATTCTTTCACCCCTACGCGACCTCGACGATCATGTTATTTCAAAAACACTGTTGGTTTTCTTATAAAAAATAAATAAATGAATATTCGGTCACAATGGTGTGTTATGGCTAAATCTCCACCATTGTTATGATATTATGACGGAAGGTCTGAGCGACGTGTAGACTCTGATGACAATGATAAAAGGATGTATGTACTGATATTATTATGTTGCATATGAATTTATAATGTTTTAAAGAACCTTTGTTAATACCGTATTATTTGTGAACCGAACGGGAAATTTTCTGACAGGCCAAATTAAATAATAAAAATTAGTTCAAAAACACTCGATAGATGGCGTCGTTTGCTTGTCAACCAAAAAAATAAAAATATAGTATTTTCATTTCAGGACTTATTTCTATTTTCCTTTTTTTTCGTTCACAGTTTGACAGTAAGTACAATAGTGATATTTTCTGATACTTACCAGTTATTACGCAGCCATACACGTATTCTAAATAAACTCGCCTTTTATTAAGCGCCATCTATCTATGAAGTCATTAGGAACTAATTTCTTTTTTTTTTATTTCGGAAACATCCATTGCATATTAACGTGTGTGAAATCTTTTATTACTTACCTATTTAAATTACTACCTACATAAATAAAAATATTTACCCGTGCGTTTTAATACGACGGGATATTATGATAGTGTCAACCATGTCCCGTAGCGGTGAACCACCCTCCTCTCTCTCTCTTTGGGTATCGTAAAAGGCGACTAATGGACTAAAGACTGCACATACATCCAACAGCATAGAGAGGCGATGGGCTCACTACCTGTCACGCTGAGCACATGTGCAGTCGCTATTTAGTGAAAGGTGGATGTGGCGGACGGCGGGCGGGCGTATCTTACGGTGGTGGCAGCTCTATGACGCGTTCTGTCGATGGAGACTGCAGGAGCCGGACTAAACTACTACCGTCCGTTGGATAATGGTCTGTATTTTATGACTGTTTGCTTACGAGCTGGCTGGGACAAGGATGCCGAGAGAAGTCTTGTAGATCTTGGGTCCGCTTATACTTGTACCTGTTCTTCTGTCTAGTAAATTCTTGCAACCAGAAATGTCTAATTAAAAGCCTTGTAATATTTGTTCTTCCTTTATTTCTCTTCAGATTTACAGAGTAGTAACTAGTATCACTGTATAGTTTAGTAGCGCACTGGATTCTTGCGACTTACACACTAAACTTGTTAACTTGACAACGTTTGAAGTAACACTGACTAAACAATCGGCCTTTATTCTACCGAATTGTAAAAGCGCACTGGATTCTTGCGACTTGACTTCTTGCTGTTAACTCGAGAACGTTTGAAGTAACACTGATTAAACAATCGGCCTTTATTCTACCGAATCACAAAAGCGCACTGGATTCTTGCGACTTGACTTCTTGCTAACACAGATGTTAACTCGAGGAAGCTTGTAATGAAACTGACTGCCGATCGTAGGATGCTCCGCGTATTTATACTCGTAGGTGTTCCCGTTTTCTAGATAGTACTATAACATCCCAACTTTCTACATGTTTCTATAATTTCTAGGAAGTTCTATCAAATAGTCCCTATAAAATAAATAAATTAATAAATAAATCTTTCCTACAATCACACCAATTATCTAGCCCAAGAGAAGCTTCGAAGAAACTCGTTAAATGGTACTAGACAACGGATAAACATACTTAACCTTTAAGTATGGACATGTAGCCTCACAGGCTACACGAGAATGGTGGTTTTGTTGTTTTACCTATTTCCCCCCGCTCCCTTTGACTGAGCCGCTCAGTAGCTTCAGTTTTAGTACCAAAACGACCAGCTAGGAAGGAGGTTGCGTCACTCGAAGCAAAACACGTGAGTAATATTTATTTAAAAAGTGGCTGGAGCCTGTGAGGCTACACGTCCATAGTTTTCTTACAAAATTTTTAACAAGGTTCTCATCAATCCAGCTTGTTGATGAACTATTGAAGCGGAAACTGACATATGTCGGGACAGTGAAAAAGAATAAAAGAGAGCTACCGAATGAATTTCAACCAGACAAGCGTCGAGAAGTTCAATTTGCGTTATTTGGATTTACGAAAGAACCCTATGTTTTATGTGCCAAAGGAGAACAGAGCTGTGATACTCGTATCTTCTATGCATCATAATAACGTGATTGACAGAGAGACTTATAAACCCGAAATTATAATGTATTACAATTCTACTAGTAGATAGAGTAGTACTTCTAGTAGATGAATCTGATAAGAAATGCTCGATTTACTCGAGTAGCCACCAAACAGAGAGATGGCCTATAGTCTTATTTTATCGTGTTTTTTACTTGAGTGGTATGAATGCGTATATTTTTCATAATATGCTTCAGTCAAAGGAGATTTCCTCAAAAAATTAACTCGTTCGCTTGTGGTACCCCATATGCAACGACGTGTTACCAGTATAAATTTGCTTAGAGAGCTCAGATCAACAATGACTTGAGTCTTAGGCAAAGGTATGATTGCAGTGGATGTCCAGGCAGGAAGAGCCATACCAGGAACTATAAGATTATGTAGACTTTGACCCTCAAAGAAACATGGATGACGACGATCCACGTTTGTGTTGGCTGTAGCAAGCCAGTTTGTCTGCAATGTTCACGACCTTTATGTAACGACTGCCAATAATTTGTCCAAGAAAGTTAGTTGTGATTTTTTTAAATTTTGGTTTTCAGAAGTTGATTTTATGTTTTTTTTCATTCTTTCCATATTAGACTTTACAACAAAAAGTAAATATCGCTAAAAAGTACGATAACTTATTTTTTTTAGATTTTAAACTAACCCTAGCCAAAATTACTATAAAAAAGTGCCTAAACTGTTGATTTTTGTATTTTTATTGATTTTTAATAAAAAAATGTAGTATTTATTAATGTCTTTTTGTTGTTAGTATCTATATACTTGATTTAGTTATAATTTTAACAGCAATTAAGAATCTTTAAGAAAACAAACCACGCATCTTTATATCGGAGCCTGTGAGGCTACATGTCCAAGGTAGTGTTATAAAAATAAGATGTCCATACTTAAAGGTTAAAATACTTAAATACATACTTATTATACATAGAAAACACCCAGACCCGAGACAATTTAGAAAAACAATAATTTCTAAATTGACCCGACCGGGGTTCGAACCCGGGACCTCAGAGATGGCAACACCATGAAAACCGGTGTACAAACCACTCGACCAAGGAGGTCGTCGAAATATCTTTAACCCGTGGCGCGCCAGCCACCCTAAATCATTAAATGCTTTACGTGTCAGGCATTTTGCGATACATCACTTTTTTATTGTTTGATTAGGGAAAAATATTTATTGCGTAATAACTATACGAGATTATCGTGTGAATGAGGTGTCATTCTTTTCTGTATGAGTTTTTGTACGTAGTTAACTACTTAGAATGAACAATAAAGACTTACTTGTAGTGGCACTGGAACGATTTTCTTTTGTTTTCAATATTTCATAAAGGTAACCTTTGGTTTTACTGTTTGTTATTATAATTAACAAACGACACACAACACAATTGACATAATAACTTTTTAGTTTACATTACTATGCACCGGTCACATGAATCATAAACACTTTGGCACTGAACTTCACTCACAAAACGATTTTTAACTAAGGAACCAAAATAAACAACCGCCGCCATTAAAAGTGGCTGGCCCGTGTACATGTGACCTAAAAGTACATATGCCTAACTGTAAATAAAAAAAGGTTGCTGATGAAATAATCTACAAACTGATTAATGTTTATAATCACTTTTATCAAAAAAATCAAAACATGAAGGAAATTACAGAACTTTATAACACACAATGTTAGCCATAGTTGTTAGCAAAATCAAAATATCATAATTATACTTCTAGCTCTTCGTTTAATCTAAATTGCCACTATATCACACAACTATTGCATTGCACAAAATCTGTATTAAGTTTCCAGTAAATATAGATAAGAATCATACAAAAACTCATATTTTACGTCGAGATAACATCATAAAAACAAATCACAACAACACAACTTTTCACCAATATGGCTGACGTCCGCTCATAACTGCAGTAACATTTGGTTTTCTTTTTTTCTCGAAAATATTTCGTTTGGTCCGAATCCCACTAGATATGTTAATTTAATCTATAAGGACCATAGAAAATTCACTGATAGCCAAAACTTGTACACTACAACTCGGACCGGTTAAAATAAAACGACCAATCTGAGCCAAGTCTGTTGTACACCGGTAAGTACAAGAGACACGCATGACTCTCAACTATTTTGTACACCCATACGTACATATGACGCTCGACGGGTTAATATATATACTTTTCTAGAAAGTTCCACAGCTTTACAGAAAGTTCTACAACCTTCTAGATGTTTCTATAGCATTCTAAACACATACCTATACTTTCTAGAAAGTTCCATAGCCTTCAAGAAAGTTCTACAACCTTCTAGATGTTTCTATAGCATTCTAAACACATACCTGTACTTTTCTAGAAAGTTTCAGAGCTTTCCTAGAATTTTCCAGAAAGTTCGAGAACTTTCTATGTGTTCCTAAAACCTTCTCTGAGCTATTCTGGAGCTTTCTATGACCGGTTTATTTACACACATACCTAGTTAATAAAATCTATTCCTTCTTATTAACTAACTTATTTTAGAACGTATATGACGCGTCGCCATCAGTCTCCCCCGCAGTGCGAATTCTCCATCCTGAGGTGGCGACGTCGTCGTTGTGGGAACCAAGATACGCACTTCTGACGCTATCATATTTACTGGCGCTGTTTACAAGTTTTGCATTTCTATTTTTGATTTTCCATGGACACGCGGGCTGAAGCCCTCTCTTTGCGTGCCAAGCTGGATAATCCCTGTGGATCCTGTAACTGCGGCGTAGCGACGATTACAAATTGGCTGCTACCGCACCCTTTTAGATGGAAACCGGCCTTTGCATGGATCTCCTGCGTCTCCTTCGCTATTCTTCTGGCTTTTTCTGCCGTTGCGAAATTGTGCTGGTCGTAACAAGGTTTTACTCTTGCAGCTTGCACTGCTACCGGATATTGTATCTTGGACCCTAAAGCATTTTTATTCAGGCTCTTCCCTTTGATTTTCCTTTTTCTGAAGTCATTCTTTCTAAATTGCGCTTGGTGTCTGACCGAGGTTTTTGTGTCGTCTTTTACCAATCTGCTGTGATTAACGAACTTATCTGGAATGTCGTCTTTGGCGTCACGACCATGGAGAACCCAGCCCAGCCCGGTGAGCGAGGCGACTGGTTCGGAGACTTTACCCTTCTTTAGTTTTCTTGTAACTATAAGTCCCCAATTATCTTGCCCAATCAGCAGTCGCGGCTCTTCTTTATCATAAACTAGCTGGTTCTCGATGTTTTGTAGATGGTCGCATTTCCTTACCATTTCACTGTGTACCCCTTGTTTGGGCAGCTTTAAATAATCAATGGTTCGCAATTTCATTGGCCTTTTGTCTCGCCGGTGAGCACCCTTGATCTTGACCTGCACCCACTGCGAGTCGTTCTTCCG
This sequence comes from Scoparia ambigualis, assembly GCA_963921215.1. NCBI lineage: Eukaryota > Metazoa > Arthropoda > Insecta > Lepidoptera > Crambidae > Scoparia > Scoparia ambigualis. Next base: position 19,602,219 of record OY992503.1, read on the forward strand.
TATTCCTTTGCCTCCAATTGCCTCGATGGTGAGTGTTTCTGACTTTCCCTGTGCTCCGATCTTCTTGGCGATGGAAGAGTCTAGAAGCGATATGGTTGACCCTTCATCTAACAACGCCAGTACTCGGGTCTTCGGCACATATATCTCTACTGCTACCACCTTCAGGTAGGTCTCTTTATCGCCGCTGGTATGCACGAATGTCACCACTTATTTAGTTAGTTTCCCATTCGTGCAGCGCGAGTTGTAGCGTGGCTTCCTACTTTCATGAACTATCGTTGGAAGTCTCTCGGAATGAAGGCTTGTGTGGTGCCATCTAGAACACTTCTTACAAGTTGGCCCTTTGCAGGTTTGTCTTGTATGTCGGTACCTAAGACATTTAAAACAAAGCTGCGCCTTCTTTGCCAGTTCCCATTTTGTGTCCGTGTCCGCTCCTTTAAACTTGCGGCATTCATAAATCCAGTGATCGTCCTGGCATTCGGGGCACGCCATGTTAACCTGTTTTCTAGGTTCATCTTGCATGACGTTGACTATGTTCTTACACGTACTCTTGTTCGGCTCCCAAGACGCTTTTGGTGAAACATACTGCTGACGGGTTTTCTTTGACTCCCAAGACACTTCAGGTGGAGCGAAGTCCCCACATATGTCAGCTTCCACTTCCAAAAAGTCGTCCATGACCATTAGTTCCGGTGTTTCTTCATCCCGGCGACTTCGGTGATAGATGAACCATCTATATTTCATTGATGGCGGCATCTTCTCAATAAGCGTCATTATTGTTTCAGGTGAGCTTAAATATTGTTCTTTACCGAGCGACTTAATGGAGTTTCGAACGTGGCTGGCGAACGTACATACATCACTAGGATTCTCAGTGAATTTAGGAAGATCTTTCAGTTTCTCTAGTTCAGACAGTGCTAGTGCTCCGGGTCTACCAAAGCGCGCCGCTAGCCCCTTCATAACTTCCGTTGGAGTCTCGGCAGTAAATATAAGGCTTTTTACTGCTTGTCTGGCTCTCCCTTGGAGCGTTCTTCTAAGTCGAGCCAGATTTTGTGCGGCGGTGAAAGCATGCTCCGTGTCTTCATACGATCTCCGAAATGCTAACCATTCTTCGCTGGCACCGTTGAAATATGGATTCGATTATGTGTTTCGAAATCGTAGTCTCCGACGTTTTCTGAGAAAGCTTCGCTATTGCTTCAGCCAGTTCTTCTATCCCACTCTTGTCCTTCTGATGCATTCTATATAACGTGTTTGACCGATCGAGCAAACTTGCAATATAATTTTGTTGAACTTCTTCGTCTTCAACTTCTTCCATATCCAACTGCAGCAATTCCAATTCTGCTTGAGCCATTCTGGCTTTTGCTTCGGCAACTTCTAATTCCCTTTTTGCGAGTTGCATCCTTGCTTCGACCTCAGCTCGCCTTTTCGAAGAACTTACCGAAAGTGTGTCGAATCTACTCTGATGTACCACCAATTCCTCATTTTGCTGCATCTGATCTGAAGGAACAGTAACCGGGCATGGTGTAGGGCAATCCCCATCTGGTCTGACGATGTTAGAACCCGCTGATTCCCGTCTTCCAACTTGGACGATGGTAGGTACGGTGTTATCTCCCATTTGGCGAGCGGGTGATAATCCTCCTCTGGTGCGAACGACTGGTACAGTGTACTCCTCTTCAAAGCGTGAAGAAGATACTCCTCCAGTGGGATGTGGTGGTGTCCTTGTTGTCATCGTAGACTGGCTTGCAGATGATCCCGATGTCTCGGTGGGCACATTCATGCACCACTCAGTCGAGGTGGATGGTTCTGCAGCGGATACTGATTGCAACTTCTCCGTTCTGGTGGTAGGCATTCTTGTTTTCCAAGATCCGGCTCGAAGGACCAAAAATTGTGGCGGACGGCGGGCGTATCTTACGGCGGCGGCAGCTTTATGACGCGTTCTGTCTATAGAGACATGCAGAAGCCAGGCTAAACGACTACCGTCCGTCGGGTAAGTGGACTGTATTTAATGACTGTTTTCTTACGAGCTGGCTGGGACAAGGATGCCGAGAGAAGTCTTGTAGATCTTGGGTCCGCTTGTACTTTTACCTGTTCTTCCGTCTAGTAAATTCTTGCAACCAGAAATGTCTAATTAAAAGCCTTGTGATATTTATTCTTCCTTTATTTCTCTTCAGATTTACAAAGTAGTAACTAGTATCACAGTATAGTATAGTAGCGCACTGGATTCTTGCGACTTACACACTAAACTTGTTAACTTGACAACGTTTGCAGTAACACTGACTAATCAATCGGCCTTTATTCTACCGATTTGTAAAAGCGCACTGGATTCTTGCGACTTGACTTCTTGCTGTTAACTCGAGAACGTTTGAAGTAACGCTGATTAAACAATCGGCCTTTATTCTACCGCATTGCAAAAGCGCACTGGATTCTTGCGACTTGACTTCTTTCTAACACGGATGTTAACTCGATGAAGCTTGTAATGAAACTGACTGCCGATCGTAGAATGCTCCGCGTATTTATAGGTGTTTCTGTTTTCTAGATAGTTCTATAACATTCCAACTTTCTACATGTTTCTATAATTTCTAGAAAGTTCCACAGCTTTCCAGAAAGTTCTAAAACCTTCTAGATGTTTCTATAGCATTCTAAACACATACCTGTACTTTTCTAGAAAGTTCCATAGCCTTTCAGAAAGTTATACAACCTTCTAGATGTTTCTATATCATTCTAAACACATACCTGTACTTTTCTAGAAAGTTCCAGAGCTTTCCTAGAATTTTCCAGAAAGTTCGAGAACTTTCTATGTGTTCCTAAAACCTTCTCTGAGCTATTCTGGAGCTTTCTATGACCGGTTTATTTACACACATACCTAGTTAATAAAATCTATTCCTTCTTATTAACTAACTTATTTTAGAACGTGTATGACGCGTCGCCAACAGTGGACTATTGTAGAGGACGGCTTTCTTGTATAATAGTGGTGATATGTATGTATGTTTATTATGATAGGTATAAAGTTGTTACACGACAATAAGTGTTGTCTACCGAAATTCGTTTTGTGTGAATTCGAAATCTACCTTGCTCCTTTTGTGACTAAAGACGGAAAGAACAGTTATACCGAACTGTAACAAATGGTTTTATTTTCTATTTGAATGCGGAATTTATGAGGGTCCTTACAATTAAGGTCCTTGATGGTTCCAGTTTTTGTGAAATCTTTTCAGGGGTTCATTCCGCAGATGTGGTCCAATAAAGTTACGAGTAGAAGTAAAGAAAGTAAATGGCAGCTATTAATTCTAGAGGAGTATATTATCTGTGTTTGTATGTGACAAGTGCTAAGCGTAGCGGTTTTTATTAGAAAAATATGTCTATGCTTTGATTTAAGTGGACTCGATTCATGCTATTACGGTTTGCTTTGAATGAGCTACAAAGATTTGTAAAAAAGTTATAATCGTTTAATAATAAATAAACTAACAAAAATGATTCTTATAATGGCTTAAATTGCCAAAATTAATAGCTTTTTAATAGCTGTATTATCTCCTATAAACCTGCGTTTGGGCACAAATTATAAGGACAATAACTTTGTACCCACCTTATAGTGGATTTATTGTTAGCTTTTTATTCCTATACGTGTTTTATTATGGCCAGCCACAAGGGAGTAAAATTTATACCAGCAAAGCAAAGTATTTTATAAAGCCGTTTGCCCATGTATGAATCTGTAATAAGTATCAAGATAGTGATTTACATTTTTGTAAAAGCATAGCGAAAAATAAAGTGACCGCTGTCACTGTCAACCATTTTAATGACAAGAACAGTAAGTTTATAATTTATTATATTATGTTGTTACTGAATATGTGCTTATATATAGTGAAAACGGTGTGGGAATTCAAATGCATGGCAAAATGTGGTACGCAGTGTGTTATATTATCAACGCGCCCTTGAATTTAGGCTGTTTTGTGATACAAAATTGGTTAATTATTTATTCATGTTTTTAATAAGGCTATTATAAGGGGAATAGGAATCACACATCATTTATAAGGAAACTTAAGCTTATGCTATTGCCATTTTGTATATATTTAGGGTTCTTTTATTACCAGTAAAATCCCGTATCCACATTAATGTTAATGCCCGAAGATTTTTATTTATTTTACATGGTTAACCAGTAAAATGAAATAAATTCAAATTTTTTCTTTACTGTTTTGTTCATAAATTAATTCTTATTTCTTTTGCAGGATATTAATATTTTACGGCTGATAAAGCCGAAGTAATAGAAGGGAAATGTGTCCCAACCTATTGAAACAAGAAATTAAGAAAATGCATTAATAATAGACATAGACTTCTTTCAGTCTTTCAAGTTTTTTTTTTTTTTTTTTTTTTTATAGCAGAAGGAGGCAAACGAGCAAGCGGGTCACCTGATGGAAAGTAATCACCGCCGCCCATGGACACCCGCAAAACCAGAGGAATCGCAGGCGCGTTGCCGGCCTTTAAGGAAAGAATAGGCTCGTTTTCAAGTAGGCAATTCAGCAGCCAGCCAGCTATCAATACGCGCCTAATCGTCTAATTACGTGCTGTAATATTTTTAAACAAATCGCTTAAAGTTATATGACGGAAATATTGATTTTTATTGCCCAGTCTTTTACATCTCTACACCAAAATTTCTATGGATTTAGTAGGGCGACGGAACCCGTGGCTGTTTTTTGTAACAGCTAGATAATTTCAACCGTGATGAATCATGTGTTTGTAAAGTAATGTAGAACACTTGAATATAGTCATCTCGAGAATAACGCTCTTATAAATAATTTGTAATCGAATATGGTATGCTTTCATTCTTAAAAAGACTGTAAAATGCTTTTTCATCCCACCATCTCGGAAAGAGTATTTTTAATCTTCAATAACTGAATGGAAAAGCCGTTTTTATTCTCTAGAGGATAAAGTAAATTGAATTTAGAACATCGTGTGCACTAAGTTTGTGAATTAAAAAAATATTACACTCAATTTAAATAACTGTAGCAACGTTACTTTAAAATTTTCTTAATTATACCTTAGTATTATTTTGTTATAATTTAAAGATTATTCTGTAATACTTACCTGTCATAATGTAGTAGTTAATACCTAAACTGAAATAAAAGTATCTTGTGAATGTAAATGTTTTTTTTTTGCATTTAGTCATTTCCTCGCTGAGGTGGGATGAAAAGTTACGTGTTGCACTCGATTGCAAAGATTTTTCACCTCGTGCTCTTTTGATTCCCTCGCTAACGCTCAGGATTCTAATGTTTAGAATCCTTCGCTTGCTCGGTCATCAAAATTGAGCACGCGGTTAAAAAGCAACTCTGCAATCTTGTATAACAAATAACTATTACTCTTTTGTCATATAGACATCTTATAAAAAGCTCCTATAAATTAAAAATCAATATAGTTACTCTGTGCATTGCTTTTATAAGAATAATTGGCCCTATTAGAAACCTTTACATAGCTTTTGAATATTATAAGGCTAAAAAGTCATATAACTAGCCCCTATAAGAATACTACATTTTGAAACCTTATTGTGGCTATATTATTAGGATTTATTACCATTTACACAACTAAATTACAAGAATAATGGTAGTATTAGCTAAATCTTCTTATAATGTACCATTTATAAGGTTCATTAGCACATTGATTGCTATTTAAAAACCATTAAAAGAGTATGGACCTTATACATTAATTTTATAAGGGTATATTGTTGCGTGTCGCCGTGTAGCGGTGAAAGAATACTACCACCCCCTCTCTTCGCTTGGGTGTCGTAAAAGGCGACTAACGGACTAGACTAGACTAAGACTGCACAATGCAGATACATCCAACAGCATAGAGCGGCGATGGGTTCACCACCTGTCACGCTGAGCACATCTGCAGTTACTATTTGGTGAAAAGTGGACTATGGTAGAGGACGCTTTAGCTGTCCTCATTGCCCTGCCCAGTCTCTGACTAACCCTTCGGGGATAATAATCGTGATTATATGTATGTAATAAACTTTTTTTTTATGAATCAAAAGTAGGAAACCTTTTAAAAGACATAATATTAAGCAACAATACATGCATTACGTAATGTACACTTAATTAACTAAAGATTAAAATCATACTAAGTGTTTTATTAAAGAAACACTTATTAAGATATAAAGAAATAAGAAAAAAGTACTTAATTTCATTCGTTGCAAGTAGAAAAAAATTACAAACGTCTAAAGAGGTCTCAGTGCAACCCCTAGATTGAAGTTTACAGCGCCACCCTTATTACAGTCGACGAGAGAAACGCTAGCATGTAAGCTCGCCTTTTTAGTACCAACTTTCTAAAAATAACCTGACGCAAGAGCGCTGAGAGAATCTTTATGAATCGTATCTACTAACATTCCACGCTCTGACGTCACCCAACCGCGGGTGCTGGCATTCGATGTTACCCCTTTGTGTGGAATATTTATCTGCAAAACAAAAGCAAGCTGAGACAATATAATATTGTGACGTTTCCATATTACTGGGTTTGTTAACTTGAGGCGCCGCCGCGACGCATTGTGTAACGCAATTTGTCGTATTGCCACAATCTTATCTTATCTTAGGGCGCTTCGATTTAACGCATCAGTGTCCTATGTGCAACCCCATCGTGAAAATGATATATCATAAGTGTGGCAATGTGTTTTGAGGGCGAAGAGCCTAAAGTCTTTTGGTTAAGGACAGACCGATCCTAGAAGAACCATTATATTCTAGCAAGAGAGTCACAGTCACACAATGTTTGTGCCGAATCTGTAAAACAAAAGCCAATTTAGACATTTTATTGTGACGTATCCATATTACTGGAATATCTGAACTAAAGAAGCCGCATTGTTTAACTAAAATCCATCCACTATTTTATCTAATCTGTGGAGGTTTCCCTCTTACTCATTGCGCAATAGCTTTCGACTAATCGGGATCATCTGCAACCCCATGGTTTCACACTACTTCTGCAATAAAAATGCCATAATTGTAGCAACGTTTTTGAGGGCTGAGTGCCTGAAATCTTGTGATCCCAGAAGACCCATTATTTTTCTAGTATAAGAGTCACTGTCGCACATTTTGTACGGAATATTTATCTGCAAAACAAAAGTCAACTGAGACAATCTAATATTGCGACGTATCCATATAACTAGGATTGTTGAACGCATACTACGCTACGCTAGTACGCATCGCGTGACGCAGTTGTCCCATATCCATCGAGTTTGCATGTTAGTTCGTGCCACCAACAAAATTGGATCTAAAACTCAATGTTGCTATTTTTTAACATAGACGATTTGTAAGCTCTAAGCTGCTCTGAGAATATTCCGAGAATTTGTTGATGTTGAGGAAGGATTTGGAAGCGTTTGACCTTCTCACATGTGGTAAGTGATGATTACTCATTACAACCGGAAACTCAAGCACAGGGGCCTTTTTGTTGTTTTTTGTTACGCATATCACAGCGCCTTAAGCAGTTGTTTAAGAGGGAAGAGAGCGGGTGCGTACCCACTAAAAACTCCTGTACTCCCCTTACATTTCGCCATGCAGGGTGATTCGGGACCGCCGGCTGAGTAATCTCCCACTGTCGGAAAAAAAGAAAGCTACAAAAATTGTTATTACTGTGAAACACTACCATAAAAAAACTCAATACTCAATGTCAATTAAAGTCATAAGAAGTGTATGCGAAACTTAAGTCAAAGCACCAGAACCTCCCCTGTGAGATTATTCGTCTATCAGGTAACTGAAAATGGCACAAATTGATTCTGGAGCTTTGTGAAAGTTCGCCGACGCTAGCGGGAGCCGGCCCAAAACTGCAGTAGTTCGTCGGCCGGTGAACGAACTTTTAATGTAGCTTAGAACTAGAACTATAGAGCAGCTCGTTATAAAGCAAAGTTACGAAAATAAACAATATCTCCAACCTGAATCGTCTCTGTGGTCATAAGGTTAGACTATTTGTCTCGTACATAGTGTTTTCGGATTGGATTCCGGTTTGTTTACGTATAGGTCATATTTTAACTTCGCCTGGCCTGCTATCTGTCACTATCTAATTGCTATCTTATTTTAGTTTGATCTGAGTCGAATCACAGTCTTGTGGTCATAAAAGAAATGTCAAGAAATAAAAACGTCGTTCCTCAGTAAGTTGTTAAAGTTGACTTCCCGTAAGCTTTCCCGTAGTCGAATAAAAAACAAAAAAACATGAATTACAATTGTCACTTACAATTTGAAAAACACTGGACACTGGAAAGTCCACGAAATAGATATAAGTGGGAAAGCCGACCAGTTTTGGGAGTCCACCTGACGTTTGATACTTGCTATCTTTAATTTCGCTTATTATGTGTAAGGAAGTTGGCGCGAGTTGATTTGCCCGTCCGACCCGGGCTCCGGTCGAAAATTGCGGTTGTTTTGTGGAGCGATGTGCCGGTGACCTCAGCCGCCAAGCTATTTGGAGTTCGCCGGCGTTCTGAGTTGGTGAATTTAGTACCTACTACTCTATGCATCTATTAAACTTCTTCGATATTGTTTTTGTTATTTCGTCTTCATTTATTTCTAGCAGTTTCTGTTGGAATCTTCGATCAGTTGGAATACCTGAACAACTATGAAAAATGTTTATTCCGATGAATATTCCATTTTCATATTTTTTGTTGTTTTTTACATTTTATTGATTGGTATGATTTTATGAAGGGAGAATGATTATGACGAAGATAGGTAGGTATGACGATGAGTTACTAGGTATACACTTATTATAGTTGCTCGTTGTCTTGTTCGCATCGCATTTTATAAGATACTACTTAGGGGACCACAATACTCGATGGCGCAGCGGCTAGCGCGTTCGGCTAGCGATATTGCCCGTTAAGCAACTTTCTAAATTTGCCGGGTCGCATAGGTGACCAATTAAAACATCTCGAGCTCCTCCGTGCTTCGGAAGGCACGTTAAGCCGTTGGTCCCGGTTGTTGTCCTAAGATGGCAGTCGTTAAAACCCACCAACCCGCATTGGGCCAGCGTGGTGGGTTATTGTGGGCCAATATCCCCACGTGATATTGTTTACGGGGGAGGCCTGTGCCCCGCAGTGGGACGTTTATAGGCTTATGATGGACCACAATACTATTAGTTTATCGAAACGAAAATTCTTAGAATCTAAGTATACTCTGCTCGCGTTTACTTTAGTTCATGCGTTTTATTATCTGTGACAGACAAGGTGTCACGTAGACTGCTGCTAGAGGCTCAGAACAATAACTAAAGCATAGAAACCACGCTAAAATAGCAAGCAAAGACATAATATTCATCCTTCTTCTTCATATAAGTCATGCTAATGAGTTAAAAAGAGAAATGTTTGACTTGTCTTAATTTGTGTAGGTAGTCACTAGGCTAGAGGTTACTAACAATTGAGTTTCTATTGAGCCCGGGTTTACGGCACCTGGACCAGAGAGCTGAGTGTAAGTTTGTAAATGTGCAAACGTTACTATCGCGTTTGAGTTAAGTTTCGACAGAAAGATCTTAACGCTAAGTAAATAAGATCGAGAATCAAAACTCTTAACTCAAACGCGATAGTAACGTTTGCACATTTTCAACTTACACTCAGCGTTCTGAGCTCTTATAGCACGAATAGCTAAACGTCACAATCGCAAATCAACATCCCGCATAGTAAAGTATTCCTAAAACGAAAACTAAACTGTGCTCGGAGCTAGAGAGCATTCTGTTCCTCCACACGCACTTCACCTTTACCACTCCACTGCTTTGAGTGAGTGACTGAGTGGAGTCTTGTCCCTTTGTGTGTACCTACTTGTTATTATGCCCTAGCTGAGTTAGTTGCCGGTTCTTCTCCGTACAAGGTCTCCAGCCGTGGACTTCCGTACCGTATGGCATAGTGATTTAACTAATTTTTAACTAATACTTTGATACTTGTTGTTAGAGAAATTAATAAAAAGAAGAAACCAATTCAATAATAGTTATTGGTTTTAATTATGTTTGGCAGATGTTTTAAATATCGGTAATTCGGTACACACGCGATAAACAACTTCCAACCGTCTAATGGTGTAGTGGTCGAATAGATCCGATCCAAATATTGTATACGCGTTTGATAGGTACTAGGGATTGTTCTTAGCCTAACCTGGGCTACTACCATCTAATGTCTGCGATCATGCAAACAATATTAACAGCATTGTTATATATCTTTATTGTTGAAATTTTGCATTCACAATGCTATATAAATATAGGATAGAATGTTTACTACACTGAAAGAACAAAAAAGTTGATTTTGCACGGGTTGGCGACACATTAGTTGAATTAACAAAGTGATGGGTTAAAGCAACATGAACAAATTGTTGTTTTCACAGAAAAGTTTTTGTTGATATGAAAACAGTTGATTTTACCTATTTGTACATGTTGGCGTAACAATTCATGCATAATTCAATAGGTAATTGTTGATTTTACTGTTCAAGTGGTTGAAATAACCATTTTAAAGTTAAATTTACAAAATAAATACGTTAAAACAACAAAAGATATATGTAATAAGTTCAAATTCCCGTAACTGATCAACAATACAGTTTTTGTTCATTCAACAAAACTCAAGAGTAGGTGCTATATTAACCCTAAAATTTTGATGAAATATGGTAAACCCAACTAATAATTTCTTTCCGTGTAGAAAAAAAATATTTTCCCATTTCATTTCACCCAAGCACCCATTCGAGCTTCCTGAGTCTGGTTGATTTTTTTCTAGTAAACATTTTATCCTACCACTGTTATATTCCAACAGTAACATAAGATGACCAGTTAGGCAGTTACCCAGCGGTCGAGAAACCCGGATAAATTGATGTGCAATTTATTAACCACTCACTCTTGGATTTTTTTTGACACTTTTTTGACAGTAACTGTCAACGTCAAATTAGACAGAATGGAGCATAGACTATGCGATATTGTGCGATAACAATACATAAGATGAACCACAGAACCGAAATAACCAAACTTGTTCATACTAAAGTAGTCTGTAAGTCTATGAAAACACGGTACAAAGTCAAGTGTGTTTTTGTAGGTGCGGTCTCATGCGACCGCTTGGGGTTTGAGGGGTACATACATATCGTGTAAATGTTATCCAGTTAACCGTGTCGCGTAGAGGTGAAAGAATACCACCACCCCTTCTCTTCCCTTGGGTGGCAAAATACGACTAACGGACTAAAGACTGCACATACTTCCAACAGCATAGAGCGGCGATGGGCTCATCGCCTGTCATGCTGAGCACTTTGTGCAGTCGCTATTTAGTGAAAAGTGGACTATGGTAGAGAACTGCTTTAGCTGTCCTCATTGCCTAGTCTCTGACTAACTCTCTCCCTGATGTTATCCAGAACACGCATTTGGAAAGCGTGATTAAGCCATTACAATAATTATTATTGTAGCGAAAACTTGATTTCAATTATGAAGACCTGTGCAAAGCAGTGGGACAGTATATAGGCTGTATACATTGTGATAGGGGTGGTACTTCTAACCCGTTAAGGCTAAGTACTACATCTAAATTCATCGACAAAAAAAAATGGGGGGTCCAACCCCTTCCCCCTATAATTTATGACCATTTTTACTTTATGCAATATCAAAGGTTTCATACGTCGGAGAAACATGAAAAAAATGGCGAATGGTAGCTAATGACACTGGCAAAGTAATAAAATACTTTGTTTTGTATGTTTGAGATTATATTGGTGAAAAAAAAATCAATACTTAATTATTTTGTGATTTAAAATCACTTTTTCATATATCCATATTATTTTTTTTGTCGATGAAATTAGATGTAGTACTTAGCCTTAACAGGTTAGAAGTACCACCCTTATCACATTGTATAGGTACCTACTTGAATATAACGAAACGTTGAAGAAAAAACCTGAGGTAAGAAATTGCCACTTGATGTAGTCAAAATTTCTTTCGCCGTTTCGTTTTCTTCGAAATTATTTGAGCGTTCCACCACCACCTCCACCAGTCAACATGCCATAGCTTTACACTTGCTGTGGCATGCACAATGCTGTTTTAAAATAATATAATATGTTTGAAAACGAAGAAAACTAAATGATAATGAGGACTGTATGAAATCAAATAAATATATTTAAGTACCTTGTAGTGTTTATTCTATATTCACATTACATTGATTTAAGATAGAAAAATAAAGTATATCGACTGGTTTTCTGCTAGAAAAATTACAACGCCCGCTATGTCAACAAATCAAAAATAATGAAAACATTCAAATTTTGATTCAAATGAAGTAAAATAATTTGGACTAAACAATAAAGAGTTCTTACATGCTAAAGTTCGTAACAATGTTTATGATGGGCATTGGTTGAATTTTAATTATGATGATTACTACCAAGATGGGTCTACTTTCAAAACCCTTTTAAGGTACTTTTTCACAAACAAAGATAATTTCATGTTTAAAATTTTAATACAAAACTGTTTAAAGCATCGTTCGTGCGACGACAACAAACGCCCATAACAGCGACATAAGTACTGTACTAAAGTTACGTGTCGAAATAAGCTCTGCTATTGGCCAACTCTATTTTAGTGGAATTTGATAGTGACAGACAGGTGTTTTAGTGGGTTTTGATACAAATGTCACTTTTCCTAATGACTTTTAAATGTGTTTTATTGAGATCATGGAAGTATTTTGTTCTTCTGGTAATCATTAAATATTTGACCAATATTTGTTTTAGGGGGTTTTGAAAGTAGACCACTTTGTGATACTTACCATAAAAAAATCTAGTCAAAGCATTCTCGCACCCCTACTTCAAGGGATTCGTCGGTTTCCGAGCGCCGCCGCCCGGTGCGACCGCTCCGTTGCCCCATTCACTTCTTTCGATATTTCACGGACATTTTCTCTGTGTGTGATAAAGCGTGATTCTTTTGTTAGCGCAAAAAGTTTTTATCGCTCAAGACGAGTGCACATGATAGAAAAGTTGGGGAAGTTAGTCGGCCGTATGCACCAGTTGCGGCTTCCAGTGGGAGTCTCGGAGTCTCAGAGACGAGCGCAGTCCTTTTGTAATACGGAACAAAAAGAGTCTCTCCGACTTTTAATATATCATGTTCGTGCCAACGTGCGCTAGACGTGCCTGACGTCACTGTTTCGTTGTAAACTTTTTGCTGCTGGCAGTATTTAGTTATTTATTTTTAATTTTTAGAACACTGTTTTAACTTTAAGTTGTTAATATAATAAAAAAACTGATGTTTTTCAGCAAATCATGGAAGAACTAAGTATGTGCTTCATAATTATCTAATACCTTCTCCTAAATCGTAATTAATTCATCAGTCACGTTCAAAATGCAAGACATTCTCAAATTTTGAGAGCAGGTGTTCCGTTATAAATTCGTTAAGTTGGTATCAAAAATGACTTAATATGGAAGCCATTAATTATGTCAGGCTGTGGCGGCAAATCTTAACGAGCCCGCGAAACGTCCTGGTAATTAGGGAAAAGAGGAGGAACCAACTATATAAATCATTCCGCTCGCACTGAAGCTCGGGACTTGTTTATAATTTACTTAGGTATATTTTATGTTGAAGTCTTTCCAAGGGACTCCAAGGGATATAAACCGGGTTTATGAAAACGGGTTGGTATAATAAACCCAAGCTATCCATCGAAAAATACGAAACACACTTTGACTGACCTGAGAATTAATTCTGCAACTCCAGTTATCGAGACAACTTCAAATACAGGAGCAGTGCTTTAATGTTATATTTGGGCCAATCCTGGGACACTTGATTTTGAGGGTCATAGAATAATACCTATAAATTATAATATACAACACACTACATTAATTTAGCACTTATAAGTTTACTTATATGTAGTATTGACGCATATCAATTAAAACCAATATTTTACAGAATGAATTGTTCAAACATTAATTTGAAACTGAAAAATGGGGTGATTTGACAAGATTTTTACATGTCACACGCGCGGCGCTCGGTGTGTATTGTGTATTATATTTTTAACATTTATAAGACTGAGTTAATTAATACCTACTTTGTTGAATACGGAAAGAGTGCCTCTATCAAATCATGTAGGTATTCATTGTTTTAATATAATCAAAAGCCTTGTGTCTGTAGTCGTTCAATAATATGTCACGCGGTGGGCAAATGTTGAATCGCGCGACGAAATTATGTTTACCTACTTCATGGAATACGTGGTGAGAATCTCGTGATTGGTCCAAACCATCGCAATTAGTGCTGCAGCACTTCGTCGGGAATGACGTGGCGCTAGCATTCACACAAATACTTTATTTTTAAGTTCTTTCTATTTTTTTAAACTTTGGTTCGGTCGATAGGTAAAGCTCTTGTCTTGTTTTGCTACTAAATTAAGAATAGTTACACTTAACTGTCCCGAGAACATGGTTGCATTCATCCCTGAGTGGGTATGAAAATCAAAACTAATTCGATTTTATTTATAGTTTTTTAAAAATAGCTTCATTTTTAAATTGTCTTCAGATCCATGTCTGTAAAATCCGTGGACTTAAGCCATGGATCTGTTTTATCGGCCGTGGATACCACACCACATATTATTCTAGGACAATTAATTTCTGTGCATAATTACCATGCCTTATTGATAGACCGAATCGTTTTTAAACCTTCTTTTACCATGTAATTTTTATTTTCACCAGTCACGAGAAAAAATAAAGGCTCTTACGCGAAGTTCGCTTCACTCAGGATTCACCCATTTCATTGAAAAGTCATTTCGTTCTGCTACACCTACCTTACTTAAATAGGAATCAAATTCATGAGGAAATTTTACTTTATAAGCTGTGAAATATTATCTTTTTACCGGCGGCGCGTCCATCTACTCAAAATAACTTGCGAATGAATAGAAAATTTGTAAATTATCTCCTTTTGCGGGAAAAGTTTATTGTTTCTTCCCGTGAATATAATGAGGCGGTGTGGTTACATTAGGCGGAATTTATCGACGCCTTTTTGAAGGGAACGTTTGAAGTTAGGATCGGACTTACCGGTGAGAAAAGTAAGCGAGTAGCTATATAGACACACAGATAACTTGGATTAAAAAAGGTTCCCGACTATAAGAATTATACTGGAAAAATGCCGTTGAAAATCTGCGATTGGTATTAATGCGGCAATCTGTCTCAATCTGTAACAATTTTGTAATGTGAAAATTGCATGACCGTTTTCCCGTTAATGGTCCTGCTATTGGTACCAAATGTTTCGAACACATACAACAACATAGTACTCGTATTAACAATCAATATTCATATTCTTATTCAATTCTTTAAAAAAGTGTGGAAAGAAACATTTGAATAAAATGAATTATATTTGTAGTCAAAACTTTACAGGAATACACATCACTATGAAAGGAAGAGACCACAGATTGCATGCCAAATAAAAACTTTTGCCAATATGCTGTAAAATATTTGCCATTCAACATGTTCAGTTACACTCCTAGAATACACTCAATCTCAAGAGCGATAAGGAACTAATGTTTGCACATCCTAATTGAATACATTCTCTGTAAGCCCTACCATAAGTTTATTTTCACTTTACATGTATTAGTAGTAATTAGCTTACTACTATCCCACTAGGCAAAGACCACCAATGAAGTCAAGTCATCACTAGGTACAAACGACAGAACGAGAAGTATAAGCATCGACAAATCTGAATGCCAATTCGGCCGACCTGGGCGATTTGAATCCACCACCTCTGGATATGATAAAGTGATATGGTAAAAATACTCCTGAGGTAATTAGTACGAATAAGACACCACCTCTGGATATGATAATGTGATTATGGTAAAAATTCTCCTGAGGTAATTAGTACGAATAAGACGAATTAGCTAACGCTCCTCTATGATATTCATGTACATTAAAATGAACTCGGCTAACAAGTAACTGCCAATTTCGGCGTGAGAAACTTATACGCTGGATCGCTAGTAACTTCATCCTGCGTAAACTTGTGGTAGGGCCGTAGCTGTTTGGAGTTCCGTACACCGAGATCGTAGTAAATTTCAATGATGTGTTGCGTCGCACTGCGGCTCGACTCTCGCAGCCACGTGCAGTATTAACGCCTTTGTAACGGAGGCGTTAAAACAGTAAACGAAATATAACTGCATAGTATAACGTACAATAATTGTAAAGATAACAACAATTTTGTAAATAGTACCAAGCAAGCAGAAGAACATCGGAATGAAGCAGGCGAAGATAAAACAAAAGAACGTTGACAGGTAATAGAATTTTAAAACAGTAAAAGGAAAGTTTAATGATGACTATAAATACTAACTAAGACAGAATCGTAGGATATTATTTTCTTCTACGGACTTAAGCTAAAGTGCAAAAAAGTGCTTTAATAAAAACGTGCTTGCAAATGCACACAGTAAGAATAAGGATTTGCTGAACTCGAAACATTCAATGATGCGTAGTGAAATTCTATCGAGTCCAGACCTAAGTCCTAACTTGAGGTTTGGGGAGTCAGAAAGCCGTGTGTTGCTGGTAAGGCATACCTACTTCTTCAGTCAGTCTTCAAAATCTTATGGTACTTTCCTTCGGTATTGATTTTGAATTGAAAGTAGCTCCCCTGAACATTGTATTTATCATTGTAACTACTTTAACCGTGTATAAGCGCGTCGCGTAGCGGTGAAAGAATACTACCACCCCCTCTCTTCCCTTGGGTGTCGTAAAAGGCGACTTACGGACTAAATACTGCACATACATCCAACAGCATAGAGCGGCGATGGGCTCACCACCTGTCACACTGAGCACATGTACAGTCGCTATTTTTTGAAAAGTGGACTATTACTCATTGCCTAGTCTCTGACTAACCCTTCGGGGATAATAGTCATGATTGTATATGTAACTACTTATAGAATTATTTAACGTTGAAAGACTTTTAAAATTTTTTATTTTTTTTAATTCTGGGCTATTGGCAATACAGTTTTAAAAGCTCTATTTCTTATTCGATTCGATTGATGTGTAGGTATTGTCAGTAAAAATATTTTTGTAAAATCCAAGAAAGTAATTGCTTATAATTAGAAGTATACGGAAATATCAGGCACGTGAATGTGACAAAGTGCAAGCAAAGGTGAAAGGCTCCCCGCATTAACTCCTATGCAGTCTCGGAGTGCATTCAACCGAGTGACAGTTGCATTCAATGGCTGCGTTTTTAGTATTCTTTTTTTCTGCTTACCAAGGTAGTACGTATAGTCCTGCCCTTTGTTAAACTGCGATAAATGCATAAGGTTGCATACTCGTAGGTCTGAGGCAACCAGCGAGTAATGAGGGGCTCTCCTTCTTAGATCCCATCCAACTCCTATAAGTTCGACAGTATGCACGGGGGCATGCCCGCTAAAAATGCAATGATGGTTAATAAAGTTAAGGCAGAAGCAAGCAGAAGCAGTCTTAAAGCAAATAGAGCAGTAAAAGTAATATTTTGATTTCGCACTCATCGCGAATTATGCATATCAATGATTAACGCTCTTTAAAACTATAGGTCAGCATTATAACTACTGGTCTGAAGGTACACAACGGTTGTGTCATCTGCCACGTTTATCCTTAGACAGGCGTCTCCAAATACGAAGGCATTATCAGAACGTGAAACGTCATCGTGGCAGCACGACGCGACGCGCGGACTCGTGTGAATGTGAAGCAATCAGCGCCGGGCCCTCGGCATTATCTGCCTAGCGCAGCCTACGAACGTCCATTCAGGCGCGCGACGGACGTGTCCTGATTTCCTGGAGCTTTGTTAAAAAAATTTTTTTCGTATAGTTAACTTAAATTTATAGAGTAACTTAAAATATGGTTTTCTAAGGTTTAAGCGAGCACTACACATTGAAATGATACACTTACTGATCAATACTTGCGTATAATTTAATAAATTACATAATTTTTATTTTCCTGACGTTTCGAACCCTTTATAGGGCCTGTGGTCACAAGGAGACGCTAATTAAACGCGAGTTTTGTTCCATTAAAAGTGTTACATTTTAATGTAAGAAGCTTAAAATGTTTTCATGCGTTTCGTTCTGGTTATAATAGACATATCAGTTGAATTAGATTGGCAAATAAACCACTAAGCTAGCTCTTTTTTTTAAGTGTTCTTGCTGTCACTCGCAGATGACCTTTACAGCTTAACCAGGCTTATTTAGGGTTGGCGAGAAACTTACAGATTCCTCAAGCCGTGAGACCGAAATACCCCAGAGGGTTTCTGGCGGGGGATGACATCTCGCCGCAAGCGAGTCTCAAATCCCCCCCCCCCCCAGATTCTCTGGGGGTTCGAGTCGGTTCGAGAGCGGGAAACCCGAGGGCGGCTTTAAGGCGCTTCGTACACAAGGCTACGCAAAACTCCGATACTTATGTTGTATACTACATGAGTATCAAGTCGCGAGTATCGAGTAGCGCACAGTCCGTACACAAGGCTACGCAAATCTCCGATACTAATGTTGTATATATAGGCAAGGATATTTCTCCACCTCAGAAACGAATTTAATATTTAATGATTGCTCTGCCATCTTGGAAATCGCCGCGACTTAAGTAGCGAAGATCTCGACTGGCAGGTAGCGCGCGACTGGCGCGATGCGAGTCGCGAGACAAATGTCGGCGACGCGACTAGTGTACGAACTTCAATGGATTTCTATGGCGGTAGTCGCTTGGAAACTAAAATCGTCGAGTATTGGAGATTTGCGTACCTTGTGTACAAAAGGGCTTAGAGGCACGGTACCTCGGCTCGGGTTAACCGTGTCGTGGGACCACGCTAGGTCATTGTGGGTTGGTGGTTTTAACGACTGCCATCTTACCCCGAACCCCGGACTGTGACCAACGGCTTTACGCGCCTTCCAAAATACGGAATAGAATTCGATGTTTTTTTTATTTGATCACCCATTCTGTGACCCGCCATTGCGAAAGTTGCTTAACTCACAAAATCGCTAACCGAACGCTTTATCCGCTGTGCCATCGAGCTAATTACAGCTAGAGTTAGTTGATTAGTAGTAAAAACTCCACAATATTGAATTAAAATTTACGGTCGGCACTCGTGCTTTTTTGAAGGGAACTTTTTATAGGTTCAAAGTTGGAAACTGGTTTTTAAGCTGCGTCATTACCAGTGTGCTCGTCTATTTTCTGCATTTAATTATTGGTCTCGTGGGCTGTGCACAAAAATGGCGGAGAAAAATGCAATGCCGAAGTTGGTATGGCCGTTGCCCGACGGAGTTTTAATTACCGTCACATTTGTAACACTTTTTAAAATAAATTAAAGATTGTGAATAAAGAACTTTGTAGCAGCTTGTTTTATCGTGGCATAGCTACGAAGAAAAAAGTATCTTGCAACTCTATTTAACGCTTAATTACAACGCGCTCAGTCGTGTTAAAACTTCAAAGGGATTTAGAACAAAACGCTATCGTTAAGCGGAAACACTACCTCCCAATAAACGATGCTCCCTTCCAGTGCGACCCCCACGGTTCGTATGTAAATAATCATAACGTATGATAAGCAGGCGTACCCGTATGGTGAAGAGACCCCGGCTCTCCGCAGTGCGACGCAACATGTCATTAAAATTTACCGAAACCGCTGCGAATCAGCGAATGAAACAATCCACGTACCGTATTTACATACTACAGCGGAATGACGTCACCGGGTTAGGACGCTACGTTTAAGGCCTTCACACACCGAAAGCGTGTTGACAGCAGCTCAGCTTGATAGCCTGCGCAATTGTAATACAAGGAACAATATGATACTTAGGGGGTTAAAGTTACTCGCGTCCGTAAGTTTACCCTTGAGACATTACACGTGACCCCTGGGTGGTGCTAAATGAGTGACACTGACTGAGTGATAGAGCCACGCTGCGTTGCAGCACGCATTGGACCGGCTCGCCCGGCGTAATACCATCCTCTCACGCATATCATGCGTGAAATAACGGCACTTGGTGCTGTTGTGTTTCGTCCGGCCAGTGAGGGTTCTGGAGGCCCATCCCCCTCCCCCCCTCACAATTCTTATTCCTTCCTTAAAGGCCGGCAACGCGTCTGCGATTCCTCTGGTTTTGCGGATGTCCATGGGCGGCGGTGATTACTCTCCATCAGGTCACTCGCCTGCTCGTTTGCCTCCTTCTACTATAAAAAATATATATATATATATATATATTATGAAAGGCGGTATAGCAAAAATGAGTCATGAAAAAAACTGCTATGCTCTCGATCTGTCGACGAAATGACCAGATGTAGGTTCGGAGCAGTTGCGTGTAGTTTATATCACTGTAGCAGCCATATTGGCGTGCAAGCTATAAAGAAGAGAGAGCAACTAGCCGTTCCAGTATATTTTCTTCCACTTAAAACAAAATATGCATAATATTATATAACCATTATTAAGCGAGGCAAGTGAACCGTTACACTACTACATTCCTGAGTAAAAGTCGTTTTTTCGTCTGTTCACACACTGAGCGGGCACAATTTAAAGCAGCAGACGCGAAGCAGCTTTGTTGCGGGTCTTCGCCGATATGGGCGCCATATTGGCTTTTCACATTGGACGCCGTTGTTATGTGAGCCTGCTATGAACCTGTCGTTGCCTGCCTGCAGTGTGCCATATCCCGCACTGCTTCTGCTTTGCGATGCTTCTATAAAAGTCCAATAAAAGGCCTCGCATGGAATAAAAAGTAGCTGCCAACTGTTACTGCTAATATAATGGCACTCTGCACACATGCGCGCGACTTGGGCGTTAATGGTCCTCTTTATTGCTGTTTCCTTTTTTTCGATGACTTTTAAAGATCTGTTTCAGAATGTGTTGTCTAAAATAATCTAGTAACACGACGATAATATCAACGTTTCGTGATAAGAAGCATCAAAATGTAAATGGAGAAGATAGTTAAAATACAACAGCTTTCGGAAAGGACAACTTCATAAAATAGTTTTAAAAGTTGATAAAGTTTAAAGCCCTTTAAAAACTTTTCTACCGTCATAAATAAATGGAATTATAACCTCGAAATAAAATATTTTTTTAAATAATTTAACGTATTATGTAATCAAATTACTGTCCCAACATCCCACTGTAACACTTAAAATAAGCCGAATAACGCAAAGACTACACTCTCTAAACTTTTACAATGACATTGACTCGGCCAAGACTTTTCTGCAGTAAGTGAATTCTTTGTTAATTGCTTCCTTTCTATGACCAGTGAGACTTTCGTAGAATACCCTTAGAGTAACTAATAGTACTACCGTATTAATAACGCGCAATGTTCAAAGTATTGGTGCCCTTCGGTTTGCCTAAAATTTTTAGTTCTAATTTCATATGGCCGAACTTGTTGGCTTCAACTTTTAGCGCACAATAATTGTCTAGCCTAACAGTTGTTTTCGCACTATTAAGTTTTGCCTAAAAATTGAAACCCCTTATTTTAGAATCCCTAATAATAAATGCACTAAAATGTATCATCATAACATTCTTTTGGCATTACGAAGATTACGCTTTAGTGTTGAAAGCCCTAGTTTATTATTATAATTATGTAAGTTCAAATTTTAATAAATATTTTTAATACATTTTTTTATCAGACAACAGAAATACTAGCTTTCTTACTCCTGTAGGTTACGTGATAGGTTAGAAATTTAAGATAATCGCGAAGCGCAGCGTAGCGATTGTCTTGAATTTCGAGGTTATTTTTTTTATTAGGCAATATAAATACTAGCTGCCCTACTCCTGTAGGTCACGTGATAGGTTAGAAATTTAAGACTATCGCGAATTTTTATTTTGCTATATAAAAATGATTAGGCGTTATACTCTTGTGCGTTTAAACTTTGTGTGAATTACAATTTAGTAATTGTAAATAGTAGTAGGGATTATGTATGGTTCTGCCTAATGTCGCATTTGGGAAGTTTAAATTCGACGATAAAGAGTTAGGCGAAGTAAAAATAGGTTTAACACATTTAGGAAAAGTAAAATTGTACGAAAAAACTTAAGGCTTTTGGTTTGTGTGCCATTGACAATAATAATTAGGAGTACAAACAATTCGGTGATTCAATATAGACCCTTAAAGTATCCGCTCACAGCGGCAAGGTCTTGGCCGAGCCGAGCCAGTGGTACATGTATATCTAAATTTAAATTTAAATCCTCTATTTAAATTTAAATAATTTGTGATGCATAAAGATTTTTCTATTTTTTATTAGACCGATCTTTTATAAAAATGTAAAATAAACGCAAAATTATCAAGCTAACTAATCAAGTAAAAACTTTAGTGTCACCAGTGTCCAATAAACAAAAGAGAAATATCTCCTTCTCTCCATATCCCCCATTATCTGTATAGTCCGAGTTCGTATCACGTAATTTGAGAGTGGATGCCAGCAGCGTTGCCACAATGAACAAAATGCGGTGGCTTATAAAAGAAACGCGACGCAACAGTGACTTATTCGATTTGTGTCGTTATTCATTTTATTCGGCGAGATGAGTCGCTTTTATTGTCTTCCTTTGAACATTTGGGAGAGAGATTTGAGCTGATTGCGGACTCAGTAAGCAAATGTTTTGACGTTCCGCGCTGAATAGACACTTGATTGACTTCACGAAATGTTGATGACGAAAAATGTTTGTCATCACCGGATAATAATGTTGCATTGTTTTTGAACATGAAAATAACTGCGGTCGAACGGATAGCACATTACACTTATGTGTTATTTCGAGGTTATTTTGCAGCTATAAAATATTCTTACTACAAAATTCTTACTACTATGATGCAACTCACACTCAATGTCTCATCATCAGCCTATTAACGTCCCACTGCTGGGCACAGGCCTCCCGCGTGGACAATAGCACGTGGTGATATTGGGCCATAACCCACCACGCTGTCCCAATGCCGGTTGGTGGGTTTTAACGGCTGTCGTCTTACGACAACAACCGGGACCAACGGCTTAACGTGTTTTCCGAAGCACGGAGGAGCTCGAGATATTTTTAATTTGGTCACCCATCCAGCGACCCGGCATTGCGAAAGTGGCTTAGCAAGCAAGATCGCAAGCCGAACGCGCTAGCCGCTGCGCCATCGAGCTCCTCATTCCCTACAAACGTCCCATAGGCATAGGCCTTTCCACGTAGGCAACATCACATGGGGAGGTTGGGACATTACCCACCACGCTGGCCCAATGCAGGTTGGTGGTCTATACTCGTTTTCAACTATTTTTAGGAATCCACTTAGTCATGTTTTTTTAACTTAATACAGTTTAGGGGTCACCTAAAACTTAGTAGGTGAATATGATCATAGCCTCCTGTTTTTTCTCACACTTTCTGTACGATGAAAGGTTTAGTCTATCGCTAATTAGGGGATAGCTAAGCCTTATATTGCATAGAACATGCTTAGAAAACACCAAGGTTCTGGCCGTTCCTACTAGTCTACTTATATGAAAAAAAAAACAATTGCCACGAATTTTTGTTCGCGCATCACTTCAGAACGGCTACACCTATTTGGCTAATTCGCTTTTGTTGTTTCAAAGTCAAAGTCAAATGCTTTATTCAATTTAGACCTTAACTGGTACTTGTTGATGTCATAAAAATGTATAAAAAAAGTTTACTAACAGTATGTAGTTAAACCTTATCAACTAATTTAACTACCAACCTACCTAATCTACCGCCAGTTCGGATTTTGGGAGAGCTTTCGACTGAGAAGAAGCTGGCAAGAAACTCAGGAGGCGTTACTTTTTTCTTCCTCTAAGTAACAAAAGTTATAAGTTAAGAGTTTGTAATTGTCATAACAAGGTTTGGATGAAAGTAAATTTTTGGAAATTCCGTCACGGGGTGTTCACGCGGGCGAAGTCGCGGGCGGAGCCGCTAAAAGCGAATAAAAAACACACACCGTCTCGAAAAATAGACCCACAACCATTGAGGTAAATAAACAAGAGAAGACGTCCCATACAATAAATGTGCACAGCTACAGTGATACTTGTACGGTGGTGCGAGGCTACCTAGTTGTACCAAAACAGAAAATATTGTTACTCTATGCATTTTACCGAAACATGGCCGCCGCTTCATGTCTCGGCGATTTGATAAAATAATTATTCAAATGCATGTTACATCGATAATTTAGTACGTATTTCCAGGTGAAAATGATTACTTTGGTTTTATTTGTATTTCCTGAGTTGTTTAAACAGTAGGTACCTTAGCACACATAAAGGCATATTTTAATAAAATAGAACACAGAATACATACGTATTGTTGCGTCTAGCGCCTGCCACAGACTACTACAGTCGGAGCGAGCTGGCTATAACGCGTGTTACAAAAACAATCTAGTTGAGATGTCTTCTCTAGTACGTAGTACATTATAACTCAATGCCCACAACAGATTTTTTGAAAACACGGCACGTAGTTTATTTCTGTCATTGAAAAGGGAACGTTTTTGCTATTAAATACAAATATAAGCAGGGATGAAACAAACACAAAGGGTGGAGCTTTCAGCGGGTGAAAATCGTTGTGACAAAAAGAAAGCGTCACAAGAGTGGCTTATTCGATTTGTGCCGTTATTCGTGTCAGAAGTTTGACTTGCGTTTATTGTATTTATAGTTCTACCTCTGTATGGTGATTGGACCTTTGAATCGCTTTTATAGTAGGATCCGTCTGATTGAAAGGCGGTTTTTTGTTATGCTCTTTAGGGTAGAAATAAACGACCACGCGCTTCTTTTATTTTCCTGTTGTGTTTTTTTAAGATTAAGGAAGATTGTAAGAAAAGTTCTGTCAAGCAACAATTAAAAATACGAAGTAGTGAATGTTTAAACTTGTTTATCTCTATTTATTTATTTATAACTTGTCATAACTGAAAAAAGCGTTGATGAAATTTCCACTAGTGAGAGTCGAACCTTTTGCATTGAAAAATATTGCACTCAATAATCTGATGCGCCTGAATTGCTTTTTTTAATTCAAAGAAATACTTTTTGTCGAACCCGGCCGCCTAAGACTTTTGTACTAAATGTCTATAAAAATAATACATCATTTACAATTCCATTGTCAGAATGTGCCGTATATACAATGAACTGGTTGCACTTAATATTATCAACATCTACATATTTTCCGTGAGAATACATGAATTTAAAAAGATTGTCAGGGGAATTCTCGGCTCGGCATCTCCCACTTATTAAGAAAACTTTAATAAAGTTGTCAACATCAACTTAGAATAAGTTTTCAATTTGTTATATTTTTATTATTCACTGTTCTATGTTTATGTATGTCGCAGGCAGATTGTATAATTCGGCATTTTACAAACGGCGTCGTCTGTTTGCAAACGCTCGCTAGTTTGTAAAATGCCGAAGGCAAATTGTAAAATGGCCCGTCCTTTTGTAATAATCCACGAAACCCAAATGACAAAATGAACGCTGTTTATAAAATGCCGCGTCAAATTGTAATAGGGTCAATCATGGGACGCTTGATTTAGAGGGTCACAGCATAATATAAATTATGATATACAACACACTAAATTAATTTAGCACTTAAAGTTTACTTAACTTATGTATTATTGAAGCATATCAATTGAAACCAATACTTTACAGAATTAATTGTTTAAACATTCATTTGAAACTGAAAAATGGGGTGATTTGACATGATTTTTACATGTCACACGCGCGGCGCTCGGTATGTTATATTGTATTATATTTTTTACATTATTGTGTTAATTAATACTTTGTTGAATACGGAAAGACTGCCTCTATCAAATCATGTATTCATTGGTTTAATATAATCAAAACCATTGTGTCTGTAGTCGTTTAATAAAATGTCACGCAGTGGGCAAATGTTGAATCGCGTAACGAAGTTACGTTTACCTACTTCATTGAATACGTGGTAAGAGTCTCGTGATTTGTCCAAACCATTGCAAGTAGTGCTGCAGCACTTCGTCATGAAGGACGTGGCGCTACCTTTTGCGCAAATACTTTATTTTTAAGTCCTTTCAAATTTTTTAAACTTTGGTTCGGTAGGTATGTAAAGCTCGTGTCTTATTTTGCTACTAAATTAAGAATAGTTACACTTAACTGTCCCGAGAACACGGTTGCATTCATCCCTGAGTAGGTATTGAAATCGAAATCAATATGATTTTATTTATAGTTATAAAAAAATAGCTTCATTTTAAATTATCGTCAGATCCATGGCTGTAAAATCCGTGGATTAAAGCCATGAATCTGTTTTATCGGTCGTGGATCTGACCACATCTTCTATGACAATTAATTTATGAGCATAATGACCGTGCCTTATTGATAGACTGACTCGTTTTTAAACCTTCTTTTGCCATGTAATTTCTGTTTTCACCAGTCACAAGAAAAAAGAAATACCACGGCTCTGACGCGAAGAACGCTTTAACCAGGATTAACCCAATAACTAGTTTCATTTTCTACCATTTGTGGTGCTGCTAATCAAAACAATAAAAATGACGTCATACAAATGCAAGTGTCATAAGGAAGTAAAAGTGGAAACGGTGTGGTTTAATGCAAGAAATGAGTGACAATTAAATACCTTTTATTATAGGGAATCAAATAATTGTTCCTTATCCCGGCAGGTTCATTGAAAATGATTGTGAACATGAGAAAAAATTTTGAGGTTATTCGACATGTAAAAAATGCCAAAGTGTCCAGGAAAACTTGCGATCGTCGGACGTATGGCGCATGCAAAGTAATGTACTTACAATGAATAGGTTATACACACACACACACAGGTATACATAAATGGTCAAATCCAAGTTAGTAATTACACGTCAGTCAGATACATAAAGCACAATTTTATACAGTGTTTATAAAGTTTTCAAAAATACTCAATTTTCACACTGGCTCTAAACTTTACTAGGTATATCTAATACTTCTTGAGTTTTCTAATTTTCCATAGGTTTCTGGTTGATTAGCTACTATATGCTACTCGGATTGCTGCTTGAAGTGAACACACACAAAGCACAATTTATACAGTGTTTATAAAGTTTCCCAAAATACTCAACTTCCCACACTGGATTTAAACTGCTCTAGGTATATCTCAATTACTTCTTCAGTTTTCTGATTTTTCATAGGTTCCAGCTAGTTGCTGCTCGGCTGACTGCTTGAAGTGAACATAACATGACCGAAATACCGCTCGGCTCTTTTAATACTAAAAACCTTCTAGAAGATTTCAATTATTCTAGCTAACTAGAGAGCAGAGAAGTCAGAGTTAGGCGCCTTTTCACTTACAAAAATATTCTGAATGCACATTCAGATTCACTATGAACTGACACTTTAAAATCGACTAAAATTCCATTTATATCCAAACGCTCTGATTCTAAGTTATACAACAAAATATAAGTACTATCTTAAAATATATTTGCGTATGCGATTCGTTATAACACATCTAAGCAAGTGCATATCTTAGAACGCTAGTCTAGTTTATGCGAGATTTATTCCTAAACAATGCTACGTCAGATTACAATAATTCCGCGCAGCTAATTATGACTACTCCACCACTTCAGGCGTAATGTCTATCATAATTCTACATAAACACCATTCACGTGGGCTTAGCCGTTTCGGAGGAACAACAAAATACGTTGTCCGACCATAAAACATTTACAAGTTTACGACGATCGCCGTGTTAGTTTTATCTCCTATTATTATTCCGTTCGCACTATGCTTACCTGGTATGACTAATAACGATACCCGTTAATATTGTTTTTCTAAATCAATTCGTGACAATAATTAAAACTTTCAAATTACGTAAATAGCAGTTTCATCTCCTCATCATGAAAGGGCGCTGTAGCAAACGTGTCATTTTCTAGAAGGCGATGGTAACTTTTTACCCGCTACGTAAATACCGCGGCTAAAACTTAGTAAGTTTACTTTATTTACATTATATCGACACCTCTGTGCTCAAAGGTCGTAAAGGACATTTTGGCGAAATTGACTTTTTCACACAGCTCTACTCAGAATTCAATTCTCTATTGATCTGTGTTGTGTACTTCATTTCAAGAAATTCGCAAAAAATATGCCTTTACGACCCATCATATTAGGCACTCTAAACAGAATTTATTGTGAAAATATTGACGTAAGTGACATTTAACTTACAGAACGTAGTCGCCTTGGCAGTAAAGCAAAAGATTACAAATAACTTTTGGGCTTAAAGGGAATATACATTTCCATTTGTACTATACGACCTTAGATTTTAAATATTAATAAATTCAACATATAGGAGTCAAGGCCATCGTCAGTAGCAGTTATTGTCCTATACACCATTGCAATAGTAAAATAAAAAAGAGAATTGTCCTTTACTACCTAATTTAGATTAGATCATGAGTACTGATGACCATTCATTAATGGTGTAAATTAACGTATAAGCAGTGAAAGTGCTATGAACTCTCACCTTATACTCTAAAATTATGAGGAGCTCGATCGCGCAACGGCTAGCGTGTTCGAATAATGGTGATCGTCTTAGTTAAGGTAACTTTTGCAATGCCGGGTTATGGGATAGATGACCAGCTTAAAAAATCGAGTTTCTCCTTGCTTTAGAAGGCACGTTAAGCGGTTGATCCTGGTTGTTTTCATAAGATAACAGTCGTTAAAACTCACCAGCCCGCATTGGGCCAGTGTGGTGGGTTAATGGGCCCGATCTCCCCTTGTGCTAATGTACATGTTTTTCAACATTTTATATTTGAATAACATAGAAAAAGAAAGAAAATAAAAATTGAAAAAGGCGAAATTTAGCATCAATGGAATATTTTATTGACTTTTTGTCAGATGAAGACAAGCAAAACTTTTCTTCTGGGAGCTCTAACGTTTGGTCATGTAATGAATGTATCCAAAAAAAGGGAAAAAAAGAAGAGAAGTAAAACGAATGAGACTAAAGACTAAAAGTAATGAAAAGCAACTCATGTATCCCTGGTAAATGTGCTAGAGGATGTTTTGAGATATCTGAAGAAATACGAACTTCTATATTCGAATAAAAATATTCGAATATAGAAGTTCGTATTTTTTCAAACTTGGACATACAGCATATGACGTCTCCTTATCTCACTCCACGCTGCAGCCGGACTGGCTTCGAGCTCTGGTCCTGAAGGCAAACTGTCATAGTGGCGTTTTCGTACAAACACGTCAACACTTCGATGTACGGTCAATTTGGCACGGCTGAAGAGACTGTAGTACGACACATGTTTCGATCGAATCAAAGGCTTTCTCATAGTCCACAAATGCTAAGCAAAATAGCCGCTTATACCCTTCGGTCTTCTGTATAACCTGCCGCAGCGTATGTATGTATGTGGTATATGGTGCTTAACACTCCATTACACGAGCACTATATAGTTGCACGATTCCACGCGCGGGGCACATTTGTGGCCCAAAATATCATGACTTTTTACTAACATAGGTATAGAAATAAAATAATTTAGTTTTTTATACATAATCAGTCTTTACTGACTTATCAAAATATAACAGAAAAATAGGCACTTCTGAACTAAATCGAAAAATAAAAAGTATTTGGCTTCATAATTAAGGTTTTCGTCAAAATCCGACTATTCTTTCGGCTCAGTTATATATTTATTATAACAACTAAGGCATACAGCATATTTATGGTCATTGCACACTGGCTTCTGAGTCTTCTGACATTTCTACATACATAATTAATACCAAAATAGGCCGCGTACCACCAGTTAGGTACTTAATTACACGCGTCGGGCACTGGTGTGCCCCAGGGATGAGAAAATACTTACACAGGACACATCCGAGGGCCGGTGCAGTCGACGCGATACTGAAGGTCACGCGAACAGATTTGCAACAGCTACTCAAAAAATCAAAATACTGGTTGTTAAGTTTTGTAATTTACTGGAAAAAAATATGCAGCTGGGGCTTGACTGGGGCACGCCTGTGCCCCGCGCGTGTAACGGAGTGTTAAGCCTTTTCGGAATCCAGCTTGTTCGATTGTCTTGAAGTCATCAAATCTACGTGCGAGACGATTAGTTATAACTCTCGAGAACAGCTTAAAAACGTGACTTAAAAGTGATATGGGTCTGTAGTTCCTTCTTAAAGAACAACACAACCACACCTTCATGCCACGCTTCTGGCGTTCTACCTCCGAGTACGACGGATTTAAATAGTTTCTGAAGAGCTGCGAGTACCGGTCTTCCGCCTGCTTTCAGAAGCTCAGCCACATAAATTTGATGTATTGTGATTTGTAAAGTGGTCAGAATAAAAATAAAACCGTTTTGACAGCTGTAAACCATTTCCTAAAGTCGGCAATAAATTTGGAGATGATGAAATGATGAGATGATTAAAATAACAATTAAAGTAAATTATAATTGAGGAATTGATGTCTTTTTGTTTTACAAATGATTTAATTACAAAAAATACAGTTTAATTTGTATGGCGTGTCATGACACTATAAACAAACATTTACAGATAACATTACAATATTCTTTTAGTAATTAAGCTTAATTACTATTTTACTGTTACAAAATACCTCAGTTGGTGATCCTTTATGACCAAAAAAATATTAAAGTTGTCCTTTATTTTTTGGTTTAACACACTCTTGTGCAGAAAAGTAGATATACGCCCTAATGTATTTGCATAAGATGAAAATTTGTAGGGTGTAAAAGTCACTATTTTGAAATTTTTCGTCGTAAAGGACATCCTATTTCCGTAAACACAGCTCTAAGCTAGTTTTTTAACACTGCTATAGAAACTACTATATATTCTTAGCACATTCTTCTTAGCTTTCTTCTTAAGTAGGCTACTTGTTAATTTAAACATCAATACCAATCAATTCGAAACAACAAGTAAAACTTTATAGTTACGTAAATAGCAGCTTCAGTTTTTTATCAAGAGAGGGCGCTGTAGCAAACGTGTCATTTCCTAGAAGGCGATGGTAACATTTTTTGTTTGTTACTTAGGTACCGCGGCTAAAAATTATAAAGCTTTTCGTTTATTCACATTGTATGCGTATACAATCAAACGCAAGCGGATGTGGTATCGCTCTGTTGTTTTTATCAAATCAATCAGTTAAAAATACAAATTCCAATCCCATTGATTCCGAAACTAATAGTTACAATTAACTAGTTCGTTCTCTACGTACCTAACCATTACTTGATCCCCGATGAATCTGTCCGTTACAGATATAAAATAAAATAAATAAATAAAAAATAAAAGTCCTTTAGGGGTAAAAGTAGTAAGTAGTGTATGTAAGTAGTAAAAAAGTTTTCTGTCTTTGTTTTAGAAATGATGACGTGTCGGCTGGGCTCGCGAAGGCTGGGCGGCTCGCGCGGCTCCCTGCAGGCCGGCACTGCGTGCACCGCCGCCAGCGAGCTAGACCTCTCCACACGCTCCCGCCGAGCGCATAAAGCCAGGTGAGCGTCATTTGTTCTCAATATGCAAGTATAATACTACTTTAGCTCTATGTTTTAACCTGGAAGCACCGCCGCCTGCGAGCTAGATATTTTCACGCGCTCCCGCCGAGCCCATATAGCCGGGTGAGTCTCATTTTGTTCCTAATGTAACAATATCTCAAAGTATCCCATTAGTCTAGCTATATATTTTAGCCTGGATACACTACTGCTGCGAGCGAGCTAGATCTCTCTACAAGCTCCCGCCGAGCGCAGAGTGAGCGTCATTAGTCATTAATGTGCAAGTAATATAATTTACTCTAGCTTCATATTTTAGCCTGGATGCACTGTTGCCAGCCAGCTACAGCACGTCACGCGCTTCCATCAAATGCATAAAATTGATTGAATCCATTCATCCATTGAATTACAACGGCCAGGTAATACCGTACTTGTCAAAAGTTAAGAATTTAGGTTTAGTTATTGACAGTACTATCAGTTGGGATGGGCATATTGGAAACATATCTCAGAAGGTTTCAAACATGCTCAGATCTCTGTACAGATTCAAACATTTCCTTCCTTCTAGTACAAAGATTATCTTAATGCAGGCTCTTGTCCTTCCCATCCTTGACTACGCTGACGTATGTTATACTGATGTCAATCAAATTCATCTCAACAAGTTAGATCGTCTCCTCAACAACTGCATACGGTTTATTTTTGGGCTGCGTAAATACGACCACATTTCAGATTTTCGGCATGAACTCAAATAATGGCTTCCTATTCGGGAGCGCAGGAAAGTGAGAGTTGTTGGTTTCCTCCACAACATTATCCACAATCCACTTGCTCCGGAATACTTGAAGTCTAGGTTTCAGCTCCTGGGTGCCTCTCACCAACGTAATCTTCGCTCTTTCAGCAACCTCCTTCTTGAGACCCCAGCCCACCATTCTGGATTTGTATCCAACTCGTTTACCCTCACTGCAATACGACTCTGGAACGCCTTGCCCTTGCACATTAAAAAAGCTACCAGTAAAAATATGTACGCGAGCACTTCTTTAAATCTCTGCATTAATTTCTTAGTCTGACATTATAAAGTATTTTTTATATATATATTATTGTAAGTAAGTTTATATATTATTATTTATTTCTATATTTATTTATTATTTTATAAGTATTATATCTTAATCATGTATTATATATAATTATATATTTGTCTACAAATAATTAGGTTTTTAGTCTAGTCATTTTTTTGCAAGCTTGTTTTTCTCTAGACACCCTTACTGGTCGACTGGCAGAGAATGCCTCAGGGCATTAAGTCCGCCTTTTGCTGTAATTTTGCAATAAAGAATAAATAAATAAATAAATAAAACCAGGTGACCGTCATGTGTTAGCCTAGCCTTATATTACTCTAGGTTAAGACTTTATCACACATGCAGTGCCGCTGGCTATCTAAATCTCCTCGCGCTCTCGTGGAGTGTAAAAAATTAGATGATCTTCATTATTGGTTATTCAATTTTCAAATAACTCCACTATCATAGCTGCAGCTCGGTAGGCTTGCAGCGAGGATGCCAGCAAGGTAGATCTCAGTTTATGCCTTCACGCGCTCCTGCTGAGCGCATCAAGGCAGGTCAGCATTATGACTTATAAACTGCGGCACGCGTGTACTGTTATCCGCAAACGATCTCTCCATGCGCTCTCGCCGAGCGCATAAAGTTAGATGAGCATAATTTGTATAAGTTAATCTCATACTAAGTCCTATGAGATTAACGTATACAAATTATGCTCTAGTATTAAATAGCAGCACGCATTCTAGAGTTTCTCTGCACGCGTTACCACCGTGTATCACTATTTGTATGTTGTCTGATTTTCATGCATAACTCTACTTTTAATTAAAAACTCCTGAATACTTGAAATATTATTATAATTATTAAATAAGTAATTAAAATTTTACGTATGAAAGATGAAGTACTTACGTTTACAATTATAATTAAATAAATGGTATACGATATTGATATTAAAAATTATTAAAATACTATCAGACTGTTATATTTCCATGACTACGAGTTTTATGTTCAAATTACGTTAAATATTGTTTGCTTCCATTTCCAGTAGGTAGGTACATATCATAAATATAAATTTCGCGGAACCTCTCAAAATTAACCTACCATTTACCATTTCAACCCGGAAAGTTTTAATGCATTTGCTTTATTTACGATAGTTTTAAAAAGCTTAAGTAAGTCTACTAGGTTTTAAAATGCTAACTTTCATCGCTTATTATATTACTTCCTGTTGATAGTTAATAGGATTGCTTGCAACTTTATGTAGATTTCGCTAACAGGATTTTGTGCCACAACAGTGACAGTTTATTCAAAATCGAGTTTCAGAGTTCATGTTTGTTTGGGGTGTCATGGTTTGTTTTTAGAAAGACTTCCGTGCTGTTCATTCACGGATTTAGACATTCGCGGATTTAGACATTAGCGGATTTAGATATTCAAGGAAGTAAACGTCATCAACGAAACCGTAGATAGTAGGATTACCTCAACAATAATACATGTTTCTGCCGCCAAGCAGCACTGTTTTATATAGCTGCGTTCCGGTTTGAAGGGTACTAGATCCAATCAAACTATACGGCATAGAGGTATTAGATGTCGGTGTCGCGCGCGTTTATAGGCTGCGCTGAGTTTTTTGTCAGGCGGGTCGTGTACTTGTTTGCAGGCTCAGTAACATAGCAAAACGAACTTACAGAGCATAAAGGTATAAGAACAGAAAGTTTAAGATTGGTAGCGCGCGCGCGATGCCCTCGGTGTCGCGCCCGTCTATGGGCTGGCTGTTTTTTATATCAAGCGGGTCGTATGCTAGTTTGCAGGCTCAGTAACATAGCAAAATAAATTTACAGATCATTGAGGTATAAGAACAGAAAGTTTAAGATTGGTAGCGCGCGCGCGATGCCCTCGGTGTCGCGCCCGTCTATGGGCTGGCTGTTTTTTTTATTAAGCGGGTCGTATGCTAGTTTGCAGGCTCAGTAACATAGCAAAATAAATTTACAGATCATAGAGGTATAAGAACAGAAAGTTTAAGATTGGTAGCGCGCGCGCGATGCCCTCGGTGTCGCGCCCGTCTATGGGCTGGCTGTTTTTTTATCAAGCGGGTCGTATGCTCGTTTGCAGGCTCAGTAACATAGCAAAATAAATTTACAGATCATAGAGGTATAAGAACAGAAAGTTTAAGATTGGTAGCGCGCGCGCGATGCCCTCGGTGTCGCGCCCGTCTATGGGCTGGCTGTTTTTTTTATCAAGCGGGTCGTATGCTAGTTTGCAGGCTCAGTAACATAGCAAAATAAACTTACAGAGCATAGAGGTATAAGAACTGAAGCTTTAAGGTCAGTAGGGCGCGCGTGATGTCCTCGGTGTCGCGAGCGTCTATAGGCTGCGGTGACTTTTTTGTCAGACGGGTCGTGTACTCGTTTGCAGGCTCAGTAACATAGCTAAACAAACTAACAGAGCATAGAGGTATAAAGCTATAAGGGGGGATTAGGCGGTCAGCGAAAATTTGGATGTTGCGCGGGGCCTCGCGGGTGTTGCGCGGTGCGGGGTCCGCGATAATTCGTAAGCGCCATTCACATTTTTATCAAAAAAATAATTAAAATATTTAGTTTTTTGGAATCCAAATTAGTCAAGAAATCCAAAAGGTAAATACCTAAATGTTTGTGATTTTATAGGAATTATTATTGTAAAACACGGTCGTAATGTGCATTCATATGGAATTTTAAAGGTAACTTCAGGTTTTTTTCTAGCGAGCAAAATTTTTCCAATCGTGTTTTAGAAACAGTAATCCCCTCACACATACGTTCTGTAATACATATTTAAAATTTCAGTGCAAAATATCTAAAACATTTTTAATAACAGCTAATAGGAATCAGCCAATTTTTCCGTTTTTACCGTAACTATATAGTCACCGAGCGCAAATGACTCTCAAACGTCAACGGTGACTTTAAGCACCAAAAATTCTAAGGTCGGTAATAGCGCGCGCGTGATGCCCTCGGTGTCGCGCGTGTCTATGGGCTGCGGTGACTTTTTTATTAGGCGGGTCGTATGCTCGTTTGCAGGCTCAGTAACATAGCAAAACAAACTACTCACATAAAACTATCAAAATCAGTCTATACGCTAGTTGGTTTAACGCGTTTGCCGATTAATCGTATTTGCCAGCGGCTAGCCTAATTGAACAAGAAATCCCCGTCGAACAGTTTAGCAAACCAAATTTGGCTTTGATTTACTGCATGAGTCAGCGTTTGATGAGCAAGCGTGTTTGGTTGTTAATTTCGGTAGTATCGCGATGTTGGTTTCAGGTTTCAGACATTTATTTCTTTATTTGAAAGAATAAGTATAACAATGACGCAAAATAAATACCTACAAAGCAAACCATAAAATATTATGTACATATCACGTTAGCTTAATGAGTAAATATTAGGTTGGGGAAAAAGTCTTTTCGCATATAGTTTATATGAACTTGTAATAAAATCTCTTCGGCTATACTATTTGTATCTGGCTGGTTTTGGTTTCATTATAAGTTTAAATTTGAAAGAAAATAATTCCAAATTCAAATTAGGAAAAAGTGTGATTTTCATTTGTTTTTCTTACTGTCAAGATGAGTGAATCTAATAAAGGAATTCGATACCGAGTAATCTGGTCCTACTTTTTTCCTAGGGTGGTAAAAATGCTTCACTTCCGAAAAATTATTAAATCTGATTATGCGTACTGATACTTTACTATTTAGTAGAATCCAATATTTTCATCTGAAAATATTTTTCTTGATCTAGCAACACCAGTGTTGACAGATGTCGAAGTCAGCCATTAATATTTTCTGTGAGTGGGAGAATTGAATCGCTCTACAAGGTGAAAATTTGAAAGTGAGTAAAATCTATTTTGCATCTTCTAAACTTGTAATGAAAACAAAATGTGATTTTTAAATTGATCTCTCATAACAAAAGGTGATTTTATAACACATCTTGGTGAATTTTAACAGGTCCGTTAAAATCTTCATTTCCGTGGACTTTTTTATCTTTAAGTTTTTAAAAGAAAAATTTCGCGTTTATTAAAGTTTTTGATAATGTATGTATTCTTGCTTAAAATCTGGTAGATTACTTAAAAAACTAACGAGATATACAAGATTAAAAACTTCGTGCCACGGCGATGAAACATGCGTGCACGGAAATGAAACAAGCGTCCACGGCAATGAAAGAACATGTTTTCTTTGCTTAATCATACAGGTGCTTATCATTTCATATAATGACAAATGAACTAATTTCAAGGGACATAACGTTTATTGCATATAATTTTTATTTGACGACCTCATTGGTTGAGTGGTTTGTACACCGGTTTTCATGGTGTCGCCATCTCTGAGGTCCCGGGTTCGACCCCCGGTCGGGTCAATTTAGAAATTATTGTTTTTCTAAATTGTCTCGGGTCTGGGTGTTTTCTATGTATAAAAAGTATGTATTTAAGTATTTTAAGTATGTTTATCCGTTGTCTAGTAACCTTTTAACGAGTTTCTTCAAAGCTTCTCTTGGGCTACATAATTGGTGTGATGTAGGAAAGTTTTATTTATTTATGTATTTAATTATTTGTTCTAAATAAACTTCCTATAACAACATCACGTATATTATTATTTCATATAATACTCATATTCTATTACTTAATTTTATATAGGTAATTTTGCTAATAAATAAAAATTGCATTTTAACCCTAAATTGATTTCAAATATTTTCATAAAAAGTAAATACGTTGTGTTTTCGTTAAGGTTGTGCTAAAAAAGTCAGTGACAAAACGAATCGCGGCAAAACCGACTCCACGTAGACTTGTCTGCCCTACGCTAGAGTGTAATTAAAGCCCGCGAGGGACCGCCAGAGTCCCGCAGCGCCGGAGCCGTGACAGAAACCATTCCTGCCTGCATGCTA
This sequence comes from Scoparia ambigualis, assembly GCA_963921215.1. Classification (NCBI taxonomy): domain Eukaryota; kingdom Metazoa; phylum Arthropoda; class Insecta; order Lepidoptera; family Crambidae; genus Scoparia; species Scoparia ambigualis. Next base: position 19,639,358 of record OY992503.1, read on the forward strand.
CATGCCTGCCTGCATCCTGCATGCCTTCTTGCATGCTGCATTCTTGCTTGTATGCTGCATGCTTGCTTGCATGCTGCTTGCTTGCATGCTGCTTGCTTGCATGATGCTTGCTTGCACGCTGCTTGCTTACATGCTGCTTGCTTGCATGCTGCTTGCTTGCATGCTGCTTGCTTATTGCATGGATAAGGTTCTGGAAATATAATTAGATTATTATATCAAATGTATATTATATCAAAAGTACATTATATCAAATGAAATTTTAGAATCTAAAATTATATTAAAAGTTTATTATATTATTAAGTTAGTTTTTATATCAAATGAAATTTCATAAAGAAATGAAATTATGTTATCTGAACGTTAGACCATAAGTATTTATATCAAAAATTACACACCCAATCATACCATGGCGAAGAAAACATTAGTCACGAAAATGAAACACCTGGCCACGGCAATGAAACCAAACTGTTTACAAGGCACGGTAATGAATTTTTTTTCATTGCCGTGTCTTTTTTTAATTACACGGAAACCACGGAAATGAAAGCACGGCGGTGAAAATCAAGGCAAAAATATAAAATAACAAAAAATCTATTAAATATTCGGATTAATAAACACTTTATAAACAAACATAAGAGAAATGGCGTTCTATCGAATGCTTATTCAGGAGGACAAACTTATTCAAATAGAAGTTATACCTATCTACGGCGATGAAATAAAAAGTGTCCAGTGACAAAATAATGGAATACTTACATTTATGGCGCGAAAACGCAGGCACGTGCGTACGTCCTTCCACGTCAAGCACTTAGGTGGCACTGATATGCAACGTAAACGTTTCTTACAGTAAAAACTTGCTACACGAGGAAAATAATTATAGATATAGGCTTAATTTGACATTGAATACAATGGCTTTCTATGGAAAAGAAAGTAGAAATAATAGACACAAATAAATTATTAGATAATAATTTTATATTGACAAAAGATAATTATCTTAAGACTTATTTTAACCTCTGTGGTGGCGCGCGATTTTATTATGACAGATGTCAAAATACCCCAGGGTGGCGCGCAGTCATAATATGACTGCGCGTGGATGGGCCGTTTTTTGTTTACGTTATCATTAAGTGCGCACGAAGCTGGAATAGGGAGCGCGCGACAAAACACGCTATGTTAAACAAGGATACCAATACAATTGAACTGTGTTATACGAGAGAATGTTTACATTAACAAGTCGACCCTTTTTTGCCGCCTTATCGGGCCGCCGATTTCAAGGTCAAGAGTTCTTAGACTCACTGTGTAAATAAAATGTATGAAGACTAGTAATTTTCTAATCAGATTATTGTAATTCAATGTGTAATGTTATAAAAGAAACAAATACTTCTTTGAAAAATGGTTTTATTAATACTGTCTTGGGGTTTACAAAAAAATAATCGGAAAATAATAAATTTAAAAAAAACCTTATTTTTAGCTCATTATTGAAAAAAATTAATAGTTTCAATTGTAAATATTATTATTTAGGCAGTTAGCTTATTTCATTACGAATACGTAGACTTATGATACATGCATATTTCCTTCCTAACTTTTGAGATATGACTCATAACGTAACGCGACACCGGAAATGTACTAAAAAAAATGGCTACCTGGCGGGGGGGGGGGGGGGGGGTGCCACTTGACGCCATCTTGTTTCAAGTGTCCCGCAGTCATAATATGACTGCGTGCCACCTCAGGTTAAGCGACAGATAGCAAATTTATATTCTAAGTATTTAAGCCAATAACATGGCTAGCTCAGCGGCTTCTATTGAAATGCAACATACTGACATGCCAATTCAGACTTTGGAATATGTTCCAAATAATATAAATTAGCTTATAAGACAATAGAGGACACCTCTAGCAAATTATTGAAATTAAGTTATAAGACAAAAGAGGAACTCTCTTGCAAAATGTTTGTAAATAAAATAAAATTAAATCAATGTAAAAATAGCTTTATGGAAAGCCCTTGACAAACATTAAATTTAAAAAATTTAGAATCTATGTACATTGTTCACCAGAACATCCAAGGAATGATGGGCAAAGATTTAGAGATTGAATTGTTCATGAACTGTAATAATATTGATATTCTTTGCATTACCGAGCACTGGCTTAGAGACCATTAGTTCATGTTCAATTTTAAGAATTTGGTAGGAAGTTCGTTCAGTCGAGGAAATGCAATACATGGTGGCTCCTAAATTATTGTTAGTAAAAAGTTTAAATTAAAGGAACGCAAAGACATAGTGAGCCTCTCGGTTGAACGAAAGAAAGAAAAAGCTTGTGTGGAGTTGGAGCAGTTTGTTATAATAAGTGTATACAGACCTCCTTCAGCAATATAAGATTTTTTTGAAAAAGTTATGGATGAGACATTACGTAAGGTCCGCAATGTAGGTAAAACATTAATTGTTTGCAGTGATTTTAATATAAATTTGTTAGAAAACTCCACATTGTCAACTAAAATTAAAAACTTATTTCTATCATACAATTTGAATCATTTGTTTTTGGAGCCAACAAGAATAACTGCCACTTCGGCTACCTATATTGATAACATATATACAAATGTAATACCACTAACTAAGAAAATTATTAATAACCTCGACTCTGATCACTGTGGCCAAATGGTCAGTTTTTCACACCAGAGTAAGAAAGTGATGAAAAAGAATATCACTGTTGTACCAAAAACTGCAGGTCGGCTGGAACGCTTTAAAAGCAATCTAGATACAAAATTAAATTATTTAGAATACAATGACCACCCTAATGTCTTTTATAATGATTTCTTTAACACATATTGTTCAGAATTTAATAAATCTTTTGTTCCAAAAAAGATCTCGGTTAGTGGTACTGTAACTTTTAATGAATGGGCTACAATCGGTATTCACAAAAGTAGGAAACGCCTTTATGAACTTTATGATGAACGCAACTATAACACCAGTGACGATTTCAAATTATATGTTAAAAATTATTCAATGTTATTCAAAAGAGTATGTCGATTAGCCAAGGCAAACTATTTGAGTTCTAAGATTAAGAATACTAATAACAAAATAAAAATGACATGGAATATTATAAATAGTGAAACAGGAAAGGTCAAAAGTCGTAATAATGAGTACAATTTAAATTATGATAATAAAACATTGACTTCTGATGCTGATGTTGCTGCAGCATTTGAGAGGTTTTTTACTGACATTCCAGTTTCAACCACAAAAGCCATGATTTCCTTCCCCACTGTAGCTGAATCTGTTTTGAAGGAGAATGTGAAAATTGTGAAAGTAATTTCAGTTTTCAAAAAATTTAACACTCTCAATCAAAAGAAAACTGCTGATCTGTTGGGTAATTCCATGGACGTCGCTAAATCAGTAATTATGACAATAGCTCCAGTTTTAGATTGCATATTTAACCAAGGCATTGACTGTGGTGTTTTCCCTGACCTAATGAAACATAGTAAAATAATTCCATTATTTAAATCAGGTAGCACCTCTAATTTTAGACCTATTTCTGTGCTACCCACAATTAGTAAAATTTTTGAAAAGGTGATGCTAGACCAAATTCAAATTCATTTTCATAGAAATAAACTTTTACATTGTAAGCAGTATGGTTTTACTAGGGGTCGCTCAACAACTGACGCCGGTGTTGAGCTTTTAATCCAAATATTTGATACTTGGGAGGAATCACAGGATGTCTTAGGGGTATTTTGTGATTTATCCAAGGCTTTGGATTGAGTTTTACATGAAACTTTGGTCAGGAAGCTTAACCACTATGGAATTAGGGATGCTTCTTTGAGCCTTCTAATCTCATACTTGGGTAACAGGAATCAGAAGGTCGACTTAAACGGTAAAAGATCTCCGGGATCAGTGGTTACAATGGGAGTTCCACAGGGTTCAATACTTGGTCCATTCTTGTTTTTGGTTTATATTAATGACTTACCTTATTTTGTAAAAGACAGTCATGAGATAGTTTTATTTGCTGATGATACTTCACTTTTATTCAAAGTGAAACGACGACACACAAATTATGACGATGTGAATAATGCGATCTCAAAGATTGTTCACTGGTTTAGTGTAAATAACTTGCTATTAAACGAGGGAAAAACCAAATGTGTAAGATTTGTATTGCCTAATGTTAAACAAGTAACAACTAGTGTATAAATTAAAAATAGGAATGTGAATCCTGTGGACACCACTGTGTTTCTAGGAGTCACGTTGGATGCCAAGCTTCGGTGGGGCCCACATATAGCTAAATTATCGAATAGACTTAGCTCTGCGGCTTATGCAGTAATGAAGATCCGTCAGTTAACTGACGTTGATACATCTAGATTAGTCTATTTCAGTTACTTTCATAGTGTATATCGGACGGCATTTTACTGTGGGGAAATGCTGCCGACATTCAAACTATCTTTGTGCTGCAGAAGAGGGCTATTCGAGCAATCTATAACCTAAAGGCTGGTGACTCTCTCAGAGAGAGATTTAAGGATATAGATATAATGACTGTTGCATCACAATACATATGTGAAAATTTATTTATGTTCATAAAAATATTGAAATATTTTCAAAAAACAGTGATATTCACAATCTAAACACTAGAAGTAAGAACAAATAAGCGGTACTACTTATTTGTTCTTTGTTATACTAGGCTCCATAAAATAAATCATTCTTTTAAGGGTCTGTGTGTAAGATTTTACTACAAAGTACCAAATGATATTCAGAATTTAGATCTTAATAAATTTAAATCAAAGAAAAGCTTTATAAAAAAGCTTATTATAAAGTATCAGATTACACAGAAGACAAAACAGCTTGGATCTGAAATACTCCAATTACTCCAACAGCTATTTCTAATTGTCTATAATTAATTGATACTTACATTGTATTGTAGTTTAGTATTGCTTAATTTATTATATCTTAAATTCATATTTTGTATTTTATGACATGGTAACGACATATTCTTTTTTTTTGTAAATGTCGTTGCTTCTGTGCGCTGTGGTTTCTTGCGCCCGTTCTTTGCCACAGTTAAAAAATGACGTTCTGAATGAGTGGTAGGTTAAAAAGATTTGGACGATTCAAAGTACTTATTAATTGAGTTTATTGAATAAATATATTTTGAATTTGAATTTGAACGTTTAGCGTACAGGGGGGAGGACGCAAGTCGTTAGATAAAACAATATTCATAAACATGTTTAGGACACGGCGATGAAAGGTAGTTCTGGGACAAATGAATTTTTATTAAACATTCGTTGTATTGTTTAAATATTTGAATAAATGTATTCCGTAACAATACTTTAACTATTCACGTATCAAATAAAAGTAGGTTTTTATATAAATAACCAGTACATTTTTATTAATGAGGTGTAATACACATCAACGTGAGACGTGTGGACAAACACGGCAATGAAAGATTACGAGGTTTAATTAATTTATTTGGAGTACTTATTAATCCCATTAATAAAATATTTAGTGCCACAGATAGATTACTACTTCACCTAACCAAAAAAAAATGTTAGAACATTATAACATTATAATGTGAGGGTAGACTTCACAGTGACGTAATACCGCTGGCTTGCAGCGTAAATCAAACTACTAGGAAAAATTCAACGAGTCTTCTGGGGTCTCGGTAGCTCAGCAGTTAGAGCAGTGGACCGGCAATCCAAAGGTCGTGGGTTCTAATCCCACTCAAGCTTCCTGAGACTGGTTGATTTTTTTCTAGTAAACATTTTATCCGTTATCTATATAGCATTTTGAATGCAAAATTTCAATAATAAAGATTATAACTATGTTTTTTAATACCGATTTCATCGATGCCACGCAATTTTTGGTCCCGGAAAATTCACCCATCTGCTTTCTATTACTCTGTCCTATCACAGCAAAGTAAAAATGACAAAATATAACTATTCTCCATTTAAAAATTAAATGATAGACTTGTGAAGAGAAATTATGGAGCAAAGTTACCTCCTGCATAAGAACTACTTTGCTCCAAAAGAAATAAAAAATTTACAATAGTTGGTCACTAAACACAATAATATACTTAATGTCAGGTTAAACTTTAATAGTACTATTATAAACACAATATATCACCTTACTGATTTCAACAAGATTTAAAAAGAAGTGAAATAAAAAAAATTGCAATTATAAACCAACATTGATTTCTACTCGAAAATGGCAACATTATAGTAGGATTGTGACACTGTATATTTTTAAAAATAAAAAAGTGACGGTTGTCTGACGTTTTATATATCAATACGCATCGTAGACAGATGTCAGACTGTCAGCCACCAGACGATTCCCGGCCGCGCTTTCGTTGTGTTATTTGTGTGTATCATTGCTAAATTCTTTATGTGCGAAAAATATAACTGTGTTAGCGATATCGTTTCTACATTACCATAGACCTCATAGACTTACAAGGAAGTATATGAATTGTTGCAGTTAATTTTTCTTTTATTTTAGTAGTAGTAGTAGTAAAAAAATTATGTCCTTTGATCTAAGCGTTTTCAATCCGGGAATTTTGATGTCAAAGATGCACGTCGCACTGGTTGCCCTATTACGGATAAAATGGATGCCATTTTTTAAAAAGTGAAGCAAGATCGGCATATCAGTAGTTACGACGTAGCTGAAGAACTGGAAAATTGATCACAAAACAGTTTTGGGTCATTTGAAAGAAACTGGGTACACGAAAAAGCTCGACATTTAGGTACCTCACGAGCTCACTGAAAGATACCTAATGAACCGTGTACTCATTTGTGATTCTTTATTACGACTTATTGAAACCGAACCATTTTTAAAGAAGCTGATAACTGGTGATGAAGAGTGGATCACGTTTCACGTACGACAAGAACGTGCGAAAAAGGTCATGGTCAAAGGCCGGTCAGGCTTCACAGACTCTGGTGAAACCCGGGTTAACTCGCAACAAGGTGACACGGTGTGTGTGGTGAAATTGGAAGGGCATTATTCATTATGACCTGTTACCACCAGGCAGGACCATCGATTCTGAACTCTACTGCGAACAGCTGATGAGATTAAAGCAAGAAGTTGAGAGAAAGCGGCCGGAATTAATCAACAGATGGAGTGTGGTTTTTCATCATGACCGTTACCTGAACGCTAGACCTCACACATCTTTAGCCAATCAGCAAAAATTAGAGAGTTTGGCTGGGAGGTGTTAATGCATCCGCCGTATAGTCCTAACCTTGCACCTTCAGATTTCCACCTGTTTCGGTCTCTTCAGAATTCTTTAGGCAGTGTTAGGTTAACATCACGAGAGGACTGCCAATAACCACTTGTCGCGGTTTTTTTATCAGAAGCCCCAAATTTTCTCAATGGAATCGTGTTCCTACCTACAAGATGGCAAATACAGTTAACGAAGAAAATGGCACCTACATACTTTAGTTAAATGTAAATAAACTATTTTAAAAATGTTTTGATTTTTAATTAAAATGCGGATAAACTTTTTCCCCTACCTACCTATTATATAATAAAAAGTGTTAATTTTTTATAAATTAAAAAAGTTTAAATATTCAAGTAAGTATACAAATCAAAATTTGCTACTCATGAGCACCTTATTTCTTAATATATACCTAATTTTATTTAAGTGAAGTCATTAAACAATACCTACAAAGTATAATTTATCACCTTTGAGTAGGGTACGTTCCTTCATGTACTTACGTTGGTCTTTGTAGATAAAAAATAAATAACTAAATAACTACATAGAAAACTCCCAGACCCGAGACAATTTAGAAAAACAATAATTTCTAAATTGACCCGACCAATGATAATGGATAACAACTTTCTTTTTCCTTCGTAAAAGGGTCTTAAATATTTGCCATTACTTTGCCAAGCCACTAAAATCAAAAAGGTAAAAATTATTTTTCTCGTTGTGCTTTTATATGAGTTTTTTATACGTTTGTTTGTACTGTAGTAGTTTTTATGTATTTTATTTAAATGTGTTGATGCCTGATACGTTTGCGTGAGTTTTGAACATAGAGACAAAAACTCGGAACCAAAAAAAAACCAAACTTTTCACTAATCTTATGATTTCAGTTCGAAATGAAAAAAAAATATACTAACTCACGTTTAATTACTGCATTACTGACTATTTATTTAATCCTGACGGTTAGAGCCTTTAACAATGTCCTAATCTTCTTTTTAACTATTCTGTGGTCCTAACAGTCACATAACCTAACAAGTCAAAACAGTTCGTCAAACTTACATCAAAAATCAATGTCATCGCGATACGGGCATCGCGAAAAGTCGCCGGCCGTCGTCGTTCGAGCGAAGCACTTCGCGAGTAGGTTCTTGTTTGCAAAGGGAAGGGCTCTTTCGCCGAGTGCTGCTTTAATCACAAGTGTTGACTCGATGAGCCCACGATGGGGTAAGGGCTTCAGAAGATTGGCTTTAGAATAACGTCTTATGTGCGACGGTACTTAGATAAAACGGTTTTGTTAAACTCGTTATCATTGTTAGCATTGTCCTTTTGATGACGGGTCCGCGGGGTGGTTTCGACTTTCCGAAACTGCGTTACATTGTTGTTAAAGTCATTATGACTACTTAATGTCTGCTAATTTAACCGCCTACAGAGGTCTGCTTGTTTGTGGTCGGCCATAGGGAGCAAGTGGTAAGACCACAGGTCTCGGACCCATAGGACACCAAGGAGAATTGATAGCCAGCGGAAGGTATTTCTGTATTTATGGCTGATGTCAATAACTTAACTTATTGTGGTTTTTACACTGGCCATTATCCGGTTTGGTTAGTGGTTAGGGTGGGTTTGCTTGACATCATTTTCATCATCAACAACTACACCACATCATAAGTGTCAAGTACATTTTTAGTTATAATGTTTTTTCTAATAAGTAATATTTACCTAATCTAATTTTCCAGACTAGCTTATTGCTTTATTTTTTATGTTTTAGTAAACAATTTAATCCTTATCATAATGAAAAAATTGGGAAAAAATGCAATTTAACAATTGGGGAAAATTAGCTTACGTTGAGGTTGCCACTTAATTGGCAAAAACAGTAAGAACAAGGCTGATTTTTATAATTTTATAGTAAAAAAAAATAATTATAATAATCTGTATTTCTACCATTCACACGAATCACACAAGCACAGCGATTCGGCATGCCTAAAATCAGTTCATCCAAATCACTTAGAATGAATAGCAGCCCACGTTCTTTCTAACAAGTCAAAAAGTTGTGGTGGGGTGTGCACGGCATCCATACTCAGCGGAGATCTTCTTTGGAGCATGTCCCATGCATGCTCAATTGGGTTGAGGTCTGGTGATTGTGCAGGCCACGGCAGGACGTTGATATGAGAATCGGCAAGAGTGCGTGTTACGACTCTAGCCGTGTGTGGACGTGCATTGTCATGCATTAGTCAAAACGAATCACCCAATCGGCCTCACAAGGGGATGATCACATTTGAAACAATCCTATATGCGTAGATTTGAGCATTGGGGTTTCTCCTGATCCAAATGAGATCGGGTCTTCCACCGATCCAAATACCGGCCAAACCATGATTGTTCCCTCTCCATATGGATGAACTTCCTGACAAAATATCAAACGTTCTTGACGTCCAGAGGTCCTCCAAACTCGAGTGCGTCTTTTATCCGGCCTCATACCAAAACGTGATTCATCAGAGAAGCAAACACAGCGCCAGTCTTTTTTCTCCCAGTTTCGGTGTTTGCGTCCCCATTGTAAACGGGCTCTACGATTGTGGGGTGCTATGGGTACTTCGCGTAAATTATTCCGGATGGTTTGATCGCTTATTAGCAAGCCTGAAGCGCTGTGGAGCCTTATGGCCAAGATCATAGCGGTCATGGTACGATTCCGTTGAGCAGTGTTTTGGATGTACCCGGTCTTGTCTTCGAGTGGTGATACGAGATCTTCCTCCATATGCCTATGACACTCTATATAGTACCAATGGCGGCAGCCACAGTACGTTGCCTGAAACCAACTTCCAACATTCCAACAACTCACAACATCTCTTCCCTTGTCAAATAACGCCGTCGGTCCATATCGTTGCAAATTTTTTCACTTCCTGTGCAGAAATTGTACTGTTTTTGCAAAATTGCCGTTACGCTCTTCTAAAGGAATTCAGATTAACGGTTAATTTTCCATATTTAAACAATGTAAAAAAAATATCATTAAAATCGTGAAGTTCAATAAATAGAATCAATAACATCCAAAAAAGGTAAAATATTAATTCTATAACGCAACGATACTTTAAAATGTGTACTTGATCCCTAGACATTTTTGATGTGTGTAGCTGTAGATAGGCTTTAAACCACCAGTTAGAGAATCTAGATCTAGCAATCCCGTAAGAGTAAGTATGTTTTTAATCAGCTTTGTTCACTACAACCATCATCCACGTCTGTCGCCATAAAAGCACCATTACTATTTCTTTTATGAACTACAGGTAAGCGCTTGGCTTTAATCACACCTGATGGAAGTGACGATAAGGCCGAAGGTGGAAGCGCGCTGCAACCGGAATCCTCAACCACTGAGGAACTGGCTATCTTATCTCTATACTGTCGGAACAAACATTGCTATTAACATTGTTGTTATAGCGCCAGACTTAAGATATGATGGTGATAGAACCAGGCGAACTTAACTATCCCTACCAACCAAACCAAGTAACCAATGATGTAATCCCCGCTGGAAATTGAACCCTCCGACCTCTGAGTCTAAGACCGGTGGCTTAGTCACTAGACCACAGAGTCGGGTAGACCACAAAGGTGTTTCAATAGTCATAGTGATAAGTATTTCAGTAGGATTCAGGGTAAGTACGCTTCTACTTTTGGCGTTATACTTAGGCGCGACGCCAACACGAGAGTCGAGTCGAGGCGCGTCGAGGCGCGGGCGCACAACACTAAGCGGCGCGCCGGCCGCCGCGCCGCCTCTAGTAAGTCGTCCCATTTATTTCCTAGGGAAACCGCGCCGCCACGCGCCACGACTTTCCGTGTGGGCATCGCGCCTTAACGGTCAAACCACATAATGAGTAGTAGTAGAGTAGTGGGCTAAACTAAAAAAAAACATCCCGGACGCGCTATCCGCTGCGCTAACCTACTCTTCTTATCGAAATCCTGTCAGAATAGCTCAATTGCGCTTTTTACGGATTTGATAGTTACTGGTGAAAGCCCCCTATCATTGACTGTGTGTCAAACAAGCTTACATTCGAACGGCGAATGAATTCAAAATTTCAGATTTTAAAGTCTTTTTTACAATTTTAAAAATATACTTTTTGTGATTTTTACGGATTTAGTCGCGTTGTATATTACAGTCACAGAGAGACTGATATCAATATCTGTGATCACGGACCCTAGGGTAACTAGGGAGACTTAGTTTATATTAAGTACCTGCTGTTTTCAATGTACAGGTAGACGCCCTGAAATTGTTCTGAGTAGACGCCAGTTAGGCCATCATGAGGATCACAAAATGTCAAATTTCTTCAATACATTTTTAACCTTTTTAACCTTTACCGGGCTATTAATAGGTACAATGAAACGTCCTCTGTTTGTTTGTGACAGAAAAAGATCTGGCCGTCCACGTAGTATTCGTACTAAAAAGGCGATCAAAGCAGTTAGGGAAAGAATTCGAAGAATTCCTGTCCGAAAGTAAAAGATTTTATCTCGGGAAATGAATATAGCACCTAGAACCATGTCGCGTATTTTAAAAGATGACTTAGGACTTGCCTTGCAGCTTTTAAGAGATGCACTGGTCATTATTTAACCGATAATTTAAAAATGGATAGGGTGGTAAAATGAAAACAACTTCTTAAGCGGTACGCAAAGGGCGGTCACAGAAAAATTTTATTAACTGACGAGAATTTTTTTACTATCGAGCAACATTTTAACAAGCAGAATGACAGAGTTTATGCTCAAAGCTCTAGAGAAGCTTCTCAATTTGTCAGCAGAGTACAACGTGGACATTATCCGACTTCAGTGATGGTTTGGTGCGGTGTTAGCTATCAAGGAGTAACTGAGCCGTATTTTTGTGAAAAAGGTGTCATCAACATCGGCACAGGTGTATCAATATACGATTCTTGAGAACGTGGTTAAGCCTCTTAACAACACCGTGTTCCATTACCAAGATTGGTCCTTTCAGCAAGACTCAGCACCGGATCATAAAGCTCGATCCACACAAGCGTGGTTGGAAACTAGCGTTTCTGACCTCATCAGAGCTGAAGATTGGCCGTCATCTAGTCTCGATCTTAATCCGCTGGATTATGATTTATGGTCAGTTTTAGAGAGTATGGCCTGCTCTAAACGCCATGATAATTTGGAGTCCCTAAAACAATCCATAAGATTGGCAGTGAAGAATTTTCCCGTGGAGAAAATGCGTGTTTCAATTGATAACTGACCTCAAAGTTTAAAGGATTGCATTAAGGCCAATGGAGATCATTTTGAATGAACTTCATATTATTTTAATGATATTATATTTATTTATAAACTAACATACACTAAAGTAATAAATGTTTTATGCAGTAGAAAAAAATAATCTTTTACTTGTAACAATATCTATGTCTAGACTAGGTATATAAGATGGCTGCTAGAAACCGCAAGAAACTTCAAGGGCTGGTCAGGTCAAGTGTTTTATGGTTTATGGTTATGGTTTATTGTGTCGAATGCACGAGAAAAGTCAAGCAAGACCAGTATTGTCCCCTCTCCGTTATCTCCTCCAGTCAAAATGTCGTCTACAACATCCATCAATGCCGTTGCAGTGCCACGGCCACCTCGAAAACCTGATTGCTTTCGCGGTAAAACATCATTCGTATTTAGAAACTCTATCAATTGATCACATATAACTTGTTCGATTATCTTGGACATGAATGTAAGAATGCTTAAAGATCGAAAGTCCTTCAAATTAGTGGAATTACTTGTTTTTGGAATTGGCTTAACAAGGGCTTCCTTCCATAGATCTGGAAAGACACCTGTCGAGATGGAGGTATTAATGATCGCAGTTATAACCTCCAATGTATGAGCAAAGTTAGTAAAATCATGTCACGAGTGATACCATCGACTCCTTGCGCATTCGTAGAGACTTTCATAATAATTTTTGCAATTTCGCTCTCGTCAACTGTTTTGAGACTAAAGGAAGCCGAGTTGAAACGATTATGTTCAAAATAGGTAAGTTCAGAACTTGAAACGGGATTATTTCCAGGAATATCGAGAGAATATCTACAAATAAGGTTAGGGTCACTGATATTAGGTGGTAATTCTGTCTGCTGTTTTGTTTTGAAATCAACAATACGAGTATTCCGTTTGATGTTTTTCCAGAGTTCACACGAATTTTGGCAGTTGCCATTGATATAATACTGAAAATATGCTGCCTATTCGGTATATAAAACTCTATCAACTACACCCTTAATTTCTTTGTAGAGCATAGGGTCCGAATCTTGTCCTTATGCTGTGACAAATGAAAACTACGAAACAACAAGAAATCGCGGCCTCAGATCGGCGCTAGCCGCCGTTAGCTATTTGTCTGCGGTGCATATTATTGTGAATAACTAAGACAAATATGTGACTTCAAAGCCTGAAATTTGAAATGTAAATACTTGAATAAGTGTACTTTGTAGTGTTAGTGTTGTTTTGAGTGAAAGTGTATGGGCAATATGTGTATTGATGGGTGAAAGGTACGATGCGATGAATAACATTCATCTTATTTCAATCATCAGCACCCTCATGTAAGTTTTTTTGAACCTACTGAGTTTATTATATTTCGATAGGAATTTTCATGAAGATTACATTAATACATAACACTTATGGATTAATCATACAAGAATTACGTAATTAGGTTATTTCTGAAGACTAACCCAAAAAAAAAATTAAAATTAAATGCAACATTACGGGGTCTCTTTTCACTTTTTACGTGTCGATCGCTCAACGGGTTAAGTGGGTCCAATAATGGCCGTTCGGTTCGATCGATGTCTTTTTTCTCTCGCTGTTTAAATATAAAATGTTGCGGCATTTGTAGCAAACATTTTGGTGCCGATACGCCGGCGGTCGGCGGGCGGGAGCGATCACATTTTTGAGCGGTTTATATCTCATTTCACGGTACGACAGCTAGCATCGAAAGCTCCTTTTAGCCGCCAGTACTCTGTCGTATTGGGAAAACCAATTTCTAGCGGTGGCCGCTCGTGTGCTACTAAGTCGATTGAACTTCAAACGAATTTCCCTCTTTCCGAAAATCTCATATCTACATAACTTCGGGGATTTCCGACGGCCCATTTTCGGGCGGAAAAGCGCAATTGCGCGGCCACGCACTCTTATTTGTGTCATTGTCAATGGCGTCATGTAACGAACTGAATGGTTTTACATACATATAATCACGACTATTATCCCCGAAGGGTTAGTCAGAGTCTAGGCAATGAGGACCGCGAAGGCAGTCCTTTTCCATAGTTCACGTTTCACCAAATAGCGACTGCACATTGTACACACGGCGTCAGATCAACCTACCCTAAACTGTCAAATTTCTCCAATGAATATTAATCCTTAGAACCATATAGACTTTATGGGATACTCTTCTAATTTATCTGCGAATTATTTGTCTTTGAGTACAAAAATTAAATGTAAAGCATCACTAGTTTAGTCATATTGAAAAAACTTTACAAAAAGGGGTATCTTTTGGGATTTTATTTTCTATCGAATGAAGTTCATTGGATATTGTAACTGAATGCGACTTTGAATAGATTAAATCCTTAACTAATACATACTTTTTTCCAGAATTTAAACCATTATTTTCTATGTCTCAGATGGTTTGAAAAAAAACTCAAAGTGCGACCTATCTAACCTTAACTCGTAATCACTGCGCGCGCGCGTAAACCCTGCCCTTCTGACGTCAAATCGATATCGGGTCAGCGTTGCCTATCGGAATATGAACGCTCGGGTCACACAATAAGTTTCAATTTCACGTGAAAGTCGTTAGAGAGTGAACCTTCTGTACGGTAGTACTATTAGTTATTCTGTGCTTGTATCAAGACGAAAAACTTTTTTACTATTTGACGTTTTTTATACTTATGTTTTTATAAAAAAAAAGAGATCTGAATGATTAAAAATGTCAACCTTATTAATAATGTTTTCCAAAACTCATTTCAGCCGTTACTTTATTTTACTTTAAAAACTCAGTTATTTTCAATTTCTATTACTTACCTACCACAATATAAATACGATAATTGGAAGTCACATTTATTCCTTAAAGTGATAACTTAAGTTAACAATTCAT
This sequence comes from Scoparia ambigualis, assembly GCA_963921215.1. NCBI lineage: Eukaryota > Metazoa > Arthropoda > Insecta > Lepidoptera > Crambidae > Scoparia > Scoparia ambigualis. The sequence continues at coordinate 19,654,572 of OY992503.1, forward strand.
TATGATTATAATTCTTCACTTTTCATCCCAAAAAAACGATAAATTACCTGTAAGTTTTAGCCGTTCGTGTCGCTAGGGGAGAGACACTTGCCTGCTATTTTTGTCTCGTTCCAGGATACGTTTGTTTACACAGAATTCTATCACCACGGCTTATATTTCTGTCTGTTTCGGCGTGCAGTGGTACTGGTGGTAGCGATGCGCATTCGTCTGGCACAGACTTTTACTCGTTAGATTAGTTGTTAAGTCTTAACTACAAGTTAGTTTACTGTTTTTTTTATTATTATTATTAGTATTGACGTCAATAAGTGCCTGTAAAGGTTTACATTGAATAAATAATTTGACATTTGACTTTTTCAAACAATAAGGTTCAAAATTGATTGTAGAAATTTGACAGTTTTGGGTAGGTTGATCTGACGCCGTGTGTACTGTAATGGTTTTAGTTGTCCAATTGTCATTTGATAATAACTAGGTACAACTAATGAAACAGTTTTGGCGTTGTTACTGTATCATGGTATTGCGTGCATGGGTGATTCGTTGTTATAAAACGGTTTCTAGGAATGTGTTTATTACCTGCAAGGTGGTAGAATTCGTACGATGTAAGATTCGCACGGGTTAGGATTCTGCCCAGAATCCGATTCGATGACAATCACTCTTATTCTATTTTGCCCTGGCGTTAAGAATTCCTAATAAAAGACATAAAATGAATATTTAATCAATTACCAAAAAAAAACCACTAAATATACTTTCCTACTGCCTCATCTATAGGTACTATAAAATACTCGCGGGCCTATACTAATCTAATGATTAATGTCTACACCCTATATTACACTATCTAATCCTAACACTAACAATGCATCTGAGCAAAAGCAATGAACAATAAAATAATGTTAATACCGCGAGTAAGCGCTCTCCTTCGTAAAATTATTTACGACGGGTCATTCCGTGCAACGATGCCTCATTCCTCCGAAGCCCTAAAGGTAGACTCTCCCAAGATAGCCCAGTAGATAGAACAGTAATCTCTATTAAATTTTCCATTTGAAGCGTACTTGGTAGGTGCCCATTACCAAAATTACGAACCAGGGGCCCAAGTCTGCTAATTTACGAATGGCATAATTGAATCGCAATTGGATCGCATTGTAATTGTTTGACACATTTGGTATTCTCTTACTCAGTTATGAATACCAAATATGTCAAACAATTACAATGCGATCCAATTGCGATTCAATTATGCCATTCGTAAATTAGCAGACTTGGGCCCCAGATATCATGTTCGTCAAATAGTACCTTCGTGTCTTGAACCAAGCTAAGATCTCTCATAATGAACGGCCTTGGCGAGGATTTGACCACTTAGATTATAATCGTAGTTAAACCATTAATTACAAAATCATAGCAAACTTATTTTGTAATTTTTTTTTAGCATACTAAAGTACTCATATTTTTTGTTGTTGACAGATTAAAACTGCTAGGTGCCAGCGAGGCGCCCCTGCTCAGCGGCTGGCGAAGCACGCCGCACACGCCGCACGCGCCCGCCACGCCCGCACCCCACCACTCGCACAACCACCTCGCGGCGCCGCACTGCAATGGCACCGACAGGTTAATATGGACCGCTCATGTTTAACAAAACACTGTCGACATATTTATGGAACACTAATAATTAAACAAAACACTGTCAACAAATTTTTACTACACTTAAATTACAACCAACACAACCACCTCCGTTTAGTCCACATTCAACCCCAAAAGTTTCAACCCCTGATAAAAATACATAAGTACTCATTAGTCCGTATTCAACCCCTAAATGTTATCTACATTCGACCCTTTAGGGTTGAATGTGGACTTCTATTCTCGCGGGGCAACGGCACTGACAGATTATTATGCAAATATAAAAACTAGATGCATACAACGCTCTCAAAACGCCCGCACAAAACACTTCCACCTCGCGACGCCGCACTGCGACGGCACGGCACTGACAGGTTAAGGACCACTGATTTTTAACCCTAAAGGCTCCAGTACACATTGGCGTATGTTGGCCCACTGCCGGCCATCGCCATTGTGTAGATCGAAAAATTGCCCGCCTACACAATGGCGATGGCCGGCAGTGGGCCAACATACGCCAATGTGTACTGGGGCCTTTAGGCAACATGTACATGTCGCCGGAACCGTCGCCGCACCGTAGTCGGTCGCCACGATGGTACCTATACAGCTGGCATGGCAGGTGCAGCTCTATCATCATGCGTCATGTACAATGGTGGACTTCGTCGCTTTACCAGTCTAAAGGTCAAAATCCCTTGCACACCGCGTCGTCTATTTGATACGGGCACGTACCCGGGCGGTCGGTGCGCTTCATACGAAAATCGCTGCAAAGTGGTAAAGCAACGGTGACCCCGACCGTACATAAAGCCGTTGATAAATTTTGACTTTACACCCTTCGATCAAATAATATAAAACCTAAATGCATAACGCTCTCAAAACGCCCGGCACAAAAAAAGCGCCGCACCACTCCACAACCACCTCGCGGCGCCGCACTGCAACAGCACTGTTTGGAACACTGATATTTAACCAGAACACTGTTGACTAATTTTACTAAAACAACCAACATTTCACATAATATTAAAATAAAATAAAATTTGTTTACGCTCACACCAATTATCTATATACCAAGATAAGTATTCTTTTGTATGGTAAGATAACGGATAAATATACATAAACATAGAAAAAACACCCAGTCCGACAGAAAATCAATTTAGTAATACAGTTTTTCTCAAAATTGACCCGTCCGGGAATTGAACGCAGGACCTCAGGGACGGCGCGACGCCAGACCCGGCGTGCTAACCACTCGACCACGGAGTTCGTCATAATATTATCATATTGTTACATTTGAGATTTTGTCCCTTTTGGGGAAAAGGAAGAAAATCCCAAACGCAAGCGTCAGTGGGATGTTATCAAATAAAACCATAAAATGTTCAACAGCTAGGCAGTATATTGCAAAAGAACACACACTAAAATTTTGTCCAACAACAATAAAATAAAATTATAAATTTTATTTCACTCTTATTATTTAAAATAGGGGGTTAGTCACAATTTTTCCTTATATTAGGTTAGGTACTAATCATCTACGTTACTCCTTTTAATTTATTGACCCGAAAATAACAAAAAAAAACTATCAGTCGAAATTGACCCTAGGGTCAATCTCAAATGAAAGTATAACAAACTGTCTATTAATTTTGCCAACCATAATTTACTGTTTAAAGTACTCTAAACCTCATTATCAAGCTATATCACCCCCTAAAACACACTAAAATCCTAAGAGTCAAAAGTGACCAAGTCGGTGATAATTTTAATTTCAAATAAATCTTATAATTCTGTTCCTACTACTACCTAACCAGCCAGCTAATATTTCAGTGGGACGAGCTATGGTCGTGGGGGGGTTGGGATAATGCCAGTACCGTTCGGAGTATGAAGTTGAAATTAAAATTAAATTACTCCGTCTATAAAAATATTAAATTAAATGTTTTAATCCGTTTAACCGTATCAAAACTATCACACGTTTAAAGCCAATACACATGAGAACCGTGCGGTTATACCGATATAAAATTAATAATTATGGACGCCAGGATCGTATAGTCCATCCGAATCTGGAGACGATGTCACCATACAACTTCACCCAAGTCAAACTCGCAGATCCTCAAATGTTTCACAACTTCACCAACGCTTGGTGTAGTTGGATATAAAAGAAAATACTAGGTTAAGGTTTCGAAACCCTAATGTAAAAATATGTTCCTGAATAAAGAACAATTAAACCCAGAGTAGGGGGTACAAAAACCGTCAACGCCTGCTCATCCGCTAGGCGGCGACAGCTCGACTGGCAGCAGGTGGCCGCTGGTACCCCGACGGAGCAGGTCTCGCGTCCAGGCTTTAGGGCCCAGCTCTAAATCCTGGCGGCGAGACGGGCCTCTCGAAGCATGCGATGGGAGATTTTATCTGTGCGCGTGGCTGCCAGCGACCGGAACTTCGTTTCGGGCACGGATCCCTTAGTGAATTGATCTCTGTACATCACCCACCACTTCACGCCAGAGATTGAAATCGTTTCGACGTCATCAGACCCGGCTGCTCCAATTCACCGGAAACACTCAAACCGGAATGCCATCTTATGAAATCTACTCTCAAAGTCGGGTAATATTTAACAACGCAGTTCCTTTAGAATTTTCCTTCAAACTATCAAAACGTCAAATATGACGTTTTCATCTCTCGTTCTGACACTGAAAGAATCTGTCAATTAGAAAACTACTTGAACTAGAGACAAGTTAACGTTTAGCAATCTGAATTTCGTCTTTTTTTAAATTTGGTAATCAATTCCACTCGAGTTAATACCCTGTCTAAATATTAGGGAGTATTAGTTTCCTCTCTGGTAACCCCTACGGGCAGAGACAATATCCATATAAAAAATATTTCTCCCGTTCGAATGTTCTAGATAAAAGTCCTTATAGAAAAAATAGTTCTATTTCCGGATTTGCTTGAATTAAATTTAATTATTTAAAGTAATTATTATACATATTAATTTATTACGTAATTTATTATTGGAACTGTTTCGGCTATTTTTAGAATTGCATCTTTTATGTGGAACTTAAAAGCTGACAGCCACTTCGCCCCGCTACTGCTAGGCGTCGCTACGGTGGCTGTCATTTTGTCTATGGTGTTATGTCAAATACAAAACGTAAACAATCTTTATTTTCTTTCAAATCTAACGCAAAGTCTTGCTAAAACTGATTTAGAAATATGTTTTAATTGAAAATGCAAGAAAAGTGTGTCTTGTAATGTGTCAGCCAAGGCTCCATGTCTTTAATGTGAAGAAAAATGGATTTAATTCAAACAAGCTACAAGGACTAATGTTTTTTGGACATCTGATCATTCAAAAACAATGATTTCAGGTAAGCACTATTCAACCATTGCGAACCCCTTCTGTAGATTAGTAAAGGCAGACAGGGCCCTGAATTTACAACGTAACAGTACCTCCCCAACCACCAGAGATTTGACCGACCAGGGCAAATCTCGACACTGGCCCTCCAGCGTCACACTACACTTCAAACAACCAAGCAAGCACAAACCACCAAAAGAAAACCTACCCGTGTAGCTGCACTACACAATAACTTAAAACTTTCCTGTAAATAGCTATACAATATGCTATGACAGTAAAAAAAAACAACAAAACGCAGACTTGTGTACGACAATCCTTCATATATATATATATATATATATATATATATATTTAAATATACAAATATCCCATATATATATAGTTTGTATATCCCAATAAATATACAAACTTCTATATGAATATAAACTAATGTACTACTCTTACATAAATCTAAAAACTTGGTGGCTATGCAGTTAACATATTATCACAGTGTCACCAACCGCAATGTTGCCTCGCGTTAAGGCTTTTGGTACCAGTCACTGATCCGCTGGGGTGTATGGCTTAATTTTTTAACAATACTGGTTACTGAAAAGTCACCACAATAGACTCACAAAGTGAGTCTGATCCATTAAGCAATATGGAAAAGACAAACCTTAAGGAGTTCAATATGAATATTACCAAAATACTAGATTATAAATGATTGACTACTTTATATATATTAAATACACTAATTATGGTTATAATGATATTATTACATAAACATAAAAACTGGTGGCTATACAGTTAACCTATTATTACAGTGTCACCAGCCGCACTGACGCCTCGCGTTAAGGCTTTTGGTACCAGTCACTAATCCGCTGGGGTGAATGGCTTATTTAACTATACAGGTTACTGAAATAGACCTACAGTTATCCCACTGGGTAAGTCTGATCCATTAAGCAATATGGTAAAGACAAAGCCCAGAGAGGCACAAAATAATAAATACATACACCAAACGTCTATAATTATGTTCTACAGGTTAGGTCTGATCCATTTACAAACATGGAAAAGACGAAACCCAAAGAGCTATAAAATAATAAATACATGTAAGAATCGTCTACACGTCTAAGTCTACCGAAAATCGGCGGGTAGTTGCCAAGTCAACAGCAAATATAATTGGCTCTGTTTATTTTTTGTTTTAAAAATACTTAAAGTTAATTATTTACCTTAAATTATATGCTACTATATTAGGCATAAGTAGTACTACTCGCCTGCAGTATTTACTCTCCTACGTCCCATCTCCTTCATCACAAGACACCATCTCTGCACCATGGACCACTCACAGTTAGAAACTAACATGAATAAAATGGCGAAAATGTTTGAGGAGAAGATGGCGGAGTTCCAGGCAGAGCTTAACCAAGCTACAGGATCACGTAAGGGCCCTAATACTATTGCAGCACTCAACACGGAATTTGTGAACTTCAAATTGTTTGTTTGCAATGGCCTCGCTGTGCTTCGTGCTGAAGTAGATGCCCTTCATAACCGCATAGATTGGGTGGAAATGCGTTTTCGACGCAAAATGCTGCTAGTGCATGGCATCCCAGAACGAAAGGGCGAAGACACGTGCGCTACGGTGGTCTCCAGTTTGGCGGCAAAGTGCAAGGTCCAAAGTTTAACTGCAAGCAGCATCTCCGCAAGTTATCGGATGGGCAAACAGGGGAGCAGCAAGCCGCGACCTATCGTTGTTAAGTTCACCGACCCATCTGTGCGCACTGCTTTGTGGAAAAGTAAAGTTGCGCTAAAGGGATCTAAGGTAACCCTCTCCGAGTTCCTGACGAAGTCTCGGCATGATGTTTTTATGGCTGCTAGGGATAAATTTGGCATCACTAATTGCTGGAGCATGGACGGCGTTATTAACATCAAAACTCCTGATGGCTGTAGACACAAGGTGGAATCTTTGCGGGAATTCCGCGCTATATCCGCAAACACCGCGGCTGCCACAGCATAGCATTAACGCCAACATTGTTTGGGTACACACGGCACACGGCACGGTCCACGGTTTTTCGTAGCCGTGGCACAGAATTACCCACTTTTTTTCTTTTATTTTTATGTTGTAGGTATGTAGCTATGAAATATACTTTATAACTTAGGAATTTCCACCACTTTCTCATTTATATTTTTATTACCCACTTAACAAGTCGTTCTAATATTGTATTGTTTTGTTTGTCTATTTTGCCGGCTGTCATCTGTCATCTCATTTTTTTTTTTTTTTTTTTTTAAATACGTGTTCCTTGTAGAAACAGGCTAAGGTCCGAGACCATACTGCCTAATCATTAGTTCTGTTTAGTGCTTTCGGAAACGATAAACGAGTATTGTCTCCTTTTTGTTTTTGTACTGTCGTGAGTTATGCTAAGAATTTTATTTGTATAAAATCTTTCATATTAGTTTTGCTCCATAATATTAATAGGTGCTTATTGTTGTTTTGTGTGTCTTTAGCGTTTTCTTCTATACTGCTGGCGAGTGGTATAGGACAAGATTTAATACCACACCACATTGTTTATTGTCATTGTCAGTTTTAGTTCTTTTTTTTTTATTTTTTTTTTTATTTTACTATTTATTATTTATTATTATTTTTTATTTTATTATTATTTAATATTATTTATTCTATAAATTAAGGTAAAATGTTGCAAACTAATTACAATGATAGCGATGACACTTTGAGTGACGGCTCGGATTTCCATTCAGCATCTTCTGCCGACTGTAGTTTCCATAGCGCTACCCAACCCTTGAATTCCCTTATTGAGTCTGAGTTCTCAGCTACTCCTAAAAACTTCAACGTGGTCCACATTAACGCTCAAAGTGTACCTGCACACTATACTGATTTAGTAGCTACTTTCTCCAATAATCCTAATGTTCATGCTATCCTGATTTCGGAAACGTTCTTAAAACCCTGTCTTCCTTCTGCTTCATACTCCCTTCCTGGATTCCATCTCATCCGAAATGACAGGACTGGCAAGGGCGGCGGAGGTGTTGCCATATACCTCAGAAGTCACTTCTCTTTCAACATCTTAAATAAATCTCCTTCTCTGTACTCTCAGTTATCCGAACATCTCTTTATTGAAGTCCTCCTCGGCCACCTCAAGCTTCTCTTAGGGGTATTCTACAGTCCCAATCTCCAAATTGACTATTTTTCCAAGTTTGAGTCCCTTTTAGAGGATCTGGTTCCGACGGTTGATCACACAATCATAATGGGCGACTTTAACACCTGCTTACTCAAGCACGATTCTCGATCTTCCCGTTTGAACTCAATTGTTGATTCTCTCAATCTTACAATACTTCCATCTTCTTCTACTCACCACTTTCCTGGCTGTCAGCCGTCCTTGTTAGATCTTGCCATTGTTTCCTCCACGGACCATGTCGGTTCCCACGGACAACTTCCTGCCGAGGCCTTCTCCTATCACGACCTTATCTTCCTCTCCTATAAAATCCGCTGTCCTAAACCTAAGCCCCGAGTGGTCATGCAGCGCAACTTGAAAAATATCGACGGTGAGCGCTTTATGTCTGATCTTAGAGACATTGACTGGGAGGCTGTGCTGGAGGCACCAAACATCGACCATAAACTTCAAATTTTTAATTCTATCCTCATTCAACTCTTCGACATTCATGCTCCTCTCCGACCCATTCGACTTAGGCATCTCCCAGCTCCTTGGCTGACTGCTGACATCAAGGCTATGATGATGAGGCGTAATGCGGCCAAAATTAAATTCCGTAATAGCCCTTCGGATGAGACCCGCTGTCGATATAAGCAGCTTCGCAATCGTTGTAGCAGGATGTGTAGGGATGCGCAGCGACATCACATCCACGCGTCGGTCGCAAACGGTGAACCTGCGAAGGTGTGGTCATTTCTCAAATCACTTGGCATTGGTAAGCCTAAGTCGAATATTCCTCATAACCTCAATCCCGACTCCTTAAACTGCCATTTTACATCACCTTCCCCCCTTTCCCATGCTATCAAACAATCCACGCTGCAATCCCTCTCCCTAAGTCCTTTTCTGCAATCATCTACCTTCTCCTTTAGGCCGGTGTTTGAGAGTGAAGTTGAAAAAAATATCCTAGCTATTAAATCCAATGCAGAAGGAATGGACGGAGTCAGCCGGCGTATGATTCAGCTTAGCATGGCTGGTATCATTTCCATTCTCTGCCACATTTTCAACTTTTCGCTCAGCACCGGAACTTTCCCAAGCTGTTGGCGTCAGGCTGTAGTCATCCCTATTCCTAAAACCTCAAATCCTTCTCTTCACTCTCATTTTAGACCTATTTCCATTCTCCCGTTCCTTTCTAAAGTTCTTGAGCGCCTGGTCCTTCACCAGATCAGTGTGTTTGTTAACGCAAACCATTTACTGAGCCCCTACCAGTCAGGTTTCCGCCCTGGGCACAGCACTGTGACTGCTTTGACGGAGGTGGCTGACGATATGCGTGAGGGTATGTCGAATCAACAGCTCACAACTTTGGTTCTTTTAGACTTTAGCAACGCATTTAACACTGTTGATCTCGATGTACTCGTGGCAATGCTGTCGATTGTTCTTGGGTCGAACTCTGTAGTTGAGTGGTTCCGCAGCTATCTTACGAACCGCAGGCAGTCTGTCCGGATTGATGATAGACTGTCTGCTCCCTGCGACGTCACTGCTGGTGTGCCACAGGGCGGCGTCCTCTCCCCCTTCCTTTTCTCTATCTTTATCAACTTCCTTACTCCTCTCCTGTCTTGCCAGTATCACCTCTACGCTGACGACCTACAAATCTACTCCCGTGCTCCCATTGAGGATGTTGACAGCATGATTGCAAGCCTTAATATTGACCTTGCGACTATTCATGAATGGAGTCGAACCCATGGCCTCTTGGTCAATCCTCACAAGTCGCAGGCGATAATTATTGGTGGGTCAAAGCAGATTGCCCGACTTAAGCACGTCAATGTTCCTCCACTCCTACAAGATTCTGTTCCCCTTCCCTTCAGTGATGTTGTCAAAAATCTTGGTGTTCTCTTCGATAGTACATTGTCTTGGGCTCCTAATATTGCGGAGGTTAGTAGGAAGATGTTTGCTGCCGCTGGTTCGTTGCGGAGGTGGAGAAATCTGCTTCCTGTGAAGACTAAGATAGAGCTTGCGCAATCTCTCCTCTTGCCAATTCTGGACTACGCTGATGTCTGCACCATTGACCTCAATGAGATATTTCTAGATAAGCTGCAGCGACTACAGAATTTGTGCATAAGGTTTATATTTGGCCTGCGCAAGTTCGATCACGTGTCTGAATACAGGACAGAACTCGGGTGGCTTCCTATCAGACTGCGACGTGAGGAGCATGTTCTGGTGCTGTTGTTTAACGTGCTGTATGACCCTCGCACCCCTCCTTACCTTAAGGAACGTTTCCAACTTCTTGGTACGGATCATAATCGTGAACTCAGGTCTAAGACTGACAACCTACTGAAACAACGCTTGACTCGTTCTGAATACTTCAGAGACTCCTTCTCAGTTAAAGCTGTTAGCCTTTGGAACAAACTCCCATCTGAAGTTCGTCACTCAAAGTCACCTGCTTCTTTCAAAGCCAAACTGCATTCGCATCTCTTGACTAGGTCCTAGTTTGCAACAACTATTATTCTATTTTAAGTATTTTATTACATTACTAGTATATTTATTAATATATATTTATTTTTATATTATATTATTTATTTATTATAATATTTTATCTGTATCGTATCTGTATTGTAAGTTTATTAAATTTATTTTTATATTAATTATTTTAATTCTATTTTTTATCTCATATTTGCTTGTTTCTAGTGCACTGCTTGTCGCTCTTTTTCTGTTGTCCTATACCGCAAAGGTTGTCTGGAAGAGATCGCTTCAAGCGATAAGACCGCCTTTGCCCACATTAGTTTTAATATGCTTATTTTATGTTTTTTCTGTATTTTTGTGTGTGCAATAAAGTGTTTTATCTATCTATCTATCTATCTATCTACCCTTCCTAACAAACGATACCTCCTCAATACACAAACATCTAAATGCTCCTACCTATAAGCACATATTTAAAGTAATGCCCAGTAAACTTCTTACACGGCTGGGCAGCCGTAATCCAAAAAAATAAAAAAAAACCCACAACCCAAACCAACAAATATTCACCACCACCTAAAAATTTGGCTAACCGCCCCTAAATAAATCCTACAAAAAAGCCTACACGCCCGCCAATAAATGGCCACCTTCCTCAGGACTATCATCACGCTGCCTAACCAGCGGTCCGGAGATTGGAACCATTCAATATGGTGTCTAATCTCCAAATTTCAAATAAAAAGAAACGAAAACAAAACTCCAGCTTAACAAAAGAACTGTGATACTACGCCAAAAGTCGAAACTTTCCAATGCGCAAAAACACAACCACAAACATCAAGCTCTTCTTAACCCGGCGTCATTGAGGCAGGGTCAATATGACCCTGCACGTTTTGTATACGAAAAATTTCTTAGAAATAATTGCCGCCCACAACCGTTTGTCTTAGTAGCTGCAGCTAAGTATCACCCTAACCCTTCGTGTACCTCACTTTAGTCGTCAATCGCCTGCGCAAGGAGCAACACGTGTGTAAACCTGCGACCGGGTAATTGTGACCCAGCTCAACGGCGACGTTGCTGTTTAGTGCCATATATTTTTTTATGTTTTATTTAGTTTTACTTATTTATACAACTTTATTTTTAGATTACTATCTAATATGAACCCGGAGGAATGTAAGCGTCGTCGAATCATAGCGATAATTGATGAATCTTCGACGAAAATTAACCTTATGCATCTGATTCGGAAAATGAAGATCATGTTAGTGTTCGTACTCAGGAAAGTGATACTGATCTAGAAGTTAGTGACAGTGAAAATGACGTTCCACTGCAATAATTACGTCAATCCAATTCAAGTGGTGACATTGCAGAATCGTCAGATCAACAGGTACGAGATCCTTGTTATAGTGGGAAAGATGGTACTAAATGGTACATAACTCCTTTCCGGCAAAAGGTCCGCACTCGAAGCGAGAATATTATTACACAGCAACCCGGAGTTACAAGGAGTAACACAAGAGGGAAAGACGGCTAAATTAGAATGTTGTCAACTTTTTTAACCGGATAATTTGCTCAATACTATACTTATGTACACTAACAATCGAATAAAGGAAATAATGGCTGCTTGTTCAGATCTCTCGAAACACGAAAGAATTTACTAGAGAAACATCTGGAGAACCTCCTTCAAAGCTCACTGGCTGGCTATCAAAAAAAAAAATTAAAGAATATGACCTGAACACGTTATCTCTTATTGTAAAAACTGCAGTGTAAGTCTAATTCAAAAAGACTAATTATACGAACGTTCCCGATATTTCTGTGATTAATTTTTAATGATAGAAAGGTTAGATAGTATAGATTTCATCTAAGTATATTTTTGATAGAAACAATATTATTTTGTCTTGATATTTTTTTTTAAGGGAGTTGCATTTTTGTTGCATAATAAAATAGTCCTAATGAAAGTTAAAAATAAAAATAATTTAATTTATTACCAATGTGTTTTATTGCTACTACTGATTATAAATACAGTTATATGTTATAAATATTAAATTTAAAAAATTATAAATGATTTTATACTAGGTAAAATAGTTACAATTGTAAAGGGTCATAATGACCCACCTCAACGTTAGTGTAACTTTTTTCCGCCACAATGACGCCGGGTTAAAAGAGCTTCCAGCGCCGCGGCATATACAGCCACAAACGCCCAAAGTGCAGTGACTTAAAGGCATATACAGCCCTCCTTCGTCACTTTTAAACCATCTAGCAACCAAAATAAACCACATAACGAATTCCAGCACCGTGGCATATACAGCCACCAATGCCAACAACAGCAGGGACTACAGGGCATATACAGCCCACCTTTGTCACTTTTCAACCGCTCATAACAAGCAAAACATTGTACCATGATACAATGATCGATAAATTACTACAACTAAAACATCTTAGTCCTCCCATGAAGACTTAAAGTCCTTGATGTGCCATTCACCAAGGTTTTTACCGGAACTACAGCCTTCTAATTCATACACTAGGGGGGAAAGTTTTCCTAACAAAACATTTTTCATATTTAGGAGCTAATTTGGCCATAAAAAATTTGGAGGCGTCACTCTGTGGATATGTCTTTTTCCACACAGTGTCACCCACCTCAAATTCTAAGGGTCTCCTCCCATTGTTATAATGACGAGCACTACGGTCATGTGATTTAATAAGCGCGCCTTTCACTTTATTGAAAATTTCCCCTAAGACGCCTAACTGGTCCGCATATACACTGCGAGAAGCGCACGCTAGGGTGCGCGGTCCATCAGTATACTTGCCGAAAACCTCTCCGCAACTAACTGCCTCCCTACCATGTACTAGGAAGAATGGGGTAAAACGTGTTACTTCATTAGTGGAAGTGTTTATTGCATACTGAATTTTCGAAATATTAATATCCCACGATCTATGGTCATCCTCCACAAGAATTGATACGGCGGTCATAATCGTACGGTTATAACGTTCAACTGTGTTCACGCTGGGGCAATAGCGAGGTGTAAAGTGAACCTGAGGTACCTTGTACCTCTCCAACAAAGATTTAATTTCATTGCCCGTGAACTGCGTTCCGTTGTCCGCTATCACCGTACGGAATATGCCGTGAACCAAGAAAACGCCATCTTCAAGTTTCTGTGCTATAGCCTTACCAACAGCTCTTCGTAAAGGAAAGAGCAAACAATATTTCGTAAAACAGCATACGACCACAAAGAGATATGTGAAGCCCGCTCTAGACCGTGGCAAGGGACCAACGAGGTCAAAACTTATTGTTTCAAACGGTTTAGAGCAGTCTTTCGCGCTACCTAAGAGACCAGGGGTGGGCAATTGTGAGTGTTTATATGCGGCGCACGTATCACATTTCCCCACGTAGTTAGTTACATCCTTATACATGTTAGGCCAGTAGTAACGTAGTGCAAGTCGTTTATAAGTTTTAAATACTCCAAAATGTGGAGATAATTCACCACTATGGTGATTCTTTAAAAGTTCCAGACGATTCCCCTCCGGTACTACTTGTTTCCAATCATAATCACTCGCCACACCGAATTTATTTTTTGAAAAACGAAAAAGTTTATAGTCTCTAATAATAAAGGTAGGACACGACCTAGGAGTACTAACACACTTGTCCCACAACTTTTGGAACCAAGTGTCTGCGTCAGGCACCTTTATTTCGAGCACCGGAACGGCACGCGATAGTGCATCTGGAACTACGTTGTCCTTGCCCTTGCGGTGCTCAATAACAAAGTTGTAAGGTGATAACCGACAACCCCAACGAGCTAATCGACCCGTAGGATTGGTTAAATTAAAGAACCACTTCAGACTCGAGTGGTCGGTTATCACCTTAAACGCAGGACCTCCCTCCACATAAGGACGAAAGTGTTTCTACAGCAAAAACCACCGCTAGGGCCTCTCGCTCCGTCGCCGAATAATTGCGTTCTGCCGAATTCAGTGAACGACTACAATATGCTATTGGATGCTGCTCTCCCTTTATAAACTGAGTCAGAGTGCCCGCTATCCCAAAACTGGATGCGTCACAATGAATCTCAAATGGCTGGGAAAAATCGGGACAAGCCAATACTGGGGCAGAGACCAACGCTGTTTTTAAAGTAGTAAACGCGGTTTCTGCCTCAGCAGTCCACTTAAAGGGCTTTTTTGCTAGTACTCGTAAGTGCATTTAAAGGTGCCGCTATAGAACTGAAATTTTTAATGAAACGTCTATAATACGACGATGTTCCAAGGAACATTTTCACCTCCTTCCGGGTGGTAGGTGTGGGAAAGTTGACTATTGACTGAACTTTCGACGGATCAGTGTGTAAACCATGTTCATCTACCCTGTAACCTAGATATTTTACCTCCCGACGAAAGAAACAGGATTTTTGTAAGTTAATCGTTAACTTAGCCTGTCGTAACTTTTCTAAAACCCGTTTAAGAAGCGAAATGTGTTCCTCGAATGTCGATGAGCATATTATAATGTCATCCAAGTAAACAAACACTTTATTATTAAACTCAGGACTAAACAGTATGTCCATCAACCGTTGCTGGGTGGCTGGTGCCCCCGTCAACCCAAAGCACATAACCTTAAAATGGAACAGACCTCGTCCGGGAACCGTGAATGCGGTTTTTTCCTTAGATGAAGCGGAGTCAAGCTCAATTTGCCAAAATGCAGATTTTAAATCAATTGACGAAAGGTATCGAGCGTCACGCAACTGATCTAAGATGTGAGAGACGTAGGGAAGCGGATAAGCATCTTGTTTGCTGACTGCATTCAATTTTCGGCTGTCAAGGCAAAATCGCCATTCTCCGTTTGGTTTAGGAGCTAATAGGACTGGGTTATTCCACGCGCTATTGCTAGGCTCAACTACTCCCATCTCTAACATCTCATCCAGCTGGCGGTTAAGTTCCTTAAGGCGTTCAGGTGATAGTGGATAATAACGCTGTCTGATAGGAGAAACATCACCCGTGTCTATCTTATGATGCAACAGTTGGGTACGACCTAACCCTTTAACCTCAAAAGACACCTTCTTAAATTCATTTATTAATGACTCCGCTTTCAACCTCTGAACGGGTGTTAATTCATCAAACGGCTGCAAATGCCTAACCTCCGATACGCAAGTACGGTATTTAGAGTTTTGAAAATACTTAAAAGGCAATTTATTAAAAATTTCAGAAGCTAAATTAAAAGCCTTCCAAAAATCAACGCCAAAAATTAACGGTGTGGTGATATCAGGAATTATATAAAATTTAATAACTTGAGTCACTCCCTTAAGAGTAACTGGTAAATATAAATAACCCTTCACCGTTGCACGCGAGTCATTGGCTGTTACGATGTTGCCCAAGCGCCCATCATAGTGTAAGGTTGCACCAGCTTTTATGAACTGTTGGCCAACATCGGAACCCAATACTGAAATGCATGAACCCGAGTCAAGTAAACCGTAATAATCCGCATTATATATAGAAACGGTTAAATGCGGCCGACCATCCTCCCTAGTCTTATAACGTACTGAATCTACTCTTAAAGAGTTTAAAAAAACTTGTAACCATTTTAAATAGTTGTCCCAATCGGACTTAATAAAATTATGGCTGTAGTTCCGGGAAATTAATTTTTTGAATTGCAGTTCTACAGGATTGACCTTTAGTCCCGACTGCTCTTTTATTGCAGTTGGGGCACGAAGATGTCCTCACACCCTTCTTACCGCAACGAAAACAAACTACTTCTGTGGATTTGCAAGTAGATAATGAGTGGCTCCTTACCCTACAACGAACACAATACATAGCAGGATCAGCTTGCACGGCCTCGATTCTCAAAGAACCCCTCGGAGCTTGGTAAGCCAAGTCTGGTGCAACAAAAGAAGCGGTAGGTTTCGGCGGTTCGCGGAACTGTGCCTTGCTAACAAAACCTAGCTCGAGTTGCCTACACTTCTCCTTTAATTCCTCCAGGGTATTGACCGCCAACATTGACAACGCCGTGGCGTATTCCGGCCGCATATTGAACTTAATCCGTGCCAAACGCTCAGGTTCCGCTACTCTATGAGAGAGCCTATTGAAGAGGTTCTCCATGACCGCTATGTAAATACAGGACAATTCAGTTTGCCCCTGAGTCCTATTAGTAATTTCTGAAATGAGACGCATATCGTAGTCGGGCGGAGCGAACGCTGTGAGTAAATGTCTTTTAAGTTCCGACCAACTACCAACCGACTTTTTTATACCACGGTACCACAACAAAGCACCATCAGAAAACAAGTCCAGAGCTGATTTATGTAACGAAGTTTCGCTTATACCCCTAGCTTCGCAAAGTTCTTCGAGACGCTCTATGAAAGCTTTCACGCAACCGGTACCATTAAATTTACAGTCGAGAGATCTGACTGTTGCATCCTTCTTACTATAATACACGACTTCAGGAGTAGGTTCAACTTCAAGCACGTTCGGTGTCTCTGGTGCCGATGTAAACGACGCATGAAAACTCGCGTTAATATTATCAACTTTTGACAAATAACCGTTAAAAAAGCTCTTTGTCAATAGTCTGATATACGGAATCAAGTTCAGGAGGGGGAGTTACCCTGCCCAAGCGATGAAAAAGGTGGGAACTTAAAGCCTTTATACGGTTAAATTTTTTAAAATTTGAAGGATCTTTTCCTATTACTTCGGCGATCTCTGCCAATTTGGCTTTAATAATTTGTAATTCTACTTTAGGATCCCGAGTAGTCTCTACGATATCGTCTGAGCAAACTAGTTTACTAAGTTCCCTAATCTGAACTCGTAATCCCTCTACCGTTGTCGCCGGTGCTGCGTCTCGAATCTCCACCTCATACGTAAGCTCGTCTTTATGAAGCAAATTAAACGAAATTGGGCGTTCCATTTTGGATTTAAAAAAAAACTACTAAAATATAAGCTGGCTTCCTCAATAGGCAGTTTCAACCTAAGTATACAGTTACAATTCACAGAAAATAGTAGTAAACCACCACAAATACAGTATTATAATAATAATACTATAAACACTTGCATTAAAAAAAACACTTATTTTCAAATAAAAATTGTGTCAACTATAACCTATTGTGTCATAAAATAATAATCTAGTTCAGCTGAGTACAATAATTAAATAATTAACACTTGTATACATACAAAAAAGTGTTATGAACGTTAAAAAAAATTCACTATTGATACAATATTTTAAAATAATAACGAATAAAAATTCGTTATTAAAATAAAATGGGAGGAATCCGTGCCAATGCACGCGTGACGGTTTTTCTTAAAAGTAATAATCCCCACGGTTCTAGAACACTATCGGTATTCTGGCTTTTTAGTTACAGCATAAGACATAACCACTATCCCTAACCAAAACACACGTTGAGTGCGCCACTGTTACATTCGTGATTTTGTCCCTTTTGGGGAAAAGGAAGAAAATCCCAAACGCAAGCGTCAGTGGGATGTTATCAAATAAAACCATAAAATGTTCAACAGCTAGGCAGTATATTGCAAAAGAACACACACTAAAATTTTGTCCAACAACAATAAAATAAAATTATAAATTTTATTTCACTCTTATTATTTAAAAAAGGGGGTTAGTCACAATTTTTCCTTATATTAGGTTAGGTACTAATCATTTACGTTACTTCTTTTAATTTATTGACCCGAAAATAACAAAAAAAAACTATCAGTCGAAATTGACCCTAGGGTCAATCTCAAATGAAAGTATAACAAACTGTCTATTAATTTTGCCAACTATAATTTACTGTTTAAAGTACTCTAAACCTCATTATCAAGCTATATCACCCCCTAAAACACACTAAAATATAAGAGTCAAAAGTGACCAAGTCGGTGATAATTTTAATTTCAAATAAATCTTATAATTCTGTTCCTACTACTACCTAACCAGCCAGCTAATATTTCAGTGGGACGAGCTATGGTCGTGGGGGGTTGGGATTACGCCAGTACCATTCGGAGTATGAAGTTGAAATTAAAATTAAATTACTCCGTCTATAAAATATTAAATTAAATGTTTTAATCCGTTTAACCGTATCAAAACTATCACACGTTTAAAGCCAATACACTAGAGAACCGTGGGGTTATACCGATATAAAATTAATAATTATGGACGCCAGGATCGTATAGTCCATCCGAATCTGGAGACGATGTCACCATACAACTTCACCCAAGTCAAACTCGCAGATCCTCAAATGTTTCACAACTTCACCAAAGCTTGGTGTAGTTGGATATAAAAGAAAATACTAGGTTAAGGTTTCGAAACCCTAATGTAAAAATATGTTCCTGAATAAAGAACAATTAAACCCAGAGTAGGGGGTACAAAAACCGTCAACGCCTGCTCATCCGCTAGGCAGCGACAGCTCGACTGGCAGCAGGTGGCCGCTGGTACCCCGACGGAGCAGGTCTCGCGCCCAGGCTTTAGGGCCCAGCTCTAAATCCTGGCGGCGAGACGGGCCTCTCGAAGCATGCGCTGGGAGATTTTATCTGTGCGCGTGGCTGCCAGCGACCGGAACTTCGTTTCGGGCACGGATCCCTTAGTGAATTGATCTCTGTACATCACCCACCACTTCACGCCAGAGATTGAAATCGTTTCGACGTCATCAGACCCGGCTGCTCCAATTCACCGGAAACACTCAAACCGGAATGCCATCTTATGAAATCTACTCTCAAAGTCGGGTAATATTTAACAACGCAGTTCCTTTAGAATTTTCCTTCAAACTATCAAAACGTCAAATATGACGTTTTCATCTCTCGTTCTGACACTGAAAGAATCTGTCAATTAGAAAACGACTTGAACTAGAGACAAGTTAACGTTTAGCAATCTGAATTTCGTCTTTTTTTAAATTTGGTAATCAATTCCACTCGAGTTAATACCCTGTCTAAATATTAGGGAGTATTAGTTTCCTCTCTGGTAACCCCTACGGGCAGAGACAATATCCATATAAAAAATATTTCTCCCGTTTGCATGTTCTAGATAAAAGTCCTTATAGAAAAAATAGTTCTATTTCCGGATTTGCTTGAATTAAATTTAATTATTTAAAGTAATTATTATACATATTAATTTAACATATTTTAACATATAAAATTTGATGCAAAAAAGCCCGAACAAAAAGAGTGCCTAGCAAGATGTTTAGCTACTCATTTCGTTTGGTAGTGTATGCGAGCTAAGTGTAGACACAACGCAGCGCTCCTTCAAAAATTGCTATTCTGCCAAGATACATACCTATAGGTACGTCAAATGTACACAACCTGTCCGGGGAAGTAGTAATCAAACTTTAAGAGCGTGATCTATGGTCAATTTTATCGATAAAAATACCTTAAATCATTGGTCCGACGTCTGATATTTTATTACATAAATCAATCCTTACTCTCTCAAAATGTATAGGGTCCGTGTATGTTTGCTACTTTTAATGATAGGTAATCATATTAGCTATCGAATGATACCAAATATTTGCTTATTAGGGTCAAGGTGCCCATGCTATCGCTTATTTTTATGGAAGTGGTCAACAACATCAAATCTTGTAATTTGGCGAGAGGCGGGTCAGACCCATGATTTGAGGTATTTTATCGATAAAATTGTCCATAGATCACACTCTTAAAGTTTGATTACTACTTTTTCAGACAGATTGTATACATACATACATATAATTACGACTTTATCCCCGAAGAGTTAGTCAGAGACTAGGCAATGAGGACCGCAAAGGCAGTCCTCTACTATACTTTTTACCAAATAGCGACTGCACATGTGCTCAGCGTGACAGGTGGTGAGCCCATCGCCGCAAATGTATATACGAGTATGTCAAAGCTGCCACTATTCCGCTACGGTTTAGTATGGGATTGTGCATCTAGTTTTTATATGCGTGATCGAAGTTTTCATGCTATTAATTTTAATAATAAGTTGTTTCGTAAATGTTTCATAATACAAACTTGACCAGCATACATTTGACAATTTTTTCTCTTTACAAATGTTTTGTAAGTGTTTCATAATTTGTACATTTTTCATTTAACATTTGGATTTTATGACAAATTCACATTTAGACATAATGACATTTTTATTACATTTGTATACTTACTTTGACTGCTTTGACTAGCTTTCCTTGCTTCATTACATTAACCTGCGGCCTTTTTTACATTTCATTTAAAACTGAATTGTTTTATAAACATTTCGTTTTCAAAGGATGATAATGACAAATCACGTTTTTGACAATTGTTGGTTGTAAAATGAAATATTGTAATTTTTTGTGAAATAGCAGGACCCCGGCATCATTAATCATATTCATTTATCATCATTAAGGCTGCATTTCCACTGAGTCGGAGCTGAGCGGATCGGAGCTTAGCAGTGCAGGAATTGACCACAAGGCTCCGCTCTACAAGATTTCGAGCATAATGATTGGTCAATTCATGCATTGATAAGTTCTGCCCGCCATCTTGACAACAACAATGGCTATACATGTCATCCGAAGCACGAAGGAGCTCGACATGCTTTTCATTTGGCCACCC
This sequence comes from Scoparia ambigualis, assembly GCA_963921215.1. Lineage (NCBI taxonomy): Eukaryota > Metazoa > Arthropoda > Insecta > Lepidoptera > Crambidae > Scoparia > Scoparia ambigualis. Next base: position 19,675,551 of record OY992503.1, read on the forward strand.
GGCACTAGCAAGATCACTCACCTAGCGTCTTAGGCTGAGGCCTTATTAGTGCGTTGCGTTGCGTTTGCGACGTCGCTACGCACTAACAAGGCCTTGGCCTTAGCCGCTGCACCATCGACGTCATGAACTCATAAAATCATTAATGATAATCAGGCCAATCTTAATTTGAGGCTTAGACGCTTACTCAGAAAAAGAACATAGACTCTTAAAGGAGAGAAATATGTTCAGGAAGATCTTGGAGCCAGTGCAGAGAGACGACGGCAGTTCTGAAAAACAAAGAAATTGAAGAAGCGCCAGGACAGAAAGTGAGCAGTGATGATAAGGCGTAGACTCAACAACGTAGGTCTACGCCGTAGAGCGACTACGCCGTAGACCTCCGTCTAAGCCGTAGTTAAAAAGCAAGTTGAAAATTTATACACATTTTATTGTTGACCTCGGAAAGAATTACCGCTTTACCAAAATGTTAAGAGTAGGTATATATCTAAATGTAATTTCGTACTTAAAAGTAAATGAAACCTTCATATATTTTTTATCCTTTTTCTATCTATCTGATTAGCCAGTAATACCAGTGGGTGTTAGAAGCAGTGTCTTTACTTTTACGCCACTTTTAAGATCTTATTCTATCCGGGTCCACTGTAATCCTACAGCTTTGACAATATTGTTATTAACCTATTACACCATTATTTGCTGAGTCGTAATTGGTATCTGTGCTGCCTGTAACAGTTGTCAATACGCTAACTAATATATATTGTTTGTTTATTGGTGTAACAGCAGAACTGTATTCAATTACCGGGGAATAATATTAGGCGTCGATTTAATGAGTTGCATGGCAAACGCAAATAATTGGGTGGTTTGTTTGATTTTCAAGATCAGTTTAGGGTTGGGCACGAATTCGAGTAAATTAAATCATCTATTTTTTTTTCAATATTAGTAATGAAGTATCTTGGCAGTATTTGTAGTATGCTGAAGTTATGGAATGTGGATTTTATTCTGTGTATGTATCTTTTTTATCATAAAATGAATTATTGTTGATAAGTTACGAATTACAAAGAGATAGATAAGAATTTAAGAAATTGAAGTTACAAAAATGGAATAAAAATATGTAGTGATAAGGAGGAGAAGAGATGACCTCATGAGCTGTTCACTGCTACACGTGTCGAGTTTCAGTTTGCATGCCTTATTAACATCCGTCGCTCTTTTTGCATGTGCATACATAGCGGGCAGGAGGGCGGTGCTTGTATGCAGCATTCAAGCTTGATAATTAGTAAGTTAGTGGAAATAACACTACATATTTTTATTCAGTTTTGTATGTCATGGACCCAAAGTAACGCGTGATTCCATTCATTAAATTGAAGTTATTGTAAATTTTATAATCATAACGAAAACCATCGTAGAACATTAGTGACAAAGCGTACAGTAAAGACACTAATATTATATTATTAATATTATATTTATTAATAATATACAGTTCACTTCATAAGGTAGCTGAATAAATAATAATAATAATATTTAAATAACTTTACTACGCCCACACAAATGATATTGTTAAGTTTCATAGAATTTCGTTATTAAAATACTTAATAGATCTATAAAACAGATAAACATACTTACACAAATATATACTTATTTTGATAGAAAACACGCAGACCGAAGACATTGAGAAAGAGTTATTTGTAAATTGACCCAACCCTTTACATAATAATATACACTTCACTTCTTATGGTAGCTGAATAAATAATAATAATATTTAAATAACTTTCCTACGCTCACACAATCTAATTAAGTTTCATACAACTTTGTTATTCATAGTTTTATAGATAACATATAAACATACTACACACATACTTATTTTATTAGAAAACACGCAGACCGAAGACAATTTAGAGAAAGAGTTATTTCTAAATTTACCCAACCCTGAATTGAAACCTTTTATGGTGATGCTCGGACCGAGATGTACGCACTCGACCACGCCCGCAGCATAGATACTTACATATTGTAATGAGCACAAATACAAATTATGGTATCAATACAAACATTATACATACATAATATTATAATCACGACTATTATCCCCGAAGGGTTAATCAGATACTAGGCAATGATGACCGCAAAAGCAGTCCTCTGCCATAGTCCACTTTTCACCATTTAGCGACTGAACTGTACATATGCTCAAGGTGACAGGTGGTGAGCCCATCGTCACTTTAGGCTGTTGGATGTATGTGCAGTCTTTAGTCTGTTAGTCGCCTTTTACGACACCCAAGGGAAGAGAAGGGGTGGTAGTATTCTATCACCGCTACGCGACGCGGTTATGGTATCAATACTACAGCCAAATTCTCTAAAAAATGTTTGCAAACAAGCTACTGTCATTTCTTTGCACAAAGATATGTCAATCTTTGTGCAAATACCAGTGTCACCTGGATTTTAACTTTATCTAGAGATAGTGAGAGAGAGAGATTCGCGAAAAAACAGCTAACATTGGTGTACCTACTTCTTTCAAAAACAGTAAAAATCCGTGTGTTATTAGATATTTGCCAAAAAGAAATGTCAGTAACTTGTTTACAAGCAATCTTCATCAAATTTGGCCGTAGTATAGTCATATCACGTACACCTTTCGAGTTTCGACTTCGCAAACTAAACCGCATCTTCTTGTATCCCTAATGAAGTTAGGGTCACAGGGACGGGACGAGTGTTTGGGCAGAATTAATGTGTTAAAACGAACACGGACCTACTCTCTCGTCAGCGGGCACGAGATTAGCGACGGCGACGCGACGGCGATATGTGCACCTATGATGACGCGATGAGCGATGGCGGGGCGATGCGATCGAGCGATGCACGGACTCGGGAGCGACGGTGGCGGCGCGGAAGCGACGAGAACAATTGAACAAACTAGTTTGATTCGATCGCTTGCTATTACAGTAGTGTTGTGTTACCTAATGGAAATTGAAATTGATATTGAAGTATTTAGGTATCTCGTGTATTTTGTCAAAACCTGCTCTATGGGACAGTAAAAATGTTCACCATAAAAACAAAAAGATTGTAAATAAGTTCTATTTTCTCTAAAATGTAATCAAATGTGTGTAAACTCATTCTGGTATAGTTGTAAAATTTTGTTGGATCGCACCTTAGCTCGTAAAAAGGGTAGAAAATTCGCTCAAAGTAGTCAATAGTCAATAGTCAATAGTCAAAATATATTTATTCAATAAACTCAATTAATAAGTACTTTGAAACGTCCAAATATTTTTTAACCTACCACCCATTCAGGACATCATTTTTTAACTGTGGCAAAGAACGGGCGCAAGAAACCACAGCGCACAGAAGCAACGACATTTACAAAATATATATATATTATATGTCGTTACCAGATCACAAAATACAAAATATGAATTTGAATGTAAATAGTTTAATTAAATATGGTGCTCTATATAAATTAATTATAAGCAATTAGAAATAGCTTTTGGAGTAGGTACTTGGAGCATGTCAGACCCAAGCTGTTTTGTCTTCTGTATAATCCGACACTTTATAATAAGCTTTTTTATAAAGCTTTTCTTTGATTTTGATTTTAAATTTATCAAGATCTAATTTCTGAATATCATTTGGTACTTTGTTGTATAATCGTACACACAGACCCTTAAAAGAATTATTTATTTTATGGAGCCTAGTATAAGGCACTGCTAATTTGTTCTTACTTCTAGTATTTAATTTGTGAATATCACTGTTTTTTGAAAACATTTCAATATTTTTATGAACATACACAAGATTTTCATAAATATATTGTGATGCAACTGTCATTATACTTATATCCTTAAATCTCTCTCTGAGAGAGTCACCAGCCTGTAGGTTATATATTGCTCGAATAGCCCTCTTCTGCAGCACAAAGATAGTTTGAATGTCGGCAGCATTTCCCCACAGTAAAATGGCGTACGACATTACACTATGAAAGTAACTGAAATAAACTAATCTCGCTGTATCAACGTCAGTTAACTGACGGATCTTCATTACTGCATAAGCCGCAGAGCTAAGTCTATTCGACAATTTAGCTATATGTGGGCCCCACTGAAGCTTGGCATCCAACGTGATGCCTAGAAACACAGTGGTGTCCACAGGATTCACATTCTTATCTTTAATTTGTACACTAGTTATTACCTGCTTAACATTAGGCAATACAAATCTTACACATTTGGTTTTTCCCTCGTTTAATAGCAAGTTATTAACACTAAACCAGTGAACAATCTTTGAGACCGCATTATTCACATCGTCATAATTTGGGTGTCGTCGTTTCACTTTGAATAAAAGTGAAGTATCATCAGCAAACAATACTATCTCATGACTGTCTTTTACAAAATAAGGTAAGTCATTAATATAAACCAAAAACAAGAATGGACCAAGTATTGAACCCTGCGGAACTCCCATTTTAACCACTGATCCCGGAGATCTTTTACCGTTAATGTCGACCTTTTGAATCCTGTTACTCAAGTATGAGATTAGAAGGCTCAAAGAAGCATCCCTAATTCCATAGTGGTTAAGCTTCCTGACCAAAGTTTCATGTAAAACACAATCAAAAGCCTTGGATAAATCACAAAATACCCCTAGGGCATCCTGTGATTCCTCCCAGGTATCAAATATTTGGATTAAAAGCTCAACACCGGCGTCAGTTGTAGAGCGACCCCTAGTAAAACCATATTGTTTACAATGTAAAAGTTTATTTTTATAAAAATGAATTTGCATTTGATCTAGTATTAACTTTTCAAAAATTTTACTAAATGTGGGTAGCACAGAAATAGGTCTAAAGTTAGAGGGGTCAGAAGTGCTACCCGATTTAAATAATGGAATTATTTTACTATATTTCATGAGGTCAGGAAAAACACCACAGTCAATGCATTCATTAAATATGCAAGCTAAAACTGGAGCTATTGTCATAATTACAGATTTAGCGACGTCCACGGAATTACCCCACAGATCAGCAGTTTTCTTTTTATTGAGAGTGTTAAATGTTTTTATTATATCTATAACACAAATTTTTTGAAAACTGAAATTATTTTCACAATCTTTAACATTCTCCTTCAAAACAGATTCAGCTACAGTGGGGGAGGAAATCAAGGCGTTTGTAGTTGAAACTGGAATGTCAGTAAAAAACCTCTCAAATGCTGCAGCAACATCAGCATCAGAAGTCAAGGTTTTATTATCACAATTTAAATTGTACTCATTATTACGACTTTTGACCTTTCCTGTTTCACTATTTATAATATTCCATGTCATTTTTATTTTGTCATTACTATTCTTAATCTTAGAACTCAGATAGTTTGCCTTGGCTAATCGACATACTCTTTTGAATAACTTTGAATAACTTTTAACATATAATTTGAAGTCATCGCTGGTGTTATAGTTGCGTTCACCATAAAGTTCATAAAGGCGTTTCCTACTTCTGTGAATACCAATTGTAGCCCATTCATTAAAAGTTACAGTACCACTAACTGAGATCTTTTTTGGAATAAAAGTTTTATTAAATTCTGAACAATAAATGTTAAAAAAATTATTATAAAAGACATTAGGGTTGTCATTGTATTCTAAATAATTTAATTTTGTATCTAGATTGCTTTTAAAGCGTTCCAGCCGACCTGCAGTTTTTGGTACAACAGTGATATTCTTTTTCGTCACTTGTTTACGCTGGTGTGGAAAGCTGACCATTTGGCCACAATGATCAGAGTCCAGGTTATTAATAATTTGCTTAGCCAGTGGTTTTACATTTGTATATATGTTATCAATACAGGTGGCCGAAGTGGCAGTTATTCTTGTCGGCTCCAAAAATAAATGATTCAAGTTGTATGATAGAAATAGGTTTTTAATTTTAGTTGACATCGTGGAATTTTCTAACAAATTAATATTAAAATCCCCGCAAACAATTATTGTTTTACCTACATTACGGACTTTATGTAATGCCTCATCCATAACTTTTTCGAAAAAATCATATGATGCTGAAGGAGGTCTGTACACACTTAATACAACAAACTGCTCCAACTCCACACAAGCTATTTCTATTGTTCGCTCAACCGAGAGGCTCACTATGTCTTTGCGTTCCTTTAATTTAAACTTTTTACTAACAATAATTAAGGAGCCACCATGTATTGCATTTCCTCGACTGAACGAACTTCCTACCAAATGATTCTTAAAATTGAACATGAACTGATGGTCTTTAAGCCAGTGTTCTGTTATGCAAAGAATATCAATTTTATTACAGTTCACGAACAATTCAATCTCCAAATCTTTGCCCATCATTCCTTGGATGTTCTGGTGGACAATGTTTAAAGATTGTACATTTTTTAAATTTAATGATTGACATGGGCTTTTGCTAAAGCTATTTTTACATTCATTTAATTTCATTTTATTAACAAACATTTCGCAAGAGTTTTCCTCTTTTGTCATATAATTTAATTTAAATAATTAATTGGAATGTCAGTAGAAACACTACTGACGTCTATGTCAAATATACATTGCTCAATAGAAGCAACTTGTTTAGCCAAGTTTTTGGCTGACGTTTGAATACAATAGGATAGCGATAAAGCTATTTGTCGCTTAAAATAATTTGGCAGATAATAACTATCTCTTGTCAAATAAAAATTACTAACATAATTGTTAGTGTCAATTAAATGCATTATGTCATTTTTGCAAAATAAATGTAATGTCAGGTTAAGCTTATGTCTAATAGAATTTTCCTCCTGTGGCAAACTACTACAATAAGGTAATGTAAACAATATAATTTTCTTTACAATTAACTTATTCAAACATTCTAAACATTTTAGAAGGCTTGTTTTGTTCAGATTACCTCTATTACCAACAAATAATAATAAGGTGCTATTGGGTTTATATTTATGTTCTACAGCTTTTTTCAAAATATGTTGATAAGAAGCACCCGGTATACAATAATTGATAACTGAATGTCCCAAGTCAGATAACAACCGACCCATGTTTTTACCAAATTCATCACTAAATATTACCAAGTCACTATTACAATCTGTCTTACATGGAATCTGGTTGGTTGGTATAAGTTGTGGTACATTTTTAATTGTGCACTGAGTAAGGGAACCTTTGGAAGAAACATCAATCAATTCGACAGAGGAAGAATCACATGGGATTGATGAACGGCTTGGTAACTGTTTACATTTACAATTACTTGTGAGTGAATCAATCCCTTCATTGTTACCATTACACAGGACTACCAGTTCATCAATGGCCAACATGTGTTCTTTTATTTGACCTTGTGAAAGATCATATTGCTTAGTAATAGATATAAGCGAGTCCTCTAGGTGTGCAATTTTAGTTTGTAGAATTTGTGTATCATTTTTATATTTTAAATTTTTATTGTGTAGTTGTGACGAGTATATATCTAATTTGTCAATTAAGTACAATCTTTCTCTATTTAATTTTACATTTTTAATAAAAAATTTGTGCTTCTTAACTAATTTTTGCGTTTTCTTAATGTACTTATTTATCTTAATATATTTTTTTAGTTTATTTTTGCTACAGCCAACAATCTTCACTGAGTGGTTGCTATTTTTATTTTCTTCACATGTAAGATCTATAGTGACAGTGGGCTGACTGCTAGCTGTCGCAGAAACCATGGAGGGGGCACAGACTACCAACTCATCGAACAAGCTTTGATTTAATGAGGCAGTCATATTAAGTTTAGATGTTTCCAATAAAGTAATTTTGTTATTGGCCTCATGCAATTGTTGTTTCAACTCATCTATGCAGTTCAGAGCCTGGTCATACTCTGAACTACATTGGTCGAACCTGTCCACAATGTTTTGGAGCCTGTCCCGGGCATCAATAGCATCGATATAACGGTCATTTAACTGTACCAACTCATTTTTTAACTTTTGATGCCTGTCTAATGATTCCAAAAGTTCCCTTTCGTTGTCATCTCGCTCTCTGTTTAGTTGATCACACAACTCTTTCGAAGCCTTCAATTCATTTAATGTCAGTTGGAGTTTGGACTCCTCCTGACGAGACAAGGCCTTGCGAGTCATCATTATGGGAAAACTTAAAAATTGAACTGTATAAAAGAGAAATACAAATTTTTAAATACTATGTAGGTGACAAGTAAACAGCTGTACGAGTAGTCGCGTAACCAACAAACAGAGGTTATGTTTACGTATGTTAATCGCAACTAAAGTGGTTGGAATTAAACAAGATACGTATAATAATTAACAAATCGTCAATTTATGCAAATTTATAAGATTTTAAGTGAATTAAGGGTAGGTACCTTATAGATGACAACGGTTCACTTACATGCCGGTAACTGTCACTAAACAGTTTTACTTAAATTTTTGATTTTGCACATGAAATACACTAAAAGCGAAACGCTCACCACTAAAACACAACTTAACTTAATGATTGAATTGGAAAATGGGCGTAAAATGAGTAAATAATAAATTAAATTTCATATTTTACACAGGAGACATTCAGATCAGCTGTTTACAAAAGTGTTGCCACAGAAGAAAAAAACAAGTAGGTACTTCTTCCTTCATTTATTGGATGAACACCATCTCTAGGTAATAATAACTCCGTTCTCATTAATAGATTTGGCTCCTTTGACGTAAACTTGTGTTATGATGACGTGACACGTTGCTCACAACACTACCTCTAGAGTGACATGGATTAATTTCGTGCCCACGCGAGATATCGCGCCTCGTCGTCTCGCTCCACCGTCGCGTCGCCGTCGCGTTGTGTCGCCATCGCTCGGCCGTCGCCAATCTCGTGTCCGCATACTTAGCGTATCCGAAACTTCGTTAGCCCGTATTGTTTCGTAGACGGCTGTGTGCATGTACTGTGCCGATCGCTAGTGAAAAAAAAACAATAGCGCGCATGCATTGCGGGCAAACGAAGTTTCGAATGGGCTTAGAGTGTAGACCCTCAGTTTGCGAACAGATAGAACCTTCCACAGCTGGTAAAGTTGTTTGGTTGGGAACCTGTTTCTTTTTATTGAAATTTTTTCATTAACAATGCTATAAAGAAATAGTATAAAACGTTTTACTAGAAAAAAACAATTAGTCTCAGGAAAGCTCGAATGGGATTCGAACCCATGATCTTTGGATTGCCGGTCCAATGCTCTAACCTCTAAGCTACTGAGACCCCAGAAGACTCGTTGAGTTTTTTCTAAGTAATAGTTTGTGATTTACGCTGCAAGCCAGCGGTATACCCTGTTTCTGCGATCTATTTTATTCTAATACCAAAAGTATTTGTTTGTAATCGTAAATAATTTTCTATTCCGGACGAATACCACTCATAAACGAATCCCAAAATACGTTAAATGTAATGAGATACAGTCAGTAATAAAAATGCTTTTTAATGTGATTTTAAGTAGTGTTTATTTATACAGAATCAGTCTTATTAAGGGCCCTATGCCACCAAGCAGCTTTTACACGATGCTCGTTTGTCGGTTTAGAAATAATATACAAAAAATCGTATCGGTTTAAATCTCGTGAGTTCCAATAAGTAGAGTCGAAGATTTTCCCGATATTCGCTTGCGCTTAGAGTTACCATTTAGGAATTTGAAAAGTCCTGACAAAAAGCCTGACATTTCAACAATAAACAACCAGCAATTGACTAAAGGATAACAATACATAACAGCAATTCCACATCTAATAGAGAAAACTGCAGCTACCGATAATCCATAGGGTTGAACAAGTTAAATACCTCGGTGTCTATAAATAAATAAATAATCAGGATCAGAAGAATCAGGAGCACATTATCTCAAGACTCAGGAAACTGATATGGATCTTTATGATACTGAGGTATGTGGCGCCGAGGGCGGTTGCCTGCCAGCGGAAACCAATCAGGGATCTTCTCACCGAAATCTACATATCGTTGGCGCAATCGTTATTGGTATATTGGTTACCGGTCTAGGGGCGAGCGGTGAAAACCCGTTCTCTTGAAAACCAAAGAAGAAAACCTTATTTATTCTAGGCGACCAGCAAATAAGCGGTTTAGCTCAAACTTTAATTAAGACTAGGACTAATAAGTGGAATGATTACCAAGTTACATCTTTGGTAAAACCGAATGCATTGTGCTCAGAAGTCCTATCTTATTGAAGAAAAATTATGTAAAGACGACAAAGTTATCCTTGCGGTTGATGCTAATGAGACAAATCCATTTTATTAATAAAAAAAATAAATATAGCCTTACACAAACTACAAAATATAAAAGTCTATTCTAGTCATTGTGGTTCTAAAAAGTCAGTATATTCGGGAATTAAAATTAAATGAGTACATTTCGTTGGTCACAAAAACATATACAAACTGTAAATACTTACAATGTGCAAACTATTCATTACAGTATTATTCTCTTTTAAACATCGCAAAAAAAAATAGTTTCGCAATTGACGTCGAGGATTATGAAATACTTTTTTAATAAAACAAAATAAAACAATTCATGAATTAAAGAAATGGTACGGGTAAAACAATAATTAAAGGCACTATTCCATACTATTTTAACAACCAAAAAAATAAACAAAAAGTGACAAATAATACCAATAATAATTTCAATATTATACAATTAAATAACTCATCAAGTCAGCCCAAGAAAGGCACTATTCTATTTTACTTTGTAACAAAAACAATGCCTCAAAAAATCACTCTTTTCGTCGGAAGACCAACCTCTAAGATAAATGTATTACAGCAAAAAGTCGCAGGACTCCTAAATAAAATTGATTCACTGCACTTAACTTTGTTACAATTACAGCAACAAAGTGATTTGCAAATTAATATTATTTGTCTATCGGAAACATTTGTCACGTGTGGATGTGAGAAAAACTTTGTTTTGACTAACTACAAACTAGCAGCACACTTCTTCAGACAAAAAGAAGAGGTACCTGCATATTGGTGCTAAAGAAACTTGATTTTAAACTAATAGATCTAACTAAGGAAATCGCATGCAGAAACAATTTCGAATGTTGCGGTATTGAATTGTTAACGTATTACATTGTAATTATGTATCTCTAGAATACCAAAAAGTAACACTTCAGTGTTTTTTAGTAAATTAAAATGTTTACTACATAAATTAACACAAAATAAAAACAAAAAGATTGTTTTAACAGGGGATTTTAATATAGACATATTAAAAAATAATCCACTAAGTCGAGAACTGAAAAGCTTACTAAATAATTATAACATAGATATTCATATTACAAAACCAACCAGAAACCAGTCCTGTATAGACCAGATAGCAAGCAATATTCCGAAAGTTAATTCTGATGTGCACTATCTTTGCCTATCCGATCATGAGACTGGACAAACTTTATCAATTCCAGGAAAGGCTAAAAATTACCATTCTTTTTGGTTTGAGTATAAACGCGATTTTAGTATGCAGAACATCAATAAGTTTGTCACGTGTATATCCGCTTTAAGTTTCTCGAACGTTTACATGCAGAATAAAGTGGATGCATGTTTTGATACTTTTCATGAAACATATAAACTATTCTTTGATTTATGCTTTCCAGTGATAAAGGTAAAAATGACGAACAGTGGACTAAAGGGGAGATGGTTGACTAAGGGAATAAAAAAATCAAGTATTATTAAGAGAAGACTATATAAAAAGTATAAATTTACAGGGGGTAATAAAAATTTTAATAAAACAAATTATAAAAAATACTCCAATATTTTACAAAAATGCTATATATATTAATATAATAAATAAAAAAATCTCAAAGAATACAAAACAATAAGTATTTGAAGTCTAACATAAAAGTGAAAAGCGACATGGAATATAATAAATAATAAAATTAATAATAAACCTTCATCCAATAATATTGACATAATTAATTTTAAGAATATGACATATACAGATCCTAAAAATATTGCTGACATTTTTAATGAATTCTTTATAAACATTACTAAAAACAAAACATTTAAAAAGTCTGGTGTAAACCATGTTGTAAAAGAAAATTCGTATTAAACTTTTCTGTATCCTACTGATGAACTGGAAGTATACAAGTTGTGAATGTCACTTAATTACAAAAAATCGGTGGGATACGACGATATCAATACTGCGTCTTTAAAAGCATGTGCGGCACACATTTGTAAGCCATTAAGTTACATTATAAATTTATCTTTTGCAACGGGAGAGTTTCTAAGTAAACTGAAACTTTCTGTTATCAAACCTCTATTTAAGAAAGGTGATGTAAAAGATATCAACAACTTCAGACCGGTTACGCTCATACCAATTCTCTCAAAAATTTTCAAAAAAGCCATGTTAAAACGTATTAACGATTTTTTCGAGAAACATGGTATTCTAGATCAGCTACAATTTGGCTTCCGGAAAGGCAGATCAACACAATTAGCTTGTTTTGATTTCGTGAAAGCTATAACAGAAAGCCTTAATGCCAAAACTCCGATTGTAGCAATATTTTTAGATATGAGCAAGGCTTTCGATTTTGTAGAGCACACCATTTTATTAGATAAGCTGAATAAGTATGGTATAAGGGGGGTACCACACGATTGGATCAGTAGTTATCTCAAAGATAGAAATCAATGTGTAGAAGTGTCAAAAATACCGACTGACAAGAAGATACCAACAAAAACTAACTTTACTACCCTTATTATTAAAGATAAAGACAATGATAAATTAAGAGATAAATAGCTAAATGGATACATGACATAAATAACTGGTTGAATGATAATAATTTAATTATTAATATTCAGAAAACGAAAATTAACTAAATGACTTATGAGCTATCGGACAAACTATTTTTGCATTTTTATAATTTAAAAAAAAAATCTTTTAGTATCCTTTTCAAAACTAGATATTGTATAAAATACGATATATTAAGTAATGACTGAGTTATATACCTCAAATATTTCATTAATATTTTGGACTTGTTGTTGATTGTTGATTAGACATTAGGACGCGTTCCCGAAATGACTTTTACTGCATTTATATTGATTTACTTTAAAATGTACTTTTTTAGTAAATTGTATTATTTAATGTACACACAAAACAGGTTAGTTGTAGTATTTAATTAATTTTATTTACTTAATAAAGTTAAGATTTAAGACATTAATTTGCTAGCAAATTTAATTCTGCACCTTGGTGATTTTGAGCCGTATATGTGGAGTAGAAACAACAGACTTTTTAGGCTTTACAATTGACCAACACTGTAATTGGAAGGCGCATATTGACAAAGTGTGTTCTAAATTAAATAGGTTTGTATATGCACTCAGGCGCTTAAGGCAAACAGTGTCTATGGAAGCAGCTATTAGTGCATACTATGGATATGTCTCGTCAGTACTAAGCTACGGATTACTACTATGGGGTAACTCAGTCAACATTTTGCTAGCTTTTAGGATACAAAAAAATGCATAAGGACTATATGTAATGCTTGGAGTACTAAAAGTTGTAAACCTCTATTTCAAGATTTAAAAAATACTTCCACTCGCCTGCCTGTATAGTAAAGTTATATGCATATTTGTAAGGCAAAACTCCGGTTACTTTCCCAAACACTCTGATGTGCTAATGCGACACACGAGACATAAGGATAGATTATTTCTTCCAAAAATTAGGCTCGAGCTGTTTAAACGAAATGCTTATATTCAAGCGATAATAATATTCAATAAGCTGCCCGATGAGATAAAAAAATTGCCGTTTAATATGTTTAAAAATAAATTAACAGCTTGGCTCATAGAGCATAGTTTCTATACAGGTATAGAATATTTAAATTATAAATTGACTTATTGAACTTCATAATGGACATAATGTAACACACTATTAATATGTAGTAATTGTATTAATGTATTATTGTTGTATTGAATTCTATTAATAATTGATTTCTATTAATTTTCATAGATAATTTGATAATTGACTAGTATGATATTTTTGACATTTATTTTTGTTGTCTTTTTGATTTTTAATTAATTAATTAACAGTATTGACATGTTAAACTTCTTTTTTAATGTTTGAATTTTTGCATTCACAGTAATAATTATTATATATGTTTAACTCCGACATTCTTAATTGACATTTGCATGCTGTTTTATAATGGCTAAACATGTGCGCATTGCAAATTTTTTACCACCCGTAAATTACCATGTTTTTGGAAAATAAATGATTATCTTATCTTATCTTGAGGTGTAACGTGCCCAAAGAAGCCTTATTAAGGTTATGTACTTCAAAAAGATGGGATTTTCGACTGCATGTCTTTACCAAATTAGTAACCTCTTCTCCGTAAGGAAGCTTTAGATTACTCAGTCCTAAAAAAAACACAAATCCTTATCTTATAACTCGGACACCATGAACAGGAGAAGAAAAGATATTGTTGCTAGAGCTTCTATAACCAACACCTTATTTGATAATAGACAATATAATAAACGGTCAGTACATCTGTACAATGTAATAAATAGAGAGATAAATATAATATATGAAACATACTATGAGTGCAAAAAACTATGGACGAAATGGTTAGAACCCAAGACGTATGAGGATATTAAGGCACTACTGGAATAAAAGTACAACCACACACACAAACACACACACACACACACACTGACACGCACTCAAACACACGCATACATACGCACACGCGCACGCATGCACGCACACTATAAAAATGGTAAGTATGTCGATGCGCGTAAAACTTAGATTGTTTTTTATTCATTATATTTTATTGTTTTCATGTATAGTTTTATGGAAGAGCGGCTCCATCTGAAACAGGTGCCTAATGTAGGTACTTACAATAAGTAATCAACTGGGTTATATTTATAGGAAAATTTAGAAAATAAACATTTATTATTATTTCGCTAAAAGTCCGGACTTTTAGTCACAAAATGGAAACATTACTCACTTTTTATATTTTGTTTTTAGATAAATGAGATAGTAATAAAGCTTAAAGACTTATTTGATATTACTTAATAAGTAGTTTTATTACTCATACTCTAAAATCCGGACAAATGAAAGAGCCGGACAATGTCCGGACTAGAGTCTTAAAGTCCGGACAGATGGTAACCCTACGTTACGCTCCATTTCTACCGCGCCTACATATCGCCGAAAAGTTGTCGACCGCGAACTCTACATACATCTATACTAATACTAGCGGCCGCTCGCGGTTTCATCCGCGTGGTTCCCGTTCCCGTGGGAATATCGGGATAAAAAGTATTCTATGTGTTAATCCAGGTTATGAACTATTTGTATGCCAAATTTCATCCAAATCCATTCAGTAGTTTTTACGTGAAAGAGTAACAAACATCCATCCATACTTCCAAACTTTCGCGTTTATAATATTAGTAGGAAGTAGGATTACAAAGAGGATACATTTGATTGTTTGTTTGTATTGAATAGGCTCCAAAACTACTTAACCGATTTAAAAACTTCTTTGACCGTTGGGAAGCTACACTATCTCCACGTGACATAGGCTACATTATATTTTAAAAACAATTAGGGATCCTTACTAAAACTGAAATAAATAAAATCTTTCCTACAATCACACCAATTATCTAGCCCAAGAGAAGCTTCGAAGAAACTCGTTAAATGGTTACTAGACAACGGATAAACATACTTAAAATACTTAAATACATACTTATTATACATAGAAAACACCCAGACCCGAGACAATTTAGAAAAACAATAATTTCTAAATTGACCCGACCGGGAATTGAACCCGGGACCTCAGAGATGGCGACACCATGAAAACCGGTGTACAAACCACTCCGACCAAGGAGGTCGTTAAATTTCTTAAATCGCGTGCGCTAAGAAAACTATTGATGATAGAATAAAATAGTATACTATGGCGTTGCAGAACACACCATTATGTACAAAAAGTGTCGTGATAGCATAATATGTCTATTTTAGTAACGTCACAATTTAGTGTTCTTGGGAGGGGAGTCATTTTGAAAATTCGTCACGGGGTACGGAGTCCACGCGAACGAAGTCGCGCTACCCAGTAATATTATAAACGCGAAAGTTTGTAAGGATGAATGGATGTTTGTTACTCTTTCACGTAAAAACTACTTAATGGATTTGGATGAAATTTGGCATACAGATAGTTTATAACCGGGATAAACACATAGGATACTTTTTATCCCGATATTCTCACGGGAACGGGAACCACGGAGGGTGAAACTGCGAGCGGCCGCTAGTATTCCATAATTTTGAAGTACGTTATAATCAATAGTGCTTTACTCTTTAATGGGCTGTAAATGATATTAACGAGTACCATAATAGTTAAGCTAATAGCTTTGCTGTCATAAATTAGTTTCAATTGAAATTAAATTCTCGGCCATTAAATTATGAATACCAGTAGGAAAGCGAACTATATGCTAACCAAACACAATAACAATATGAAGTAGGTACCTACAGTCAACAAATTATGATTTTGTAAGTATATAAAATAACCGCATCTTTATTTATTACCACTAATTAAAGATTTTACACAACTAGGTTATAGTACGAATCCTATCACAATTCAAACAGAGAAACACACGGTTCCCCACTTATTATCCAGTAAGGTCGGTCTGCTCTAGTACCATGTCATACCAACTACTGCGTTTGTACATAATTATTGCACGAGCGTAATCGTTCCATGCGAGTTAGTGAGACATGGTCAAAGTGTTAAGCCACTTCTGAGGCCGACTGCACCAACATAAATATTGCATATTGTCTTAGAGTTAATACGTTACAAACCTTTTTTTTTTTTTTTACTTGGTGTAATCCCTGCTTATGGATTCCAGCCTACAGAAGGGAGACTGGATATGTGGGACTCTCCCGTCCCCCTTTCCACGACGTAATCGTCGGGCGAGAGGGAGGGGCCTACCCACTAATCACCGGGGGACCAAACTCCGATAGCGGCTGAGGTGGCGGTCACGGGACCTAATCCACGAGGGCAATGACCACACGAGAGCCACCCCGTCGCCGTGTGTTGGCCTATAATCGCTGCCTGGCAGTCATTACACGCCATCACACGGCGACTACGCGCGCGAAAGCTCTGCAAGAAAAAAACCGCCCATTTAAGGGGCAGACAGCAAACAGACATTATACTGACATGCCCGGCTTACCCGGGCATGCGGACCAACACAACACCAATTCCGATGGACACAACACAACATGAAGACGAACACGCCCACGGATTCGCAGGCGTGTGCACAGGACAACCACAGATTTACCAGTGCGGGACTCCATTGTGGGTTGCTCCGAGACAGCCTGACGCCACGACGACCACAGCAGTGGTCGTCTAGCCGTCCTGCCGCTCATCATTGCTTCCCGGGGAGTCACCGGACTAGTCCTACCAAAAACACGTATGGAACGACCACAAAACACACAACCAGATAGACACAATAGGCACACCTATATGCTGGCGCGGGGCTCCCCGCATCCGCTCCGGGCAGGGGGATGCCTTTAGCGGCGCCCCGTTGCCCATCCTGGCTTCGCATAAAGCTTCCGCGCCGCTCCCCAAAGACATCCACAGTACACAACATTTAATTTACTGGTAAGAGGCCCCTTCCGCATCCGCTCTGAGCAAGAGGACGCCCTCAGAAGAGCGCCCTGTTGCTCATCATGGCCTCCGCTGGAGCCCCTTACCAGGTCCGTGAATGGACACCACATTTCCACACTACTAGGACGACCAACACAGAGACAACACTGACAACACCAGACACTGGACAGCGCAAGAACCGCGCTGTCCATCGCGACCCACATTTAAACGGATTGAGTGGGCACTTGGGGTGGTATGATTCGGTGGTTCGATGGTGATGGGGTGGTATGATAAATACCCATGCCAGTGCCCACTCAGACACAAACTTATCCTAACAACAACACTTAATCTAACGAGAATCATCGGGCGGCCGACTAGCTGGGGCAGAGCCTAGCCTCCGCCGGTCGCCCGGCATCACCCTTCGGTGGATCCCCCGAACTCTCTGGCACCTCTGCCACTTCCATCGGCGCGCTACGCCCTTCCACCGCTTTGGGGGCCCTTACAGTTGGGGCCCTTTTCCCCTTCGTTATGGGGGGCCTACACCTCCTCCCTCCCATGTGATGATTATATGGGAGCTTCGCCTCCCTGCACATCCCACATTCCGCCTTTTCCACCGTGCACACATCCGCCATATGCCCCGGGGCGCTACATCGGAAGCACAGAGTGCTACGGCCGGTCTTTGAGTCACAAAAGTAACTCGTGTGCCCCAAGCCGTAGCACTTGTAGCACCGCGCCGGCAGCCTTTCCAGGGCCACCACTCGCACTTCCACCCATCCCAGCTGTATGCTTTCTACTTCCATCAGCTTCGCCGCCGCTCCAATCGGGAGCCGGACCAAAGCAGAGGTCCTACCCCATGGTCCAGTTCGGTATCCTCCCACTGTCACCTGCTCTCGCAGGCACCCCGTACCCGTGGCGATCGTCTCTTGGACATAGTCCGGATCGACATCCGGATCCATGCCGACCAGCCGGACTTGAGCCATCCGGCATGGCCTGCCCACCTTCACATACTCCGGATTCATAAAATGCTCGATCTTCCTTGCCAGCTTATCGGCCATGGCCTCACTTTTGGGGCCTCTGGACTCGAGCTTGCGCCCTCCTGCCGCAGTACGTCGCACTCGAACCGCGTCCACCCCGATCTTCTCCAGGTTTATCACCCGTTCCAGGCTCCATCAGGCCTCCGTACGTTATGCCCTTTGCC
Organism: Scoparia ambigualis; assembly: GCA_963921215.1. Taxonomy (NCBI): domain Eukaryota; kingdom Metazoa; phylum Arthropoda; class Insecta; order Lepidoptera; family Crambidae; genus Scoparia; species Scoparia ambigualis. The sequence continues at coordinate 19,694,201 of OY992503.1, forward strand.
GTGGCTTTGGGCGTGAGTGCCAAGGTCACAACCGACGTCCTCGGCGGCACCAACTTCACCACGGGAGCGCGTTTCGCGGCAACCGCTTTCTTCGGCTCCTTGCCTCCCCCCTGTATCGCCCAGGTAGCCGCGGCCTCTGCCTTCCTGGCTTTCCCCCTCGCCTTCCTCGAGAGGCCGTCCCTCCATTCGGCCGCCGACGTACTAGCGGCCGCTGCCACGGACGGGGAGACCGGCCGCATATGCGGATCCATCCCCAGCGGCGCCGGCGGTTCCACCCAGACGGGCACAGGTCCCGTGAGCACTCCCTCTGACGGGGCGCAGGGGGCGCTATGGGTTCCAGCGGCCACCCCTGCGTAACTTGCCCTAGCCTCCCTTCCATCGCGCGCCATAGGCAGCCCTCTAGAAGGCCCACCTGGGAGGCGCCTCTCCATCTCCTCCATCAGCGACCCGATCAAGTCCCTCCGCATGGACTCCAACATGCCTCCCACCATGTCCTTAACCATATCTCCAACAGGGACGTCTACCTCCTTCCTGGGGGCCGGTCTGGGCGCTTGTTGCGCCTCCCTTACGGCCTTGACCTCAGCTCGCAGCATTTTCATCTCGATGTGGAGTCTCTCATTCTCCTTCTGGAGGCGCTTGTATTCTTCGGATACCGGCATTTCTTTGAGCGCCTCCATGCACATCTGTACGGACTTGACCCCCTCGTTAAGGTCCCGGCGAACCGTCCCCTTTAGGTTGCGGGAGATGGCAACCGTACGCTGCAACGCCACTAGGCTCCTGCAGGCCCCCTCCAGCAATTCCTCCTTCGACTTCACAGTCATATCGGCCATGGTGGTCGGTACCTCTCTTCTGCTCAGGATTTTGTCCCTCCCTTTGTCCTGCTCCTCCCCTTCCTTGGGGAGGGTCATCCTTTCCCCTTGGCGGCTGTTCTTCCCGGGGGCAGGAGCGGGGGCTTTGTCCTCCTCTTCCTCCCCGTACTCTCCTTCCATCGAAGGGTCTCTCGCGGCCCTAATGGCCGCGGCAAGCCCAATGGAGGTGCCCAGTCTCTCCACACGCTGGTCACCTCCGCTCCTTTCAAGGGCGACCTTCTTGGCCTTGCCTCCCGGTTTCTCTTTCCTCAGTGCGGGCACGAACTCCTCCATTCCGTCACTGGAATCCATCTTGGAGTCAGCAAAAGTGCGTTTCCTCCCCTCCTCGAGCTTGGCCTCTACATACTTCTTCAGCTCCGGGTCTTCCTCGGACCCCTCCGACCCAGTGTCGAGCAGCACCGTCTTAGGTGGTTTCTTCTTAGGCGGCCTGGCGGTCTTGAGGCCCGCGAAATCTAGCCTCAACGCCGCACCTCCAGTAGCAGACTTAACACCAACCGGCCTGGGTACCGGTTGGCGGCGGGCG